>CP084619.1:0-1200000 GCA_025917655.1 Chlorella sorokiniana
CCTAAACCCTAAACCCTAAACCCTAAACCCTAAACCCTAAACCCTAAACCCTAAACCCTAAACCCTAAACCCTAAACCCTAAACCCTAAACCCTAAACCCTAAACCCTAAAAAACCCTAAACCCTAAACCCTAAACCCTAAACCCTAAAACCTAAACCCTAAACCCTAAACCCTAAACCCTAAACCCTAAACCCTAAACCCTAAACCCTAAACCCTAAACCCTAACCCTAAACCCTAAACCCTAAACCCTAAACCCTAAACCCTAAACCCTAATCCTAAACCCTAAACCCTAAACCCTAAATCGAACCCTAAAACCCTAAATCGGGCTACCATGCTTCGATGCACTGCTGCTCGGCTCCCTGGCTGCAGATCCCACTGATGATGCGGAGGTTTTCCCGCCGGAGCGGCTTACCCCCGCCGAGCAGCGGCGCCCTCCTGTTGAGCGGCCTGGTGAACGCGTCAGCAGCAGCCCGGTGCCTGGGCCTCTTATGCAACAAAAGTGCCAGCCACCCGAGCGGCATGCCTCGCGCGGCTGGCACGCCCAACAGTGGGACCGGCAAACCGAGCGGCGGCGGCTGGCGTCGGTGGCTCGTTGGAGGAGCTGAAGCTTCAGCCATACCGCCAGAGGTGTGGCGGCGGGCGGAGTTGGAGCGCGCGCGAGCCGTCGCCCGTTTGGAGGCGGGCGGGCAGCCCGGCGGGAGGCTGCACCGCCGGCGAGCGAGGAGCCGGTGGCGCGGCCCACTACGTCTGGCGGGCGGCGGGGCCGGCCAGCGCGTGGCGGGCGGGAGAGGCAGCCGGTGCTGGCGGCAAGCCACTTGGCAGGCGGAGGCAGACCCCGAGCAGGCAGTTGGCGCGGACGGCACGCCGCAGTCTGGCCATGCGGCGGCCGCGAGGGGCAGCGGCGGCGGCAAGTGCGGGGCTGGGGCGTGGCTGCGTGGCCCGCCGCGCCAGCATCGGGGTGCGGTCACCTGACCGTGCTGCCTCCCCTTCTGGGAGCGCCGCTGAAAAGCCGACGGCACCACAGCCAGCTGCGGCGTCGGCAGCCGCGGAGGAATCGGGGCAGGTGCTTGCATGGCAGCCGGACACCAGCTCTTGGCAGACTGCCAGCGGCAGCCCCTGGCAGGCAGACAGCGCCCGGATCCCTGGCCGGCGCCGCGCAGGCGGAGCAGGTTTGGCCAGCCGGGCCTGGCGAGGATGCTCATCGACACGGGCATGGGCCAGCGGCGCCACCAGCAGCAGCGCCGCCCACCGCCAACAGCAGCGCCCGGCTGAGGAAGAAGAGCGGAAAGTCGGCCCAGCGGCCACTTTGCGCTCTGCGCCCTCTTCGTGCGCTGCGCAACCTCACCAGCCGCAGCAGCTGGAGGAGGAGCAGCAACCACAGCAGGCCGCTGCCGCTGCTGCCGTTACGGCACAGGCGGAGGGGCCGCCACCTGAGCTGCAGCCAGCTAGGCCGCCGCTGGACTCGCTAGATCTGGACTCGCCCGCCCTGCTGGCGGCGGGCGGGTTCAGCGAGTATGCGGCGGAGGCAGCGGGCGGGGCTGGAGCGCAGCCTGCTGCAGACTTCGTGCTTCAGGTGAGGCTGGGGCCGGCCTGGCTGTGAGGTGCAGCGCGCGCTTCACAGAGCAGCTTCTATCAAGCGTGAGTCTTTCCTCCGCATGCTTGTCCCCTCTCCACGGTTGACTCACTGCAAGCCCTGAGCCCATCTGCAGGGAGTCACCAGCCCCACCGCGGCTCAGGAGACCGCTCCTGCGCCGGGCGTACTGGATCAGCAGCTGCCGCCGCCGCCGACGCAGGCTCTGTTGCTGCAGCCGCGGACGATGCGGCTACGCCCCAGAGGAGGCCTGTCAGAGAGCAGAGGCAGGTCTCCGCTGCTGACACCTTTTTGCCCTGAAACCACCAAACAGCAGTGCCCCGTTTCACATGGCCGCCCTCGTTCTGGTGTTGTTGCTGCCCTGCCCCCACGCTCTGGTGTTGTTGCTGCCCTGCCCCCATGCTCTGATGTTGTTGCTGCCCTGCCCCCACTCATGGTGGGGAAGCTGGGAACAGTAATTGAGGCGCAGCATCACTGCCCTGCCGTGCCCCCACCTCTCCCCCTCACTTTGCTGCAGCCCCGCACCTGGTATGATGATGCCGGCTACTGCTGGTGCGATACCGTTGACGGCGGCCGCTCCTGGTTCGACGCCGCTGCCCAGCAGTGGCAGTACTACTGGCCAGCGCCGCCGCCAGAGCCCGCTGCTCCAGCCACTGGCGAGGCAGCGCCAGCGGTGGTTGCGACCCAGCCAGAGGCGGCTGCAGAAGAGGCGGCCACTGCTCAGCAGCAGGCAGAGGCCCCCTCGCTTCAGCCGGGGAATGTCGAGGAATCGCACCCGATAGATACAGCAACAGCGGCAGCGGCAGCGGAATCGTCTGCGCTGGAGGCAGAGCTGCGGCTGGCTGCAGCCCCAGGAACCAGCAGCTTGGCAGCAGCAGGCCACTGGGACCCATGATTGGCGGACCGAGCAGCAGGCATGGCGGCAGCAGGCATGGCAGGCCGGGCAGCAGACGTGGCAACAAGAGCGGCAGCAGCGGCATCCGGAGCCGACGCCTGAGCAGGCTGCCGCCGAGCCCCTGCAGCCTGCTGTATACCAGCAATTTGTCCCAGCCCAGCCTGCGCTCGGCAGCCAAGTAGCAGAAACAGCGCCACAGACGTTTGTGCCGCATTATGCGTCAGGCAGCAGCGCAACTGCGGCTGCGCCCACCCCGCCTTTGCAGGCCGCTTTTGGCGGCGATGAACCATACCCTGGCCAGTATGCCACCTTCCCTCCGAGCCAGCCATCCGCTGCCGCTCCTCCGCGGGCGCTTACGCTGCCGGCTCGGCGGCGGCTGGCGGCAGCTACAGCCCTCACGGCCGCCCCCTGCCTCCTTTGGCAAGCTGCTCTTTGGGGGCGGCTCCTCCTGGTGGACCCATCAGGTGTGCCTGCTGCATCCCTTGCCCGACGGGTGCAGCCATCTCCAGCGCACCCATTAGAGGGGTGTGCTGCCTGCCTGCCTCCATGCCAACCCCCTCTCAGCGCCCTGCTGATGGCCTGAGCCCCACCTCGTGCCCCTGCCGGCATCCCATCCCCCTGCAGGCCAGCTCCAACTGCACTCGGTGGCCAAGGCCCCGCCCAACCTGCTGCAGCCTTCCGGGGCACCCACTGCCAGCCTGGCGGCGCAGCTGCACCTGCTGTCCAGCTTCCCGGGGCCGCTGGGGCTCGGCAGCAGCAGGGACAAGGTGGGCTGGCAGTGTAGCATTCCTCGTGCTGCCGCCTGCGTGTTGCCTGGGTTGCCGCTGCTTGCAGCAATGCAGCCTCCCTGCAACTGTTTTCTGTGGGTGCCGCCTGTTGCTGAGCTTGCACTGAGTTCGATCCCTGACTCCCCATCTCTTGCCCACCTTTGCCGCAGGTGGCTCAGTTCTGCGCCGAGCAGGCCGAGGCAGAGGCCGGCGGCCCCCGGCTTTGTGCCGGTGCACCCGTTCGGCGCAGGACCCGCCGTTGGCGCCGCTGGTACATTCAATGTCCTCGGTGCCAGGGGCACCACCTGGAGCCAGGCGCAGAGGGCGATCTCCGTCGTCAGGCGGTGAGCGGCGGCAGCGCCCGAGACAGCAGCCTACGGCGAGACCAGCCAGGCGTGGCAAGCGACTGGCCGGGCATGATCCTCCTAAGGGCGACATCAAACAACAGCGGGCAGCGACAGGGACAGCGGCGGCGGGGGCAGTCACGGCGGAGGGGGCTGCGGCGACGGCAGCACGCACTACTGAGGCTCCAGCGACGGCGCGGCGGGCGCAGCGGCGGCAGACAGCTGGGGCGCGGCGCAGTTCTGCTGATTCTGGCTGATTTTCGTTGCTTTGCTTTATATAGGGGCCAGGGGCGCGACATCGCGATTAACCCCGCTCAGGAGGACTCCTGCGTAACTACATTAATGCCCTCACGGGCACTACGCGGATGCGCCCCGCGCGTCATCTTCTTCTTCTTCTACTTTTTCTCTTTTTCTCCCCCACCAGGCCAGCTTCCACCAGAAAAAGAAGCCGCGTCCTGCCCAAATAGTACTGCCTTAAGGCATCTTTAAAGAAGCTGGCACATGCCAGCTGCCATGTGGCTGTAGCTGCCAAATGCGCTCATGCGGCGCCATCATCATTCCATCCCCGCGGCTTACCCTGTCTAACAGCTTGCGCCCATCAAGCAGGCGAGAGGCTCGAGTCGCCGGCCAGAGGGCAGAAGCGTCAGGACTGGATTCGGCCCAACAGTCTGTGTCTGTGGCCTTCACCACAGGGCATCGCAACACCTTTAAACGATCGTTTGAAAGCCTTGCGCAGCAGACCCTTTGTTGCTGGGCCTGAGCCCACCCCGGTCTATTCGTGTATCGCTCGGCTGGCTCCTCACGCTGGTGACATTTGCCCTGGATGGTGCATCACGGCGATGAGCGCCCAGCCGCTGCGCTGCGCTCGTCTGCTGGCACGCCCTACCGCCGCGGCTGCCTCTCTCTGTCGAAGCTACTGGTTGCTCTGTTGCTAGGTATGTTGTGGGAGGATGGGTGATCATGTTTCAAGTGTGGCCGACTTGAATGCCCTTTGCAGATGGCCTTTGCAGATGGCCTGTGTCACCATGATTTGAACCAGAGGTGCACCCTTGTTGCGGGGTCTTCCTGCCAGGCAGGTGCATTTGCAAGTGTTGCCGGTCAGCCAACTCATGACTTCGACTCTGAAGACGTGCCGCTGGGCAACATTGCGGGCGCAAACTGGCGCAGCTGGGAGGCCGCCGCCTCCACGGCCACGCCCACGCCCACCGCCTCCCAGGCCTCGTCCCCGCCCGCCGCCGCCCCGCCCCAAGCCCCGCCCACCGTCGCCGCCCCGCCCCAAGCCCCGCCCACCGTCGCCGCCCCGTCCCAAGCCCCGCCCACCGCCGCCCCGCCCCAAGCCCCGCCCGCCGCCTCCCAGGCCCAAGCCCCGCCCGCCGCCTCCTAGGCCCAAGCCCCGCCCGCCGCCTCCTAGGCCCAAGCCCCGCCCACCGTCGCCGCCCCGCCCCAAGCCCCGCCCGCCGTCGCCCCGCCCCAAGCCCCGCCCGCCGCCTCCCAGGCCCAAGCCCCGCCCGCCGCCGCCCCGCCCCAAGCCCCGCCCGCCGCCTCCCAGGCCCAAGCCCCGCCCGCCACCTCCCAGGCCCAAGCCCCGCCCACCGCCGCCCCGCCCCAAGCCCCGCCCGCCGCCTCCCAGGCCCAAGCCCCGCCCGCTGCCTCCCAGGCCCAAGCCCCGCCCGCCGCCTCCCAGCCCGCCGCCCAGTCCCCCGCCCAGCCCACCGCCCAGTCCCCCGCCCAGCCCACCGCCCAATCCACCGCCCAGTCCGCCGCCAATTGAGTGAGTGGCCAATTGTGTTGAGTAAGCGGGTCATTTCCTGGATGGTCAGGGCTCACTTCCTCCACGAGCCCCTGTGTTGCAGCCCGGGTGGCCTCAACTTGAGCCTCTACAGCTTTGCGTCATCCGGCGACGCGCTGCCCGACTTTGGCGCTCTCGGCGACAGCCTGCTCTTCGAAACGGACGAGTCCGGCTTGTACTGCGACTACCCGGATGGCGGCAGCTGCCTCGTTCACCCCAATGGCACGGCGTACCGCACCAACGTCGCTGGGCTGGCAAGTCGATACCCAGGGATCTGGGCTGGTGTGCATGCTTCCAGGCGACCACGCTGAGGCTGCTTTCCAGACACCCCCAGCCGCGCCGTGCCCCGGCCGCTTGGTTGCGACCGGGCCTGCTAGCGTCGTGCCCCTGTCCCGCAGTTCACCGGATTCCTGTACGTCCCCGCCTCCGGCACCTGGACCTTCACCCTTTCGGCGGACGACATGTGCCGGGTGCTGATCGACGGCGTGCAGTGCGTGCAGGCGCCGGCGTCGTCCTCCTCCTTCTGCACCGTCGCCCTGGGGGCTGGCTGGCACCCCATCAGGCAAGGCTTGCCGGCTCCCTTGCGTGTCGCCGCGGGCTGCGCCCTCTGACCGCCGCTGCTTGCATCGCCACGCAGGGTGGAGTATGTGCAGGCGGGAGGGGACGCACGGCTGCTGCTTTCGTGGTCGGGGTGAGGCCCTGCCAGTTGCTCCCTTCCTGGGCCTCCTTGCATGTGCCTGGGGCTCCTTGCCTGGGCCTCCTTGCTTGTGCCGTGTCTGCCCGCTGCAGCTCCCCTTCTCTCAGCCAGCAACGCTGCACACCCTGCTCCTCTCCGCATGCGCTCCAGACCGCGTCCTCCTACACCCCACTGTTGTTGGCCGCCCTGCCCCCATGCCGCAGGCCTGGCATCGCCTGGCAGTACGTCCCGCAGGAGTACCTCAGGCCGGCCGGCTCACCAGCAGAGTGAGCAGCTTGTGCGGCGGAGCCACACCTACATTACATCAGCAATTACAGCAGTTACAATCAAAGTCTGCCTATGGTCAATCACTGGTCGATCACACCATCAACTCGCCTTGGTTCACTGCATCGGCTGACCCGCCGAGCTGTTCGACCCCGCCTCGCCGCAGGTTGCCTGAGGCGCTGCCACCTCTTCCGCCCTCCAGGTCAGCATGTTGTTGTTGTTGAGGGCAGGGACACCCCAACCCACCCACCCGCCCGCCCCCACCTCGTCTGCTGTTGATTCCTGTTGTGAGGCGGGGTACAGCGGGTCAGCGACACTTGTTTGCTGCAGGTCGGGGCTCAATGTGCGCTTGTACAGCTACGTAGCTTCCTTTGAAAATGTCGAGGATTTGCCAGACTTTGCCACTTTGGAAGGCAGCCTGGTGTTTGTCAAGGACGGGGTCGGCTTGCAGTTTCCATTCGCGGATGGCGGCGACTGCCTCACGCACCCCAATGGCACGGCGTTTGTAACCGACGTGGCGGCCCTGGCAAGTATTGGTGCTGCTGCTGCTGTGTGTGTCACCACGACGCTTGTCCTGTCCTACAGCTGCGGGTGGCACGCCGCCTTGCATGCTTGCCATCGTTGTGCGGCTGCTTTGCGTGCGTGCCGTTTGCAGCCGATGGCTCCCCACCGTTCGGCCTGGGAGCTGCTCACTGGACTGACGTGCGGCAATTGCGGGTGTTGCAGTTCACTGGCGAAATTTTCGTGCCGAAAGGGGGCTGTACATCCGGACGGTGGGCGAGCAGCCCTTGCGGCACTCGATTCATGTCGATGGCATGTTGATCAGTGCAACCAACACCCTCAACCCGCTGGACATGGACCCGGGCTGGTACTCCATCAGGTGAGCCGCCTCCTATCATGGCCATGCCTGCGACGGCAGCAACCAGTGTTGGTTGGTCACGATCATGCCCATGCGAACGCCGCAGGGTGGAGTACGTGCAAGGGAACCGAGCCATAGGGTTTGCCTGGGGCTTCATGCGGTGAGGCCGCCGGGCAGGGCAGCCTGCTGGGGGTGCCCGCCAGCCTGCAGCGCTGCAGCCTGCTGGGGCTAGCGCTAGCCCCAGCAAGCATGCCGGAGAGGCTGACCGCCGCACGGTTGCCATGCGCGAGTTGACCCGGCTTGCTTGCTGTCCCGCAGGTTTGCTTCGGGGTTTCGACGTATTTGGGGCCGATCAGGGGGAAGCCTGCGCACGAGCTCCCGACAGCCGCGTAATGGAGGGGAAGAGCAGCGGGCGGCTCTGCCCGGTGCCGATGTTGACGGCATGCGGCGTCGGGCCCGCCACCTCTGCCTCCTCCCCGCCGCCCCATCCCGCCTTTCACTTTGAGTTTGTGTTGCCTTGTCTTGCACAGCGTGCACAGCGTGGCCAATTATTTAGGGTGGGATTATTTAGGGTTAAGGGTTTAGGGTGCAGAGTGGTATCTCGCAGGCTGTCTTTTTCGTTGATAGCAACATGATTCTGCTTCCTTATGATGTGCTATGTGGCAGTTCAAAAATAAGATGCCGGCAGCACATGAACGAGCTGCAGCGGGCTTTGCGGATGCGGGAGCTAAAAGATGAAGCAAACTCTTCCTAGCATCAGTCTGTTACATTAACATGAAAATGGCTGCCTCAACAGTAAAAATCCTGGACAGACTGATAAAGTCTCAAGATGTTCATGATCAAGGAATCGGCGGGCGAGAGAAAGGGACTCTGTGTGGTAACTTGACAGGTATGTTTGGCATGTGCCACATCCGCGCTGTGTACTAGATGCGTACGCGCTCAGTAAACGGTCCAGGTTCATTTGAATCTCACGCTGCACGGGACTTTTTCTGGCCAGCTACCATGCATGCCTTGTCGACCTGGGCCAACTGTGTTCCTGCTGCGCCGCGCGGAAGGTGAACCGTGTGCTGGCACAAGTGCTGGAAAGAGGCATTGTGGCTGACACAAAGCACTTGGCGGCAAGCTTGCTGCCGTGAGCTCGTGCGCTTGCAAAGAGCATCAAACAACCTGGCCACCTGCGTAGTCAGCACACAGCCTTTAAGATACAACCTGGAAAACAAGCGACGACCAAGCGGGGCCTTACCAGCGCTTGATTAGTCTCGTCAAGAGCAGCGTCAACTTCATCCATTAGTAAAACTGAGGTGGCTGATCCAGCGGTGGCGGCCTGCCCAGAAGCATCAACATTTAGATTACCGTGAGGATTGCTACATGCATTTTTTTTTTTTTTTTTTTTTTTTTTTTGTACATTGCAGGACATAAACTTACCGCCACAACAAAGGCAAGAGATACCATTGTACGCTGGCCACCAGAAAGGCTATCGAGTCCCGCCCGCCAATCAGAGGTTCCGCTCCGAATGATCTCCATTAGAATGCCTTCATGCACATGCCTTCCACTCTGCAAACTAGGAGGCAAGCTTGCTGAATGATTCAAGTCAGCAAAATTTAGTACATGTGCCTCCATCGCATGGCAGCTGGAGGCAGCAACCCACCTTGCGCAAGCGGACGTGGTAAGACGGAAGCACCGCAGCCACCAAAGATGAAAAGGAAGCCGCCACACCATCAAAGACTGACTCGTTCACTGTCAGCACGTGACCATGCGCGCCAGCCATGCCCTTTTCCAATTGCTCAGTTGCTGTAAGTAAAGTAGATGCTTGCGGCTTTGATGCAGCCAGCTGCCTCGCATGTTCTTGGATCTCAAGCTGCTCATTAAATGCCAGTTCTGAGGCCTTCATGCTGGAACGCTGCCGCAATACTGCCGAGCGGCGAGAACGAATGTGGTTCATCGTCAGATGCAACTCTGCCAAGTCAGAGTGTGCATGGCGCTCGGAAGCCGCCGCCGCCTTCAGCTCAGGAATCTCTTCCAACAAAACTGAAAGCGAGCGCTCCAGCTGGATTCGCTCTGCCTCTAGCTCACAAGCTGCTTGCTGTAAGCTGCTGCACATATCTGCTGCATGATTCACCGCCTGCTCTGCGGCTGCACAAACTTTGCACAACCGTTGCACGTCCTCCTCTGCCACAGCGACAGCAGACGACTGTGCGCAAAGGATAGCCTCCGCTTGCTGCAAACTGCGGCTTGCCTCTGCGAGCTGGTTGTGGCTGTTTGAGATCTCCTCTGCGGAAATATTTGCGCAGACAGCAAGCTCGTCATCCAAGGCCTGGGCTTCAGCTGCTGCTGCTGCAAGTTCGGCTTCAGCTGTTGTGACGTGCGCCTGCGCATCTGCCAATGCGACCTCTAACGATCGCTTTTCTTGGGACAGAGCATCCTCATCGTTGGTCGTGTTGCTGTCTGCATTGGTATTGGCTATCACAGCAAGTTGCATTTCCTGTTTGGAAGCCAACTGAGCCTGCAAGTGCAATAGGTGGTCCTGCAGTCCAGCTTGGATGGCGGTCAATCTGTCCAGCCGCAGCTTGGATTCAGCAAGCTGCCGATCCACCGTAGATTTCTTGGCTGCAGAAGCTTGCATGGCAAACATCTGGCGCTGCATGTCCCTATGCTGCATTTCGGCACTCTTCAATTCTGCACCAACATCAGAGACCTGGCGTTGAAGACCAGCTAGCTGTCGGTAAGCTGCCGACAGGCTGATTTTGACTCCCATCTGTGAATGCAAAGGATCCACGCTAGGCCCGCGCCACCCGCCCTGCAAGTACAAGTCAAGCAGATTCGATCAGCTCAATGGGGCGACAACCAGCAACGCATCAACTTGCTTGCCTGCAGTGTGCCCCGCCTGGTCATCTTGCCGTCAATTGTGACAGATGGCAAGCCAAAACGTGTCATGAGTTGTTCAGACACTGTAGTGTATGCAGAATGATGGCTTGGTTGAGCAAAGCACGAGTAGGCATCGCTATTGTGAGGTACAAGGGTGTAACAGCAGCAGCAGCAGTAGGCAGAAGTTTCCTCGCAATGCTGCAGTTCACCTTCATCATTTGCAGCAATCACAAAGCTCCCAAAGGCTCGCAGGAGGGCAGGCGTGAAGGAACTGTCATAATCCAGCAAGTCCAATGGCACGATTACCTCACCTGCAGGCAGCAACAAACAAATGCTGTCCATGCAAGGAAGTGCTTGGTGTAGCAAACTTCGTTGCGCACAGACCATTGGAGAAGTTTGCAGCAGCGGCCTGCTGCTGGGCTGTGAAATTTCTTGCCTCCAACACGTCCAAGGGCCAGATTCTAGCTGTAGAACCAGCTGCCAGCATCTGTCCAGCCACTGTAGTGTCGTCAGCCACGACAATGCTAAGCTTACCCTCTGTCAACAGCTGCAGGGCTGTCGCATACTGCTGGCATTGTTGTGGCTCCTTGAAGGAAAAGCACTCATGCAAAAAGCGCCAGCCACGGTGGCCGCCACTGCTTCCGAGTCGAGCAGCCAATATGCCAGCTTGATGCCCCACTAAGCGTTCTTCTTGTTGTAAAACTGCCAAACGCTGTTGCAGCCCAGCCACCAGCTGCTCATCGCCTGCCTGTGCAGGGCATGGAGGGCTCTCAGACAAGTGTGCAAGGTCACTCTCAAGACTGCGCTGCTCATCCAAGAGCTGCTCCATGTGTGATGATTGCTCATCTACAGCTAACGCATTTTGCGATAGTGCCAGCTGCTGCCCTTTGACTGCTGCCTGCAGCAGCTGCACTTCGTGACTAAGAAGAGCCTGCAGCTCTGCTGTGCTAGCAGAAGCTGATGCAGACAGGCTGTGGCTGCTCGTAATACTCAGGTGACGCTTGCGGCAATGCTCTAGCTTTGCCAAGGCTTCAGCGTGTCTGGCTTTGAGTAGCAGCAGCTTGCCGTTCACTGCTTCCAGCTGTGCAGCAAGCTTGCTCCGACTGGCTTGCTGCTGAAGTAGAAGCTGCATGTTTTCCTCGGCTGCTGCCACATCCTGCTGCAACTTCAGCAGTTCTTGTCTGCCGATTTGTCGGCATTTATGCTCCAGCCTGACCGCCGCCAAATGCTTTTGCGCCAGCTCAAGTTGGCTCTGCTTTTCATTTGCAACGCTGCGAGCTTCTGCCGCTGCAGACGCTGCTGCTGTGTCTTTGACCTGCAGTTTGGCTGCTTCCCGATCGCATGCGCAAAGCGCAGCAAGTATGGTGGTTGCCAGCTCCTCAGCAAGGCTGGCTGCTTCATGATCAAGCTGATTTATGTGCTCCAATGCAGCCAACTTGGCAAGATTGGCTGCAGCTGACTCCTCCTGCACACACAGACACCCAATGTGGCAGCCAGCCAAACCACCTTGGCTCAACCGCCGCCGCAAATCGTCTTGCAGCATGGAACAGCTGACAACCATCAGCAGCAAGACTGACTGGCTCAATGACCCAAGCAGCAAGCAGTGGCTGCACAAAGTTACTCAACATGCTCACCATGGCAGCAATCCTAGACTGCACGTCGGCAAGAGCTTTGCGGGAGCGCACAAGTTCTTCAGCGGCTGCAGCCACCTCGGTATTCCATCGGCCTGCATGCGACCGCCGCAGGAGTTACATGTGTCAAAATGCCAGTTTCGGCTGTCAATGATTGACAGCAACATTGAGTGGCCAGCGCAGGCTAAATACATCCACAACGACATCATCCCACCTAAGCCGCTGGCGTCCGCCACAATAGCAGCCAGGTCAGCAGGGGAAGCGCTGTCCGCCAGAGCCGTGACGCGGGCCTGGCGAATGACGGCTGCAGCACTGCCCAAACTGATGCCAAGCGCTTGCAGACACTCCCGGACCTCCTTTCCTGTGCGCGCCCTGCATGACCGCACCATGATCAGCGCTGCAAAGCAGGTTATACAAAAGTTGGCAGACCTTGGCGCGCACCTGCCATCAACCTTGTAGGCGCGGCTGCCGTCGGGCAGCAAAGCTGCTTGCACTGAATGCCTCGTGCTCCTGCCACTCAGCAACTGCACGTGCACTTCACACACCTGCAGCGCAGGAAAACCGTTGACTTGGTGCAGGTCGGAGGCAGTATGCAATCCTGCAGCGCTTGTACTTGAACGCTGTCCGTGTTGGCGAGGTCTGCAAGAGCCGCAACGCCGAAGGAGCGCAAAGGGGCAGCGAAGGCAAAGCAGAGGGCCTCCAGAAGCGACGATTTGCCACAGCCGTTGGGTCCTGGCAGAGGTGCGCAGGCAGGCACCCAGTTAGGGAATGCTGCTCTGCTCGGCAGTGCGGGTGGAAGCCGGCGCTGCCCACGCTCACCGACGATTGCGTTCAAGCCGCTGCCAAACGACACCTCCAGCCAGTCGTTGCCCACTGCCTTGAAGCCTCGAAGGCGCACCGACTCGATATAAGCCATTGATTCAAATGCGGATCCTGCAGTAGAGAGTATGGGCTGCTCATGAGCAGCCAGCCTGGAAGGTCCCCGCAGTCGCTATGGCAGCACCCGCCACCGCTTGGCACTTGCAAGCCATGTTGCCATATCCCTCCGACGCAACAGAGTGCGCCGCAGCAATCGTCCTTACGTTGTAATTATGCGACCTAGCGCCCCATTCAGCAAAATAGCCACGGCAGTCGACCACGATCAGATTGCGAGAGCCCAGAGCGACATACAACAAGCTGTCATCGAGACAAGGACGTCAATAGATATCGACCGCACTCAGCAATGACGCCGGGGACTCTCGCCGTGTTGCAGGGGCTGATGTACATTGGTGCCCAGGCACCTGTCCCGCTGCAATGTGCTTCCAAGCCAAGGCTCACATGCCTCGCGGCCTCTCCGTTCACACGCATTGTATTCCCGTGTGCGGCGAGATTCAGGGGTGTTCAAGGGTCACCACACGAGAACGTCTTGGCTGCAGCAACTAGGGATGGGCCGGCCGAGCGCTGCCAGCGCGGCGTTCTCGTCCCGGCGTGTGTGTAGTGTTGCAATGAACATTAATAGAACACAGGTTGGTGTAGTGCATGGCATTCAAGGAACAAATACTGCTACGCAGGCAGAAGCAGGGGCGAGGCGTCGACAGCTGCCACTGCCAGGCGGCCCGCCCCCATTTCGAAATTGGAGCTCACGCCCGCCGCCGCCGCCAGTACATGTGAAGGCAACAGGCCGCACAGCAGGCTGTAGCTGTTGCCCGCCGTTTCCGGCTACGTCTCAGGACCACCTGTCCAGCTTCAGCATCCACACGCCCTCATCGGCATCGTAGTGCACAAAGACGCCGCCCAGGCGCGCCGACGTCTCCAGAAGCGTGCCCCTGAACGCGTCCACCGTGCGGCGGTCGTGCCGCTGCCGCACAGCCATGCGGCGGAAGGTCAGCAGCGCGGGCTGGTTCAGGCCCTGGCCGGGCGGCGGCAGCGCACGCCTGCTGCTCATCAGCACCGCCGTCGTGCGCTGCCCCGCCGCCGCAAGGCCCAGCACGCGGCGGGTCGGCGTCGCCGCCGCCGCCGCCGCCGTCGTGCGTGGAAGCCACATCATGCAGCCTCTCAGCCCCCTGCTGCGCACCCGCCGCAAGCTGTCGCTCTGGCTGCGGGGGCGGCAGCAGGGGGGGCGCCGCGCCGCCGGGCGGCCGCCGCAGCAGCAGCCGCACGCGCCCCTCCACCTGGCGCCTGGGCGGGTACAGCTGCATGCTGCCGCGCTCTATGCTCACAACGCTGTCCAGGTCCACACCAAGCAAGTCGACTGCGGGCGGGCGGGGAAGGCGGGCACGGAGGGAGGGCAAGGCGTGAACCGGGGCTGGCTGGGTGCTGGCCAATATTGATTAATCGCGGCTGAGCAGCAGCAGCATACAACCAGCAGCTGGGAGCGGCAGCACAGCGCAGCAGGGCTGCTGCACAGCCGGCTGACAGCACACTTTAGCACCAATGCACTCGCGCTCAACTGACCGCCCATGCACGCGCTCCCTCTGGCCCTGCCCCGCCGCTCGTCACCACCACAACGCACACAGAGGCAGCCGGCTCACCCGGGTACAAGAAGCAAATTTCTCCCAGCTCTCGCCGCCCCACCACGAAGCGGTGCACGCGGGTCAGCTGCTCGTCGCTCATGCGCTGCAGCCGCGTCAGGCTGGGCTCCTGCGCAGGAGGGAGGGGCAGGGTGGAGCGGTGTGCTGGGTGAACGGGAGAAGAGAGGGTGCGAGGCAAGGCGTCAGTCTGCCGGCGCCGCCGGCGGGGCCACAGCACATAGACACTGCGTGCTTTCCCTGCCAGCTCACCGTGAAGTAGCCAGGCAGAGTGAGCCGCGGCGCGTTCTTGTTCACCGGCAGCGCCAGCAGGCGGGGCGGCAGCTGCACAGCAGGCGGGGGCTCGAGTGCAGCTGCCGCCGCAGCCGCAAACGCCGCAGCCTCCGTCGCCGCATTGGGCTCCCGCTGCTCGTGGTCTGATGACCTGGAACGGCGTGGAGCCAAGCGGGCACCACTGGCCTGCTGCCGCTGCTGCTGCTGCGCTTTGACGTTGTCCTCCTCCTCCTCCTCTGCTCCTTCTCCCGAGCTGCAGCTCCCTTCCTCCTCGCTGCTCGCAGCGGCCTCGGCAGCATCGGCGGCAGGGTCGGCGGGCTGCGGCGCCAGCGACGCATCGGCCACCTGCCCCGTCAGCCACGCCGCCAGCTGCTCCACTGATGGGTAGTCGAAGAGGGCGGTGGAGGGCAGCTGTACGCTCAGCGCGCTGCAAAGCCGGGGGCAGGGTGCAGCATGTCATAACCACAACGGAGCTGGGGTGGCTGCCGGCGCCGCTGACGGCCACGCAGCGCTCACAGCAACACACCCCAGCCCGCCAGCTGCTGCCGGTTGCCTGCATCCCCCCCCCCGCCCCGCCCGGCCCCCCCACCCCCACCCCCACCCCCACCCCCCACCCCGCCCCCACCCCCACACACCCACCCCCACCCCCACACACCCCACCCCCCACCACACACACACACACCTGCCCAGCTCCTTGCGCAGCTCCTCAGCTCCCAGCGAGTCCAGCCCTGCCGCCATGAGCGGCGCATCGGCCGCCACGGCAGCACCCTGCATCACGCGGGACACGCAGGCCTCCACCTGCGGCAGGGGACAGGCCAGGGGCGGCTTGCGTGAGTGGGGTGCAGGCAGCGAGACGGGTCGTAGCCACGTCAGGACAGCAGGGCGAGAGTGGAGACATCCAGCATGCAGAAGGGGGAGGAGCGCCAACTAACATCCTGCGGCCAGCAGCAAGCTGGAATGGACCACAAAGGATTCGGCCGCCACCCACCACGGCAGTCACAAGCTCCAGCTTGCGCTGCCGGCCCAGCGTCTGCGGCGGCGGCGGCGCTGCCACGCCAGCCACCCCCGCTTGCTGCCCGCCCGTCGACCGGAGCTGCGCTGCCTTCGCTGCGGCGCCCCGCTGCCACGGGGCCCCTGCCGCAAGCCGCGCCTCTGCAGCCTCCGCCTCTGCCTCTGCACAATCCTCTGCAGCAGGCTCTGCCGGGGCTGGGAGCAGGCTGACGACGTGTTGCGCAATCTGTAGCACCGAGGGGTGGTCGAAGACCAGGGTGGGGGGCAGGCTGAGGCCGGTCAGCGCCGACACCTCACGCCGCACCTCCTCCGCACCTGCATGAAGGTGGGTGGTGGGTGGGTGGTGTGTGTGTGTTTTTGTGTTTTTGTGTGGTGGGGTGGTGGTGGGGTCCGTTAGCAACGGTTCGTCAGGATATCCATCGATGAGGAGAGGGGGAGAGCCGGCAGGTCTGTCGCCAGGCCCATACCAATAGCGGACCACACACAAGCAAGCGGCACGGCGTGCTGCCAGCTAAGGCTCGAGAGTGCGCCGCAATGCAAGCAGCGAGCAGGGCGTGCCGCCTCTGCGCTTCGGCCCAGCCTGGCACGCCACAAGCATGCCCAGCCTGCCATATCAACCCACCCCCACCCACCCAGCGAGTCGAGGCCCGCCGCCATCAGCGGCTCGTCAGGCGCCGCCGCCCGGCCGAGCGAGTGCGCCACCAGCGCCGCCACCCGCTCGCCGAAATAAGCCACGCGCCCCTCTGGCGCCAGGGCGGCCCAGGCGGGCCGCGGCGCAGCCGCTGCTTGAGGCTTCTGCGCCTTTGCCGCCGATTGACGCTCCCGCTTGACTGTGGCATGTGCCAGCCTCACCGCCACGCTGCCGTCGGCCGCGGCGGCGGCGGCGCTCGCCTCTTCCTGCCCAGGGGCCGCCGCTGCCACGGCCGCCATCTCGGCGTAGAAAGGCTTGCGCTGCCGCCCCGCCACCAGCAGCCGCTCCCAGGCAAGCGCTGCTGCCATGAGGGGCCGCCGGCGCCGCTGCCCGACGCCATCGCGACTGCCGCCTCCAGTGCGGCCAGCCCGTGCGCTGCCGGGATCGCCGCAATGCCCAACCGGCGCAGGTGCGCTGCGACGGCGGCGTCTGCCGCCGCCATGCCAGCGCCGCCCCAGGCTCCCCATGCGACGCTCGCCGCTGGCATCCCTCGCTGTTGCCAGCCTGCGGCAGCAGCATCCAGGGCCGCGTTGGCCGCCGCGTAGTTGGCCTGGCCGGCGCTGCCCAGCAGGCCGGCGATGCTGCTGAACAGCTGCAGGCTGCCCAGGGGGCGCCAGCAACCAAGCGGGCCGCCAGGCTGCGTGCCGCCGTCGCTTTGGGGGCGATGGCGGCCCGCAGGCTGGCAGCCGTCGTGTTGGCCAGACGGGCATCCTGCAGCAAGCAAGCAGGGGCGTCAGCGGGGCCTGGATAATCGTATGAAAAAGAAACGAACGCTTCCTGCAAACATCCAGCGGCAGCAGCTCCCTCACCCTTAGCACGCCAGCCGCATGCACCACGCTGCCGACGCGAGTGCCGCCGCCGTTGAGCCCCGCCGCCAGCCCCGCAGCATCTGCTGCTGCGGCAGCGTCGCACTTGCAGACGGCCAGCAGCGCTGTGCTGCCGTGCGCAACGGCGGCGCGCCAGCTGGCGCCCAGCCCGGCCTCGAGCGCAGCCAAATCGACCCTGCGCCCCAGCAGCAGCAGATGCGGCGAAAGCTGCCCGGCGGCTGCCCCAGCCGCCAGCTGCTGCGCTGCCAGCAGCAGCCCCAGCGCTCCCAAGCCGCCGGTGACGACGGTGGCGCCAGCTGACTCTTGCGCAACAGGGCTGCGGCTGGTCGGCGCGCGCCGCGGCGGCCGGCAGCAAGCGGGGCGCCAGGTATATTCCGGCCGCCAGGCACGGGCCAAACACGTCTGTGAGCGGCAGCGGCGGTACAACACTGCCCGCTGCTTGCTGCGGCAGAGCCGTGCTGTGGTCCCAACGCAGCTCAGCAGCCTCCAGAGCAGCCACCCTGGCCAGCCCTGCCAGCATGCCGGCACGCAGCTGCCGAGCGGCGGCGTCGGCGCTGCGGGCAGCCGGCGACGGTGACAGCTGGCAGTCTGCTCCTGCCGCAGTGTGCAGGCTGACCTCGGATTCAGGGGCAAGGGAAGCCAAGGCCTGCACACGGTGAAGCAGGGAGCAACAGCAGCAGCCGTTGAAAGAGGTACCGCTTCCTGGCAGTGGCAACAGGCTGCCGGTTCTGCAAGCTGGGCCTAGCAGCCGTCAGCAGCAAGACAGGCGTCCCACCTTCTGCACAGCTGCCAGGTTTGCCGCCGCCCAGCCGGCGTCAGAGTGCCAGGGCGCATGCCGCACCGCCACCGCCCGCCCGCCAAAGCTCCAAGCGGCGGCGGCGGCAGACAACGGTGGCTGGGGCGTCCTCTGCGCTTCTCCAGCCGCCGCTGTGAGGCTAGCGTTGCTGCTTCCGCCGGTACTGCTGCCGCTGCTGTGCGCCTGCCACTCCACTGAGTAAAGCAGCTGCGCTCCAGCCAGGTCGGTTGGCGCCGCAGCGCCATCCCTGCCCCCCGCAGGCAGCGCCTTTGCCAGCAGGCCCAGCATGGCCCAGCCCCCGCTTCCGCTGCTGGCGCCGCCGTTGCGGGCTGCCGCGCGCCAGCGGATGTGGTTGCGGGCGGGTTGGTCGGGGGGCAGCAGCGGGGCCGCCCTCCGCTGCGGCCCAGCCCTGGGATGCCGCATCGCCTGCAGAAAAAAGCAGCATAGCTCGGCATCTGCCCCACCCTCCTTGCACTCTGTGGATAGAAAAAACAGGTGCAGGGTAGAGGCAGCAAACGGAAGGTCCCTGCCTCAGCAACCGCCCTCACCGTCGGCGGTCGGCAGCAGAAGGCAGAGCGCCGCCACGGGCACGCGGGTGGGCCCCATGGCGGCGCCAGCTGGCGGCACGGGCGCCAAGTGGATGGCGGCGTCGCACGTCCCCGGGTGCAGGCAGTAGCTGCGCAGCAGGGGGAGGGGCGGGGAAGAAACAAGACGGCTGAGATGGCTGAGCAGGGGTTCGGGTTGATGGTGCCAGCACAGCTGTAGGGGCAAGCTGGCAAGCAGGCGGGTGGCGCGCAGTTTCGCAACAGCTTCAGCCGCCGACAGGGCTCACCCCTCCGTGTCCTGGCGGCTGGCACCCACGGCGGCAAGGTTGTGCCCGGGGATGGCGACATTCAGCTGGCAGCGCAACGGAAGCAGGGCGGCTGCAGCTGCAGCCGTGACGCCGCCGAGTGTGCTGCTTGCAGTAGCAGGCTGCAGGGTGGGGGCGCACGCAGGGCCGCTGCCACAGCCCTCAGGTGCACCGCCCCGCTGCCGCCGCCGCCGCCGCCGCCGCTGGACACTTCGAGAGCGCCGCTGGCTCTTCCCACCGAGCCCCGCAGCGCGACGCCGCCGTCATTGCCGCCCCCAGCTGCAGCAGGCAGCACGCAGGGTGCCAGGATGGCCAGCCCAGCCAGCGCGGGACACAGGCTGGGAAAAACACCGCCGTCTGTCGAGCTGCAGGCCAGCGCTAGCGCTGCTGCTGCAGCCGCTTCAAACATGGCGGCGCCGGGCAGCAGCGCCCTGCCGCGCACGCTGTGGTCCCACAGCCATGCCAGCCTGGCGGCTGCCAGGTCAGCGATGCACTCCAGCGCAGCGGCGCCTGGCTGGGCGGCCGAGCGAGTGAGCAGGGGGTGGGGCACGGGGCCGGCCAGTAGCCGGCACGCTGCCAGCTGACCCTCGTTCTTGCGCTTGCCAGCGTCGCTGCGTCCAGGTTACCACCCGTCGCCGCCAGCAGCGCGTGTGCGTTCACGCCGCTCATGCCGAACGAGCTGGTGCCCGCCAGCAACGGCGCCCCGTGGCTGCGCCACTGGCCAAATGGGGTGCGGGGCCCGCCTGACGGCCCGCCGCCGCCGCCACGTTGTGCCTGCTGCGCCAGTCGCTCAGCGCGGCGGCCACATAGGGGTTCAGCCCCGTAGGTTGACAATGGGCGCCGCTGGCGCTGCTGCAGTGACATCGCCGCCAGCAGGGCGCCGGTAACACCAGCAGTGCCCTCTGTGTGGCCGTAACAGCTCTTGCTGCTGAGCAGGGCCACCGCACGGCCGGCCAGTCGGGCGCCGCCGCCGTCGCCGCCGCGCTTGCCGCCACCGGCTGCCAGGGCGGCGCTGAGAGCCCCACCTCAATCGGGTCGCCCAGGGGGTGCCAGTGCCGTGCAGCGACACAGCGGCGACCGTGTGCGGCGGCTCCGCCGCCGCCGCCAGCGCATCCCGGATCAGCAGCGTCTGAGCGGGGCCGTTGGGGGCGGTCAGGCTGCTGCTGCGCCCGTCCTGATTGACGGCTGAGCCATGCAGGAGGGCCAGCAGGGGGCCTGTCCTCCCACCGCGGCCGCCACCGCCGCCGCCGCTGCACGCCAGGTCAGCATAGTGTGGAATGAATGCTGTGCTGACCTGGCCCAGAGCTATCGCCTCACTCTCCCCGTACCCGTCGGCGGCGGCGTCAAGGTGCGGCAGCAGCCCGCCATTGACCAATTGACAACGCCTGCAGCGGGCAGTTGCGGGCGCAGGTCTGCGGGTTGAGGGGGCGGAAGGGGAAGCAGGGTGAGGTGCTGATGGAAAATCGCAGGCTCCGCTTATGCATCCACCATTGCACGTGAACATTTTGCACCACCACCACAGCACACCACAGCAGTGCCGCGCCATTGCCAGCCTCCGACAGAACATCCTGAGGCTTGCCTGATCAATGAGCGTGACGTTGACGCCGCCTGTCCCCTAAGGACACCACGTTGGCAGGTGCATCCGCCAACCTCTGCAGTTGCCAGCAGCCCGTCCAAGCACTCCGCACACAAGAGGTTGAGGGGGCCGGTGCAGCGGCATGCCAGCGTGCGTTACAGCGTGTGTTACAGTTAAAGTCTGCCTATGGTCAATCACTGAACCGGTGCAGCGGCATGAGAGGAGCAGACGCGAGCTGGCGGGGGACTGAGGGGAGCAGGCTTCCTGGCGGGTCACACAGTGTGCACAGCTGCCGCATGGTGCGCTCCCACAACGGCGCTGCGCCCAGGCGACTCACAACAGGTCAGAGCATAAAAGGCCAAACATACTGCAGCCCCACCTCACTCGAGGGCTTCCGGGCAAGCTCAACGTAGACTCTGTGTTGTGAGCCCACAACATCAGTATGGGTGCGCACCCGGCCCGAGAGACTGCAGGGGAATGCATTTAATGGGGGCTGATGGTGGAGTCCTCAAGCTGCTGCTCTTCCGCCAGTCCGTAGGCAGGCACGCTCCAGCTTGCAGGTCGTGCGAGCAGACAGCCCCGTTGCCGCCGTCGCCGCAAGATGAGCGCCCACCAACGAGCAGGAACATGCAGTGGAAAGATCGGTCGCCGGGGTACTGTGGCGTGGGGAACGAAGGCATGTTGTTCTGTGCAGGCAGAAAGAGATGGAGGCAGAAGAGAGCGCGGCCAGCCGCCTGGGAATAAAATCCCGAGCAGCTGTCCTTTGTATCGCCTGCCAATAACTTGGATAAATGCTTAAATAAAACTACTTTGATCAGGAAAAGTGGACAACACTACGTTCCCCTACCGGTTGTAGTGGCAGCTAGACACTCCAGTGGCTTCCGCCTCCACACGATTCACATCACCAATGCAAAGCATCGAAAGTTGCTCACATCTTTCTGTTTCTTTCACAGCGGAGGCGTTCGTCGGACAACTGCTAGGCCTCGCATCTTCGGTTCCAAGCCCCGTGTGAGAACACCGTGCTTCAGTCTTTTGCATCGCTGCCCAGAGGCTATTGTCATTACTGGTTGCGCTACAGCCCGCTCCCATCCATTTTGCACCGCGGGCCCTGAAAACAAGTTCCCTCGCGAGGGAACTGTGGGCTCGGGAGCCCAAAGAGCTGGGCACGCCCAGCCAGCTCGCAACTTGCCGCTGCATGCTCAGGAAACCCTTGCACACCCATTGAGCACTCACCTGAGCACGCAATCAATCGGCGAGACATCCGAACGGCTGAGTTCACCGCGGACGCCGATGCCAGCCCACCCAGCTCGGGGCACCCCCTCAGGCAGCCCCTTCGTGATTTTCCTGTCTCTCTAGGAATTGTCTAATACCCGGCATCGTTTTAAGCCGTCGGTAGTTTGTCCGTTTGCCGGGGGGGACCTGCCGGCAGCTCCGTTCCAGCCTGCCTGCAGTGCTGGACACGCCCCACCAGCCTGCCTTCTGCTTTCTGCAGCGAAGCTGGCGTAAGCAGCTCAGTGGCTACCTGCCTCCGATCCCACAACGTTGCTCAGTCGGGTGAGGCGGTGCTGAAGAGCATATTTTGGTTGCAGGTCGGCCGCGAGGTGGAAGTTTCGTATACGCACAGGTCTGTCCCTGCCGCTCCCGCGACAGACTTCCCTGCCTGCAGGCTGCCCAAGCCTGTGGCCATGGTCAAACCACTCTTGGTGTGCCTGGCGTTGGTTTTCTTGGCGGCTGGTAAGAGTGTCGGAGCAGTTGACGTGTGGCTCTGCACGCAAGTGCCTAGCTGTGACGGGCTGGGTGCCCAGAGCATTGTGCACCACGTGGTGCACTTCAGCCAGCAATGAAATGGCTTTGAACTGCCCTGCTCGCAGGCGCAGATGCCCGTGTAAGCCTGGGTGTCAGGTGGATTCGCTTGGTGGGCCGGGAGGTTTGCGCAGTGAAGAATGGGCTCCGTAAGCCTGCCGCACATCCTTGCGTATGCGTGCAAGCATCCGAATGTTCTTGTTGCCAAAGCTCATGAGCTGTTGTTGTGAAGGTTCAAAACATACCATCTGCTGTGTGTCGTGCATGCATGGCTGGCTTGATGTTGACTAGAAAACCACAGGCCAGGGTTTGAGCCTGATGATCCCCCTTCCATGCAGGCTGGCTCGGCGCGCGGTATTGCTATGAGCCCAGGTGAGCAAATGGCAGAAAATGAAATGTGTTTGTGCATCTGCAGAGCGTGGCCCGCTGTTTGCCGACCGACAGCGCGCAGACTTGGTGCTGTATTCCCTCTGATTGCAGAGCAAACGGGAAGTTGCTGCTGTGGGGGCTGCCGGTGGGCTGAGAAGCACATGGAGTGTGACGGCCCCGCTGGCCACCAGCACGCCGGCAACCTTACACGATGTGCCTCTCGTGTTCCAGGTGCGTCTCCTTTGCACTTGCTGTAATGCGCATTGTGGGGATCTCGTGAGAGCGTGAGGGGTAGCATGCTGTTGAGAGTAGCTTTGCGGCGCACCTGCGTGGTCCATGCCATACTTGCACGCCCTTCAATGCAGCTGCTGGGCCGCGCTCGGCAATGCCCAGTCGCAGCTACCTTTCTGCTTCTACCACATGCGGCAATACCAGCCTGGCCATGGGGCCTGTCAGTGGCTCCCAGTGGGTGCTGCAGCGCAGTCAGACCGTGCCGGGAGCATTCCTCATCCAGTTCATGGTGAGAGCCATGAAAAGGCCCTCAGGCCCCCACCAGTTCCAGGCTCGCTGCTCTGACCACTTGTCGCTTGCGACATTCGTGGCTGCCCTGCCATGATCAGTAATGGATTGGGACTTTGTTGCTGGCTGATGGGCGAAAGCAATCTTTCCCCATAAGAATCTGCCGTTCGGGGCGCCAGAATTGACTGCTTGTGTTTTAACTCAACTCTAGCCGAGTGCTGCTTGCAGCCCGGGCCGTTTTCCTCGCCCTTTAGTGCTGGCCCCTTCTTGTGCAGGCGCGCAACGGCTGCCCCGTCAGCTTCCTGGGAGCGGCCGAGGCCAGGAGCCAGGCGGATTGTGCAGACCCAAGTGAGCGGCTGTGTGTTGCAGCAGTATTCGATTGATCAATCAATCATGTACGGCACGATGCACGCATTTTTGGCTTGCAAGCTTGCTGCTGCTGCTGCTGCTGCGCCCGGCAGCAACTCAACGGGGCGGCCCAATCTACACCATCGTGCTGCATTAAGGCTTCAAGGCACTACCGTTGCCGTTGCCAATAAATGCTTGTTGTGCGAGCAGGGTTGCGCTTGTATCCAAGAACAGCGGCCCTGACATCCTTCTGCACTGGAGACTGGACATGCCTCCACATGCTAGGAGCTCGCCGCCACCCAAGACGCGTGAGATGCCACGCCGCGTTGCTCTGCCTTGCGATCCTCATATATATTGTGCGCTCTCTCTGTTCTTGTTGCAACACCGTACGTCCCTGAAGATTGCTCATTCTGGTAGGGCAACGCCCGCCCGAACTACACCCAAACCTAAACCCTCATTCCCTATTCTTGGGTCCACCCAGTCCACCTCTGGAATCCCCCTGCGTGCAAGCCTTGTAGCCGTGAAGTTGTACCTGCTGTTGTTTTTCTAGTTATGCGTTGCAGCTGCACTATTTTGTCAGTAGCGTGCATATGGGTTGCCCTAGCCGAGCCATTGTGTCTTCAAGTGTGCAGGCCCCCGTCCGCCGCCGCCAAAGCCCCGTCCTCGCGCCCAAAGGCCCAAGCCCCCGACCCCTAGGCCCCGCCCGCCGCCGCCAAAGCCCCGCCCGCCGACGCCAAAGCCCCGCCCGCCGACGCCAAAGCCCCGTCCGCCACCGCCAAAGCCCCGCCCGCCGACGCCAAAGCCCCGCCCGCCGACGCCAAAGCCCCGTCCGCCGCCGCCAAAGCCCCGCCCGCCGCCGCCAAAGCCCCGTCCGCCGACGCCAGGCCCCTACTCTAAGTGAGCAATGCCAATTGCAGCGCAAGTTATTCAGGGCCATAGTATTCTAGTGAGTGAAAGGTTATTGTGGTTGTTCCTTTGGTTTGCCCTGCAGACCACCCGTCAGCCCGCCACCACCCTCTCCTCCTCCGCCCTCCCCGCCACCCGTCAGCCCGCCACCACCCTCTCCTCCTCCGCCCTCCCCGCCACCACTCAGCCCGCCACCACCCTCTCCTCCTCCGCCCTCCCCACCACCACTCAGCCCGCCACCACCCTCTCCTCCTCCGCCCTCCCCGCCACCACTCAGCCCGCCACCACCCTCTCCTCCTCCGCCCTCCCCACCACCACTCAGCCCGCCACCACCCTCTCCTCCTCCGCCCTCCCCACCACCACTCAGCCCGCCACCACCCTCTCCTCCTCCGCCCTCCCCACCACAACTCAGCCTGCCACCACCCTCTCCTCCTCCGCCCTCCCCATCACCACCCAGCCCGCCTCTGCCCCCACCGCCTCCTCCTTGCAGTGCCCCTAAAGCAACCAAGTCAGTGATCGTTGCATCAAAATCTTTCGCAACATCGCAACTCAAATTATGTTTCCGTTGTTGTTGCGGGCAATCCTACTTGCAGTTGGCCGGCATACTCGTCCTTGATAATGGCGCTGGATCCAGAAAACATCCAGGTTTTCGATGGTAGCGAATTGATATCTGGAGAACTAAGCCCCGATGGTGACTTGGTGGACAGCCATGCATACATGCTCTTCTGATAAATCTTGCTAATTCTTTCAATTGAGAGGCCTATCAAGAAATAAGTTGTGGGCGAAGCCCTTTGTCGTGCCATTGCCATCTACCTTGCATTGGCTGCCCTTCTTGATGACGCTGGAAGGCACACTTCTCCTATTTCCAACTTGTCGCCATTGTCCCTAGCGCCCGGCGTGCAGGTGCGACCAAGGCCCGTTGGACCAACAATTCTTAGCCTATCGTCTCGTGCGCAACATCACCGCTCAAGGCGCAAGAATGGACTTTCCTGGGAATGTGGAGTTTGGCGTAATCAATCGGGATGGATCGCTGCTCGAATTGGATCCTTACTGGTTTTCAGGTAGGCCGGTTTCTCAGGCCACCACTGGGGGCTTTTGCGGCCTTCACCTCACATCAGAGTTGCCGTCTCATCGGCATCCAATGCCGTACGGTTCAAATGTTTCTCTAGACAGCGATGCTAATAGAGTCTGCTGTGTCTGCCAGGTGCGATGTGGTTGAGATTCGATAATGCGGCGTTGGAGCATCCCGACTCATTAGGTCTCTTTCAAGCAACGATGTTCAACGTCACATCGCCTGTCACTGACCAGGACATATAGTAAGCTTATCGTGCTTCGCCAATGCATCCTATATCCTAATTTACCTACCGGGTGCCCACAAATGTGCAGTTTTCCAACTTTGGGAAATTTCAAGTATGTCTGAACTGCCCCTTCGCATGTCTCGGACTCCGTCCTATTCACTCCCAATCAACGCATCCAATTGCTGGCACCTCTGGGATGTGAGCACGCGCTGATTGCGGTGTGTTGACGGCCATGTGAAAACACCCTGATTGCGTGCTCTGAGCCTTTTTAGCTTCATCCTCAGGCATGACGGCCATCAGCCTCTTGTCATGTATTTTCTTGCAGTCACGATATCGCCCACCGCTTTGAAGATCTACTACAATGGACAGTTCTTTGCAAACACACCAGTTTAGATCATTGGTGCCCATATCTGAGTAAGATCACTTTTTCACACAAATTGCATAATAATTGGCCTTCAGGAAAGTAACCTTCCTTCACTTGCGGACTCTCGGCTGCGCTAGGCGCTATTCGTTCGATGATGTATCGCAATAGTGAGAGCGACGGTAACAACGTCAACGTCATTCCGGGCTCACCTGGCAGCTTAGGACCTGCCGCATTCTGGAGGAAGGAGCTGTCATGTACTTTGACGCATGGCCGTGCTTGCATGCATGCTGAAAGGCATAGCAACATGTTGATGCACCGCGTAATCCCCCAACCATGCACAGGCGTCGAGATGCAAGCCATGTACCAACGAGATGTGGCTCGGTTCGGCGGCAACCTGTGCGTGGACGATTATATCAGCCAACTTCCTTCTTCACCCTATTGTGATGCACCGGCCTCCTTTCCAACCTGTTATCCTGCATCAACCTCCCCGTGAGTTGTACTTATGGACGCTGACCTCTGAATCTACTTGAATGCGATTTCATGTGTGTTGCAGGTCCTCCGGCCTAAGGATGCACCTATACAGCTACACTCCATCCTCCATAGAGCTGCCTGATTTTGACACCCTTGGAGACAGCATGTTGTTTGAAAAGAACGTGACTGGGTTGTATTGTCCTGCTCGTATTGGCGGTGACTGCCTGGTCCACCCAAACGGCACATCGTACCGGAGCAACGTGGCTGCCTTGGTAAGCGCATGTCCGGGCACATGGCAACTGCTCTTGAGGACTCGCAACGCATCGTACTGTGATGCGTACATTGGGTGGCCTGCGTTTCCTTTTAGTGCGGCAACTCGCTGGAGTTGAATGCCTTGATCTCTTGTAGTGGGGCGCTATGTGGTGGGCGCTGCCCGCTTCCACGCTCATTCTTGCAGTTCTTTGGTGAGTTGCTTGTACCTATGAATGGTGCATGGACTTTCTTTCTCGACTCCGACGACGGATCCAGACTTGTGGTGGATGGAGTCGAGCGAGTGTGGGTGAACAGAGCACAAGCAAACTCAAACTCCTCCACCACAACCTTGAATGCCGGCTGGCAACCCATCAGGTACGAGTAGAACCTGGCATGCATCTCCAGATTCTGATGCACTTGCCCACAAGCCCGAATGAACCCAATGGAGGTGCAGAGTGGAGTATATCCAGATAGACGGTGATGCACAGTTGATCTTGGAATGGTCAGGGTGAGACCGAGCAACAAGGAAGCTTGCCTCCGCCGTCCAGCATCTTCACTCCACAACTTTTCATGCAGCAAGCACCATTTGCCCATCACATGGTTTTGTCCCTCTTGCATGGGGCCTCGGCAGCTCAGTCTGCACCGCTAAGTGTTCTTGCAGGCCTGGCATGGGTCGACAACGGATACCAGGAGAGAGTTTGCGGCGTGTAGTCGTGTGATTGAAGTCCAGCTGCAACACGTTTGTGCTGCAGCTACGGAGAAGCGGTATAGCAGATATTTTAGCTTTGAGCAGAGCTTGCTGTTTGTCACAGGTTCTTTTGCTGGGCTGCCTCTCCAGTTTGAGTGTTGTTTCAGGCAGCCGAAGTTACAGTCACAATGCGGCATAACAGGGACCTTCGCCCCATTTGTTTCAGCTATCATCTTTGTGAACGTATCCTTGCAAACCTTTTTCAGGCTGACGTTGCATTCCTCCCCGTATCAAGGTTCCGCTTCTGTGTGCCAAGAAAGTCGTGGACATGTTGCATAGAAGAGGAATTCCAAACCATGTAGCAGGGTGTTCAGAGGTTCAAGCCGCAGAGGACAGTTTAGCTGCTGGAACTCGAAGTAGGCTCACGGTGCCCTTCGACTGTGCCACACTGGCTGCATCCTTTACCCTTGCGTGTACGTGCATGGTCTAAGAATATAGAGAGCCCATGGAAAGATTGTGTAGTGCATGGAGATTGTGTAGTGCAGGGACTCCAGGGAACAAATACTGCTACGCAGACAAAAGCAGGGGCGACGCATCTGCAGCTGGCACCGCCAGGCAGCCCGCCCCACGCCCGCCGCCGCCGCCGGTACATGTGAACTCAGCAGGCCACGCAGCAGGCTGCAACTGTTGCCCGTCGACTCCGGCTGCGTCTCAGGACCACCTGTCCAGTTTCAGCATCCACACGCCCTCATCGGCATCGTAGTGCACAAAGACGCCGCCCAGGCGCGCCGACGTCTCCAGAAGCGTGCCCCTGAACGCGTCCACCGTGCGGCGGTCGTGCCGCTGCCGCACAGCCATGCGGCGGAAGGTCAGCAGCGCGGGCTGGTTCAGGCCCTGGCCGGGCGGCGGCAGCGCACGCCTGCTGCTCATCAGCACCGCCGTCGTGCGCTGCCCCGCCGCCGCAAGGCCCAGCACGCGGCGGGTCGAGGCGTCGCCGCCGCCGCCGCCGTCGTGCGTGGAAGCCACATCACGCAGCCTCTCAGCCCCCTGCTGCGCACCCGCCGCAAGCTGCCGCTGTGGCTGCGGGGGCGGCAGGGCGGGGGCGCAGCGCCGCCGGGCGGCCGCCGCAGCATCAGCCGCACGTGGCCCTCCACCTGGCGGCGGGGCGGGTAGAGCTGCATGCTGCCGCGCTCGATGCTCACTACGCTGTCAAGATCCACACCCAGCAGGTCGACTGCGGGCGGTCGGGAGGCAGGCACGGAGGGGCGGCAAGGCGTGAACAGGTGGTGGCCCGGATGGGTGGCTGGGTGCTGGCCATGCGCGGCTGAGCAGCAGCAGCAGCACCATCAGCAGCTGGGGGCGGCAGCCCTGGGCGGGAGGGCTGCTGCACAGCTGGCTGACCGCACACTTCAGCACCAATGCACCCACGTTCAACGGACGGCCCATGCACGCGCTCCCCCTGCCCCCTCCACCGCTCGGCACCACGACAACACACGCAGAGGCAGCCGGCTCACCCGGGTACAGGAAGCAAATTTCTCCCAGCTGTCGCCGCCCCACCACAAAGCGGTGCACGCGGGTCAGCTGCTCGTCACTCATGCGCTGCAGCCGCGCCAGACTTGGCTCCTGCGCAGGAGGGAGGGGCAGGTGGAGCGGTGTGATGGGTGATCAGGGTGCCCAAGCGTACAGAGGGTGCGAGGAAAGGTGTCAGTCTGCCGGCGGCGCAGGCTACGGCCACATTCTACGGGCTTCGGAGGCGTCAGTCTGGGGGAGAGCAAGCACACACAGCGTGCTCTCCCTGCCAGCTCACCGTGAAGTAGCCAGGCAGGGTGAGCCGCGGCGCGTTCTTGTTCACCGGCAGCGCCAGCAGGCGGGGCGGCAGCTGCACAGCAGGCGCGGGCTCGTGTGCAGCTGCTGCTGCAGCCGAAACCGCCGCAGCCTCCGTCGCCGCATTGGGCTTCCGTTGCTCGTAGTCTGATGAGCTGGAGCGCCGCGGAGCCGAGCGGGCACCACTGGCCTGCTGCCGCTGCTGCTGCTGCTGCGCTTTGACGTTGTCCTCCTCCTCCTCCTCTGCTCCTTCTCCCGAGCTGCAGCTGCCTTCCTCCTCGCTGGTCGCAGCAGCCTCGGCAGCGCCGGCGGCAGGATCGGCGGGCTGCGGCGCCAGCGCCGCATCGGCCACCTGCCCCGTCAGCCACGCTGCCAGCTGCTCCACAGACGGGTAGTCGAAGAGGGCGGTGGAGGGCAGCCGCACGCTCAGCGCGCTGCAACAGGGGGAAGGGGGCAGCATGTCATAACCAGAGCTGAGCTGTGGGGGTTACTGGCGCCGCTGGCGGCCATGCAGCGCTCGCAGCAACAACCCTCCAGCCCAGCAGCTGCCGCCGTTTGCCCGCATCCCCCCCCCCCCCCGTGCGCGCACACACACACACACACACATGCCCACTACCACCACCATCACACACACACCCACACGCACCTGCCCAGCTCCTTGCGCAGCTCCTCAGCACCCAGCGAGTCCAGCCCCGCAGCCATGAGCGGCGCATCGGCCGCCACGGCAGCACCCTGCATCACGCGAGACACACAGGCCTCCACCTGCGGCAGGGGACAGACATGGGACAGCTTGCGTGAGTGGGGTGCAGGCAGGGAGGTGGGGCGTAGCCAAATCAGGACAGCAGGGCGAGAGCGCAGACAGCCACCATGCAGAAGGGGAGGGGGCACCAGCAAAGGACTAGCCGCCAGCAGCAAGCAAGGATTGGACGCTAAAGAAGACGGCCTCCACCCACCACGGCAGTCACAAGCTCCAGCTTGCGCTCCGGGCTCAGCGTCTGCGGCGGCGGCGGCGCTGCCACGCCGGCCACCCCCGATTGCTGCCCGCCCGCCGACCGGAGCTGCGCTGCCCGCGCTGCCCCCGCCGCGGCGCCCCCGCTGCCACGGGGCCCCTGCCGCCGGCCGCGCCTCTGCTGCCTCCGCCTCTGCCTCTGCACCTTGCTCTGCCGCAGGCTCTGCCGGGGCTGGGAGCAGGCTGACGACGTGTTGCGCGATCTGTAGCACCGAGGGGTGATCGAAAACCAGGGTGGGGGGCAGGGCGAGGCCGGTCAGCGCCGACACCTCACGCCGCACCTCCTCCGCACCTGCATGAAGGTGGGTGGTGGGTGGGTGGTGTGTGTGGGGGGGGGGGAGGGGGACTTTAGCAGAGATTGTCAAAACGAGGAGAGCCGGCAGGTCTGCCGCCAGGCCCAGCCCAACAGCGGCCCACACACAAGCAAGCGGCACGGCGTGCTGCCAGCTGGCGTGGGTGTGCGCCGCCGTGCAAGCAGCGAGCAGGGCTTGCCGCCTGTGCGCATCTCGTCCCAGCCTGGCATGGCACAGGCATGCCCAGCCTGCCATCCCGACCCACACACTCCACCCACCAAGCGAGTTGAGGCCCGCCGCCATCAGCGGCTCGTCAGGCGCCGCCGCCCGGCCGAGCGAGTGCGCCACCAGCGCCGCCACCCGCTCGCCGAAATAAGCCACGCGCCCGTCTGGCGCCAGGGCGGCCCAGGCGGGCCGCGGCGCAGCCGCTGCTTGAGGCTTCTGCACCTTTGCCGCCGGTTGGCGCTCCAGCTTTCCGTTGCCATGTGCCAGCCACACCGCCACGCTGCCGTCTGCGGCGGCGTCGGCGGCGGCGCTCGCCTCTTCCTGCCCAGGGGCCGCCGCTGCCACGGCCGCCATCTCGGCATAAAAGGGCTTGCGCTGCCGCCCCGCCACCAGCAGGCGCTCCCAGGCCAGCGCGGCTGCCATGAGGGGCCGCCGCCGCCGCTGCCCGCCGCCAACACGACTGCTGCCTCCAATGCGGCCAGCCCGTGCGCTGCCGGGATCGCCGCAATGCCCAACCGGCGCAGGTGCGCTGCGACGGCGGCATCCGCCGCCGCCATGCCCGCGCCGCCCCACGCCCCCAAGCGACGCTCGCCGCTGGCATCCCGCGCTGCTGCCACCCAGCGGCAGCAGCATCCAGCGCCGCGTTGGCCGCCGCGTAGTTGGCCTGGCCGGCGCTGCCCAGCAGGCCGGCGATGCTGCTGAACAGCTGCAGGCTGCCCAGGGGGCGCCAGCAACAAAGCGCGCCGCCAGGCTGCGTGCCGCCGTCGCTTTGGGGGAGATGGCGGCCCGCAGGCTGGCAGCCGTCGTGTTGGCCAGACGGGCATCCTGCAGCAAGCAAGCAGGGGCGTCAGCGGGGCTTATTAAACTCTTGGAAAACTTGTATGGACAACAATCAACAGGCACGCTTGCTGCCATGATCCACCGCAGCAGCCCGCAGCAGCAGCTCTCCCACCCTCAGGACGCCAGCCGCATGCACCACCCTGCCGACGCGAGCGCCGCCGCCGTTGAGCCCCGCCGCCAGCCCCGCAGCATCCGCCCCTGCCGCAGCGTCGCACTTGCACACGGCCAGCAGCGCTGTGCTGCCGTGCGCAACGGCGGCGCGCCAGCTGGCTCCCAGCCCGGCCTCCAGCGCAGCCAGGTCGACCCTACGGCCTAGCAGCAGCAGATGCGGTGGAAGCTGGCCGGCAGCTGCCCCAGCCGCCAGCTGCTGCGCTGCCAGCAGCAGCCCCAGCGCCCCCAAGCCGCCGGTGACGACGGTGGCGCCAGCTGACTTTGGCGCAGCGTGGCTGCGGCTGGTCGGCGCCGCCGCTGCGGCGGGCAGCAAGCGGGGCGCCAGGTAAGCGCCGCCCGCCAGGCACGGTCCAAACACGTCTTTGAACGGCAGTGGCGGTACCACACTGCCCGCTGCTTGCTGCGGCAGAGCCGTGCTGTGGTCCCAACGCAGCTCAGCAGCCTCCAGAGCAGCCACCCTGGCCAGCCCTGCCAGCATGCCGGCACGCAGCTGCCGAGCGGCGGCGTCGGCGCTGCGGGCAGCCGGCGACGGTGACAGCTGGCAGTCTGCTCCTGCCGCAGTGTGCAGGCTGACCTCGGATTCAGGGGCAAGGGAAGCCAAGGCCTGCACACGGTGAAGCGCAAGGAGCAACGAGAGCAGCCGTTAAAAGCGGTCACATTTCCTGGCAGCGGCAGCAGGCTGCGTGTGACGGCAACCTGGCCTAGCAGCCGTCAGCAGCAAGACAGGCGCCCCACCTTCTGCACAGCTGCCAGGTTTGCCGCCGCCCAGCCGGCGTCAGAGTGCCAGGGCGCATGCCGCACCGCCACCGCCCGCCCGCCAAAGCTCCAAGCGGCGGCGGCGGCAGCCATTGGTGGCTGGGGCGCCCTCTGCGCTTCTCCAGCCGCTGCTGTGAGGTCATCCTTGCGGCTTCCACCAGTACCGCTGCTGCTGCTGTGCGCCTGCCACTCCACCGAGTACAGCAGCTGCGCGCCAGCTAGCTCAGTTGCCGCCGCAGCGGCACCCCTGCCACCCGCAGGCAACGCCTTTGCCAGCAGGCCCAGCATGGCCCAACCCCCCGCCGCCGCCGCCGCTGCTGCTGGTGCCACCGCTGCAGCCTGCCGCACGCCAGCGGATGTGGTTGCTGCCGGGTTGGTCGGGGGCAGCAGTTGGGCCGCCCTCCGCTGCGGCCCAGCCCTGGGACGGCGCATCGCCTGCAGAAAACAGCAGCATAGCTCGGCATCTGCCCGCCCCTCCTTGCACTGTGTGGATCAAACAGCAGGCGCAGGGCAGAGGCAGCAAACGGAAGGCCCCTGCCTCAGCTGTCTGCCCTCACCGTCGGCGGTCGGCAGCAGCAGGCAGCCCGCCGCCACCGGCACGCGGGTGGGCCCCATGGCGGCGCCAGCTGGCGGCACGGGCGCCAGGTGGATGGCGGCGTCGCACGTCCCCGGGTGCAGGCAGTAGCTGCGCAGCAGCGGGGGGGCGGGGCGGGGAAGAAACAAGACGGCTGAGATGGCTGAGCAGGGGCTCGGGTTGACGGTGCCAGCACAGCTGTAGGGGCAAGCTGGCAAGCAGGCGGGTGGTACGCAGTTTCCGAACAGCTTCAGCCGCCAACAGGGCCCACCCCTCAGTGTCCTGGCGGCTGGCGCCCACGGCGGCAAGGTTGTGCCCGCGGGGGTGGTGGAGTTGAGCTGGCAGCGCAAAGGCAGCAGGGCAGCTGCAGATGCAGCTGTGACGCAGCCAAGCGTGCCGTCAGCAGCGGCAGGCTGCAGGGCGGGGGCGCACGCAGGGCCGCTGCCACAGCCCTCAGGTGCACCATCCCGCTGCCGCTGCCGCCGCCGCCGCCGCTGGACACTTCGAGAGCGCCGCTGGCTCTTCCCACCGAGCACCGCAGCGCAACGCCGCCCTCGCCGCCGCCCCCAGCTGCAGCAGGCAGCAGGCAGGGGGCCAGGATGGCCAACCCAGCCAGCGCGGGGCACAGGCTGGCGGGAACGCCGCCGTCTGTCGAGCAGCAGGCCAGCGCTGCAGCTGCAGCCGCTTCAAACATGGCAGCGCCGGGCAGCAGGGCCCTGCCGCGCACGCTGTGGTCCCACAGCCACGCCAGCCTGGCGGCTGCCAGGTCAGCGACGCACTCCACTGCAGCAGCGCCTGGCTGGGCGGCCGAACGAATGAGCAGGGGGTGGGACACGGGGCCGGCCAGTAGCCGGCACGCTGCCAGATGACACTCGTTCGTGCGCTTGGCAATGTCGCTGCGTCAAGGTTACCAACCGCCGCCGCTAGCAGCGCGTGTGCATTCACGCCGCTCATGCCAAACGAGCTGGTGCCCGCCAGCAGCGGCGCCCCAGCGGCTGCGCCGCCGGCCACGTGGGGTGCGGGGCCCGCCTGGCGGCCCGCCGCCGCCGCCACGCTGTGCCTGCTGCGCCAGTCGCCCAGCGCGGCGGCCACGTAAGGGTTCAGGCCCCGAAGGTTGACAATAGGCGCCAGCTGGCGGCGCGGCAGAGACATCGCCGCCAGCAGGGCGCCGGTGACGCCGGCAGTGCCCTCTGTGTGGCCGTAGCAGCTCTTGCTGCTCAGCAGTGCCACCGCACGGCCGGCCAGCCGGGCGCTGCCGCCGTCGCCGCCGCGTGTGCCGCCGCCGGCTGCCAGGGCGGCGCTGAGAGCCCCCACCTCGATGGGGTCGCCCAGGGGGTGCCAGTGCCGTGCAGCGACACAGCGGCGACCGCGTGCGGCGCTGACCCCGCTGCCGCCAGCGCATCACGGACCAACAGCGTTTGAGCGGGGCCGTTGGGGGCGGTCAGGCTGCTGCTGCGCCCGTCCTGGTTGACGGCTGAGCCGTGCAGGAGGGCCAGCAGGGGGCCTGCCCTCCCACCGCCGCCGCCGCTGTTGAGGCCGCTGCCCGCCAGGTCAGCTCGGCACAGCAGGCCCAGCGCGATCGCCTCTCCCCGCCCATAGCCGTCGGCGGCGGCGTCAAGGTGCGGCAGCGGCCAACCGCCGACAGCGCTTGCAGCAGGCAGATGCGGGCGGTGGTCTGCGGGTGGAAGGGGGGTGGGGCGGCAGAAGGGGAAGCAGGGTGAACAGCTGAGGGAGCACAGCAGGGTCTGCTCATCTCTCTACCATTGCAGCAGGTGGACGGCTGCATCATCACACCACACCGCACCACCCTCCACCCGAACACCCCTCAGGCTTGCCTGAGCGATGAGCATGACGTTGACGCCGCCCGCCAGCCCCGCCGCCGCCTCTCCCCCAGGACGCCGGTGTGCGCCAGGTGCGCCGCCACCAGGGAGGAGGAGCAGGCGGTGTCGGTGGACAGGCAGGGCCCCTGTGCCCGAGGGGGGAGTGGGGAGGGGGATGTGAGGGAGTGCAACAGGCACCAACCACACCCCTCCACGTGTCCCTCAAGGAAATCATGCCCACCATGCACACACTCCTCTGCCACCCCTGCAAACACACGCATGCATGCCCTCACCCTCTCAGCACGTGCGCCCCCACCCACCTGCAGTGCGTGTGCGTAAGAGGCGCGCCCAACCAGGAACGACAGCCCGTGGCCCAGAACCGCGTTGGCCGACGCATCCGCCAACCCAGCGGGGGCCAGCAGCCCGTCAAGGTACTCTGCACACACATGAGGTTGCCAGGGGTGTGTGTGGGTGTGGGTGTGTTGTGTGTGGGTGTGGGTGTGTGGGTGTGTGGGTGTTGAGAGCAGCAGAAGCGAGGAGGAGGAGCACTGAGCATGCTGAGGGGGCCACTCGGCGGGCAGCACAGCGTGCACGGCAGCATGGCGCACTCCTAGCAAGCCGCCACATTCAGGCAACCCACACCAAAGCAGGACAGGCAAGACAAGCCCGCTGCAGCCCCAGCTCACCCGTGTACATGCAGCCGACGTAGACGCCGACGGCGGCGCCCAGCTCGGGGCCCGCCGCCAGCGCCTCTCCGGAGTGCTCCAGCAGGGCCCTGGCCTGGGGGTCCAGGCATACGGCCTCGCTGCAGAAAGGGGGGGGGGGGGGGAGGGGTACATCGGCGGAGCTTTCAGTATCAAGTGGGGTGATGGGTGGAGGAGTAGAGGAGTGATGGGTGTGAGGCAGGCCGTTGGGAAGTGCCGCTAAGAGCAAGCTGCTGCAACTGGCTGGGAGTGCTGCAAGCTGGCGGGGTTTGAAAGATTTGCAAGCAGCAGGCGGTGCGGCAAAGCATGGCAGGAGGGCAGCCAAGAAGGCAAGCGGGCGTGGCAGCGACTGACCTGGCGCTGAGCCGGAAGGCGGCGGCGTCAAAGCCCGCCAGCCCGCGCAGCCAGCCGCCAAAGCGCACGTAGGAGCGGCGGGGGCCGCCCTGGGGATCGTACACGCCGTCAACGTTCCAGCGCTGCGGCGGCACCGCCCGCTGCACGGCTGCGCCCGCGGCGGCGGCGCCCGCGAAGCCCGACAGGTCGGCATTGCCTGCGGCGGTACCGCCCGGCCGTACCGCTGCCCAACAGGTCCCCTGCAGCGGCGCTGCCGGCGGTGGAGGGCTGCGGGTAGCGGCCGGAAGCCGCCACCAGCGCGGTGACGCCGCCGCCGCGCGCCGGGCGGGCCGCCTGAGGCCAGCGCCAGGCTGGCACCCACGGCCGCTTCAGCCCCGTTTTCCTCCTCCTCCCCTACTGCCGTGCTGGCCGCCACGTAGGCGGCCAGAGCCGCCAGGGTGGGGTGGTCAAAGGCCAGGGTGGGGGGCAGGTCGAGGCCGAAGGCGGAGCCGACCGCGGCGCGCAGCTCCAGGGCGGACAGCGAGTCGAGGCCGGCCTGCAGGGGAGGACGCGAGGGGGGTATGATGTGAGACGGGCTGCTCAAGAGGTGAGGCAGGCTGCGCAACAGAAGCTGCAAGCGACGGTGCAGCTGACTGTGCTGACTGATGGCTGAAAACTCGGGCACATCGAGAACGTTTGGTGCAGCAGCCAGTTGCAAAGAAATGGCAGCAGCAGCGGCTCGCCTCCATCAGCGGCTGCTGCGGCGACACGGCGGCGCCCAGCACCCCGGCAGCAATGCCCTCTAGCTGCCGCAGGACGGCCCCCTCCCGCTGCCGCCCTGTGCCGCCGCGCTGGCCCGACGCTTTGGCTGCTGCCCCTGCAGCACGGCGGGCGCGCCACGGCGCCGCCCACGCGCCCCAGCCGCTCAGACCCGTCGCCTCTGTGTCGCTGCCTTCGCCGCCGCCGTTGTCTGCTGCAGCTGCAGCAGCGTCTGCCGCCGCCGCCGCCAGCTGCGCGTGCACGTGTGCAGCCAGAGCGGCGGGGGTGGGGTAGTCGAGCGCTGCAGTGGCGGGGAGGTCCAGCTGGAAGCGGGAGAAAGCGCGGCGCGCAGCTCCACAACGCCTGCGGCACGGGCGGTGCGGGAGGAACAGAAGGGTGCACATTGTTCAAAACCTCCACCCACGGCATCAGTAGCTTGAACAGACGGGGTGTTGCTGATGAGCAACAATGTAGATACCCTTTCAATCCAACAAAAAAACATCGAAAAAGTAAAACAACAACACGCACCCAGCGAGTCCAGGCCCGAAGACATGAAGGCGGCATCGGGGTGCAGCGCCACACCCGCCGCCGCCGCCGCAGCCAGCTCCAGCACAGCTTCCCGCACCTGCTGCAGGCTGGGAGCCGCTGCCGCTGCTGCTGCTGCGGCTGCACTTGCTTGCCTGTTGTTCAGGGTGTTTGGAGTTGCGGCAGCGGGGGCCGGTCGTGCAGCGGTGATCACGGCGGCGAAAAAGGGAGAGGCGCGCTGGGCGGGGCGCAGCATGCGGCGCCAGTCCAGGGCCACAAGCGGCGCAACGACGGCGCTGCCCGGCTGGCGCCAGCTCAGCAGGGCGTCGAGCAGAGCCAGCCCCGCAGCAGGCTGCACAAGGCCGACGCCCTTTGCCGCCAGGCTAGCCGCTACGGCGGCGTTGGCCATGCCGCCGCCCGCCCAGGGGCCCCACTGCAGGCTGGCCGCCGCCATGCCGCATGCTGCAGTCGCGGCAGCGGCGGCATCCAGCGCCGCATTGGCCGCCGCGTAGTTGGCCTGGCCAGCGTTGCCCAGCAGGGCGGCGACGGAAGAAAAGAACAGCTGGCAACGCAGCGGGTGTACAGCCAGCGCCGCCGCAGCAGCGAGCCACCCGCCGAGCTTGGGCGCAAGCGCAGCGCGCAGGGCGCTGGCGCTCTGCTGTGCCAGCAGCCCATCCCGCAGCACCCCTCCAGCATGCCAGTAGCTGCCGACGGAACGCCGCAGGCCGGCCGCCGCCGCTGCGTCCGCAGCCACAGACACATCGCACTGCACGGCTGAGACGGGTGCCAGCGAGGCCCTCAGGGCTGTCGGAGGAAGCTGGGAGGAAGCTGAGCGCCCCCACAGGGCGATGGAGCAGGGCAGGCGGCTGCCGCCGGCCAGCCAGGCAGCAGCCAGCAGGCCCAGAGCACCCAAGCCGCCGCTGATCGCCACCCCACCCGCTGCCTCTGCCGCCAGCTGCCCTGCAGCTGCATTGATTGCTGCCGCCGCTGCAGTCCCTGCAGTTCCCGCCTGCGCTTCAGGCTCTCCCAGCAGCTGCGGCAGCAGCCAGGCGCTCTGCGAGCGGTGCGGCGCCGCAAACAGGTCGCCAGCTGGCGCATCGGCCTCTGCAGCCGCAGCGCAGTCCCATACGGGCGCCAGGCTGCTGTGAGTTGCGCAGTGGGGCTGGCCCCCTGCCAGCTGGGTTCCGCCGCCGCACACTTGAGCATGGCCAGCGCCGCCGCCGCCAGAGCCTCTGCCGCAGCGCCGCTGCCGTTCCGGGAGGGCGCCACGAAGCACCCGCTCGGCACGCCTGTGGCAGCAACCAGCCGCACGGGGTTGCCGACGCTGCTGCCCAGCTGCTGCGATTCCTGAAGGCGGCGCAGGACACTCTGTGCCCCTCCAAACACCGCCGCTGCCAGGGGCAAGCCGCTGGGCTGCGCTGGCAGCAGTGCGCTCACGACTGCGCCTGCAGACAGGCTCACCGCTGCCTCTGGTCTGCCGCCGACGACTGCTGCACCCCTGCTTGCGGGCAAGTGCACTGCATGCTGCACCGAATAGCTGGCCAGGCCTGGCCGAGCGCCCGCAACAGCTGCTGCCGCGGTTGCCGCCGCCGCTGCTGCACCTGCTGTGCGCCCGCCGACCGCCCGAGACTGCAGCCGGTGCAGGTGGAAAGCGGCGGCGCCGCTGCCGCCCAGCAGCGCATAGCTGGCGGTGGTGGCGGCGGGCCCTGCTGCGTCACACACCATCAGCGGCCAGCTGGCGCGCCGCTGCCCGCCCCCTGGCCCTGAGCCGGTGCGCGGAAGCAGGCCGCCGCCACGGGCACCTTGGCTGGCGGGGCTGGCGCAGCGTCGTCGCCGCCGCCATGCTGTGCGTGCTGCGGTGAGGGCTCAGCGCACAGCGCGAGGTGCAGCGTGGCGTCCAGCGCGGCGGGGTGGCAGTGCCAGCCGGGCGCAGCGTGCTCAGCATGCAGCTCCAGGGCGCCGCAAGCGGCCAGCTGCGCAGCTGCTGCTTTTGGCTGTTCAGCAATCAAAAATTGGCGCAGCATGCTGCCGCAGCTGACAGTGGCCCCTGTGCTGCCTCTGACAGCGCTGACTCCTGCCTGCCTGGCTACCCCTGCCTGCAGGTGCGTCACAGGCTGGACCCCGCCGCCGCGACTCTGCAGCTGCACCTGTGGTGCCTCTGAGGCAGCCGCCGTCGGGAAGCTGAGCAGGCAGCGCAGCGCGGGCAGCACGCCGCCGCCGACGCCCGGCAGCATCAACGGCGCTGCGATGCTGGCGCTGGCCAGCGCAGCTTCTGCGCTGCTGGCTGTGCCGCCTGCATCACTGAGTGCCGCCTTGGAGTCATCCAGAAGCTGCTGGGCAGCTGCACGGCCCAGCTCCAGCATGGCGGCAGCGGGCACAAGCACCCGCCCGCGCACCTACTCGACAGGCGGGAGCAACACAGCAAGGGGGTGAAGCATACTGGAAACAGCACTTCAGGCATTAAGACATGGCGGGAGTTGAGCAGGCAGGCACGTAACTAAGCCATAGCAGCAGCAAAGCAGCAAAGATGCTCCTTGCATGCGTTATCTCTGCAGCCAATAAACAACCCGCACCTGGTGCTGCCACAAGAAGGCGAGGGCTGGCCGCCCCACAGCCACCTCAAACGCCGCCCAAAGGGCCCGGCGCATGGTACCGACAGCGCCGAGGTCGGCTGCCACGGAAGCCAGCAGGAAGTGGGGCGGCGGCTGGTACCAGAAGCGGCGGCTGCGCCAGACCAGGCCAGCGCTGCCGCCAGCCGCTGCCGCCGCTGCGCCGCTGGCCGCCAATTCCGCAAACCCACGGGCCTCTGGGGCAGGCGCAGCGCTCAGAACGACGTGCGCGTTGGTGCCTTGGAAGGCAAAAGCGGAGCAGCCGGCGTGGGCGGCCGCAGCAGCTGCGACAGCCGCGACGCCCGCGGGTGCCGCCTGCCGCGCGATTGCGGCGCCGCCCCCCCCCCCTTGGCCCAGCGCGCTCGCCACGTAGCCATTCAAGCTTCGCAGGTACAGCAGTGGTGGGCAGGCGCGTTGGGCCAGCATGGCAGCGCAGCGCAGCATGCCCAGCGCGCCGGCAGCCGTCTCGCCGTGGCCGTACCGCGACTTTGCGGCGGCGAGGTGGGTGGGAAGCTGTCGGGAAGCTGCGGTGCCAGCTGCTGCGAGCACCTCTGCCAGGGCCCCCACCTCAATCGGGTCGCCCAGGGCGGTGCCTGCACAAGGGGGAGCCAATTTCTCGTGGAATAGTGAGAAGAAAGATGTCCTATTCTGTAAGACAGAGCAGGGTAACAAACAACATGAGCAGACGGGACATCATGCCGAGAGAGCCCAGCCCCCAGCAGCGCGGGCCACCTGTGCCGTGCAGCTCGACCGCTGCCAGCTCAGCGGGGGCCAGCCCGCCGCCGCCCGCCGCCGCCGCAACCACCGCCTGCTGGCTGGGGCCGTGCGGCGCGGTCAGGCTGCTGCTGCGCCCGTCCTGGTTGACGGCGGTGGCCGCCAGCAGCAGCAGCGGACTGCCAGAGAGGTGGGGCGCGTTTGCGGCAGCAACCAGGCTGTCCGCTGCTTGCAGAAGCAGCGCCGCCGCCGCCTCGGAGCGCACGTATCCGTCGGCGGCGGCGTCCAGCGCCTTGCAGCGCCCGTCGGGGGCCAGCATGCCTGCGTGGGGGTGGGTGGGTGTTGGGGTGCGTGGGGTGTGGTGGGTTGGACAGCAAATGGCAGCAGGGTTGAAACGCCCGGCAGCAGCAGCTCACACCCTGCCTGCCACCAGCCACAAGACAGGAGAGAGAGCAGCCGCAAGAGCAATGTCACGGCCAACAGGGGCTCCTCTGCAGGCTGCAAGGCGGTAAAGCGAGGTGCAGGCCGCCCACCTGCCGCCCCAAACATGACGCTCGTCTCCCAGTTCATGGGCAGGTTCACGCCAGCTGCCAGGGCGCGCGTGCAGGCGGGGCCGCCGCCGCCGCCGCTGATGGCGGCCGCCGCCAGGTGGGCGCCCACCAGGGAGGAGGAGCAGGCTGTATCCAGGGCCACTGCAGCGGTACATCGGGCGGTACAGTACAGAGGGGGTTGGGAGGGGTTGACCAAATGTTGGTCCGTGCAGACACGTCCATGGGGAAGCATCCGCGCCTGTTTGGTGCCGGCATAACCACGATTCACATGCACATGCAAAAAGACAACACAGCGGCGGTAGAAACAGGCCAGGCTCACCCGCAGGCCCCCGCAGCGCAAAGCAGTAGCTGAGGCGCCCCGCCGCCGCAGACAGCGCACGGCCGGTGCCCACAAACGCGCTGCCGGCGGCGACGGCGGCCGCCGTGCCGACCGCTACCGCCGCCGCCTCTCCCAGCTTCGCAATGCCGATCATCACTGCAGTGGTGTGCTGACGCACTGCACTGACTGCAGCGTTAGGCAGGACAGAGCCTGGTCCCCCGCTGATCCCGGCCGTTGCTAGGGAGGTGCCGCCGCCGCCGCCGCCGCCGTCTGGGCCGCTGATCAGCGCCGCCGCCTCCTGCAGCAGCACGCGCTGCTGCGGGTCCAGCAGGGCGGCCTCTGCAAGAACGAAAAACAGGATGGCGGATGGGCGATGCAGTCAGGGCAGGTCAAAAGGGGAAGCAGCGCCAGGCTTATCGTAGCTAAACAGCAAGCCAGCACTCTAGAGGCTGGTGGGCTCGGCCGAGAGGCAGAAAGAACAGAGACATTGGGTTGGCAGGCATGGCAGCTGTGGCCCCACCTGCGGCCGGCAGGGCAAAGGCCTGCGCGTCAAAGGCTGCCCACTCCAGAACAAAGCCGCCAAAGCGGCCGGCACGGCCGGCGCCGGCGCCGGCTGAGACCGCCGCCGCTCGCGCTGCAATCGAGCCGCCTAGCCTGTGTGCTGTGCTGCCAAAGTCTGGATCCCAGCGATCGAGCGGCACGAGCCGGATGGGGTCTTGCGCTGAAGCCGCCGCCGCCTCGGCCCCCACAGCTGCCAGCCCTGCAGTGCCGGTCGCCCGCCAGGCGCCGCCACTGCCGCCGGCCGCTGGGGCTTCAGCCAAGCGGCATCGCATGCCCGCCACAACCACCGCCGCCGCCGGCCGTTGCAGCAACGCATGCCCCAAAGAGGAGGTTTGGGACAGCGCAGCCAGGGCCGCGCCGCCGTCGAGGTCGCCGCCAGCGGCGGCGCTGGTGGGCGGCTGAGGTGGCGCCAGGCGTGCTGCCAGGTAAGCTGCCAAGGCTGAGGGGGTGGGGTGGTCAAAGACCAGGGTGCCGGGCAGGCCGGCGCAGCCCAGGCGCCGCCCGAGCTCGTTCGAAGCTCCACAGCGCCTGCAGTGCGCAAAGAACGAGGGGTGGCGGGATGGTTGCGGCTGGACAAGGGACGAAGGCTGCGGGAGGCCAGACAACACATTCAGCGCTCCACCCCGCCAGCAGCTTTTGCAGCAAGGCAGAAAGGCAGGCGAGGGAGCGGTGTGCGGACGCCTACAGCGCTGGCGCTGACTCCACAACACCCCACTCCCCCACACGACACCCCGCCCACTCCACAGCACCCCACTCTCCCCCAACACCCCACCCGCCCTCCACAACCCCCCACCCACCCACCACCCACCCAACGAATCAAGGCCGGCCGCCACCAGCGGCGTGTCGGGCGCCGCAGCGGCGCCCAGCACCGCCGCCACCGCAGCCTCCACAGCTGCCTGCACCGCCTGCAGGGTGAGCCCAGCGCTGGAAGCAACGCCCTCCCGGGCCGCCTCTGCCTGCTCATAGCCCGTCTCGCCGCTGGCTGCGGCTGCAGCAGCGGCTGGGTCGGCAGCGGGCGGCGGCGCCAGCTCGGCAAACAGCGGCGCGGCGGCGCCCTGCAGCCGCCGCCAGAAGAAGACGGATGCCAGCAGGGCGGGGGGGGGCGCGCGCGCGCCGCCGCCCACACAGCGCAGCTGGCGCAGCAGCGGCGGCGGCGGCCATGCCGGCAGAGGGGCTCAGGGCGCCGAAACCCAGCCGGGACATCCGCTCCAAGCCTGCTTGTAAGGTTGAAAAGGAAGCGAAACAGTGCATACTCTTCGTTAGAAAGGCAAGAGAGCTGGAAGGATTCCAGCAGTGACAGAGCTCATGCAGAGGCAGCCAGTCAAAGCAAGACCCCAGCCCAGCCAGGCAGGAGGGCCACGCAGACACGACCCAGCAAAGGGGCCAGCCAGCGGCAGCCGAGCCGCACCCGCATTCGCCGCCATGCCGGCCCCCGCCCATGCCCCCACTCCACCGCCAGGCCCGGCAGCCCCGCCAGCTGCAGCTTCTCGGCAGCTGCGTCCAGCGCCGCGTTGGCCGCCGCGTAGTTGGCCTGGCCGGCGCTGCCCAGCGCCGCCGCAACAGAGGAGAACAGCTTGGCGGCAGAGAGGGGCTGCAGGGCGGCGGCAGTGGCAGAGGAGGCGAGGCGGGCGGCGCCGGCAGCTTTGGGCGCAAGCACCGCTCGCAGCCCCGCCAGGTTCTGCCGCTGCAGCAGCCCGTCGCGCAGAGTGCCGCCTGCATGCAGCACACCCGCCAAGGGCGGGCAGGCCGGCTGCCACCGCTGCTGCTGCTGCTGTTGCGCATGGTTGCTTTGCTGCTGAGACCGCCCTGCAAACAGCGCCTCCAGCAGCGCGGCGGCGTCTGCCGCCGCCGCCGCGTCGCACTTTGCCAGCGTCACTGCCGCCGCCCAGACGCCGCCCGCAGTCGCGGCGGCCAGCAGGGCAGCCGGATCCCCGCTGTGCTCAGCAGTACGACTGATGTTTGATAATGTACTGGGAGGCAGCAGGCCGCTTCGGGAGAGCAGTGCCAGGTGGCGGGCGCCGGCGCCCGCCAGCTGGCGAGCCGCCAGCGCGCCCAGCGCCCCCGTGCCGCCGCTGATCAGCCAGCGGCGCCGCCGCCGCCGGCGCGCGCGCCGTCGCTGGAAGCGCCCCCGCCACCACCTTGCCCACGTGGCGGGCGGCCGCCAGCTGGCGCAGCGCCGCGGGGCGCTGCCCAGGGGGTAGGCCAGCGGCGGCAGCGGCGCCAGCCGGCCTGCGGTGGATGCAAAGGCCAGCCTGTCATCAAAGCCGACTTTGGAAAGCTGGTGGACCAATTATTTGAGTGTGATTCGAGTCAACAAGAAATGGCCAGTCAACAGCAGCGGGCTCCTTCTCACTGCAACACGCCCACCATCACACACACACACACGCCCCACCCCACAGGCTCACCCGTCGCCAGGCTGGCCGCCGCCCGCGCCATGCCCGCCCCCACCAGGCGCGGCGGCAGGAAGTCGACGGCCACGGTGTGGTAGGCCACATCGGGCGCTCCTGCGAGAACAAGTTGACGTTTTTGTATTTTCTGATTTAGATGCACATGCACTGGGAACGGAGGAGGCCAGCTCTCGCCCATGCAATTATTTTTTGTAAGATTGCAAGGCGGGATGGGTGGAGGGGCTGACCCTGGCCCTGCCATGCAGCTGCCGCAGCCGCACGCGCATACAGCAGGCAGCAGCAGCAGCCCTTGGCCCTCCCCTCGTGCTTGACCGCTTGCAAGGGCAGCGAATCAGCCTCAGCAGCTCTGTGCCTCGGCAGATGTGCCTCACCTGGACCACCCGCGCCGCCGCCCAGACATCCCGCTTGCCCACCTCCAGCAGGGCGCCGCCGGCGGCCAGCGCCGCCAGGCTGGCGGCCACCATGCCGGGGCTGGTGAGGGAGTTGAGGGCGGCGGCCACCCTCCGGCCGCAGCTGGGCCAGCTCAGACACAAACTCTGAAGGGAGGACACAGCGGCACACATGGTCGTGACGGTTCCGGACACGGAGCATACGGGCAGGGCTGTGCGTGTGCACAGCAAACGTGCTGCGGTGCCATGCAGGAAAAGAAGTGTAGACGCCAAGCAGCTATGCGGGTGCTGCGCGGTTGGGGTTTCTGCGGGACATCAAAAGAAATACACACACACCTGTGCCGCGGCTTCCCAGCACGTCCCGCACACCGCCGCGGTACCGCCGCAGGAAGGCACGCTTGGCGGGGCTGCCGGCGGTGCCGACCGCGACGGCCCCCGCCGCCGCCGCCACCTGCAGCGCCGCCAGGCCCAGCCCGCCTGCAGGTGGAAAGCAACCGAGCGTGTTGGGTTGGCGGCATCAGCCGGCGTTCAGGGGACGCTGTTCGTTGTTGCAGCAGGCTGAGACTAGGCGCAACGCTGCGGTGCAGGCAGCAGCAGTCCAGCAGGACAGCAGGCAAGTACTCCCTGCTCGAATCCCTCCCAACCCGACACGCACAGCAGCACCGCCACACACACAACAGGCCGGCCACCCACCCACCCACCCACCTGCCGCGGCGTGTACCAGCAGGCGCTGCCCGGCCTGCAGCCGGGCTGCGGAGACCAGGCAGGCCTCTGCTGTGAGGAAGACGGTGGGCACGGTGGCGGCCTCGTGGGGGAGATGAGGGGGCACAGGCACCACTGCAACCCGGGGGGGGGAGACGACTGAAGGCTTTCAGCGCAGGAATAAAGTATCAGCTGTAGTGCTGCGGTTGCAGAGCTGTAGTGCTGCGGCTGCAGAGCGGGCATGCATGCCATCTCATTGCATCCCCACCCACCCCCACCCCCACCCCGAGCCCAGCCAGCTGTCTGTTAAAACGCACCCGCTTGCGCGCTTCCCACCACTGCGGTGCCCAGGCATCCTGCCGCCTGGCCAAACAGCAGGTCGCCCACACTGCAGCAGCCCAGGGAGCATGCACACGCGACAGTTGTTGAAACCCTTAATGTCTGAGATCCTGAGCCCTGCAGCAGCTGGTGCACAGCAAGCACAGCACGCAGCGCCGCACCAGTGCGCTGGGCTGGCGCCAGGTGGCGCAGGCGCCGCCGCCAGCACTCGCCCTGCCACGTCGCCGCCTGGGGGCCGGGGTCGCCGGGGTACAAGCCCAGCACGTTGAGCACGTCCCTGGAGGGGGAGGAGGCAGCGGGGAAGCACACCGGTTCAAGGAGGCATCACAAATGGAGAGAAGCATCACAAAAAAGGCGCGCACTGTGGAGGCGAAGCATGCTAGCAGGGTGATCAGTCGGATGGGGGAGGCACAACGCAGGCATGCCGTTGGGTCGCAAGCACCGCCATTTTGTAACGGAAGCCGCAAGGAAGCAGCAAACAATGCACCAGGAGGAGCGGCTCGCCTGAAGTTGAGGCCCACCGCCGCCACGCCCAGCGCGACGTGCCCAGGGCCGGGAGCGCCCAGCCCCGGCACTGCTGCAGGCGCCAGGCTGGTGAGGGAGCCCCGGGGCTGGGGCAGCAGGTGCAGCGGCTCCAGCGGCGCCAGGCTGCACCGGGAAGAAAGCACGAAAGAAGGTGCTTAGGGCGGGGTTGAGGGGGCAGGAGGGCGGGGGCATGGCGTGGCGGAGAGTGGAGGCACTTTCAGCACGGCTGCTGGCACACAGTTGCAAGCAGGGCAGGGCGGAGTGCAGAGCTTGTCAGAGCTCGCTGGAGTGAAGAGCGGGCTGAGCTCACATGGGGTAGCGCAGCAGGCGCGGCAGCTGCACCGCGCCGGCTGCCAGCCGCAGGCCGTGTTGGTCGCAGCCGGCGCCTGCAGCTGCAGCCGCCATATCAGACCGCCCGCCAACAGCGGCAGCAGCGGCAGGGTCGGATGACACCAGGCCCCAGCGCCGGTCTGGATGCTCAGCAGCCGCCACTTTCAGCAGGGCCGCCAGCGGCGCCCGGCGGCCGCCAGACCCGGCGCGGCCGCAAGCGGGGGCCGCCGCTGCGGAGCAGGAGGTGTGGGTCAGCGCGTGCACGGATGGCGGTTGGCTGCCGCCAGAGGCGCTGCTGCCGGAGGCAGCCAGGATGCGCTGCAGCAGCTCGATGCCCCTGGCCGTCACTTCCAGCGCAGAGCCTGCGCCGCCGCTGCCGCTCGCTCTAGCCGCAGGGGCGATGCAGAGCGACCGAGCCGCCACCAGGACGCCATGCAAGCCTCCGCCACTGCCAGTCAAGCTGGCGGCCGCTGGCACAGCCGCAGAACCGGCCAGCAGCTGCAGGCCGCCGCCCTGAGCCAGGCAGCGCAGCGGCGCCTGCTGTTGCAGGAGGAAAGCAGAGCCGGCTGTCTGCCACTCCACAGCATAAGTGAAGTTGCGCTGCTCAAACTCCTCTCCCTCCTCCTCTGCCGCTTCGGCGGCAGCTGCAGCAGCGCCAGCTGATGCACCTGCCCGGCTGCCGCCCAGCGCCCGTGCTTGCAGCCCTGCGGCCGTGAACCGCCCGCCGCCCGCCAGCCGGGCACGCACGCTGCACACGGCCGAGCCGTCTGCAGCCGGCAGCGGCAGCTCGGATGCCGACCACTGCTGAGGGGAGACGAGCGGGCTCCCAGCGCCGCTGCTAGTGGTGCTGTTGCCGCTGCTAGAGCCAGGCGCTGCGGCAAGCACCGCACCCACCCCCACGGGCACCCGGCTGCTGCCGCCGCTGCCCTCTTCGCCCGCCGCCGCCACCGCAGACAGGTGCAGAGCGGCGTCGGCGGCAGCGGGGTGCGCGTGCCATCCGTCGCCCGGGGCTGTGGCGCCTGGGGAAGCGATGCGAGCCAAGTTGCAGCGGGCGGGCGCTGCTGGGGCGCCGCCTGTCACTGCCAGCGCTGCCCTGGCAGGGAGCCGCAGCAGCTGTGGCATTGAGCTGCCTGCCTGGCTGCAAGGCTGAGGCCGGGCCAGCATGCACGCCCGGCCGCTGACGTGTGGTGCGCCGCCGCCAGGAGAGGCCACCGTCGCTGCGCCGCTGCCCACCCGCAACTCCACCACCAAGGCAGCATCGGCAGCATCGCGCGCAGCGGCGGCCATCGGAAGCAGCTTGGGGCTCTGAATGGCCACTCCGCTCAGCCCCAGCCCCCTGCTCGTTCTGTGACTGCTGCGCCTGCTGCGCAGCTGGCTCCAGCGCCGCCGCTGCGGCTGCCAGCAGCAGCTCGAAGCCGCAGGTTGCGGGCAGCAGCGGCCGCCCGGCGACGCGATGATCCTGCAAGAAGGCCAGACGAGCGGCGCCGAGGTTGCAGCCGAAGCGAGCGGCTCCAGTCGCTCCGGCTGCTGCTGCCGCTGCTGACAGCAGGGGGTGAGCGAGCGGCACCGGCCAGTGGGCTGCCAGCTGCCAGGCCAGCCGACCAGCTGGATCCAGCGACGCTGCTGCAGCCTCGCCGCCCGCCGCCGCTAGCAGCGCGTGTGCGTTCACGCCGCTCATGCCAAACGAGCTGGTGCCGGCCGCCGCCTGACCGCCGGCGGGGGCTGCTCCGTCCGGCTGGGGGCCCTGCTGGCGTGGCAGCGCCGCCGCCAGACCCTGCCTGCCGTGCCAGTCGCCCAGCGCGGCGGCCACATAGGGGTTCAGCTCTCGCAGGGCCACGGTGGGCGCCAGCTGGCGGCGCTGCTGGGCCGCCAGCGCAAACAGCAGCCCGGTCAGGCCTGCAGGGGGAGAGAGGCGGTGTGGAAGAGAGTCGCCCCCTTTGGCCTGTGCACAAAGAAAGAGACCGACAACAAAAGAAAGATGCGCTGTTGGAGAGTCAGAACACTCGCGCCTGCTCGCCGCTGTTTTCCACCCACCTGCCGCCCCCTCGGTGTGCCCGTAGCAGCTCTTCACGCTGACCAGCGCCAGGCGGCGGCCGCTGCCGCGCGCCGCGCTGGCTGCGGACGGCGTCAGCGCGCCGCCAATCGCCCCCACCTCTGCAGCGAGGAGGCAGGCAGCGGGGTGATTGAGCGTGGCAATCGGGCCTGACCGGCAGAGGGAGCAGCAGCTGTGCTTAGCAGCAGCAGGCGTGCAGGTTAAAGCAGGCAGCAGGCGCAGTACCGATGGGGTCTCCCAGCTGGGTGCCGGTGCCGTGTACCGCCAGCAGCGCCAGCTCAGCGGCCGCAAGCTGGCCAGCCGCCAGCGCCGCCGCCACCAGCGCCTGCTGCGCGGGGCCGCTGGGAGCGGTCAGGCCGCTGGATCTCCCGGGCGCTGTTCACGGCACTGCTGCGCAGCACAGCCAGCGACCGCCGCGGCTGGGCGGCGGCGGCGCCAGTTTGCTGCGTGAGCAGCAGCGCGGCAAAGCCCTCGCCGCGGCCGTAGCCCGTCGGCGGCGGCGTCAAAGGTGCGGCAGCGGCCCACGGGGGACAGCGCCTGGGGGGGGGGGGCGGCAAACGCAAAAAGCTGATGTTAAATAACATGGATTGGCTAGGCAGCCGAAGCTTCAACCTACGGTGCACCGCTTTCACCTCTGCCTTTCTTCCCGTGAGCAGTGCCGCCCCCGCATTTGACCCCGTGTGGGCCCCACCACCATCCAGCCAACCCCAACCACCTGCAACGCGCAAATCTTCACAAACGTGCGGCTGCCCAGCAGCGCGTTCACGCCAGCGGCCAGCGCAGAGCCGCACTCTCGGGCCGCCAGCGCCGCCTTGGCAAGGTGCGCCGCCACCAGGGAGGAGGAGCAGGCGGTGTCGGTGGACACGGCGGGGCCCTGGGGGGGTGAATGGCAGGGCAACAGAATCGAAAGGATGGCAGCTTGTGCTGAGGGATGGGCAGGCGAAGGCTGCAATTTCGAAACATGAACGCATCAGGCCCCCTGCTGCACGCTACCGGTCAACCGCAGCCTGTGACGGCTGTTGCGGCCATGCATGAACACCCTGCCACCCCACTCCCCCACCTGGAGTCCAAAGGCGAAGGCGGCGCGACCGACCATGAAGGGCAGGGTGTTGCCTGTAAGGGGGAGCCAGGGTAAGGTCGCGGGGAAGAGGCGGGCAGCTTGGACGCTCGACAGCGGCTGGTCAAGGCTGGGGGAAGAGGCCGGCCTCGACGTTCGAGCAGTGCAAGAACCGCAAACGGCAAACCTGGTGCTCAGGGCCGCAAGCGCACCTGTGGTGGCGGCGGCGGCCGTGTTGCTGGCACCCCGCGCCGGCAGCAGCTCCACAAACTCTGCAGCGGGGGAGGCATCAATGCAGCGGGTCTCATAAGAAGGGTTTTGAGACCGGAAGCCAGGTTTGGGCAGCAAGGGGCTGGTGGCTGGCTCAGGCCAGCAGCAAACGCCACCAAAGAGGACATGGAGGAGGTCCAGTTGTAACGACAGGCAGCGGGGTGCTGGCAGGCACTTGCCTGCCGCCCACATGCAGCCCACAAAGACGCCGGTTGAGCCGCCGCCGCTGGCCCCGCTCGCTGGGACGGAGCTGGAACCGCCGATCTCTGGCAAACGGCCCGGCGCTGCGGCAGCCCTGCCGCGCGCGTCGGCCAGCGCCGCCGCCGCATGGTGCAGCAGCTGGCGGGTGTGAGGGTCCAGCAGGGCGGCCTCGGCAGCAGGGATGCGGAAGGCGACGGCATCAAAGGCCGCAACGCCGCCGCCGCTGCTGTCGCCGCCGCCGCCGCCGCAAGGCAAGCCATCCAGCGTTCCGGCAAAGCGAGTGTAGCAGGCATGGGCGCCGGTGGCGGCGGCCTGGCTGTCCGGGCTGTACAGGGCATCTGCGGCAAGTGCGGGCAGGGAAGGAAAAGTGAGCAGCAATGCAGATGGAGGGGCCTGGCAAAACGCATGAACGCAGTAGCTTGCTAAAGGGCACCAAGCACACACCGGCCTCTTCACTTAGATCAGCCCGGCAGGATAATTGGGGTAAAAGAAAGCGGGCTGCAAAACAGCTTGCCTGCATCCCACTTGCGCAGCGGCAGAGCCGCCGTCACGTCGCTCCCCGCCGCCGCCCGCCGCCAGAAGCCCAGCAGGCCGTCAGCTCCCGGGAACACGCACGACGCGCCCGCCACAGCTGTTAGCGCCGCCTGGCCGTTGGGCTGCTGCTGGCTGGCCGGCAGGCTGAGGGGGCCGTCGCTTTCGGCATCCCTGGAGATGAGAACACTGCTGCCGCTGATGCTGCTGTGCTGTGCTGCAAGCTCGCCAGACAGCCAGGCAGCCAGGGCCGCCAGGGTGGGGTGGTCGAAGGCCAAGGTGGCGGGGGCTGCACTCCGTACCGCTCGGCGATGGCGTTTCTGCGGTACAAAGGTATCGGAACAAGGGGGGCAATGCGCTGCTGTACCTGAAAGGTGCAAGCAGGCTTGCAAGAGACACCAATGCAGATGCCCCTTGCTGGCTATGCAGCAGCAGAACAGGCTGGAAAACGAAGAGAATTAATACAAAAGCGGCAGATAAGAAAGATTAAAATGCAGAAAACAGCATCACTGCACAGCGCCCACCGCAGCTCCACAGCGCCCAGCGAGTCCAGGCCGCCCTGCAGCAGCGGCTGCTCCGCAGCTTCAACCGCCACCCCCGCCACCTCAGCCGCCAGTGCGCCCAACTGCCGCGCCAGCTCAGCGAGGGATGGAAGCCGCCTCTGCGCTGCTGTCACTGCCGTGGTTCCCATCAACCCTTCCCCAGCAGCCCAAGAAGCCTCTGGGCTGCCTCCAGCGACGGCGACGGCGCGGCGTTCAGCGCTGCCGCCACGTGGGCGGCCAGGGCGGCGGGGTTGGGGTGGTCAAAGACCAGGGTGGGGGGCAGGTCAAGGCCGAAGCGGGAGGCCAGAACGGTCCTGCACAGAGCAGATGGAGGGCGGGAAGGCACGGGAAGGGGAGAAGGCTTGGGCAAAACAAGGGCGCAAAAAGCGGTCTGGCTGTGCTGCAAGGTGTTGGCAGCAATTGATTCTGGTTGGGAGCCACAGGATCAGTGTGAGGAAGGCAAACGTCCGGCAGCCGAGCACAAGCACGCGGGTGCCTGCCCTACTGCCGCAGCGCTGCTGATGCAGGCAGTACCAGGCAAGCCCCCTTCACCTGAGCTCCACAGCGCCAATGCTGTCCAGCCCGCTCTCCAGGAAGGGGGTGTCTGCCAGCGACGGCGCAAGCGATACCGCCGCATCCGACCCCGTACCGCCCGCCACCTCGGCCAGCAGCTGCAGCAGCACCGGCAGCACTGCCTCTGCGCTCACTACGGCTGCCGCTGGCGGCAAAGAACCCTCTGCCTGGGCCCTTGCCAGCGCATGGCTTGCGGATGAAGCAAAGCTGGGCTGCTTTTGCTGCAGCGGCTGAAGCTGCCGCACTGCGCCGTAGAAGGGCTGCCGCTGCCGCTCGCCGGCGGCAAGGAAGCGGCTCCAGTCGAAGCGAGCAGCCGTGACAGCGGCGGCCTGGGTGGTCGGCGTGCAGCCCAGCACCGTCTGCAGGGCGGTCAACCCCTCAGGGGAGTCAGCGCCCCATAACCCTGGCGCTGCAGCCGGGCCAGCAGCTGTGGCTGGGCCGCCGCCATGCCTGCCCCCGTCCAGGGCCCCCACTGCAGGCTGACACCAGCGCAGCCGCGCTGCTGCAGGGCCTGTGCGGCGGCATCCAGCGCCGCGTTGGCCGCCGCATAGTTGGCCTGGCCGGCGCTGCCCAGCAGGCCGGCGATGGAAGAGAACAGCAGCAGCGCCCGCACGGGCTGCTGGGCGGTGGCGGCCGAGAGGGCGGAGAGGCCAGAGAGCTTGGGGGCGGCAGCTGCTCGGAAGCTGCCGGCGCTCTGCCGCGGCAGCGACGCATCCACCAGCACGCTGCCGGCGTGCAGCACAGCATGCACGGCGTGAGCGACCGCCTCGCTTTCCACCACGCCCGCCACGTCAGCGGCGGCCGCCACATCGCAGCATGTTGCGCTGACCTGGCAGGCCGCCACGCTTTCCTTCCCGGCCAGCAAAGGTGCCAGGGATGCGCCGCTGCCGCCAGCCACGCGGCCGCTGCGCCCAAGCAGCACCAGCCGCCTGCCGCTGCTGCCGCCCTGCCGCGCTGCCAGCCACGCCGCCGTCAGCAGCCCCAGGCCGCCGAGGCCGCCGGTCAACAGGGCGGCTGCAGGCACGCAGCCGTCGTCAAGACTGCCGCCGCCTGCCGCCGCTGCTGAACCCTCTGCAGCCGTCGGGCCGGGAGTCCCCGCCGGGATGCTGTCTGGCAGCAGCAGCGGCGAGAAGAGCGTACCGCCATCCAAGGCAGTACCAAACGCGCCGGCGCTGTAGCTGTCGCCGAGGGCGGCGCTGGGCGGCCCCGCAGCGCAGCCGCTGCTAAGCAGGACGGCGGCGCCTGGGCTAGTCAGCTGCTCGGCAGCTGCCACTTTGAGCACAGCATGGAGAGCGGCGGCAACGCAGGCGGCTGCCGGGAGCCGAGCAGGCTCAAGGTGCCGCTGCACAGGGCGCCGCCGTGAAGCAGCCAGGCCCGTGCACCGGCCACGCCGCTGCTCTGCAAAGCCTGAAGCAGCCGGGAAGCCGCCTCTGTCGTTCTGCTGCCACCGCCGCTGCTACTGCTGCTGGCTGCGGCAGGGCAGGGCAGGACCCCGCCCAACGCCCCCGGTCAAATTGCGCCGCAAGCAGCGGCTGCTGCGCTGCCCCTGATGCTGCCGGCGTCGCTGCCGACGCCGCCCGTACCGCCTGCCACTGCACGCGGTACAGCGGCGCCGCCACCGGCGCCTGCTGCTGCCACACAGCTTCGCCTGCTCTGAGCATGCGACCGGCCCTGCTGGCGGTACCGCCAACGTCCCGCGCAAGCAGCCCCTCCACAGAAAAGGGTTCCGCCAGCTGCCGCCCTGCCGCCGCTGCCGCCGCACTCGTTGGGTGGGGTGCAAAGGCGACCGAGGTGAGAGACTCGCTTGGAGAGGGCAGCGACACCTGATAAGGGGGCAGAGGGAGGGGTACAGCAGGGGGCAGCGGGTGGTGGGAGTTAGAGTCTGAGCCACAGTGCCGAGAGGTGAAGCTGGCTGGGGAGGCTTGCAGGCATAGGAGCTGTGGGGCGCTGGCTTGCAGGGGACGCCCGACAGTGTAATGCAACACGCAACAACCTCCCCTCCCCGCCCCCACCACACCGCAAAGCCCCACCCGTCCACCCACCCACCTTCAACACCGCCCATCCGCCGCCGCTGCCCGCACCGCCAATGCGTGCGGGGGCAGTGCAGGCGCTCGTGGCCACCGGGATGCGCGGGCGGCGGCGGCGGCGGCGCCCGCTATCGCCGCTGTGCGCCTGCTGTGCACGCTGCGCCGCCGCCAGCGCCCAGCCGGTTACGGGTGAGAGGTGCAGGGATGCGTCGGTGGCGGCGGGGTGCTGGTAATACGCGGCCGCTGTGTCGGCGGGAGGGGCAGCAACGCAGGCGCAGCTGACTGCCGTTGCTGCCTGCTTGGCTGGGCCGGCTGCTGAAAAGTTGCAGAGCACGCTGCGCAGCCAGCCGGCAGACGCCCGTACGATGCTCAGCTGGCTGGCAGCCGATTCCTTGGCGGTGTTCATGGCTGGGGCGAGGATGCGAGCTGAGCGGGCGGTGACGATGCACGTGGCGGCGGTACCGCTTGTACTGCTTCCCGCCAGCATCTCCAGCGAGCCGGTCCCGCAGCCCACAGCCACTTCCAGTGTTACGCCCCGCCCGCTGCCCAGCGGCGGCAGCAGGCAGGGCGCGACGAGCGCAGCAGACGCGACGGCGGCGGCCGCAGCGGGCGCCGCCGCTTCCGCCAGGCACGCCACGGCGGCTGCCGCCGCCTCCAGCGCCGCGCCGCCGGGCAGCAGGGCCCTGCCAGACACGCTGTGGTCCCACAGATAGCACAGCGCGGGGGCGGCGGTGAGGGCGGCAGCGAAACGCACGCTGCGCGCGCTGCGCACGGCGCCCAGCACGCTGCCGCCGCCCCCAACCACCCGCGGCGCCGCCGCCAGCCGGTGCTGCTGCGGGAGAGGCCAGTGCCGCTGCATGTGCCAGGGCAGCCGCTGAGCTGGATCCAGCGATGCTGTTGCAGCCTCGCTGCCCGCCGCCGCCAGCAGCGCGTGCGCGTTCACGCCGCTCATGCCAAACGAGCTGGTGCCCGCCACGCGCTTCGGCTGCGTTGCCCCACCGCCGCTGCCGGAGCTCCCGGCAGCAACGTAGGGGTTGCCTGGCGTGGCACAGCGGCACCGCCACGTCCGCCGAAACCGCCCAGCGCGCCCCCACATAGCTGTTCATCTCCCTCAGGTTAACTACGGGCGGCAGCAGCTGCTGCTGCGCCGCCGCCGCTGCCAGCAGCAGGCCGGCGGCGCCGGCCGCCCCTCGGTGTGCCCGTAGCAGCTCTTCACGCTGACCAGGCTGAGCGGGACGGCTTTGTTCGTACTGCCCGTACTGCCTTTGCCGCCACTGGCTGCCAGGGCGGCGCTGAGAGCCCCCACCTCGATTGGGTCGCCCAGGGGGTGCCTGCAGCAGGAAACAGGACGAAACATAGGGGAAAGGGGGTGGGAAGTCTGAAGAAGAAGAAAGGCTAGTACTGCAGCAAGCTGCAGCCCTTTCAATACAATTACAAAACAACAAGCCAATTATAAGGCAATTATGGCTTGCTTCAGCAGCCCTCTCGCATGCTCTGCCCAGCCTTCACCCACCGGTGCCATGAACAGCCACCAGCCCCACCGCCGCCGCCCCCAGCGCCGCCGCCGCCAGCGCTGCAGCAACCAGCGCCTGCTGGCTGGGGCCGTTGGGGGCGGTCAGGCTGCTGCTGCGCCCGTCCTGGTTGACGGCGGTGCCGCACAGGCGTGCGTGGATGGCACCGCAGCCGCTGCCGGCGCCAGAGGGAGCGCGGTGCTGCGTGAGCAGCAGCGAGGCAAAGCCCTCGCCGCGGCCGTAGCCGTCGGCGGCGGCGTCAAGGTGCGGCAGCGGCCCACGGGAGACAGCGCCTGGGGGAGAAGGGGGAAGGGGAAGATGGTCGGGAAAAGGGTGGAAAAGAAAGGAAAAAACAAGCCACACAAGAAAGGGCAAACAGCGAAAGCACACCTCTGCACCCCTAACAATCGCAGCAGACAGTCTGAAGCCCTTAGACCAACATTGCTCCCACCTGCAGCTGGCAGATTCCCGCGGTGACCTCGTGCCACAGCATCGCATTCACCCCCGCCGCCACCGCTGAGCCGCACTCGCCGCCCAGGATGCCTGGGGGCACGAGGGAGGTTGGACAGGGGGCAAGAGGGGGTAGTGTGTGCGGCACCGTGCAAACTTTTTGGGGGTGGGTCAGGGCAATGCAGGCAGGGCTGCTCCTTCCGCTTCCGACCGCTGCTGGGAAGCATGCCGGGAATTTGCAAAAACAGCTGCTGCCCCCTTCCCAGAGCAGCCTCCAGGTGCCCGCTGGTGGTGTGGGGGCTCTGAATGATGGCCCCCTCACCCCCTGAATCCCACCCCACCCCCGCGTCTGCCCCCCACACTGCCCACCGTTGTGCGCCAGGTGCGCCGCCACCAGGGAGGAGGAACAGGCGGTGTCGATGCCTACGCAGGGGCCCTGCAGCAGAGCCGGGCGAGGGAGGGGCGCTTGTGTGAGAGGCGGCAGCAAGAGCGTGGTGATAGCCGGTAAGTCCCAACTGCTGGCTGCCGCCTGATTGTAGCTGGTTCAGGTCAAGCACTCTCTTCACCTCGCCATCCCCTCACTTGCTTCCAGTTCAAGCAGCAGCCCATACAGCAGCAGAGCTGCAACGACCTATCCCACATTCACACACACACCCTGCCCCCACAGCGCTCAACCTACCCTGAGATCGAAGGCATAGGCCACCCGCCCGCCCTGGTAAGGAGCGCCGTTGCCTGAAGAAAGCGGAAACGGTCGGCATGCTGAGACAGCGGCACCGCAGAAGCCAGCAGGGATGCCGGTGGCAGCCCCACCGCTATCAGAGAGCTGGGGAGGGCGCAGCAGCTGGGAAGAAGATGGCATGGCTGCCTCCCCCCCCCCAACCCCCCGCCGCCGCTCACCCGTCATCACCGGCCCGCTGGGCTGCTGCTGCAGCCCCGCCCGCAGCAGGCTCGCATAGTCCAGAAACATGCAGCCTACATAAGTGCCCGTGGCGGCGGCGGCGTTGCTGCCAAACAGGCCGTTGCCTGCAACGAGGAGGGCAGGAGCGTGAGCCGGGGCACGGCAGCACCCGTTTCAGCGGCTCTAGCTGCAGCGGCAGTGGTTTGGGCTGCACTGCTTTCACTCACCTGCGGCGGCCAGCGCCTCCCCTGCAGCCTGCAGCAGCAGGCGGGCCTGCGGGTCCAGCGCCGTCGCCTCGCCCGGGCCAGCCGGAAGGCGGCGGCATCAAACAGGTCGATGCCCTGAGGAGAGGATTTAAGGAAGCAGGCGCAGCTTTCAGATAAAGAGAATGCAAGAGAGGCGGGCAGCGGTTATGCATTGCTGCGCCGAGGCCTCAATGCGCTGGGCAGCCAGCCGGGCCCACTGGGAGCAGCAGCTTTGCGGGCAGGCAGGTCAAGAAAACTCTGTAGGCATGAAACTGTTTAAAAAAACAGCGGCAGCAGCGTACCTCTTCAAAGGCGCCGAAGCGGGCGTAGCTCCTGCCGGGTGCCGCGTCTGCGGCAGCAGCGGCGGCGGCGGCAACGCTGAGGTGCAGGCAGCGGCGGCTGGGGGCAGAGGCGGCCCTGAGACCTTTAGCACAAGCAGTGCTGGCGGTGACAGCGAGAGAAGTTAGCGAATACAATGAATAAGAATACAAAAGGCGACAGCTCCCACCAGGCGCATAGGTGAGCTCAAGGTCCCAGCGCTGGTGCGGCACCGCGCGCTGCAAGTTGGCGCCAGCGGCGGCGGCTGCCCAGAAGCTTCCGTAGCCTGCATATGGGGGCAGTTAGAAGCGTGATGTGTCGGCCGGGTGGTCTGGTGCAGGGGTGGAAGGCTGGGTGTTGATCAGGGCAGCGAGTGGCTTGGCATAGCGCACCCCAGCAGCAGCTTCCCAGCAGGCCTCACCTGCGGGGCTGGAGGCGGAGGCAGCCGTTGGGAAGCTGCAGCCCACACCCGCCAGGTCCGTCACCAAGGGGGTTAGCGCCGTGCGGCGCCATGAAGCTGCCAGGAAGTCGCTCCACCATCCCTCCCTCCTCCCAGCCAGCCTCCCAGTCGCTCCGCGCCTCCTCGTCTTCCTGCCAGCCACCCGCGTCGCCGGCAGCGGCCCTCACGCTGCCCGCCGCCAGCTGGCGCGCTATGTGGCCCCCAGCGCGCGCAGCGTGGGGTGGTCGAACGTCACGGTGGCGGGGAGGTCCAGCTGGAAGTGGGAGGAAAGCGCGGCGCGCAGCTCCAGCGCCGCCAGCGAGTCCAGGCCGGCCTGCCGAGCAGCGCAGCAAGGGAGCAGAGGGGCGTTGTGGGGATGGTGGACAGAATGGTGGAGAGGTGGGGCTTGTTGAAAGGTGGGTGCTGTTGAAGTAGATTGGGATAGGCGGGGTTTCCGGAGGGGCCGGACAAGATGGAAGCGTGCCATAAGGCGTGAAAAAGAGGTACCGACCCTGTTTTTTTAGGAGAGTGGCCTGTTCAGCATACCATCCAGACAAGCCAAGCAGGGACGATCGTTGCCCCACATTGGCAGGGCAGGCAGCACTGCAGCGCCACCACCCACCTCCATCAGAGGCTCATCCGGACCCAGCGCCGCCCCCAGCACCTCCGCCGCCGCCGCCGCCACCGCCGCCGCCACCGCCGCTTCACCCGGCGCCGCCATTCCATGCGAAGCCGAGCGCGCCCGGCCCTGTCGCCGTTTGGCCGTGCGGCGACCATACCGCACAGGCCGCGGCTGGCTATCCCAGTCATCATGCCCCGCCGTCTGCGCCGCCGCCAGCGCCGCCGCCACGTGGGCGGCCAGGGCGGCGGGGGTGGGGTGGTCAAAGGCCAGGGTGGGGGCAGGTCAAGGCCGAAGGCCGCCGCCGCCGCATTGCGCAGCTCCACAGCGCCCAGCGAGTCCAGGCCGGCCTGCAACAGAGATTGGCAGCAGAGATTGGCAGGGGCGGAGGGAAGGAATGAATGACTGAATGAATGAATGGATGAATGAATGGATGAATGAATGAATGCATGAATGAATGAATGAATGAATGAATGAATGAATGAATGAATGAATGAATGAATGAATGAATGAATGAATGAATGAATGAATGAATGAATGAACGAATGAATGAACGAATGAACGAATGAACGAACGAGGCGTGGTAAGGTTGCGGCAGCGGCAACAACAACACTGGGGGCTGCCTGCCCCCTCGCCCAAAGCAGCAGCCACCCAGCAGCTTTAGGAAGGCTGCGCCACTCATTCGCCCAGCTGCGAAACCTCTCCCCCTTCCCTCAGCCCCACCTCCATGAAGGACTGGTTCGCCTCCAGTGGAGCACCCAGGGCGGCCGCAGCCAGCGCCTGCACCCTCGGCAGCAGCTGCGCCGCTTGTACCGCTTGTACCGCAGCTGTGCCCGACGCCTGCCTCGCAGCTGGACCTGTAACACCCGCCTGGCGAAGGGCATCCACCTGGCAGCTCTGTGCAGGGCTGCTGCCGCCGCCGCCGAGCCAGGAGAAGCCGGCGAGCAGCTGCGTGGGCGGCTGGCGGCGCAGCAGCGCAGGCCAGTGCAGCGGGCTGGCGGCCAGCACCGGCTGGGCTGATGCGGCTGGACAGCGCAGGCACGCGTGCAGCACTGCCAGACCTTGCAGTGGCTGGACGGCGCCCAAGCCTGCAGCAGGAGGCTGGGGCGAGAGAGGCATGAGAAAAGAGAGGCATATGCGAAGCGCTTGAACACGAAAGTTTGACAGGTAAGGGGACTGAGAAAGGCACATCGCTGCTGCAGCCTCAGGCTGCAAAACGTCAGCAGCCCAGCCCACCCTGCTTGCGCAGCCGCAGCAGCAGCGCCGCCTCGGCCGCCGCCATGCCCGCCCCCGCCCAGGGCCCCCACTGCAGGCTGACGCCAGCGCAGCCACGCTGCTGCAGGGCCTGTGCGGCGGCGTCCAGTGCCGCATTGGCTGCCGCGTAGTTGGCCTGGCCGGCGTTGCCGAGGGCGGCTGAGATGGAGGAGAAGAGGATGAGCTGCCCGGCGGCTGCCCTGCCAGGGACGCCAGAGCTGCCGAAAGGCCGGCAAGCTTCGGGGCCATAACGGCGCGAGCGGCAGGCAGGCTCTGCCCAGGCAGCAGGCGATCCGCCAACAAGCCAGCCGCATGGATGAGGGAGGCAGGTGCCAGGCAGCTGCGCAGAAGCCGGCGGGACAGCGCCGCCGCGCCCTCCGCCGCCGCCACGTCAGCAGCCAGCAGCGCCACCACGCAGCCGCCGTGCAGCAGGCTCGCCAGCAGCGGAGCGGCTGCTGCTTGGGAAGCGGCGAAGCGGCCGGTGCGGCCCAGCAGGAGAAGGCTGGTGCTCAAGCTCTGCTGCGCCTGCTGTGCCTGCTGTGCCAGGTGGCAGGCGGTCAGCAGGCCGAGGCCGCCCATGCCGCCGCTGATGGCGTGGCAGCCGCCGCGCAGCGTTTCATCGGCGTTCTTTTGATGCGATCCAGTTGCATCAACAGGCTGGCGAACAGTCAAGTGCATGCGGGGCATGAAGCTTGCACTGCTAGCCGCTGCAACGCCATAAGCATCGCATGCCGCCGCAGCTGCTGATGGCCATGCCTTGTTGAGCGGCCCTGCCGCTGGGTCGGCAAAAGCGAGCTCCAGCTTCCAGGCGGGTTCCTCCAGCGCCGCCACCCGCAGCAGGCCCCCGCCGCAGCGGCGCCGGCGGCTGCCAGGCCCGGCCTGCCGCCGCCATTGCTGCAAGGAAATGCCAGCGGCGCACCCTGCTGTGCTGCGGCTGGGTGCGCGATAGCCGCCAGCCGCTGCTGCTGGCCTGGGGCGAACGTGCGCAGCGCACGCAGCGTGGCGGCAAAGCACAGCAGCGCCGCCTGTGGAAGCGACGCGCCGCCGCCGCTGCCAGCTGCCACGGCGCTGCTGTGGGGGCCTGCTTGCACGCGCAGCAGCTGCCCGCGATGCCAGCTAGGCTGGCCGATCGTGGCGTTGCCAGCTGGTTGCAACACGCCCGCCGCCTGCCACACGCTCGCATACGTGCAACAGCTCGCCGCCAGCTCAGCCGCTGCGGTGAACGCTGTCTGAGCGCTGAAAGCGTGTGCAGTCGGGCCGCCCACGATTCTCCCTGCCCCAAGCGGTTTGGACTGGAGGCTGCTGAGCGTGAGGACGCGAGCGATGCCAAAGCTGCTGACTCGGCTGCCGTCGGGCAGCAAGCGGGCAGTTGAGGCCGCCGCGGCTGAACTGCAACTGGAACTGCCGCCATCGCCACTCTCGCAGCTGTCGACGCTGCTGGCGCCGCCATGCGACAGGTAGGCGCCGAGGGCGAGGGGCACTCGAGGCACGCGGCCGCCGCCGCCGACGTCAAACGCGGCGCCAAAATGGGTGGCTGCGTCCGCGGCCGCTGGGTGGCAGCTGTAGCCGTCGGACGGGGCCGCAACCAGAGGCTGCTGTGTGATGCTGCCGACAGCCTCCCAGCCCAGACTTCCCGGGAAGAGGCAGCCGCACCCTGCTGCCGCCATCGCAGCCAGGCTGCAGCGCTAAAGGGCTGAGCGGCAGCACCCAAAGCGCGGCCGCTCGGCAGCTTCGCCAGCTGGCAGACAATGGCAGCGAGGTGGCGCGTGCTGCCGCCGCGGCTGCCGCCGCCGCCCGCTGCAGCCGCGACGCTACCCAGCGTCACCGCCCCCGCCGCCATGCTGCACCACAACTGTGAGCACTGCGCCGCCGCCGCTGGGTGTGCCGAGAAGCAGCGGCGCTGCGATGGCGGCAGATACCAGGGCACACCGCCCGCCCTCGCTGTCTTCTGCCGCCGCCGCTGCCGCCGCCGCAGCCGCTGCTTCAAACATGGCGGCTCCGGGCAGCAGCGGCCGGCCTTTGACGACGTGCTGCCACAGGTAGGAATGGTGCGGCTGCGCCAGGTGGCACTCAAAGGCGCTGCTGCCGCCGCCGCCGCCGCTGATCCCGACGCGGCCTGATGAAGGCGCGCCCGCGCAGCGTGCCGCAGCAGCATGCGGTGAGGGGGAGGGCAGTACCAGTGCCGCCGCCGCTGCCAGGCAGCTGCTGGCGGCGCTTGAGAAGCAGGGGGAGCCTCCAGGGCACGGGGCCTGTTGTTGTTTGAGGGCGGGGGGGGCAGTACAGAATCAAACTGCATTCCGCTGCATGGAGCTAAGTTTGGTGTGGCAAGGAGCAGCAGAAGACACTGAGCCGCGGCTGCAACCAAGCTTTTTACAGAGCAGCGCCTCCCTCCCAAACTCCGCAGTTAACGCGCTGCTTCGCACGCAGCTGGCTCCCCAGCAGGCGACAGCTTCCACCAGCTTTTAGCGCACCTGGTCAGCACAACGTGCGCGTTGGTGCCCTGGAAAGCGAAGCCGCTGACCCCGCAGCTTGGCCGCCGCCGCCGCCGCCGCCGCTTGGGCTGGCGGCGGAGCCGGGGCACGGGGCATCCACACCGGCGGGACGGCAGCGGTACCATCGCGACAAGGAGCGGTACCGCGCGCGTCCTCCAGGCTGGCGGCGATGTAGGGGTTGACGGCGGCGAGGTGCAGCGTCCCGGAAGGGGCGGCGGCGGCGAGGCGCCACAGCGCGCGCAGCATGCCCGCGGCGCCCGCAGCGGGCTCAGCATGGCCCAGCACGCTCTTCGCAGCCGCCAGCTCCAGCGGCTGTGCGGGGCCGGCGTGAAGCTGCCGGGAAGCTGGCGGCGGCGCCGCCCAGACAGCCAGCGCCGCTCCCACCTCGATAGGGTCGCCCAGGGCGGTGCCTGCGGGTTGGGCAAGAATGTTTTGCTGCGAACAAACCGGCAGCCATTGCGTCACAGTGCAACGCTGATTTCCATGCAGGCACGGCAGGCTTGCAGTCAGTGCAAGCAGAGCGGCGGCCACGCTGCGATCACAGGTGCGGCGCTAACGCCGACAGCGCCCACCCGTGCCGTGCATCTCCAGCGTCGCCACGTCAGCGGGCGCCAGCTTGGCGTCGCTCAGCGCCAGGCGGACCACCTGCATGGCACAGGTGGAAGACACGGGTGGAAGACACAGGTGGAACACGCAAGTGAAAGGCAGGTAAAAGACACAGGAAGCTGCGAGTGGTTGGCAGTGCGGTTGCAGGTTGGACAGGGAGCCGTCAATGCTGGGCAGCATCATGCAATTTGTTGCAAATGTGTGAAGGACTGCAGCCTGCCTGTGCAGCGGCAGGCTTGCACAGGCCCGATTGGCGGCGCCGGGAGGATCAGCACAGCTTCCACCTCCCATCCCTCCCGCCCCACCCACCTCCTGCTGAGCCGGCCCATTGGGGGCGGTCAGGCTGCTGCTGCGCCCGTCCTGGTTGATGGCTGAGCCTGCCACAAGCGCAGCCACGCCGGGGCCCAAGCTGCTGCCAGCAAGGGCGGCGGCGCTGCTGTGCGTGCTGTGTGCGCTGTGCGCGCTGAGGCCCAGCGTGATGCACGCCTCGCCCGAACGTAGCTGCAGCGAGCGGGAAATGAGAAGTGGGGGTGGGGGGACAGGAGCAGCAGTGAAGCGGTGGGCAGTACTGCCACTAGTGCGGCGAGGAGGGAAAGACGAAAATGCTCAATGCATCTTACAGCGACCTCCCCCTCAAGCATTTAACATCCCAAGAAGACGGAATACATCACATCAAAGGCACAGCCCCCACCCATCCACCCCCGAGCGCACCCGTCGGCAGCGACATCCAGCGTCTTGCAGCGCCCGTCTGGTGCCAGCATGGCGGCGGCCGCCAGCATGGCGATGGTGGCTGGGTCCAGCGTCAGCAGGGCTGTAGGGCGGAATGATAAAAAGGCAGCATTATACCAGGCACAAGAGCAGCAGAAGCGACAGAAGACTGTCTCCTGGCAACTGCCTGGCAGGGGGCGGGCGGCACCGGCGGCAGCATAAGGGTGCAGGGCGGCAGCACAAAGGCGCAAATGGGCGCGAGAAGCGGCGGCACTCCGCCCCCTTGCCTGAGGCGACGACGGCGCGGCGGCAGCGCCCCTCCGCCAGCAGCCGCTGGGCCAGGTGGGTGGCGGCCAGGGAGGAGGAGCAGGCGGTGTCGAGCGCAATGGCGGGGCCTGCGGCGGAGGGGAGCCGAGCGGTGGTCAACTGAGAGCATCGTGACAAAGCAGGGCACAATGGGTCCCCACAGAGGGCAGGCTGCAACCACAGGCCGAGTGCAGTGAAGTCCAAAGCGCTACATCATAAAACAATAAAACAAGAAACCAAAGAACAGAAAACAAATCAAACAGCCCAAGAGAACCTACCCCTGAGGCCGTAGGTGAAGGCGATGCGCCCGGCAGCCACGCTGAAGCAGCGGCCGGTGGCCTTGTAGGCCTCCCCACCTGCGGCAGGGGGGGCCAAGAAGATATAAATGTAGAGTCAAAAGGTGTTTGCAGGAGCGGTTGGAAGCAGGAAGGGAGAGAAGACGATGAGGCGGCGGGTGGGTGAGTGGGCGGGGGTGGGCAACAGCAAGGGCCAGCTGCCACGCACGCCCAGCAGGGCAGGCAGGGGCAGCTTGAAGCCGAGCGACGGTGCGATTCAACACACGAGTCCGCACCCCTGGCAGCGCTCTGTCTGTCTGCTGGGAGTAGTCCCAGAAGGACTGGGCCGCCAGCACCGCCACGTCGCTCACTGAGCTGGCGCCCGCTGAGCTGGCGCCCGCTGAGCTGGCACCCGCCGAGGTGGCGCCCGCTGGGCTGGCGCCGCCCCAGGCCGCCAGCACCTCCCAAGCGTCCTGCGGAGTGAGCGGGTGTGGATTGTGTGTGGGGGTGGGCGTGGGTGGGTGGGTGGGTGGGACTGGGGGTGTGGGGGGCAGTGAGGTGCTGGCAGGCTTGCCGCCACCGGCAGCACTCACCAACAAGCTTGAACATCACCTGTCCAGCCCCCAGCCCCAACCCCACACCCCACCCATGCGCCACCCCGCAACAGACAGGCACACAATACACAAAACACGCCGCCGCCGCCGCCGCACCCACGCCCCACCTCCAGCATCATGCGCTGCTGCGGGTCCAGCAGCTGAGCCTCGGCGGGGGCCAGCCCCAGCGCCGACGCATCAAAGGCCTCGGGAGCTGGCAGGAACCTGCAGGGGGAAGAAAGAAAAGAGAGGACGGCCACAGCGGCGGTGATCTCAATGTCTACCTCAATGACAGCTGGCGGCAGAGGCAGCGGCAAGGCGGTGGGCCGATGTACAGCACTCCGAGATGTACAGCGGAGCGACAGCTAGACGAGGGCTGCCTGGGCGGGCTTCATAACCAGGCGGGGCCAGCAAGGGCCGAGCAGCTGCTCAGCGCAGTGGCGACGCATCCAGAAGCCATGAACGCACCTGCCAAAGCGGCTGCCCGGTCGATGCGACACGCCGCCGCCGCCGCCGCCGTCCACGTCCCAGCGGGCCCAGAGGGTGGGGCGGCAGGAGTCCGCGGTGGCGGCGACGCTCCCGGGCAGGCCAGCCGGGCGGCGGTGGCCTCCACAGCAACGACGACGGCGGCGAGCCGCCCAACTTCCCCAGCCCTCAGCGCCGACTGCGACGCCACTGCTGCGCTGAGCGGCGATCCATCCAGCCTCGCAGCGCACTTTTCCGCTGCGGCGGCGCCTGCCTCACCCCCTCGCAGGCAGCTTCGTGCGCATCAGCCGCCGCCGCCGCCAGCTGCGCGTGCAGGTGGGCTGCCAGCGCGGCGGGGGTGGGGTAGTCAAATGCCAGGGTGGGGGGCAGGGACAGCCACAGCCGCTGCTGCAGCGCGTTGCGAAGCTCCACAGCGCCTGTGTGTGTGTAGGGGTGAGGGGGTGGAGGGGAGGGATGGAGGGAGGTTAGTTTGAAGGTGAAAACTCAATTGTGGGCTTATGTATATGAGAGAGAGGGTGCGGATGGGGTAAACCATGTGTGTGTGAGATAATGAGAGAGAGAGAGAGAGGGTGTGGTTGGGGGGTTGGGGGCAGGCGCAGCAGCTCTGCAGGCGGGCCAACCCGTGGTCCCTCCTGCTGCCGCCCAGCCGCCTGCCGCAGCGCCTGCTGAGTGGCAGGCGTGCTGTCAGGCTTCGGTGCAAGCATTGTTTCCCCCTTTTTACTTTCATCTCTGGCCTGCCCAGCCCCCACTCACCGAGCGAATCGAGGCCGGCCGCCGCCAGAGGTTGCTCAGGCTCCACACACCCGCCGTGCACCGCCGCCACCGCCGCCAGAACCTGCTGTAGCACCTCCTGCAGCGACGGCGGCGCCACCCGGCTGCCGCCCTGCTGCTGCTGCTGCTGCTGGCGGCGGCGGCGGCGTTCCGCTGCGCTGGCGCCGGAAGCGTGCGCAGCGGGCGCCCTCCGGCCGCCTCCGAAGCAGCAGCAGCAGCAGGCAGGTGCCCTGCGTAAAAGAAGGCGGCGGCGTGGCGCGGTGCCCGCAGAAACTCGCGCCACTCAAAAGAGATGGCAGCCAGTGCCGCCGCCGGCGCGCCGCCGCCGCCACTGCCCGCGCAGCGGCAACAGGCTGCCAGCTGGCGTGCCAGAACTGACAGCCCCTTGGGGGCTTGCACCATGCCCAGCCCGGCTCGCTTCATGGCCCGGTGCACGGCGGCAGAGCCCGCCACCATGCCCACCGTCGCCCAGGCCCCCACTGCAGGGAGCTGCTCGGCAGTCCTGCAGCGGCGGCGGCGGCAGCAGGAGGGGCGGGAGGTGGGTAAGGTGGTTCCACCAGATGCCTGGCTTGGGCGGCTGGCCAGCCTGGGACAGCGTTACAGCGTGTGGAGCAGCCAGCGGGCAACTGGCAGCGGAAGCAATGCGAGAAACAGCGCTGGCCGGTGGCAATGCTGGTGTGCCCACATGCAATCGGGCGAGACCGGCGCTGTTTTCAATGTCCCCACTTCCCCTCAACCATACCCCCAACCTGCCCACACTCACCCTGCAGCTGCAGCTTCTCGGCAGCTGCGTCCAGGGCCGCATTGGCCGCGGCATACCCGGGCGCTGCCCGCCGGCCCCACCACCGCCCGCAACCGAAGAGAAGAGGAGGGCGGCTTGCAGCGGCGCGGCGGCGGCGCCAGCCGCCGCCAGCACGGCGCGCAGGGCGGGGGCTTTGGGGGCGTAGAGGCCCCTCACGGCGGCGGCGTTCTGGCGCAGCAGCGGGCGTCCCGCAGGATACCCCCGCATGCAGCACGCCGCTCGTGCCCGCCTGGCAGCTGCCCCGGGGCCAGCGCCGCCGCCGCCGCATCGCCCGCCGCCGCCGCGTCGCACATGGCAACACTGATGAGCGCCGCTGACAGCAGAGGCGGCGCCCTGCCGCCTGCAGAGCGTCCGGAGCGTCCCAGCAGCACCAGGCTGGTGGCTGGACCCCCTCGCTGCGCCAGCCAGGCAGCCGCCAGCTGGCCCAGTGCACCCGTACCGCCCGTTACCGCCCACCGCCGCACCGCACCCGCCGTCGCTGCGGCTGCACCCAAGGTTGAGCCGGAAGGTGCGGGAAGCTGGCCGGCGGCCTGCAAGGTAGCAGCCGGGCCGCCAGGTGCAGCCCGGCGCAAAGCTGCTGCCCCTGTCCGGCGAAAGCGGCGTCCCAGGCCGCGCCGCCGGCTGCACCGAGCGGCGCCGCCGCCGCCACCGCCCCGCCGCAACCCTCGCCGCCGGCAGTTCCGCCGCCACGCAGCGCAGCAGCGCGGGCAGCGCAGCAGCGGCGGCAGAAGCACCACAGCCCTGCGCTGCAGAGCCGCCGCGGCAGTGGGGCGCAGGAGCATCCAGAGCGGCTGAGGAGAGGGTGGTCAAGCTGGCGGCGAGAGCCTCGCTTCGCGCCGCCGCCAGCTGCAGCAGCTGCAGCAGCCACAGGCTGGCCGCCAGCCCGGCATCCGGCCGCCCGCCGCCGCCGCAACGGGCAGCCGGTGCAGCCTGGTGGGCAGGCCGCCGCCGCCGCCCAGCTCAAGCCAGGCCGCCGCGGGCGGCTGGGTGGCGGCGGCGGGAGGGCGCATCGCAGCTGCCGGCGCTGGCGCCAGCACCTGCCAGGAAGCTGCGTAGCTCATGCTGCCCTGGCTCTGAGCTGCAGCAGCCGGCAGGGCGCCGACATCAGGCGGTCCCGCTGCCGCCGTGCTGCCCTGTCCTGCCAGCTGGAGCCCGCTGAGCTCGACGCCGCCGCTCTCGCCGCAGCACAGGCGCAGGCCCCTCCCTCCAGCGCTGGCTTGCCAGGCGCCGTCGGCGCGCGCCGCCGGCGCAGGCGGTGTTGGCGGTTGAGAGGCAGCCGAACGCAGCGGGCTCAGCAGGGGAGGAGAAAAGCGGTTTTGTGGGGAAGCTGCCGTGCAGCTGCAGGGCCGCCAGCAGCAGGGCTGGCTGCAGGTGCAGGCCGCGCTGCTGCTGCGCACGCTGCAGCGGCGCCGCTGCCAGGCTGGCGACCGCCGCCGCTGTCGTTACAACCTCAGAAGGCTTACCCGCCGTGCTGCTGGCGGCAGAGCCACGCACCCAACCTGAGCTAATAATCAATTCAGGCTGCTGGCTGCACTGCTGGCACTGCTGGCAGGCAAGCCGGGCTCCGCAGCAGCCACCAAAGCAGCGAGCAGCGGCCGCTCGCCGCCATCCGCCGCCGCACAAGCCACGTCGATCGCTCCGCTGCGGCAGTCTGCCGTCGCTGTCAGCGCCGTTGCTTGCGACAGCGCTTCGCCGCCGGCAGTGGAAACCACGACGGCGTCTGCCAGCGAGAGCACTGCTGGTTTCATGATAACTCCGCCGCCGCCGTTTGCCGCCGCCGCCAGCATGGCTGCAGCTGCCATCGCGGCCTCTGCCGCCACGGCCCAGCCCCCTTGCTGGGCCCCCAAACCCCCACGACCGCCGCTGCCGCCGCCGCCTGCAGGCTGCCGTGCAAACGCACCGTATGCTTCCCGGCGCCGCCCAGCAAGCAGCCAGTCAGCAGCGCGCTGGGCGGCGGGAGGAGCCAGAAGGGGGAGCGGCACCATGCGGGGGCGGGCCCCGAGGGGCAAACAGGCCGGCGGGCGCCGCCGCCGCTTCTGGATCCAGCACCTCCAGCAGAGCGTGGGCATTGGTGCCCTGCAGACACAACCGAAAAGACGAAGATGAGGGGGAGGAAGAGGAGGAGGAGGAGGCGGAGCAGGAGGAGGAGGGGGAGGGGGGGGGGGGGGGGGGGGGGGTGGGGGGTGGGGGTGGGGGTGAACAAAGGGGAAGGGTCGGGACGCAGCCAGCTTGATTCCTTCAGACACAATCTTGTTGTCTGTTTGCATCAAGCAGAGCCTGTGGCCAAGCCCAGCTAAAAGGTACATACAGCACCCGCACACACAAGTGTTGCCCGGCTGACACATGCCAGCCGCCGCCGCAGCCGCCGCTCCCGGGGACTCGCCTGGAAGGCAAATGCGCTGGTGCCCGCCGCCAGCCGCCCGTGCCCCGCCGGGGCAGGCAGCGGTGCGGCTGCCCGCGGCGCCGTGGCCGCGGGCGGTGCCGCGCCCGCCAGGGCTTGTTGCACGTGAGGGTTGACGCTCCTGCGGCCAAACGCAAGGTGGTGCGGCGTATTAAGAAAGAAACAGGCACAGAAACAGTGGCTCCACCGCACAGGGTACCGTCCATGCCTGGCAGCGCTGGCAGGCCACGGGCATTGAAAGCAGTGCAGGCCCAGCAGGCGCAGGCGGGAGTGCGCGAGCGCACAGCGGGCGCCAGCGGGCGCCGCCCTGCTGGCCCCGCCGCCACCTGGCAGCCCACAGCCACCCTGGAAGCGGCCCCGCGCCCCCAAAACAGAAAGTCCCCCACCTGAGGTGAAGCATGCGGGGCAGTGCCCGCCCCTGCAGCGCCAGCGCCGCCGCCGCCAGGCCCGCCAGCCCCGCAGCGGCTTCCGCGTGCCCCAGCGCAGCCTTGCTGGCCAGGAAAGCGGCAGGGCCGTCGGCGGCTGCGGGGGCGGGGCAGGACAGAAGCAGTACAGCAGCGGTTGGGTGGCGTCACAACTCTGCAGCTTGCAGCCTTCCAGCAGCCTTCGGTTTCTGTCGCCCAGCACAGCAACCACCGCCCGCGTGGCATACACCGATCCGTGGCGCAAAGCAGACATGCACAGCAGCTGCACCACCCAGCGCAGCAAGCTCCCCGGCAGCGTACCCCCGCCCCCCAGCAGCCCACCTGTGCGCCGCTGCCCCAGCACAGCCGCCGCAGCTCCCACCTCGATCGGGTCCCCAAGGGCAGTGCCTGCGGGTTGGAGAAGGAGAGTGTGGAAAGTTGCCAGAACAGGTAAAAATGCAGACTGTGAGTCAGCTTCGAAGAAACTGTCGCCCTGCAGCGTCCGGCGGTGCAAAGCGCGCTGCATGGCCAGCATGCTGGCAGTGCAGCGCAGCAAGCAGGAGCCCTCCAGCAAGCTGTGAGATACAACCTGTGGAGTGGTGCGGTCGAAACCAACACACACAGACATACCTGTGCCGTGAAGCGACAGCAGGTTGAGGCGGGCCGCCGGCAGCGCCGCCGCCGCCAGCGCTGCTCGCACCAGGGCCTGCTGCGCGGGCCCGTTGGGAGCGGTCAGGCTGCTGCTGCGCCCGTCCTGGTTGACGGCGGTGCCCAGCAGCAGCACAGCTGCGCCAGCACCGGCGGAAAGGCCGGCGCCTCCGCCCTCGGCTGATGCTGTCGCGCCGCTGGCAGCTGCTGCGGCTGCCGCCGCCGCAGAGGACACGCTGTCGACGACGACGCGCAGCAGCAGCGCCGCTGCCGCCTCGGAGCGCACGTATCCGTCGGCGGCTGCGTCCAGCGCCTTGCAGCGCCCGTCGGGGCCAGCATGCCTGTGTGTGGTGGGGGGAGGGGGTATGGGGGGTGGGTGGGTGGGTGGGGGTGGGGTGGGGGTGGGGGTAAAGGCAGATGGCAGCAACGAGTTGAGGCCATGCATGCACCGCAGCCATGCTGTGAGCGCGTGTGATGCAGGTGTACTGCAAGAGCGCGCAGGCGGTACCGTCGCCGCAACCGTACCTGCACCGCTGTACATCAGAGTTGTGCCCGGGTGCAGCATCAAACAGATGCCGGCGGCGAGGCAGCGCCGGCTCACGCCCAGCTGCATAGATAAGGGTGGGGTGTTGGTGGTGTGTGGGGGGGGGGGGGCGCGGGGCGGGGGGGCAACTAGCTGGCGGCAAGAGGTAGCGGCGGCAGCAGGTGAAAGCCGCCCAGGGGAAGGTGGGAGGAAGCTGGGCAGTCGCAGGCACATTGTGGCGCCACTGCTTTGCATGGCACGCCGGTTTGGGGGACAACGGCCGCGCACAGCCTCGTAATGAGGCACGGCTGTCCCCAGCTGAAGCCAAGTGATGCACACACCAACCAAACCAAAGAAAGCATTACCACATGCAAAACGTAAAAAAGCGAGCACATGCACGCCCCCAGCCCACCATCAGGCTGGCTCGGGCGGTGCTGAGCGCCACCAGGGAGGAGGAGCAGGCGGTGTCTGTGACGGCGGCGGGCCCGACCAACCAAACACGAAGCTGAGACGGCCTGCGCAGGAGTCGCGAGCAAAGCGGGGTTGCGAATAATGCACAATAGGGGGCTTGTGGCAAAGCGAGAAGGAGAGCAGCAGGGCGTGAGCGAGGCGTTGCGTGCAGGGGGCAGGGGGCAGACAACAGCTTGCATGCTCGTCACGCCGACGGGGCAAAGGCAGCAGCACTGCAACCGCGCAGCCAGGGCAGCGCCAGCAAGCAGGGCGGCGGCGGGGTGCGCCGCCGCATCGGCGTGCCCACCTGCCAGCACAGAGAGTCCGCTGCCGCTGGCGGCGAAGCCCGACCCGCCCCGCCCGTGCGCCTGCAGCAGCGCCGCCCACTCCGAATGGCTGGCCCCCACATACACACCGACGTCGGGCTGCGGGGCAGGGCCCGCGCGGCCCGCCGCGCGCCGCCGCGGCGGCGACGCCGGGCGGGCGCAGCGGCACCGCCGCCGCCGCCGCGCCCCTGGCGCTGCCGACAGCTTCCCAGGCAACTTCCAGCAGCAGGCGCTGCGCTGGGTCCAGCAGCGAGGCCTCGGCGGCGCCCACGCCAAACAGGCCGCCGTCGAAGCCGGCCACGTCTGCGGGGAGGCGGGGAGACACAGTGTGAGCAAGGGAGCGGGGCTCAGCGCCTGGCTTCATGCTGTTTCTTCTCGTGTGCATGCCTGCTCGCAACCACCATTCCGGCTCTGGTGCCTGCCACGGCCTCTGCTGGGCAGGCCCAAGCTGCAGTCTGGAGGCTTTCATGGCACAGCCAGATATGCTCTGCTGCACCGGGCCAGGCCCCCAACACCCACCCACTCACTTGGCAGGAAGCCGCCAAAGCGCGGAGGCAGCTCAGCGCCGCCGCTGCCGCCGCCGCCGCCGGGGGCAGCCAGCCGTTCGCGGTCCCAGCGAGCGAGCGGCACGGGGGCGGGCATGTCTTCGCCGAAGGTCGCCACGCTGTGTCCGCTGTGCATGCCTTGCATGCTGTGTCTGCTGTGCACGCTGTGGGGCAGGCGCAGAGCGGCCCCCTCCGTCGCCACCACCTGCAGCGCGGGCACGGCGGCGGCGGCGGAGGCCAGCGCGGCGGGCAGCGCCGAAACGGAAGCCCTGCAGGGCGGGCGAGGCATGGGGGTTACCGTGTGAGCCGCCATGCCTGCCATGCTGCTTGCTGTGAGCTTGTCCTTCGGCAGCCGGCAGCGGGCGCAGGCCTGAGGCCTCAGCTGCAGGCTGCCTGATTCTGAACCTGCCCTGCTCTGCCCAGCAGGATTTCTCCAATGGCAGGCAAAACACATTCTGCAAAGCTCCTTGCTGCACCCTCCCCCTGAAACGTACACACAGGCTGTCAAAATCCGCCCTGCAGTACCCCCACCCCCACTCCCACCTGCGCGCGGGCAGCGGCATGGCCGCCAGGCTGGCGTGGGCAAACATGCTCTGGGAGGTGCGGCGGCGACGGCCCTCCGCTGCGGCAGGGGGCGGGTGGGCAGGAGTGGAGAAGGGTGTGTGGTTGGTGGGGAGGTGGGAGTTGTTGGTATGTGGGTGGGGGCGGAGTGAGGGCGGGTGGATATGCGCGACTGTGTGTGTTTGAGGGAAGGCGGTGTGCAGGTCAGCCGGGGGAGGTGGGGGAGGTGTGACCGACGGCAAAGCCGAGGGCGGGGAGGCAAGGGAGCCAAGGAGAGACTCGAGGGCAGCGCAGGCTTGTGTGGATGCAGATGCACACAACAACAACAACGCTGGCACGGCGTCGCGGCAAACGCACAAGCACGCGCACCGGCAGCCATGCTGCTGCGCGCCGCTGGGGCGCCCAGTCGGCGGTGCGCCGCACGCTGCTGCTGCGGCGGCCCTGCCCCGCGCCAGCTGCCTTTCCCGCCGCCGCCACGATCGCACCGCCTGCCGCAGCCCCTGCCGCCGCCGCCGCTGCGTCCTCCTCCTCTGCTGGGTCGACGGTGGAGGCGCGGCGGCTGGGCAGGGGAGGGGCCTGCGGGCGGCAGAGGAGCGGCGGGATGGCACAAACACATCAGTATATCACTTCAACTGCTTTGCTCGGTGCCCTGGGCTGCACCCCAGACCGTTGGGCTGGCCCCAGCCCACAGCCATGCTGGCAAGCATGCACGCATGGACCGCGCGAAAGGACGCAGTTTTTACACCCCATTCCGTTTGCAACTTACGTCTCAAACACCGGCTGACAATCCCACACCCCTCATCCCTGCACACCACCGAACATATACACACACACAGAGCAGCAGCAGCGGCAGCGGCAGCGGCGGCGGCAGCAGCGGCAGCGGTACAGGTTTCCGTACCTGCGAGGCCAGGCAGTACGCCGCCAGCGCCTCCACCGAGGGGCAGTCGAAGAGGAGGGTGGAGGGCAGGGCCAGGCCCAACGCCTCCGACACCAGGCTGCGTCGAGAGAGGGGGCGGCGGGTGGCAAGCAAGGCGAGTGGGCGGGTGGGTGGGTGGAAAGTGAGCGGCCTGGATGACTGCACGCTATTGTTGCTTAAGGGGGCAGCCTGCATCGATCACACACCCTCGCACGGACGCTTGAAATGCATCCCTCCACCCCCCTTTCGCACACACACCATCCGCCTGGCCAGCGCCCCTTTCACACACACAACAACATACGCTCACACACAACAGCATACGCTCACAAACACACACACACCTGGCCAGCTTCAGCAGATCCAGGGAGTCGAGCCCCGCATCCATGAGGGGGTGGCGGCGGTGAAGCTTGCGGCTGGGGGAGAGGAGGGATGGAGGGGCAGCGTAAGTCGATCATGGCTGCGCAAGTCCGGCGGTTGCGTACACAGGGCAGGGGGTGGAAAGAAAGGCGGCGGCGTGAGGCCGAAACTGACACGCAGCACACGTGCTGGATGCGGCGGGTTGCACCGAGCGGCAGCTTTGCCTGGCGTGGAGGAGGCGCAGCAGCTTCCTCTCCGCTGGCCCACCTTCCCCCGAAGAGGGGGCGGCACTGAGCGAGCAAGCAGTCAATGCATCTGAAGCGAGTGCATCCCAAAGGCACCGGAATAGGCCGCCGCGGCCACACGCAAAAACCATGCAACCAAACCACACAACTCGCTTGCCGCAGCTGCCGCTCACTGTCGTATCCTGCGGCCTCCATGTATCCTTCAACGACCGCCATCGCCTCCTCTAAGAGCCCCTCCGCCTCCGCCTCCTCCTCCGCAGCGCAGGCAGGGCCGGCCTCCAGCCAGCAGCACGCTGAGCCGCCGCGCGCCCGCCACCACCGCCGCCACGGAGCTGCGGCGGCCACACGCTTCGGCGGTGGCGGCGGCCGCCGCCGCGCTGACTTGGCGGGTGGGCGGGGGCGGTGGAGGGCGGCGGCGGCGCGGCCGACAGCTCGACCATGCTGGCTGCCACGGCGGCGGCGAGGGCTCCCAGGGAGCAGCCGGGGGCGAAGCGCAGCATGCAACGGCGCCAGCCCGCCTCGCCGCCGCCCCCACCCAGCAACGGCGGCTCCGGGCCGACTTCCAGCAACAGCCCAGCAGGGCTGCCGCTGCCGCCGCTGTCGCAAAAATCATCGTCGCTGGCCGCCGCCGCCATCGCGGGCAGCAGGGCGAGGCCGCCCTGCCGCAACGCCGCGCCGCCGCCGCCGGCATGAAAGGCGCTGGCCGCCAGCAGCTCCAGCGCGGCGCTGGCCAGTGCCGCAAACACTTCGGCCGCCTGCTGCATGCCGGGGAACACCGCTGCTAGCTGCACCTCCAGCTGCCGCTGAGGCTCGCTTTGTTGAATGAAATCAAAAGTATCACTGTCACTAGTCTGCTGCTGTTGCTGCTCGGTGTGAAAATAGTGGTGCGGCTGCCGGCTCTGCCCGCTGCCCCTGCGCTCGGCTGGCACGCCGCCGCCGCCGCCGCCGCCCTGCGCCGGCTGCAACAGCAGGGCAGCCACTGCCCACCCGCCGACGTCTGCCACCAAAGCCAGCCCGCACGCTTCCCCTGCCGCCGCCGCCGCCGCCGCCGCCGCGCCGCTCACGCCTGCGGCAGCCGCAGCCGGCAGCGGCGGCGGCGGCGCCAGCGCTTGGTGCAGGGCCTGCAGGCTGAGGGCGCCGCGCTGGAGCCCCCCAGAGCGAAAGACTGCAGCCAGTAGAGCTGCTGAGCGTCGGCGTCGGTGCCTGCAGGCGGCGGCCAAAGCGGGAAGCGGCAAAGTGGGAAGCGGTAACGACACTCGGATTCTTTGGACACTGCTGCAGGCTGCTGCAGCGGGCGCAACTTGAAAGCGAGAGCCGAGTTTGCGTCGACTGGATGCAAGAGCCGAGGTTGTATCAGATTGAATGCATGAGCCGGGATAGTATGGATCGGCTGGCTGGGGCCCCACCGTGGCGGATGGTGAAGGGGATGGCGTCGAGATGGACCAGCAGCAGCCGCCGCTCCCGCCGCCGCCGCCGCCGCCGCAGGCCAGGTGGCAGCCCGACCCGGGCGCGGCACCAGCCCCGCGGCGGCGGCGGCGGCCAGCAGGGCGGCGGGGAGGCCCAGGGGGCCGGTGGGGCGGGCGGCGGCGCAGCGGCGGCAGCCGCTGCGCCATGCGCGGCGCCCCCTCCACGCCCCCTGTCCTTCGCTGTCGGCATCCGCAACTGCCGCTTGCAGGGGGCCCTTCTCCCGCTGCCGCTGCTCGTGATGCTGCGCGCTGCCAGCAACCGAGTCCACAACAGAGCCGTCCGGTGCAAGGGGGCGGCGCTGGCGGCAGCGGGCGGCGCTGCTGAAGCGAGGGAGCAGAGGTGGCAGCCTCTGTCCCGTCTTCAGACCAGCCGCCGGCTTGGCCGCCGCCGCAAGCGTGGCCAGAACCGAACGCGCCGGGATCAAACGCGTCGAGGGCGATCAGGCCGTGGCGGGCGGCCAGCTGCGCCCATGCCAGCAGCAGGGCGGCGCCGCCGTCGGGCGATGCGCGGCACGGCCCCGCCTGCAAGAGGAAGGCAACCAGAGGGTGCCACACGTTTGCCGCCCTGTGCCGCCTCCGACACTGCTGGGCATTCGCAATAGTTGTAATAGGGCGCCTGCAGCTGTGCCGACAGCGGTAAGAAAGTATGGCAAGCTCACCAAGCTGGTCACAAACACAAAGTCGGCGAGAGCGGCGATGCCCGCGGCGGCCGCCACCGCCGCCAGAGCGCCTGGGTCGTCGGCGCCGGCCAGCACTGCGTGGCGGCGCAAGAGGAAGGAACCTTGCGTGCTGAAGCAAATGGGCCGTCTAGCGGGCGCAGGGGTGTTGCGACACAAGCAATGTGCATAAGGGTTTGGGCGGGCTGTTCATTAACCGCCGCCCCCCCCACCCGCGACATGCTGGATGCCTGCCGCCGATAGCTGCCCAGAAACCGCATCCAACCCTGCTGGATCGCCCAGCGCGACTACCAGCCGTGCATTGTACCTGCGAGGGCAGCAGGGGTCGATGCCCGAAAAATCAAGGGCTGCTGGAGCGGCCGTCGGCGTTGGGTGTGTGCGGCGGGGGGGCAGGTGACCGTTGGTCTTCCTACCCACGCCGCATGCGGCAGGCAGGCTGGCAACGCGCGGGGATTTGGGCATGCACCCGCTGGCTGGCCGCACGTTCACCTGGCGCACGCGCTGCCGCAACAGAGCGCTGCAGCCGTGGCAGCGGCTGCGGCGCCTGCGCCGCTGGCGGGCCAGCACAGGGCGACCCCTGCCGGCCGTGCGTGGCTGTCATCCAGCAGCTGCTGCAGGTAGCTTTCAAGGTCCGGCAGCAGTGCAAGTGTGGAACCCATGCCCCCAGGCCGTCAATCGGGCATCGCGGTGGATTGAAGTTGGCCTGCAGCGGGAAGCGGCGGCGGCAGGGACGGCAACGGCCATGCCTGAGATGCCGCTGCCGGAGACGAGCTGCAACCGCTCGTGCCGTAGCTGATGATACCGCCATATGCAAAAAGTATCTGCACGGCAGATAGAAGTCTCAGGCGCGGCTCACCAGCCCGATGATCGCTGCACGGTCAAAAGCGTGATGGCGGGCAGATATTGCCGGTGCTTTCTGCGTCAAGAAGACATGTCGGGGGATGTCAGGACCGCGTGGAAGCCCAGGGTGCGGCGCAGGTGCAGGTGGGTGACCTGCGGTACGTGTCGAAAGCGCCGTACAAGCTCACCTCGAAAACCGCAGCGACCGACCACCGTCGGCAAGACGGTGGGATGCCACAAATGGCCCAACGTGTTCCTTGCAGGCCCTCAGCCAGACCCTCGTCTAAGGCTTCCGTGTACGCCTCCCTCACGAGAACACGGGCATGTTTTAGATGGCTCAATTTGCGTTACTCCGTTGGGCGCCACGGGAACGAGGACCGCTCCAATGGCGCCAACCACCTGCCCTGGCGGCGCCTGCCTGGCGGGCATGCTGTGCCGGGGGCAGGAGCACTTGAGATGGCAGCGCATTTTGGCGGGCATCATATATCACACAAGCTTGCATGCCTGGTCGGCAGCCGCCCCTGCCTGCCTGCTCGACCCTCTCTTGCTGCTGCGCCACACCTCATCAAACTGCCCTAGACCCTCCGGCAGGGGAGGGTCCCAACTGAACTTGCGGTTCGAACCGCCAAGCTCGCTCGACATAGAAAAGCGGAGCTGGCAGGCGCATGTCATGCTGTAGCGCGCTGGAAGCAAGTCATGGACTGGCTAGCTGGTTTTGTCGAAGCCACATCTTGCTGACACGTGCTTATCAATGCTGCTCGGCGGCACGGCCGCTCTGGCAGCATGCCACTGATGAGCAGCGTGCCGCCACGCTACGTCGTTTCCTGCAGCTGGTTGCCCGCATGCACAACATCCTGAAGGCCAAGCTCCTGTTCCTGGCGCGCCTGCAGGGCGGTGTGCCGTGTGCTGGTGGGTGATCTTTGGTGGTAGGGGCAGCAATGGAGGTAGCGGGAAACATACTCCTGCGCACATGCTCTGGCCAGGGTGCGCCTGCAAACAGGCCACGGCGGTTGCAGGCGCCCCGCACCTGTTCTGAGTTTGCGGCAAGGCTGCAGCGGCCCTTGCCAGGGTTGGAGCGACGGCTGTGGTGGCTGCAAGGCTGCACGTCTCCCTTTGGCTAGCTGGGCAAGGAGGCTGTGTCGGCGTTGCAGCTCCCAAGGAGGAGCAGGACGGCTGCATTGATTGCCACGCGGATCTTGAGCTGCAGCTGCAACCGCCAGCGCCCTTCTGCAGCCGCTTCCGCAGCTGAGCGAGGCAGGGCCAGACAAGCAGCAAACAGCATGACGGAACGCTTGCTGCCAGGCAGGGATCCGTCGAGCTGCTGCCAGAGCATTCTGTCTTGCTAGCGTCATTCCTTTGCAGAGAGGGTACTGCTGATGTGTATGCCACACCGCCACCGACGTCCCGGCAGCTGGCATATGTGGCACGGCAGCATTCCGCTGACAGCAGCGGGGGCTGTCCACCTCCCACATCTCGGCGCTGAGCAGGGCGCGAGGCTGGAGAACCGCCGACCCAGCTATAGATTCATCCAGAGCTACAAACCTCGACTGAGAAGTCATGCCCACGTGAGAAGGCCTGATTTGCTGAATGGTGCAGCGATGTAACATTGTAGAGCCGCAAACAAACCAAATGCAGTTGAGCAGGGCATACAGGGGTGCGCGCTGAGGGCGGTACAGGCAAGCAATCGCATGGGTTGGAAAATTGAGGTGGTAGAAACATGATGTGGGAGGCCGTGGGGGCCATGCGGCCAACAGTGCAATGGAGCAAAAAGTACTGCAGGCTAGAACCACTGGCGGATGGGAAAGACAGGCATAGACAACAAGCATGATTGATGAAATGCGTTTGGGGCAGGAAGGTCGGCCTGATGTGAAGGGGGCATGAGGGAGGCAGCACTGCGACAAGACACAGCCACATTCAAAAGGAGGACCCAAAGAACGTGTACCAACCAATGTAAAACGCCATCAGGGAGCCAAGCGCCAAGAAACCGCCAAGCAGTTGCATTTTCCAGGTTTTGAGTTCCTGAACAGTGGTCTCCACCTTGCTGATCTTCGAGTTGACTTCTTCAAACTTTGTGTCAAAGTTCTTCTCCAGTTCTTCAATCTTTGCGTTCTGCGCCTGCATCATGATCTTCTGTGCCTGCATCAGAATCGGGAGGGAAGGCAGACAGGGCAGGATTGAGAGGGACGGCAGACTACGGCTGCTCAGGGCTACAATGTTACAGGGGTGCACATGGCGCTGAGAGAAACATCCCAGTTCCACGCGAGCGCACTCAGCCACCACACAACCGCACCCAGCCACCCCACAAGCGCACTGCAACATGACGCAAGCAAGCTTCACACACCTTCTGGTAGGGCGTCTCCCCGGTTGTCAGCTTCTTCAGATTCTCCTGCATGAGGCCAGGCATGGCAAAAGACATGGCAGGAGATACCCCTTGAGCGGGCTCTGCAAACAAAGCCCACAGAAGGCAGAGCTGCCACGGGGTTGCAGCCTACACGCCATTCCATCGGGCAGCACGGCAGGCGGCGCAAGCAATAGTCAACTCCCCCTCCCCGCCCGCCCCGCACCAGAATCTTGGACACCATGATCTCTTGCGCATTCTGTCGCTCTATCAGTTGCGCAATGGTATCTGCGTAGTTCATGCGCTCCTGCAAGCGCGCCACGTCCTCTGCAGCGGGAACAAAGGGAAGTGCACGACGGAGCAGAGAGGTAAGGAAGTCGTCAACAAGATGGAACAGTTCATCAGGGGTAAGGTCAAGAATGTGAAGGAGCTGCACCAAGCCAGCACCGCAAGTCACAAGCTCCAAAGCAAGCGGCAGCAGCAGGCCACGCACTTGCCAGCTCCCGAGCTTTCGCCCGGCTCGAATAATCACCGCTCTGCTGCATGGCGTGGGGGGCATGACAGGTGCTACAGCAAGCTGGTGAGCATGCATGCAGGCCAGTGCAGCAACAAAAATGCATGGGACCAACGCGGCCAGCTATCCCACCTTCAAGGCCGCTGCTGAAACCGCATGTGGGGAGCCAACCGGGCGAGAAGCACAGCGTCGGCCGACGGGCGCCTTTGGGGGCCGCTGGTTTCTGCCAGCTGCCCAGCTAAGGTAGGCCTGACCCGCGCTTGTTGCTGTGACCAGGGCGAGGAGAGCAACGACGATGTGAAGGCCGGCAGGCGGTGCGAGTCGCCACCCAGCTGGGAGAACCCAGCTTGCCTGGCAGCACGTCATCGCAAAACCTCCCCGCGCACCCAGCAACATTGAAGCCGTAAGCTCGTTGCCTGTCAAACGCTCCGACACAATCTCAGAGTTCTGTCCGTCTCCCAAGCAACCTGACGATGGATATATCTCCAAGTACACCGTTGTAAAGCTACAAACGACGGCAAGCAACCAGTAAACCGGAGCTCAAGTGGCTCCTCAAGCGTGCTGCCACCGGCGGCACATCGTCCCCGCAGAGCGCCCCATCTACTCCGTGCTGCTGCAGCCGCACCTGGCCCTCCAATAGGCACCCCTCTTCTGACAGGGGAGCACGCCAGCAGCAGAAGCAGAGGCAGCCCATCTCGCCAGCGCGAGGGGAGCGTTGCACTGCGCATAGAACGGGCAGGCATGGGTAGGTGGAGCGCCGTGGCAGCCAGGCACAGGGCGGCAGGCACTTGATCGGCGGCGCTGCCGCTGCAGCACTAATCTGTGAGCACACAGGTTGCTCTCTACCCCTGTGCGACGCCAGCGTTGATTGCCACGGGGATCCTGAACTGCAGCCGCTTCCGCAGCTGAGCGAGGCGGGGCCGGGCAGGGAAGCAAACAACATGACGGAACGCTTGCTGTCAGGCAGGGATCCGTCAAGCTGCCGCCAGAAGCACGTCGTCGTGCTGGCGCCATGCCTTTGCAGAGATGGTCCGAGTCATGCGTATGCCATGCCACCACTGACGTTCCGGCACATAGCATACGTGGCACAGCAGCATTCCGCTGACAGCAGCGGACGGCTGTCAACTCCCAGTATGTCGGCGCCGAGCAGAGCATGAGGTTGGAGAACTGGCAACCCAGCCACGGAAGCATCAGAGCTACACACGGCTTAGCAATCTTGCCCACGTGAGAAGGCCTGCTCTTGGGTGCAGCGATGTAACATTGTAGAGCAGCAAACATACAGCTGATGAAAGGGTACACAGAAGGTGCGCACCGGAGGGAAACAGGGGCAAGCAAATGCAAGAATCCAAAAATGATGTGGGAGACCATGGGAGGCCATGCGGCCAACAAACAGGGCATGAAGCGAGGAACACTACAGGCAGATTCCAAAGACACATGAGTTAGCGCAGCAATGGACCAGCATAAAAGTATGAAGGTGTAGGCATAAAAGTATGAAGGTGTAGGAAGGCGGGAAAGGTGAAGGGGGCCGAGGGCAGGCAAAAAACCAACCAGGCCAAGCTACAATCACTTGACAAGGCCCAGCAGCTGGACACCAAGGGAACCAATCGCTACCAATCCACCAGTCACGGAGCCTTCAACCAGTTCGCCTTCCAGTTGTTCACCTTCTTGAGATTTTTCTCGATGCTCTCAAACTTCTCCTTGATATCTTTCTCCATACTCTCAATCTTCGCCTCAACGCTCTCCAACTTGGTGGACTGCGCCTGCATCAGGGTCAAGCAGGCAAGGCAGGCAGGGAAGCATGAGAGGGACGGCAGACGCCCGACTACGGCTGCTCAGCGCTACGAGGTTGGGGGGTGCAGATGGTGCTGGGAAGAAGAGGCCACTTCCACGCAGGCAAACACTCAGCAACCACACAGGGGCACTGAAATGGGATGCAAGCACAAGCAGGCGTCGCACCTGCTGGAAGGGGGTATTGCCTGCTGCAATGTTGCGTTGCCCTGCTGCAAGCTCATCCAGCATGCTCTGCGTAAGGGCAGGCAAGGACTAGGTCAGCACGTCACCGCAGGAGATACCCGGGCAGGGCTCCGCACAGAAAGGCGCGGCAGGCAGCACCGGCAGGGGTGGCAGTCGTCACACCACTTCATCAGGCAGTAAGGCATGCGGCGCAAAGGTTCAAAGGCAGCATACCACAGCGATAGACACCAGCTCTTCAAGGCTTTTCTGCCGTTCCTCTAAGCGTGCCGGTTGCCGGTTGCACGCTTAGAGGAACGGCAGAATAGCCTCGAAGAGCTGGTGTCTATCGCAGTGGTATGCTGCCTTTGAACCTTTGCGCCGCATGCCTTACTGCCTGATGAAGTGGTGTGAGCGTTCCTTCAAGCGAGCCACGGTAACTGCAGCGGAAAAAGGAAAAAGTGGACCACAAACGGTTGCTACAGAGGGAACAGGGCAAGGGTGCTGCAAGATGGAGCAGAGAGGTGAGGGGAACACTCATAAAATGATCACAAGCCAGATCATGAAGGGCAGAATGAGAACCGGCCAGGAGCTGCGCAGGCCAGCATCCAAAGCCCCACAACAAGCAACTGCAACAGACACGCACTTGCCAGCTCCTGAGGTTCCGCCTTTGCAGCACCACCAGGCCACTGCAAGGATTGGAGGGCATGACCAACGCTACAGCGAGCGGGTGAGCATGCACGCAGGCCAGCGCAACAACGCAAATGCAGGGGACCCACGCGGCCAGACCTCCCAACCTTGAAAGCCGCTGCCGTCAGCGCAGGTTGGGAGCCAACTGGGCGAGAAGCACAGCGTCGGCCAACAGGCGCGAATGGGCGCCGCTGGTGGCTGCCTGCTGCGCAATGATGGCGGGACTGGCCCGCGCTTGTTGCTGCGGCCAGGGCGAGGAGAGCAACGACGGTGTGAAGGCTGGCGGTGCGAGTCGCCACCCAGCTTGCCCGGCAGCGCGCCAACGCAAAACCCCTTCACGCACCCAGCAACATATAAGCCGTATGCGGATAGCTTGTCAAACTCAGCTCCGACACAAACTCAGAATTCCGCCCGTCTCCCGAGCAACCTGACGAGAAGCCCGTCTGTAAGAAGCCCGATGGAATGCATACACCGACGGCAAGGGCACCAGCAAAACAGAGTTCAGGCAGCTCCTCGAGGGCGCTGCCACCGTCATCCCACGGGCGGCACAGCGCCCCGTCATCCAGCGTGCGAACCGTGACCGCCCACCATCCGCCGTAACGACAGCCCCCATGCATGCCAGGACCGGCTCACCCGGAAGGCGCTGCCAGGTGCTGCCGCCCCGTCTGCTGCGTGCTGCTGCAACAGCACCCTGCCCTCCACCAGGCACCCCTCTGAAGTGGAGCGCACCAGGAGCAGTAGCGGAGGCAGCTCAACTCGCCAGCGCGAGGGGAGCATGGCATGCCATGAGACGGGCAGGCATGGGCATGCGCAGCGCCGTGGCAGCCAAGAACGGAGCGGCAGGCACATGAACGGCGGCGCTGCTGCTTCTGCTGCAGTAACCTGTCAGCACACAGGTCGCTCCATGCCCCTCACCAACGCCAGCTTTGATTTGCACACGAATCGCGCAGCGAGCTCCAGCTGCAACAGCCCACGTTCTTTGGCAGCCGCTTCCACAGCTGGGCAAGGCGGGGGCGGGCAGGCATGCAGCAAACAGCACAACGGACCGCTTGCTGCCAGGCAGGGATCCGTCGAGCTGTGGCCAGGCACGCCGTGTTGCTGGGGGCATTCCTTTGCAGATACCTTGCTGCGGATGTGTACCCCATGCAGCCACCGACGTCTCGACAGCTGGCATATGTGGCACGGCAGCATTCCGCTGACAGCAGCGGGCGGCTGTCCACCTCCCACATCTCGGCGCTGAGCAGGGCGCGAGGCTGGAGAACCGCCCACCCAGCTATAGAATCATCCAGAGCTACAAACCTCGACTGAGAAGTCATGCCCACGTGAGAAGGCCTGATTTGCTGAATGGTGCAGCGATGTAACATTGTAGAGCCGCAAACAAACCAAATGCAGTTGAGCAGGGCATACAGGGGTGCGCGCTGAGGGCGGTACAGGCAAGCAATCGCATGGGTTGGAAAATTGATGTGGTAGGAACATGATGTGGGAGGCCGTGGGGGCCATGCGGCCAACAGTGCAATGGAGCAAGGAATACTGCAGGCTAGAAACCACTGGCGGATGAGAAAGACAGGCATGACTGACGAAACGCATCAGGGGCAGGAAGGCCTGATGTGAAGGGGGACATGAGGCAGCGTCCCGGCCAGGCACAGCCGTGATGTGAAGGAGGACCCAAAGAACGTGTACCAACCAATGTAAAACGCCATCAGGGAGCCAAGCGCCAAGAAACCGCCAAGCAGTTGCATTTTCCAGGTTTTGAGTTCCTGAACAGTGGTCTCCACCTTGCTGATCTTCGAGTTGACTTCTTCAAACTTTGTGTCAAAGTTCTTCTCCAGTTCTTCAATCTTTGCGTTCTGCGCCTGCATCATGATCTTCTGTGCCTGCATCAGAATCGGGAGGGAAGGCAGACAGGGCAGGATTGAGAGGGACGGCAGACTACGGCTGCTCAGGGCTACAATGTTACAGGGGTGCACATGGCGCTGAGAGAAACATCCCAGTTCCACGCGAGCGCACTCAGCCACCACACAACCGCACCCAGCCACCCCACAAGCCCACTGTAACGGGCGCAAGCATGCTTGACACACCTTCTGGTAGGGCGTCTCCCCCGTTGCCAGCTTCTTCAGATTCTCCTGCATGAGGCCAGGCATGGCAAAAGACATGGCAGGAGATACCCCTTGAGTGGGCTCTGCAAACAAAGCACACAGAAGGCAGGGCTGCCACGGGGTTGCAGCCTACACGCCACTCCATCGGGCAGCATGGCAGGCGGCGCAAGTAATATTCAACTCCCCCCACCCCCACCGCCCCCACCCGCCCCCACCCGCCCCGCACCAGAATCTCAGACATCGTAATCTCCTGCGCATTCTGCCGCTCTTTCAGTTGGGCAATGGTATCTGCGTAGCTCATGCGCTCCTGCAATCGCGCCACGTCCGCTGCAGCGGGAACAGAGGCCGGTGCACGACACAGCAGAGAAGGGAAGGAAACCGTCAACAAGATGGAACAGTTCATCAGGGGTAAGGTCAAGAATGTGAAGGAGCTGCACCAACCCAGCACCGCAAGTCACAAGCTCCACAGAAAGCGACAGGAAGAGTCACGCACTCGTCAGCTCCCGAGCTTTCGCCCGGCTTGAATATCCACCGCCCTGCTGCATGGCATGGGGGCATGACAGGCGCTACAGCAACCTGGTGAGCACGCACCCAGGCCGGTGCAGCAACAAAAGTGCATGGGACCAACGCGGCCAGCTATCCCACCTTGAAGGCCGCTGCTGAAACCGCAGGTGGGCAGCCCGGCGGGCGAGAAGCACAGCGTCGACCGACAGGCGGCACTGGGCGCCGCCGGTGGCTGCCTGCTGCGCCACGAAGGCAGGCCTGGCCCGCGCTTGGTGCTGCAGCCAGGGCGACACAAGCAAAGACGATGTGAGGCCGAGCAGGCGGTGTGAAGGGGCTCAGCAGCCAGCCGGGGGCACCCTCCTGCCATTGCAAAACCTTCCAACGCACCCAGCAACATCTAAGCCGTACCCGCTTGCGAACAAACACTGTGTCAACCAAATGCTGTGTCAAACTTGTTGAGGTACATGCACTACAAGCTAGACCCACACTTGACAAATCAAGCCACAAAATCAAAATCAGCTTACCTTGGGATCGACTTTAATTGCTTTGGGTTCGATTGGTGCATCAGCTCCTGAGCTCTTGCTGAAGTCGATTCCCGCCGCCCCCTTCACCGTTGCCTTCGGATTACCTTTCTCGCGTATAGTGATATACGCAGGTGAGAGCGGCGGTCAGGGCCAGATCCTCCAGCATGTTGGGTTGCGGCGGTGACTTCACGCTCCTGGCGCGTGTTTGGCAGCGCCATAGCGGCCACATTGCTCAGCAGGGCGAGATCCTGTTGGCCAGAGGTCATGAGGTAGGGCCGACCTGCCCTCCTGCCGCCCTTCGACGGCCCCTGCCTGTCGTCGTGCTCGCTGCAGACGCAGCCACATGGCGGTTTCAGCAGCAGGCGAGGATGCGGAGTGCCAAGCCATGTGGGGCGTGTCGCTGAAGCAGGTGAGTGGGCTGGCTTGCAATCCCCGTCCACTGCCCGCAAGCATCCGACCTGCGCACTGCCAACCGCCGCCGCCTGCCGTCGTTTGTTGCAGGAGGCGTTGCTAGTGCGGCAGCTGCGCGAGGAGGTGGAGCTGGAGGCCGGGCGGCTGGCCCCTGAATGGGGTGCGCATGCACGGGTGCTGCAGCGGGCGGCCAAACGAAGCGTGGCGGGAACGCCGCGCTCGCCTTGCGCTGCCGCCCTGCCAGTTGCGCTGGTCAAAGCCACGCCTTGCGGGCACATGCTTATCAATGCTGCTCGGCGCCACCATGGAAGCATGACACGCCTGCGCCGGTGCGCCACCCTGTGCAGACGATCACGTGCTGCGTCGTTTCCTGCGTGCTCGCAAGCACAACATCCTCAAGGCCAAGCTCATGTTTCTGGTGCGAGTGCAGGCAGGGCGGTGTGGTCTGCTGGTGTGTGTGGGGTGATGGCTGGCAGCGGCAGTGGTGATGGGATGCATACGCGCTCATGCCTGCACCCAGCTGGTCGGGACAAGCACCCAGCTGGCCGGGTCGAAGGCTGCTGTTGAAAGGGTTGGCTGGGGATGCCAGCGGGCGAGCTGCTCAGACTGCCGGCGCTGCAGCTGCCCCCACCTGGCGGCCGCACTGACGTTGCTGCGCGCACGCGCCGGGCGTGTGCAGGAGCAGCTCAAGTGGCGCAAGCAGGAGGGCGTCGACACGGGTAGGGCTGGCGGGGGGGGCAGGGGGAAGGTGGGGGCCTCTTGTGGTGTGCAATGCCAACATTCGCATGGGCACCTTTTCGCTTGCCCCGCTTAGGGCAAGTGGTCAACAGCGGTGTGCCTGGCAGCCTGAAATGAACTGAATTTTCTGCCTGTCCTTGTTTGGTTGATTAGGGTGAAGCACCCCCGTCTGGCACCACCCCTCTCGGTGCCCCTCCCCCACCCACCCACCCATTCACCCCCTCCTACCTCACCCCTGCCCCCTCACACACACACGGCTGCACCTACACCCCTTTTGCATCCCCCCCCATTCACACCCACACCCACACCCATTCGCATACACATACTTACACCACTCTTACATACACACCATCCCACCCCTCCCACCCGCCTGCCTGCAGTGCTGACCGACTTTGTGTTCCACGAGCGGCAAGAGTTCGCCAAGTGGTATCCTGAAGGTGGGCCGGGGCAGCAAGCTGCGCAAGCCTTTGTGGGTGTACTGCCGCACGGAATCGCCTCTTTTTTTCCAAGAGAAGTGAAAGGAGGTGGGGTCCCTTGACTGTGGAGCTCTCATGCCGCGCGCGCAGTCATCTCGGGTCATTTCCTGCCGCTGCTGCCTCCTCGGTGCGCAGGCTTTTACGGAACAGACCGCGAGGGGCGGCCCATCTATGTGCAGCAGCCGGGCAAGGTGGGGGCGGCCCGCTGGCTGCCGCCGTGCTTGTTTTACGGCGTTGCGGACACAGGGGCTCAGCGGCCCCCTGCGCCCGGGGAAGGGGCTTGCCCGTGGCGGCCCTGACGCTGCTTCCCTACGCTACTCCTTGCTGCCGCCGAAGCAGCTCCTGCTGCTGCCGCACTGTCAGCCTGCTGCAGCTGCCGAAACGCTCTTGCAGCTGTCGCGCTGCTTGCTGCGCTGCTGCTCCCCCTCCCTAAGCTGCCCCCTCCGTGTGGCTGCCCCCTGCTTTGATGGTGCCCCACCCTTTCTCCCGCCGCCGTGCCGCAGATCGACATGACGCAGCTGTGGAAGTTCACCACGATGGAGCGGTGCGTGCGGTACCACCTGCAGCAGCAGGAGCGGTACTGGCGGCTCGTCGCCCCCGCCGCCAGCCACGCCGCCGGGCGCCTGCACGAGCAGAGCCTGGTGCTGATTGACATGGACGGTGCGCCGCCCTCAAGCACCTGCGCTGCGTGTTGGCCCAATCGTGGCACTCGTAGCAGCCTCCGCTAGCGCAGACCTCGAAGCCAGTTTCTGTCCAGGCAGCCGCCGCCAGCGCAGCCTTTTCGCAAACCTGTCCCAGCCGGTGCCAGCGCAGCCTGGCAGCCTGCCCTTTAAGCCGCACGACTCGCCAGCCGGGCACAAGGGCTGAGCCGTGGCCTCTGCTGCTGGCCCCCTGCAGGCGTGGGCATCAGCACTGTGACGGGGGAGGTGCGCAAGATAATGTCGGTCATCATGCAGATCGACCAGGTGGGGCGGTGGGTGGGTGCGGGGTGTTTGGCTGTGCTGTGCGTTTTCATGTGTTTCTGTGTGCGTGCGGTGTCTGTGGGTGGGTGCGTCTGGGTGCCTTGTGTGCGTGTGGTGTATGTTGTGTTTGGCTGTGGGTGGGTGTGTGCGTGTGGGTGTGTGCGGGCGTCGATTTCCTCCCCTACCTCCCCCACTCCCCCACCCACCTCACACCCCCACCCACCTCACACCTCACGTCCCCACCTACCTCACACCCCCACCCACCCACCCGCTGCAGGATTACTACCCGGAGCTGATGTGGAAGGTGGGCGCCGCCTGCTCACTTTATCATTTAACCACATACACGCCTTACAGCCTGCACACTTTACCACATACACGCCTTACAGCCTGCACACTTTACCACATACACGCCTTACAGCCTGCACACTTTACCACATACACGCCTTACAGCCTGCACACTTTACCACATACACGCCTTACAGCCCGTACCTGCAGTCACGCCACCCAGCTGCCAGCCTGCTGCTGCCCCCGCGTCGGCACATGCATGTGCGCCCCATCCGCTGACGCTCGGGCGTGCCCCCTGCCCCTGCCTGTGCCCCCCGCCCCCCTTGCAGTGTGTCATCATCAACGCACCCACCACCTTCAGGTGTGCATGCCCATTCGCAGCCGCCCCATTGTTTCTGCACCTTCACTCGTGTTGCAGCCGCGGTGCCCGCCCGCCTCCCGCCCACCCTCTCGCCTCGCACAGACCGGCATGGGAGGCGCCCGCCGCGCATCACTCCCTCTGCTGCCTGTTTTGTCTTGCTCTTTGCTCAGGAACACGTGCCTCGCGCATCGCCCCAGCCAGCCCACCGTGCACAAAACCCTCTCCCTCTCCATTTCTGCCCCCTCCCATTCCCGCCCTCTCCCTCCTTACCTTTCTCTCTCACACCATATGCGCGCCGCCCACCCTCCATCCACCCCCAGCCTCACACCATGCGCGCCGCCCGCACCACACGCACATGCACTCACACACATACACACACACACACACACACACATCATGCCGCCCCCGCCCCCCCCCCCCCGTTTCCCCCTCTCCACACACCCCTTCCTACACTCCCTCCCGCCCACGCACCCAACCACTCACACTCCCCCCTCCAAACGCAGGGTCATCTGGTCCATGGTCAAATACCTGATGGACGCCCGCACCCAGGCCAAGATCGAGGTGCACGGCAGCGACTACGGCGAGGAGCTGCTGCGCCTGGTGCCCCGGAACAGCTCATGCAGCGGTACGGCGGCACCAACCCGGCGCCGCTCAGGTGGGTAGGTGGGTCGGCCTGGCCGCGCCTGGCGCCCTGGGGCTGGCAGGAGTCGTGGGCACCAGGGAATGCTGCCCAGGCCTGGAAACGGTGATGAACTTGGCAGCCCCTGCACTGCAAAACACTGCTGAGCCGTGCCACGCTGGGCGGTCCCCGCTGCACGGCGGCGCCACTCTAAGCTTCTTTCGCAGCCGGCGACGCAGACGCAGCAGTGTTGTGCCTTCACAAATTGCGCTGCAAGCAACTGACATGGCCCCCTGTCCCGCCTTGCTTTGCAACTGTACGACAGAGCGGAGCCGGGCCCTTGGCAGGACCCTGCGGTGCTGCGGGCGCTGGAAGCGCAGCGGCGGCAGCGGCTGGAGCAGGCCGGCGCGCCCCCAGCATGACCTTCCCGCCGGCGCCGCAGGAGGCGGAGGCGGTGGGCGACGGCGCGGCGTGACGGCACGGCCTGGGCAGTGATGCAGCTCCGGCCGCGTGGATTTTGTGTGAGCCGAGGCTCGGCGAGCTGCATCTCTCTCCTTGCATTGCCCACGGCACGGTGGCGCCCCTTGCAAGCTGTGGAGGCGGGACGCTGAGGAGGCAGGGAGGCAGGTTGGGGGCTCGTGCAAGTGCGGCTCAAGAAAGGCTGCAAGTAAGCGCGCATATGCGCCTGTGGGAGTGAGCCAGCTGCTAGGACGCTAGTTTACAGGGGGTCAGGCTCAGCAGGTTGAGGAAGGTGTGGTACCCCATCCCAAGCGCCATGGAACGCTGAAGTCGATGCGGCAGCAGACTAAAATATGTGGCCGAGTCGTTTATTTGGCAAGTGCGCTCGAAACATAAAATAAGTAAGTACGAATCGATGCGCTCGGTTGGAAGGGTGGGAGAAGCGAGTACGCGAGAGGCTGGGTAGGGAAAAGGGTTTGGAAAAAGCTAGTTATTGATCCGAGGGAAGGGACTGGAACCCGGGTGATGGGCAGCTGCACAGCGCGCTCATCGAGCAGCCACGCCAGAGGCTGCCTGAGGGGGCAGCGTGCCCGCCAGCATGCCGATGAGGGGTGCGGCAGCACAGAATCCTCGACCATCACGCGCAAATCTAGATGATTGGCCCAGCGCCCCGCATCCGCCAGCCATGGCCGCTGCACCCGCACCGAGAACGCCGGCTGCTCAATAACCACTGAAGCGACAGCGCCACCCTACGGAGGGCAGGCCGGGGGCGATGCAGGGGTGGTGACACACCCATGGCTGCCGAACAGAACAGGGATGCAACCAGGCGACCCCCGGGAGGGGGCTGTGAGCACCGCATGGCAGTGGCCACACGGCGGTGCACCGACCACCAGCAGCACTGGCCGTTTGCTCGAAGAGTGCGCTTGTGCCCACCTTGGGTGGCTTGTGCCACACCACGCCGCCGTGGATGCGAGCCAGCCGCCCCTCCTTCAGCCGTTGCACACTGCCGTTGGACGTCGTGAGGAGGCTGCAGCGCAGGAGTGCGGCGCATCCATCGGCGCTGATCAGGCAGGCCCAACCCGGCTGCAGCCAACATGCTTTTCAGCGCTCGGCAGGCAGGGGCAGCAGACAGGCGGGGGCTGCAGCGCACGCCGGTGAGGCTCACCCCACATGCCCTCCTGCGCCAGCTCCAGCCGCAGCGTCTCCCGCCAAAGCGGTAAAAGGTGACGCGGCCAACGGCTGGCCGGCTGGCCTGCAAGGCGCTCGAAGTGACGCTGTGTTTATGGGCAGCGTGCACAGCATAGCGTTGGGCACAGTGTGCGTAGCGTGCAGCGCCCGTTACCAGCCCCAGTGCAAGCCCAAACGGCAGGCTCCCTGCCTGCAAGGTACTGCTGAGTGTACTGCATGTACGGCAGCGGCGGGTCCCCTACCCGGCTTGCTGACACAACACCCTGTGCAACATCCCGCACGTGCAACACACCGAGCAGCAGCTAAGGGGCAGGCAGGCACGCACGTGTGCCAGCAGGCTGTTGCGCGCACGCCCACCCGGCTGCAAGCGCACCTCCGCTGCGGGAGTAAGCCACGCGCCGACAGCAAAGTCGGGCGTCCCCAGGAGCTGCGTTGGGGCAGGCGGCGGCAGCCTCTCATGATCCAAGCGAGCAGCAGGCGGTGGTTGTCAGCGGAGGGCAGCCAGGCAGCGGCAGCTCGGGTGCGCCCCTCGGGGGCACGGCAGGCTGTACCGCACGGCTGGCTGTACCGAATGGCTGGGGGTTACCGCAGACAAGGCACGGGCGTGGCTCACTGTGTAAAAGGAGTTGAGCTTGAGTTCCGGCTGCCGCTGCGAGCCGTCGAAGCCCACAACCTCCGGCCCGCCCGCCGCAGGCACCCACCCCAGCACTGCAGCCAGGGGGAGCGGCACGCAGCGGCGGGACGCATCACCGCCGCCGCGCGTGTGGCGGAAGAGCAAGGATGCATCCTTGCCACATGGCAGGCAGCGCTGGGCGCCCTCACCTCTGGCAGAGTACAGCGACGAGTCTGTGTTGTCACGCACGTGGATTATGCCGCTGTCGGCCTCATCAGCTGTGATGGCCCTGCGCATGCAAGCGATGGCAAAGCAGCAGATGAGGCTGAGGTATTTGCGTCAAGAGCTCGCCAGTGCAACACATAGGGAGCTTCCAGGCTTTGTGACCCACAACTCTCAGCAGGCGCGTGAGTTAGCCCAAGAGAGAGATGGTAATCATAAATACGCTTCATGTGAGCAGCTGCTCGGCTGGGAGCAGCTTCCTTGGCAGCCCCAAAAGCTGCCCAAGCGGAAGCGCGGCGAAGTTGCACGGCAAGCAGGTTCGGCGCAGGCTGCCAGAACAGCGAAAAGCAGCGGGCACCCTTCAGCCTCGGGGCAACGGAGATCAGGCGCTGGTTGGGCGGGGGCCAACCCTGCAACCACCGCCCCATCGGCGACGGTAAACACGCCCAAAGGAGAGGCATAATCACCTGACGATTGAAGCGGAGCACAGGGCCAGGAGGACAAGAGCCCCGCCCATGTATGTCACCACGCTGCAAAACCCGCACGAGGGCTGAAAGTCACAGAGACTGCTGCTTGTAACCCTTGTTGCGGGGAATCAATGATGCAAAGCTTGTTCCGTGAGGGTGTGGTACAGCGGTGCGGCGCTGCCCGCCGTGCTCAGCAAGCCGCTCTCGCCACACATTCACAACCCTGCCATTCTGTATGAAACACGTGATGCAGTTGTTTGATTGTTTGGCAAGGATGTCAACTGGAACCACGTTCCAACATGCAGCTTTCCGCCCGAGGCTGTTGGTGGGACTCGCCGCCTGCCCTGCAGTTCTGCCTTCCTATCCCACCAAACCATGCTCTATCCATTACATTACCTATCATCTGAGCTGCATAGTATGGGCTGCAGACACATGCAACAGTCAGCAGTCGGCTTGAGCGCGCGAAGGCAGAGGCGCAGCAGCAAAGCTGCAGGCTGCCGCGCGGTTCATACCCACCGCTCGCTGCCGCCACCGCCGCCGACGCAGCCTCAGGCCAGCTGCGCGTAGCCGCCGCCGCTCAACACCTCCCTGCAGCCTGGCCTCCAGTGCGGCGAGCCCTTCCTCCATCTCCCCTTGCTCACGTCCAGGGGCGGCAGGAAGCGCACGGTTCCGAGCGTCTGCCGTGGAGAGGGCGGGCGCCGTGACAAGCAAGGGGCATGGCGGCAGCCCAGGGGGCGAACAAGGCCAGACCCAGCACGCCGCTGCATGCGTGTGCGAGCAGCAGCAAAGCAACCGGCAGGCACGCTCACCAGGCCCCGGCAGCAGCAGGCCGCGGCGCCGCCAGGCCGCCCCCGCCTGCTTCTCGCCAAAAGCTAAGTTGTGAGGCCCCGGCCACTCACGTCGGCCATGGGATGCTCCTGCACAGCACTCAGGGAGAAATCCAAGGAGTAGCATGATGTGTATCCTGATAAACAGCACCAGGTGAACGAAGCAGCGTGGTGGTTGGCCCACGGTGCCATACAGCAGGAGCACCCCAAGGTGCTCTAAGCCGGAACACCGGCAAAGCGGGGCGATGCTGCCCGATGCCTTTGTTGGCAGGCGATGAGTTTACATTCGCAAGCAGGGAAACGCATTTGCAAACAGCCTTGAAAGGGTTGTGTCGCTACATTACTGCGGGGCGGATCATGTATGAAAAAATGAATGAAACAGAGGAATCAAGTGGTGATGACGCGGCTGGTTTGTGTATTTTGTGCGCAGGTTAAAGGCTGCGTACGGAAGTTGTACAAGCTGCCGAGCCAATGGTTCTCGACTCCGATCATTTTATGGGAATGGGAAGCGATTGAGGGCTTACTGCTGTAGGGAGTGCCGCCTGATAGGGCGGCCGCCGCTAAACCAGCTTAAGGCTGCTCCCGGGCCTTTCCACTGGGCTGGAAGTGCCAACAAAAAGTGCCAGCAAAACAGGCGGAAGGGGAAGAGTCATGGTGGATCACAAGGCGCCGCGTTCGAAAGCGCGACAGCCCCTAGCGGCGCTCGCGGCGCTGCTGGGCTTGTGTCTGCTGGCGGCAGCCCTCCTCCTCTCCAAGTGGTCTGCGCCTTCAACCAACAGCAGCGCTGAGCAGGCAAGTGGCTCTGCAACTGCGATGCTGGGCGGGCACAGAGTTGCTGGCAGCCTGCAGCGGCAGCAGGCTGCCGCGCCGGCAGGGCCACACCGGCGAGCGGGACGCACATGGCACCTGTTGGACTGCGGGCTTTGTGGGCCAGCCTGCCGCAAGCGCGGATTGGAGCTCGCTGCATGCCTTGTCACCCTCAAAGCTAGATTCTCGTAGGTCTTGGAGCTGCTGCAGCAGCTGCAGGCTGACGTGAAGGCGGGGCGGGGACGCCGCAGACGCCCGGCTGGAGGCTACCACTGCGCAGGTGGGGCGGGAAGCCGATGGTACTGCTGCTGCGGGCCTTGGGGTGCAACCATGCCCTGCCCTGGTCCCCCTGTTTTGCCGCGGCTGCATCCACACCAGTCCGCCAGCGGCGCTGCGGCCTGCGTTGCTGCATGAATCGCGCGGCTTGCCACGGCGGCCCCGCCCCTGCCCCACCCCACCCCACACACCCACTACCCACCCATGCAGCTTCTACAGCTGCAAAGCAGCCTCGATGCCAGGGTGAAACAGCTGGCAAGGCTGGAGGAGTCTGCAAAGAACATGGTCAGCGGGAAGAGCGACCAGGGTGGGCCGGCAGCCCGCCGGCGCTTGACGGACAAGCTTTCAGAACAGCCTGCAACAGCAGTAGGTGCGGCAACGCGGATGTTTGTGTGTGTGTGTGAAGAGGGGGTGGGGAAGGGGGTGGGGTGTGTGGGGGTTGGGGGGGGGGGCGCGCGGAGGGCGGCGGCAGGGGGCTTGGCAGTTCCATCACGGACGTTTCCGCTGCCAAGCCGTGCCCAGGCCCGTTGCCCTCACAGCTTCCGCGCGCAACCTCACCATGCTGACGTCTCGTCTTCCCTGGCTGTCCTCCCACTCACCCCCCTCGTTTCCATGTCTCCCTCCCCCTTCCCAGCGCACCTGGACAGCGAGGGGCAGTACCTGGCCTCCCCCTCCCTCGTCAAGCTGCCCGGAGGGCGGCTGCTGGTGGCGGCGGAGCGCGCGGTGACGTGGGCGGCCACCGAGGAAACGACGATGAAGCTCGTCGTGCACGCGTCGGACGGACGGCGGCGCCACCTGGCAGCAGGTGGCGACTGTGGGACCCATGAACTGGCCGCAGGTGCTTTGGGTGGGAGGGTGGGGGCGGGGCGCTGGCTTTCGTGTGACCCAACCTCGTTGTTTTCCGTGTTGCTGGTTGGCCCCTCCCAAGGATCGGCCCCTGGGTGCAGTCGGAGCGCTTGGCTGCAGACGGAGCCCAGCCGTCCGACCCGGCGCCCCCTCCCCTCCCCTCCCCCACCCACCCACCCACCCACCCGCCCATGCGCTGCCTGCGCAGCTGATCAGCTGTGCCAGCGGCGTCTACCTGATTGGCACGGAGCGCCACTTCTCGCCTGACAACAACCTTGTCATCAGCAAGATGCTGGATCAGAAAGGTGCGCCGTGCTGCGCTGCATCGCTGCTACTGCTGTAGCATCTGCTGTGCAGAGCTCATGCCACTCAGCTTGATGGGCGAAACCGGCCCGAGCCTCACGCAGAATATTCGAGCGGAAACTTGCACTGCGCTGTACTGCACTGTGTGGGGAGGGTGTTCCTGGGTGGAGCTCTAATTCTGTCGGTGCAGGATGGTCGGGGGCCAGCAGCCGGCCACCCGGCAGCGTGGCGCCCCCACGCGCCTGACGCGCTGCACTCTCGGCCCAGCTGCCGCGCTGCTGAGGCCGACTCGAGCGTTCGCTCCAGTGTGGGTTGGGCGCTGACGCAGCGGCGCCACCCCCCCCGGCCCCCTGATGCAGGCGTACGTTGGTCTGCTCCCACCAAGCTCACTCAAGGTCTCAGCGTGGTCAGGTGGGCGCAGGGACAGGACCAACTGTGCCTTTATAGCGGGGCAATGCTGGCGGTCTTGCTTTCTTTCTGGCAAGGTTTTAGACAGCAAGGGCAACGCCCGCACCAAGGCTTGCACAGAGGTCTGCAGCGTGGTCGCTGCCTCCGCTGCTGCTGCCGACGCCGGCTTCAGGCAGCGGCAGCCCTGGTGCCCGGGGCAGCCTGCGCAGCAGCGGCGCTGGGGTCGGCGCAGGGCTGCCCAGCTCCCGTCTGCGCCGCTCTTTACCGACACGCTTTGCACGCTTTGCACGCTTTGCACGCTCCTGCTCCTCGCGCATTGCCCGCCTGCGGGCTGGGCTTGCACGCGCCCTCGCCTCACCGCCCGCCGCCCCTTCCACCTTGCACCCGCGCAGCGCCAACACAGGCGTGGACGTCTCGCTGGGGCGGGTGACCAAGACGTTTGAGCTCATCCCTTCCATGGCCCAGCCGGTGGCGCAGACGCGGCTCACGCAGGCAAGCCCCTCCCACAGCCGCGTTGGGATGAGGGCGGGCAGCGCGCCACCGCGCCCACTTGCAAGTGAACGCACAACATGGCCCGTGTGCCCGGCTGGCGCTTTCCTCTGGCGCTGTCGGCCTTGGCGGCTCCCGCTGCCCAAGAAGCCTCTCGTGCTCACCACCTCGGTCCAAGAGCTTGAGTGCAGCCCCTGCCGGCCTCCCTGCCCCCCCCGCCTGCCTCCCCTGACCCTCGCCTATCGCTGTTGCGCCTGCCTGCCTGCTTGGACAAGGGCACAGCCCATGCAGCGCTGCCCCCTCTTCACGCCCGCCCGCGCTGCATGCAGGCGGTACAGGTCAGCGTGCAGGGCGGGGTGCATGGGGCCACCTGGGAGCACCCGCCGCTGCTGGAGCTGCCTGTCGCCTCCACTGAGGGCTTCGTCCAGTACACGCTGGTCAAGGTGCGTTGTACTGCCCTGTGGCGCACACGCGTGTTTGAGATGCAGGGAAGAGGAAGGTGGCGGGAAGCTCCTGCTGTGCTGCACCCGTGGTTGCAGTCCTTGATAGTGGTGCCAGCCAGCGCGCCCTCCCCACTGGTCGCGCCGTGCAGTGACCCAGCCGCGCTCGGCCCAGCCGCTCACGCCTGCCGTGCGGTGGCTTGGTGGCCCGTTCCCGGGGCCTCTCCCGCCGGACACCAGTCCCGGTGTGCCGCCGCTGCCTGCGCAGGTGCCCTTCAAGGACAAGGCGCTCTTTTTCCGGATAGTCGGCCTGGATGCCGAGAGGGGGTGATCACGTGAGCGCCCTGCCAGCATGACACGCGCCCGTCTTGCCGCCGCACGGCCCTCTAGCCGCCGTTCTGAACTCGTCGCGTCGCCGGCACGGCTTGCGCGTTCATCCAAGTGGCCGCGGCGCCTCGCGCTGCTGGCGACCTCATGGCTGGGCCCTGGGGCCCTGCTCCCAAGCATGATCTAAATCTCTCTTCAGACCAAGCGGTATCTAATCATACTGATATGGCCCGCCCTGGCTGCAGCGCGCGGCTGGAGCGCTTCAACCTCTTCTGGCAGGCTCAGCCCGCCACCCTGCCCGCCAACAGCACTCTGACGGCTGGCTCGGGTGAGGCTGCCCCCCCGGCCCTCCCGCGGCACGCCTGCCTCTCGCCGAACAGTTTGCCCCGCAACCCCATCCCCCACCACACCACGCACACAACGACCACCACAACCAGCCCACCCACCCACCACACCGCTGCCACCTTGCCCACCTCGTTTTGCCCTGCCTGGTTGCTCCGGCCATACACCCGGCACAACCGCACTGCCTTCCCAACCTCCTTTGCCCCCCACACGCACAAAACAAACATTAAAACTGCACGCAGGCGCCCACATCTACGGCGGCGTGGACTGGGTGGCCAGCGCCATGAGCGCCGACGAATCGAAAGGCAAGCCGCGACGGCGGCGGCATTGTTCCCCCTTGTCCACGCCGCTCTTGCTGCGCCCTCCGCCCTGACTCTGCCCCAGCTGCACGCCGCTCTCGCGGCGCCCACAGCCCTGACTCTGCCCCAGCTGCACGCTGCTTGCTGCCGCAGCCGGCTGCGGCTGGCTGGCTGGGCACGTCCCTTGCAACAGGGGCCGCCCCTGCCCGCTTCGCTGCCGCCGCTTCGCGTGTGCCGCCGTCTGGCGGGCGCCCCCACCACGGATTCTATTCAGCGACAACTCAGCAGGAGGTTGCCACGCCCCCACCCCCCAGACCTACGCGACCCCGCCGCTTGGGTGCTGTCGGCGGGACTGGGCAACCCCGCGTCCCTTCACAGCAACGAGATGCGGGCGCTGTTCGACGCCGCCTTCCGCGGCGACGCCGCGGTGGGCCTGCTGTGCATGCCGTGCATGATGTGCATGCTGTGCCTGCTGTGCCTATCTCGTGTTGAGCATCCGACCGGGAAAGGGCCAGCCATGTGGGCCGCGGGCGCTGCGCTGCCTGCTGCGCATGCCGTGCCTGCCGCGCATTATTCTCCCGTCGGGCGTCCGACCAGGAAAGGGCCAGCCGTGTCGGCCGGGCAGCGCGCACACCCGCCCGCCGCCGTCGCCCCGCCAGGTGCGCAAGTCCATCATCGGCTTTGACGTGCCAGGGCTGGACACGAGCAGCGCGTGGGAGGCGGGCTTCGGCAGCCTGTACTGGATGGAGGGGGTGGCCACGCGCCTGCGGGACAAGCACGGCGGTGGGTTGTACCGCTGCGCTGCGCCGCTCACCCCCCGCCAACTCCTCCTGTCTGAGCGGGCGCCCCCTGCCTGTCTGCACCTGCCTGCTTCCTGCTAGCGCCCGTCGTTCCGAGCATCCTGCGGGATGAGCACCGCCCAATCGCCCGCTCTGCATCAGCCGTGCCCTGCCAGGATCCTTGCGCTGCCTGCCCCTGCGCTGCACCTTACTGCCGCGCCCGCCGTGGCTACCACCGGCAACCGCCGCCCACTTTCACTGCGCACTTTCGCCCTTCGTGTCCCCCGCCCTGCCCGGCCGGCCGTGCTCCTTCGCCCGTTCCACCCATCGCAACCCGTTTTGTGCCTGCTAAGCCGCCGCGCCGCCTCCTGTGCCCGCACCCACATGTGCCCGCATGCTCCCCTCGCAGGCAGCAACCGCCTGCTGAGCATCATGCGCGTCAACAACGACATGCTGTGCGACCTGGCGGCGCTGGTGGAGCTCGACGACTCCTCGCTGCTGGCGCCAGCAAACGGCAGCCGGCCCGAGGGCGGCGGCCGCCTTGCAGCGCGCTTCCTGCGCTTCGCCTTCGTCCCGGGGCTGGGGTGGGCCACCCCGCCATCCTGTACGACGAGGCGAGCATTTCTTTCTTCCTTCTTTCTGCTTTCTTTCTTTCGAGGGCACGCAGGGGCGGCGGCTGGATGGACGGTGTGTAGGGACGGATGTGGTGGGTGCGCGGGTGGCGGCGGTGGGCTTGGCGTGTGTTGGAGCATACAGCAACGTTGCTGGTTGTTTTGATTTGGGGGTTTTGGCAGGGCGAGTCGCAGGGCCAGGGGGAGGGTGTGCTTTGTCTGGGCGCACGTTTCTTCCTCAGGGTCTTGACCCTGCACGGCCACAACGGGCCACCTCCCGCACACCTCCCTCACGCCCGCCCCGGCCGCTGCACCTCGCGGTACCACAGAGGTGCGACCCGTACCGCCCTGCCGCTCCCGCCGTGCCGCAGAAGTCGGACCTGTACTGGATGACGACCAACCTGAACCGCGACGCCACCCGCAGCTGGAAGCCTCCCGACACCCCCGGCGGCGCCACCCCGCAGCTCCACATCACCGCTTTCTCCAAATGCGAGGTGGATCGTTCCACGCTGGCGCTGTACTACTCCAGGTGGGGGCGTACTGCTTCCTGAGGACGGGTTGCCCTGACTCAATGCCACAAGATGGGAGGGTCACAACAAGGAGAGGGATGAAGGGAAGACGGGAGTGTTGGGGTACAAGAGGGCGGGGCGCGGGTGCCGGCGCCGGACCCCTGTGTGCACCTCCCTGCCCCCCATGATCACGATTGCCCACCACAGCCCGTGGCCATCAGCGCTTGCTGCCGGCATGCGTCATGCTGACTGCCTTCGCTCCCTCCCTCCCTCCCTCCCTCCCTCCCTCCCTCCCTGCCTGCCTGCTGCAGCAACCTGGTCAGCTGGGTGATGGCCGGCATGGTGGACTACCACATCTCGCTCGGCCGCCACTTTGCCTACCCCCACATGCTCATAGACGGTGGGCGGGGGGGTGGACGTGCGTGTGGGTGCAGCCGTGTGGGGTGCTTGTCGGTCTGCGGTTGCACTGGGGTGAGGCGGGCGGGCAGGCGGGGCCTGCCGCCCAGTGCAGCTGGGCGCCTTGGCAGCAGGCGCGGCGGCAGCGGGAGGCAGCACAGGCCGGCGGAGCTCAGCCGTGCGCTGAACAGCTGCGAGCTGCCTCGCAGCCAGCCGCCCGAAGCCCTCCCGCCCTTGCCCCCACCCCACCCCACCCCTCCCCCACCACACCACTCCACACCCCCACCCCAACCCCACCGGCCCCCACCCACCCACACCGGCACCTTGCCAGGCGCCGACCTGCTGGTTGTGACGCGTGCCGCCTTTGCGCCCTGGTCCCCGGACCCTGCGGCCCCGCTGGACCCCTTCTACAACAACCACAACTCCAACTCCATCGCCTTCCACAGGCACGCAAATCATCGCTGTGCAGTGTACAGCACGCATGCGGTGCATAGCACGCATGTATCTTGCATTGCGACAGTCCACCTCAGCGCGGTGCACACGCGGTGGCGGTGGTGGCATGCGTGGCTGTGTGTGGGGGGCTCTCGGTCGCTGCAGCGCTGCTGGGCAGGTGGACCTGGACGGCGCGTGTTGGAAGGGCGCCGCCAGCGAGGGGCAGCGCACTCGACGGCGCCGCTCCTGGAGAGCGCCCAACACCACCCCACACCCCTCCCCAACCCCGGCAGGGTGAAGAACTTCCGGCAGTACGCTAACACCGAGTGGGTGCTGTACCAGGGCCCCTACTCACAGTTTCCGCGCCGTACCGCCATGAAGGACGAGGTGGAAAGCGCGGAAGGGAAGGCGTTTGTGGAGGGCGTGGCGGCAGCACAGGAAGCGGCGGACAAGGCGGCGGCTGCGGATGCCGCCGCGCTGCAGAGGAGCGGCAAGCACGGCCGGCAGCGGTAGCTTGGCGGCGCTCCGGCAGCCTTGCGACAGCACTGCTTTTCATCTGGCCTGCTGCAGCTGCCAAATCTGCAGGCACTGCCTCCAGGACAATAAACGCGCTTCCAGGACAATGAACGCGCTTCCAGGACAATAAATGCGCTTCCAGGACAATAAATGCTCCAAGCACATTCGATTTTTCATTTTGAGCTCAAGCATTGTGAGAGTCGTTATTCAGTGCACAGGAGTTCAGTTCAGGTGGCGGAGTAGCAAGATAAGGGAGGAAAGTGATTGCGGGGTGTGGCCGCCGCGCTGTCAACGACAGGGTTGGCCGGAAGCTCTCAGGCCGCCTTATTGTATCTTCTAGATGCTGAGTTCAGGGACCATCGCTGGTCAGCGCGCTGCTGGGCAGCAGATGTTGCCCGCCTGCTCGCCGCTGACGAGCGCTACAAGCGTGCGGTCGGGAAGCCAAGCAGCCTGAAGTCATCATCAAAGTATGTGCGGATGTCGCACAGCGCTGCAGGTGGGGGCAGCAGGCGCGAGGGTTGCGAGTGATGCACACGCGTGGCTGAAGCATGGCGGTCCAAACGCCGCGGCTTCCGCGGCGCTCAGAACAGACACAGGGGGACCCCCGCCAGCCGACCCACCAGAGTTGCCCATGTACATCTCGGCGTAAGACTTGCGCTTGGCTTCTTCGGCGCTGCAGCGCGCAGGGGTTTCGTTGGGCTCAGCCCCTGCCTGCCAGGTGGGGTGTGCTGGCACGAGGCACGCCAGGCAGCCTTCCAACACACGCCCCACCTGTCTGAAGATTCCACCAGCGAGTAGCTGGACTGAGCCTCGATGCTGTTCAGCTTCAGCACAGAAGTGATGTTGAGGGGGGCAGCCCCTCCGGCCGCCGGCTGTTCAGGAGCTCAATCAAATCCTGCGGGCAGCACCGTCGCGCACGCTCGGCGCCCGCACACCGAGCCCCGTCTCTCTTTGGCGGCGGCAGTCCCCCGGGCAGGCACGGCCCGCCCGCCTGGCGGCCATGCCTCCATCCCTCACCCTTCCCAACAGAGGGCGGGCGGGCAGCAGGGAATTGGCAGGCATTAGTGCGCCCCCATCCCAGCTGAGCGACTGGCTGAGCGACTGGCGCCGCCGCCACTCGCCTGGAAGTCGTCATCAAAGCGCTCCGACCTCCCCAGGAAGTCAACCGCTGGCTGCCCGTCCTCTGTGAAGAGGCAGGAGGGGGTCTGCGCCTCGATGTGCTCCAGTACAAAACCGTACCGCTCCTTGCAGCAGCTGCCGTACCTGCGCCACGCGGGCGGGGGAGGGCGCACGCCAGCTGGGCTCGGCAGCCGACAGGCAGGCGGACCCTGCTGCCAGTCGGCGGCCCCTCCAGCGGCAGCGCATGCAGGGGCGCAGTGCACGCTTCGAGTTGAGTTGAAAGGCCAGCCGCGGCGCACTTGCGGTAGCAGAGCGCGCCGGCCAGCGGGGGCGCCGCCGCGAAGCTGGTGAAGGGCGCGTGGCACTCCGGCTCGATCGCCCGCTTGTTGTTGTACCTGTAGCTGCTGATGGCGCGGCTCCAGGGGTTGCGCGCAAAGGAGAACACTGCGGGCGGCACAAGCGCGGCGTTGAGTGCGCAGCGTGGGCAGCGCCTTGAGAGGGGGCGTGCGCAGGCAGGTGCCTGAGGTGCGTGCTGCGAGCGCCCGCACACTCCCCACCCGCCTGAGTGGCCCCCGCACCCACACACACCGCCCACCCACCCACCCACCCAGCCGAGCCCCCCCCAACACACACACAAGTCGCTACCCACCCACCCAACCGCCCACCCCAGCCCCACCCGACACCCACACACGCGCGCACACACACACACACACACACACACACACACACACACACAAACACACACACACACACACACCTGTGTAGTCCTGCCAGATGCGCTGCACCTCATCTGGGTCTGTCAAGTACTCCAGGCACATCGGCCGCCCCTGGCACCTCTTGTCGCACACCGCCGGCCCGCCTTGCCTGCACAACACGCGTGGGGTGCGGCGGCGAGCGCACCCGGCCACGCACAATCCGCGTCAGTTGACTGCCTGCGAAACGCGTCAGGGCGCGGGCGCCGCCGGTGCACACCGCAGCGCGGCGCTGCGCAGCTGGCAGCCCGCGCCGGGCGCTGCCCGCCGACCGCCCCGCCGACACGCACTGGCAGGAAAGAAAGAAGGAAAGAAAGAGAGAAAGAAAGGAAGAAAGAAACGGACGCACTGGCAGGCGATGGGGTGGTTCTTCAGGCCCAGCGAGTTGGTGAGCGTGGTGCCGCCAATCTTGGTGGTTCTCACGAAGATTACTTTTCTGGTGCGGTCCACCAGGTAGTGGCAGGAGGGGAGCGGCGAGCGCAGCGCGGCGCTGGGCAAGCCGCGCAGCTCCCCCGCCTCCCACCTGTGAGCAGCGGGAAGAGGGCCGGAACGGCCTGCGATCGAGTGTGCAGGTGGGCGACGGCTGCTGGGCGGGAGCAGCCCCCAGGCCGGGGCCAGCCTCCTGCCGCTGCTGCCACCCTGCATGCAGCAGCCGCGAGGGGTCGGGCGCCCCTGTGCCGCTGCTCACCGCGCCGCGGTGTCCAGCCAGGCGGCGAGCCTGCGGCTTTCGTTGTGCAGGGCGCCGATGGGCCCAAAGGGGTCCATGTTGACCATGTGCGCCATGGCGGAGCGGAAGCCGGCCGGAAGGCCCGCCTTGCGCTGGCGCCCGTGGACGCGGGCGGGCGCGTTGATCAGCCCGTCAACCTCCTGCCAGCTCACCGGTGCCTGGCTGCCCCGGCTGGCCGCCAGCCTGCGAGGTGCATGCGCTGCGCTGCTGCCGCCGTCCGGGACGCTGCCGCTGCCAAGGGAAGGGTCCCAGGCGGTTGCGGTGCCGTCGGGCCGCTTGCCGCAATATCGCAGCCATGCCATCATCTGCTGCCTGGCTGCTGTTTCTCGCTGCCTCTCATGTCCGGAAACACTCGCCTGCAAGGCTGACTTGATTGTCAAGGCTGCCACGAGCAGCAAGACGGCTCCCACTGACTGTCGCAAGAGTGGCCGGCTGCCCCGCTTGGTGGTCATTTGCTGACTCTGCGTCAATGCAGTCCCCAAGCAGCTGGGACCGGCAGAACTGCTCAGTGTGTGGGTGCTGGCAGCGGAGGAGTGTCCCTTCAAGAGAAAATTACGTCGGGCAGCTAAACGTTGGCCATATTAATCTTGAGCTACGATGCCAACCGCTTGAACAAGAGGCATGCGCTGAGGTGGCGGCGCCAAGGAAACTGGGAGCGCAATTGATGCAGCCAGTTCGATTCACTGTGGGGGCGCTCGGTTACTGATGTCGACATCACCCACAACGATTTGTCTAGATGTAATGTGGGGGCTGGGCGTTCCGCTACGCATCTGGGACTGGCGTCTACAAGCACACTCTGGAAATTTGCCGCCGGGCCGGCGGACAAATACACCAGGAGCTGCAGCGCCATGCCTCCGACGGGGTTTGCACACCCTCGTGTGCACCTTTCAGACCTCTTAGCATTCGGGGCTGATCACAATGATCTGATTCGCTCTGCAGACCGGCTGTCTCTGGGCCACCGCAGCCAACCATGGGACCCTTTCCAGTGATCCTCGCAATGGGCAACAGCGATGGGCTCAGTGTACACGTTTGTGACGACTTTTTCCCATTCGAACAGTCACAATGTCCTGCCCTGACCAGTGCCGGGTACAGAAGCTGGTTCGGCGGCTTCAGTTTGATGGCGTCGTTCAAAACTCATTGCGCTCGTATTGGGACATCGGACTCATGTGCAGCAAAGAAAGCCAATCAGGATGGGCAAGCCGCTCCTTGCGAACCAGTTACCGCTGCTGCCAGCTTGTCTGGCGCTCTTCTGCCTGATTTTGATTAAGCTGTACGGCTTCGGCGGCTTTGAGCAACAAACTTCCGGCAGCGCTGTCAGCCCGCTGGCCCAGCGTATACCGGCAGCGGCGGCTAGAGCCGGGGGCAACAACGTGCCCTGCGGTGCCAGCGGCGCGGTTGGGGCCGACGCCGCGGCAGCGGCAGGCAGCTTTGACAGCCGTGCGGTGCAGCAGCCCGCTTGGGAGCGGGTGGCGGAGGCGTTGGCGCAGCCTTCGGGGCTGCACGGGCGGCAGGCCAAGGGCGGCATGCCCGCCGACTGGCGCCGCCTGCTGACCCACATGACCAACCGGCGGGCGGAGCTGCACGGCCTGCCGGAGGCCATGACCCCGGAGCTGTACCGCTGGCTGGGAGAGGTGTACGCGTGAGTGTACCGCCGCCCCCCTCGCCCGCGCCGCCGCCCTTCACCACAACAGTGCGAGCCCTGCCAGCTGCCGCCAGCCGCCACGCCCTGGCCGCCGCTCCGCCCCCGCTGCTTCGAGCCCCCAATCCCCCGCCTCCACCCACATTTACCCCAACCGCCACCACACCATTGTGCAGCTTCAACACGTCGTCGGGCGGAGCAACTGCGGCCTGCAGTCGCCTGTGCCGCCCTGCCACTTTTACGTGGACCACACGTACCGCCTGCTGTACGTGCGCTCCGCCAAGACCGCCTCCACCTCCGTCACCCAGACGCTGGGCATGAAGGAAAACCCCAAGATGTGCAAGTGGGTGCAAGGGGGAGTGTGGGAGCGCTGGGGGTGGTCTTGAGTGTCTGTCAACGGCAATGTGAAGGCCCCCGCGCGCGCGCCCCCCTTTTCCCCAGCATGAGCGCGTTAGAATGCTACAAGAAGTGTGAGGGCAGGCCGATGTGCATGGAGTACCTCTGGAATGCAACGGAGCTCAGGAAAGCCTGGCCAGAGTACACGGGTGTGTGGTCTGTTGGGTGCGGCCAGGTTGCCCAGCCAGCGATGCCGCGCCGACAGGCGGAATGCTGTTAAGGCGCCACACTCTGCTGGCTTTCGCTCATGACAGGGGCGCGTGTGGGCCAGGGCGGCCGTGTTCAAGCGACATTGGCGTTGCAGCACTGGGGGCAGCCCATGCCGGGACGCGCGATCTGCACAGCTTGATGCACCAGTGCTGTGCCCCCCCTTCCCCCCTTCAGTCTTTGCGTTTGTGCGCAACCCGTGGGCCCGCGCCGTCTCCTCCTGGCTGCACGCACACAAGAAGAGCCTCCAGCCCGAGTGCCACGACGACTTCCCCCGCTTTGCCGCCGCGCGTCGGCCTACGCCGCCAAGTGCCTGCTGCACCCGGCGTGCTGCAGAAAGAAGTTCGGTTGGATGCTGGAGCACGTTGAGCCGCAGGCGCAGTGCTTGTTTGACACAAAGGGGCAGCCTGCGGTGGATTTCATCGGCCGGGTGGAGCACATGGATGAGGACATGCAGGTGGGGCGGTGTTGAGGAACTGCCCGCCCGCCACCTCTGCATCTTAGCCTTGCCCTCCACACACCTCTCCCTCCGCCTGGCCCCATCATCTTGCGTCTAACCTCCTCCACCAACACATCCCCTTCCACCCCTTCCCGGCCCGTCCACACATCCTTACACCGACCCCCCCCACACACACACACACACACACACACATCCACCCACCCACCCACCCACCCCACCCCCCCCCATCAGGCCCTGCTGGACCTCATCAACGCTCGGCGGCCCAACGGCACCGCGCCGCTGGCCGTGGCCGCCATGCCGCGCCTCATGGTTGCAGAGGACGACGCCGAGGCGGCCAAGTGAGCAGCGCTGCGGCTTTGCTGGTTGGCGCCCTCGGGCCGGGAGCCGTTGCCGCTGCTGCGCTTGCCGCGGCGCTGCCTGCTGTTTTTGGGGAGGGGGAAACGGGGGTATCCACACATATGTGCAGCCGGCGCCGCTGTGCGGGCTTGCCCGGGGATCTGGCCCCACGCCATTCGCCAGCTGGATGGCCGGCCGCCACGAGAGCTGAGCACGGGGTGTCACAGCGTTTCCGACGGGTGTGCTGCGTGCGCTGTGCAGGGACGAGGAGGAGCGTCGGCGACGGTACGCGGAGCTGTACCTCGGCTCTTCCGCCCTGCAGGACGTGCGCAACTACTTCCATGAGGACTTCTCGCGGCTGCGCTTCACAACAGCGCTACCAGGGCTGCAGCACTGCTGCGGCGACGGCGGCGGCGACGCTGCAGCGGCCCAAGGGCAGCAGTGGGCTGGGCGGCTGAGCGCTGGCTGCAGGCAGCGGGCGCTGATAGTGGCTCGTGACGCAGCTTCTGAATGGCTGCGGAGGCAACGCTGGCGTTCTGCCTAGCAGCAGCCCTGCTGATCTTGCCTGCCCGCGCTGTGGCGGGATTGCAACATGCTTGCAGCAGTTGCATAGGCCCGCAGGGGTTTACAAGTTGAGCAGCAGCGGTGGAACAGGTTTGGGCCGTCGTTCAGCTGCAGCAGCTCCTGTTCTGGCTCCCACCCAGCAGCCGGCCGCGCCTGCGCAGGGCGCGCCCTATAGCCGGCGGCGGCCAGGTGCCCAGCGACAGGGCATGGAAAGCGGGGCCGTCGCTGGATCCTTGCAGTGGGCAACGTACACATACTTGCAAGATTGAATGAGACATTTGCAAGGCTGAGCAAGACAGCTGTGGCAAGGTTGTCTTGTCACTCAAAACGCTTTGTGCTTGCCTCACACTTGCGGGTTCGGCAGGCATGCTGGCTCCATGCTGAAGCCGGTCGTATCAACACTTTCGAGCAACGCCATCAATCATGCGGAACAGGGATGTGAAATTTATGTTTAAGCTGATCTGACGCTCGAAGAGCCTGGGCAAGTGGTTTTCTGGCACCCACCGTGCGACGAGTTGCTGTCGGCGGCGACGCCTGGTAATGACGCCAATGAGTCTGGCATCTACCCTTCACCTTTGCAATCACACCACGGGCGACCGAGGCTCATAGGCACCGCCTCGGTTGTCCGTTCTCTGGCTCCGGCGCCTGCAGGGCTGGCGCGGCCTCCTTTGCGGACGGTAAATTAGTCGCCAGAAGATCCTGTTGTACGAGAAGGCGACATGGCGGAGCCCACAGCTCGGCCCACTGCCGCCGAATGGGACCCCCGCGAGTACGCCTTCGACCCGTATGGGCTCACCGCTGAGCGTTTGTCGCCCGAAGGCAGCAAGCCCTCTACAAGCAGCGCAGCTGGCAGCGACGACCACACCAGCAAGGAGGGTGCTGGGCCGCCCGACCAGCCCGTCAAGCGCCGCCCGGGTCGGCAGAAGCGCACGTCGGTGCTCTGCCAGGTGTGTTACTGCCCCCATCCATCGCTGTGCCACGTTCATGTTGCACTTCTCTGGCTCACGCCGCGGCATCCGGCGCAGCAGCTGCAGCCGGTGTTTTGTCGCCAACCGCAGCCGTTGGTGGGTGCAGGTACTGCACTGCGGCGAGGAGCTGATCAATGCCAAAAATACTACCGCCGGTACCGCATCTGCCAGCTACACTGTAACATGTGAGGCGAGGGCAGGGGCCGCTCGACAGCTCTGTCGTCGCGAGTGATGATGATGCTGCCCGCGCGCGCCTTCTCCCTGCAGATGAAAGTCGCCGCCTCTCTGGCCCTGCCCCCTCCGCAGGCCAAGCATGATGGTTGATGGGCAGCGGCAGCGCTTCTGCCAGCAGTGCGGCCGCTTCCACGCAATCAGCGAGTTCGAGGGGGCGAGCGCAGCTGCCGCCGCAAGCTGAAGCGGCACAACGAGCGGCGGCGCACATTGGTCGGCACCGGCACGAGCCCCCAGCCTGCAGCCTTGGCAAGCGATAGCAAGGGAGGAGGGGGCCCGGGTAGCGGAAGCGAGGGCGGCGCGCAGCAGCGGAGCGGGCAGCCGGCACAGCTGCCGCCGTCTGAGGGCCACCCTTCTGCCGACAGCCAGCCCTCGGGCGCAGGCCTTCCCACACGCCAGGCCTCGTCAGCGGCAGCGCAGTCGCCGAGCCCCGCGACGGCGCCGCTGCTGGCACACCCCGCACGTGCCCTCACCCCTGAGCAGCGCTTCCCGGCCGCCGGCGCCCCTTGGGCCCCTTGCCCAGCAAAAGCGCCAGCCTGGACAGCTCCCCACGCAGAGTGCCAGATGGCGGCTCGCCTGCAGCGCACCCTGCGCTGCCGCACACGTGCTGCCTAGAAACGGCAGGGGAGCTAGCCGGGGGCAGCCTGGGCTGCTTGCGCAGCAGCAGCCGCAGCCGCCGCCGCAGCCGCAGCAGCATGGGGCGGCGGCGGCGGCGCGCTTTGATGCCACCGATGCTGAGCTGGAGGCTGTGCTGCAGCAGCTGCTGCACGACGAGGACCTGCGTGGCCTGCCCCTGCAACCGGCAGAGGTACGCAGGGCAGTACACCAGCAGCACGCTGCGGCCGCATGGCGGGACGGCTGGCGTGGGGGCGAGGGCGTGCGTGTACCAGCACACAGCTTACACCGGTTCCATGTTGCGCCGTCTCCGCCTGCGCTGCTGGCTGCCGGCTTGTCGCCCCCTTCCCGCCGTCCCGCATTCAAAGCAGCACAGGAGAGTGTGCGCGGCAGCGCGCGCTGGGGACAACACACACACACACATGCAAGCACACCACCACCACCACCACACACACAGGCACCCCCTTCTGCCCTGCAGCTCTTCCTGCCGCAGCGGTCCATCAAGGGGTGCCCCCCAGCCGCTGCAGCTGCCGTCCACCGGCGGCTTTGCACCGCGGGCGGCGCCGGCACGGGCCCACCCCGCGGCAGCTGCGCTGGCTGGCCGGCGGGCGTGGGATGAGCAGCAGGTGTGCTGGGCTGCGGGCGGCGGGCTAGGCTGCGTCGCTTGCCGGGAGCGGCCACCTGGGCAGCCAGCAGCGCAGCTCGGCTGCTTGCTTCGGGATGCCTGGCTGCCTGGCCACTAGGAGCAGGGGCTCTGCCGGCTCAGCGCTCTGGAGCAGGCTTGCACCCGCTCTCGACCCCGTCCTGCCCCTGTCCTGGTGGTGCTGCCCGGTGCAGTACGTTCCCAGCCTGGATGTACTGCCCATGGACCTGCTGGACGACATCCCGCTGGTGCCACTGCCAGAGGAGATGGGGGGGCAGGGCCCCGGGCCCCCTCGGCGGCGCCGCCACCCGCGCTGCCCCTCGCCCGCTCCGGCTCCCTGTCGGGCTACTCGTCCGCCACGGCGGCTCACACCTCTGCGGGTGGTTCCACGGGCTCGCTGGGCGCGGTGGCGGCAGCTGTTCCGCTGGCCCCACCCCGCGCGGGCTACGCGCGGCCGCGCCTCGCGCCGCCGTCCCTGGCGCCGATGCACGGCGTGAGCGCCGCGGTGCTGGCGGCGGCGCGGGGGCTGGCGACGCCGCCCGGCAGCGGCATGCCGCCCCTTGTGGGTTATGCCGCCGCCCAGCCTGACCGCCTCACCACAATGTCGCTCAAGGTGCGGCACGGGCGGCCTGGTTGGTGGGTACGGCGGGGGCGCACGGAGGCTCCCTCCGCTGCGCGCAGGCAGCCGCACTGCCAACCAGCCGGCTGGCCCCGTTTTGCGGACCTTTGCTGGCACACTTGAAAGAGCGAGGGAAATGTACAGAGAACAATCACGCCCAGCCAGCCGCCCGTGGCCCCCTGCCCTGCCCCTCATCCACTCCCCCACACACCATAGCAAGGCAACCCTGCCCTGGGCCCCCAGGCCCTCACCCCCACCCCACCCCACACACATTAGCAAGCCAACTCTGCCCTGGCATCTCTCCAATCCCACACCCACCCACCCACCCTCCTGCAGGTCTTCAACTGCACCCCCGACCAGCTGCTGCCGTCTGTGCGGGCTGAGCTGGGGGCCCTGCTGGGGGCGGGGGAGCTGCTGCTGGAGGGATGCATCCGCCCGGCTGCACCCACCTGACGCTCGGCGCGGTGATGGCGGCCCCCGCCGCCGATGAGCTGGAGGTGCGGGGGCGGCGGGCGCACTCATGGCTGGGCCACGCGTCTGCGTGCACCAACATTTCCCTTTCTTTTGGCTGGGGGGGCGGATGAGTGAGGGGTGGGTTTGTGGGGTGGGGAGGCGCGCTTTCAATGCAGACGGGCCTCTTACTGCATCAGCCCGACACCGTCCGTTGCCTTTCCCCCTCTCGCGCGCTGCCTCCCATTCATCTGCCTGCGCGACTGTCCCGACGACCTTGCGCCTTGATCTCTCAGCGTGCAATGCTGACCAGTTGTCGTCCCCCTCGGCCGCAGGCTGCCGGCCTGTGCGCCGCGGTGCCACGGCTGCTGCGCAGCGGGGGCGGCGGCGGCACAAGCAGCGGCGGCGGCGGCGGCGGCTGCCTGGAGCAGGACATGCTGGTGCAGCTTGGCGACGAGCTGGCGGTGGTGAAGCGACGGCGCCTCGTGGCGCTGCTCAGCCTGCAGGCCAGCAGCCCCTGCCTGGCTCCCGCCCTCGCACCGCCGCTGCCGCTGGCGGTGCGGGGCGGCGCGGCGCCTCTGCTGCTGCGCGGGCGCCACCTTGCTGGCGAGGGCGACCTGCTGCTGGCGCGGCAGCAGGGGCGCAACCTGGCAGGTGCGAGCATGCTGGGTCGGGGCATCCGCACACACACTCACACACACACGCACACACACACACACACACGTACTCGCTCACATGCACACACACACACACACCAACCTCACACCCACACACATGCACGCACACACACACACACACACACACACACATTCCAGCCCATGTGCGTGCACTCCCCTCTGGCTTCCCCCAGTGGAGCTGCATGCGTGGGGCAAGGCCCAGGGCGGGCAGTGGCTCAAGGCGCGCCTGCTGGGCCTGCGCCCGGCTGGGTGGAGCTGGAGGCGCAGCACGGCGGCATCACCAGGTGGGTGCTGCAGCGCAGGCCGTGCCAGGGCGCCCAGGCCGCAGCGCAGCCGCGCCCGCCCCCTAGCTGCCTGTCGCGCGCTGTTCAGCGCGTCTGCTCCGCTGCGGCGGCGGCGGCCTGCAGAGTGGCCGCCCGCGCGCGTTTGGCTTGAGGGCTTGCGCAAGCCGGCTCTTTCATTCCATTCCAGAGAGCGCTCCCGAGCCAGCCCCGCGTGTTGGCTCACCCCCTGTCACCGTGGCATCCCTTTCACCCGCCCGCCTGCCTGCAGCCGCCCCCGCCCCTGCTGGTGCTGCCCAGCGCCGAGGCGGCGGCGGAGGTGCGGGCGCTGGAGCGGGATGCGGCAAGGGTGGGGTGCGTGGACACGCTGCTGCGGGACGTCGGCCTGGTGGTGCAGGTACGGTGCGGTACAGCGCAGCGCCCTGCGGGCCGGGCCGGGCCGGCCGGAGGTGGTCTTGGAGGCCCCACTGGAATGCATGGCCGCCGTGTTTCCTGCCCCAGCACCCACGCTTCATGCAGCGCAATGACCCCTCATTCACACACGCCTGCATGCACTTAAAAACACACACACACACGTGGTTGAGCACGCCTTAAAAACACACACGCCAGAACGACGCGGAATCGACCCTCCACCCATCCCCCACCCACCCACCACATGTAGTTCCTGTGCCGCGGCGAACTGGCGGCAGAGGGCCTGCCCTGCCCCGCCTACACCCCCGCCCTGCTGGCCGCCATCGCGGGCAAGGCGCGGCGCCTGGCGGCGGCGACCGTGGCACGCGGCTGGGCGGCAACTGCAGAGGTGCGGCGCCGCTGCCGCATGTAGTTTTGTTGTTGCCGCGGCGCTTCCCCCTCCATGCTTGTTTGCGTCTTGCTGTTCATTGCGTACCCTCCCCCGCGCCGCGCCCCCCCCGCCCGCCCCCCTGACCAGCTCACCCCATGCTTCACTTGCCAACCCTGCCCACACACACCAAGCAGACGCACTTTCTAAACGGCTGCTTGCGGCCCCCTTCTCCTCCTGCTCCCTCCCTCGCAGATGCTGCTGCGTGCGGTGACGGCAGACGGCGCCCCTGCGGCGCAGGCCCTGGCAGCCATGGACGCCTGCTGCCCGGCTGGCGCCACCCTGCTGCACGTCGCCGCCGGCACCGGCAGCGTGCCGCTGCTGCGCCGCCTGGCCGCCTGGGGTGCTGACAGCGGCGTCGCCTGGGCCGTGGACGCGCCCGCGGGCCAGGCCCGAGTGACGCCGCTGCATGTGGCTGCCGTGCTGCCCAACCACGCGGCTGTGCTGGCTGCCCTGACAGGTTGGTGCCCCGCCTTGCGACCAATGTCGTACAAACCCAAACTCAGCAAACCCTTGCTGCAAGGCCTTGGTTTGGTTGGCCTCCCAGCGCGACCTGCATGTTCCATTCTTGGGGATGTCGTCATCCCAGCGTTGACTTGCAGCGTGCAGCAGCCCCGTGCACCCCCAGCCGGGCTGACCCCCCCGTTGCTGCTGCGCAGGCATGGCCCCCGCCGCCGCCAAGCTGTGGGCCCTGGTGCAGGCGGCCGATGGCACAACTCCAGAGGGCCTGGCTGAGGCGGTGGCGGCCGTGGCTAGGGGCCGCGGCGGCGGCGCGGGCATGCTTCAGGAGGCGCCCTGCACGCCGAGCACGTGCGGCAGCCGCGGCAGCAGCCGCGCCAGCTGCGCCAGCAGCAGCAGCAGCCCAGGTCTGGCGGAGGCGGGCGCCGCCGCAACCAGCGCCAAGCTGGGCCCAAAGGGCGGCGGGGAGGACGCGGCCGGCTGTCCGCCGCCGGCAGCGGCCGATGTGGACCCGGCGCCATTGCACGGTGCGGCCCCCCCCATTCCCCCTGCCCTCACATCTCGTCCCCTCTGCCTGCCGGTTGAGCAGCTGCACGGCTTCCCGTGCCCATCCCCGCTCCGCCCCTCACCCCGTCCACCTCTCCCGCTGCTGCAGCCTCCAAGCCCGGCAAGCCCGGCGACGACCAGGCTGGCACCCCGCGGGCTACGGGGGCCAGCTGCGGCGCGGCCGTCGGGCGCTCAAGGCCCAACTGGACGACCTGCACATAGCGTGAGACGCCGCCCGCAGCCGCCCTGCGCCTTGTGCCCCCACGGCTTTGCTGCTGGGCGTGGGCAGCTGGGATGGCGCCCGCAGCCGCCCTGCGCCTTGTGTACCCCCCCCAATGCCTTGCTGCTGGACGTGGGCGGCTGGGGCGGCGGATCCGCCAACGCCGCGCACGCCTCTCGCCGGCAGCCAGCGCGCCGCTGCAGGATGCAAGCTGTCGGGGCTCCCACGCTGGACCTGCAGCGCTTTCGTCAGGCACGTGAAGGTCACATTCAACACACCCCGGGCACACTCCCTGGCCACATGGCTGCAGGTCCATCCTGTCCGAGGTGGAAAGCGGGCTGGAAGGCAGCAGCCCGGCCGGCCCGCGCCCCCTGGCCGGCGCGATGGGCGGCACGGCGGCGGCTGCCGCGGCGCTGCTCGCTCGCTGCGCCAGCGCTAGCGGTGGCCGGCTGCGACAGACAACACCCAACCCTCCCCCACCCGTCCTCCCAGCATGGATGTGGATGAGGTGGATGGGAGCCTTGTCGGCTGGCCTATGAATCCTCTGTTTGACGAGCTCACGCCCCCTATTGCTTCAGCTGCCTCTGTCCTCTTGGGCCGGATGAGTGACGGCCCTGCATTCTTTGCCCAACTTTTTTTGCACATGCACTTGCTCAAGCTTGTGCGGCCGCGTGCCCCCAACACCGCCGTCCCCGCGCTGCCGCCGCCGCGCTGCGCCGCAAACCGCGCCAGCAAGGCCGAGATGCCAGGCTCCGAGGGCGGCGCCACGCCCGCCATCGCCGCCGTCACCAGCTGCCCCTCGCACCACGCCACCGCTGCCCGCGTCTGCAGAGGGGCGCGGCATGGGGGCGGCTCGGCGGCGGCCGGGCGCCACGCCAGCCAAGGCGCGCCTGTCAAGAGGGGCTGCGGCCGTGGCCGTCCCCAAGTCTTCCCCAGTTGCACCAACTCTTTGTACAACCGATTTTCGCGGCCGTTATAACCTGGAACTCGACAGCTCTCCGGGCACAGGAGACAGGTGGCGGGCAGCGTGGCCAGCGTGGCGCGGCAGCCATCTGGCCCACCTCGAGCCATGCACCCCCGCTGTGCGATCGCCCCCTCCCCGTCGCCTCCCTTTCGGGCAGCATCATGCGCACAACCGCCACGCCATGCCCACTGCGCCCCCCAAAAAAAATACACATACACACACACACAGACACAAATCCATGCACACACACTCACACCTGCCGCACATGCGCAGCGCAGCACCCACCTCTGGATCGGCCGCCAGCAGCGCCAGCAGCGCGGCGGCGTCGGCGCGCAGCGGCCCCAGCATGCCCTGCCGCTCCCGCATCGCCGGCATCAGGTCGTGCGACAGGAAGCGCAGGTAGGCGGCGTAGGCGTCGGCGTGGCGGCGCGCGTGGCCCCCGCGTGCCAGCGAGCCGGGTGCCGGGGCCACCTGGGAGACGGCACAGCAGGGCGCAGCAGGCAGGGAGGCAGGGAAGTCGGAGCGCCGCAGCAGGCTCGCTTGCGTCGGCGGCGGCGCGAGGGCGGGCCGCTCGGGCGCGCAGCAGGTGGGGTGGGTGCGGCAAACGAGGCGCCGGCGCTTTGGCGGACCGAGGTGCAGGGGGAGAGATGGCCCGGGAACACTCCAGGGGCGGCTGGCTGGCTGGCGCCCCCAACAATTTGGAAATGTGGATGTCGGGTGCTGGCCGGCCCACCTGTGCAGCGCCACGTCGAGCAGCGCGGCCAGCAGGCGGGGGCAGCCCGCGGCGGCGCGGCGCGCCGCCGCCCCCGCCGCCCCCTCGGCCGTCAACAGCCTCCAGAGGAGGTGCAGCAGGGCCGCCAGGTAGCGCAGCTGGCTCAGCACGCCCAGCATGTCCAGCGTGCACAGCTCCGCAGACGCGGTGTCCTTGACTTTGCCGTCGGGTGGGGCGGCGGTGCCGCCGCCGCCGCCCACCACGCGCCCCAGCCGCCGCGCTCCGCCAGCAGCTGCCAGTCGCTGGGCAGCAGGCAGCGCCAGCCGGGCGATTCCTCATCCAGAGCCCGCGCCGCGTGCTGCCTGGGGGGCACAGGAACGAGCACCCAAGCGGCGGTCAGCAGTGAGGGGGTGGGGGTGCAACATGGCAGACTGTGCAGCAGATAGAGACCATGCAGGCAGGCTCCCTGTTTCGGAACAATCACACCCTCGTCTGAAGGCAGGGGTGGGCGTAGTGTGAGGATCAAGCGCACGCTCCCACAGCCCTCTTCATCCCCGTCTGCCACCCAAACACCCAGCCGCCCGTCCGCACAAGCGCGCGCCAACCCCCTCCCTCATCAATCATTAAAGAACGCCGCCGCCCCCCCCACACACACACACACACACACACGCCGCGCGCCCCCCCACACACACACACACACACACACACACAAAGGCCCCCCACCCCACCCCCACCACCACATACACACGCAGACCCGCATTCCAGCGCCCCCCCCATGCACACTGCTGCGGCAGCCCACCTGAAGACGGCAAAGGGGCAGATGAGGAGGTCAGCCACCACCTGCATCAGCGCCGAGCCAGGGCGGGCGCCCCCGCAGCACCCGTCATGCTCCTGCGCCCAGCAGGGGCCAACAGGTGGGCAGGGAGGCATGAGGGCGGCGCAGGGCAGAGCAGCACCTTGCAGCGCAACAGCTTCGGGCGCGGGAGGCCAGCCGAGCGATGTGTGCCGCCCCGCTTCCCACCCAACCCCTGTGCAGGCCTGCTGCACAATATCGCGTAGCTTCATAAATCTATGACAACTCATCCTATCCCCCCCTTCCCCCTCACAGCAGGATCTCGGTGTTGGGCTGGTAGGCAGTGCCCACCGCCGTGACTGCCACCGCGGCGGCCGCCACCAGCGGCGGCGGCAGCACCGCGCCGCCCGCAGCCGCGCCGCTGTGGGGCCACGAGGGGCGCAGCGCGATGAGCAGCGAGCGCAGGAGCAGCATGCCGCACTCGAAGAAGGCGGGGAGCAGCATGCGGCCAGACAGCGCGGTGGCCATCTGGAGGCAGTTTGGGGAAGGGGGGCGGGAGGAGGGGGAGCGGTATGTGCGCCAGCGTGGGCGTGTGAAGAGAGGTGGAGAGAGTGGCGCTGCCCTCCGACCCCCGCTTACGTCCCATCAAAACAGAGCGTTCCTCTCCTACAGATGAAAAAGAAAGAAAGATGAAGCACAAAGAGCAGGGCGGCCCACCTGCAGGATGGAGGTGCAGATGTCGGCGGGGTGCCGCCGCCCACGCACACACCCCGGCCGCCGTCGTCGTCGCCGCCGTCGCCGTCGTCGGCGCTGCGGCGGCCTGCAACGTCGTCGCCCTCCCCCACCTGCTGCTGCACCAGCTCGCGGGCGGCATCCAGCGCCCAGGTCCAGCAACGCATGACGGGCGGATCCACCAGCAGCGGCGCATTCTGCTGCACCTCTGCCGCGTTGCGCGCAGCACCACGGCCGCCGCCGCGGCAGCAGCCAGGCCCTCCTCCAGCGCAAGCGGGTCGGGAAAGAGCGCAGCGGCGGCGCTGGCGGCGGTTGGGGGCGCGCGCGCGGCGGCAGCCCCCGCGGCGGCGGCGCCGTCGCCGTCGCCGCTGTGCGGCTGGGACAGGCCCACGGCAGCGGACAGACCTTCCTGGAGCACCTGCGCAAAGGCAGCACAGGCCCGGGAAACAGAAGGAGCCTGTGAAACGGATGCACGGCAGCAGGGAAGCAGAGCGTGGCAGCTCCATGGACCCTACACTCGCGGTGCAGCCAGAAAGGCGGCTTGGCTTGCAGCCAGCAAGGCGCGCCGGCGCACCGGCAGCAGCGCGGCCAGCAGGCCCGGCGTGGCGGCGAGGTGCAGCTCCTGGCGGAAGCTCAGCAGGCACAGCGCGTTGAGCGCCCAAGCGCGCTGCGGCGCGCCACCACCCAGTGCTGACACCACGCGCTCGCCCTGCGCAGCAGCCGGCAGGGCAGCGGTCGGTCCGGTGAGGGCAGCTGCGCAAGGAGGAAAGGGGGCCCGTCCCGCTGCAGCAGTACAGCTTCGTAAGTAAGCCAATCTCAGTTTTAAAAACACGACAAAACCTCCGCCATGAAAGGGACCGTTGATTGTCTGGCAGCGCTGCAGCCAGACGCGCACCTCCTTCTCCAAAAAGTCGCTGGGAACCTCGAGCACAGGGCCGGTGTCAGGGCGCCGCTGGCTGGCGCCGCCGGCAGCTTCTTGGCGAGCGACTGCAGCTGTTCCCTGGCTGCCTGGGCCGCAGCCAGCCTCTGGCGCAGCTGCAGCAGCCGCTGAGCCTGCTCCTGCGGCAGTTCCGGGAGCGGCTCGGCCCTCAGGCTGCCCGGCGCTGCAGGGTGTTGGGGTCCGCTGGGCGGCCACATCGCCGCCAACACCTGCTCGGGGAGACAGACGCCCGCCTTCTCCGGGGCGGCCTGAAAATTTTCGCGGTACTCGGCTCCCTGGACACGTGCCCTTCCCTGCCTGCTCAGAGCAACAAAGACACTCGGATGCGAAGTAACAAATTAGCTTCGTAAGGCCTCTGCAAATACGTAATGATGTCTCAATGAATCAATATGCCGGGTTTGTTACCGATTTGCAGAGAGGTTCCCAGTGTACCGTCATTTCCCAATGTGTACCGCCGTGTGGGGAGCGAGGCGAAATGCATGCCCCTGGTATTCCCAATTGTCGGCCGCCGTCGCATTGGTTGTATCTAGAGCCGCCCTCAGCACAGCCACCACTGCCCACATTTCCATTCACTGCTGGCTGAGCAGAGTTTGGCGCGAAGGAGCGCAGGAAACTGTGCGCTTCAACAAAGCAGATTATTTCTAGAGCGGCGTGCTCTTGTTGTGAGGATTCTCACACAGCCGCTGCGGCGCGCCGCCAGTCCGCAACACAGCTTGTCACCAGTCTGTTTCCGGAGTCCCCGGCGTTCCTGAGGCACTGTCGCTACAGCCATGTCTGTCTTGGAGAAGATTGCGGTGCGGAGCCTGCAGACACCTGGTTTGCTGCTGCCTGAGGGCGTGTCCTGTGTACCCGGTGGCAACGGCTGAAATGCATGCAGCTCTGTCGGCGAAGCATGTTGACCAACACACTGGCTGCGGCCTTGCTTGCATGGGAGCGCATGCACCGGCATGCCCCAGCTGCCCGCCATGCCGACGCTATGCTTGCTAGGCCCTTGCTGCCCACCTCTCCGCAGGAAATCGAGAAGGAGATGGCTCGCACGCAGAAGAACAAGGCGACAGCCGGCCACCTGGGCATGCTGAAGGCCAAGCTGGCCAAGCTGCGGCGAGAGCTGCTGGAGCCGAGTGGCGGCGGCGGCGGTGGCGGCGCCGGGCGGGGTTTGACGTGCAAAAGGGTGGGCGACGGGCCGCGCCGTGCATCTGTGTCCCATCCGTCGGAGCGAGGACGTGCCGCTCTGGGAAGCTGAAACTGACCTCTTCCTCCCGTGCCGGCGCGCTGGAAAGGTGCTCAGGCAGGGCAGGACCCTGCTCCCTGACTGATCTCGCACCCTTGCCTCGCTCGGCGTTGCAGTGGGCGATGCGCGGGTGGGACTCGTCGGCTTCCCCTCCGTGGGCAAGTCCACGCTGCTCACCAAGATCACCGGCACCTTCAGCGAAGCCGCGGGATACGGTGCGGCGGCGGCGCCGCAGGCCGAGCCGGGCGTGCGCCTTGCACCAGCCCCAGCCATGCGGAGCAGCAGCTGCGGGGTGCCTGTCGCTTTGCTGACAAGCCATGCTAGCTTTGCTTGCAAAGGCCACTTACACATCTTGATGCTGGCCCACCCAAATGTCTGTGCGCCGCCCGCCCCCCCCTCTTCCCCAAAAAAACAAAACAAACAAAAAAACACCCCCACCCCCACCCCCACCCCTACCCGCCCGTATCTGCAGAGTTCACCACCCTGACCTGCATCCCGGGTATGATCCGGTACCGCGGCGCCAAGATCCAGCTTCTGGACCTGCCGGGCATCATCGAGGGGGCCAAGGACGGCAAGGGGCGGGGCCGCCAGGTGGGCTCCACCTCAGTTGGCGGCAGCACGGCTGGCCGCCGCCAGCAGCGCGTCGCAGCCCAGCGTGCTGTCCGTGCTGCAGCGCACCCGGCCCACAGCTCCAGCTTCTTGGCCGGCCCGTTGCCGGCGCCCGCTTCAGCGTCGGCTGCAGCAGCTCTGTTTACACAACCTCGCGCGCTGCTGCTGTTGGCCGGCTGTGCATCGCGCAGGTCATCTCCACCGCCCGCACCTGCAACCTCATCATCATTGTGCTCGACTGCCTCAAGCCCATCACCCACAAGAAGCTGATTGAGCACGAGCTCGAAGGTGACAGCCGAGCGGCTGTGTGCAGTGCCCTGACCCGCTGGCTGGCTGGGCCTCTGCCGGCGGCCGCGCTCGGCACCGCATGCAGCTCCACCTCCGTTGCGTGATGGGCCGGCCGCCTGCCTCGTGGCTTGACAGCTGCAGCGAATGCGCTGTTGCGCTCGCGGCAGACTGGCTCGTCCGCTTGCGACCGGAGCCTGCCCGGCTGCCGTGCACCGCAGGCTTTGGCATCCGTCTGAACAAGCAGCCGCCGGAGATTGTGTTCCGCAAGAAGGACAAGGGCGGCATCAACTACACTTCGGCGGTGCCCAACCCCAAGCTGGACCTGGACGGTGGGTGGGCGGCGGTGTTGGCTCAACGGGTGCTGCCTCTGCACGCTGGGAATGCTGCCCCCAGGCCTGCCGTGCGAGCCGCCACGCGCACCGCCCGCCAGCGCTGCCTCACATCCTCAGGGGCTGGCGGACGTATCTGGCTGCCCGCATACCTTTCCTTTGCCCCCCTCCACCAAAAAGAAAGAAAGAAAAAACACAAAAACAAAAAACACAATGCAATAAAATCCCGACCCCCAAACACCCCCGGCACTGCAGCCGTCAAGTCGGTGCTGTCCGAGTATCGCATCCACAACGCCGACGTGCACCTGAAGCAGGACTACGACGTGGACGAGCTGATCGACGTCATTGAGGGCAGCCGCGTGTACATCCCCTGGTGAGTGGTGGGAGGGGGAGTGGGCGGAGTGAGCGGTGTGTGGGGGGAGTGGGCGGAGTGAGCGGTGTGTGTGTGGGGGAGTGGGCGGAGTGAGCGGTGTGTGTGGAGGGGAGTGGTGGGTGTGAGCGCGGCACGCGCGCACTCCAGCCTGTCGGGAAACAACACAACGTTATCCATGCCATGCTGAATGGGTGCAAGTGTGGCAGTCTGGTGGGCGGCAGCGTGCGTGCTTTCAAGTTGTCAAGGCGCGTGCTGTCGGCAATGAGCCAGTGGAGGAGGGGCTGCTCCGGTTCACATCGGCCCATCACCCTCACTCACCCCCTCCCCCGCCCTTGCAGCATCTACGCCGTGAACAAGATTGACCAGGTGGGGCGCATGAAGCGCCATTGGTGGCCTGACCGCCCAGGGGGCTGCCCCTGCCCTCCACGCCCGCCGCGCGCCCCCCATCGCGCTTCTGCCGCCGCCGTCACCGACGGTGCCGCCCGCCGTGCTGCAGATCACAATCGAGGAGCTGAATGTGCTGGACAAGCTGCCGCACTACTGCCCCGTATGCGCCTACCACGAGGTGAGAGAGTGTGTGTGTGTGTGTATGGTGTGTGTGTGTGTGTGTGTGTGTGTGTGTGTGTGTGTGTGTGTGTGTGTGTGTGTGTGTGTGTGTGTGCGCGCGTGTGTGTGTGTTTGTGGGGGGGGCGCGCGCGCGCGTGGGCCCTTCTCCTGGTTGTCCAGTTTGGGTTGGCCCGCGTGAATGCTGTTGTTGCACGCTGCACTCAAACGGCGGTGACGGGGTTGCACCGCCCGCCCTCTCCCCTACCGCAGTGGAACCTGACGGGGCTTGTGGAGATGATTTTCGACTACCTGAAGCTCATCCGCATCTACACAAAGCCCAAGGGTGGGGGGAGCACACAGCGCGCAGCGGCGCCCGCCCGCACGCGCGCATGCATGTGCGTAAGCTCTCCAGCAGCGCGGGTCTCAGCGTTGGTGCTGCTCCCGCCTGTTGTGCAGGCAAGCTGCCAGACTGGTCAGATCCAGTGGTGCTGGCATCCACGCGCTGCACGGTTGAGGTGCGGCTGGGCTGAGTCGTGCTGTCCTCCCTTGCCGGCCGCCGCGCCGCCGACCACGACCAGCACGCCTGCCTGCTGCGTGCCCTGCCGCCGGCGCAGGACTTCTGCAATCGCCTGCACAAGACGCTGATCAAGCAGTTCAAGTATGCGCTCGTGTGGGGGTCCAGCGTGAAGCACCGCCCGCAGAAGGTGGGTGGGGCCGCCGCGGGGACGGCCCAGGGCACGACGTGGTGCCTGGCTGCGTGACTGGCAAACCAACGCGAACCGCGCTGTCTTCGACGATTGCAGGTGGGCAAGGACCACGTGCTGCAGGACGAAGACATCGTGCAGCTGGTCAAGAAGGTTTGACCTGCCCACCTGCGTGCTGTGAGGGTACACACTCGGTTGGGCGCAGTACTGCCTGCACACATCTGCCCGCAACCCTGTAACAGTTATTTCATTACATATAAATGTACTTTGATTTAGCTATGACAGCGTTGTGAGCGGCAATGCGGCCATAATGGGCACATCAAGAAGTTTCTGAGGGCGCCCAACCTGTTGTTTTGCGGCTATAGAACACTGGATGGCGTTGCGGCGGGTGCAGCAGTCCCTCATATCCACTCTGTTGGGGCCCGCCCAGCAGCAAACATGCGGCAGCAGCATGCGGCAAGGGGGGCCTGCCTGGCCCATTTCGGACTAGGACGGGAAATTCATTCCTCAGGTGCGCCCTGTGGCGCGATCAAACACTGTTGCGGTTGCCGCCTCCTGGCGCGGTGAGTGCCGCCTGTGCTGCTGCCAGCCCCAAGCAGCCGTCTTGCCTCTGCCTCTGCCTCAATGCAGCCCCGCTGTTGGACTTTTACTCTGTGCTGGGGGGTACAACGGTCGGCCAGTGATAGCGACATAAAGAAGGCGTTCTACCAGCTGGCCAAGAAGTTCCACCCAGACACCAACCAGGTGGGCCCTGATACCGAGCAACCAGCATGTGAAGCCGGACCGCACACAGCTGGCGGCCAGCTGAGCGTGGCAATCTGCACGTCAGCATGCAAGGGCAGCAGGCGCCTGCTTTGGCTGCTCAGCAGCACATCACAAGACAACTCGTGCGCAAGGCGGAGCAGCCGCTGGCCTGCTGCCACTGCAGGGCGATCCGGAAGCTGCCAAGAAGTTTCAGGAGGTGCAACGCGCGTACGACACGCTGCGGGATCCCCAGAAGCGGCAGGTACGGGGGGACGATACCGCCCAGCCTGCCGCTTCCGCTGACCATCACGCAGATGAACATTGTTCGCATGCAGCTGGGATGGATTGAGATTTATGCAGCCGAAAGGGGTGAGAACTTGGCAGCGAACGCCTTTGCAATCGTCTACTTTTGCAATCGTCTTTCTTCCCTCGCAGACGTACGACAGGATGGGCCATGCAGCATATGAAAACATGGAGGCCACGGGAGCGGCCCCTGGGAGGGCGGCCCCTTCCCAGGGGCGGGCCAGCAGGTGGGGCGGCCCCGCCGCGCTCGAGCACCGTGGCCGGCTGGCCGGGCTCGCGCACGGTGTCCAGCTGGCCTTGTAAGAGCGGCTGCGCGGCTGCGGAAGCGATGCTGTTGCCTTGCTCTCGTCCTGCCCTTTCTTTCAGGTCGACCCCGAGGACTTGTTCAGGGAGTTCTTCGGCTCGACGCGTGGGTTCCAGGTAGGCATGAGCGGTACAGCGGTACAAGGACTGGCTGCTGGGTGAGCAGCGCTGGCGCAGGAGCAGGCACGTCGCCTTCCGGGCAGCGCTGCTCACCGCCGCGCCTGGCCCGCCTCCCTCCCTCCAGGGCGCCTCTGTGTTTGAGCACATCTTTGGCGGCGGCGGGCGGCTTTGGCGCGCGCATGCGCGGCCGCCCCATGCTGCGCACCGCCATGCGCATCTCCTTCACCGATGCCGTCAAGGGGGCCACCAAGACGGTAGACCTCTCCTCCCTGGGCATCCCCGGCATGGCCCGGAAAACCGTGGAGCTCGCGATCCCGGCAGGTGCGCGGTGCTGTGCGGGCAGCTGCAAGGGGGAGGGTGCCGTTGAGCAGCCCAGGTCAATCCTCCAGCAGCAGGGCTATGTTTTTCTGAGGCAAGCAACCCATCTCTCGGGAGCGGAGCGTCACCGTCGACAGGACAAAAGCCCCCCCCACCCCACCCCACCACACACACACCACACCCCACCACACACACACCACACACACACAAACCCTTCACCCACTTGCTCCTGTCCCCCTCCCCACACACACACGCAGGCGTGGAGAGTGGGCACCAGCTGCGCCTCGAGGGCGTGGCTCCGCCGCTGCAGCAGGGCGGCCCTCCGGGGACCTGCTGGTGCAGCTGGAGGTGGGCCCTCGCCCACCTTCCAGCGCGAGGGCTTTGACCTGTACGTGGAGGTGCCGATAGACATGGTGGATGCCTGCCTGGGCACCGCAGTAGAGTGAGAGCGCTGTCTTTGAACACGCTTGCAAGCGCTGCGGCTGCACTGCCGCTGCTGGGGACTGGTCGGGGTGCTCGATGCATGCTGCTCGGGTGTCGTGCATTCTGCAAGCTGAAGTGAAGGGTGCTGCACCGGGTGGATGTGTGCAGACCTCCCGCTTGCAAGGCTGTGCAGCTTTCACACACACATCCGTTGTTGCGCCTTGCAGCGTGCCCACCATTGACGGCAAGGCTGAGGTGAAGATCAAGCCCGGCACACAACCCGGCGACATGCTGCGCATGCGCGGCCACGGCGTGGCCATGGACGTGGTGGGGCAACGCAGCCGCCGCGGCGACCAGTATGTGCGGGTGGCGCTGCGGGTGCCGCGCAGCCTGACGCCCGAGCAGCGGCGGCTGCTGGAGGAGTTCAGGGCCGCGGGCAAGCCGGGCAGCAGCGGCGGCGGCGGCAGCGAGAGTGGCGAGGGCAGAAGTAAAGAAAAGCCAAAGAAGCGGGGTTGGTTCTCCTGACAGGTTGATGGCAGCAGCTGTAAAGATCAATCAGCTTACTATTCAGGGAGGAGTGGGATACATGTCTGCCAGCTGGCCGGCCATGGCCCGCCGCCAGCGGGGCACCTTAAACGGCATTGCTCAGTACACGGCCTGTAAAGCGTCTAACTGCCATAGCTATAGCTTCGCTTGAAGGCTTGTTAGCGCACCCAAGACAAACACCAAACACCGAACTTGCGTCGTGACACTAGTCCAGCACTCGTTCCAAGGCTCGTCTGATAGCAGATCTCGACAATCGCAATCCATTGTTGCAGCGCTGAGCTGCCGGTTACCACCGCGATCGGTTGCACCGGCTTTAACATGCCTGGCTTCAACTTGGCCAAGTGGTTTATTGAAGGAGAGGTGGACTGGGACTACTGGCAGCAGCAGCTGAGCGAGTGGGGTCCTGTGGCGGCCGGAGCGCTGTTTGGCGCTGGTGAGCGTGTGGGCGGCTGGCTATCTGGTCAATAGCGCTGTTGTCACAGTTTGGTGTCCCAAACCTGCAGGATGGTGGTGCTGGGCTGACGCCCTTGTGTACCAGCAAGCAGTTGTCGGAGAGTCCTTCCCCTTCAAATACCACTGGCCCGGCATCGGTGAGTCGTTAGTTGAACACCCGCTGAACTGCGCAAGCATTAATCGCCACATGTTCCTGCAGTTGCCACCATTGCTTGCATCATGATCAACATGCTGCCGCGGCGGGATCTGGCAGAGGCAGGAGAAGCCTGGGAAGAAGGCAGCGAGGTGAGCATGACTTGCCTGCTGCAGGCGAGCCTCCCGGAACTGCCGTTCACATGAACCTTGCTGTGCTGGTGTTGCAGATGCGAGCTCGCCTCTGGCTTTTCGTCTCCTTCCTGATGGCGGCAGGAGCGGTGGCTGGCAGCGTTGCTGTGCTTGTGGCGACACAAGGAAAGGAGCTGATATCCGTGGGCGTGGTGAGCACGTGCTGGCCTGCAACACGAGAGGAGCACAACTCTGGGAAGGCTGAAGAACATCACCATCTTGCTGCACTTGCAGGGGAGCGTGCTGCAGTGCGGTCTCATCTTGGCGTCTTCCATTTTGTTTTGGTCGTTCCGCTCTGGAGACAGGGATGGCTACGGCTACATCACACACTGATTGTGATGCCTGTATGCAGTTTGTGACAGTTATGATCTCTATGGCGCCACAACAGCACACGTGAGGGGGATGCTGGCTGGCAGCGACGTACGCAGTCTAGCCTGGTCTCGACGAGCCCTGATGTGTCACATCTCAGTATCAGCCGATATGAGTGTAGCATGCCACTTCAGTAGCTTGTCGCCTGCCTGCATTATTGCTGGGCACAAGCCTGCATCAGCAGTGTTGCTGCTTTGAGTGCGCCTTGGCCACAGCTAGCGCGGGTATGCCTGCCTCGGTGGCAGCACCGTCCCGACCCATGGCATCCAGACCCACCAGACAACCCCCAAGCTCTCTTATAGCAGCAACCCATGCACATGCACAGGGTGCAGCAAGGAAGCTGCACCCGGATCCCCGAGAGGGCGCAAGTGATCACCTTAAGGTAGCCGCACATGCGTTCGGGCGTACTTCTCAGGAGAAGTGGCGTGTAGAAATGGCCATGCAGGGCTGCAGGCTAAGTGAGTAGGCTGTTTTGCAGAGGCTTGCTGATCAGCCCTAGGCCACTGCGGGCCGGGTGATCACCAGTTTGTTCACCCACCCGCCCACCCCACAGCGTATTGAGTTAGGCTGGCTTAAATCTGCTGGATTCAAGCTGCCAGAAGGGTCTGCATTGATGCAAACCTGCAGGCAGCTGGCTGTCCAGCACAATTTGAGTTGTGCTGCCAGGCTGCTGGGGCATCATGCAGGAACATGCCTGCACCATGCCAAACCAACACCGGCTTGGGCTTGACAGCAGACAAAATGAGATTTGGCTGCAGTGGCGCCCAAAAGCGAGGGTTCAATAATTGGAAGGGGAGAAAAGTACATAACTGTGTACAGTCAACAATCGCGCGGATGGGAACTTGTCCGATAGGGAAGCGCTGCTGCAAATGTTGTCTCAGACCACAGCAGGCTACGATACACACACGCGCCGTGCCCTCCGACTTGTGGCCAGCCAAAGCTGAGCTGCTGCTTGAGCTGTTTGCAGCATTTAGGCTACGGTCGAGGTCACACTGCGCCACTCACCCACATATACCGGCCGCCATGTGCGCTGACCGCACCTGCACAGGCCTGGCACGCCTGGCAACTGCCGTACCAGCCTCTCAATTCACATCTGCAATCAAGTAGCTGCTCTCTCCTGTGCTGTGCAGATTTTGGCAGGTTGTTCATATAGGAAACGCCTTGCGCCCACACATGGCCTTGTTTTGTACCTTCCGCACATTGGCGGTTTGCGCTTCGCTCGCCGCTGTTGTCTTCCTGGCTGAAGAATTTCGTTGCAGTTGCACGCAGCCTTGGCCACGCGTAAGGGCATCTATATTTCAGAACAGCCCGTCGCATAATGCAGCACAATTTCTCTTGTTTGCGAACAATGCTGCCGCCAATGCGACGTGGCGTGGCATGCGGGTTGGGCCGCGAGACGTTCTTCTAATGTTCAACCTGCCGCTTCCGCTGGATCATCTGGAGGCGGTTCCATCGGAGCAGAAGATTCTTTTTGCTAATGCGGATATCATCATGCGGCTGCGTTCGCAGAAGGACAAGGTGAACATCCTGGCCTCTGCTTTTGAGCGCCTTGTAGCGATCAACGACGATAGCCAGGACAGGTACATCACGCTGAGGAAAGAAAACCTGCCTGTTTTTGCTCGCTTTCGCGATGTCCAGCTCCTAGACCGGGTAGCATTCATCAAGGGGCTGCAGCAGCGCTTCCCACTATATCAACCAGCCAGCGGCAAACGGCCGTCGTCAGGCTTCCTTGCGCTCCACTACGCCCTTACCTACTTCCCTCTGCATCAGCCTGTGCTCGTGGGATTCACCGGAGAAGGAGTGTCCAGACATAGTTTTGACATGGAGCAGCACGAGTTCAAAAGGCTTGGCGTGACCATGATCTAGGTGTTCGCCCTGCTTGATCTCCTGTCAAGTCCCGTATCCCCCTGTTCACCTCTTTCACAATCCTTATCTGGCTCTCCTGCACTCTCCCTGTTTATGTATATGTATTGCTCCCACCACCCAACAGCCAAGGTGCACTTACACAACAGGGCAAGGCTGCCAGTGGTGGAAGCTGGTGCCTCCACCAGCGCAACGTGCCAGGTCGCTTGGCTGCACGGTGCACTGCCCATTCACTCGTCCTGCTCCGAGGCGGTTCCTTCCTCATCCTCCGACCCCGACTCCTCCGTGCCATACTCAGGTTGAACATACGCTATCAACAATGTACCTTGGTAGCCTCCGTCAAGCTGCCAGCGCCCGCATCGGCGCGTGTCCAGCGGCGCGTGTCCAGCGGCGGCTGGTGGGCCAATGTGTGTGAATCAGCTTCACCTATCAGTTTTTATAATAACAAACGCACTCCTCCTGAAAATGCCAGCCTTGGCTTTACCCAAAACCAAAAACATAAAAACGCGCCCCGACAACCCCTTTGATCAATGCTGTCCATCTTATTCGGTACAATCATGATAACAAGAAGCCGGATCGCACACCAGCTTACTTTGTCGACATCGTTGGATTTGCGTTCTTGCCGCAAGTTGCAGGCTGTGCCGGGTGCTATCAGTTTGTTGAAGGCTGTCTGAAAACGTGTTCTAGTGATTGCAATGCGCGCTGTAGCTACTAGGGCCAAAGCTGGGTTCTGTTCCGAGCGAGGAACTGACTGGTCTGCTCAGCTGATCCAGGCAACTCATGTCATCGGAAACTGGCCTGAACCCAGCATTGGGGCCCTGATCAAGCCTGGAACGCACTGCGGAGACGACTTGTACTACCTCGTCCTGCCGGCATGGAGACGCCTTTTCGAGCGAAGGCGCACAGGGTCCATTAATAAGTTCGCTTTCAGACTGTAGCGTGAGCTACCGGCGGTGGCACAGCCGCTTTCAACCCCGAAAATGGAGCGCTTGCAAGCCCTGCAGGGCGGGCTGCAAAAGGAGATTGCCGCCTTCCAGCAGCTGCAGCAAGGTGAGATTTCTTCTACAAGGCCGCGTCGGTCGACCTTCTACCATCACACCGATCACCACGACCATTTGCCGCCTTGCTGCAGACGTCCAGCAAAACCATCACCTTCGGCAACAATCCCTGCAGCAACAGCACGAAAACGAGATGGTGGTCCAGGTGGGTCCTGCTGCCAGCATCTGCACGCAACAACACGGTCAAACTAGCAAGCAACCTTTCACTTCCTTGTCTGATTGTGAGCTGCCAGTAGGAACTGAATATGTTGGCAGAGGATGCCAATGTGTACAAGATGATCGGTCCAGTGCTTGTGCGACAAGACACGCTGGAGGCACGCAGCAATGTCAGCAAGCGGTTGGAGTTCATTGCCGGTGAGCTGAGCGACCGTCTGTGCCACTTCAGCATTCTCTCAAGTATCTGCTGTAATCATAATGACTAAGTCCGTTGCAGGCGAGCTGAAGCGGCTCGATACACAACTGCAACAGTTGGAAGAGAAGCAGGGCAAGAAGCAGGCGCAGGTATGCTCGCCCTGTGCGCATTTGTTTTGGTCACATTTACTCCCGCATTCCGTCCATCTGCTCACCAATAGTGATGTTGTGTTGCTGCAGTTGGTGAAGATGCAGCAGGAGGTTCAGGCGGCGCAGCAAGGAGCAGGAGCTGTTGCCGCGGCATGATGCCTGACATGTGTAAGATTGCAATGCAGCGTTACATCACGATTAGAGCGTGGGGCAGCATTCATTGATCAAGATCGGCTTCTCCTGCCGTGGCAAGCAGCTGCGGAAGGGGACGCGCAGCTCTGCCGCACGCCCCTGCACCCGCTCGATGCTGCGCGCGTCGGCAGACAGCAGCACGCGCGGCTCAAGTAGAACACCTGCTCAAAGTGCTGCAGCACAGTCAGCAGCATCCTAGGGACGCCAAAGATCTGCAGCCCCCCAGCGCGGGCACCGCAGCCTGCACGGCGTCCAGGCAGGCAAATAGGTCGTCCTGCACGGGGTCGCGCGGGTCGCGCTTGCCGGGCGCCACGTAGCCCATGCCCTTGAAGGCGTAGTAGGAGCGGTAGGGCGTGAGGATGGCCACGGGGGGCCCTCGCTGCGGATGTGGGACAGCCCGCTGAGCGTGTCCTTGAAGAAGGTGGGCCCCACACGGTCCAGCCAGTTGGTGAAACCGATGCCGTGCGCCCCCGACGCCACAGTCAGCTCCACAGCGCGGCGGTGCACTGCGGGGTCCTTGATCTCCTCAAAAGCACCCTCGAAGAACACCGGCTTGCCAAAGGGCTTCATGGCGCTGAGCAGCAGCTGCACGACGCGCGGGTCGTTGGGCTGCAGGGCGGCGGTGATGAAGTTGGAGTCCACCACGATGTAGTCCAGCCAGGGGCTGGCCGCCAGCGTGAACACGGCGCCAGTGGCGTAGATGGCGTCGTTGGCGGAGAACAACTCGCCAAAGTGCATGATGCAGCAGAAGCCGTGCGCCGCCACGCGCGTTACTGCACGTACACAAAGATTCTAGTATCCGGTCGCAGATATTGTGCTAGGCGTCTTCGATTAGCTCACTGCTCTCTTTTGCGCGCCAGAATAGTTAGCTTTGCATGTGGCTAGCTTTCTTGCCCAAGCTGGTGTTCATTTGGCCTGTGACAGGCATTTTCCAAATGCCTGCAAACGCCCTGTCAGTGTGCAGGCTCTCTTTTGCTTGCTGCTGGCTCTGCTGGATCTGCCAATTTTGCTGTTGCAACGCTCTGGCAGCAGCTTGCAGTGCAGCCCACCAGTTCAGCCCAGGCTACAACTGTGCTACCTTGCAGCTCCCAACTTGCCCGCACACCCAGCTAACACCAGCTGATGTGATCCTCTGTCTCAAAGCGGCTCCCTTCTCTGCTCTCCTGCAGGGTGCCCCCTCCCCTCCCTGCAGTGTGTCAGCCAGCCTGGGCAACCCCCTCTGCCCAAGGGGCCCCAGCCTTCCCCTTCCCAGAGGGTGGCCACCGGCTTCCCAATCCTCTGACCTTTGTGACGCTGCCCAGGCCCTCACGCACCTTACACCAAAACCATCCTTTAACTCTTCACAATGCCCCATCTCGGCTTCTGCCATGTGCAACCACAACGTCCAAGTCACTTGCAGACAAATTGTCGTCTGCCTGCATCTCACAACTCCAGTCAGGCAAGCTCCTCAAGCACGAAGGGCATTTCCCCCAAACCCTAAAGCCCGGACGGTTCTCTCCAACGGGCCCCGGACCCTACTCGGGGCCTGATGACCAACAGGAAAGGAGTTGCATTAATAACAGTTACTGGCAGTCCTGCTGCTTGACCTGGCACAATCGAATCACAAGCACAACACAGCAGAAATTGCCATCAGCTGCACAACGTTTACAGCAGGGGAAGACACATGGATGCACCAGCACAACTTGCACAATTGGGGGAAGTAAAACAGACGACTTAATGGGGAGCAGGAAGCTGGCAGGCAACTGGGACGATGAGCACGGCCATCACTTGCGCCGTGCTGCCTCCTGGGAAAGCTGAGGGTAAGCAGTTTGCCATTTGGTTTGGACAGTCAGCTGCAACTCAGGACAACAGCCGCCTGGTTGGGCTCTTTTCCTTCCCCATCGAGCCGCCAAAGCGCTCGCAAAACGTGCTGCGCCGCTGTTTGTTTGCTGTCTGCGCTAGCCACGAACGCTGCATACGAAGCTCCTCCACTGTCACCCGGCTTGCCACTTGTACAGGCTCCGAAAGTGGGAAGTTATGCACTGCCAGCTGACGCACGCCTGCCAGGTCGCGGCGTCCAAGCTGCTCCCGCTGCGCCATCACCCCTGTGCGCGCTGCCAAACCTGCTCCGCTCCCGCTGCTGGCCCCTCGGGCACGTAATCCACGCCCGGCGAGCTGACCAGTGCTGCCCAGGCTTCTAGTTTCCAGGTGTTGCTGGGCAGCAGCACGGCAGGCAGGCCCGCAAGCAGCGCATCTGCAACTGGGGTGGTTGGTGCGCAAGCCTGTGAAGAAACAAAAGGCGATCAGCTTGAGAGAGCAAGCCAGCTGCAATCAATGCAGGAATCAGGCTCTTCAGCCCAAGCTCACATGTGGCGGCGTGGAAGCGCCCCCAATGTATACATCGGCACTACGTAGCGACCAAAGCACCTCCGCCAGCGTCTCATACTCGCACAGCCCCTCAAACGTGGCCCCTTCAAATGAACCCGGGAACTCTGCCCAGGGTCTGGAGGACAGCGGTTTGTTGCAGTCAATGGCGAGGACAAAAGTGCTGCCTGGGTGGGAATTCAGCACCAGTGGGATCAGCTGCCGCCAAAAGGGCACATACGTGTCCGCATTCATAGCGGATGCCGACAGCACAATTCGTAGTGGGCGCCATTGCTGAGGGCGCTGCGGTTCCATGCAGGCACGCGTGTTGCCAGCTGCTTCGCCGCATCTGGGCTAAAGGTGTAGGGCAGCAGCACCGTGAGGTCCGCGCTGAGCGCCAAGTGCCGAGCCCATGGCAGCGAGGAGCGCAGCACCGCATGGCTCAGCCCGTCCCGCACAGCAGCAAAGGTTGCATCACGGATAAGTTCCAGCGTGCCATTGAGCGGTGCTGACATGTTGTATTGGAAAGACGCGGTGATGATCCACAGCGGCACGTCGGCACTGTGCTGGGCCGCCAGTTCCAGGCTGGGGTGCAGCGGGGTGCGCCTGTGGTGCAGCGTGCCCTCCGCATTCACCACCACCAGCGCAGCCTCCGCCAGGGCTGCCGTCAGGTTCCTGTACTCAGCGCTGCCAGGCTGCGGTTCCCAAAAATCCATGACAGACGTGCCGCAACCAAACAGCGCTGCCAGGAGGCGCTCCTGCAGAATAAAAGCCGGAGTGGGACCGAGGGCCTCTTATGGGCTAACACAGCATATTGCAAGATGGAGGCGGATCAAGAAGATGCTCCAATGCAGCTCATCACTGTTGCCTGGACATAAGTTGCACCCTGCTGTCCAAAATGAACGCCATTGCGGGCTGTGTAGTTTATTAATACAATCAGTCGGCGACCAGATGCAAGGTTGTGGTGGACCTGTGGGTGGAAAAGGCGCCATATCGCATTGAGCCGTCCGTTTGCCACACTACACAGGCCTCCAAGCTGCCAGTTGAGCATGCCTCACCTGTTCAATTGCGCCACGAAACAATGCCAACGGCCTTCCACTCGCCGTGCTGCCCAGCAGGCTGGCACAGGAACAGGTGTCGCCGTCGCCGACTCTCCTCAACTCACCGACAGTTACTGCAGGCTTTGCTGGCACCTGCCCGCCCACAGCCACTCCTTGCACTGCAGCTTGCACATCAACGGGCTGCTGCTTTTGCCGGGAGCTGCTTGACAAGCTGCTGTAGCCTGCTACAAACAGCAGACCGGCGCAGGCGCTCGCTAAACATGCTGCTGATGATAGGATGCGAGGCGAAGTTTGCCGCGCCGTCATCGCCAGTTTGGCTCGCCATCCAACCGTGAGGGCGCTTCTGTTACGACCACCGTGAACATAAGCGCTTAGGACAGTCGAGGGATTCAAAAAGAGCACCCAAGGGGGTGTGCGGCAACCCCGGCCCTGGCAACCCGCCCCGACACCCCTTTGATCAATGCTGTGCATCTTATTCTGTACAATCATGATGGCAACCAGCCAGATCGCACACAAGCTTACTTTGTCGGTTTCGTTGGCTTTGCGTTCTTGCCGCAAGTTGCAGGCTGTGCCGGGTGCTAACAGTTTCTTGAGGGCTGTACACAAAAAGATTCGTGGCGATTCGCCCCCGGTGCACAAGTCACAAGCAAGACAGCAGGAAATGCCATGAGCTTAGGTTTGACGTTTGAAGCAGGGAAGGAGAGTGGATGCACCAGCACAACTTGCGCAAATGGGGGAGAAGTACAGCAGGCCACTGAGTGGGGAGGAAGCTGGCAGGCAATGATTGAACACTAATAGTAACCATCACTTAAGCTGTGCTGCCTTGGGAAAGTTGAGGGTGCAGCAGCTCGCCATCTGTGTTGGGGCAAGTTAACTCAGGGAGAACGAAGGCAGGCCTGGTTGGGCTCTACCGCTGTTCAGCCTGCTGCCAAACCGTGCGCAGAATGTGCTGTGCAGCATTAGCCAGTTCGGCCTTTTGCAAGCCATGCACGCGTGCTGAAATGCAAACGAAGCCTGCTATACCCAAGACATGCAACCCCATTGCTGGCAGAACAACTCCTCACAACAATCCACCACCGCTGGGCAGGATGCCAACCCTGCGTGCACCGTGCACCTTATGCAACGGCTGCAGTGCACCTGTTACAGGGAGGACATCTGTAGGCATCACCCCCGGATGCGCAGCTGCTTTTCCTGCCCCGCCCAAGCAGCCAGCCGCGCGTTCAGATGTGCATGTGTGCGCCGCGGGTTCCTGTTCTCCCTCACAAAGCCGATGCAGTTGCGCTCCTGGTGGCCATACAGCTTCTGGCTGTCCAGCCGGCTGGCCACCACCACGTCATCAGCCAGCGGCTCGGCGCCGCCAAACCTTCGGGAGGAAAGAAGAAAGCCAGTGCAGCGTGTGGGTGCTGGGCCGCACCCTCATCCATGCACGCAACCGGCAAGGCGCACTGGCGCCCAGCCTGGGAGGCGGGTGAGGGTCGAGGCGGGCAGACAGGCGGGTGGGCGGATGGTCTCACGTGATGAGCACTGGCTTGCAGCTTCCCTCCAGCTCCTCCTCAGGCACGCCCAGCTGCCGCTGCACACGCGCACGCAGCTGGCCCACCGTATCCTCTGGTCCGATGCTCATGATGAAAGGGTCGGAGAAGGGGAAGGGGCGCTGCGGCTGGAGGCACAGGGCAGAGGGGCATGGTAGAATTTTTGTTGGTTGAATGGGGAGAGGGGCAAGGGGCGCAGCAGTGGAGAGGATGCGGAGGATTGGGATTGGGACAGTGCTGCCAACTGCTCCGCACGTAAAATGCGTAACAGGGGCAGCCTGTGCAGCCAGGAGAGTCCGGACTTAGGCTGCTTGGAATAGATTTGATGGAAGGGTATGCTTATACACATCAGGCGCCCATCCACCCTCCCCACCCCAATCCCCCTGCGGCCTGGCCACACAGCCAGCCCTCCTCTCCACTTTCCGCGGCAGTATGGCATTGCCCTGTTGTTGTCCGTCACAGGACGCCTGCTCATGCAGCCCAGCTAGGTCAGCGAGGGCTGAACACTCACGTTGTTGGGCTCCTCGGTGACCTGAAGGCAGTGGACGTGCAGCGCCCCGGCGCCTCCAGGTCCCGCTGGTCCTCCGGTACCGCCTCCACCCGCAGGTGCCACGCGTTGTCGCCGATGCTCTCCACACGGTCCCGCGGGTTGAACAGCTGCAGGCGGGGCGGTGCGGTGCTGGCTCGGGCTGAGACTAAGGGTGGGTCGGAGAGCAGGAAAGCCGGTCCATGTCCTTCTGGCGCACGCTCGCTGGGCTGTCCATTTGACCGCATGGAGCCAGCCTTGTGAAGAGTTTGCCACCACGCGGGCAACTGGTGCAGCATGATCGCAGCATCGTTGCAGTGTGACCAAAGCGTCGCGACAGCGTGAGCCCAGCGCACCTGCCAGATCTTCCACTGGTAGACCTCCAGCAGGCGCAGCGGCGCGTCGCCCGCCGCCTCGGGCGGCAGCTGCCCCGCAGCTGCTCCAGCAACTCCGAGATGGCGGCGGCGCGGTGTATGCGCACACTGTGCTGGCTCACCTCCTCCAGCCGCTCGTTGTGATAGGCGACCTGCTGGAGGATTGATGGGAAGCACAGACTGGCTAGGTGGGGGTGGGGGTGTGGTGGGGGAGCAGCCCATGCCATGCGTGCACGCAGCAAAGTTCGCAATGGGATTGTAGCCCAGAGCAGCGTGGCAGCAGTGCACAGATGCAGCGGCAGCGTGCCTTGAAGCTCATCAGGTTCTCATACTCGGGCAGGGGCAGGTCGATGATTTCATAGAACAGGGTGGTCACCTGCAGTGTTTGTGTGTTTGTTTGAGGGGCAAGAGGGCAGAGACGCACAAAATGTTGCTGTGCACAAAAGGGGGCACACGTAGGAGGCTGATCATACGTGTCAACCATCAGAGCCAGCCCTGGCCATCCCGCTGTTGCAGCGATACGCTCATGCGCAAGGCGGGACAGCTGTACCTGCTGGTATGGGCCCGACTTCAGCATGTCCTGCAGCGTCTCCGCCTGGCGGAACCGCAGTGGGTGAGGCCGTGGAAGCTGCGTCAGGTGGTTCTGGCCTGCACAAACAGATGGGGAGCGGCGCTGTCGGGGTCAGCGCAGGTCGAGGGCGGCACGCGGAGCAACGTTGGAGGTAAAGGAAGGGCGCCGCGCCAAGAGGTTGCTGACGCTGATGCCAGGCACCGGACGCAACGCTGCTGCCCCAGAGAACACAAACCCATGCATGAAACGCAAGGCATGACAGGCGCGCGGGCGCTGATATTGCCGTCCCCCCTCCCACCCGTAACGCACCCGTGAAGCGCAGCTTGAGAGGGTGGTCCAGCCCCAGCTTGGCGGCCAGCGCCTTGGACACGTCGTCATAGGAGTCGCTTTTCAGCAGCTCCAGCTGCACGCCTTGCTCGCCCTGCAAGGAAGGGGCGGCAGAGAAGGGGATGTGGAAAGGGGCGGCAGAGAAGGGGGTGTAGAAAGGGGCGGCAGAGAAGGGGATGTGGAAAGGGGCGGCAGAGAAGGGGGTGTAGAAAGGGGCGGCAGAGAAGGGGGTGTAGAAAGGGGCGGCAGAGAAGGGGATGTGGGGCAGGGTGCAGACCACTCGTGGGCGCATCGCCCCCAACAGCTCACCACCGCCCGAACGCCAAGCAAACAAGAAGGACAATCCAACCCTTGCATGCCCTCCAACCTGAAGCCCTGGCACTTGCCTGCGAGTCCTCGAGCGGCCTGAACGTCACGGACTGCCTGTTGCGTACAAACTCCATAAACTCCTTGGCGGTGGGATGCGCTGCGGCGGCCGCCTCGGCCTGTGGGGCGGAATGAAAAACTTGCGTTTGCACACTACGCGAGCACCTCAACCATTTGTGCGACCAAACAAACACCAAGAGAGCGAAGAAGGGGAGGAGGAGAACAAGGGCAACCCACCCACCACCCACACCCGCGCACCTGCGACAGCTGGCGCTGGAACACAATGATGTCGCCGTGCTCCAGCTGCGCCGCCGCCAAGCTGACCCCGGGGCCAAGCGATCCACCATCACGCTTGGCTCATACTTGACCTCCTCATACGCCTCCACTGCATCACCCTCAGCCAGGCCGCCACGCGACCGCAGCAGGGGGTGCAGCTCCTGCGGATGAAGCAGCAGGGCGAGGGAAGGGGGTGGCGAGGCGGGTCCTGCGCCGCTGGCCCCTCACCCCCCACCCTCTTCCGTCCTTCCCTCGCTTTCTCATAACCCTACACGATCTACCACCAAACAAAAGACAGAAGCATACACCACGAGCATATGCAGACATGACCACTCCATGAGGTGAAAACCCAAACGCACTCAGGCGCCCACCTTGATTTTGGTGTCCTTGGGCACCAGCTGGCGCCCGCGTACCGCAGGCTGGGCGGCTCCGCATCCGGACTGTACTGCTTGAAGAACAGCAGCATGTCAAGCTTGGGGCGCAGCGGCGGCAGCTCGCCGCCCGGCGGCGGCGTTTCCAGGAAGAGGTTCAGGGTGGTCATGACCCCGGGGCGCGCGTTGCGGCCGGCCATTGACTCGCGGATCGTCTGCAGCGGCAATCGGGGCATTGGGGCAGGGAGCGGGGATGTGAAGCTATGTGAAAGATGCACAACGGCCACACTGACGGAAAGCGTCGCTGCTGGCTGAACAGGCTGTCCACAAGGCCACGACCGGCGTGCCAGCCACCGCCCATGCTCACACATGTGAGCCCCGCTGAAGCGCAGCTCACGGGGCCACAACCAGCTGCGCCCCCTTCCTGTCGACCCAAACACACGCCCACCGAGATGGCCTGGTCCTCGCTTTCCAGCACCAGCGGCGCCGCCGGGCGGTAGGTGCTGTTCTGCCGTGCCGCCCACCTCCAGAAGCGCTGCTGCTCGGGCGGCACCCGCAGCTCCTCAGCCACCCGCCGCCGCACCTCGCTGAACGGCGCCTTGCGAGGCAGCTTGAACGTTGTCACCTGCGCGGCGGCAGCAGTGAAGCACATCAAGCCCGTGCGTTGCAGTGGCAGGCCGTTGCATCCCGCTCTCGCCTCAGCAACCGTTCTGCGGCAGAGGCCTGGAGTGACTCAGGGCCGCAAGCCCGCCGCTCTCCTCCACGCGGTACCCTGCTGCTGCATCTACCGGCCCTTCTGCTTTGTCCTTGTCTTTCAATTCGTGCCCACGCCCCCGCGGCCGCCCTTCTGCCGGCCCTCCTGCACCAGTTGCCCACCCTGCCGTGGCCACTTTACTGTTTCCCGTGCCTTCCAAACCTTTGCGTTTGTCTTCCAGCCTCCTGTGCGCACCTTGTCATGGTCAACCAGGTCAAAGAAGCGCAAGTGCCCGATCTGCTCCGCCAGGTCAGCATCCGTGGCCACTCGCACCAGCGTGTACAGGTGCGCCTCAGCCTTCTCCTTCTTGCGCCGCTCCTTCTCCGCCTGCTCCGCCTGTGCTTGAGGGGCCGCAGGGGGCGGGCAGGACGTCAAGAAGGTGGGCAGGCAGCTCAAACGCGCCGCACGAGCGGCTCAGCTGCGTCCCACGGCCAAGCGCTGTGCAGCAGGCCCTCTGCGCAAGAAGTCCTCAATGGACCCCGAGAGCAGGGCTGTCCGTGCGCGTGGCTGCCTGCCGCGGACATGCAAAGTGATGCAGTCCTCATACATGGGAGCCTGCTCCCCCAAAGGGGAAGTCCAAGCCCACCTTGAGGCGCGCCTGCACGTGAGCGGAGATGTCCTCCTCGCTGACCTGGCACATCACCGCATCCCACTCGCTCTCCCGTACATACACAAGCATGTAGGCGTTGGCGTGGCGCGCGAGGCGGAAGGTGTTGCCAAACCCTGGGCGGGTGGTTGGATGTTGGGGTGGGGGTGTGGGGGTGGGGGTGAGGGGGAGGTGGGGTGGGGCCAGGGGTGCCTAGATGGTGCGTCCGGGCCAGGGACTGCACTTGACCCGGCCGGGCTGCACATCAAAGCAGGGGACATGGTCCTGGCCCTCGCAGCGCCGCCGCCGCTGAACATGCCAGAGGCACGAGAGGCAACGCACCCCCAGGTGGCTGCCGCTCTTCCTCCCCGCCCCAGTTGTCCTCCACCGCTTTCTGGGGATCTGCCTTCTCCACCCGCTCGTCGTCAAACTTGAGCCACTGCTGACCATCAGGTCTGGCGGGAGGTTGGGTGTGGGAAGCGGGTGGAATGGGGGCGGGCAATGTTAGGGGTATGGTTCAAACTGTGGCGTGGCCCCAGCGCGCGCAACCTCTCACATATTTTGTGTTTGCCACAACCACAATCACCACACACTCAGACCCCACCCCCAAGCACCTGATGTACGCGTAGTAGTGCCCGCCGTGCACGCCTCCAGAGTGCACCAGCACAGCCAGCAGGCGGTACGTGTTGCGTACCGCGCGGTCGGCCCCAGGAGCCAGGTACTTGCCGCCCTCGCGGTCCAGGTCCAGCGTGTCGTAGAACTCGTAGCGATCGTTAACCTGCACCATTAGTAAGGAGGATTTCAAGCATAAAAAGAAGGCAATGAAGCAGCCAGGACCGCCTCTTCACTGCCGCTGCCGCACAGCCCTCCAGCTAGGCTCTGCGGCGGCGAGGGCAGCGCCTGGGCGGGGAGGCACGAAGCTGGCACCCAGGAGAATGCTTTTAACAGTCCCATAAAAAGATGAACAGAGGAGAGAAACAACAAACAGTCCACCTTGACCATCATGTCCTTCATGAAGTCGTACTCAAAGCGCTTGAGCTGCAGCTGCAGCACCGGCGGGAAGCCCTCAAACAGGATGCCCTTCCGCGCGTCCTGCGTGCCGCGGGCCAAAGGATGGCGATTGAATGTAAATTGAGGCATTTAACAGCCGCTCAATCAAGCAGCTACCAACATTTGACAGGTGATCAGAACTGGCCCAGCCGCAGCAAACCCAGAGGCACGACGCTCGCCAGCTAGCAACCCCATGTTGCATGCAAGCCATCCGCGGCTGCCCCACAGCTTCCCTACCTGCATTCCATGCTGCTCAGCGTGGTACTGGTTGTCGCCTTCCAGTACCTCCACTTCGCAGTAGCGGTCAAAAGAGGCGTAGATGTCCTTGCACCCTTTGACGTCCAGCTGCAGGCGGTCAAGGTGGTCCGGGATAGCGTTACGTCAGGTGCCACTGGCGGCCCAAGTCAGGCTGCCACAGCGCTGCCTCTACGATGCCTGCCCTTGCGCGACCTGCCCTTGCGGCCTGACAGCAAGCAAGCAGGATGGGCACTCTGGGACACCAAGCAAAAACAGGCCTGCCCTGCGGTGCAGTGCCTCACCTGCAAGTCCATGTAGGATTCCTTGCGTGACGACTTGAAGTCCACGTTGATGCATTCCAGGTAGTTCAAGGTGTGCCCCTCGAAGAGGCGGTTGATCACCCCTTCCACACGGGTGCCCTGCGGCAAGGAGTGCAAGCATGGTGGGAGGAAGGCTGCAGGACGCGACAAGCAGGCAAGCAGCAGGCAAGCACACCCACTTGGGACCCCCACAGGCTCCGACTGCCACATTCACACCAACGCCGCGACCGCTGCCCCCTTCACCTTCATTTTCTCCTCCAGCTTGTCGCACAGGATGCGGTTCAGCTCCTGCACATCGTGCTGCTGGAACGCATCGGCGGTGTCCCAGCCAAAGGAGCGGGTGAGGTCCTTGGTGGAGACAGGGCCCACAGTGAATTGCAGCTGCATCGCACGCACGCAAGAGGTGGGGCAGGGTTTGGGGGTGCGCATGGGGAGGACGGTTGCCGCAGCTGACGGGGAGGACTTCACAGCAGGGCGAGGCGCAGCAATGTGGGCAGCAACGGGCTGCGTGTGTCCACACAGCCCCCGCCTCCTACACACCACCCTCCAACACACATGTACGCACACACGCTCACAAACACACCACCAACCTTGTAGAACACGCTCTGCAGCGCCAGCGGCATGCTGGTCTCGGGATCAGCATCCTCCGAGGTGGGCATGTGGTAGACGGCCTGCATGACAACAAAACTGGCAGCGCGCTGAACAACACTGCGGGCGTGTGACTTCCAGTGGCGAACTGTGCCAGCAATTCGCCCCCAGGGAGTGAGAGGGTGCAAAGCCCAGGGAGTGAGGGGGCAAAGGCATGCACCCCAGGCACTGGCTGCTTGAGCCGGCTGTTTGCACACACGCAAAGTCACGCCTCGTGCAGCGGTGCCAGCCACGGCCCACCTTTCTGAACTGGTTGATGTTGAACAGGGTCTGCAGCAGGGAGTTCATGTAGCAAGTCGCCCCCTGGTTCTTCAGCCCCACAAAGCCGGTCTCCTTGCGCGAGTCGTAGCCCCAGTCCTCCGGCACCTTCACCTCCACCGCCACCTGGTTCCAACAGGGAGAGCAGCGGCCGGCAGGGGCGCCGTCAAGAAGACATGACAGCTGAGGGGGCAACGGTCGTGAGGGACCGCCGAGGTGCTCACGTACTCAGACGAGGGGGCATGCGTGCTGTGGCATGGAAGGAGAATCGTGAAGCGGAGGAAAGAGAGCAGTCCAGGGCCAGAAGGCAACGAACGACGCTGACACGCCCACAAGATGCAGCCCACCCCAACCCCCACCCCACCCCGCCCACCCGCCACACACGCACACATGCACACGCCCCCTTCCCCACAAACCTTGACGTGGAGGGTGTCGTCCACCAACAGGGCACGGGCGGGGTCCCGCAGCTCAACCAGCGGCATAAACGCGGTGAAGCCTGGGGGCAGGGGGCACAGGACGAGACCAACATTCATACCTGCGCAGCGAGCAGCAAGCATGCAGTGCAAGGCACACCAGCGACAGCTTTGCGCCCGAGGACATCCTGCAGCAGCCGAACGCACCCCAATCGGTTTCGCGGTGGGTAAACACGTGATGCGTCTCCTTGACCACATCGCCGCCTGCCACCTCGCTCAGCAGCATGAGCTTGAACTGCGCAGAGCGGTTCAGCTGGAAGGCCGTCTGATCGTCCTCCGCCACTGCCAGGTACAGTGCAAGCGCATCCTGGCGGTTGTTGCCCGCCGGGTACACCAGCAGCTGCCTGCGAGGGAGGCAGGGAGGCAGTGCCAATGATGTCAGCGTTGGCAAGCATGCATGCCCTCTTGCCAGGGTGTCATGGCCAGGCTGCCAGGCATGCGTGCTACGTATCAGACAGCCGGGTCAGCAGAAGCATGCGCTGCAGCCCGCTCCCGACTGCTGCAGAATGGGCTGATGTGCTCCGTTCTCCTGGTAATGAACTGCTTGGGAAAGGCCAGCGAAACGGCTCACCAGGAATAGCCGCCAACTTCAAAGGGCTCTGACAGGACCTTGCCGGTGCGGGTGGAGAAATTCGTGAGAGCCCACTGCACCAGGGGTCGCAGCGGCTTGGGCCGTGTCAGCGATTCCCAAGCAACCCTTTGCGGCACTGGCCACGCCGGGTACGGTTGCCACTTTGGCAGAGGCAGACACTCACCGTGTACTCTCCCACCAGCGGATTCGGTGCAGGAGCAGGTGCTGCCGCGTCCTGGGCATCAGACGCCTTGTTTTCGTCCACCTGCGGCGGCAGCGGACGCGCGTGAGCAGCGCTGGCGGCAGGGACAGCACCGGTCAGGAAACGGCGAGCATCCCAAAGGGAAACCGGTGCATGTCTGTCACTGCAAACACCCGCAGCAGGCTTTGCACGCTGCGAAAGCAGGCTTGGCTTGTTCAGGCACAGCCCACCTCCATGGGAGCCGACAACGGCGCCTCCTGATTGCTTGACATCATTTGGGCCTGGTCGCTGTCAGCGGCTTCGCGCCAGAACCTCGATCAATCGTGTTCCCCGATCGAACATAGCCCGCCTCTCGGCAGTGCCTCAGAATGACAGAACCGCCATCTACGAAACCTGCGTGACCCGTGCTAGCATTGTGGACCGATACGCACCATTTCCCACCACGTCCAGCAATGTACTGGCGGTGGTACTTGCCATGAGGTCTTTCTGCAGTAATTCTGTTACCAACAACGCCATTATTCGTGAATTCATGCAACCTTGATTCAATCGGCTGCTTTCCGAGAGTCTGCTTTGGCCGCTACGGTATGGAGGACGCTGGCACCGCCAGTGGAGTTGTCAAAGTCACAAGAGAGCAGTTGGGAATAAATTTGGGGTGGGTGTAGTTGCGAGCGAGACCGCCTGCCGCCCCGGCCCAACATGCATGGCGCCGTTTTGGCTCGGCGGCCGGCATGGAGCACCCGAATAGCGCCTGAATCTTGAGGTGGCTTCAGATTACGTAAGTGCAGCGCAGTTGCGCTCGGCAGCGTCGCTGACCACTGCCGCCTGCCGCCTGCCGCCGTTGCCCTCTTGCAGTGAGGTGTACGATGGCCCACTCTCTTTTGATCTGGGCAACCTGCTGGCCTGGGACGCCAGTGCGATTGACGCCGCCACGTTTGCCGGCAGCGGCACTGATGCGGCGTGCCACCACCTGGCACAGAGCATTTTCCAGTCGCTAGCTGCCCGCCTGTTTGCGCTGCCATCTGAGCCAGCGCCTGTGGGTCGCGTGGCGGCGCTGCCTCGCCCCGCCACGGTGCTGCCCCGCGAGAAGCCCATCCCAAGCCGCGCCCACCCACAAAGTGGGAGCAGTTTGCGCAGCGCAAGGGCATCGTGAAGCACAAGCGCAGCAAGCTGGAGTTTGATGAAGCTGCAGGCGAGTGGCGGCGGCGGTTTGGCTACAAGCGCGCCAACGACGAAGCAGCGGTGCCAATCATTGAAGCCAAGCCGGGCGGAGGTGCGGGAGGGTTTGTCAACCAAGCTGCTTGCCTTGAAGCCTGGCTGCTGCAGCCGGACAGCGAGAACGCCGATGGTCAGGCTGCGGCGCTGCTTCCCCTGCCCTGCCGTGTGGCGTTAACCAGACCAACCTCATACATGCTGCCCTGCTTTCCGCGCTGTGACGCAGCCAGGAGAGGATCCCTTCACCAAGCAGCGCACCGACAAGCGAGAGCGTGTGCGCAAGCAGGCAAAGCAGCAGCTGGCAAATGCCAAGGCAGCAGCCAAAGCGGGCACGCTGCCGCCCACGCTGCGCCTTGCGGCGGCGCTGCCCGAGCACGGCAAGGGACGGCCAGCCAAGCGGAAGGAGATGCGGGATGAGGTGGGCCGTTTGGGAGGCCACCTCTTCTTTCTATGCGAAGGCTTCACCTTGGTTTTGTCTTCCTGGTTGGGTTTACGGTTCCCGGGGGAGTGGAAGGGGTTGAGGGCCCTCGGGCGCTCATCGCAGGTAGCTTCTCCTGCCCTTGTGCAGCCCTGACGGCCAGATTGCCTGCTCCACTACTCGCCCTCCTTAGCGCGCCCCCCTCCCCCCGTCCACACACACACACACATACTCACCCCCCACCCAGCCCCCCCCAACCGGTCTCCCGCCTGCAGCTCAAGTCGGCCACGCTGCAGGCTGCCGTCTCCACCGCGTCCATGGGCAAGTTTGACCGCCTTGCACGGGGGAGAAGCCTGAGGACCGGCAGCCGCGCGGCAAGAAGCGCAAGTTTGCCCCGTGGCTGACAAGGTACGAGCGAACTGAAGCGGCCGCTGCGGGCGCATGCTGGCAGCCTTGGCCTTTCTCTTGACTTGCGGTTTGGAGCGGTTGCTTGGGGCGCCCGCTGCATTGCTCCCACCCCCGCCCTCTCCTTGCTCTGTGCCAGGACGCCTCCGAGAAGCAGCAGCAGGCCAAGCTGGCAGACCGCATCATTAGCGAGAGGGCTGATGATGTGGATCTCAGCGCGGCGATTGGAAAGTTCGAGGCTGCGGCTCGCGAGGAGCGGCGAGTGAAGAAGGCGGCAGCGGGTGCCTCTGGCGGTGGTGGCGGCAGGGGCAGCAAGGGCGGCAAGGGCAGCGGCAGCAAGGGCGGCAAGGGCGGTGGCAAGGGTGGTGGGGGCAAGGGCGGCGGCAAGAAGAAGGGCATGGGCAAGTAGGCCCAGACCTATGCTTTCCATCCTGTGCTTCCTGCTCCGCTTGTGCTTGCTCCTATCTAATGTCGCTTACAGCCGACAGTGCCGACACCTATCCGCTCAGCGCTCCAGTTTCTGCCGTTTCCAGTTGCTGGCAAAGGCGACGCCCTCAGGCACGCGGAAGCTGAGGCACACCATGGTCTTGTTGGGGGCCACGTCCCGCACAATGTGCTTCCCGGCTCCACCTCAAGCGCGCCGCCCAGCCGGGCCTCCACCCTCGCGCGCAGGCCTACATCGCCAGCAACGACAGAAGCCTGTCTGCAGGCAGCCATGGCAGGGCGCTGCCCTCCCAGCGCGCTGGCTGCACTGTGGATTCGTGAAGCGCACGATATCGATGCTCCTTCTGTTCGAGCAGTCAAAGGCAGGCGCTATGTGCACGCGACATGGGCAAGCGCACCCACAAGCAAACAGCAAGCAGCAAGGCTCACCTTCAAGCTCCTCCTGGCCCTTGGCAAACGTGTACACGTGAACCAGCGGCAGCGGCTGGCCCTGCCACAGGCGGGGGCAAAAGGCGCCGTGCAGCGCATCCAGGAAGTCGACAGCAGCGGCCGGCAGGTTCATGACGACATGATGAAAGACGCCGCTGCCGCTGCCGCTGCCTTCGGGGCCCGCCGCTGGCGTGACTCCCGCGGGCGCCGGCTGCACCTTGGCCTCCGCCTCTGGTCCCTGCTGCTGCTGCTGCTGCTGCTGCTGCCCTGGCTGCCGCCGCCGCTTGCCGAGCTCGCCGCTGCTGGGAATGACCGCCGCTGCGGCTGGCAGGTCGAGCCGGCCCGCCGCCGCCGCCCGCATGAACTCGCGGCCATCAAGGTTGAAGGGCAACACCTTTCCCGCCGCGTGGTTGAGCCGGATGTTGGTGCAGAGGTAGTGGAAGCTGGCTGGGTTGAGATCGTTTGCGTACACCTGCATCGTTTGTTTGTTTGCAAGGCAAAACTGTCTGGTTTGCGGTGCGAGCCGCCCAAAAAAACAGCCTGTGGTCAACCTTGACGGGAAGGCAGCCAATCCAAGGCAGCATGGAACAAGGGGCTGGAGCGAAGTGCTGAGGCCGCAGCATCGTACAGCAAGGGACCAGGCACACGCAGCGGTGCTGGCGGCAGCAGCAGCAGCGCACCGTGCAGCCCTTGTGCGCGGCGGGGATGGCAAAGGGGCCAATGCCGGCCATTGCATCCAGCACGACTTCACCCGGCTGGAAGAGATCCACCAGCCGCTGGTGCTCGCGCTCCAGGCGGGAGTTCCAGTACACCTGAGCGGGACACATGCGGTACAGTGCCATGCAGGATGTGTTTGGAAGGAATACTTGTGGGAGCGGAGCGCAGGCGGACCAGCCTGTGGCAGCGCTGCCGTCCTCGGGCCAACCTTGCAGATGTGCGCGACATGCCAGCCGCAAGCAGCCTGACGCAGCCATCCCGAGCATGCACCGTTCCCACGTGCGCTCGTAACCGTCCAAACCTCCCTCTTATGAACAAGGAAACGCACCTTGCGGAAGTCGAGACGGAAGCGGGCGCCGTGCTGGCGCACCTCGGTCTCCGTGCTGTCCTCCCCGCAAGCAGCTCCATTTGGAACACCCGGAACTCGTTTTCGATGCTGCCCACCTGCAACTCAAAGGTGACAGGGAGATGAAAGGATTGGGCGAGCCGGCTCAGCCAACCTCAGGCGTCAAAAGGAGAAACAGCAACAATCAGAAAGCGGTACAGCCACAGCCAGCTCGGCGCACCTTGTTCACCACCGTCTTCAGGCTGGGGTTCTTGTCCAGAATCACCTGCACGGCAAGCCAGAACCCAAAGCAAAGAAACCGACTTCATGGGTAGGACGGATACGGACAACGCTGGTCCACCGATTTGCGCTGGCGGACCGCCTAAGGCGGCAGGGCAGCGCTGCTGCAAAGGAGGCGCCGCCGCGTGCCTGGCCGATCAGGTGCTTGTAAGGCAGCAGGTCGCCGCGCAGGTTGAGGTGCGCGATGTGGCCCACGCTCTCAAAGGCGGAGGGGACCTCCAGGCCGTCGGGCAGCAGCCGCTGCGCGGCAGGAATGCACAGAAAGCAAAGCGTGCTCAGCACGCTGAGCAGCGGCCCGGCACGCTGACGACGCAGCTCAGCATGCAAGCGCGGTGCATAACACGCGGCGAGACGCTCCGCTGGCTGCCCACTCCGCAGTCAGAGCTGGCAGCCGGGCAGGCAGCAGGATGCGCCTCACCTTGAGCACGGTGTGGGCCGGCCAGTAAGCGTACGTGACTGCCACCTGCGCTGTGGTCACCGACAGCCCATCGGCGCGCACAAGCTCTTCCACAGTCTGGTTCTGGGTGCCCTCGACCTCCCGTGCAGCCAGATCTGCATGCGGGGTGAAACGATGCTCCAATACTAGAGTTATGGCATGCAACGGTTGGCTGCGTCAGGCACTGCCAGCACAGAGCGCCAGGTTCATCCTGCGGCAGCGGGCGCCGGCGCTGCCCAGCCAATGGGGGCCAGGCGGCGGCTGCGTGGGGTGTGTGTTTTGTTGTTGCGTACTTAAGATCCTGCAGCGCACCCGTTTCGCTCAGGCCCTCATCCAGCAGGAGCAGGCGGGAATCAGCATCCTCGGGGTCACTCTGCACGTTGCGCAGCCTCGGCTTGTTGAAAAGGTGCCTGCAGCGCCAAGGATCGCGAGGGTTGAATCCCAGCCAGCAGGGCGGCCGCCGAACAGGGCGTGGATGCAGCTGCTAGACAGCCTGGGCTGCAGGCCTCACTTGGTCAACAGCTTCATATAATGGTTGGTCTTCTGCTTGGGAATACGGAGCGCGGTGAGCTGCAGCTGCTGGTCAAACTGAGCTTTGAGCTCGGGCGTGAGTGAGCGAGCCGCCAGACGGCACCTCAGCTGCCGCCGCTGCCGGTGGGGCTGCGGCAGATGGCGCCGGGCCCGTCCCATCCTGTATTGCCGCCATCGCTGCAACCGAAAGATGCAGGGAATGCGCCGGTTGCGAAGGCGCCGCTCGCACAAGTTGCAGAGCCCTTGAAGAGCAGGTGTTCCAGCGACACCAACGACGTGAAATCCTGGTTATTAACAGTTGGGTTGAGAGCTGCGCGCAATGTTTCACGCTGGCTCGCATGCGCAAGTGGTTCCCTTGAGCGGGAGCTTGCAAGGCAGCCAGTTGATGTGAGTTTCCTTGTGACGGCGATGCAAGTATAAAAGACCGCCGCAGGGCCGTGGCATCGGCCCATGCATGTCAGCTTAGCGAATTTCAGGCGACCTGCCACCTTCCGCCACCTGAGTTGAGCGACAGTGCGAGCGATGCGCTGCAGGTTCCTAACGTGGGGCAGCCGAAATGAAGCCACAGAAAAGAATAAAAGGAAGCTCGAATAGCAATGCAAGAACGGGGGTGGAGTTTTGCATTTGTTGGTTTGGGCAGCACGTTTTCAGGCTGGGGGCGCTGCAGGGCGGCTCATCCCGTTCACTTCTTCTTTTTTGTGTTAGGGTTCTTGCGCATGCGCACTGACGCAGGCGTGATCTGCACGGAAGAGAAGCCACACGCTGCACGTCAGCATTCATGCACACCCTGCTCCTCACCCGTATGCTCACTCCGGGGCCACAGCAGGGCACCCAGACAATCAAAAGATGCAGAAGAGCACTGTAGAAATCATTGAAAAACCGCAACGGTCTCACCTCCACCAGCTCGTCATCAACAATGTACTCCAGAGCGTAGTCCAGGCTGACGGGGATGGGGTCAGAGAGCACGACAGTGCTATCCTTGCCCGCCGCACGCATGTTGGTGAGAGCCTGCGTCGGAGGCGCATGGGTGGGTGAGCAGAGCGAGTGTGCTGGGGTGGGGGTGGGGGCGTGTGAGGCGAGTTGAGGATTTCTTGTAAACGGTGGTTGTGCGGTTGTGTGAAGTACTTTTCGGACGTGAGTGGGCCACACAGGTGGGCCACACAGGGAAGCACGTTCACTTTGTTGTTCATCCCTGCCTCTTCCCCACCCACCTTCTTCTTGCACACGTTGACCTTGAGGTCGCCGCTGCGCTGGTAGATGCCCACCACCTGGCCCTCGTACACCTGGTCGCCCGGCTTGACAAACAGGCGGCCGCGCTGCTGCGCCGACTCCAGGGCGTAGGCAGTAACCTGCATGGGTGGTGGGAAGGGAGGCCCGGGAGGACCAGAGATGAGTGGACTGATCGGGCAGCACGGCGGCAGGGCTGTTGCACGCGCTTCGGCGGCGGCGCGGCACAGGCGGCAGCTCCTGCCTGGTTCCCAGGTTACCTGTGAGGCACATCAGACACAACCAAACCACTCACACCACCTCACCATGCAACCGTGCCCCCAAAGCCAACACACCTGCCCCGTCTCGTGGCAGACCAGCGAGCCGTTCTCGCGCGTCTGGATGTCGCCCACGTACGGCGTGTACCCAATCAGGTTGGTGTTGAGCACCGCGGTGCCCTTGGTGGCGGTGAGCATCGCCGACCGCAGCCCCAGCAGCGCGCGGGTCGGCACCTCGTACTTGAGCCGCGTGGCCCCCTCCGAGCCGGCGCTCATGTCCAGCATCTGGGCCTTGCGCTGCCCCATCAGGTCCACCACCTGGCCCACGTGCTCCTCCGGCACCTCAATCACCGCCTCCTCCATGGGCTCCAGCCGCTCACCGGTGGCCTCGTCGCGCTTGGTGATCACCTTGGGGGCCCACCTGCAGCATGGCCGCACCGGGCAGAGCGCAGCAGCAGGCGGGTGAGGGAGAGAGGAGCGGGTAGAAAGGGAACGCGTGTGGTGGGCCCCAGCTTGCAAGGGGGCCATGGCATTGCGCAGTCCCGCCAATCCCTGAGCACAAGCTCAGCCCAGCCACCCACCTCAAACTCGTATCCCTCACGCCGCATGTTCTCCATGAGGATGCCCAGGTGGAGGGAGCTGCGGGACACCAGCAAGCAGGTTCAGCACGACAATGGAGTGGTGCTGCACATTGCCAACCCTCCGGCTCTGTGCTGGTGCCACCTCAGTTGCCTGCCCAAGCCAAAGCAGAGCCCCCTCATCCTGCCCGCCTCAGCATGGCACCACCCAACCTCCACCAGCAGACACAGCAGGAAGACAGAAAACCAGACGGAACAAAGCGCGACGGCTCACCCGCGCCCGACACCTCAAACGACTCTGCCCCCGCCCCGGCTCCACCCGCAGCGCCAGGTTGCGCTCCAGCTCCCGTTCCAGCCGGTCCTTGAGGTTGCGGGAGGTCACATACTTGCCCTCCTGCCCCGCAAAGGGGCTGGTGTTGACGGCAAAGGTCATGCGCACCGTGGGCTCCTCCACCTGGCAGGGGCGCAAATTTCAATGGGGAGGGCAGAGGGAGGAGCAGCGGAGTGGAAGTGGGAAGAGGCAGTCTGGAAAGGAGGGCAGTGCAGGGCAGCGTTGGGTCAGGCAGGCTGCCCGAGGCCCGACAGGGCAAGCGCAACTGGGACAGCCCCAGCGCAGGCTGCTCTCCAGGCAAGCTCCCCCCAGCTCAATTCGCCACTGACCTCTATGGTGGGCAGCGGCCGCACGTCAGCAGGGTCGCAGATCGTCTCGCCGATGGAAACGGCGGCGAGGCCGGTGAGGGCGCAGATGTCGCCCGCGGCCACCTCGCCCACGGGCGTGCGCGCAAAGTTGTCATACACAAACAGCTCGGAGATGCGCCCGGTCTGCGGCTTCTCGTCACCTGCACAGCGCGAGCAGAATAAGGCATGGAAGGATGGAGAAGCGGGGGATGGGGGCGCAGGCCGCACAGCACACAGCGTGCCCACGCAGGGTTCCCCAGAGCCAGTCTTTTGCATCCACCCCAGCAGTCATGGCCCAGCCCAAGCCCAGCCCACGCCCACCCCGCCAGACAGCCGGCCACACATGTTACCCACCCGGCTTGGTGAAGACGATGGCATCGCCCTTGCGCAGCGCGCCGCTCTGCACACGCCCGATGGCAATGCGGCCCTTGTGCTCGTCAAAATCAAGGTTGGTGACCAGAAGCTGCAGAGGGGCATCCATCTGGACGCAGCACATGTGGGGGAAAAGGAGGGCGGGTCAGGAAAGACTGGGCAGAACAGCAGGGCGAGCTGCGGGACAAACACATGCGCGGTGCAGCAAAAGCGCCCACCCGGAGTGCTCCTGCTCAGCGGCGAGCAGCCGCACTGCCCGCTCCCCAGTCGAGGCACTGTGCCCACTCCGTCCCAGCGCAGCCCGCATCCCATCGCCCTCCCCCACCGCACCTGCACCGCGGGCGGCGACACCTCCTTCACGATTGCGTCAAAGAGCGGCTCCAGGTCGTCGGCCAGCTCATCCGGGAGGGTCCCGCGATACCCGCCATGCCCGAAGCATAAACCACAGGGAAGTCTGCCGCAAGGAGGGGGAGGAGGGGGAAGGGGGTGGGTGACTATTGGGTGTGGAGAGTGGAGAGCCACACAGGAATCCCGGGGTGACCAATGTGCCAGTGGCAGACACATTTCAGAGCGCGAAAGCCCAACAAGGTCGCAGTGTTGCAGGCACCCTTGCAACCTAAACTCCAACCCAGAATCGTTTGTGGCGGCCTGCCGCCACCCGTACGCTGGCTGCCCCCTCACCGCACTGCTCATCGGAGGCCCCCAGGTCCAGGAACAGCTCAAACGTCTGGTCAATGACCCAGTCTGGGCGGGCCGCTGGGCGGTCCACCTTGTTCACCACCACCACCACCTTCTTGTTCAGCTCCAGTGCCTTGCGCAGCACAAAGCGGGTCTGGGGCATGGGGCCCTCCACAGAGTCGACTGCACGCACCGGAACACATGGCAAAGCAGGGGTGAAATAATTTTGAAACCTTCTTGAAATGTGTTGCTGAGACAATCGACGGTGCCAGTGCAGCGCGGCGCGTGCCTGCCACCTTTGCATAAATCAGGAACAGTCACAGCGATTTGAGGCGTGCCGCAAGAAGCAGCACCCCTCCCGCTGACCCTGCAACCAATCAGGCTGGCTTTCACAACCGCACCCAGCAGCAGCACGCCGTCGGCCATGTTGAGCACGCGCTCCACCTCTCCGCCGAAGTCGGCGTGGCCGGGGTGTCAATGATGTTGATCTTGGTGCCCTTGTACCGAACGGCGGTGTTCTGCGGGACACGCAGTACAAGCGTCGCAGGCGGCGTGATGGGGGATGGAGCGGGGCTGAGGTGCAAGGCACGCAGGCAGCGCAGCCTGTTTTCGGCTCCTTGCAGCCCTGCATGCCTGCCCAACAGGCAGTGCAGCACCCACCCAGACGGCACCCACGCCTGGCACACCTTTGACAGGATGGTGATGCCGCGCTCCCGCTCCAGGTCGTTTGAGTCCATGATGCGCGTCTGGGAAAAGAAACGTAAGAAACGAAATCGGAGAGGGGATACTTGGGGCAGGTTCGGGTTGGCACAGGCGAGCAGCGTGGCGGCGTTGGCCTTTTCGCGATGCAGCACAGCTTTGTGAAGTTGCCCTGCTGCCGGCTGGTTGGAAGCGGTCGCTCACCTCCACGGACTGATTGTCCCGGAACACCTTGGCCTGCTTCAGCATTGCATCCACCAGCGTCGTCTTGCCTGCACAGCAGACGCACAGAGACGCGACATGCAAACGTAGGTGGGCTGGCAACAATTCCTCCGAGCTCCCACGCCGGCTGGCTTGCTGCTTGCTTGGGACCTTACTGGCGCACCGTGGTCCACATGGGCAATGATGGCAACGTTGCGGATGTCCCCCGTAGCGCGCTGCCCTCCTCAGATGCCGACGCGGGTGCTGCAGCCAGCGGAAGCAGCAACGGCGAACTTTTGAGGCAACAAAGACAAGGCTCGCCTGGCCGGTCACTGTCAAAGCTTAGCTATACAGCAAGCTTTGCAGGATTCCCATTGCCCGTCTCAGGAACATGCTGTGGCACAAACCGCCCAATCAACACAGAGCAGGCGTGCTCCTACCCTCCAGCGTGGCAGCGGCGGCGGCGACAGTAGCAGCCCTGCGGCCCACCGCCTTTGTCCCCGCCTGACACGCTGCATGCCTAGAAAATCCTAAGGATAGCTTATCTGCAGAACGAGAACGCAAATACAACGCCTTATCTTGGGGCCTGCATATGCCGCAGTGCTGCAGGAGGGAATGCACCACAGGGAAGCATTGTGGGTGCATTATAATACGTACCTGAGCTGCTGGTGTGTTTGTGGGGCGGAACCACCAAAGGGGCCGGGCCGGCATGGCGCTGGCGCACCTGGCCGGCACCCCCTGGAGGGACAGGGAAGCAACCTGAGCCATGGTCACTGGTGGATGATAGCAGAATGAAGCAGTAAGACGCGAACAGTGCGGAGCACGTGCAAGTTTGGTGCTTTTGGCGCCCCTCCACGTGGAACGGAAATGCAGCAGTCTGGGTACCGTACGTCTCGCTATTTCTGCAACCTCGTCGCCATCGGCGGACAATACCTTACCAAGCTTCGTTGCGTAGTTTGTGCCTCCACTTTGCAAACTGATCAGGCGAGCGCCCGCCGGGCACAGACGCCTGTGCTCATAAAGCTCATCGACTTGAGCACAAAGCAATCAAGTAGAGGTTGACCACCGCAGCCGTGGACAGCGCTCACGAGCAGCGGCAGGCAACGTCGCGGTTGGCGGCTGCCACCCCGCCGTCGAGCAATGGCGCCGTCAAAGGGCGAGGACCGCCTGGCCCAGAAGAGCGCCGCCGCCTTCTTCGCCGACAACCGGACCATTGCTGGCTTTGACAACGTGAGGCCCTGCTTGCTTACCACAGCCCACCGCCTGCCTTTGCTGCAGCTGCTTGGCTCATCAGCTCGGCCTCAACCGTTTGCTGTGGTTCCTGCTCTCCGCAGCCCGGCAAGTGCCTGTACACTACTATCCGTGAATTGGTGGAGAATGGGCTCGATGCTGCGGAGAGCATCAGTCAGCTGCCCGACCTCGACATCACTATGTGAGCTGCACCATAGCCTGTGCTGCTGCCTCCGCTGTGCATGCGCACCTGCCGCTCAGGTGAACCCTCAGCCGACACGGAACCTCGCGCCGCACCCCCTCTAAGCCCTTGCTTCTCATCTCCTCCTTTCTGCCTCCCCCTGCCCCTCACCGCCCGGCCGCAGCGAGGAGATCAGCCAGCAGCGACTGAACAAGATTCGGGCGTCACGAACCATGATCGACTGGATGAGGAGCTCTACCAGGACTATGAGACCGAGGGCGCCAAGCAGGTACAAAGCAGTACAGACCACGCAGTGCAACTCAGGCACTGCATACAACATGTTGCAGCGCAGCGCCCGGGCCACCCGCATTGATGTGTTTTGCAGAAGCGCCTGGCCAAGGAGGCAAAAGAAATGGAGCGGCTGGAGAAGCAGGCTGTCAAGGTGCGGCAGTTTACAAGGGGGAAAGGGCGGGGGGGCGGCGCGCTTGCGCGCGCGGACGAGGGGGGCGCGCGCGCGGAGAGAGGCGTCACCTTGCGCTCCCTTCGCCCCTCCATCCCCTCCTTCACCCGCCTGCCCACCCGCCTGCCAGCTCGCTGCTCGCCTGATTTCCTCGCAATGACCGGCTTGCTGGCCCGAGCGCAGAAGGGTGAGAGCACAGCCACCGTGGAGGCGAGGAAGCGTGAGCTGGAGGCCAAGCGGGCGCAGGCCAGCCGCAGCGAAAAGGTCTTCTTCCGCGTTACCGTCAAGGCACGTGTCGCCGGCAGCGTTTTCCTTCCTTGCACACGCCAAACGTCTGTGGCTGCTTGTGCCCGCACCTGGCTCTTGCCTGTGCTGCTGCAAGATTGTGCTTAGGTTAGATAAGGGTGACACACCATACACCACATCCCGCGCCCCCCTCCCCCTATCACCAACCGTCCCTTCTGTTCCACGCTTTCTTCCGCTGCAGGACAACGGCATGGGCATGGCCCACAAAGACATCCCCGACATGCTGGGCCGCGTGCTGAGCGGTACCAAGTACGGCGTGAAGCAGACGCGCGGCAAGTTTGGGCTGGGTGCCAAGATGGCGCTCATCTGGGCCAAGATGTCCACGGGGCTGCCGATCGAGGTGACGAGCGCGCGGCGCGGGGCGGCCACGCAGTCGTACTACAAGCTGGACCTGGACATCGAGCGGTGAGAGACTTGCAAGTGTGGCTGCATCCATGTGTGTGTGTTGTGTTGTGTTGTTGGTGCAGAGGTGGGCATGGGTGGGCGGTGGGCTGTGCATTTAGAGAAGATGAGAGAAGGCTTAGAGAAGGGAATGCTGGTGGTCTCGTGCGTGTATGTGAATGTGTTGCTCTGAGAGTGAGCACACTGCGATGGCCCTGGCAGGAGCACGCAACCTTCTCAATCTACAGCTCCCTCTGACTCACGTGCAACACACAGTGGAGAACCAAACACTCTGCCGCCCGCTGCCGTCGCAGGAACCAGCCAAACGTGCACGAGGGGCGGCTGCTGGACAACCCGCACGGGTGGCACGGCGCGGAGCTCAGCGTGACCATAGCGGGAATTGGCAGTACTACCGTGCCAAGATTTTGAAGTACCTGCAGCAGATTGCCGTCATCACACCCTACGCCCAGGCGAGGGCTGTCTGTTTGCGACCTTGCAGCACGCTATCCTCCCATGCTTGCGGCTGAGACACATCCACACGGGACAGGCAGTGGAGCCTGGCCACACCGCTGTTGTGAGCGATGCGGGCTGACGGCTGAGTATGTCTGAAGCACGCCCACGCCGCTGCCTCCCCGCAGTTCAACTTTGCCTTCCGAGCGGAGGATGAGAAGAGCAGCCTGGCGGTGACGTTTGTGCGGCGCACCAGCAAGATGCCGCAGCCTCCAAAGGTGGGGCAAGCCGGCTCTTTCAACCCGTGCTGTGCTGTGCTGTCTGAAGTGTGCCGTGGTAGGGTGGGCCGCGCTACGGCCGCCCGCACCTCCGCTCGCCCAGCGGCTGCCGCACGGCGGGGGCACAGCGCTGCGACGTGTGGACAGCGCGGCGGCACCCTTCCGCTTCGCACCCTGCACCCTGCTGATTCAATAAGTCAGAAGCGATGGTTTCAGTGGTGTTCTCCTCCAACGCCTTGTGCAGGCCACCAAGCACCACCCCTCCTCAGTGGATTTGGAGCTGATCAAGCGCCTGGCGGCCTCCACCAGCGCCTCCAGCCTGGCTTCTTTCCTCAGCAGGGAGTTTGACTGCATCAGCCGTGACCTGGCGGGTGAGCCGAGGCAAGCGGCAGGCAGCGGGCGCCGCGGGCAGCTTGGGCGGCCGCAGATGGCGCCAACAGACGTCTGCTGGGTGTTTGTGCCTGTAATTGGCGTGTTTAGTGAGGAAGGCTCTGCATGCCAGCATTGCTTGCCGCTGGGCGGACAGCCGTGGCCCAAGCCACCCCCCTGGTGCTTCCCTCTGCTGCACGCCCTGTCGCGTCTGAGCGCTCTTCCCGGCCCCAGTGCAGAGAAGATTTCGCTGGAGATGCGCTGCGACCCAGCCACACCTCCTTCCGAGCTGACCACCAAGCAGGTGGTGGCCATGCATGATCTGCTGCACCAGCTGCGGTTTGCAAGCCCCGACGGCGCGCACCTCAGCCCCGTGGGTGGGTGGGAGGGCAGGCGGATGGCAATGGGGCCTGCGAGCCGCACAAACGCTCGCTGGGGTGCCTGCTGTGGTTGCTTTGCGGCGCCGCCGTTCCAACAAAAACTTTCCTTGCTGCTGAAGGGTACTTGCAGCATCGCTCGGTGTTCACAGCCATCTAGGTGCACACAGCCTAGATGTACACAACCACGCACGCGCGCACTCGCAGCCCTGCTCGCCCCGCGTGCGCCCCACGCTGTGCACCCTGTGCAGGCGAGTACAACCTGCGGCTGGGCATCATGAAGGAGCTGCGCCCGGAGATGGTGGCCACACACGCGGGGCTGTCGGGGTGCACGAGGGCCACGCCTTTGTTGTCGAGGCGGCGGTGTCGGTGGGCGGGCGCGGCATCAAGCCGGGCCTCAACATCCATCGCTTCGCCAACCGCATACCGCTGCTGTTTGAGGTGGGTTCTTGCTTTCGTGCTTGCTTCTTTACTTGCCGTTTCCCTTTCTTGTTCTGGTATAAATGGCCCTCTGTCCAAGCAGAGACACCTGCAGGCGCGCCTGCAGCACTCGGCAGCAGAGGGCCGGGCATCGCCTCGCTGCCTGGGAGGCCCTGCCCGGCGCCTCAGCTGTGGCCGCGCCCTGGCTGCAGGGCGGCTCCGACGTCATCACCCGCACCGCCATCAAGCGCATCAACTGGTCTGCCTACAAGATCAACCAGGCCACCGACAAGGTAGCACGCCGGCAGGCGCACGAGCGGAGGGGCGGCAGCCATGCCAGCGCAGCGGTCGCCACCCAGTGGCAGGGGCGGCGGCAGAGGGAGGGCTGCGCCAGTGCACGCCATAAGGCTGAACGCGGCGGCTCGCTCACGCTGCCTTGCCACTGCTGCTGTGCAGGTGGGGGTGTTTGTGTCGCTCGTCTCCACTAAAATTCCCTTCAAGGGAGCTGGCAAGGAGTACATCGGTGGGCAGGGGTGTGATGTGTGAAGAGGACATTGCTGTGTCCGTGTGCCATTGCGTGTGCATGTGTGGTTGGCATGGGGGTGGCGGCTGGGTTGTTGTGGCCGACATCACCGAAGCGGCGCCTCTGAGCTGCCATGCGTGATGGCCTCAAACGTGCTGCTCGTCCTTCGCCGGCTGTCCTTCTTGATGCGTGCCAAGGCTCCCCCCCCAACCCCCTTCAATCTCGATCTCACTCAACCTCAGTCACAATGGGGTTGGGCCAAGCTGGGCATGCCACCCCTCGCACCTCCCGACCCTCCCGGTGAAAGCGCTGCGCCCCGCCCGCTGCGCAGCGGACGATGTGGAGGAGATGCAGGCGGCGGTGCGCTCCGCCATCCAGCAGTGCTGCGTGCAGCTGAAGAACAAGATTGCCAAGCAGCAGGCGGCGCGGGAGCAGCGGCAGCGCAAGAAGAACCTCACCAAGTACATCCCGAACGTGGCGGCGGCGCTCTTCACGGTGCTGCGGGCGGTGGCGGCGCAGCATGACGACGGGCCCCAAGGTGTGCCAAGCGGGGTGATGTCCGTCATTCTGTGGCGATTCGCCACCTGCCCCTGGCATGCAGCGCCAGCCACTTGCTGAGGTCCCCTTGCGACTGTGCCCCCAAGCCTGCGCTGCCTGATTTCCCAAGTGCCCGTCGGGCCGGCGCCCTGCAGCCAAGCGGCGGCGTCGGGACACGGCGACGGAGGGTGTGGTGGCGGGGGTGCGGGCGGGGAGGTGACTGAGGCTGTGCTAGCAGCCCGGCTGGAGCAACATGTGGAGCAGATTGATGTGGACATGGTGAGGGCTGGCGGGGGAAGCGGGCAGTTTGGGACGAGGGCTGGCGGCGTGGTGCATGGCCAGCTCTGGACGCGAGCGACGCCCCGCGTGTGCCGCCAACCCAGCCGATGCTGCGTTCACCTTTATCAACGCCACGGCCCAGGAAGCCTGCTTCGTTGCGGCAACCCACCCTTGGAGGGCGGCTGCGGCACGCTGCCCGAGACTCGCTTGTGCCTGCTGCGGTACCGCCTGAGCTCCACGCACGGTGTGCCACCCTGCGCAGGCGCTCGAGTATCAGCTGCAGCAGGGCGTGGCCGCGGCTGCCCGGGTGGATGCACACCTGGCGCCGCTCGCGCCGCGGCACAGCTACGGGCCAGAGGCGCACTGCGACGTGGGCGTGGTGCGGCTGCTGAAAGAGGCGTGATTCATGGAGTGCAGGCGGCAAAGCTTGGCACACCAGTGCCTCTAGCTGCGACCTGCCGGCGCAGTTATGTGCCCTGACAGGGCAGCAGAGGTCCCCTTGAGCCTGTCGTTCCAGCAGGTGCGCAGGAGCCGCTGCACAGCAGGGCACCGCGGGCATACATGGCTGCTCCCTTTGCCTGATGTCGACACACGGCTCTGCCTCTAAAGTGACAGCTGAAAACACAGTTCTGCGATGCAGCGCAGCAGCCACTATGTGCGCAGTTCAAGAAGAAGGGATGTCAGTTGTAGAGAGACGTCGCACAGCGACATCGCGGTTCACTTATTCAGTTCTTTTCTTGTTCAGTCATGAAATGGCGGCATGCGTCTGCTGGGGTCACGCCGGCATCAGCAGCCGCACGTCGTCGCCATAGAACGAAAGCAGGCTGGAGTAGCAGGAGGCGTGCGGGCCTCTGAAGAAGTCCATCTTGTCGCAGTAGCTCACTGCTGGTGATGGCGGCCGGTCCAGCAGCCGCCGCGTGCTGTTGCCGCTGCTGCGGCCGGCAGGCGTGCAGCGGCTGCTGCCCGTGTTCTTCTGCAACCGGCCAGGCGGCGGGAGCTTGGGGGCATCCACCCGCTCGTTCATGAGGTCTATCAAGCTGCTGAAGTCCTCATGGAAGGACTCCACCCGGCCGATGAAGTCCACGGCAGTCTCTCCCTCCTCGGTGACAAAGCAATCGGCTTGGGGGTGCACCTGCAAGCACATGCGGCTGAGTCGAGTGATCGACGCAACACAGCTTGTGGGCCCCTCCCACGAATGTGCCAGCTTGGTCAAGATGCTCACATGGCCGTACTGGTGCACGCCTGAGGCTGGCGCCTTGCAACACTCGTCGCTTTCATCCGGCTCAAAGTGGCCCTTGCAGGCGTCGCCCAGGACGAAGGGGTCCTCACAAAATTCCTCCCAGGTGGGGACGCAGCTGGGCTCCATGAAGCTCGCCAGGTAGAGGTACTGGCTGATGCTCCGGGTCAGCACCTGCGCAGCATGCAGACCTTGATTCCGGCATCCTCCATCACACGGCGATGCTGAGCTGGGCCCAGGTGGGCAGTCAGAGGCTCACGTTTCTTGCAAAGCCAAATACAAAGTATTCGTCCCACTTGGACAGGACATGGTCCAGCTGCGTCTGGTTGCCAATGTTCAAGTATCTGCAAGCGGCAAAACCATCATGACTGTGAAAGTTGGGCAGGTGACGGCACGGGTGGAGCACTGCAGGAGGCCTCACGTCAGGCATCTCGAGGCGGCGCGGCTCTTGTGCAGATTGGGCACGAAGCAGGGAGGGAAGTAAGCGATGATGGAGGTGCCTGCCGCCTTGGCGCTCTTCACAAGAATCACTTTGTGCTCGTCATTGTACGCCACGGCACACAGCCTCAAGGGTGGAGGCAGGGCGTCGCCCTGCAGCCGCCGCTCCCGCCAGTCGGCTGGGTAGTAGAGCTGCTCCGCACTGCCGCCGTCGCTGAACTGAGCGCGCAGCTGCGACAGGCCAACCAAAGGCCCGTGCTTGACCACCTTGCCGTGAAGGCTGAGCGGGGTGGATGCGTCCAGGGGGCCTCTGCCAGCAGATGTGAGACCGGCGAGCGGGAACTGCCACAAGCACACGGCCACGCCGAAGAGCAGCACCGACAACAGGAGCGGCCGCTGGGCACGCGACGCTGATGGGCGCGCACCCATTCCTTCCAAGGCTTGTGCAAATGGCTGCACAACGACGATAGTCGAGCGGGCGGTTCAGTGACTGCCAACAAGCGACGGCGGCAGGGGCAGGGCGCAGGCGGAGCCTGGCGGCTGGAGGGCCGCTGCGCAGTGCCCACGGGCATCGCTCAGGCCTCACTGCGTTGCTCGCAAATCGCTGGCACTAGCATTGAGGCCCCACCTTTTGGTTCGGTTGACAGGAATTAAAGACCCTGTCTGCGTTTATGCTGGACACATTAGTGTTGTGTGTGAAAGGTGTATACTGATAATAACAATGCCAGCACGCTGCCCTGTTCGTTCCCCATCAACGGCACCACTTGTACTGCTCGGGTAAAGCCGCTTGGTCTGCGCACGGAACCGGGTCCGATCAATGCCCATTGAACTGTGAAAGAGTTGAATCGCATGTCCGCAATGACTGGGGGACCCAATTTTTTCAAGCCAAGGCCTAAGCGAGGCCAAGCTCTGCTGTTCTTGATGATTGTGGCGGCCACTTCGCTGTTGCTGCAACAAATGCGCTGTCGAGCCCCGCTGGGGGCAGGTCAGCCTGCCCAGCACCCTGGCCAGGCAGCTGCAGTTGCAAGTGAAGTGGTCCAGGCCGGCTTTGGGGGCGTCCACCGCTACAGCATCCCCGGACAGTTTGAAAAGTCGCCGCCAGCCACGGATTCCGGTCCCAGGGCGGGCACGCTGCACATCTACCTAAAAGCGCTACGGTGGCCGGTGAGGCGGTTGGCCGCTGGGAGCGCGTGCACCCAAGCAGAACCCTGACCACCGCCCGTAGCTTTGCTTGCAGGTGGGCAACAGCACGTATCATCTGCGGCTCAAGGGCTTCCTTGCTTTTGAGCCCACGGTGCACCCAGCGCACTGGAAGGGCACGATGCACCTGGACGGCTTCGACACGTTTTTCAACGTGCCCGGTCGCGGCCCGCCTGCGCCTGCTGCTGCGCTCCGCCAGCGGCGGCTGGGAGCGGCCGCTATCGCTGGCCTTCTCGCAGCACCACTGCGAGATGTTCCCTCCCTGGGGCCAGCGCACCGAGTCGGGCCCCGACCACCGGGCGTGCTACGCCGCCGCACCCTTGGACAAGCCAGCCCACAGCCTGGCCGATCTGAGCGTCGACTTGGGGCCCACTACCGGCACCGACTACGAGCTGCTGGTGGAGGGCTGGCCGCGACGTGTGGCACTGAAAGCGCAGCTGCAGGCGGCGCTGGCAGCGCCGCCGGCAGCCACTGAAGCCGGCGGCCCGCCGCCGCTCTACCGGTCGTTGCCCACCTCCAAGGCGCCCGACAAAGTGATCCACCCTGCCAAGCTGGCACGACTGCTGGAGTGGGGCGACGAGTACTATGAGCCGCTGGGCCTGGCGGGCACACACCTGTATGTGCTGCCGGGCGAGGTGGCGGAGCTGGTCGCGCAGCAGGCCGTGCAGCGGCTGCTGGCGCGCGGCGGCTCACCCTCATCGAGTGGGACCAGTTCTCGTGGTTCAAGGTGCGCAGGTGGAGCGCAGTATCGACGGCCTGGCTGCCGCCGCTGCCGGACGGGTTGTGTTCGGATGCATGCTGAGCAGCAAATCTGGAAGGGGTCTCAGGCCCCGGGTTTGTGTCCCGGCCTGCCGGCTTGCAGGGCTGGACATACTACGACCAGCAGGTGAGAGCCTTCCCTCCTTTTGAAACGTCATGCGTGTTTTGCGCTTGCAGCAGTGTGCGGATGGGCCCGCACTGCATTGAACACCTGCCTGCCCCCCGCCTGCTGTTGCGCGCGCAGATTGTGCAGTCGCACTCTGTGCTGTCGTTCTGGGGCAGCCACGCACGGCTGCTGATGCTGGATGCGGACGAGTTCCTTGCGCCTGCCACGCCACGGCAGACCCTGCCCCGGCTGCTGGGCCCGGCGGGTGCCTGGCGGAGCAGCGCCCGGAGTGCCTCATGTTCTTCCGCCAGGACATCTACACCGCAGATCGCCCGCTCAACAAGCCCAGCGTGGAGCCGGGCTGGTGGGCCAGCAGCACGGAGCCCAGCCCGCTGCCGCGCTACAAGTACATCTCTCAGCTGCCGCGGCTGCCCAAGGTGATGGTGGACCCAAACCATGTGCTGCCTGTCATGGTGCACTACACCGCCATCTGCGACGGCCAGTCGGAGCTGGCGAGCGGCGGCTCCAACGACACGCTGCACTCTGCCTGCGATGCACTGGCGCCCTGCACCTGGGTGCCTCAGGACTGTGCCACAATGTATCACGTGAGCCTTTGCTTGCAGCCAGCACGAGGATTTCCTCGGGCTGCGGATTGCCGCCTTTGACACCCCCCCCATTTTTGCCAGCTGCCTTGCACAGCATGTTCTGCCCGCACTTCACCCGGCTGCAGCCATCGTGCTCCACTGCCCGCCAGCTGCACACACATGCCATCTCCACACACCAGCCCCAGCCCCACGGCCACACCACCGCACATGCAGCCATACCGCCATCCTCTCTGTCCTTTGCTGCAGGTCCCCAACATGCACTCTGGCCGTGCCCAGCCCATCAACGCAACGCCCATCCACCCCCGACTGGCTGTGGATGCTGAGTCGATAGTGAACGAATGCGCAAGTATTTGATTTTTAGATGTTTTCACACTGGGTTTTGTTACCCTGACATCCGATTGCTTGACTTAACCACTCTCCGGCTTTGAGGTACGCGTGACGGTGACCAAGTGAAGCCTTCAACTCCCGAAGGAACTTGGCTGGCTGCGCTGGCTGGAAGGGCTGTAGCCAGATAAGCCGTGGTCTGGATGAACATGCACTCCGCCTTGTAAATCATTAGGGAAGTGGGCCAGGGCTGTTTGCTTTCAGCGGTATCAGGTGCACATTGGTCTCCTGCACTACAGGTGTACTGCTGGCGCATTCCAAAACTCGGTTGTGCTTGGATAGTAGTAACGCTGTATTGAACCGGCTGCATCGCTAGTTGGTGTGTTGACTGCGAAGGGTCGGACAGCTGTCTTTGAGTTCATTCTGCACAGCTCAATGTCTTCCAAGCGGCGCCGCGAACAGACAAAAGCAATGTGCGAGGACCCCAAACGTTTGGTGAGCATTGGAGGTGCAAATTGGCAAGTCCCTTGCTCAAACTGATCATGGTTGTCTCTCTGCTCGGGGCGTGTTGCAGACTAGATCAGCAACTCAGAAGGTTCCCAGCGGCAGCAGAAACTCGGCGAACGCAGCGCAACCAGCTGCCGCCAGGCGTGGCGGACGTTCGCGTAGCAGCGCAGGTCAGCCCGCGCATGCTCGCAGCAGCACGACGCCGCGGCGCGAGCCCGCTGCAGCCTCGCGGGCATGCAAGCGGCATGAGGTGGCAGAGGCCACAATCGATGGGGAGACCTTCAGTGTGGGAGACAGCGTGTATGTTGTGTTGGACACCGACCAGGTGGCACACCTGAGAGATGACGAGGAGGACGACTGCGCGTGCCTGGTCTGCGGCGACGCAGAGAAGGAGGCGCGCGTCATGCTCGAGTGCGACCGCTGCCTGAGCGGCTGCCACTTGGGCTGCCTGTCGCCGCCGCTGAGCGAGGTGCCAGAGGTGCGGCCGCTCCCGCATGCTGATGGGCGGCTCAGCAGCCTTCCAGCTTCTGCTGCGTTCAGCGGCAGTATATCTTTGGGAGCATGGGCAGGTCACACTTCTCTTTCCAACCAACTGCATGTCGCTATAAATATTGAAGCACCCGGTGGATATGGAGGTAACTGGATGCACCCTGTGCCGCAGGGGGACTGGGTGTGCCCAGCGTGCGCTGCAGGGCGCGCCCCCTTGCCCGCCCGCCCTCCACCGCCCGCGACTGCCTGCTCCAGCGACGTGGCCTGGGCTTGGCGCGCATTGAAGCCATGTGGCAGGCACGCGGAGCCGCATGCCGGCAGCTTGGCTCCCCTTGGCAGATGCTGTCGCGCACCTGGGACAGCCCACCAAGCGCTCACCACGCGGCTCCTCCTGCTGCGGCTGTTGTGCAGGATGCCGATGGCGTCGTGGAATGCCTGTACCGCTGGTACTGCGTACCGGAGGAAACCCACGTGGGCCGCCAGGTGCGGCCGTGCGGCGCAGCAGGACCTTTGCGGTGGCAGCACCCCACGCGGCCTCCTTACCCGCACTCACGGCTCTCCCACGCTGTGCCGCCTATCCGCTTCTTCATTCCGACCCCATCCCGCCTCACACTCTCTCGCATGCGCTCCGGCCTCTTCCCTGCAGCGCCACCACCTGGCCCGCGAGGTATTCCTCACGCAGCTGCGAGATGCTGACAGCATCGATGCCGTGCTGCGCTACGCGCACGTGCTGGGGCCTCGGGAGTTTGCTGCTGGCGCCGCATGCTCTGCGCTGGGCGAGGATGTGTTTGTGTGCGAGTACGAGTACGACTCGGCCTGGCAGGTGGGCGCCGTGCATGGGTGTGTGTGGATGTGCTATACATCAGCATTGTTTATGTTGCTGCCGGGTGGTGGGTGGTTCGATGGTTGCTTGTGGGTGTGATAGGTGCTTGGCAGCTGGCAGCTGTGATGGATGCAGACTATTCTAACCATGGTTGGGTAAGGAAGTGGCAGGTCAGCGTGGGTTGGACTGCAGTGGGGCTGGCTCCCTTGCCCCCCCCAGTTCCCACCTGCCACACGTGTGTCCGTATGTGCTCACACCAAGCCACACACACGCTTGCCCTGGCTCGCCGCCCGCAGCGCTTCCGCCGCCGCGCAGCCTTTGATGGTGACAGCGAGGACGAGGCGGGCGGCGACGAGTGGGGCCCTGCCGGCGACGAGGTTTCAGACGATGAGGGGCCCGGCGGGGTGCGGCTGCAGGCAGGCTTGCGCTGCCACGAGCCCAGGGAAACAGCTGCCGGTGCTGCCGCGCGTTGCCATCGGCGACAGGGCCAGGAATCCACCATGCAGCAGCGCCCACCCACTTGGCAGGATCTGGAGGCTGAGGAGAGCCCGGGTACCGCGCGCAGAAAGCGCAAGTCGGCGCCCGCGGCGGCATCAACCGATGCAGGGAGGGCGGCGAGGAGGCGCTGGCGCGAGTGGGGGCGTTTGATGTGCCGCAGCACGCGCGCAAGCGGCAGCGCCAAGATACCGCACTCGGCAAGGTGGCACTCCCGCTGCCCTCGGGGTTTTCTTTTGCAGGCGACAGCAGGCAGTGGTAATGAAGTTGTGAATCAACTTCAGACAGCCTCCTCTTCCTCCTTTTTTCCGTGAATGCAGGCACGCAGCCTGCTGGCGCTTGCGGCCGTGCCGCGATCGCTGCCGTGCCGCGACGCCGAGCGGGGGCAGGTTGCCGATTTCGTTCGTGAGGTCCTGTCTGAAGGTGCGCTGCTGTGCTGCCGCGCTGTGAGCGCAGGCAGCTGTGGTGCCTTCTTCCCAACACAATGGCTGCCGTCTCAGCGGCTCGTTGCCCGCCCAGGCGCAACTGTTGTGTGTGGGCCACCTGTTTGTGGGGCCACCCGCTGCGGCGCTGCAGGCGGCGGCAAGTGCCTCTACGTCAGCGGCATCCCGGGCACCGGCAAGACGGCCACGGTACTGGAAGTCATGCGGGGGATGAAGCGCCAGAGGTGTGTTGTGCACACAGGGGAGCTTCTCCCGTAGAGATGGGTGGGACAGCGGTCCACACAACCCTCCGCTTCCCCATGATCACTTTCCGAGTACTATAGCAGCGGTTACCCCTGCTTGCAATAGGTCAAGTTTCGCCCCTTGCTTTGTGCTTCCCGCAGCGAGGAAGGCCGGCTGCCGCGCTTCCAGTTTGTGGAGATCAATGGCCTCCGCCTGGCTTCCCCCAGCATGCCTACTCCGCCCTGTACGAGGTCAGCACCGTGGGCCTGTCATGCGCAGCTTTGTTGCAGCTTTTGCCGCCCACAGCTTGCCGGCCTTCACCGCCACGGGGATGCAGAAGCTATGCTGCGCTGCGCCGCACCTGTGCAGGCCCTCACCGGCGACCGCGCGGGGCCGGCAGCAGCGGCCACTGCGCTGGAGGCCATGTTTGGCAGCGGCAGCGGCGGCGGGACTAAGAAGGGCGGGCGGCTGCCCACCGTGGTGCTTGTGGATGAGATGGACCTGCTTGTGAACAAGAGCCAGGTGGGCTCCATTCCACTGGTCTTTTCGCAAATGGTGCATGGAGCGGAGATGCAGTGGTTTGGCAAGACAGAGGGGTCATCCACCAGGGAAGGGCGTTGACCCTTGCCCAGTTCGGCTGGCAACAGATGCCAACCCCTGGCTTGTCCGAGCGCTTTGGTGCTGCGGCTCTCATGGCCTTGCCGCGCGCTGCCCTAACCCTGCCCTGCAGACCGTGCTGTACAACCTGTTTGACTGGCCGTCCCGCCAGGGCTCCCGCCTCTCCATCATCGGCATCGCAAACACGATGGACCTCCCGGAGCGCCTGCACCCGCGCATCGGCAGGTGGGCACATTTGCCATGCCTTGCTTGTGGGGTGACGACCGCTGGCAGTCCCCAAGAATCCCCCACCCCCACCCCCACACACCCACCCCCACACCCGCACCCTGCAAACACTCGCATACCCCCCCTTTTGCTGGCAGCTGTGGTTAAGGATGATACTGCCTCAACTTTGACAGTAGAACTATCCCTTGCTCTGCAGCCGGCTGGCGGGGCGGCGAATCGTGTTCCAGCCATACAGCAAGGACCAGCTGCGGGAGATAGTCAAGTCGCGCCTGGGTGCGGTGCATGTTGTGCTGCTTCACTGCCTCGAATAGTCACAAGCTCCATTTGATTTCAGGGGCCGAGCTCCCTCCCGGCATGCCTGCTCACCTGTACCGGCGTGCACACGGCTCTCAGCCCCTGCCTTGCTGTCTGCTTTGTGTGCAGAGGGTCTTGGCGCGTTCCAGCCAAACGCGGTTGAACTGGTGTCCCGCAAGGTGGCAAACTCTTCGGGGACGTGCGGCGGTGCCTGGAGCTGTGTCGCAGGTTGGAGGCAGCGGCAGCCAACAACTGCTGTCCAACATGCAGATTGTTTCGACATTGCAATACTGTCTTGGCAGGCTCCATCATGCCCCTGCTTCTTGCCCTGCAGGGCCGCCGAGATCGCCGAAGAGCGGCTGCACAAGCAGCAGCAACCGGGCTGTGGCAGCCCGGCAGACGCGCAGAAAGAGAGCGGCATGGTGGAGGTGCGCTGGCACGCTGGCCCCCGCCAAATCCTTCACAGTCGTGAAGGATAATATTCAGCACAGTCTGAATGTCCATGCCACTTGTTAGGGACAAGGATTACATTCTAGTGCAGTCTGACTGCCCATGCCCCTTCTCTGCTTCACGTCAACACGCCCTGAGTCAGGCTGCTGAGCATCTTTGCAGATGCGGCACGTGGCGGCAGCCATCGCGGAGATGTTCAACACGGGGCATGTGCGGCAGCTGCGTGAGGCGGCCCGGCTGGAGCGCCTGCTGCTGGGGGCCGTGTTCCTGGAGATCAGCAGCAGGTGGGTGCCGGTTGCCGCTGCATTGGAAATGCTTTATCCGAGGTGCGGCTGGGCGCTGTGTTCCTGGAAACCATCAGCAGGCCAGCGGTGCACTGAAGCTGACAGGCTGCAATCCCGCCCTTGGCTCATCACGCTGTGTCAGCGGCCGCGCCGAGTGCCTGTTGGCGGACGCGTGGGAGCGGCTGCGACTGCTGTGCTCCCAGAACTGCGAGGCGCAGCGCTACGACTTTGGCGACGTGCTGTGCTGCGCGGCACAGCTGGGCTCCAAGCGGCTCGTCATCTGCGATGCTGGTGGGGGACTGCTTGCAGCATGACAAGCGCCTTATTTATCAGCGTGCAGAACTGAAATCCACCCCAACGTGTTGTCGTGCTTTTGAAACCATCCTCGATTCGTGGTGCGTGTGAGTTCAGGTGCGCGGCGCGCGCGCATGAAGATGACGCTCAACATCGCCGCGAATGACCTGCTGATGGCATTGGATGGGGATCGAGACCTGCCGTGGCTGCGAGCGGCGATGAGCCGCACGTTGGAAGCAGTGCAGGCGGTTGCCACCATGTAGGAGCTGCCATTCGAGGTCATAATGTTCACAGATGTAAAAGTTGGACAGCATGCCTCCGGGAGAGTATCTACCCTCAGACAAAGGGCCAGGCGGCGCTGCAAGGCGTGGCTTATGCACCCAGGTTGAAAGAGCCTTCCACACCCTGCTGCAGCATCGGGCGCCATACTGACACTGCACCCAATGTGGCGCCCGGCATGTGTAGAACTCGCCGCGTCAGGCGCCATACTTGGCTGCGCGGCCCAGCTTGTACGCTACCTCATGCAGCACCCGTTCCGCTAGGATGCAGCCAGCCCCGCCCTTGCTTGTAATGTGAGCTGGATCAAGGGCAACAGCGCGGTCCACTCTGCATCAAACAAATGTGCTCAGCAGGTTGAAAGGACAGCACAATGTGGCAGCAGAAACAGCAAAGTCAGCTGTGCACGACTGTGCCGGCTTGCCTGATCACGCCAGGCAGACGATGGGCGACGATGGCCATGCTGCTCGCATCTGTGGCCACACGCTCCAGGCCTGCAGCCTGGTGGCTCTGCATGGGTCGCCGCACAGGCGGGAAGTCTGCAGCTGCGCTGTCACTGCTGCTGTGCGCGTGCAACACCTGTTGCTGCTGCTTCTGGTCTGCTTGTTCATGGCCCAGCCGTTGAGAAGCTGTTGACAAGACCAAGCTCAGCAAAACGCTGTCTCGAAATCCTGGCACCGAGTTCAAGTGGCGCAGCAGGCTGTCTACCCACTCCAGTGCTCGCTCGCTGCCAACGCCGTTTGAGACATCCCCGCCAGCCTGCACATCTTCTGCGGCATTCACGACAAGCATCACCATGTCCATGATATGATCATCATCCTGTTCCACATCGACGCTTTGTTCTTGGACATGAGGTTGCACTGAAGGCGCTGCTGCTGCTCTCATCGAATCTCCAACCGCCAGTGGCTGTACGCTCAGCAGATCGGCTATATGTGCTGCCAGCTCCTCTGCAGGCGGCCAAACATGCTTGCTGCTGCTGCCTGTGTTGCTTTGCAGGCGCTGGGTGAAGCAGCACCCAGCCAGCTTGCCAGCGCGTTCCACACCAGCTGTGTCAGTCAGCAGACCCGCGCGCAGCTGCTTGAACCTGTCACACACAACCCAGGAATGGTTTAAAATGATGAAAGATATGCAATCGTATATTTGTAAGATATGCTCGCAAGTTGCGCACCTGTCCGGCAAGAGGCCAGATGCGGGCGGTGCACCCTCCTGCAAGATGCCAAGCAGCTGCAGCGCCAGCGGAGGGCCACCGCTACGACAAGCCAGACGCCCTGCCCAACCATCTCGCACTGCAACATTAAGATGCGGCAGTCCAGCGTCAAGCAAGCTATATGCTGGTTCCAGTGCTGCCTGTACACAGATAACGAGGCTCTTCGGGGTGGCTCCTGGCGTGCCACCGCTGCGGCGGCACTTGCAGCTGCAGTGGGCGCAGGGCTGGGGACTGCACGGGGCTCTCGGCAATCCAGACAGTCACAAGGCTGCCGTTGAAATTTAGGCCGAGGCATACGCCGCTACTTCGCGACAGCGATCGATCACAACAAACAATTGCTGGCAGTTACTTTGAATATTGAGTCCACATTCTGAATCAACATCAGTGACACAAAGGTTCGCACCAGTAACCTGATGTCGGCTGCCGCCTGCTGGCGTACTGCTGTAGTGCAGTTCGCGGCGCCGCTCGGTACTGCAGACAAACGGAGATCCTGGGTGCTGTATTATAAGATAGTCATTCCTGGCGCCATTATAGACCCAGATGCGTCTTCAATTGACAAATGTGTGTTCCAGCAGAATGTGTGATCCAGCAGTCTACGCAAACACAAATCGCCTTAATATAGCATTATTACAAGCTTGAATCATAGCTTGTAATATCATAAGATCTAGGATACTGTGTAAGAAAAGCAACTAGGCGCCCGCATAGCAAAATTCTCACCTCCTCAATAATGCGTACTTTTTCAAGGTGTATTCCTTGGTTGTGCAGCTACAATCAATGAGATGGGAGTGCGGCAATCATCTCGATATAAGTCCGTGACGTATGTAGCCTCCGCTGTTCTGGTGTTTGTCCTTGGCTGTGGCGCCCTGTCAAACAACCCCTGGCGAAACCAACAGGCGTACGATGTGACAGTTGCTTTGCAAACAGCAGCTGGCCTTGCTGCGGCCGGGCAGGTGCCGGTCTTCCCAGCACAAGTGGCAGCGACTGTCGGCGACTTGAAGGCCGTCGGTGGCGGCGATGCTTGTTCATGTGCCAGCCTGCTCGGAAGCACAGAAAGCGGAAGCCCGTTGAGTTTGGTTGGAGGCGCTGTTGACCAGGTACGGATGCTGGTCACAGTGAAAGCACTTCAATTATGCATGATGACGTGTTGCACAGCTCACCCTGCTGTCGCGCAGGTCCGCCGCAACCTGGCCGCAGGCCGTCGCCTGATTGTGCTGATGAACTATACTGCCCGCAACACCATTCATTTTGGGCAGCAAGGTGCAACATATGTCCAGGCAAGGCGGTGAAACACTGCACAGCACGCCACTGCGAGACGCCTGCTCGTGGTCGTGTTGCGCACAAGGCGGCGTTTCACGCTGACAACTTCCCATCCACCCTTGTGCAGGAGCGAATGCTAGCGGCGCTGTTTGGGTGCAGCGCGCAAGTGATGGATTTCTGGGAGCCACAGCCAGGCAGTCCTGAGTTTGGCTCCCTGACCTCAGCGTTGGCAGAGGCCGCGTTGGTGGTGGTGAATGCGGAAGGCACGCTGCACCACAGGCACACCCTGCTGCACCCTTCCCTGGAGCTGGCGGCACGCCACGGCGCCCGACGTGCCGCTATGGATCATCAACTCTTCCTTTCAGTACAACCTGTCAGCCCCTGTGCACGGCACGTTGGGCTTTTTCCGCGATGCAGCCTATGCCGCCCTTCGCGACGGCATGAGCTATGCGGCGGTGCGCTCCGCGCTGCCCTGGGCACGTCACTTGACGCTCAGCGCAGACCTCACAGTGCTGCTGCCCCACCGCTTCACGTCAGATGTGGAGAAGCAGCTTGCAGCGCGTGTGCCTGCACGCAAGAGCAGGGACGTGAGCCAGGGCACCCCGCTGCGAATTGTGCTGTCGGCGTCTGCCTTGCACATGGCCGCGTATGCCTCCTTCTGGCGGGAGCTGATCCCTCTGGTGCTGGCCTACCACCCCAACAGCACCTTCATCCTGGCTCTGGACTGCAACAGGAAGCTATCCTCCGAGCCCTGGGCCAGGTTTCCGGGCAAATATCCCGGGGCCAACTTTGAGGGGCTGTGCGAGTACGAGACACTGGCGGAGGTGTTGTGGACGCTGCGCTGTGCCGACGTTTTCATCGGGGGCGCTTCCACGCCGCCACATGTGAGCCAGGGAGGGTTGCAGCTCCCAGCGTCACATGCCCGTTGCGGCTTCCAGTGATTCTCTCCGTTGGCCGGCATCTGTCCCCGGCCGAGCCTGCAACCACGATCCCTTTTGCAGATGCGCTGCTGGCGGGATTGCCTGCAGTGCTGCTGCCCAGCAACACGTGGAAAGTAGAAGCCTGGGCAGCACTGGTCAGCTCGCCGGGCGTGGATTATGTGCCCGCGGGGCCAGCAGCTGGAGCGGAGCAGGTCTGGCAGCGCGCACAGGGGGTGATGGCACAGCGGGAGCAGCTAGGTCACCGCGGCCTAGCAGGCCTGCGCCAGCTGGCACTGCACAACTTCCCATTGTCGGAGCCTGTACAGGTGGCGAGCAGGGTGACAGCAGAGGAGCTCCGCATGCAGCGCTCGTGGCTGGCGCAGACAGCAAACAAGCGACGGCGCAGCACTTTCTGCGAACGGTTCGGGGGCAGGATCAAGGACGGCAAGAGCCCAACCAGGCGCTCGTTGTCCTGAGTTGCAGTTGACAGGCCCCAAAACAAATGGCGAGCTGCTGCACCCTCAGCTTCCCAAGGCAGCACAGTCTCAAGTGATGGTCATGCTCACCGTCCAATTGTTCGCCACTTCCTGCTCCTGCTCCCAATTTAGTTGCCTGCTTCCTCCCTCACTTGCGCAAGTTGTGCTGGTGCATCCATGTCTCTTCCCCTGCTGCAAACATTGAATATAAGCTGATGGCAAGAAGACGGCCCTGCTGACGGCGTCATACACTGAAGAAAATGGCGCTGAACAGAAGCGGTTTTCTGAAAGTGGTGTGCACCAGGGATCACAGGAGCCAAAATGCTGAATGCTGTTTTGGGTCGTATCAGATCGAATTTGTTCTGAATATGACGGCCCACGCTGCAATTCTGGTTGCCGAAATCAATCTGCACGCCACTGAAAGGAGCCTCCGTACTGCTGGCACAACATGTGCGGCCTGGCCACTTGAATGTTTGACAAGCCCCGGCGCACTGGACATAATTGAAATTCAAGTACATGTACCACGAGACAGATCGTGGAGGGGCTGAAGAGGCGAGTGCGAACAGAATGCTGCAAACCACAGCCCTATCGAGGCCCCAGTGGCATTGTATGTGCGGGTTCTCATGCGACAGAAGGCTAGGGATGGGCCGACAGCACCTGGCAAGCTGCTGTTTCCTGAAGCCTGTGGATGGTTGTTGGCAGGCTGCGCTGGTCAGCTGCTGTAACCTGTCCCTTGCAGGATGTTCCCTTCTGATCCGCTGCTGAAAGCCAAGCAAGGCCCCCAGGCTTCACGGGGCGACGTCTGCCCCTGCGTGCCATCTTGCTGACAGCAGCAGTCGCAGCTGTCCTGTGGTTCAATCAGCCCCCGAGCTTCCATCGCACGCCTCAATGCGCAGGCAGCACCAGCCAGAGCATGCAGCGCAATGCAGCAGGTGGCGCGTTCAACGAGGTCTTTGCGACGCTGTTTGCTATAGAAATGCAGCTGCTGCTCAAGCTGAGCAACGAGGGGCCCCTGCCGCCCACGGAGGCCCCCACAACCTTGAGGAGATCACGGCCATGCTGCAGGCGGGTGCTGCTGCGCAGCAGCTGCTACAGCGCCATGCAGAGCATCACGTGCCTCACTTTCACGGCGCTGCTGACCGGCAGCACGAGCATGAATGCATCACGCCCATCCCACGCATCGAGGTGCTGCTCATACCTGCAGGACCAGGGCATCAACATCTTGTTTGTGTCGTTCCGCTGGGCCGACCAGCAGCCCACCCCGACGCATTTGACTTCAAGGTAATGGATTATGTGCAGCAGACGGCTTGCAGCCGCGGCCTCAGGCTCATCGTCATCTTTGACGCCCGCGCCAGCCCCGCCTGGGTGTTTGACAAGTACCCAGAGGCTGGGTTGGTAGACGCCGACGGCGACGTGCGCAAGGAGATCTCCTTCTCCGACGGCGGCGCCATGCAGCTGCTGCACGACTGGCATGAGGCGGCGCTGGCGCGCCTGGCCGCCGCCAACGCCTCCTGCATCCACTCCATCCAGCCCACCTTCAACAACCAGTATGAAACCAAGTACACGCAGGTGGGTGCTGCCTGCAGTGTGCCGCTGTGAAACTATGCCTGTGCGCACGTGCTGGGCAAGCCTGGGGGACACATGCAGCGCTAAATGCCTACACGTCGCATGCCCTGGGCAGCGTACAGACACATGCTGTTGTTTGGTTCGCCTTTTATCAGTGCCCTCTTCGTGAAGGGCCGACAGCTTGTTGCCACCCAACACCAGCACTCCCTCTGTGCAGGAGCGCGACGCATTCCAGGACTACAGCCCCAACGCGGTGGCGCTGTACCGCCAGTACCTGCGCAGTATTCACGGTGGCATCGCCTACTGGAACACGCGCTGGGGCACCAGCTTCCCGACTGGGCCTCCTTCCGGCCGCCGCCGCTGCACATGCATGGGCCGCACTGGAACAACTCGCTGGCCGACCTGTCCTACTGGGACTGGCAGCACTTCCGGCACCAGCGCATCCACGAGGCGCACGAGCACTGCTGCCAGCATGTGGCGGCGCACGGCTTCCGCTGCATCATGCACTTTGGCGAGTTCTTCTCCGCCAACGACGCCATCTACGCCTCTGGCGCCGTGTTCACGCTGGCGGCCAGCCCCTGGCTGGACTACATTGTGGTGGACTCCAACTTCATCACCGCCGCCCTGCAGCCCAACGACCCGCGCGTCGTGCAGCTGCTTCTCAGCGCCATGAAGCCCTTCGGCAAGCCGGTGTTCTTCGAGGGTGCGTTTGAGGAGATCAAGGACCCCGCGGTGCACCGCCGCGCTGTGGAGCTGACTGTGGCGTCGGGGGCGCACGGCATCGGCTTCACCAACTGGCTGGACCGCGTGGGGCCCACCTTCTTCAAGGACACGCTCAGCGGGCTGTCCCACATCCGCAGCGAGGGCCCCCCGTGGCCATCCTCACGCCCTACCGCTCCTACTACGCCTTCAAGGGCATGGGCTACGTGGCGCCCGGCAAGCGCGACCCGCGCGACCCCGTGCAGGACGACCTCTTTGCCTGCCTGGACGCCGTGCAGGCTGCGGTGCCCGCGCTGGGTGGGCTGCAGATCTTTGGCGTCCCAAGGATGCTGCTGACTGTGCTGCAGCACTTTGAGCAGGTGTTCTACCTGGAGCCGCGCGTGCTGCTGTCCGCCGACGCGCGCAGCATCGAGCGGGTGCAGGGCGTGCGGCAGAGCTGCGCGTCCCCTTCCGCAGCTGCTTGCCGCGGCAGGAGAAGCCGATCGCGATCAACGAATGCTGCCCCACGCTCTAATCGTGATGTAAAGCATGCTTAAACATGACAGGCTTCATGCCGCGGGAACAGCTCCTGCTCCTTGCTGCGCTGCCTGCACCTCCTGCTGCATCTTCACCAACTGCAGCAACACGGCGTTACTATCGGTGAGCAGATGGACAAAATGCGGGAGTAAATGTGGCCAAAACAACTGCGCAGAGGACGAGCATACCTGCGCCTGCTTCTTGCCCTGCTTCTCCTCCAACTGTTGCAGTTGTGTGTCAAGCCGCTTCAGCTCGCCTGCAATAGCACTTACCAATAAGACGGCAGCAGAAACTAAAGCCGATGCTGAAAGCCGATGCTGAAGTTGCACAGACAGTCGCTCAGCTCACCGGCAATGAACTCCAGGCGCTTGCTAACATTGCTGCGTGCCTCCAGCGTGTCTTGTCGCACAAGCACTGGACCGATCATCTTGTACACATTGGCATCCTCCGCCAACATGCCCAGTTCCTGCGGGCAGCTCACAACGAGACATTACTGGACTGTTGCATTACTGGACTGTTGCTTGCAAAGTAATCATGCTGTTGAGTGCAGTTGCTGGCAGCAGGACCCACCTGGATCACCATCTCGTTTTCGTGCTGTTGCTGCAGGGATTGCTGCCTAAGATGATGGTTTTGCTGGACATCTGCAGCAAGGCGGCAAATGGTCGTGGTGATCGATGTGATGGTAGAAGGTCGACCGACGCGGCCTTGTAGAAGGAATCTCACCTTGCTGCAGCTGCTGGAAGGCGGCAATCTCCTTTTGCAGCCCGCCCTGCAGGGCTTGCAAGCGCTCCATTTTCGGGGTTGAAAGCGGCTGTGCCACCGCCGGGAGCTCACGCTACAGTCTGAAAGCGAACTTATTTATGGACCCTGTGCGTCTTCGCTCGAAAAGGCGTCTCCATGCCGGCAGGACGAGGTAGTACAAGTCGTCTCCGCAGTGCGTCCCAGGCTTGATCAGGGCCCCAATGCTGGGTGCAGGCCACTGTCCGATGGTCTGGAGCTGTCTGGATCAGCTGAGCGGACCAGTCAGTTCCCGTTCGGAACAGAACCTAGGTTTGGGTCCTTTAGCGACAGCGCGTATTGCGAATCGCCACGATCTATTTGTATACAACCCTCAAGAAACTGTTAGCACCCGGCACAGCCTGCAACTTGCGGCAAGAACGCAAAGCCAACGAAACCGACAAAGTAAGCTTGTGTGCAATCTGGCTGGTTGCCATCATGATTGTACCGAACAAGATGCGCAGCATTGATCAAAGGGGGTGCCGGGCGGGTTGCCAGGGCTGGGGTTGCCGCACACCCCCTTGGGTGCTCTAATTAAATCCCTCGACTGTCCTAAGCGGTTATGTTCACGGTGGTCGTAACAGAAGCGCCCTCACGCACGGGTGGCGAGCTCTTTTTCAAACAAACTGGCGATGACGGCGCGGCAAACTTCGCCTCGCATCCTATCATCAGCGGCATGTGTAGCGAGCGCCTGCGCCGGTCTGCTGTTTGTAGCAGGTTACAGCAGCTGGTCAAGCAGCTCCTGGCAAAAGCAGCAGCCTGTTGATGTGCAAGCTGCATTGCAAGGAGAAGCAGGCCTGGCTGTGGGCGGGCAGGTGCCAGCAAAGCCTGCAGTAACTGTCGGTGAGTTGAGGAGAGTCGGCGACGGCGACACCTGTTCCTGTGCCAGCCTGCTGGGCAGCACGTCAAGCGGAAGGCCGTTGGCATTGTTTCGTGGCGCAGTCGAACAGGTGAGGCATGCTCAATTGGCAGCTTGGAGGCCTGTAAAGTGTGGCAAATGGATGGCTCAATGCGATATGGCGCCATTCCACCCACAGGTCCACCACAACCTTGCTTCTGGCCGCCGACTGATTGTATTAATAAACTACACAGCCCGCAATGGCGTTCATTTTGGACAGCAGGGTGCAACTTATGTCCAGGCAAGCAGTGTTGGGCTGCATGGGAGCATCTTCTTGATCCCCCTCCATCTTGCAGTCTGCGGTGTTAGCCCACAAGAGGCCCTCGGGCCCACTACTGGTTTTATTCTGCAGGAGCGCCTCCTGGCAGCGCTGTTTGGTTGCGGCACGTCTGTCATGGATTTTTGGGAACCGCAGCCTGGCAGCGCTGAGTTTAGGAACCTGACGGCAGCCCTGGCGGAGGCTGCGCTGGTGGTGGTGAATGCGGAGGGCACGCTGCACCACAGGCGCACCCCGCTGCATGCCAGCCTGGAACTGGCGGCCCAGCACAGCGCCGACGTGCCGCTGTGGATCATCAACGCATCTTTCCAATACAACATGTCAGCACCGCTCAACGGCACGCTGGAAATTTTCCGTGATGCAGCCTTTGCTGCTGTGCGGGACGGGCTGAGCCATGCAGTGCTGCGTTCCTCGCTGCCATGGGCTCGGCACTTGACGCTCAGCGCGGACCTCACGGTGCTGCTGCCCTACACCTTTAGCCCAGATGCGGCGAAGCACCTGGCGGCACGCGTGCCTGCATGGAACAGCAGTAACCTCAGCAATGGCGCCCCACTACGAATTGTGCTGTCGGCATCCGCTATGAATGCGGACACGTATGCGCCCTTTTGGCGGCAGCTGATCCCACTGGTGCTGAATTCCCACCCAGGCAGCACTTTTGTCCTCGCCATTGACTGCAACAAACCGCTGTCCTCCAGACCCTGGGCAGAGTTCCCGGGTTCATTTGAAGGGGCCACGTTTGAGGGGCTGTGCGAGTACGAGACGCTGGCGGAGGTGCTTTGGTCGCTACGTAGTGCCGATGTATACATTGGGGGCGCTTCCACGCCGCCACATGTGAGCTTGGGCTGAAGAGCCTGATTTCTGCATTGACTGCAGCTGGCTTGCTCTCTCAAGCTGATCGCCTTTTGTTCCTTCACAGGCTTGCGCACCAACCACCCCATTTGCAGATGCGCTGCTTGCGGGCCTGCCTGCAGTGCTGCTGCCCAGCAACACCTGGAAAGTGGAAGCCTGGGCAGCACTGGTCAGCTCGCCGGGCGTGGATTACGTGCCTGAGGGGCTAGCAGCAGGAGCGGAGCAGGTTTGGCAGCGTGCGCAGGGGGTTATGACGCAGCGGGAGCAGCTTGGCCGCCGCGACCTGGCAGGCGTGCGTCAGCTGGCACTGCACAACTTCCCATTGTCGGAGCCTGTACAAGTGGCAAGCCAGGTGACAGTGGAGGAGCTTCGTATGCAGCGTTCGTGGCTAGCGCAGACAGTTAACAAACAGCGGCGCAGCACGTTTTGCGAGCGTTTTGGCGGCTAGATGGGGAAGGCCAAGAGCCAACCAGGCGCCTGTTGTCCTGAGTTGCAGCTGACTGTCCAAACTCAAATGGCAAACTGCTGCACCCTCAGCTTCCTAGGAGGCAGCACGGCCCAAGTGATGGCCATGCTCATCGTCAAATCGTTGCCTGCCAGCTTCCTGCTCCCCGTTAGGTCGCCTGCTTTACTTCTCCCCACTTGCGCAAGTTGTGCTGGTGCATCCATGTCTCTTCCCCTGCTGTAAACGTTGCGCAGCTGATGGCGATTCCTGCGGTTTTATGGTTGTGATGAAGTTGTGCCAGCTCAAGCAGCAGGACTGCCAATAACTGCTTTGTATGCAACTTCTTTCCTGTTGGTCATTAGGCACCGCGTAGGGTCCGGGGCCCTTTGGAGAGGGCCCTATGGGCTTTAGGGTCTGGGGAAAATGCCCTTGGGGCTTGAGGAACTTGCCTGACTGGAGTTGTGAGTTGAAGGCAGACGACAATTGGTCTGCAAGTGATGACGTTGTGGTTGCACGTGGCGGAAGCCGAGGTGGGGACGTTGTGCAGATTTAAGGATTTGGGAGGTAGGGCGCGTGAGGGCCTGAGCAGCGTAGCAAAGGTCAGAGGATTGGGAAGGGCGGTGGCTACCCTCTGGGAAGGGGAAGGCTGGGACCCCTTGGGGGTAGGGGGATGCCCAGGCTGGCTGCCACACTGCAGGGAGGGGAGGAGGCACCCTGCAGGAGAGCAAAGAAGGGAGCCGCTGTGAGACAGAGGATCAGAGCAGCTGGTGTTGGCTGGGTGTGCAGGCAAGTTGGGAGCTGCAAGGCAGCACCGTTGTAGCCTGGGCTGAACTGGTGGTCTGCACTGCTAGCTGCTGCCAGAGCATTGCAACAGAAAAACTGGCAGATCCAGCAGAGCCAGCAGCAAGCAAAAGAGAACCTGCACACTGGCAGGGCCTGTGCGGGCATCAGAAAAATGCCTGTCACAGGCCAAACAAACACCAGCCTGGGCATGAAAGCTAGCCACAGGCAAAGTTAAACATTCTGGCGCTCAAAAGAGAGCAGTGAGCAAATCGAAGATGCCTGTGTTCTGCGTACTGCTAGCACAACATCTGAGACCTGGCCACTGGAATCTTTGTGTAAGTGCAGTGTAGCGCGTCTTCTTCATTTTCTTCTTCTTCTTTGATAGCGTCCCGGCGCAGTGGACATAATCAAAATTGAAGTATACGCACTCTGCGAGATGAATGGTGGAGGGGCTGAAGAGGCGAGTGCGAACAAAATATTCTGAACCACCACGCTATCGAGGCTATCCCAATGGCATTGGGCACTGTATGTGCGAGGTTTCATGCGACAGAAGGCTAGCAAGCTGCTGTCCCCTGAAGCCTGGTGGATGGTTGTTGGCAGGCTGCGCTGGTCAGCTGCTGCAACTTGTCCCTTGCAGGATGTTCCCTTCTGATCCGCTGCTGAAAGCCAAGCAAGGCCCCCAGGCTTCACGGGGCGACGTCTGCCCCTGCGTGCCATCTTGCTGACAGCAGCAGTCGCGGCTGTCCTGTGGTTCAATCAGCCCCCGAGCTTCCATCGCACGCCTCAATGCGCAGGCAGCACCAGCCAGAGCATGCAGCGCAATGCAGCAGGTGGCGCGTTCAACGAGGTCTTTGCGACGCTGTTTGCTATAGAAATGCAGCTGCTGCTCAAGCTGAGCAACGAGGGGCCCCTGCCGCCCACGGAGGCCCCCACAACCTTGAGGAGATCACTACGCCTTCAAGGGCATGGGCGACGTGGCGCCCGGCAAGCGCGACCCGCGCGACCCCGTGCAGGACGACCTCTTTGCCTGCCTGGACGCCGTGCAGGCTGCGGTGCCCGCGCTGGGTGGGCTGCAGATCTTTGGCGTCCCAAGGATGCTGCTGACTGTGCTGCAGCACTTAGAGCAGGTGTTCTACCTGGAGCCGCGCGTGCTGCTGTCCGCCGACGCGCGCAGCATCGAGCGGGTGCAGGGCGTGCGGCAGAGCTGCGCGTCCCCTTCCGCAGCTGCTTGCCGCGGCAGGAGAAGCCGATCGCGATCAACGAATGCTGCCCCACGCTCTAATCGTGATGTAAAGCATGCTTAAACATGACAGGCTTCATGCCGCGGGAACAGCTCCTGCTCCTTGCTGCGCTGCCTGCACCTCCTGCTGCATCTTCACCAACTGCAGCAACACGGCGTTACTATCGGTGAGCAGATGGACAAAATGCGGGAGTAAATGTGGCCAAAACAACTGCGCAGAGGACGAGCATACCTGCGCCTGCTTCTTGCCCTGCTTCTCTTCCAACTGTTGCAGTTGTGTGTCAAGCCGCTTCAGCTCGCCTGCAATAGCACTTACCAATAAGACGGCAGCAGAAACTAAAGCCGATGCTGAAAGCCGATGCTGAAGTTGCACAGACAGTCGCTCAGCTCACCGGCAATGAACTCCAGGCGCTTGCTAACATTGCTGCGTGCCTCCAGCGTGTCTTGTCGCACAAGCACTGGACCGATCATCTTGTACACATTGGCATCCTCCGCCAACATACCCAATTCCTGCGGGCAGCTCAAAACGAGACATTACTGGACTGTTGCTTGCAAAGTAATCATGCTGTTGAGTGCAGTTGCTGGCAGCAGGACCCACCTGGACCACCATCTCGTTTTCGTGCTGTTGCTGCAGGGATTGCTGCCTAAGATGATGGTTTTGCTGGACATCTGCAGCAAGGCGGCAAATGGTCGTGGTGATCGATGTGATGGTAGAAGGTCGACCGACGCGGCCTTGTAGAAGGAATCTCACCTTGCTGCAGCTGCTGGAAGGCGGCAATCTCCTTTTGCAGCCCGCCCTGCAGGGCTTGCAAGCGCTCCATTTTCGGGGTTGAAAGCGGCTGTGCCACCGCCGGGAGCTCACGCTACAGTCTGAAAGCGAACTTATTTATGGACCCTGTGCGTCTTCGCTCGAAAAGGCGTCTCCATGCCGGCAGGACGAGGTAGTACAAGTCGTCTCCGCAGTGCGTCCCAGGCTTGATCAGGGCCCCAATGCTGGGTGCAGGCCACTGTCCGATGGTCTGGAGCTGTCTGGATCAGCTGAGCGGACCAGTCAGTTCCCGTTCGGAACAGAACCTAGGTTTGGGTCCTTTAGCGACAGCGCGTATTGCGAATCGCCACGATCTATTTGTATACAACCCTCAAGAAACTGTTAGCACCCGGCACAGCCTGCAACTTGCGGCAAGAACGCAAAGCCAACGAAACCGACAAAGTAAGCTTGTGTGCAATCTGGCTGGTTGCCATCATGATTGTACCGAACAAGATGCGCAGCATTGATCAAAGGGGTGCCGGGCGGGTTGCCATGTTCTTGTTTTTGGTAGAGCCAAGTCTTGCACTATCATCAACAATGCAAATGACATGATGAGAATGGATAGGTGGTGCATCATCAAAGCTGCGTCACACACACTGGCCCTCCAGCCGCCGCTGCACACGCGCCGATGTGGCCGCTTGGAGCTTGACGGAGGCAACACGTGCATGATGAGGCAGCGTGTGTTCAGCCATTGCACCCTTTTCGTACCTGCAGGCCGGCTGTGAGGCAATTAGCGAGGCCTGCGCAAAGCACGTGCGACTTCCGCTTTCGGCATCGCCATTCCCCCACCACGGGTGCCACGCCTGAGCAATGGCTGAGCAAGTGGAGACGACGGGCAGCACGCCCATGTTTGCCATCTTCCTGCTAAGGTGGGCTGGCGCCTCTGCGCAGAACTTTCCTGAAGGTTATGACAGACTTTTACGAATTGCTTATGAATGTGAACTTACTTACAAAATATGTATCTTTAATTGTGTGTTGGTGCAGCATGTACTCGCTCTTCCTCATCCCTATCACTCTATACAAGCTATCAGGTGGCAGCAACGATGAGGCAGAGGTGGGTCCAGCATCCTCCCACATGCCAACTGCACGCATCCTGGCCGTTTGCTGGCTGGCTGGGTTCACCCGTGCTGGCCGCCCTTCTGCCAGGTGGTGAAGACATGGTCCACCAAGAACAACAAGCGCGACAAGCAGGGCAAGCTGCTGAAGCACCTGCGCACCGTGTTCAGCACCCGCATGATGCTGGCGTGGCTGGCATGGGCGCTCCTGCTGTGGTGAGGCCGCGATGCCTGCATGCTTGCCAGTCAACGGCCCTTTGTATAAATTGCTACATGCACGGATACTATCTGGTGGTTGTAGGTATGTGAAGCACAGCATGGGCCAGGTGGAGAGCTTCGATCCATTCCAGATCCTGCAGGTGTGAGCCGGGTGTGAAGCATGCAATGTCCTTGCGTGCGGGTATTTAGGGGCGAGTAAGGACCAGACTAGACTGGCCAATCTGCTGCGGGAAATCGAGCTCCCGCCAAGTTGCTCGGTGTGTACCGCAGGTGCCGCTGGACGCCAGCGAGGCGGAGATCAAGAAGGCGTACCGCAAGCTGTCGCTGCAGGTGCGCTGTTTTCTCTGTAAGCTTGCCTGCTCAGCATGCCCTGGCCTTTATCCACCCCTGCTCCCTTGGCCAGCTGCGGTCTCCTGTTCCCGTTGGTATTGGCTCAACCGCATGCATGCTACTGCGCGACTTTCTTCCCGTGCAGTACCATCCCGACAAGAACCCTGACCCCAAGGCCCACCACTACTTTGCAACCTACGTGGCCAAAGCGTACAAGGCGCTGACGGACGAGGTATCGCGCGAGAACTACAAAAGTACGGGCACCCCGACGGGCCCCAGGCCATGACTGGTGGGTTGTTGAACCACAGCATGGCAACTTTTTTATAGGAATCTCGAATAAAGTGCAGGCTGAGTGGGACAGGCGGCCCTGCTGGCTGCTGTTGCTGTGTTTATTAGGTGTGCTTGCGCAGTGTCCCATCGCCACCTTCAAGCCAGCATCTGACAGCAGTATCCCTTGCATCCTCCAAGCCCAACCCTGGCTGCCCTCGCAGTGTCGGTGGCGCTCCCGAGTGGTTCTTCTCCAAGGACAAGCAGGCGGCGCCCCTCATCCTGCTGGTGCTGCTTTTTGGCGGCATAGTCACGCCGCTGGGCGTGGCCGCCTGGTACCTGATGGGGACGCAGAAGTGAGCGGGACCATTTCTGCCGTGCACTTCTCGCTAGCAAGCCTGGCCCACCACCACGCCCAGCACCCACGCCGATGCACCTGTGCTGCCGCCGCAGATATGTGGGCGCCAACCAGATGATGGAGGAGACTCTGGCTCTGTTCTTGGACCCACGGTACGGCATCAAGGAATCGCAGGCGCTGAGCCGCATACCCGAGACGCTCGTTTGTGCCATGGAGTTCATCACGCTGCCCAGCCCTGCGGTGCGTGGCCGGCAGAGGGTCATGGCTGCCGACCCGGCGTGCCGGGTTCTAGGCTCCCTGCGCCAGATCTAGCTCATCAGGCAAATCAGCCCAACCAGTGTGGTGTGCAAGTGTGGTAGTGGAGCATTCAGGTGTGGGCCCTCTACCATGCCTTGATGTGCGACTGCTGCATCCCTGGCCGCTGCAGGACCAGGGCCCCGCCTTGGATGAGCTGCGCAAGACGGTTCTGCGTTTGCACCCCGACCTGAAGGACAAGAGCGCTTTCTGGAAGCGGCGCACTTCAGTGCTGAAGGTTTGGGGGAGGGGGGTGCTGGTGGACTAATCGTGTTGCCTGTCGTACAGGCAACGTGCCGATATGATTGTGTTTCATGTCATGCGGCTGTCCTCCTGTTTGCAGACTCATGTATAGTTAGCCCATCAATGTGCCTGCAGTGCAGCTTGTGGCCGCCGAGGCACAACCCAGCACATGCTCTGATTGCTGCTGTCCCCTTGCTCCGCTCGCGTGGCAGGTGCACATGCTGCTGCTGGCGCACCTGTCGCGGGAGGACATCCCTGCCCCGCTGCAAAAGGACCTCCACTTTGTGCTGACCAAGGGGCTGCCGCTGCTGCAAGAAATGCTTGGAATAGCCACCGTGCCCCGTATGCAGGTGCGCATCTGCCGGGTTGCTCACTTTGCTTTGGGGGTCTTCTGTCTGCTCCGACCTGGCTGATGGCCAGGCAGCTAAACAGTCCCCGGTAGAGCCGGGACATGGCACGAGTGCGGGGTAAAGAACACAAGGGCAAGGTTGCTTTACGCTCTCTGGACCCTGCTGGGCCGCCTTGTAAAGGGTTGATCTATGTCGGTTTGAAGGTTGTTAAACATGCTCATCTAGCCTGTTGGCTGCGTTGGGTCCATGCTTGCGTTTGCTCAGGCTGTTCCCGTTGCCCCCATTCGTGCAGCCCAACTATGGATGGCTCACCCCCGCTGTCGGCTGCATCGAGCTGACGCAGTGCATGGTGCAGGTGGGGGCCGTGTGTGCACACGGACCAACGGCTGTCTGCGATTCTAGCCCTTGGTCTGCCAATGTCTGCAGCTTAAAGCCAGGTGCCTGGCCGGTCCTGTTGCAGGCAGTGCCGATGGCCGCCAAGAAGGCCCCTCACATCGGCAAAAGCTGCGAGAGCCTGGCGGCACTACTGCAGCTGCCCCACTTTGACGGCGAGGTGCTGCGCAAGCTGGCACGGAAGAAAGTCAAATTGCTGCCAGGTGCAGTGCTGCATTGGGTCCACATGCTTCCGTTGGTTTTGCAGAGTGTTCAATCAATCCGTTCCCCCATTTTCTTTCCTCCAGTGGAGGTTTCAAGCTGACCAACACTCTGGGTGTCCACCGTGATGTGTGCAGAGTTGCAGCAGGTTTCTGCAGACGAGCGGCAGTCGCTGCTGGCAAGCTGCGGGTTGACCGGCAGCCAGGTGGAGGATGTGGAGACCATGCTGTCGGGTGCGCATGACTGCTTAGAGTTTTGCTGTGCTGACTTGTTAATGTGCCAGCTGTGGACTGGCTGTGCCGATTGTCAGGTGTGCTGCATGTCCGCTGTTGCTTCTTTGCCAGCAGAGGATGTCGCTGGCAGGGACACAAGTTCGCTCGCTTTCTGCAGCCGCGTTCCCCTGTATCTGGCTTTGATTTGTCAATGCGCCCTATCTGCGTGCAGCCATGCCCACACTGTGGGTGTCCGCGGAGTGCGTGGTGGAGGCAGAGGAGGTGAGGCTGCCTGCCATGTTCTCTCATTCCATCCGATCAGGTTCAAGCCACAGCCACACCATGCTCTCAGCTTCAACCAAGACGGCTGTCAGCATGTGTGCAGGCTGATGACGGCGTGGTGTTGGAGCAGGACCTCCTGGTGTGCCGGGTACAGGTCATGCTGACGCGGCCCAGCCACATGGCCCCTGGCTTCAACCCCGACAGCATCAAGGGCAAGGCCGCTCTGGTGAGGTGCAACTGCAAGCGAGGGCTGCGCGAGACGGCCTCGGCATGCTTCAAAATTGCAGGAGTCGCTGTCATAAACTCACTTGCCGATACGTTCTTCTTCATGGTTCCTGCCTTCAATCCTGGACTCCATGTTTTGTTCTGGTTTCTCTGACGGGCCATTCTGCCTGCAGGCATACGCCCGCGCTATCCTACCCCCAAGGAGGAGAACTGGTACTTCATTCTGGCAGACCCATCGATGGTGCGTATTTTGGGCGCAGGCTGTCACCTCACTCAGACAATGCAATAGATGACTGTGTTGTCTTGTGTCCGCAGAATGCATCCATGGCCATTTCCAAGAAGAACCTGGTTCAGGCAAGTGCTCAGCATCGGTTTTTCCACCAACATGCATGCTTCATCATATGTCCTGGCTCATTGTGACTCTGGTACTGCTGCAGGCGGAGGCCATTGGCGCGCGACATGCTGCCAGCTGGGCTGCAAAGCAGCAGCGCGGGCCTGCGGCCTTTGACCCCTTTGAGGCAGCAGAGGATCAGGTGCTGCTAAACACTTCACCAGTGTGCCACAAGTTCACACGGATGCACGTTGATTAATGTGCAGCATCATTGCATTGTTGTGTGCTTGCAGGAGTTGCCAGAGGAGGAGCTGGGGCACACCTTTGAGATGAAGTTTTACGCGCCCCATGCAGCAGGTGAGGGTGTTTGAGAGCTTCCCCAAACTCTGCTCACCACGGCCAGCCACGTTCCACTTCACCAATAACCCCTGCCTCGCAATTTACGCAGGGAAATATGATTTGCAGCTGCTGTGCATGCCAGATTCCTGGGTGGGCTGCGACCGCGCGGTGCCCATCAAGCTGCGGGTGGAACCGCGCACGCGGGCAGACCGCGAGGGCCGCGGCCGTCGCGCCGGCCTGCAGCGCAGCGAGGAATCAGAGGCTCTGATGCAGGGTGGCACTGTAGGTGGGTGCTCGCTGGAGTGGGAGCCAGTCTCACGGTTTGGCCTCATGGGCACCTCCTGCTGCCCTTGAGGCACGGCCGATCATCCACACTGCGTGCACTGCTGCAGGCGGGTCAGAATTGGACTCGGATGCGGGGCAGTCTGGTGAGGAGGAGGAGGAGGAGGCGTATGACTCGGATGAGTATGGCACGGAGGAGTCGGGGTCGGAGGATGAGGAAGGAACCGCCTCGGAGGAGTTGGAGGAGGACGAGTGAATGGGCAGTGCACCGTGCAGGCAGGCGACCTGGCACGTTGCGCTGGTGGAGGCGCCAGCTTCCCCCACTGGCAGCCTTGCCCTGTTGTGTCAGTGCAGCTCGGCTGTTGGGTGGTGGGAGCAATACATATAGGTAAACAGGGAGAGTGCAGGAGAGTTAGATATCTTGACGCACGTGAACAGGGAGAGCGCAGGAGTTGACAGGGGAGCAAAGCAAGGTGAACAGCTAGTTCAAGGTCACGTCAAGCTTCTTAACTTTTGAACTCCTGCTGCAAGTCAAAACTATGTCAGGACACTCCTTCTCCGATGAATCCCACGAGCACAGGCCGATGCAGAGGGAAATACTTGAGGGAACGGCAGCCGCTGGCTGGTTGATAGATTGGCAAGCGCCACTGCAGCCCCTTGATGAATGCTACCCGGTCCAGGAGCTGGACATCGCGAAAGCGAGCAAAAACAGGCAGGTTTTCTTTCCTCAGCGGATGTACTACATCAACAAGTTCGTACCCGCCCATAACTGTGAGCGAGTTAAGACTGCTCCGCTCCCTTAATGATTGATGCCTCCGCATAATGGTACCAGTTCCAACTGGTGTTTCGCGCTCCTTGCAATGCCGTCACCCGGGCAAAGTAGTTGTGTTTGTGCTCTTCACAGCGCTTGTCCTGGCCTTTCGACACTCAGTGATTATCTACCATGGCGACTTTGGACAGTTGTATTGGTTTGCCCGGCCGCTGCCGGCACACGGCAGGGTCAGCAACCGCCCCCACGTCTACCTCCTGGCCAACAACGCGGCCGCCAGCACCAAATGGCAGCAGATTGAAGTGGGAAAGGATGATATTCTGGTGGGTACTGGATGGAGTGAAGAAGCAGGAATCCCTCATCCATGTTGTTTTGAAATCGCATGGTGGCGTTTGCCAACTGCTGCTGCTCTGCCACCTACGTTGTGCCCACAGGTGATGTTCAACACGGCTGTACCGATCCCCTACTTTGAGGCAGTGCCCATGGAGCAGAAGCTCCTCATGCAACGTGGGTTGAACAACACTTTCATCCACGCTGAAGCCCAGATATCCAACTTTTCCCAATCATTTGATCGTATTGTTTTCATTGAAACCAACTTCACCAACTACCTGGAGGTTGGCAGCGGGCGTAAGAATATGCGAGCTGTGGGGCACTACGTGGTGCTGGAGCGATACTCTCGGTTCATGCAGGAACAGATTTACGCATTGTACCCTGCATATGACAGAAAGACAGGGAAACGAAAAATATGGCCCAGCACTGGTTTTATAGCCGTCAAGTACTGCCAGCACTACTTTCCTCTGTACGCCCTCGTTCTCGTTGGGTTTTCTGGTGAGGGCCTTCCAGCACATGACTTTGAGTTTGAAGAAAAGTACTACAACGAAACGTCTGTGCAGCGCTTGTAAATGTGATTCTAGTGAGTTTGGTTGGGCAAGGGTGTGCCAAAGCAGATTTTATACCGCTCCTCAAGCTGGAGATCATTGTATTATGCACTGTCCTGCTGGCTCCTCCTTCTGGCAGTACACCCAAGGTATTGCTGTAATTATCGGAGTCCCACTCGGACTGTTGCGATTGATACCACTTCAAAACGAGCACAGCGGCCTTCGTCTTGGCAGAGCGCGTCGGCACTTGTGGCAGCGCTGAAGGCCGTTGAAAGGTACGCTGTGGTAAACAACTCCTGCCGATGTATCACGGTGTGCACATGCAATTGCGGTCGCTATGCAACTGCTTGACGCGTGCTGCAATTTACTTCAGCCTCTCTTCACTCTATGCCCCCAAACCGGGGCTATATGATAAAAGTGGGACTGCATATATACATATATAATCCGGCCCAGCGCAGCAATACCAACCCCTGCAGGGCGCTTTGGGCGGCAGGCGCTGCATAGAGCTGGTCAGCAGTGCTGCACAATATGACCCAAAAGGCAGCGCTTGCAGCCCAGCACCTGCTGCACGGTTGGAGGCGGATTGGCATGGCTCTGTCAACGTTGGCGCTGACATCATTGCTGGGCGTTTACATCTTGTCGCTGAGCGGCCTGACGCTCGCAGGATCACGCGCCCTTGTCTTTGACGCAAATCGCCCCCAGCCCATCTTCAGCCCAGGCAACATCACTACTTGCCATGTGTCTGGCTACCGGGAGCAGGACGAAGCTGATTGCTTGGATCCATATGGCCACCCTTTTTCAGGGTGCCTCAGCGCAGCTTACGAGGCTGACACACTCCTCAAGGTGAAGAGTGAGGCGCAGGTCAGCGACTTGCGGTGCGGGTTCTTGGACAGCAGGTCAAGAACGTGGTTGAAGGCGCTCCATACCAGATTTTCTCATTGCCAGTACGTCTTGTTCACCGTTGCCTTCTCCTATGGTTTGATAAAGCCCACCGATGCTGTGGTGGGCCTGCAGCCTGGCTTTTGCTTTGTGGCGATCCTTGACACCTCCACATTTAGCGCCCTTCAAAACATAACAGGGCTGGCTGCGCCCGAGCAAGACCGGCGCTATGCCCGCTGGCGCTGGGTGGTCACAAACCCTGCTCTATTTTCCACCACCACAGCTCGCAGCTCCCACATGCTGAAGGCCTTGGCTCCCAGGCTGTTTCCCTCCAGCGAAGTCACCATCTATGTTGATATCAAAGTGCCGATCCCCACCGATCCCCTTTCCCTTGTGCGCGCTGTGAAAGGCAGCGCTTCCCCTGTTGCCGTCGTTACTGTGGTGCACACCGTCAAGAACCGCTCCGTCTTCACAGAGTTCATCGAGACTCTCCACCATCTTGCCAACCGCCGCTTCAACCATGTCCCTTCGAGCGGTCCCTTGACGACCCAGGAGGCGGCTTACAAGTCCGGCATCCGTGGCCGTGATTTTGCTGACATCCTTCGCCAATATCAGCATTTTCAAGAGGTTGGCTTTCCCATGTTTGGCACTGGCATGCTTGATTCATGTTTCCTGGTGTGGAACCACCAGAACACCTGCACCACTGCACTAGGGTGCCTCTGGCACAACGAGATTGCCTATTACAGCATGCGCGAGCAGCTGAATTTTCATTTTGTTGCCCAGAGTTTGGGCCTGATGCATCAGGTGTTCCACACCGACATAAACGGCAAAAACTTTACGGCTGGAACATTTCCACCTGTCGGCCAGCTTCAATACGATGCAGGTTTTGGTTCCATATGAATTGTAGGTTGGCTTGCAATTTCATCTAGTTATTTTAGATGCTATCCCTGACCATTGCCACCCCATGAGCCTGTATCTTGTCCTCGCAAAGCCACAATCAATTGACCAAGGTTGTCCCGCCCTGAGCAAACACTGCAAAAATTCCGACCTGCAGCTCCAGGTTCTTGAATCAAGCTGACAACAAGCTATCTGCAGAGGTGGCCAATGGCCAGACATCATCATATTTGTGCTGAAGTTGTGTATGCGAAGGCTCAAGTATTCTATACACACAGTGGAACGACCCCATTGGCCATTCAGTGAGAATAACTGTTCAAAGAGGGCTGTTTCATGGCTCAACGATCAATGTGAGAGGGCGGGCGCGATACAAGCACCTGCCAACTCAATGGGTAAACCGCCTTGTACTGCAACCACACAAACGCCCTGGGATATATAGGACTTGCCACACCCTGCTCATGCGCAGTCGGGGTCACAATGCGCACTAAATGGGCAGTCCCCCAGGGTTTACTTCTTGTTGCTGCCTTTCTCGCTGGCAATATAAGCCGTGGGCTGCTCCCACGCAACAGCACCGCTTTGCAAGGCCGGGGCGGCAGATCAGCAGCGCTTTGGGATGCCTCCGGCGGTGCTGCAGACGCTTTGACTCAACCCCAGGGCGGCGCTGAGCTTGCTGAGCTGCTGGCAGCTGTGTCAATAGACAACACGGTGGTGACTACACTGGCGTCAAACAGCAGCATATTTGCCAACGACCAGACGTCGACGGGCCTGTTTCCTCTCTGGTTGAAGAGCATACGCAAGGCAGGCGTGTCCAACGTGGTGGTGGCTGCATACGACCTGCCATCGCTGGCTTGGCTGCGCACCCACCGCGTGCCGGCCGTGCTGCGCAGCGTGGACCGCTGCAATGCCTCCTGGTGGGTCGCCTGTGCCAAGTTCGACCTGCTGAAGGACATCACCCAGCTGGGCTTCAACGTCCTGTTCCTTGACTCGGACCTGCTCGTGTTCAAGAACCCGCTGCGGCACCTGGTGGGCGACTCCGACTTTGAGGCAACCACCGAAGGCTTTGGGGCGCATGACGGCAGCGACCCCGCCCCAGGGCCCCACGGCGACTACAAACTCCTGCACTTCCGCGGCTGGCCGCCCATGCACTTCTACCGCCTGCCGCAGGTGGGGGCGGTCTGGGGCCTGATTGAGTTTGCCATGGATGCATTGGCTGTGGTAAACTGCAGCCACAACCAAACGGGTGCAAGCCGTGTCGCTCACGCCGATCTTAGCTGTCCCTGCCGCAGATAAACTTTGGCGTGGTCTGGGCTCGGGGCACGCCCCGTGTGGCTGCCACCCTGGCCCACATGGCCGCTGTGCAGCGTGCCGGCGACGTATGGGACCAGCACTTGTTCAGCCGGCTGCTGCTGTTCCCCCGGGGCAGCGGCAGCGAGTGGAATGGCCGCCATTCTGTCCGGCTGATGGACCCCACGCTGTTTCCAACCTCTTGCCAAACCATGTTCCACTTCTCGGCAGCCCAGCTGGCAACGATTGACCCTGTCCTTGTCCATTTTGCATGTACTAGAGGTGATCGGCGACCCATTATCAGTGCTGTATGGCAGCAATTTGTTGCAGGGCACAAGGATCACATCCTGAAGACCGTCAACTGCGGCAGCCATGCCGGCAATTCTACGCTCACCTGCCGCCCCTCAGAAAACATTCTTGTAAAGGAGGAGCATTAGATGAGCTATCAAATTGGAGCCAATCCAAATGTGCAGAGGAAGAGCATGCCGAATTTCTGCCTGCACGACTTCGGCTTTCTGCATCACGCTGTCGGCGCACGCATGCGGCCAACCATTAAAGTCGTCCTTATTTGGCTTGGCGTGCTTCTTTTGTCGCTGCATAGTATCGTGGACTGCTTTTGAGTTGGGTTTCTGCAGGAGCTCTTGGTCTCCATAACAAAACAACAGGCCCGGACGAGTATGGCGCTGGCCCGAGCTGCCGCCTCTGCAGAGTCCTCCCTCGCTTTTGTTCTTGCAAAACGGGGGCTACCGACAGCCTTCGAGCCGTGCAGGTTGTCATCTTTGTCGGAACCCTTGCTTTTGTTCACCTTTTCGGGCTGGCCCTGGTTCCGTTCAGCCGCTCAGCACCTAATCTGCGTTGCAGCGTTGCAGCGGCGAGGTGGAGCGAGCGTTCGCTTTGACCGCCGTTGCCGTCTGCTTTGCGCAGGCAGTATGGCGCCAAGGTGCCAGAGTATTGGGGCCGCGACTCGCCCTACCACGGCGGCACTGATTTTCTGGGGACGCCCGCCAACCACATGGAGGCAAGCAGCGCCCTTGGCCCTGCCCCTGCCTCGACAATGCCACGAACCGGGCCTGCCACCATGGGCCTGCTTTGTCAGGAGAGGAAAGCCAAGCGCTGCACTTGCATGCGTCCTGCCCTGCCCTGCAGCTCGTGGCCAAGCGCCCGCTGGCCCCCGACGTGTTTGAGATCGACGGGCGGCAGCCGCACTACAAGTTCCCCGCCGCCGCCATTTCCTCCATCACCAACCGTGTCACCGGATGCCTGCTGTCAGTGGGTGAGAGGGCGCTTCCGCACCGCGGTGCTGCTCACCATTCTGGCAACGTGTATGCAGGAAGCCGGGCGTATACGGCGTCTGCACACCCAGTGCTGCATCGCCACCGCCGCTTCTGCAGGATCCGGCGCCGTCGCGTACGTGGCCCTGACGGGGACGTGGGCACCGCCATCGCAGCCATGAAGGACGCCGCCCCACTGCTGGTGTTCCCTGCCAAGGCCGCCGTGGCTTTCCCGCTGGTGGGCTGATCCCTTTGGGGGAGGGGCGGGGGGGGCTTGCACCACGTGACTTTGGATGAGGGCTCGGGACGTAACTGGGGAGGGTGCACCGTGCATGCGCCTCTGCATGCGATGTGCACCTCTGGGCGCGGTGGCAGGCGGACCCACCACGCGCATGGCAGGGGAGCAGCCATGCGCACCAACCGAGCTGCACACCGGCACCCCACAACCTAGTTTGCGCGCTTCCATCTGCATTTGCTCCCCACCCCGCCCGCCAGATCTACCACTACCTCGGCGGCCTTCGCCACCTCTACTGGGACCACGCCAGCCACGGCAACCAGGCCGACAAGCGCTCGCCGCTGGAGGTGCCCGCCATGGAGACCTCCTCGCGCCTGCTGCTGGGCGCCAGCACGGCGGCCACGCTGGCGGCGGCGCTGTACAGCACCTAGACCCATTGATGCCCCCGCCATGAGACAGCCCCGCATGCGCATGCACTGTCCAGCGTACTCCGCCTTGCTCGCCCAAGAGCCTCGATGCAGCCTGTTGCGCTGCGATGTGCCGCTGCCGGTGTGCTGCGTGTAACAAGTTACACGATTGCTGCTCCATTAAATAGAAAAAGCGCTCTGCTCTGCCACCTCCCGCTCTATCCGCTCCGCCTCCTCAAAGTCCATATCCAGCAGCGCCCTGCAATATTGAAACAGGCACCGCGTAACAAGCAATTGATGCTGGCTGTCCTGTTCACCAGGCGTCAACTTGTTAGGGCCCAGTAACCACAATGCCGGCAAGCCCCCTCGCCCCCCTCCCTCGCCTGAGCTGCAGCAGTGTGCCAAAGTCGGCAGGCACCTCCGCCTGCTCCAGGTGCAGGCGGTAGAGCGCCGCCAGCTCAGCCTTGGAGTGTTGCGTGTTGAGCAGCGGAGCGCGGCACATGCTGTTTTGATGCAGCGCACGCCGCACCTCCACATGTGCGCTGCGGGCGGGGAGGAAACAGGGTGCCGGCGTGTGCATGAGTTGTCGAACCCAGCACACGCAAGCCGCGTGCCAGGCGGTTCCATGCTGGAGGGGTTGCAGGGCTTGGCTGAAGATTCCAGGCGCCGTGCACGATACGCAGTACCTGCCTGCCGACACTGTGGAGGGGCATGCAGATGCTGTCCAACTCACCGCGCGGGAGCTGGTGTTGAGGAAGCCGATGGCGCGGTGGATGGCAGTGGCCTGCCGCGTGCGCGCAAGCGCCATGCGGAACTCGGGGTCCAGCTCGGCAGCCGCAGCGCTCTGCGCAGCGGGAACAGTGCAGCGCAAAGGACCAGTGGTGCGCAATGGCAAAGTGTACCCGCTGCCAATTGACACGATGTTCATGCCATAGAAACAGAGCGTGCTGCATCGGCAGCAGCTGCTTTGCGCACCTGGGCAGGCCGCACAAGCCCGATCATGCCGCTGTACTCTTGTGCAGCGGCTGCCGCACTTGCTTTGCTGCGGGATCGCTGCCACGCTGCTGCCGCCGCTGCTGCTGCCGCTGCTGCTGCCGCGAGCGCCACTGCAGGAGCAAGCGGCCTGCACCAAGGAGCCACGGTTGTCAGCCTCGCAAGCGCAGGCAGCGCCAGCGCCGACGTAAGTGCTGGCACACTTCAGCTATCGCTGCTACCGCTTTGCCAGGACGCACAAGGGCAACAGTCTCAATAAACACTGCACAGTACACCAAGCAGAAGGCTGCCGAGCGCACCGAGAGGGCGACGGGTCTGCTGCCTTCGAGGTGGGGGCACGGATTGGCGCGCTCCTGTTGCACACACACATGTTCCTCTCCGACGCCTGTCTGGTGCTGCCTGCGACACAAAGAAAGACCCGCTGCAGCCCCTGCGCAGAGTCAGCGCTGCGTTCATTGTGACAAGCACGTGATGACTCGTGAATAAAATCATGGATCCATGCGAAGACGTGCATTGGTCTTTGGTGCGTGTACAGCTTGATGGGGGTCTGTACTGCCGAAAGTCCAAGACTACATGGAGCATTCACACAACAGATTATTGGACGGGCAGCAAGTATGGCAGAAGCTGCAGCCAAAGCCGCTCTAGAGGCGGTAACGCTGAAGGACGATGCCGACTTTGCAGGCAGGGTGGCAGAGCATCAGCCCTACTATCAGAAGCGCATTCAGCTCTTCGAAGAGTACCGGGCACGCCATGTCAAGGCCTTTGAGGAGGCCAAGGCTGCCGCGGTCCCCATCAGCGTTCTCCTGCCGGATGGCTCCTGTAAGTTGCATTCTAGTGCTGCAACGAGCCTGCTGCACACATGCATTGCAGCAGCGTTTCAGGCACTGCACATGCCGCCGCCGCTGCCGCTCTGCACCTCGCAGCCATAGGCGGCATACGTGCTTAGGCAATCGTACTAACGCGCACGTTTTCATACCGATTCGCAGCCAAGGAGGGCATCAAGGGAGTGACCACGCCCATGGACATTGCCAACTCTATTTCCAAAAGCCTGGGCAAAAAGTGCGTGGTGGCCAAGGTGGACGGCGATGTGTGGGACCTGCAGCGCCCGCTCGAGGGCGACTGCGCGCTGCAGCTGCTGTCGTTCAACGACCCCGAGGGAAAGGAGGTGCGGCAGAAGGGTTGCAGCTGCTGGGACGCTGCATACCATTATGGATTATAGCTGTGCCAGCAGCAGAGGAAGGTGTCACAGCGACTGCCGCAAGGCCCACCCACCACCAAGCGGGCCCCTTCCCGCCTACCACACCTGCTTGTCCACCCTTCTCCCTCCTGCCACCCCCTGCTGTAGACTTTCTGGCATTCCAGCGCCCACTTGCTGGGCCAGGCACTGGAGCTGGAGTATGGCGCTGACCTGACCATTGGCCCTCCGCTAGAGGAGGGTTTTTACTACGACTGTTATCTTGGCGACAAGACGCTCAACGAGGCGGACAAGGCTCGCATCGTAAAGCGCATGCAGCAGGCGGGTGTTACCGGGGTGTGCGGGAGGGGGTGTCGTGGCAGCAGAGAAGGGAGGGCCTGCTTTCGCGCATGTAGGCTGTCGAGCCACCTCCACACAGCATCACCTCGCCTGGAGGGTTCAGCTTGTGTGCTACCCTTCTTTGCTGAACCGCAAATTGATTTCGCCACCCTTTCGGGCCACCAACTTGCCTGTGCAGGCAGTCAAGGAGCGGCAGGTGTTTGAGCGCATCGTGGTCAGCCGGGATGAGGCGCTCGCCATGTTCCAAGAGAACAAGTTCAAGGTGGAGATCATCTCAGACCTGCCCAAGGACGCCGTCATTTCCTGCTACCGCAACGGCCCTATGGTGGACCTCTGCCACGGCCCACACGTGCCCAATACGGGGCTGCTCAAGGCTGTTGGGGTGAACTCGATGTCACGCGCCTTCTGGCGCGCAGACGTCAACAGGGAGCCTCTGCAGGCGAGTTTGAGAGCCCCCAGGTGGTTGGGAGTTGAGGGATGGGGGCCGGACGGAAGTGCAGCAATGGACACACTCAGCTCATTAAGTGGAGATCACACCGCCACCTCATAGTTATTTCACAGTGCAGGTTGCCAGCACACATCTGACACACTTCACAGAAACAGCTGGAAACAATACCATTCAACTGTGTGAGGCCTTGCGTTGCTCCCTGCCTGCAGCGTGTGTATGCCATCACCTTCCCCGACGACAAGGAGTTGAAGGAGTACCAGCACCGCATTGAGGAGGCCAAGAAACGGGACCACCGCAACGTGGGCCAGCAGCAGGAGCTGTTCTTCTTCCACCCCCTCTCCCCCGGCTCCTGCTTCTTCCTGCCACACGGTGCCCGCATCTACAATGCCATGGTGCGGCGGGACTGGGGCTCTTTCTTGTTTGTTTGATTGGTTTGGGAGAACGGAATACTAGCGGCTTCAGTCCTGGGCTGCTTGGGTCGTTGGCAACGGCTCTCGTAATCTGCTTGGTTTTGAATCTCGCCTGTTGCGTGCCCACCTACGCATGGGTTTGCTGTCCTGCCCTCTCCTGGCCCCCAGGTGGAATTCATCCGAGAAGTACTGGCAGTACGATTACGAGGAGGTGGTCACCCCAACATCTACAACTTTGACCTTTGGAAAATCTCGGGGCATGCAGACCACTACAGGTGGGGAGGGGTGGGGGTGCATGCAGGCCTGCGGGGAGTCTGGCCTCTTGGGCCAGGATGGCTTTGCATCGTTGCCTGTGCCTCAGTGTTGCGCGCGCCATCCGCCATTTCTAAGGCCTGAACGCTGATGCGGTTTGAAGTTTGGGAGTGTGGTGTAGCCTGTCACCTGTTGCTGTTGACTGCTGGCGTGCAATGCGCGCTGGCTGTTGTTCAACCCGCCGCAGGGAAAACATGTTCCTGTTCACAGTGGAGAAGGCAGAGTTTGGCCTGAAGCCCATGAACTGCCCTGGTGCGTTTCTGTCCTCTGCTTGTGCATTCCATCTGCCTTGCAGGGTGGCATGCCAGCCAAGCCTTCGGCCGGTTTGCGGCTGGTCTCGTTTTCCTGGTGGGCAAGGGTCGCACCCTACTCGTGTCACGTGCCCCTGGCCCCGCCCCCGCCCCCTGCCCCACCCCCTTCATAGGCCACTGCCTCATGTTTGGCAACCGTAACCGGTCGTACCGCGAGCTGCCGCTGCGCCTCGCCGATTTCGGGGTGCTGCACCGCAACGAGTTCAGCGGGCGCTGCAAGGCCTCACCCGCGTGCGCCGCTTCCAGCAAGACGACGCACACATCTTCTGCAGGTGTGTGGTTTGTAAGGGGGTGCGGTGTGGTTGGTGGTGGTGGTGGCGGTGGTGGTGCGGGTGGGTGGGTGGGTGGGTGGTGGTGGTGGTGCGGGGGTGGGTGGGGGGGGGGGGCGCATGCGCGCGCGAAAACGCGCAGCCTTTTGCTCCCTGCCTGCCCATCTCCCCGGAGCCTCCCTGCCTGAGCTCACGCCTCAGTCCCTTTGTCCACCTGCTGCCCTCCCTCACAACCCCCTCCCTTCCCTTCCTCACCCTGCTCGCCAGGCGGGATCAGGTCAGGGCGGAGATCGGTGCCTACCTGAAGATGATGGGCGAGGTATACGACATCTTTGGCCTCGACTACAAGATGGCGCTTTCCACCCGCCCGGAAGGCTACCTGGGTGACCTGGAGGTGTGGAACGAGGCGGAGGCGGCGCTGGAGGAGGCGCTCAACGCAACGGGGCGGCAGTGGGAGGTGCGGCCTTGTGGGTGGGGTGGCGCCAATGATAGGGGTGTGTGCCTGTGTGCTGGGATGGGGCCGCGCGCGAAGGATGCTTGTTAACGACGGCATTTTAACGGCCCGCTCACGCGTGGTGGCGGCGAGGGTCAGGGATTAGAGTAGCGTGCCAGCTGGGCATGCATCCAGTGCTGAGGGGCAGGCCCTGCCTGGGGACCATCCATGTGGAAAGGATGATCTCTGTGCGCTTTGTATCGCCCAAGGTTCCCCGCCGCCTTCCTTCCCCGCCCGCAGTTGAACCCTGGCGACGGCGCCTTTACGGTGAGCCTGCCGCAGCAGCAACATCTTCCTCCGTTGCCTGCCTACCCTTTCAGGTTTTCTAAAGATACACTGGCGTTACCCGTCAAATCCGTAGAAGTCCCCCACCCCGACACCCCATCCACCCCCAACACACTCTGCAGGCCCCAAGATCGACATCACCGTCTTCGACGCGCTGCGCCGCAAGTTCCAGTGCGCCACGGTGCAGCTCGACTTCCAGTTCCCCATCCGCTTCAACCTGGAGTACGTGACGGACGACGGCTCCTTCCAGCGCCCCGTCATCGTGCACAGGTGGGCACAACCAGGGCAAGTGGAGTGCGTGTGTGTGGTGGTGGTGTGTGTGTGTGTGTGTGTGTGTGTGTGTGGTGGTGTGGTGGTGTGTGTGTGGGGGAGGGGGCGGGCGCCTGTGGCACTGAGGGCGCTGGCTGCCGCTGCCTGAGGCAAGCAGTGAGTACCGGGCTGCTGGCAGTGCTCAATGATGCCCTGTTGGGCTTGGTGGGTAGTTATGCTGTGCTTTGGGGCCTGCAACTCACACTAGCCCACCGCGTCTACATTCCATCCCCGCCCGTGCAGGGCCATCCTGGGCAGCGCGGAGCGCATGTTTGCCATCCTGACGGAGCATTGGGGGGCAAGTGGCCCCTGTGGATCTCGCCGCGCCAGGTCATGGTGGTCCCCATCTCGGGTGGGTGCACGGCATTGCTGGGCCGCCTCGCCTGACGGACTTTTTTTGCCTTCCTTCTCGTTGGCACATCCAGTCAGCCTCTCCTGTACCAACCATCACAGCTTCCTGCGCCTCCATGCTGCCCTCTCCACCCTTTCCTCATTACTTTGAAACAAGCACACACAGCAATACGCCATCCTCTCCTCATACTATTGAAATCAAGCACACACAGCAGTACCAACTCAACCCCGTCCTGCAAACTCATGCAGAGGGTGTGTACGACTACGCCGAGACGGTGCGGCGCAGGCTGCGCTCCTCTGGGTTCCATGTGGAGGCTGACCTGGCGGATCGCAAGATGCAGAAGAAGGTGGGGAATGGAGAGGAGGGGGGCGGGGGCGGGGTATGGAATGGGGGCGAACCGGGCCCACCGTATTGTTCTGTGTCGGCAGGCTGCAGCGGGCTCCTGCTGCGGGGATTGCGCGTCAGCAGACCTCTATTCACGCAAGTTCGGGTTCACTTCGCCTCGGATTCAGCATGGCATGCTTCGCTGCGCTGCGTATGACATGCAGGTGCGGGAGGCGCAGCTGGCGCAGTTCAACTACATCCTTGTGGTGGGGGAGGAGGAGAAGGCAGCGGGCACCGTCAACGTGCGCACCCGCGATAACCACGTGCACGGCCAGCACACCCTGGACAACCTGCTACGGGTGCTGCAGGACGAGAAGCGCAGCCGCTCGCTGACCAGCATGTTTGGCATGGCTGACGGCGAGGCCGACGGCGCCAACGGCACCGCGGCGGGGTCGGCATAAGGCCTTGCCCTTGCTTCGGCGCAAGTTGCAAAGCACTGAATGGCTGTAAACGATGTGTCTATTGCAGGGAGCCAGGAGGGAACAGCTGCAGTGTGATCATGTGGCCTGAACGAGGGCGCTCTTAGCGGACCTCGTACCTCTTGCTGCAGTACAGGTGGCTGGGGCAAGGCTGAGTGGGACGGCAGGCATCTCACATCGGGATTAAGATTACCCTAACCTTTCCTTATCCCTTGGCTACAACGGGTTGCAGCCTTGCCATCCCTTCCTCTCGTTCAGACTCACGCGCGCGCTTGGCATAACCTGAGAAGCAGTAACTGAAAGCATATACCTATGGCAGACTCGGCGCCAATGGAGGTGAGCTCCCACGTCCTGATCATGTCGCGCCCACGGCAGCAAGCACGCAGAAGCACAGCGTAGCGCAGTCTTAGCTAATATAACCTGAACTTATGATACTCGCCGCCAACAACCTCAAGTCGCTGGCTGGCGCAGGGCTTCCCCAACAAGGCCAGGGCCACCGCCCTGTACCCACGCCCGGCCGTTGTTCTGCTGTCTTGCAGGTGGAGGAGGAGCAGCAGCAGCAGGAGAAGAAGGCCAAGGGAAAGGCCAGCGGCAAGCGCTTTGAGATCAAGAAGTGGAATGCCGTGGCCATGTGCGTGCTAGGGAGCTGAAGCGCTCGTGCGCGAGACAGCGGCTTGAAATCTTTGCCATGCAGGGTTAAAGGGCCAGCATTGCTTCCTGCTGCTGTGCGGCACACTGTTTGAATGAACACATTCTCTGCAGCCAGCCACAGTATTTGTTTGAGTCCAACTCTGCAGGTGGTCTTGGGCCATCTGCACCGACACTTGTGCCATCTGCCGTAACAACCTTTATGAGCCCAGCATAGAGTACCAAGCTAACCCAACAGGTGCAGCTGGGTGTCTTCAATGCATAGCCCAAGGTTCCAGTATATCTCCTTCAGCATCTGTTCCATTCATGAGCAGTTTTCAGGCTTGTAAGGCTGGCTGCCCTTGCCTGTGCAGGTGATGCCGACCACCCCGGTCTGAGCATTGCGTGGGGCACCTGCGGCCATGTGTTCCACCTGGACTGCATTCAGCGCTGGCTTAAGACGCGGTCTGCCTGCCCGTTGTGCAATCGCGAGGTACGCTGCGCTTGTTGCGCGTCAATGGTTGCATGTCGGTCATGAAGCTGCTTTACTCAAGCGAAACTGTACTTGACACACTTCGGCACTTACTCACAAGATCATTTCTGTGCCGGTACTTGCGCGCAGTGGGAATTCAGCAAAATCGAGCGCATTGTGGGTGGCAGTGCAAATGCAGACTGATTCGAGTGGAGCAGTGGCTATTGCTCTGTACATTGCATCCGCATGTAAACCAAAACGATGAACCATTTGAAGCAAAGCAGCGTACGCATACCTGGTTTCATGTCATTGAGAGCAGGGCATGCTTCCAGTAAGAGCGCGGCGCCCAGGCGTCGTGTACTGCAGCGCGCCGCCTGAAGCCGTTCAAGGAGCACCCTCCCTCACACTTCTGAGCAACGCATCGCAATCTTATATTGCTTCAGTAATAATTGCGCCTCTATTGGCAGCGATCGTGGTCACCACACGATGGGAGACACTGCAGCGGTTCCAGAGCCCACCCTAGACATACACCGGCTGCATGGGGAGCTGCAACAACTTGCCAGGGAACGCGCAGAGGTAGGCTGCGTCCGACCAGGCGCATCGAAGAACATTTGCTTCTTGTCCTGCTCTTCTTGGGCTGCCGCTCACCCACTTCCTTCATCACAGGTGAATGAACGCCTTCGTGCCGGTGGACGGGGTGCGCCCTCCCGACCTGGGGCAGGGGGCCAGGCCGCGGGCGCCCGCCTTTGGAGGTCCGCCCTTCAACGGCCCGCCCCCGCTATCAGGTGTGGCTGCGCCTTTGGAGGCGGGCTAGCCGGATTGCCTCAGTGTCCCTGATCATATGTGTGTCATTCACTCATAACCATGCGAGCTAGCACGCCTTGACGTGTGTGTCCTGTGTGGCAGGACGACCGCCCGCCGCCAAACCTTCCGCCGGAGCCGGCGCGGCCCAGCCTGTCCTCAGTGGTCGCCCCCGTGGAGCTAGCCGAGCGGCAGGAACGCAAGCGTCCTGCGGAGGGGGCGTTGCTGGAGGAAAGCGCCGACGTGAAGCGGCGCAACAAGCGGCTGTTTGGCGCGATACTGGGCACGCTGCAGCGCTTCAGGTGGGCTTCTTCTTGGGGGGCGGACGCACGGTGAGGTTGCGGCGCGCGAGTGTGCCTTGTTGTCAGCTTTTGAAGGTGCTTGATGCACCCTGAGCAACCAACCCTCTGTTTTGCTGGGCACCTGGCTTCGCCCGCCTGCCCAGACAGTTGACATGCTGTGCCGCTCGCCTCCCCATCATACTCCATCCATCAGCCGCAACGAGGAGCAGGCCCGCAGCACGGTGGCGGCGCAGCGTCGGGCCGAACTGGAGCGCCGCGCTGAAGAAAGGAAGGCGACAGAGGAGGCGCGGCTGCGCCAGGAGGCGCGGGACCAGCAGCGGCAGCTCAGGTGCCTGGTTTGCTGCCCCGCCTGCTGGCTGCCCAAGGTCATACCTGGCTTGCAGCACGTGCCTTGCCTTGTGGCCTGGCTTGGTGTCGTTTCAATGTCTTTCCAGCGGCACACCTCCTGTTCTCCCCCTGCTCACAAGCGCAGGGAAGGCGACGTGGCTCGCCGCCGCGAGATTGCCCTCAAGGCAGCCCTCGTGCGCCTCGAAATCCTGTATGCCACCCGGCTGGCCCGCGCTGACAAGGCGGCCGCCGCCGGCTTCTTCCTCACAACGACGGGGCCGCGCCTGTACTGGTGCCCAGGCCCGGGTGGCGGCGGTGACGGCGCGGGCTCGCACTGCGCTGAGCTGGACCGCCTTGCCGAGGCGCAGCGTGCACAGCATGTAGCCTGGAAAGCGGTGCAGATGGACCAGCTTGAAAGGGAGAAGGAGGAGCTCACGGCACGCATGACGCGACGGCGGGACGCGCCTGGCGGCCCCGGGAACCGCGGCAGCGGCGGCGAGGATGCTGCGGGGGCGAGGATGCGCCGATGTTGGAACATGATGATGACGAAGAGGAGGAGGGGTTGGAGCAGGAGGGCAGGGATGAGGAGCAGCAGGGCGAGAAGAGGGGGAGCAGGAGCAGGGCGAGGAGCCGGCCAGCCACGACGGCGCCAATGCGGCGGATGCCATGGATGCAGCAGAGGTCGGGCGGGGCAGGATGGGCCCGCCAGCATGGCACAGGGCGAGCAGCAGCAGCAGGAGCCAGAAGCCGGTAGCTGAGCCTGGCATGCTCGCATCGTTCAATGCTGCATCCTAGCTGTGATAAGCCTGACGAGCGCTACATGTAACGAGAGCAGGGGCAGGTGCATCACTAGCCGCACGCTGAATAATATATAAGCAAAGCTGTGAAAGCGAACAACTCCAGAATGCCGAGCTGCTAGTTACTGCTGAATGCATGTGCTACCCACTCTGCTGCTGCCTGGACGCCGTTCAATTCTTGCATAGCTGGTCCTCAGGCGCGCCCGCTGTCCGGCGTTTGCTGGGCACTGCCGCCCAGCTGTCCGCCGCAGCGCAACGCCTGACGGCCAGAAAAGCCCTCCGTTCCAGCTGGCTTGCAGAACATCGCATAACATTGGCCCCTGCGATACCAAGCGGCTTGCGCGCTCAAAAGTCGCAAAACTGGGCAATCTGCTCGTCAAGCGCCAGCAGAGCGCACTCCAGCCGCATCAACACCACCCGCAAGCGATCGATTTCCACAGCGCGACGCTCAACGGTGGTCTCAGGGACCACGGGTCTCATAACGATGTCCAGCAGCTCTTTCTGCCGGACCAGCTCGGTACACAGCCGCTTGTGAAGGTTGGCGGCAGCGCGGTACAGGTCGGCGGACAGGCGGGCCAGTGCACCTTGCAGATTGGCTCGCCAGGTGTAAAAGGTGCGGGAAGGGGCATGGTCGGCGGTGCGGGGCACATCTTGCAAGGCCAGGTAGCTGCCGGGAGAGGCGGGGAGCGGGGTGGGGGTGAGCGCTATAGCGGGTGTGGGTGTGTGGTTGCTTGATCCATGTGGCCGGGAGAGCAGGGGGCGAAGCGTCCACCATGACGGCCAGCAAAGGCGTGTGCGCTGCACCTCCTCCCCCGCCCAGAACCGATGCAATTGAGCCCAGCCATGCTCCAAAGGGGCACAACTTGCACCTGCGTCCCCGGATGCATTCAGGCACACACACCTCCACCATTCCCAGCGCATCATGCCAGCCACTGTGGGCAAAGGACGCTCAATGATCCCAAGATAGCAACTCACCCCGCCTTGAGCATGGCGTAGAGCGCCTCCCGCGCCTCCTCCTTCGTCAACATCGCCAGGTCAGCCACCGCCTTCTGCTCCAGCTGACCCTGGGCCAATAGCAGACGCCACACACGCATCGCATGCGCGCCAAACTTGTTCCTGGAACAGTGTTGTGTGAAGGGGGTGTTTGATGTATTGTGCTGTGTCCGGGGACGTTGGGCGCTGGCCGCGGAGCGGAAGGGCACGGCAAGCGCGCCACAGTGTACAGGGCGGGGGCCTGCTTGCTGTGAGGCTGGCCAGACGCAGGTAATCGCACTTTGCCCTCAGCGCAAGGGAGGCCCCCGCCGCCTTTTTACCCACATACACCAACCCATGCACACACTCACACAGCCACCACCAACCCTCGACTCGCCCACCAAACTACCACCCCGCCCCGCCCTAGAAATCACCCATCCACACGCACCTGATCACCGCAAGGAGGCGGTGGTGCCGCGCCACATCCAGCAGCGTGTTGATGTGCAGCTGGTACTGCTCGCCCTGGGGCCCGCTCCCCTGCGCGTCCATAAAGTCATGAGTGTCCTCGACCAGCTCGCTGCGGGGGAGGTGGGCGGGCAGCACATAGAAGAGCAGCGTAGCTGGGTGGCTCACAGTAAAGGAGCGACAGCTGCAGCGCCCTGGCACCGCCCGATCCTCCCCCTGCTGCATAATGGCGAGGTTGGTTGAAAGTGGAGGGAACAAGGGGAGAGGACAGCAGGCTTTAGAGGAAGAAAGAGGGTTGAGGCAGAAGGCGGTAGTGGGCCACAAAAGGGACACAGCAGCAGGCTGAAGTGGGACAGACCTGGAGAAGGGCAGAAGGCTGGGTTCGGCATGCCTGAAAAGGAAAGTTTAAGACAAATGCATAAGCCATGGGTTTCACGTGCCTGAGCAACTGGTCGAGGTTACTGGGAACGCCCTGGTTGCCGTGCACCCGCCGCAGAGCGCTGCTGATGTCCCCAACAGACAACACCACGGTCTTGTGGGTCCTACCCTGCGGCCAGCAAAACCCCAGATGCCATCCGCAGTACAGCCAGAGGGCAAAAGAGGCAGCCGCAGTGCTGGCCATGCAGGAGGCGAACAGCAGGGGCGGGCACCAGGCGAGCGAGGCCGGCGCAGCGCCGCTGGCAGAGTTAACAATGAGGGATACCGCCCTTGCCCACGCACCGTCTGCTCAAAGCGTGCGTTGGCGAGCAGGAGGCCCTCCACCGCCTGCGCATGCTCGGGCGAATGCTGCAGCCTCACTGTCTCCACGAGCAGCTCGTTGCGAAACCTGGCAGTACAACAGCGGTGTGGTGGTCACACACCGCGTCCCCATAACAATCCTGGAGCTGCCTACACTCCCACACACACCACCCGGCGCACACACCACCACCATGCCCCCCTTCAACCGCGCCCAGCCCCACCCCCTCCATCTCCACCCCAGGCCACCTGCGGTTGAACTCGTCATAGTTCACCCTCCACAGCACGGGTGTGCCCTCCGTGTCAGCCTGGCCTTCAGCCTCCCCAGGCTCGGCAGCCACCTCGGCAGCCCCAGCCCGCTTGCGCCCGCGCTTCTTGCCGGGCTCTGCATATGCACAGGAAGGGGGCGCCCGGTCACCCATACACCTGGTAGGATGCCACGCAACTAGCAGCAGCAGCACAAGCCACTACGACTCATAGATGACCCACGAATGAACCACGTGCATGCTCATGCACACCCGCAGCACTGGGAACATCTATGGCTCAAAACGCCGACGCACACCTTCCAGCGAGGCGCCAGCATCCTTGCCTCGCTTGCGCTTGCCCGCGGGCTTGGCCGCCGTTGCCCGCTCCACATCGCTGCATGACGCGCCCCCAGTGTCTTCCGGCAGCAGGAAGCGCACTGCACGGGAGGACAAGGGGGGAGGGACGGCTGCAAAGTTGAAAGGCTGACGGGCGGGGTTGGGGTGGGGTGGGGCTGGGGTAGGGGGTGTGGCGGATGACCAAGGGTCACCAGCGCAAGCAAGCCGCTGCGCGCAAAGCCAGAATTGATGACTCACGCCCGGTTGTGCTGCTCAAGTGGCAGTCGCTGTTGCCCAATCTGGCCACACATGCCAAGCGCCTCACCCCAACCGCTTTCCCCTTGAGGCGCACCTCGCTGGTACTCCAGCCAGGCTGCCGCCTCCCCTGCTCCCGCTGCAGCTCTGCTTCCTCTTCGCTGCCGGGCTTGGGCGCCGCTTTCTTCTTGCGGGCCATAGGGTGCACCTGCGATGGTGAGAACAGCGGCAGCTCGGGATGAAACAACATGGCTCGGTAAAAGGCGGCGAGTGACAGCAGGGCAGACGTGGCGAGGCCAGGGCTTACGCAGCATCGCTGCTGCACCTGCTGCGGCGGGGGCGGCAGGTTGCAGGGAGGTGCGCGCTCTATATAATGCTGTAGCACCAGCGATCGAAACTGGTTGAGAAGCACCGCCGGGTCGGGAGGGGCGCTGCCACCGTTGTGACGACCCTCCTCGCCTTCTTCTTGGGCCGCTGCCAGATCGCTGCTCGCAGCATTCAGCAGCTGGTCCCATCTGGTGGCGTGACAGGGAAAAGGGGTATGGGGCAGCGGGTGAGGGGACACACCGACACCCCGAACATCACTGTGCTGCAGGGGCTGTTCCTGCCATGTCGAAATGAAGCTGGGGCTGGCCTCACTACCGCAGCTGCCGTTTTTAAGCATTAAGCAGTAACAAACAAACAGGGATGCAGGTTATTGCTGTGAAGAGCATGTACGTGAAGAATGCGAGTCGTGGCAACGTGGCACAGGGCTCACCGCAGGCGGCCGTGCTCGAGCAGGTTGCGCACCATCTTCTCCGCCTCCGAGCCGTGCTCGTCGGCAATGTGGGTCAGGAAGCGGGGAAGCCTGCGACGACGGCAAGGAAAGAACAGGAAAGACACACCAAAGTGGCTCTGGAAGTTGGAGCAGGAAAGGGGAGAAAAGTGGGCGAGGGCTGGGCGCTAAGCTACGCTGACAGCCACTTAAAGCTTGGGACAGGGTGCATGTGCATACAACTTGCTCCTACCATAATTGAGTCACTGAAAGAAACATGGACAAGGCAAGTAGGAGACCTGGTAATTATTGAAGGATTTGCAAGCGGACCAGCGGGCCGGGTTAGGCAACCCACCGCAGGACTTGCAGGATGCGGGGCAGTACCACCTCGTACAGCGAATACTTGGGGCCTGGCCCCCGTAGCGTGGGCGGCTCCTGTTTGAGATAACAGGCCACGTAGTTTTGCTGGAGGAGAACCAGCAGTGCATTCTTCAGCAGCGATGGCTGCAAGTCAGACGTGCGCTGGAGGTCGGCAAACTGCGGCAGCGGGGCGCAGAGGGAGAGGTGAGCGGGGGTCACAAGAGGTGAGGGTCAGGCAGGACAGCCATGCAGAGGAGGCACCACGATGGGCAACATGTGTTCCTTTAGGGCGGCTGAAGATTTGCGCTGGCCTCCCCCCCCCCCCCGCACCTGCTGAGCGCCGTGATTGATCAGGCACGCAACTACCTTCGTGCACACCGGTCCCACCGTGTCTTCGGCCAGTTTCAGCGCCAGGCGGCATGCGTAGGGGCCCACGCTGGCAGGATTTGACGGGTATTCCTCTGCATCGGCCATGCCGCCCTGCGCTTCAACAGGAGGCCAGCAGCGACGGGAGTGGAAGAGCGGCGGCGTGTGTGGGTAACACAATCTTGCAACAAGGCACGATGTGCACGCGTGATACAGATTTTCATAACATCGCGCCTGTGACTAGACGTTCGAATCGGCTTCAAAGCCGAGCTTTGGCCATCGATGAGCAGTGCGGCAGGCTCGTCCCGGCTGATGTGCTTCACCAGACAATTTGCCAAATTCCAATGCATGCAGTGAGATGGGGCCGCAGTCTGCTGCCCTCTGCGGAAGTAAGTACAACTGTCAGTACAACTGATGGAGGGCGTGAGGTCCCCCACCACACCCCGATGAAGGAGATTGAGTGCGTTGCAGTAGGCAGGCTTGTGCTCAAGCCGTAATCGAACGGCCACTGCGCATAGGTGAACTGTGTTTTACATTTGCTTTGCACAGAAGAGCGTTTGGCCAGCGGCGGAAGGGCACATCAGGAGGCAAAGAACAATGACCGATCCTGAGCATGTGCAGGATTCCGTACCTGTAGCTGTCTGCAGTTGGCGTTGCCTGACTGGTGGGGCCCTGGACAGTGACCGGCCATGACGCAGGCGCGGGTCAAGCGCAGGCTTAGGAGTCCCAGGCTGCTGTGGGCCTGCGGCGTGCTCATCGCGCTGGCGGCCATCGCGGGGCTGTGCCTGGCATGGCGGGATGCCGCACTCACGGTGGACACCCCCACACGGCTGCACGGCCGCGTGCGCAAGCATGGCCCTCTGGGGGTGGTCTCCATGCTGGCGGCCGGCGGCACCTACCAACAGCTGCGCTTCCCGGGGGCTGGCGCAAGCGGGCTTGCGGGGGCGGCCGCGGCCGCCGGCCAAGTGGTGCAGTCTGATGTACTCCGACAAGTGAGCTGGTGCTTGCATGCCCATACGCTCAGCGTGCAGTGCTGCTCTGCCGATAGGCTGGGATCTGTAGCAGCAACATCTGCAGCACGGGCCGAGGCAGCATGCCCGCCCCCTCCATAGGGCACCACCTCTCGTTTGTGAACGCTCAGTCACCGTGTCACCTGCATGGTACCTGCAGGTACCGCCTCATCTTTGTAAAGACACCCAAGACGGCGGGCACCACGTTGGCTACCTTCTTCACCGACTGCCGCGTCCCTGGCGCTGCAGACCACTGCCTCCGGATGGCCGCCTATGGCAATGCATCCAACATAGCCCACATAGCCGCCGCCTGGAACGACTACTTTGTGTTTGGCTTCTCCAGGAACCCGCTGCGCCGGGCCATCAGCCAGTATCAGTACCTCAGCACCTTCATTTCCCCAGAGTGCAGCGACACGCCGAGCTGGGATGCGTTCTGCGCCGACCCTTTCGTGCTGGTGAGCTTTGCTTGTGTGGGAGAGGATGATAGTAACTCGCACTTGGAGTGCACTAGAGCCGGGAGTTGGGAGAAACGGGGGGACTGCGCTGCAGCGCCTTCCCTCGATCAGGGGACATTGGAACTGAAAGGGTGCTTGCTGGCCTCTCACTTTGAAGATCTTGGCCAGGGCGCTGCACCCTTTTTCTCCTGTATTCTTTCTCGCCCAGACCATCCTCCCCTCCCTACCGCCCGCCTGCCCGCGCAGGGCGACCTCTGCGCCGACCGTAACCGCTCGGAGCGCTGCTGCACGGAAATGACAGTGGACGAAGCGGAGCACCATTACCTGCACGCCTCGCCCCAGGCCAACTGCTTCACCACGCTGGACGGCCGGCTGGCGCTGGACTGGCTAGGTCGGGTGGAAAATTTCGAAGATGATCTGGCAGAGCTGCTACGTATCCTCAACTCGAGGCCGGGCGTGCCAAAGATTCCAGCCAGGCCGCCGCGCAAGGCGAACTACAACGCGAGCCCTTGCGAGCCAGGGGGTGGGAGCAGCCAGCTAAACAACCAAGCGCACCGCCGCCTGGCGTGGCAGGTGCGGAACGGTACCGCGAATCCTTGCGACAAAATGGAGCTGTTTCGAGGGCGGCACGCTGCATGCTACACGGGGTCACGTCCTTCTTTCAAGAAGACATTGCCCTGCTGATGTGACACAGCTGCGCTGAACAACCCACTATCGGCAGTTCCTCGGCTGCAATCAGTAGCTGTTAACAGAGTGGGTGACAGTCTTGGACATGTCTTGCTGCCTCGAGCCCAGATCAAGGACTGCTTGGAGCCAACGCATGCCAAGCTGTGCACTAGCACTTGCCCCTTTGCAAGTCACGGAGAGGGATGTTCACCCAGCCAGACCAACAGAAACACTTCTTACAAAACTTTGGACAGTTCAGGTCATATATCCTCCTCATCATCATCCAGCACCGCCGCCCCATGCCTGTGCTTGGCGCGCTTGCGCGGCTGCTGCGCTTCAACATCCTCCTGCAGCCCACCCTCCTCTTCATCGTCGTCTGTCAGCCCAAAGTCAATCTCATCCTCCAGCTCAGCCTCGCCGCCGCCCCCTCCCTGCCTGCCTCTGCCGCCGGGACTTGATCTGAGGCGGGGCCAGCGCCGCCGCGACCGCCGCGCGCATCAGCCGCCGCCGCTGCCCGCCCCTCGTCGTCTTGATCAGGGTTGTAGTCCTCATCGTCTTCGCTGGACTCAAAGAGGGCGTCCACCCTGGCATCCACGTCGGCACCCTGCTGTACGCCGCCCTTGGCCACGGCGGAGGAGTCGCCGGCGGCAACCGCCTGCAAGGCGACGCGGGGACAGTGGGCTGCTCAAAGAGGCCTGGCCGAGGAGGGGCACAGAAGGCTGCGTGCTGCACAGGCAAAGTTGGAAACAGCACACAGCGCGACGGGAGAGCGAGTCTGCATGCCAGGTGCAGCCCCACAGCACTTGACAAAGTCATCGAGAGCGTAGCACCGCAGCTGTCCTGCTGTCAAGCCGCACCTTTTGCATCGTCGCGCTGGCGCGCCACTGGTCCTGCAGGTGGCGCAGGCGCTCCGCGTTGCTGCGCGCCTGCTCCTCCAGCCGCCGCCGCCGCGCCTCCTCCTCCGCCCGCCGCTGCCCCTCAGCGAGCCGCCGCAGCTTCTGCGGCAGGGGAAAGGAGAGGGGTGAGCGAATATTGAGGCAAGCGGCTGCTGGCGGCGCAGGCTCTGGCAATTTGCCAACGTCGCTCCCCACGCCCGCCCCCACCCCCTTTCCCTGCCCGCACCTCCTGCGCGTCTGCTTCTGCCATGGCCGCCGCCTGCCGCTGCTCCGCCTTGCGCGAGTCCTCCTCCGCAGTTTTGAGGTGGTCCTGCGCAGAATTGAAAGGAAGAGCGCATAGCCCCTCTCTTTGTGAATCAAAACAACGACCCCGCCAGCCTGCTGTAGCGTTCCACTGGTGAGCCCAGGGAGGGCAGGAGGGGTGGGGAAGATGCATAGAAACAAGCAAGGGGTCATGATCAACAAAAGCTGGCGCCACGGCAGCGTGTGCAACGAGGGCACGCACCAGCGCGCCGTTGTGCGTTTGCGCAATGAAGTTGATGTGCTTCTCCAGCTTGCGCGCGTCCAGCCCAACGCCCGGCCCCAGCCCCAGCAGCTGGCGGAAGAAGCGGTGCGCAGCCATGAGCTGCTTCACCGCCGAGCGCAGGTCGGCCAGGCGGGAGGGGTCCCCAGGGAGGCGCTTGCGCTGCAGCGTGCGCACAGCCCACTCCTGCAGCGGGCGGGGGGCGAGACAGGCAAGGTAAGTCTCTTTTGCAATCCCCTTTGCAGGCTGGTACACTGGCAAAGCGCGCCCCCACACCACCAGCACCAGCACCAGCACGTACCAGCCGCCCCACCCACCTGCATCGTGACCGCCACGTTGAAGCGCAGCTTGTGGTCGGTGGGGGCCAGGTGCAGCGCCTTGGTGAGCGTGCGCTTGGCCTCGGGCAGCTGGTCGGCGTCGTAGTGGGCCCTGCAGGACAACCAGGGAATGGGGGTGATTGGCACGCGGGCACCCTAAACAGACCCCAGCCTAGACCCTGCAACACAACCAACCCCGACGTAGCTTCAGCCTCCCACGAGGCAAGGCAAACCACAAGAGCCGTGTGCAGTACAGCAGCCCAATACCTGGCAAGGTACAGCATGACCACTGCGTTGCGATTGTCATAGAAGCGGCGCAGCGCGCCGCGGTACATCTGGATGGCGGCGGTGTACTGCTGCTGCGCCAGGTACACGTTGCCGAGGTTGACCCAGGCGTCCGGCATGCGCCAGAAGCCCGCAGAGGCAGCAGACGCCTCTTGTACCTGCGGGAACGAGCCCAGGGGCCTTCTTTGAGCTCAGCTGAGCAAGGGAAGGGCATATGTGTTGACTGGCCTGTGCTGCAGTGCAGTTTACGTTGTCAGCATGTACCGACGTTGTCAGCATGTACATTCCGCGAGCCAACTAACAGCAGACAAGGCGGGGCAGCGCTTGAAAACAAAAGCAAGCAACACGCATGGCAGTGCGTGCTGCCCATGGAAGAAAGCCTGTCCCTCTTGCTCGCCTGAAGGAAGACCTCTTTCGCGGCGGTCAGGTCCCCCACCTCAGCAAGGATGCAGCCCACGCCGTTGGCAGCAAAGATGCAGCCTGCAAGGGAACCATCAAGGATGAAGGAACGGAAAAATGGAGTTGGCTGCTTGTGGAACTGCATCAGAGAGCCCCAGCCTTGATGCAACGCTGCGTACGTGCATTCGGCCGAGGATAAGAAGCAGCAGCAATCTGTTTGGCGAAGCAGTTCCCAGACGAGACGCACCTTCGTCCCGCTCCAGAACCCGTCGGTACAGTTCTAGCGCATGCGAGCAGTGCACCTCGGCCCGCTGCACCTTGCTATCGCTGCCGCGGTCCGTGGGGGCGGAGTAGGCGTGCAGGTTGGCCATTGCGAGCCGCGCAAACGACTCGTGCCGCCCGTCGGCCCGCGCCAGCAGTGTGTCAAGCACCTGCAGGGGCAGTGTTGCCGCAAGGCTAACGAACTAGTGAGAACAAGAGATCACGCGCCCAGACCAAGCGCCCAAAGGACACTTTCCAGCACGCACATCTGAGCGCTGCTGCACCAGACACTTGTCACCAAGGCGCGGCGGGCAGAACAAGCCCAATTGGCACGCTTACGAGCTTGGGGTGGAGAAGAAAACAGAAACCAGGAGCATACCACGGTAGGAGAAGCATGGTCGTCAGCACAAGCGCGCCTGCTTAGCGTTGTGGTAATCGCGCTTCTCAAGGTACAGCCCTGCCTGCAACGCCAGCGCATCAGCAGCGTAGCCAGGGTTGTCCACCGCCTGGCCTGCCCAATGCAGCGCCATCTGTGGGTGTTGATGGAGGGCCATGCATCTGTGGGTGTGTGCACATGTTGCTCTTGCACATAATGGTGTGGCTGGGATCAGGGAATGCGCTGTGCAGCACGCTCAGGCGCCCCTGGATGCGCAACGCGGCTTGTGAAGGCGCACAAACCCCGCCTCATCAATGCACCAGCGGCGCCTCGCCTTGGTGTCGCCACGCGCTTTGGCCACGCAAGCGAGGCGCAGGCAGCAGTCGCCGTAGCGTGGAAACTGGCGCAGCAGCTCGCGATACTCGGCTTCAGCCGCTTGCAGTGCGCCGCTCGCCTCCTTCACCCGCGCCAAGTTGTAACTCAAAGTAACCTGCAGGAGGTGCATTAAGGGCACAATCATGTGCCCAAACAAGCACTGCGCTCTGAACAATTATCAGGTGGCAATCATCCCGATGAATGATGCGCCACGATACAGGTCTCTCATGCCTTACTAATCGGGTCAGGGGCGGGTTTGACGACAACGGACAAACACAGCAGTCGGCGGCTTCCTACCTGCGCCACTGCGCTCAGGTCTCCCAGCCCCCGCTGGCCGCCGCTGCCACCGCCTGCCCCATCAGGCGCAGGGCCTCTTCCGACTCGCCCGCGCGCAGGTGCAGCACGGCAGCGTTGTTGAGGAGTCGGGCGGAGAGGGGAGCCGTGGTAGCGCCGCCGTTGGCTTTGCTGCCGCATCACGCCGGATCTCAATCGCTTTGTTGTACGCCTTGAGCGCGCCTGCACCCGTGGCGCCCATCATATTGCGTCTTAGCCCACACACAGCGAAGTATCAAGTTATGTCTCTCGACAAAGGCAGTGTTGCCTGTTACCCACAGGTGCTGAGCGACTTCAGTCTGTTCTGCTCCCTTGCCCTCATATGCCCCCCGTGACAACAAGCAAGGTGAGGGATGACTCAGGGATTTCTGCCCACTCCCTCAAGGACCCACCCGCAGGCTCCAGCGAGGCCAGCAGATCGCCAAGCGCCTCCCAAAAATCGGCGTCGCTCGGCCGCTTAACCGCCGCCTCCTTGAACTGGGCCAGCACGTCGGGCCGCCGCGCCGCAGTCTTGCTGTACACGCGCGCCAGCACCTGCCAGAAGGGGAATGGCAAGGATCAAAGGTCATGGAGCAGCTGGGTGGCGTGTCTCAGAAGTGAAACACGAGAACTGACACAAAAATCAAGCATATCGTCGGATTGGCAAATGCATCGTGGTTGAGCACCGTGTCCACCAGCCAGCCCAGCACAGAGCCAGAACGGCGCCCCTCTCACCTCACTGCGCCATCGACTCACCCTCCCACTAACCACCAACCACACAACACCCCACCTACCACAACCCAAACCCAGCCCAGCCACACCCACCCACCTCCAGCGCGTCGCCCCAGTGCGGCGCCTCCACGAGCGCGCTTTCTAGCAGGGACGCAGCATTGGTGTGCTCCCCCATCAGCACGTTTGCCTGTGCCAGCCCCAGCCGCGGCAGCAGCAGCTTGGGATCCAGGTGCGACGCCTGCAGGGTGAGACAAGAGGCACAGTGATGGATTATGCACGGTGACTGGTGGCACGAGGGGTGACGCGCGTACCTTGCACAGTAAGCAAGGGCAGCAGGTGCGCGCACAGACAGTGCCCGACCCCACCATGCGGCCCTGCCCGTCTTCCCCCTTGGCCCGCTTGCAGGGCCACGGCCACCCTGGGCCCCTCCCCAGATCTTGTGAAAGTGCAGGGTCCCCGCATCCATGAGACAAAAACGTTGACGGCTTCCCGCAGCCACATGCGTCTTTCCGGCAGCGGACGGCACCTGCTGGTAGCATTGGAAGGCCTCCTGCATCTGTCCCAGCGCATGCGCAGCTCGCGCCAAAATGGTAGTCGCCTCAGCCCGCAGCGCCGCCGTGCCCGCATGCTGCAACACGCTCTGGGCCAGCAGGCGTGCCTGCGATGGGGTGCATGGGTGGAGGCTTGGTGTTGCCTGGTATGGGTGGTCATGCTGCAACACATCATGATGGGATTAACAAAACGACTGACAGATGGTATCAGAACGAACAACAGCTGGTTGCCGGACAAGGCGGTGAGCCCCCCACCCACACACAGCCCAGCCCACTTCACACAACCACACACAACCGCACCTTGTCCGCAAAGCCTTGGCGCAGGCAGAAGTGGGCCAGCAGCAGGAGCACCAGCGGGCTCTCGGGGTCCTGCTCAAACGCCTGGGCAAGGAGGTGCGAGCCTTCACGCACGCCCTGCAACAGAGCAGGCAGGTTGCGGGAGGGTTGAGAGCGGCGGCGTAGAAGGCGGGGGTAAAGGCGGAGGGATAATAGCAGTGCAGCAGCACCGGAGGAAGCAGATCATTGCTTACGTAGATGAGCGTCAGGGACGTGCATCCTTTACACAGCAGGTCCCCAACCCCCACCCGCACCCCAGCCTCCACCCCTGACTCATTACTTCACCCACGAAACACGCACACCTGATCATCATCGCTGACGTGGAGCTTGAGCACTGCCAGCCCCAGCAGTGCCGGGTGCACCCCGGCGCCAGCTCCAGCGTGCGGCGGTACGCGGCCTCCGCCTTGGCGGTGTGGCCCAACTTGAGGCAGCAGGCGGCGATGCCGAGGCGCACCTCGGGCGGGCAGCTGGGGCAGACGCGAAGCGCGGCCTTGTACCTGGGAGCGGCAAGCATGCAGCAGAAATTTTTCAGCTTTGCACGTGGTGCATGCAACCAAGGGCAGCCAGGTGTGGGTGCAAGCTTGCTGTTTGACCCTTTGGCCGTGGGTTTCCAGCGGCAGTTGCTCACAGACGAAGCGCCTCGTTGTACCGCTGCTGCTCAAAGTGGATGCTGGCCAGCGCCAGCTGCGGCGCTACGCTGGACCGGCCGTTGCACTTCATGCCCATGGCCTTCATAAAGTGCTGCTTGCCGGTGTCGCTATCGCCCTGTAGCAGGGGGGCTAGGCACCCGGGAGGGTGAGCATGGAGCATGGAGCTCAGCGTGCTTGGTTGCAGCGCAACGCAACACAACCGCAAGCCCAGCGCGGCCGCGTACCCGGACCAGGGCAGCAGCTCCCAGCACAAGTTCAGGCAGCTGCTCTTGGATGTCAAGATGTCTCGCTTTGTTGCAGAAGTTGGTGCAGGCGCTTAGCAGCAGGGTGCGCTGCTGGAGGCCGCGCTCTGCGGCGGCCTGCTGCAGCTTCAACTCTGCCAGGCAACAGAGGGCTTGAATATGTCCAAATGACTCATTTGGCCCTTTTCGACGCCCCTCCTCCCGCTCAGTGGCCTCTGTTAGCACCGCCTCAAAGTGATGGGGTCCTTGCGGCCCTCCGTAAACAAGGAGGTGCTCTGCTGCAATTCGCCAAGCCTCGATTGGGGCATCAGAACTCCTTAACACCCGCAGCAAACCATCTGGGTTTTGGTCCAGTGGCTCTACGCGCAGCACAGCCCCATTCAGGGGCAGGAGCAAATCCATCACAATAAACAGATCATTTCAGAATACACGAAAGTTCAAGCCAGCTTCCATCGCGACGCATGGCGCCCAAACAAGTGTAGTGCCGCCCCTGGGCTCGGTCCACAATTCACAAGTCACTGAAGTACTTCGTCTGTATTGAAATCTATATAATCATTCCACCAGCGTGCGTCTTCCTGCATAGGACAGGCCGTGTTTGCCGAACCCATCAACTCAAGGAAGACGCGTGGCTACTAGCAAGCTTAGGACAAAAAGCAAGGAAACTTGTAGTTGTGGGCACGCCTTGAAGGCGCCTGTAGCAGGTGGGCTTGCGCGGGGCTTCTTGTTGCCTCATCTTTCGCCGGGAAACGTGAAACATGGCCGGCAAACGCCCTGGAGCCGTGCAGCAAGGGCGTAACGGTTTTTGCAGAACCAAGAGCGGCGCTGGGAAAGGGGGGCAACTGGCGCTCCCGACAGTCGCCTCTTTGGTCTGCAGCAGGGTATGGCGTCCACGCTGCTGGAGGAGACTCGGCAGGCGCATGATGACATTGAGCGGTTGGAGCGGTATGTGTGGCTGCCGCGCATGTGCCTGTGCACCTTCCGCATTGCGACGTTCGATGCCGCTGCACCCAGCCTGCTTCCTTCCTCTCTGCGCCCTTGAAGGCTGATTGTGAAAGATTTCACAACCAAGCCCGCGGCGACACACAAGGACAAGCTACTGCAAAGCCACCGTGTGCGAGCCATGTTGGATGGCATTCAAGAGCGGTCAGCAAAGCTGGTGCGTCCTGTGGCCATGATGAGCACACCTCTGTCTTTATGTCTGCGCAGCTGACATGCCAGCCCACTCTCCTCCGGCGACTCACAATGGTCTTGTGCATTATCAACAGATCCGCATTTACCAAGACGAGGATGGCGCCCGCAAGGAGGAGATTGCACAGCTGCGCCACGGCGCTAGTGACAACGTGTTCAGGCAGGCACCTGCCACCCTGCGCAGCGTACTGGCAGAGAATTATGTACACCACGCTGTCTGCTTAGGTCGCCGGCAACACAGCTGGCCAGCTACATCGTGATAAGCACACAAACCCTGTTTGCCTGCAGCAACTTCTACGAGCGGCTCAAGGAGGTGCGGGAGTATCACCGCAAATTCCCGGATGATGAACTGACAGAGGTGCGTTTCAGTGCATGCGATTGGTGATTTTTGCGGTAGAGCTCGTAACTGCGGTGGAGAGTGAGGCCACGATGCGGCTGTGGGGGCGGGGAATGGCTTGTGCATTGCTCCCCACTGTGGCTGGGCCTGCTGGCATTGAAAGGCTCTTGGTCTATGGATGCTGTGCTGATGCTCCTGCAACACACGACACCCTTGCGCAGGCCGAGAACGACGAGGCGTTGCTGGGTGAGGCGCCGGCGCCGCTGTTCAGCGGCGAGGAGGCCATGGGGCGCTTCCTGGACTTGCATGAGCACCATCAGGCGTACCTCAATTCCAAGTTTGGCAAGCAGGCAAGGTGGCGCACGTGTGTTTGGAACGGTACTGCCAGCTCCCGCGCTGCAGTTGGGCGGCGCAGCCATGGCTATCATGCCTGTGAACCATCGCTCGGCCTTGTCAACCTTTCCTACTAATGTCTGTACAAACTAAACAAGCAAGCCCACTTTGTTTAGTTTTCTTGTTCTTTCACCGCAGGTTGACTACTACACGTACGTGTCCAGCGTGTCCGATTTTGACGCAATGCCACGCTCGCAGCGCCTGTCCCGCCCGTACCGCGACTACCTGGCCGCGCTTGTGGGTTACCTGGAGTCGTTCTACGAGCGCAGCCAGCCCCTGGCACAGCTATCCAAGCAGTACGAAAAGGTGCAGGGCGCAGACTGCGCTCATGGGCACCGCGTGCACAATGGCGACTTTTTTGGCCAAGGGCAATTTCTTGGCACTTTGCATCTTGCTGGGGTGGGCTGCAGTTGGCAAGCAGCGCGTGTGACGAACGCTAATTTGTCTGTCTGCCCTGCTCCGCAGCTAGAGGCTGATTTTGGGGAGCAGTGGCGATCGGGCAGCGTGCAGGGCTGGGAGGAAGTCGGCGGAGGCCAGCAGGCGGACGGCCCAGCTGTCGGCACGCTGGACCTCGATGCATTTGACTCTGCTGACGAGCTGGAAATGCTAGGTGCGGTGCCGCTGTGCTTCGGTGCGCTGCATGTTGGCATGTGTTGTGCTGCATGGGCCGTGGCGGCGGTGCTGCGGTGAGCAGCGCGGTGCGCCGGCCTCTGCCTGCTAGTTGTGGCGCTCGGATGAACACATTGTGGCAAGTGCACTTTATCCAACTCCACACATTCTGTCACCCAGCTCGCCCAACCCATTCATACCCACTCGCCACGCCCCCTCGCACATTCAACTAGGCGCGGAGCGGCTCAAGGAAGCCCTGCAGGCGCTCGGCATGAAGTGCGGCGGCACGCTGCGCCAGCGCGCCGAGCGACTTATGCAGACCAAGGGCAAGCGGCCTGAGGAGCTTGACAAGTCGCTCTTTGCCAAAGGCAGCATGCCGCTGGTAGGCCCCGGCTCTTGTATGACTGCTCCTTGACATTGCTGGTGTTGTCAGGTGTTGTCACAACCTGCCCTCTGTTTCTGATGTGCTCCTAGATCGCCTCATATCTGCTCACCCGGCCTGTGTCAGCCTCGCACGCCCCCACCCCCTGGCCCCCCCCGCCCCCTCCCCCCCCCCCCCACCCCACCCCCCAGGCGTCCCAGAGCGCCGAAGAGCGCGAGCGCGCAGCAGCGGCAGCGCGGGCCACAGCACTGCTTGAGGCCAAGGCAGCCAGGCTCTGCGCCATGCTGTCCTCCGTCATTGAAGACACCAAGGGGCGCATAGAGAAGAAGCAGGCACAGACTTACGAGGAGCTGGTGGCGGAGCAGGCGGAAGCAGAGGAGGTGCGTTTGGGCGGAGGAAAGGGGGTTGGGAGGCCAGCGTTTTAAGTCGGTGAAAAGCTGGGAAGCAACCTGCACACTGCTTAGCATTGTACTTGAAGAGCGTCTCGGGCCTCGACTACTGGCAAACTTTGTTGTCGTCAAGCGGGGCCTGCCGTAACTCCTCAGGCGAGGGCCGTGTACTCACCTGGCCGCACTCTCACCCCAGCCCGCCATGCCCCTGAACTGCCTGCCTGCCTTCCACCGTGCAGGAGGCCGCGCTGCCCGAGGACAGCGATGAGGAGGACGAGTTTGTATACAACCCGCTCAAGCTGCCGCTGGGCTGGGACGGCAAGCCCATCCCCTACTGGCTCTACAAGCTGCACGGGCTCAACATGGAGTTCAAGTGCGAGATCTGCGGTGAGCGTCACGGGCCAAGTTTGAGCTTTTGAGATGGCCGTGCGACCAGTGTGGTTGCCTGTCTATCAAGGGTTGTTGTTTGTATCGTTAGAACCATAGTGCGACCCTGCACATGCACATCAGGCTCTCTAATTGGAGTGGCGCCTGCTGCTGGTTCCAGCATCGGCAACGTGCTGGGGGATGGCTCACCAGCCTGCCAGCTCGCGTGTGCCTGCAGCCTCAGCTGGCCCTTTTGCCCCCTCCCCTTTTCCTGCCCCCGCCCTGCAGGCGGCGCCTCTTACTTTGGCCGCCGCGCATACGAGCAGCACTTCCGCTCACCGCAGCATGAGAGCGGCATGCGAGCTCTGGGCATCCCCATGAGCAAGGCTTTTTACGAAATCACGACAATTGCGGACGCGCTCGCGTTGCACAGGACTCTTCAAGAGCGCGGGGAGCTGCGGCGGGCAAGGACGCTGCGCCAGATGTGGATGAGGTGGAGGATGAGGAGGGCAACATCTACTCGCGCAAGACATGGGATGATCTGAAGCGGCAGGGGCTGGTCTAGGCTGGCAAATGTTTTGAAGAGCTCATTGTTCATTGCATTCAACGTCACGGTGTGTGCCCTCGTCTTAAAAGCAACCCACGGGGCCGTACGAATATGAAGGAAAGGCTGGCCTCAACTTCAACAGGGAACAGGGTAAAGCAGGGCGAAAGCACGTCAGCAAGCTGACTGAGAAAGAAAAAACGACGGAACAGGAATGTGTGGAAACAAACAACATGTCTCTAACCTTGCGGTTGTTGGACAGCAGGCACGCTACCAAGCCAGCCTGAGCTCATATGCATATGCCAGGGAAGTTTGTACGACCTTCTGGGCAGCCACTAACTATTTAAACGCTACACCCAACTTCAATGACCTGGCACCTTGAAACTCTGGGCTGAGAGCTGTTGTGCGTTTTCGCGGCTAGGATGGCGCAGCGGATGACAACTGTCCCTTCCTGACCTTTCCTACAAAATGCAGGTGCTCAATACACAAAGGCAACGCTTCCACAAGTTCAGTATAAAACTGTTGCAATTTCAGCCGAGTTTGGCTGAGTGGGTACATTGGGCAGTGTTGATCCAGTCACAGAATTCAGTTTCTGGTTGACTCGGAAAAAGCGAGTGTGTTTTGCTACGAGGGCTTAGGAAATCCGTACGCTGCAGCCGCCTCAGGGGAGTCTCGCATCGCCGCTGCTGCTGCCGCTGTCCCCAAACAGCTGCGCTTTAAACCGTTCATAGTCCTCCAGCGGCCGCCCGCACAGCTTGGCAAACTGCGCGTCGCTGCACTTGAGGTGGCTCATGGCGAAAGCCTGGTCGGCGCCGCCCCTGCCGGCCTTTGGCCGCTGGGCGTGGACGTGCAGGAAGTAGCGGTGGCGCGGCACAACCCTGTGGGTGGAAGGGGCAGTGGGCAGACTTGAGGCATTGGCAAGGGAATGAGAGGCCCCCGCTGTCTCCACACAGCGCCATGGGCGTGAGCAGCACCACCACCGCCTCCCTTTCATGCTCCGCCACACAGGCCCCCACCTTCCCTCCCGCCCAGCACCGCCGACCTGTTGGTGAGGGACAGGCTGAAGTAGGCGGGGTAGGAGCACAGGGTGGCAACGCCTTCGGCGGGGGCACGGATGTAGTCCACCAGGTAGCGCCACTTGGGCGCCAGGTTGGCCTCCACATTGAGCGAGAAGATCTGGGGGAAGCGTGCGCAGCACGCTGCCACCTGCACCTGGTCCAGGCCGCAGCCGCGCAGGAAGGACACGCGTTCCCGCATGCTGTCGATCTTGTAGTGCAGCACCTGCGGTGCAGTGGCGGTACCAAACAGCAGGGGAGGACGTTCTCAGACGTGAGGCGGTGGCAGGGGAGGAGATGTGAATGCTGGACTCGGAGGCTGGGCCAAGACCTGGGCTGGAGCCAATGCCTGCCAGCATGGCTCATGCAGCTGGTCGGCGCGCACACCTGCGGGTGTGCCAGCACGGCGCGGCCCAGCTCCTCCCGGCCCAGCCCCTGGTCCCGCAGGAAGTCGACCCGCAGCTGCATCATCTCCTGGGTGCACGTCAGCACCTGCGGCATTTGGGAAGTGGGGCAAAGGGGCAAGCAGGGGCCAGGGGAAGTGAGCTGCCCGGTTGGCTGCCCTCCAGGCCAGGCAGGGCCACAGCTGGCAAAACAGGACAAGGGGATGAGCAGCTGCGTGAAGCGGCAGTGCGGCAGTCAAGGGCGGCGCCAACCGTGGCCGCACCTGCGGGTGCCGCACGATGAGCTTGCCGAGAGCGCCTGGCGAGAGGCACAGCACGTCCCGCAAGAAGGCGGCGCGCGGCTCCAGAGTGTCCCGCACCCGCAGCTCCAGTGCCATTGGCGCCCGCATAAACACCTGCGCTTGAGGAGGTACCGAAAGGTGGGTGGAAAGAGGCGTGCGGTCGAGGAAAGTGTGCCTGGCTGTGATGGAGCGGTGGTGTGGATGGCTGTGGGGGCACCGAGCCAGACTGCCGGCAGCCAACAGCAAGGCTGTCTCCAGGCAAAACAACATCACAGAAACGGAAGAACACTGATGAACCAAGTGAGTGGGATTCACCTTGGCTAGGTCAGACTGCTCCACGCCGCAGGCGCGAAGGAAATCGAGGCGGGGACGGATGGTGCGCTCGCTCTTGTACTCGAGGATTCGTGGGAACTTGGTGATCACGCGTGTCAGCTCCGCATCGCTGCACCGGGGGATGGCGGTGTGGAGGGGGAAGGGTGTGATTGTAGATACGCACACACAAACACGACTCAAAAGGATGGCATGCCCCAGAAGGTTGCATGGCGCAGATGCACCTCCACAGCACGGGCGCTCCCGACCTGAGGCCGATGGCGTCCCGGAAAAACTTCAGCTTGCGGCGCATCGACACCACCCCCATCTGGAAGATCTCGGGCCGCGCCTCTGCCAGGCGTTCAAAGTCGGGAGTCCGCAGCCCTAGTTCATACAGAAGGAGGACCTGGGTGGGGGGATGGGGGCACAGTGTTGAGTGTGGGTGGATTTGGAAGAGTGAAACCAGTGCAGAGCCTGTTTCCAGTGGATAGGAAACTGAGGACTGCTTGTGGTAGGAGGAATCCAACATGGACTGTCGGATCAGCCACCGACCCTTTGCCGGGCCACTGCGCCATAGGAGCAGCTCTGCCAAGGCGAAAATGGAAACTGGGGGTCGGCGATTGGGCGGCAGGAAAAGCGGCACTCACCTGCGGCCGCCAAGCATCTTCCAGGCCGCACTCTTCTGCCAGCTGAGCAAACAGTGCATCCCTGGGGCCCGGCTTGCCCGGCTGCCTGGCTGACCGCGGCGGCAGCACCCTCGGCTGCATGGGTACCCGCTGCAGTACCGGGGTTCGCTTCCCAGCTGCTGCTGTTGCTGCTGCTGCTGCGACGGCGGCAGTGCCGTGGAACCGAGCCGCCATTGTGTGGCCTGCTGCTGTGACGCCGGCGGCGATTGTTGATGCGCCGCAGGTGCCGGCTGCTTAGAACGAGGAACTGCCTGCTGCTGCTCAGCCCCGCTTTCCTGCTTCTCCTCTTCGTCGTCTTCCCAGTCCTCATCTTCATCCTCTATCTGCTGGCGTGGGATGCCAAATGGCTCCGACTGTTCGCGACTCTGCGGCAGCGGGGCCCGTTGGCGCTGCCGTGCAAGCTGCTGCTGCTGCTGTTGCTGCTGTTGCCTCAGCTGGCGCATGCGGACAAGGTCCTGAGGCGTGGGGATGCGCAGCTGGTTGGGGCCCGGCGGGCCTCCCGACGGCCGCGCACGGTCCATAAACAGCGTGCTTGGAGCAACCACCGCGCGCACAGGCATGACTGCCATGGTTGCGGAACACGACAGCCGATGGCAAGCCGCCGTTGCTGCCGTTGCAGCCGCCGCTGCTGCCGGCTACCACCACGGGGGCTGCGCCCGCTTCCCGCCGCCCCGCTGTTGCCAGTAGATTTACCTCCCCCTTCAAGCGTAGTTACTGGCTAAGAGGGGAAGTTGTGAGAGGAACCGCCAGCAGAGGTAGGAGTGGGAGACCGTGCATGTGTTCTCCGGCACCTCCAGGATCGTATTGAGTGCACAGAAAGGTGGTGAGACATGAATGCAGGAGCCAAGGAGCGGAGCATATAACATGGGCTTGCCCAAGAAAGGCAGGGCTGCGCTGGCAGAACCGGCGGACTTATTGCACAAGGTCGCATATTTCATGTTGTAAGTTGCGTCACTGGAGTGGTATAAAGTGCAGCTCAGGCTCGTTGCAGGGACCGCCCCCATCTTCCGACGCTGTTCTAGCGTTTCGAGACTGAACGGCAGCTAAAACAAGCTCATACTCCTATCTGGTGACGAACGGGCAGCCCCGCGCCGGGGGCCCTGCGCCAGGGGTTGGGCAGCAGGCAACGCCTGGGTGGCGGCAGGGCTTGGCGGCAGGCGCTGCTGCGCAGCCATGGCTCCGTCTCACTCGGAGGCCGTGAACCAGAAGTATGCGCTGCTGCCGGCCTTCTTGCAAGCCAAAGGCCTCATACGGCAGCATGTGTCCAGGTGGGGGCCGGCTGGCTTTGGACCATTGTTCCGCCGTGTATCGTTATGAGCACGACCTCTCCCCGTGTGTTCTGGTTCCAACAACCTGCCAAACCAACCCCTGTTGATTCCTGCAGCTTCAACCACTTCATTGGCAGTGACATGCTGAAGATAATTAGGGCGAAGGGCAACGAGCGCGTGACGTGTGACGCCGACCCCAACTTCTACCTCAAGTGCGCCCCAAGCACGCGATTCCTTGTGCAGTCTTGTCTGTTTTCTCGTGCATTTCTCGTGATCCCGTGCTTCCTGGCAGCGAGGAACCTTCCTGTTGTGTCACCTTGGGCGGCTTGCACCCCGTCTGCAACGCACTCCAGCTGTGCTTCCCCTCCACGGAACACAGCCGCAGGCCTGCACCCTGCTTCCGCCCCTCTGCTACCGTCCCACCCCTGCCCTGCTGCCGCAGGTACACCAATATCTACGTGGGTCGTCCCTCCCTGGAGGAGGACTATGTGCAAACCGAGCTGACCCCAAACCAGTGCCGGCTGCGGGACCAGACCTACTCTGCACCCGTCACTGTAGATGTAGAGTACACGCGCGGCAAGGAGGTGGTCATCCGGCGGGGCAAGAACGGCGCGGGCGCGATCCTCATCGGCCGCATGCCCATCATGCTGCGCAGCGACAGGTGAGTCGTGCATTCATTACCACACTGCCGCTAGGCTGCATTGTATCTGAAAGCCGGCTGGCACTTGCTTGTGAGCTCAACAGCATGCAAGGGGGCATGTTCCGCTGCACGGGCCCTGCTGCGTGGGTTGTTGGCGGGCCGTACCCCCAAGGCCCCACCGTCACCACCATGCACACCTCCGCTCGCCAAGCTCTCGCCCACACCGCCGCCCACCAGGTGTGTGCTGACGGGGAAGAACGAGGAGGAGCTGGCGCGGGTGGGCGAGTGCCCGCTGGACCCGGGTGGCTACTTTGTGGTCAAGGGCACCGAGAAGGTGATCCTCATCCAGGAACAGCTGTCCAAGAACAGGATCATCATCGACACGGGTGGGCGGGCTTGAGCGGCGGGGTTTTACAGGGGTACGGGTGCGGAGCCCCTCCTATATGGCGCTGCTGGGATTGTTTGCGGTTTGGAGGCGATGTGTTGTAACTGCTGGGAGGACCTGCAAGGAAGGGTTTAACCCTGATCAGTCTCACCCGAGCAGGCCGATCAATGCAACCTTCCCAACGAGCCTGTAGACGCGGGCCCAGCCTAGGACCAGGGGACTCAGGCTGGTCTTAAGGGCCCTTAGACCCTTAAGACCTAGACCCTTTAGGGCAGGCGCCGCATCCGCCCCTAGACCGACACAATACCGCCAACCCCACCCCTGCCTGCCACATGCTCACTCCCCGCAGACAGCCACGGCGCCATCTTTGCCTCAGTCACCTCATCCACCCACGAGCGCAAATCCAAGACCAACATAGTGAACAAGCACGGCCGCTTGCTGCTGAAGCACAACGCCTTCACGTGAGCGCGCTGTGCTGTGCTGTGTTGTTGGGTTAGGAGGGAGCTCCCAGGAAATCCACAGCTGCCAAGGTGCTGCGCCGCTCCCGACCGCTCCCCTGCCTTCCCAATGGACACACAGTCATCGATACTGATGCACCCACTGATTACTGCCACCTGCCCACCCACACATGACGCAGCGAGGATGTGAACATTGTGGTAGTGATGCGGGCAATGGGGGTGGAGAGCGACGAGGAGGTTCTACAGCTGGTGGGCACCGAGGGCGCGTTTGCCACGCTGCTGACGCCCACGCTGCAGCACTGCAAGGAAGAGGGCGTGTACACGCGGCAGCAGGCTCTTGATTACCTGGCGGCGCGGGTCAAGGGCGGTGGCAGGCCTGGCGCCCGGCGGCGGCGGCGGCTTCCAGCGGCGCGGCCGGTCGAAGGTGGACGAGACGCGTGAGGTCTTGGCAAACGTGGTGCTGTGCCACGTGCCGGTGACCTCTTTTGACTACCAGCAAAAGGCAAGTGGCGTGCCAGCCTGGCACTGTCAGAGGGCAAGCGCCACTCCGGCAACAGGCTGGGTTTTGGTCCTGCCCACCCACAACCCAATGCATTGTTGCATCTATCATCTATCCACCCTTATGGCAATCTGTTACAGGGAAATCCAACATTAACGACCGCGCTTCTTGGGAGAAACAACGCATGCTACATCCAGGCAGCTCCGGCCTTCCCTGCTGCCCCCACTGCAGGTCACCTACATCGCAGTCATGCTGCGGCGCATGCTCTACGCCATGCTCGACCCTTCCTTCATCGATGACCGCGACTACTACGGCAACAAGAGGCTGGAGCTGGCGGGGGGCCTGCTGGCGCTGCTGTTTGAGGACCTGTTCAAGCGGTGGGCGGGCTGGGGACGGCGGGGTGGCCGGCTGCTCTGTCCCCCCCCCGCTTTCCCACACCCCACCCCCACCCTTGGGGAACGCACGCAGGCTGAACTCCGATCTGCGCCGCCAAGCGGACAGCGCGCTCAGCAAGGCGAGCCGTGCTACGCAGTTTGACGTGGCCAAGTGCATCCGCACCGACACCATCACCTTTGGGCTGGAGCATGCCATTTCCTCGGGCAACTGGACCATCAAGCGCTTCCGTATGGACCGCAAGGGCGTGACGCAGGTGGGTTCGGTTAGTCTGTGGGTATGGTCGTTGAGTCTGGTGGGCTTTTGTGGACAGGCTTCGACTTGGGCGATTAGGTCTTATGCCACCAGGGCAGCGGCTCTGTACAGCCTGCCATCCCTCAAAGTTAGGCTCAGAGTTGGGGGTGCTTCATCGCGTGAAGAGCAGGTTGCGACCACCTGCCTGCCCCTGCCTGCACTGCACGCAGGTGCTCTCCCGCCTGTCCTTCATCAGCGCGGTGGGCATGATGACGCGCATCACCTCGCAGTTTGAGAAGACGCGCAAGGTGTCGGGGCCGCGTGCGCTGCAGCCCTCCCAGTGGGGCATGCTGTGCCCCGCCGACACGCCCGAGGGTGAGCGCTTGGCGCTGCCGCTCGCCAACGCCGCCCAGCTCCCACACTGGGTTCCACGCCATTGGGGTCTTGAGGGAAATGGTGCCCCTGACTGTGTGTTCCCCTGTCTAGCCTCTGCTCTCGCCCCAACGACCTCCACCTCATGAGCATGCCTGCTAAACTTGCATCTATCCGCATGCATGTCCAACCCTTGCAGGCGAGAGCTGCGGGCTGGTGAAGAATCTGGCGCTCATGACGCATGTGACCACCGACGAGGAGGAGGCGCCAATTGCCCGCCTGGCGTACATAATGGGCGTGGAGCCTGCCTCTTTGGTCAACCAGGCAGAGCTGCAGGAGCAGTGAGCAGCTTGCCTGGATAGTGCTTGCCTAGCTTGTGTCTTGCGTACTCTTTCACTCTTGCGTTTGCTTGCGCTGCTTCTGCCCCACCCCCTCATCCCCCAAAGAAGATCATGTTCACCCAGAGGCCGCTCAGCCCCCACTACACCCACTCTCACACCTGTTTTCACACTCATCGACCCATCCTTGTGCAGGGGCTGCGCCCTCATCTTCCTCAATGGCAACATCCTGGGCGTGCACCGCCGTCCCAAGCATTTCGTGCGTGCGTTCCGCGAGATGCGGCGTCGAGGGCGTGTCGGCGAGTTTGTCTCCGTCTATCTGCAGCATGACAGCGTGCAGATCGCGAGCGATGGCGGCCGCGTCTGCCGCCCGCTGATCATTTGCGACCACGGCGTGCCGCGCGTCAAGGAGGAGCACTTGAAGGTGCGTTTCTGCTGTTCATCAGATTCACGTCCGTCCTCTGTCTCCTTCAACACACGTGGGCCTGCCTGCCTTTCCGCCGTTGGCCTGGTTGCTGCGCAGTTAAGGTGCAGTTTCCCACCCCCTCGTCCACACCGCCGCTCTGCCCTGTTGTACCTTCCACTGCAGCTGCTGCGCGAGGGCAAATGGAACTTTAACAGTTTCCTGGTGCACGGGCTGCTGGAGTATCTGGGTGGGCACTCCCTCTTTCCCAACACAGCCTGCATGGCGGCCCGCATGGCGCCCTTACGCATCCTTGAGCCTCAGCCTGAGCGCCCGGCATGAGCCACCCCTGCTCATCGTCTTGTCTGACTCATTCACTTGCTTGTTGCTTGAAGACCAACGTTTGGTGCGCCTCCCTGCGTCCCTGCTCTTGCCCCCAACTCGCAGACGTAAACGAGGAGAACAACTCGCTTGTGGCTCTGTATGAGGCGCATTGCGGCCCGCGCACAACTCACCTCGAGATTGAGGCCTTCACCATCCTTGGCGTGGTGGCGGGGCTCATCCCTTACCCCCACCACAACCAGTCGCCGCGTAACACGTACCAGGCAAGCCTTCTTCTCCTGTGGTATCTCAAATTATCTCCCTGAAGGGGCGGCTCTGCTTCCTGCACTGTTGTGCGACCCCAGGCCGCTGTGGAGCTGCCATATTCACTCATATCAACATAGCAACAACCAACAAGGCCGCCCTAATGTCTGCCGCTACCCCTCCCCCCGTGCAGTGCGCCATGGGCAAGCAGGCCATGGGCAACGTTGCCTTCAACCAGCTCAACCGCATGGACACGCTGCTCTACCTGCTGTGCTACCCGCAGCGGCCGTTGCTGACCACCAAGACCATTGAGCTGGTGGGCTTTGACCGGCTCGGCGCGGGCCAGAACGCGACGGTGGCTGTCATGTCGTACTCGGGGTGAGCTGGTGGTGGATGGGTGTGGGTGGGTGGGGGGTGGAGGGGCGGGACAGGCCGGTTGGGGGGCTGCATGGTGCATGCTCGCAGATCTGCCTGTTGTTTAGTTTATCTACTATCTTCTTCTTTTGTGTTCTTTCGTGTCAGCTACGACATTGAGGATGCCATCGTGATGAACCGCGCTAGCCTGGACCGCGGCTTTGGCCGCTGCATCGTGCTTCGCAAGTACGGCACGAGCCTGAAGAAGTACGGCAACCGCACGCAGGACCGCATCGTGCTGCCAGCAGCGGGAGGCGGCGCCGCCCAGCGGCCTCCCAAGTACCGTGTGCTGGACGCCGACGGCATCGCGGCATCGGGGGAAGTGTTGTCGCAGGGTGAGCAGGGTGTGGTGTGAGGTGGCTGGCCCACATGGAGGTCAAATTTTTGAGTGAGGGAACACATGCAAGATGAAGAAGAAGGCACAATTTGTAGTTATGCTCATCCACCCAACACTTTATGCATCCCCATTGACTTTGGCTTTCGGCGGCACGCACACCTACACCGTCTGCGCTAATGTCCCCTCCGCTCTCATTGGTTCAACTGTCCTTCCCCTCATCTCCAACTCGCTGCCTGCAGGCCAGGTGCTGGTGAACAAGCAGCTGCCCACCAACACGCGGGACCCAGTGGCCAACCCGGCTGCTATGCCCGACGCATTCTACCGCAATGCCCCCGTCACGTGGAAGGGGTATAGCGGCGGCGAGAAGTGCGTAGTTGACAAGGTGCGAGTAGCTCAGCTTCAGCACCACCACGGAATGCTCTGTTGCCCTTGCTACTCGGCCTGCAGCCGATGGTGCATAGCAGCTGCGAGCTGGATAGCTCGCGCCGACACAAGGTTGCTGCTGAAAATCTCTTGCACTTCCCGGCCTGTTGAGGTCCATGCTGGCGCACAAGCGCATGCCCATCTACACGCCCCAGACGCACCCTGCCAACCTCACCCCCATCTCCACTCCTCGCCCCAGGTCTTGCTCACCAGCAATGACGACTGCTCCTGCGTGGTCAAGGTGCTGGTGCGGCACACACGGCGCCCGAGCTGGGCGACAAGTTTAGCTCGCGGCACGGGCAGAAGGGCGTCGTGGGGTCCATCTGGAGCCAGGTGGGCGCCCGAGAAACTATGGGGTGCAGGACAGCGGCAATCCTGGAGGTGGCGGTGCCGGCGACTTTGTATCATGCAAACCGGCGCATGATTGTGCCCCCTCGCAACTATGTCGGCCCCACCGACCCACATCCTCTTCATTTGAACCAGCACAACCCTGACCCTCCCCCTCCCTCCTGCCCTGGGCCCCCATGGCTCGTCGACTGCAGTCGGACATGCCCTTCAGCGAGCATGGGTTGGTGCCGGACCTCATCATGAACCCGCACGGCTTCCCCTCCCGCATGACCGTGGGCAAGATGATTGAGCTGCTGGGCTCAAAGGCAGCCGTGTGCACGGGTGCGCTGTCTGCTGTTCCACTTCCACCATGCTTGCTCCTTGGGCGTTTTCAGGAGGCCCTCCAATCACTCGCTTGTAGCAGGTTTTCTATGTGCAAGCCTGGGCTGACAGGCCTATTGGGCTGCGTTTGGCACCTCCTCAATGCCAAGCCTGCCGTTGCGCTCGCGCTCACCCCTCACCCCCGCCCGTCCCAGACACATTCTCTTGCCCCCGGCCACCCCAACCCACCTGCAGGGCGCTTCCACTATGGGACCGCGTTTGGCGAGCCCGCGGGCCTGGCAGACACGGTGGACACCATCAGCCGCGAGCTGGTGGAGTCTGGGTTCAGCTACAGCGGCAAGGACTTCTTGCACAGCGGCATCACGGGTGCGGCGCGCGTGGCGGCCGGTGCACCCTGCGACGGGCTAGCAGGGGCTTTGCCCAGCGCTTGTTGCCTCGCTGCTCGCCATGCACCCTGTGCCTTCCCAGCCTGTGAGAGCTTGTGCAAGCTTTTCGCTGAAGCTAGCACGTTGCAAGCGATTACAGCGTTCGCCTTTTGCTCGCTGTGTTCCCACAGGCGAGGCGCTGGAGGCGTACATCTTCATGGGCCCGGTGTACTACCAGAAGCTGAAGCACATGGTGCTTGACAAGATGCACGCCCGCGCGCGCCCTCGCGTTGTGCTCACGCGGCAGCCCACCGAGGGCCGCAGCCGCGACGGCGGCCTACGCCTTGGCGAGATGGAGCGCGACTGCCTCATAGGTGGGTGTCGGTGGAGCAGGGAGGGGCAGTGCGTGTGCGGGGGCTGCTGCCTCATGCCGCTTCGTTGGGCTGGACAGCATGGGCTGCTGCTCACGCTTCGGCGCCCCACCTGCAGGGTACGGTGCCTCCATGCTGCTGCTGGAGCGCCTGATGATCAGCAGCGACCAGTTCGAGGTGCAGGTGTGCACGCACTGCGGGCTGATGGGGTACAAGCGCAGCGATGGCCTTGCCGTGTGCCCATCCCTGCGCTCGCCGGAACACATTGCCACCCTGCGCATTCCGTATGCCGCCAAGCTTCTGTTCCAGGAACTGTCGGCCATGAACATCATCCCTAAGCTGCATCTTGCGGAAGCCTGACCCGTGTAAACTGTCCAGCGGTCAATCATGTGTGACAGAGCGCTGAGATGGCGCAATGTGTGGATGTGTGGGCTGGGCCCTCGATGCCCATTGCCGACTGCGGCCTTCCAGAGTGCAGTCGTTTGATATTTGCAAGTTTGTTGATTTCCCGGGCCACATAGAACCGCCGATCATTGGAAGGCACCCCTCCCCGTGTTCCGCCCTATGTCCTCGGCAGCAGAGCTGACCCGTATCCGCGGCAGCAGCAGCACTATATAAAAGAGCTGGGCGTTAGGGGCGGGGCAGGCCGCTTGTGCCCCGCTGCAGTTACCGACCTTGCAGCGCACCGAGGGCGCTGAGTTGGGTCAGACTTGCCGTGCATTCCCGCTCAGTCGGTTGAAGGTGTCGGGGTCGGCCTGCCCAGCAACACCGTCTCATTGGTCGTCGGCGAGCAGCGGCATGAAGCAGACGTTCAGGTCTGCCTGGCTGTTATGACCTGCCTGCTGCACCTCTGCCACCAATACAGTCTCAACCCTGCAATGTCTTCAGGGCGCTATCGCCCAAGCGTGCACAACGGGCTGCGCGGCCACGGACCAGCGTGGATGATGAGTCGGACAGCGGGGCGGCGTCAGCCTCCCCCAAGTGGGCGGCAGCCCACACAGCCTGCTCTCGCTCAGCGGACGCCTTGGCAGCCGTGGGAGGCGCCGCCAGCGGCGGCGCCGCAGCTCGGCGCCGGTTGCAGAGCTGCCCGAGCTGGAGAAGACCGAGGAGGACTTCAAGCGGGACTGGGGCATCAGCCGAGAGCGCGAGGTGTGCTGCCAGCAGGGCTGTACGTGGATGATCTTGAACGATTATCAGTGTCATAGCATACGCAAAGGCCTGCGCATAGCAGCAGCATGATTCATTTGATGGTTCAGCGTTCCACTGAGGGTTGTGTGCTTTGCGAGTCGCAGGAGATTCTGTTGGTTGAGTTCCGCAAGCAGCTGGAAGCAGCCCAGGGCAGCCCGCTGAAGCCCATCTTTGGTGGGTTCTAATGGGGTGAAGTGTACTGCTTTGAGGCTGATGCCACTCCCGACTCGAATGTCTTACTACTGAGCGGCTCCTGCCATGCAGACCGCTTACCTGCGTCGCTTTTGCGGGCCCGGCAGCATGACCTCAACCGCGCCAAGGCCATGTTCTTGGTGAGCAGGCGACCACATGTGTTGGTGCTTGCTGGCAATATAGCATGCAGGGGTCCACACCGTCCCCTGCATCGCGCAGGCACACCTGAAGTGGCGGGAGGAGAATGGCATAGACACCATCCTCCAAGACTTCCACTTCCAAGTGCGCTGTGGCGGTGTGGGGTGCAGGAGATGTGCTGCAAGTGGCAGCAAAGTCAGACTTGTCTGTCATGGCTGCAGCGATTACCAAAATCCTGTTTGCTGCCGGCTGAGCTGCAGGAGCGGGACGCCTTTCTGTCCATCTACCCCCAGGGCTACCACAAAACGGACAAGATGGTGCGCCATAGCGCTCATGCAATGACCTGCCACCACTCTTGCGAAGGAAACCAAGGGTACAGGAGCCATCTGTTCATATGTTCTGTCGCGCAGGGCCGCCCGGTGTACATTCAACACATTGGCGCCATAAAGATCAAACAGCTAGCAGAAATCACCACGGAGGACCGCATGATCCGCTTCCACGTGCAGGTGCTGCTGACATTGATGTTTACTTTGGGTGAAGCAGCAGTGCCTTCTGTTTGCATTCGTCGGCAGTTCTTGGGCTGCTGCGCCTACGTTGTGAATGTCCGTCTGTTTTGTGTGTTTTTTTCTTTTGATAACAATCCTGTCTCCTCGCCTGCTTGCCCGCTGCAGGAGTACGAACGGTGCTTGAAATACATCTTCCCCTCCTGCAGCAAGAAGGCGGGACGCCACATAGACCAGACGTTTGCTATCATGGATGTGAAGGTGTGCTGGCCCTTGCCGTCTCACCCCTGCATGCCAACATACAGCAGGCAGGAACGCTTTCTTGCTAAGGCCTGCCGCAGGGTGTGGGCCTGAAGCACCTCACTGGAGATGTGAAGAGCATTTTGTCGCGCATCACAGAGACTGACCAGGTGCTGGTGACATTGATGTGTGCAGTGAACCTCCAAAGCCTGGAATGCTTGTTCTTGCAAGCATACCACCCAACGTTGTGCATGTTTGCCGGCCTGGGCTACAGAACAACTACCCAGAGACGCTGGGCAAGACGGTCATCATCAACGCGCCCACAGGCACGGCGTTTGGGGCGCTTCTTACAGCAAAGCTGCATGCGACGGCTTCATTTTCCTGCTTTATTTACAGACACTGCCCTTTTATTTTGCCCTTACTGCAGTATTCAAGATGGTCTGGGCCGTAGTGCGGCCCATGCTCGATGTGCGCACGCAGGCGAAAATTGAGGTGACCGCTGGGGTTCATGCCTGGGGCCAGCTGAGCCGCTCCCTGCCACCTCACCTTTGGTCAGCAAGGCTGTGTGTAAGGTCACTTTGGCATAGCTGCCAATGACTGTTGAACATACCTCTGTGGAGATACAGGTGGCCCCTAGTGACTACATGAAGGTACTGCTGCGTTACGTCGACATTGAAAACATCCCAGAGTACCTTGGCGGTGCGCTGAGGCTGCGCTGGGGCCACCTTTTCTCATGTTGGAGACAAGCGCTTTAGTCGTTATCAAGGGAGTGCTTGTGCTTGCCCTGCGCTGGCTTGCAGGCAAGAGCAAGGGCAGCCTGATTGATGATGAGGGGCCCTGGAAGGATCCCACCATCCTCGCCCTGGTGGAGGCAGGCACGCATTCAAAGGCGCTTTTCATGAATTTCACTGTGTGTTTGGGTTTGTGTGCGCACTTTGCTTTCTCGCCGAGTTGGCAACCTCACCTGTCCATGTGCAGATATTGCGAGGCGGGAGCAGGGCGCTACGAGCGGCGAGGAGCTGGATGGGGGTTGCTCACCGGGGACTCCATGGACTTTGAGCGGGCCAGCGCCAGCACGCCGATGGCGCCGCCCAGCCCGCTTCACCAGCAGCAGCTGGAGGCCACTGCCGGGAGCGGGACAAGGGCCTGCGCAGCAGCGGGGAGCAGGCGACAAAGCGGCCGAGCCTGTCGTCACTGCTTGAGAGTCCCTTCAACGACCCTGGCGCGGGCGCCACACCGCAGCAGCCCTTTTCTACGCCCTTGTCGTGAGTTGCATGCATGCAATGTCCCTGCGCCCTGCATGGCGCAAGAAAGGCCGTGTCATTGAGCAATCCCAAATCGGCACTGTCCTCTGCTGTGCAGGGACGGCGAGATGGATGAATTCCAGGATGCTCAGAGCCGGCGGCAGTCCATATTGAGCACCAGCAGCTCGGCATGTGAGCAGCTGAGCCGCTCAAGCGGGTGGTCTCTGTTGCAAACCCACAACTGAAATGCTCTCATTTGCCTGCAGACCTTTCTGCGGGGGAAGATGATTCTGACTTTTACACGCCCAAACACGAGCCCCTGCCTGGTGAGGAGCCCGCTACCTGCGCATGCATTCTGCAGGAACTAATTTCGCTGAACAACGTCCCTGTTGCTGCTGCAGTGGGCAGCAGCGGGTTCAGCTTCAGGGGCGACCGGCTGTTGCTCGTGGGCGGCCAGGCAGCTGAGGCGAGCCCAGTGGACAAGCTGCAGGGTTCAGCTGGAAAGCAGCAGTCGTCGCCCACGCCTCTTTTGCCGCAGCGACAGCAGCAGGCTGGCCAGGGCGCAGGGGTGCAGCCGCCAAGTACAGTGATGAGTACTCGTTGCCGAGCAGCCCAGAGATGCAGCAGCAGAGCAGGACGGCTGCTGCCTCCTCCAGCATCCAAGGTGTCCGTTCCGACCAGCAGCTGCCGCTGCCTGGAGCAGATGCAGGCGCTATTGGTGCAGGGGGCAGCAGAGCAGCAGCCAAAGGGGGGCAAGCCATCGCTGGACGGCAGCACAGTTGCGCAGGTGGGAGCTGCCTGGTTTCGTTGCCTGGTGGCTTCCTTATCAGCCTCCTTTGATGTGCTTGATTGCAAGCACGCTTAGGTCATGACATACGTGTTCTCATTGTACACACATGCAGGGCGCTGAGGCTCCCACACTCGGCAGTGTGCCGCAGCAGTGGAGCCTGGTGAAGGCGCAGGCGCTCCCTGCACCCCGTTGCAGATCCCCATCTTGGGTGCGTGGCCTGCTGCAATACACTCGGTGCCATGTGTTTGCATCATTCTAACACATGCGCTATGATTCATGCAGCACGTGTGCGAGCCTTGGAGGAGAAGCTGCCCGATGCCGAGCGGCAGCTGCGGCGCTACCTGTCCGGCGGCGGCGACTTGCCCAGCAAGTCGGTGGGGCAGGTGAGCGTGCTTTGCTTGCGCAGGTGTTTTGTTGCCATGCCTTTACTGTATGTGGGGTTTGCCTTCAAATCTGCTGCAGGGCACGCTGCTGAATCGCGTCGAGGCCCTTGAGCGGGCTATGGATGCCCTTCTGCGTGCACAGGTGACTAATGTCACCCTACTCTATCCTACCCAAGGTGTTACCTTTGTGGAATCTAAGTACACACTGACACCTTGCTGCCCTCATGCTGTGCAGGAAACTGCTGTTGACCAACAAAGGCAGCGACCAGCCAGCACTGAGCGCCAGAGGGGCTGCAGCACTTGTTGCTGCATCATGTAGGGCAGAGCATGTGCTGCCCGTATACCTCTTCCTTCGTCGTGGCTTTTTGCCTGTCACGGTGCCAGTCGGCTTATTTTCTCCTGGCACCTTTGTGATGTCGGCCAGACAGACGTCATGGACATGAAGGAGTTGTTATCCCACCGTTGGAAGTCTGGGTGCCCATCCGCTTGCTTGCAATGCAAGGATGCACACTGCTGTGAATTCCTGGCAGATACAGTATGCAAAAGTTGCAAGCCAGTTTGCCAGGCCTGCGGCGACAGGCCTGGGCAGCTCGCTGCCAGCATATCAGCCCATCACGGCCGCGGCATCATGACACTTGTGATGAGCCAACTCAGCAAACGCGCCAATGACTAATGTTACAAGAGTGTCAGGGATGGCCAGTGCCCTGGTTACCAAGGTTTGGTGGCTGCAAACACCCACGCGTTGTTGCCCAGAATGCCGTGGCCGCCATTATGTAGGTGGTGCGCTGTGACGTTGAAGCCCAGCATGCACATGTTTTCAACCGTTTCCTGACCGAAAATGGTGAATATGAGATCCCCCTTTTGGTGGAGGGGGTCCCCCCATAAATGGGCGGTCCAATGTGGTGCACCAGCCGCCCATGATCCACGCTGGCCCGCACTTGGTCGTGCAGATCCGTCTACAGGCAGGGTGGACTAATGCACAGGTTGTCAACACCACAGCCACGTTGCCCAAACAAGGGTCACGCACTGCCCACGCCCACTCACCGGCGAAAAGGGCACGGTGAACACATGCGAACCGCCGGGCTTCAATATGCGGTACAGCTCTCGATGCGCCTGGTACGGCGACGGGATGTGGTCCAACACCTGCTTCCGCGCATCGGCATCAATCAATTCGCCATGCATTGCTCCAGACCACAATTCCCCACACTGCGCACCTCGCTGCTAATGATCAGGTCAAAGGTATGGCTAGGAAACGATGTCCGCTGCAGGTCCTCATGCCGTGTATTACGCTGAATGGTCCCCGGCTGCAATTCCGAGCTGAAGTACTCGCTGCAAAGAAGAGCACATGCATATCAGCACACCATTCTTAGCACTGTTCACCGTGCAACACCCGGTACCGACCTGCACACATAGCCTGGGGCCGCTTGCAACACGTTGTGCAGCGGGCCGGCGCATTGCGTGTTGTAGATGGCCAGCTCCGAGAGGGCGAGTTCTTTGAGGCTGCCAAACTGCCTCCCTGTCATGCGCTGCACTTCTGGGAGTGCCACTTCAGCCAGCTGGCGCAGGCGGTTGAACGCACTGCAGATTGGGCATTTGCCCTCCTCCCTGCATGGCATCATAATGAGGGATCACCAGCTCGAACATGCAAATATCTAGCAGCAATAAGGCGTTCTTTAAGCAAGGCATCACACCTCAAGTTTTTCCCCGTGAACCGGACCGTTGCCTCCCTGGCGCCACAGACAGGACACGTCACATTTTCGATGTACTGGTTCTTGCCCACAAGCAGCTCATACTCGGTGGGGTATCCAATCTTCTCAACAGCCCAATGATAGCTGGAGGGCTCCTGTGCATGATTGAAAGAAAAGGGATTTACGCGCAAGGCTATCAAGCACGGCCGAGGAGTAGAGGGTGCCTTGAGGAATCAGTGCAGGCTGAAGCATGCAACTCACCAAGTATGCACTATGCCATGTACACAAGTTGTGGTGCTGCACATGTGCAAGCTGCACTGTGCTGCTGCTGCCGCTGCCGCCAGAAGACGGCAGTCCGCGCTTCCTGCGTAGGCTGCGACAGCTGCTGCCGACGTTGATGTCGCCTCTGTCTGCAGGCGCCTTCTCGGTGTCTGTTGGCGAAGTCACAGCCCAAACAACCAGTAAGCACAACAGGGGCGCACACAGCAGCCACTTTAACAGCAAGCCGACCGAGGCATCGCCCTGTCGCCCCCGCGCATTGACCATTCGGGATCCACAGCGCTGGGGTGCGCTCGCAGTGTGGAGGGCGGACCCAGGGACCGAGGCTTTAGGCACAACCTCTGGAGGGTCACCTCTTAATGAAGGCCAAGCAGAGTCATCGGAGCAGGTGCGCTTCTTAAGCAAAGTGCAACTGTACGGCTTGTATCAAGATGAAGTGGGTTGACAGCACACACTGCCAGGGTGGCACATGCGACGTTTGACCGACACTTGGCAAGGAAAAGGAGCGCAATAAAAATCGGCCTGAACTGCATTCCCTCTCTTCATGGCTCTCCATTCATTTATAGCCATTGAGTCAACAGTTAGTTTTGGGTAAATGTCGAAAACGCAGTGCAGTTTGTTCAGCTTTGAACCCACTGGGGCTTGGTGGCCACAAACACCCAGGCATTGTCGCCAATGATTCCGTGTGCACCGTTGTGCAGGTGGTGCGTCGTCACGTTGAAGCCCAGCATGCACATCTTGTCCACGCTTTCCTTGCCAAAGATGGTGTACAGCAGCACGCCTTGCTTGTGAATGGCATCGCCCGCGTAGATGGGCGGTTGCACATGGTGCACCAGACGCCCCTCCTCCACACTGGCACGAACCTGGTCGTGCAGGTCGCTCTGCGGGCAGGCAGCCGATGTGGACTCTCATCAGCGGCGAAGGCAGCGGAAGCTAAAGGGCACAAACAAGGTGCAAATGAGGCATTGTGCAGAGAACGGCTCTTGGCAGGGTGTGCTTGTGTGAGGCGTACCGGCGAAAAGGCACGGTGAACACGTGCGAGCCGCCCGGCTTGAGGATGCGCCGCACCTCGTGATGGGCCTGGTATGGGCTGGGCACGTGCGAGAGGACCTGCGGGACAAGTTGCCAGTTCATGAAAGGTCGACTGCTAACCAGCTAAAGTAGGTACGGCCGACAGCATGGGCTCGGCCCCAGCATGCAAAGAGATGCCTGCATCAAGGCAGCTGGCCCACCTCGCCACTGATGACCAGGTCAAAGCTGTTGTCTTGAAAGGACGTCTGTTGCAGGTCCTCATGCCGCACGCCTTGCACCATGGTGCCCCGGGAATCTCTGTGCTGATGAACTCGCTGCATGGGGGCAGCCACATTGCTCCACATCAGCATACAATGGCGTGCCGGAGTGACTGAAGCTGCTGAAAATACAGCACTTACCTGCACACATATCCTGGCGCCTGATGCAGCACGTTGTGCAGCACGCCTGCGCACTGCGTGTTGTAGATTGCCAGGTCTGACTGGACAAGCTCGATAAGGCTGGCAAAGCGCCGCCCTGCCACACGCTGCACCTCGGGCAGCGCGGCCTCAGCCATCTGACGCAAGCGATTGAAGCTGCTGCATTTGGAGCACCTGCCCTCCTCTCTGCACGTGCACCAACAGGTGTAAATGATGAAGAACGACCCTGAGCAGCTAGTGAAACATTAAGCAGAACCACATGGTCGCTGCCCACCTAAGGTTCTTGTTGGGAAAGCGGATAACCTGGTCGTGCGCGCCGCACACGGGGCAGAACACATGCCGCAGCGCTCGGCTCTCACTGACCATGTGCTCATACTGCGTGGGCCAGCCGTCCCTCTCCACTGCTCGATCAAATGTTATTGACTGCAAGGTCAACAAGCAGCAGAGAGAGGTCTGAATGTGCAAGAGGAGAGGCTTCTTGCAGATCACACCTTACTGCAACAAAAAACAACCCAGAACATGAACCAGTGCAACCTTGCCTCTTGAGCAGTTTCCCAGCTGCACATTTCGTTTGGCTGCAACGGTCGCCGGCTGCTCCCGCCACCCAGCACCAGCGCTCCGTAACTGCCGTCGTCATCAAAGCCCTCTAGAATCTGAGCGCGCTCATGGGGCACGGGGCTGCCTTTACCGCCCTCTCTAAGAAGAACGTACAGAATAAATAACACTAGTGCCCCAACAACCAAACTTCGAACAAGACTTGTTTTCGGTGCCAGCAGGGGGCCCTGTCGCGGCATTTCCAGCTCCTCAGTTCATTAAATTTTGCATATACCAATTACCGTCTCGCGAGGTGCGCCCAGCTACAGGGGTGCCGCACTGTACTGTACCGTCTGCAGGGCATGAAGCCACATACAGTTCCCAAACCTTGCGAATACAGTGAGACGGCCATGAAAGCTAGCCCCACGTCTTTCTGACGCTGCTGTCGCTACCCCTTCGCAGCGCGACTGAAACAAGGCCTGGGTTGGGCCGAGAAACATGAGCTTTTTGGACGCACGAGAACATGGTGATGCTTGAACCGCTTTTTTGTTCCGGCTGAAGCAGCGGACAACGCTTCTGCCACTGCTTGCCGCGCTCCTGCGCTCCAAATACCACGGTTCTTGTCATTTGGTGCTCAAGGATACGTTTGATGCAGCAAACTCGCTTGTCTCCGCCACATCGTCACCCCTTGCTGCCGCCTGCCCCCCGCAGGCTCCAAGCCTGGCAGCGGCTTCGTGTCACAGCAGCAGGAGGTGGGTTCGAGCCCACAAGAGCAGAGAACATGGAGAAGCTACAGTGTCCACTCATTGTGATGAGGTGCTGCATCGCCTGTGCCCTGTAGGCTGTTGACCGCCGAGAGCGGCTGCGGCGCCTGGCGCTGGAAACGATCGACCTTTCAAAGGACCCCTACTTTATGCGAAACCATCTCGGGCAGGTATGTTGCAGGCTGCCAAGATACATGCGGGCACGGTGGTGCATGTGTCGTCAAGTTTACTGGTCGATAATGGCACCTTCTCCACTGGCCGCTCAACCAGGTGTAAACCATCCTTGCTGCAGTATGAATGCCGCTTATGTTTGACTCTGCACACAAATGAGGGCAACTACCTAGCGCATACGCAAGGCGAGCGAGGCTGCATTATAATGCGCAGCTATCATATGCGGATCGGATGCAAATATTGCCAATGCTGCTTTCTGCCCGAAACCCTGTCGCTTGCTTCTGCACCTGTTTCCTCCGCAGGAAAGCGGCATCAGCAAAACCTAGCAAAGCGTGCGGCACGTGAAGCAGCGGAGAAGCCGGTGGCACCCGCACCGCAGCGACGCGTGGCCATCAAGAAGACGGTCCGTATTGGGCGGCCCGGCTACCGCGTGACCAAGCAGTTTGACCACGACACAGGCGCACGCGGCCTGCTCTTCCAGGTGCTGCTGCTACATCACAAGCTGCCCTGATGCTGTGTTCCTGCAGCCGCAAGCACTCTGCATTGTCACTCTCCTCAGGCTTGTGTTTGTGTTTTTTTTTTTTTTTTTGGGGTGGTGGTGGTGGGGGGGGCTCTCAGACCAGCTTTCTATTTTTCCTGTTCATTGCTGGCCTCAGAGGAGGCTGCTTGCCACACCCACCACGCTGGCCCCACCATCTCCATTGCTGCTGTTTTCCAGATTGAGTACCCAGAGATAGAGGAGGGCAGCAAGCCACGCCACCGCGTCATGTCTTCATACGAGCAGCGCAAGGAGCCATGGAGCAAGGATTGGCAGTACTTGCTGTTTGCCGCGGAGCCCTATGTGAGACCGCCAGGCTGCTGCAGAGAGCTGGAACGTGATCAGTCATTCTGCTTGTCGTCCCCAGGCCTCCTAAGGAAGAATGCTGGCTTATGTCTCTTCCTTCACTTCTTCTTTTCTTCCAGGAGATCATTGCCTTCAAGATCCCCAGCCTGGAGGTGGAGAAGCACCCGGAGAAGCTGTTCACGCACTGGTGGGGCAGGGGGCCTGGCTCTGTTAGGAAGGGACAGGGCTTGCATTCGTGCCAAGAATACGCCTCCTCTGCCTGGAAGCGGCCCCTGGCAGAGGGGGAGGCCGATGGCCCGTCGCTCTAGTCTTCGCTTGTATCGTCACGGTCTGCTAGGCCGAAGTGAGCGTGTGCTGAGGGCTGGCTGTCCTCCCTTCGACCCGCAGGGACCCGGACAACAAAGTCTACTCGCTGCAGCTGCCCTTCAAGCCGCCGCAAGCGCCAGCGGGGCCCCAGGGGAATGCACGCGGCCTGCCGCCGCCCCCCACAGATGCTGTCCCATGGCGGCCCCCCACCGATGGGGGCCCACCGCCCTACCGGCCTATGTAAGGGCATACGCTTCACCAAGTCACTATTTTACACCGCTTTCTGCGGAATGCCGCACATCATGGTGTCTGTAAAGTATGGTACCTGTTTGTAGCATTTGTGTCTGGATGGAGTAGTGGAGTGTCAACTAAGAACTCTGGCAAAACGTTGAAAACGGGTGGGTAGTGTGCAATTCAAAGTAGGAAACTGGTGATCGAAGGTGGCCTTACTGAATGGCTGTCATGCCACGCAGGCCTCGCCGCGTCTGCCGCCCGGCAGGGCTGGCAACCTTGCCTGTCGTGCCTGCCTTGAGTTTCTTACCAGCAGCCACCAGGGTGGCCTGCTTGGTGCGCTTCCTTGTCTGCTGCTGCTGCAGCTGCCCCGCAGGCTCGCTTGCTGCCAGCGCACGACGACGGCTGCCACGCTGGAGTACCTCCGGGGCCGCCTCCGGCTGCAGCAGCTGCTCCTGCACGGCTGCCGGCTCCCCTGCTGGCTCTTGCACGATTGCTGTTCCCTGGGGGCCAGCACCTTTGAGGGGCCGGCCGCCGCCTCCTCCACCTCCTTCTTGAGTTCAGCTGCAATGATGCCGTGAACAGCATGGACATACACACACTTGTCAGTCAGGTGAAGCAGTCATGCTTGCAGCGCAACCAATTAATGCACCATCCATCGAGCTGCCATGCTGCCTGTTGCGCCAATCTGCCTGAGCGCTTCGCACCTGCCAGCGTGGGTGGGCAGAGGCCGCGCTGCAGCGCCAGCGACTTGGCGGCGTCGCTCAAGTTGTTGAGCACCAAGTAGTGGGCCACAGACGTGTAGCCTGCGGCAGCAGGGGTCAAGAGGCGACGGTTGATTGTACAGGTCCCCATGAAATGAGTACAAGCAGTCCCCTTATACAAATGAGGCTGAGGAGCGGGATGAATTGATAGGCTGTCGGTCTGGGATTGGAAGATGTGAAGCTGCATAAGAACTGGTGTTGGCCCGCCCGCCAAGAACCTCTCCTCACCTTCAGCGATGGCGTGGCGATAGAGGGTGCCAGTTGGCGCCCAGCCACGCTTGGAGCGGTGGAACGAGCAGTTGCAGATGTCGCGGCACAGCGGGCACAGCCAATCTGCATGTGGCGAAGCGGGCAGGCAGGCAGCAGGCAAGCGCTCGGCTCACGCGCCCATGCATCGTTTACGGTGCCGAGGCTACGTTGGCCCCAAGCTCACAGCAACCCCAAGTGTCTGCATGCATGCACATTGGCTAACAGCATCCCACCTGGGTTGGACACGGCCTCATCCACGTTCTCACCATACCGCATAAACAGGCAATCGCCGCACAGCACACCCTACAAGGAACGAGGGAGGGCACAAGGGTTGAAGGCAGGCAAGGGGTGCACTACTAAGCAGAATGCCATGCATGTGAGGAAGAAGCTGAGCAACTCTGGCATCCCTCCGGGGTCACCTGTAGCGAGCCGCAGCCGGAGCAGGATGTGCGCTTGCCCAGAGTCTTCTGGCGGCACTGGTGGCAGGTGAGGCCGTTGACCTTGTCGTAGATGCGGTTGCCAGCAGCATCATAGCCATCAACAAACAGTTCCCTGCTCATTTTGGTCAACAGGGCAGTAGACCAAACCTTAAAAACGGAAAGATGCAGAGGCTAGACAAGCGCGCCCGGGATTTGGGGAAAGGTCGATGAAAATCAGGTTAAAAGCGGGGCGACAGCTGGGGCCGCGCACCACTCCTGCTGGTGCGAGCCCAGGGCATCCAGGTGCTCCACCCCGTAAATCTCCTCTGTGACGTTCTCTGCACAACAGACAGCGGTGATTATGAGCAGCAGTTTTGGAGATGCGCGCATGCGAGGCAGGCTAAAGTAGCGGTTGGGGCCTAAGCTCACCGCGCATGAGACGCCGGTCGCGGCCGCCGCCACGCTCATCGCCGTCCGCCAGCGACAGCAGCCGGGCATTCTCATTGTAGTTGGGTGCGTCGATGCCTGCCACGCGCTCGGACCTGCACAGACAGACAGGCAGGCGGCGAGGAAAATACTGGGCAAGGTGGTGCAATCTAAAAGATGGACCAACAGTCAAAAGCAGCAACAGCACAAGATGCGGGCTGGCCAGCCACCCATTATGCCTGCGCATGCGCAACTTTGTGTAACGGGCAGCTGTCATTCACATTCACCTGCGCACACGCCCTGCAGGCAGCTCGCCAGCGGCGCGTCTCGCTGCTGCGGATGCCTTGCGCGGCTTGGCTGGCGCTTGGCGGCTGGCCGCTGCCTGGGATGTTGCGATATCCTTCACGGTCTGAGACAGTCCGATTTGCGCCAAGCGCTCCTGGTTGGCGCGTATGCGCGCCTGGCGCTCAAGCTCAAGGGCAGACAGTGACATAGCGGGACTGAGAAGGAAACAGGCGGAAGGGATTTCAGGCAGCAACGATCAGCTAGCTGAAATTGGCTCGGATGACCTGCGGGACTGCGCCAAAGAATCAGAAGTTGGCAGTTCAAATGACAAGCTGTACTGCGGGGAGCATGCATCGCCCTCGCATCGTGACTGAACTTCTTTTTCTAAAACGTCAATTTCATTTGAGTTTCATGTGCTTCAATCTCTTCATAACTCTCTGCCGCCTGCAGTTCCGGAGCAATGCCTTACCTCCTGGGCCGAAGTGAGTGTTCGTGCATGCTAAGACGTTTTCGACGTTTGTTTCGTACTTACCGTTGCAAAAGTTCGGGGCTCAAAGTTCGACATGTGTTATGGCGCTCTTGCGGTCGGCACCGCTCTGAAAGAGTCTTCGTACTGGACATGCAGAATACATCCCGTATGCGGTCCACGTCGAAGACATCGGCTTGCCGCTTCACACCCACACCACGGCAGTGGCGGCACCACCGCAAGCGGCAGCGGAACTGAAAGCACCAGTGCTGCTGCGAATGCTAGCAAGCGCCGCCGCAACGACTGAATCGGCAGGGTCGTTCTCGACAGCGGCCGTCTGAGGAAGATCTTCGACAGGTGGGTGGTAGCCTGACACCACAGATGCCGATCCGCTGCAGGTTTGCCACAGAATCCGCAGTTGTGTGCTCAGATTGGCTGGCTTGAATGGGACCCCTCCCCTTGCGCAGCGTGATGGCGGGGCGCTGAGGCTGCCTCCTACCGCTTTGGAGGAGCTTGCTGCTGCGCGTGACAGCGCGGAGGCAGAGGACTCTTATGCTGCTGCAGCCCCAGCAACTGCCCAGGCAGGTGCCGCTCTCCAACGCAGCGGCCCCGCACCGACTCTGGGGCCTGGAGCTGACGTTGTGGAAGCAGACGAGATCCTTCTGGAGGGTCAGCAGCAGGAGGCTTTGTCGCGGCCACAGGAGCCGCCGTCAGAGATCAGCAGGTAGGCAGTGCTACTCGCTTGCGGCGGTATGACGCGTAGGTCCCACATCTTGCAGAGAGACCCTTCGCCACGCACCCTTTCCGCCCGCGTGCAGGCAGTCCCAGGCGCTACTGGCCATCATGCAGGCAGGGGAGCAGTTGGAGGAGGTGATAGCCGAGCGGCGGGGCGACATTGACGCCACCTGCTGGAGCTGCTGGCACGCCGCATGCGCGCAGCAGAGGAGCTGGAGCGCAGCTCGGAGGTGCTGCAGGGCCTGCAGTTGCTGTATCGACGGTGAGCGCAGCTTTGCTGGGCGTTCCGACCGTGCAGGATCTTGCAAGCGTCGACAACGGCGGACAGTCAGCTGCTGACCATGCTTGTTCTGCCGTCGTTGGCATGGCCCTCTGGACGCACGCATGCATGAGTGGAGGGAATATTGAGTTGTGTTGATTTACTTGCTTGGATTTGCAGTTGATTGCTGGACCACGGCTTGTCTTTCCCTGTGCGGTCCCTGTGCGGTGCAGGCTCAAGGCAGAGTTGGACAGGCAGCAGGCCTCCCGGCCCTTCGTCTCCTTGACGACGTCATGCAATTACTCGACCCAGGCGAAGGTGGGGGCTGCAGCAACCTGCAGGCTGCCACCGTAGCCACAACCAGCTGACACGCCACCTGGATGCTTGACTGGCAACCCTGTTCACTGCTTTGGCTGCAGATGAAGCAGACGTACCGTCACAGGCATCAGTGGAGCGGCAGGCGGCTGCCACGGCGCGCCTGCGAGCCGCCTTCACAGGCGGAGTGGCAGAAGGCGTGGATGTCATGACGCTGGCGGCACAGCTTAGCAGCCAGGGGGTGCCAAGCTGGCGGATGAGCTGGTGGCTGACCCGGTGGACCCCACGGCCTTCCTGGCGGAGGCCACTGAGCTGCTTGACCGTGTGCAGCAGCAGCAGAGCCAGCTGGAGGCCTTCCTGCAGGCCCAGCAGGCTGACAACGGGGACCAGGCAGACGCAGGCTCGGCCAAAGAGCAGGAGGCCGTGCAAGCCGCGCTGCAGGCCGAGCAGCTGCTTGAGCAGCGGCAAGCTGCGGCTGCACTTGTGCAGGAAAGCATACAGCTTGCTCAGCAAGTGATGCGGTCTATGGTTTGAATATGAGCGCACTGGACCTAGACTCTGTTCAAAGCAAAGCCAACATCATAACAAGGAAGAAAATTGAACAGCAAACCATGCACAAACATCAAAATTGGCATCAAGTAGGCATAAGAGCAAGGCAGTAACACATTGAAGACATTGAACGCTGCCCGACAGAGCTAGCAAAAACAGATCAAAAGTTTAGGGCCCGTGCCGTGCTGGAAATGAAGCCGCTGGCCAGGCTGACGAAGCTGCCGCCATGAGCATCAGTGCGTGGCACCACACCACAGCGAAGCCCAGCTACAGGGCTGCTGCTGCTGCAACCCTGCCCCGAAAAGCGCCGCCCTGCATCAAATGCATGTAGCATGCATACTTGTTGAATCAAAATCAAGGGCCCCCATCATGCAAATCCCAGGCCACAGGCCGCGGCAGCCGTACAGCAGCAGCAGCAGCCCGAAGGCTGGGTCAGATTGCGGCTGAGAAGGAAGCCCAACACCGATTTTGCCAAGCCACAAGAGAAGACCCTCAATGTACCTATGATCCACGGGTGCTTTGAGGCCTCATCAGGCGTCATGCGCTTGTCAGGCTCCCAATGGAAGCAGCGCTGCAAGCAGTGCAGCCAGGGAGCCAGCAAGGACAGTATCTAGCTTTGAGTGTGGGCGGGATGCGCGTGTGCAATGCTTGGCAAGCATGCACACATGCACATAACCGCAAGGGGAGCGTGAAGAGACATGCCTGCAGAAAATCAAGAAAATCGGCATCCTGGCACGTGCCCAACGCCTGCTCAAAAGAGCGTGCTGCAGCATCACAAGCAGAAGTGGCATTCAGCGACGAAGCACAACAATGACCATGTTGCAAGCAAATACACCATTGTCGCAGCGCACTCGACGGGTGATGCATTTTGCCACGGCTGTTGGGCTTGCATGGCAGTGGCGACCATGTTCCTGTGGATGGGCCGCAAAGGACTTTGCACATGTCATGTGAGGATGAGCAGCCATCAGCCTGTTTACAGCACCCACCGACTGCCCAAACAGCTCACCTGTGCTTCTGTGAAAAAAATGGTGCGCGCGGGGAGCAACGTCAAGCACTGACTGCGGGGGCGGGCCCAGCAGCTCCATGATGCACGCCAGCTGCTCATGTTCATCCTCCCCTGCGTCAGTGCAATCCTTGGGCTGCATAGCTGAGACTGCAAAGCCTTCATCAGGGCCCACCCATGGATGGTGAAGTTTTTTTGCTGCATCGTAAACAATCGATGGTTTTTGTTTTTCTAAATCTTATACCTGGAAAGATTGGCTGCCCGGTGAGCAGCTCAGCCAGGATGCATGCCAGGCTCCACATGTCGATCTGTTGGCCGTAAGGCATGCCCAGGATGACCTCGGGGCGCGGTAGAAGCGAGACTGGATATACGAGTAAACTCGCTCGGTGACGCGACAACTGCTGCCAAAGTCGATAACCTGCGCCACAGGACAAACCGAAACGACCCAAATTGCATGGGCGGGCAGGTCAGCTAGCAATAGAGCATGCGCACCTTGATTGCCATTTCGCCAGGCTCACGCAGAAGAATGTTCTCAGGCTTGAGATCGCAGTGCACGATGTTAAGCCTGCAACGCGCAAATTAAACGTGTCAATGCTTATCACAATGGGACAATGGCCCCCAGCAGGACCACAAACAATGGCCCCCAGCATGCATGCTGATGGCCACTGACCCATGAAGGAAGCGCAGGGTGGCAAGCACCTGCTGGCCCACGTAGCGAATGGCAGGGAGGCTAGCCCCCAAAATTGGCGTCCCTTCAGCCAGTCGTAAAGGTTCTCCCCAAGCAGCTCAAACACAATCATTGTGTGGCTCCTATGCAGTTTAACACCAGTGAGGACACTCTCAAACCGCTCATTCAACTTAACGACAAACGAGAATCACAAGGAAGTGTCACGTCACAGCTGCATAGAGCCAACTTTACCTAAAAGCGAAGGTGTCCACGACCCGCTGCAGAGTGGGAGAGCACCAACAGCATGAGATGAGAGCGCTGCTAAAGCATGCTGAGGCCGGACAGTTTCCGTCAGACTCTGCGAGCAATCGAGCTGCACAAAACCTTCATCCTGTGCTAACCACTCACCACTATGTTCACCGTGTCATCAGGGTCCTGGAAGCAAACGTCTCACGAATCAGTGATACTCAAGGTACAGGCACTCAAACTGAGTGTGGTGCAGGCAAGCCTGCTGGCTGTGACACACCTGCTCCTGCAGGACATTTAGGATGTTTGCCTCAATTGCCGCCTGCTTCTGGAATCTTTTCTTGTTGCGAATGATCTTGACAGCCACTGCTTGCCCGGTGGCATGGTCCATGCAGCGCAACACCTGAGAGATGACCAAAGGGATGTGTTGCTCGACTGCATGCTGATCATGACACAGAAGGCCTGCTCCTGTTATACAGCGCAGGGCAGCAAGGAACATTGACCTGGCCGAAGCTGCCTCGCCCTAGGCAGCCTTGTATCTCGTAGCGAAACTGGATGTGGTCACCCACCTGCATGCATTTAGAAACAATGGATTCAGGACGGATGCGGCAGCATTGCACAGCCACAGCTGGCTGTAGTGCATCCACGCTAAACCCCTTAAACTCACCAGCCATACGTAATCACCTCTGTTGTCGTCATAGCCAAAGTTTGGTTGCAGGCTGCCTTGCTCCACTGCGTTTCAAGAAACAGGCAAGCATTATCACAATGAGTATTGGGCCACGTGCAATCGGCCCACACTCACAGACAATCGGCCCACACTCACAGATAATAATTGCTCACCTCTGATCTTGTTAATAAAAGGCTTGCCAACAAACCAGACATGCTGGTAGGACTTGACCTCGACTTGCTCGAAGGGCGTCAACAGATGGCCCCAGGTTTGAAGTGCACTGAGCGGTGAGTGAGGCTGGTGCTGCTGCTTGCTGGGCTGCAACTGCAGAGTAAACGCATGGCTGCTGCTTTCACTTCCTTTCAGAGGAGTAGCTTCACTGGACGTCTCGGTATGCCCTGTGGTAATCCCTGTGGTGTGATGACCACCTAGTGCCCTGCTTCCCGTCTGAAACTGCTGCTGCCGCTGCTCGACAACCGGCAGACCTGGCAAGAATGAGTCGATATGCTGATGCGCGTGTTGCTTTGGATGCTTTTGTGATAGCTCCTGTTGCGCTGAATGCCAGTGCTGCTCATGTGCTGTGTACAGCTCACCTACGTCCGTCGTGTCAGCAGAGTTTTTCGTCAGCTTTGTCACCGCTTTGATCGAGTCGGACATAGACTGGACATAACCTGCAATGACAATGTTACTCGGGATATGCCGCGACTCAATTGTCTTGCACTTCATATAATCTACTCACCAGGATTGACCTTCTCAGAGCCAGCATCTAGGGGCAGCCCTTTTGATGGTGGAACGAAGGACTGCTGGGCAAGCAGGCTTTCACCAGGCTGTGTTGTTTTTGGCGCTGCAACTGTGCCAGCTGCTGAGGGCGTGTGTGCCAGCTGAGATGAGCCTGAAAGATGTGGATGGCTCACTGCAGCAAACAGGTGGCCCGCATCTGTGCGCCTGCTGGCTGGATGCTCCTCAAAGGGCTGCAGCTGCACCCTGCTCATTATAGGAGGCTTTTGCACAGAATCTAACCGAAAAATCGGCTGCTGCCTGGCTGGAGCACCTGCACGGTGCAAATGGCTGCCCTCCACGTTGGTTGTCAAAGTGGATGCTCGTGGCCAGGGGGTCCGCGAGGTGTTTTGCTGATGCACAGGCCACTGCTGCATTCCAGCGGCTGCAGGTGCGTCCGGCCGGGGTGGAAGGGGGCGCTCAAGGGCCCAAACCTGGCTGGGATGCTGCTGGCAAGCAGACCGTGGCGTGTCGCTGGTCGGCAGGCCCTCACACATGCGGCTGTAAAAGTCTCCCTTGCTGCAAGTCATCTGATCGCCCCAGCCAGTGCCTGGCAATGCATCATGGACTGGCCCGCGAGCAGAGTCCGACACAGGCTGCTGCTGAAGTGCCAATCCTGCTACCCGGCTTCCTGGGGGTGCAACTGTGGTAGGTGGTGGCCTGCGCTTGCGGCTGAGCCCTTAGACAGCAGGCCTGGGGGAGATGCCTCGCTGATGCTGCATACACAGCCTGCAGACACAACCAGCTTGCAATGAAGACCCAGTGCTAGCCACGGATAAAGTTGCCAGCAGATACAGGAGCAAAAGATGGCAGCCACCACGCTTGCCTGAAAGTATGGCCTGCCTGTTGGTTGAGGAGCTGCTTTTGCTGATGGGGGCAGCTGCACTTGAGCGTTGTGCAGCTGGTGCAGCTGTACTGTAGGTGGGTCGCAGGACTGCTGAGCATGCATCCAGAATGTGGCATTACCGACTCCGCTGGGCTGCGCAGTGCACTCTGTTGCCTGGTAGCCGTGCACCTGCTGTGGATGTGGTGGTAATGCATGCTGAGCATGTGGCTGAAACAATGGCCCAGCTGGCGAGAGCGCCGTTGGGCGTGCTTCTGTAGGCTTCAGAGCTTGCCCAATGTACACCTCCGGATGCGGCATGGAATGTGCATCTGCATTCATTGCGACCAGGAAGCTGATATCGTCAATGCCCACTGAAGTAGAGTAATGTGCCTGCAAGCGTAAGTGCATCTCCCCATTCTAGCACCTGTTTGCCCAGGAATCTGCCTCAAGGCAGGGTCTGCAGCATGGCGCGGGGTTGTCTGGTTTTCGCTGCTTCTCAAAACCTGCAACTGGTAATCGAGCATGAGTCACGGGTCCTATTCGTCGTTGATGCACGTCCGCCTTCGACTGCACTTGATGGACCCACCTTCGAAAGGTTGGGCGCTTGCGGGTGATGCTGGGGCAGGTGCAGCGGCAGGGGCTCGCATGCTCCTGTGCCGCCGTCAGCGTAGCGCATGTTGCTTGAGATGTTCTGATGCTCCCTAGCATGCATGGCAATGAGTTATCAGTCTTTGCCACCGCACAATGCCTGCATTGGACCATAACGGCAGGCACCCAGCAGGCACCGTAGTGAAAGGAAGTCGGCCACTGAAAAAGTGCCAGAGAGGCATTCGAGCTGCTACACCGCGCCTTTGTGCACGGGATTGCCGCCTTACAGCTTGGTCTTAGTGGTTGCCCGGAGGATTCAGACGAGTCAGGGCGTGGCTGCCTGGCGCAGTCCCTCTACTGCCTCCAAGGCATATTTTGGAGGTTGGCGAATGTAATGCTGCCGACAAGCTCTTGACAAGGTTGGTTTCTGGCTGGCTACGGCAGCGCACCTTGTTGGGCCGGGATTTAGGCAGGAATCACTTCGTGGAATAGGCCAGCAACTATTGCGCGTTTTTGGTCCAAGTAGCGACAGACTTCTCGGAGGATGAAAACACTCTGCCGGCAGGACGAGCTGCCGTACCGTCGCCTCCTCTTTTTTTGCCGAGTTGTGTGAGAGCTATCCTGCCTCTCGCTGCTCTACATTGCTCTAAAACGCACCCTTTTCTGCTTCTCTCAGCCGATGTCACGCTTCCTGTAGAGGCTTGTCTGACAACCCCGCAGCCTGGCAGTCCTGGCCGTTGTGAACGATTGCCGCGAACCACTCGAGGGGCGCCTCGTTGTTTTGTGTGTTGTACCCCGCTGCTGTAAACTTTCAGCCGTCTGTCGACACGCACAACGCAGTTCTGCGGGCAGGTGTGCAATAAATGGCTGTTGATCATGAGAGCGCCGTGGTGGCTGCCCCGCCCCCGCCTGCCCGCCTGCCATCCCGTCCTGACTGCGTCCCCACGCTCCTCACGTTCGCAGGGGCCGTGAGCTGAGCATGGAGCAGTATGGCAACACAACAACGTACAATTTGGAATCAGTGCTGCTGCAAAACATCAAGCGCAGCCTGTACTGGGAGAGAAGAGCCAAGAACATTGTGGACTGGAACGAGCTCGTTGACGAGATTTTTGAGAGGTGCGGCAACCCGTGTGGTGCACCAACGGGTAACTCAAGCAACGCGACTACTCATGGCACATTGAAACCTCATTCACTGCAGCGTGGACAATGTGGAGCCATGGATGAGCGGCAATGCGCGTGGGCCATCCACCGCCTTCAACCTGCTCTACCGCCTCTGCCAAGTGTGATTGGCTAGTGCTCGCCTCTCTCTTCTGTGTCTCCTGTACTACTGCAATCTCCAAGCAAGCAATCACTGCAAAAGACCATGCCGCTTTGCTTCGCTGACCTTGCAGATGAAGCCAGATGTACGGGAGGTGCGCCAGATGCTTGACCACCAGGACTCCCCGTACATCCGTGCAGTGAGTGCGAATTTGCTTGCTAGGCATGCCCGCCTGTCGGCCCGCCCCTGCCAGCCTGATTCTCCGCAAGTGTGTGTTGGACAACTGTTCTGGCTCCTAAAATCCCTACAAGTCATGATCACCTGTTGTTTTTGTTGACGTTCTTGTTTTCCATGCCGCGCAGATTGGCCTGCTGTATCTGCGTTACGTCTGCGACCCGCGCCAGCTGTGGGACTGGTACAAGGACTACATGCTTGATGATGAGGCACGCAGTTTCGCAGCTGTCCAGCCTGGCTTCTACTTCTTCCCCTGCTTCACGATCTGTATGGCTGCCAGCATCCTCACCTTGCTGCTCTTGTGCTTGCAGGAATTTGAGCCGTCCCCAAAGGGCTTAGGCCGAGCAGTCACCGTTGGCGCATTCGCAAGGGACATCATGCTTGACCAGGTGAGCGGAGCCCCTGGCACATGTGCTGCCAGGCTGCCCCTCCCACAGAGTGCAGGCACCATTCATGAAGTGTGTGAGTGCTGATGCACCCTCCAAGCGCATTTCTGTGATTTGACGCGTGTTAAGCACATTCTTGAGCCCGCATGCTGTTGATCTGCTGGAAGTTGACACTGCTGCTGCTGCGTGACTTCCTGCTTATTGTCGCATATGCCCTGCAGGTACGGCTCTCCGGGGACGCACCCAGCCTGCATTAGTGGGTACACACCCGCTGGCGCTTGTGTAGCGTGCATGTGCCTATGCGTGCATGCACTTTCAGGCGGTCAGCTGAAGATTAGGCTCACCCTGCATTGCCCTGCCACATCAATCCCTGCTGCAGTTTTACTTTGAGACGATCTTCCCGCGCATTCCCAAGCCAGGTGCAATGGAACACTCATGGCCTGCTCTCTGCTCTTTGGTTTGTTGCCCCTGCCATTCCCGTCGAGCAGTTGACATGATGATTCCGAATCACTTTTGCTGTATGCGCAGTCCATGACGACATCTGCAGCAAGTTGAAGGATATGGGGCTGCCAACAGCCCCCATTGGCAACGCTGGCCAAGGTGCACATATCAGCTGCCTTCTTGAACACCTTGCCGTCAGGTCCTGTTGTCCTGTTGTATCAAGAGAGGGGCCGATTGGGGTTGGGCTGCTTGGCTTTTGCAGGTGGTGCCGACCGTCGTGGTGTCAGCGATGGCACTGCCCGCCCCGCATCCGTGAAGGCATCGCTGTCAGGTGAATTGTGTCTTTGCTGTTTGAGCACCATGATTTGATGGGCATGAGTGTTTGAGCACCATTACTTGCAATGGGCATGATTATCTGCACTGTATCAAGCCCTTGACTGCATGCTTGTGTAGTGGCCTTTGGGCAGCGTGCACCAAACCGTGCCGGCGCGCGGGAGCAGGGACGCGGCATGGGCGCTGAGATGCAAGGTGTGCTGCTTCCAGCAGATTTCTGTGTGGAGCATGCAGTCCGGTTGGCGCAAGTGCAGACAATCATGCGTATTTACCTTTACCATCTGACCTGTGCTGTAGTGGACCGTGCAGCGCATCGCTCCCCGTCGCCCTATAAGCGGGACGATCGCCACGCATCTCGTGGTGGAGACCGGTGGGTACCTGCTGGCTTGTTGCCACATGCCTTGCATCCTGGCGAGATGCCTGCAAGCTGGGCCTGTGACTGGGTGCCGGTTCCTGCAGGCGCGATGATCGCCATGACCGCGACGGCGACCGCCGCAACACCAGGGACGCCCACCGGGGCAAGGACGAGCGGCGCTACCGAGACGAATTCGACAACAGGCGGGATCTGGAGCGGGAGCGGGATCTGGAGCGGGAGCGGGATTACGACCGCAGGCGGGCGACGACCGCCGCTATCGTGAGGAGCGGCGGGATCGAAAATACGACCGCGATGAGCGGAACCACCTCAGGCACGACCACCGCAGCACCAGCCGCGGCGAACGGCGGCGGAGCCGCAGCAGGTATGGGTCAGGCGGGGCTAGGAAGCAGGTTGCTACTTGGGTGTGCTAGTGTACAAGGATTCCGCACCCCTGGCTGGCGTTCTCCAACAGTGCTGCTCCCGCTGCGCTGCCTTCAGGGACCGCTATCGCAGCAGCAGCCGAGATGCGCGGGACGTGTTCAGGAGCGGGCTGCGCCCATCCACAAGAACCCTGACAAGATCCGTGAGACGTATGGCTGAGCGCACACCTGTAAAGATTGTTGGAAGACTGAGCTCTTGAGCACGTTGATCCTGACCGCGAAACCGCTTCAACTCGCACGTGAACGCTCGAAAACTATAAAGTGGGCCCTGTCATGAACAGACCCGTCACCAAGGGCCAAGAGCAGACGCCTTGAGCAACATGCTGCTTCAGCTCAGGAGCCGCAAAAAGACGTCGGATAGTTTCTGCCCGCTGTGCGCAAGCTTAAGCGACAGTTCAGTTCTTCTAAAAGCAAGAAGAAGGAGAAGGCGCGCTGGCCGTGCTCAAAAAGACATCATCTGTGAGGCAGGACTGTACCGGGTGCAGCTCCCATTGATGCAGAACTTGTCGGATGCAACACCTGGAAACGGCCTGGTTTGCCCGTATCTACCTTATACATTTGAGATAGGTTGCCGGCGCAACGAGTTCCCGCTCACGCGAGTGTGACATACGCCTTATACCCTCCGACGGGTGGTTCTCCTCCGCAATTCCCCCCTGATCCTGCCCCCGCCAGTCGTTTTTACAGGGAAGATTTGTGGGCAGCTTATTGTGCCGTTGGGAGCAGGCAAAAGTTGCCCTCAGCGAAGCGACTACGCGACCTTTTGTTTCCGAGGCCATGGCCAGCGCTCTGACGCTGCTTCACGCCTCCTCACAACTAATCAGCCGCCCTTCGCCCGGGGGAGCAGCCCCGGCGAGCCCCGAACCCACGGCTATGAAGCAGGCTTTTAGCCTGGAAGGCAACCCCTGCTCCAAGTGCTTCAACTGGCGCAGCTAGCTGCAAGTCTGCCGGCCCCACAGCAGCAGGCGGCTCCTGCAGCCCCACAGTTCGTTGGCGGCGGCGCTGCTGTTGGCGCCTTTGCTCCCTTTGCGCTCCCGGCCACACCGGCCGCTCCCCACACTGCCACATCTGGGACTAGCGGCGGCGACCGGGCCACGCGGACGCAAGCTGATGCAACTGCAGAGCTGGAAGCGTCTAACAGCATTGCGGGCCTCAAGGTGAGCTGGCTGTAATGTTTTGCTGGCACCATCCGTCGCACCTGTTTCCCGCCCATCTGGCCTCCTGCTGCCCTCGCTTTGCCTGCAGCTGCCTGTCACCTGCAACGATATCCGCGGCATCGTGTACCTGGACCAGCAGGTGGGCACAATACTAGCCTGGCTATGGAAGCTAGGGCCGCGGAAGCCAAGGAACTAGTAGCAGGTCACGCCGCTGCGCACATCTCCCTACGCCGAAACCTAACCCCCCAAAAACACAGGTTGTCGCCTGCTACTGCCCTGAGTGCGAGCAGCGTGTGGCTGGCGGCCACGGCCGACCCCTATTCTCCTTCACGCGCTTTGAGCGCCACTCCGGCTCCAAGGCCAAGAAGTGGAGGCTGTCCATCCGCATCGACCCCGGTGCTGTTCCGGGAGGCGCCGCCAGGTGGGGCAGCATGGCGGATGGAGGGCGCTGGAGTGCAGGCCCTGGTCTCCTCCTCTCTGTCAGCGTCGTCCATCCACCTCCCCGCATCCCCACTCCCTCTTTGCAGAGGATCCGCCGCTTGCGCTGGGGCAGTGGCTGGAGAGCAAGGGTTTGGTGTCGTGGGCGCCCCGTGGCGGCCTGAAGATTGGCCCCAGCAACGCCGGCGGCGCAAGCTCGGGTGGGTGGTGCCTGGGATTGCCATGTGGTTTGGGACACCTGCAATGCGTCCTGGCAGGCTCCCACTCATTTTGAGACCCCGCGCACCTTGCAGACGACGAGGGCTCCCGCTGCACCTGGAGGAAATTGGTGGTGGCCGCCGACACGTTCAGGCGGCTGCTGACCGCAGGCAGGGCCTCAGCACCGTACGGCCTGCAGGCCTGGGCACACAGGCTGCGGCGCCCGGCGTCTACCCCCTACGGGTCGGTGCCGGGGCACAAGCGGAGCCGCAGGGACTACGAAACGCCTGACCTGCAGAGCCACAGCGACCGCATGAAGTGGCTGGAGGCGCAGCGCGACGCGTTTGAAGCAGTGGCAGCCGCGGGGCCTGCCGAGGCCACCGCAGAGGAGGGCAGCAGCCAGGCCAGCGGGCAGCGGTGGGATGCTGAAGGCGCCAATGCTGCCCCCGCGGCGCGCCCCCGCGCCACCAACACGATTGCCAAGCATGCCGCCATCTTCAGCCTTGTGTATGGGCTGCTGGCCGAGGGAGAGGACCGCAGGTGGGCGATTTTCTACGCTGCTGCAGGGCCGTGCTTGGAGCCAGCTGGGAGGGAGGCTCAGCCTTGCAGGCTGCTGTTCGAGTGCCACACCTCCCTGGTGTAGCATAAAGCTGAAGTTCCAGGATGCTGAAGATGCTGTTCCTCCCCATCCCCGCAGGGCCTTCAACGAGGTGTACCTCCCTTTCCTGAACGACCTGCCTCCCCACCGCTTGGACACCGAGTTCGCCACGCTGCTGTCATACCTGCGCCTGCTGCGTGGGGGCATGGGCTGGGAGGCGGTGTGCGGCCAGATGGCGGCTTATGTGCGCGCGGTGGTTGCGCGGGCAGCCGCCAGCCATTGAGTGCACGCCGCCTCTTCTAGCTCGCCTGCGTCTCACTGGGCTTGAGGATGCTTCAATCTTGGGTGTGGTGTGCTGTGTGGACGTCAGCTCTGTTGGGCACTGCACATTGCGAGGACGACTTTATTGACCTGCCATGATGCGTGCACCTGCTTTGTAGTCTTCCAGTGCATTAAGCTAGCGGTCAATGCAACAAAATGGCCAGGCTGGATGCAACTGCGCTTCGCCCGACCGCTGCCATCTCATTACACAGCTCTCTGTGGAACTTGCGATCGTCTGGCAGGCATGGCATACTCGTATCAACTCGTACCACTTTCTGTTTCTTTTAAAGTCGGACAGAAACGTTCAGTGGCTAAGGGTCTTTGGAGGCGGAACCTCCCGGGTTCTCCACAAGCAGCAGGCTAGCCATGGCAGCTCCAGCAGGCAACCCTTTCATGCCTGCCACTGCCCAGGCGGCTGCTGCCGCAGCAGCGGTGAGCGAAGCACCACAAGGAGCAGACGTCGGCATAGGGCTGCCTCGAGGGCTTTGATTGCAGGAATCAAAACATTGCATGCCTGTATGTCGATAGATAGCGTTCATATTGTCGGCCATCACCCCTCCAACACTCGTTGCGCCTGCTTATAGGCTAAGAAGGTGGACTATCGCGACCTACCGCAGCCTGTGAGATACGAGGAGCTGCAGCGAGAAGTAATGAGTAAGTGGGGTGCCGCCGAGCGTCGCCCCTTCTGACGCCACGACGTTGTTCTGTCCTGTTGCTCACAGCCTGTTCTCGACCCGCTGCGCAGTGTCGCTGAAGCCTGACCTTTTTGAAGGCTTGCGATTCGACCTCACAAAACCGCTGAACCACAACTTTGCCCTCAGCCACTCAATTTTCATGGGCAACATCGACGTGCCCACCGCCAACAACCAGGTGCACGCTTTTGGGAAGCGTTCCAGTTGCATGGCAGCCACGTTTAGTTGCATGGCAGCAGCAGTACAACCAGTGGCATGAAGACGCACCTAGTTAGCCTGCAACAGCCGATATTGGTGCCGAACCGCTGACTGCGGGTGGTTTGCTGTGCGAGGCAGCAGGTGGTGAAGATGCCGATTGGTACATACGAGTTTGGCGCCAACCTTGTGACTAACCGCGGCAACCTCATGCTGGGGCGCATCACCAGCGATGGGCGGCTGACGGGACGAGTCAAGTAAGGCCCCGGGCTGTTGCTTGTGATAGCGATCGCAGCCGCTCAGCGCTGCAGGCCGGCTTTTGCTGCTTGATGCCGCATTACAGAGGTACGGGCGGGTGTTGGCCGTGCCGCAGGTATGACGTCGCTGACTTTGCGGCAGTGAAGAGCCAGTTCCAGATTGCCAGTGAGAAGGGCATGAGCCAAGCCATGTTTGACGTGGACCTCAAGGTGCGCCTGTCGCTTCTTTCACGGCTCTCGCGTTTATTATTGGTTCGGGCGGCCCATTGCTGTTTCGCGATCCTGCCGTGTGTGGTGGCCCGTCTCTCAGCCAGTGGTTTGCTGCAGCAGGCACACAAAGCCGACAGGCAGCTTCCGCCTGACTGTCCTCCTGATTGTGCAGGGCAAGGACTGGAACGGGCAGCTCAAGTGGGGCACCAGCAACTTTTATGGCGCCAATTACTTTCAGTCTGTTACGCCGCAGCTGTCGGTGGGCGGCGAGGTCTTCTACCTGGCCGAGCAGCGGCGCAGGTGGGCGATGCTTGCTGTAGAAGGAGCAGTGCAAGTTATTTAGCTCCTTGGGCTTGTGTCGGGACCTTTCGCTCAAAAGTGAGGATGAGTAGTTGTTGTTTTGTTCTGTCATGTACGGGGCCTCCACTCTGCAGTGGCATTGGCCTGGCGGCGCGACACGCGGGCGAGAAGCACGTCGCTACGGCGCAGGTTGCCAACACGGGCCTTGTGTCGCTAACTTACATCCAGAAGATCAGCGAGAAGGTGGGGTGGGTATGTGCCCAGCACTTGGGTTGTTCACATCCACATCCATTTCTTAGTTCTGTCTTGAAGGAACCCATTAATTCCTTTGACATGACCTCAACAAGGCCAACATCTGTGTTGTCCCCGGGCAATGGTGAACTGCTGCAGGTTTCCCTGGCCAGTGACTTCATGTGGAATTTGAACAGCCGGGAGGCCAATGCCTCGTTTGGCTATGACTACGTGCTGCGGCAGTGCCGCCTGCGGGGGCGCATCGACACCGGTGCGCCCAAGGCTGCAGGGCTGTCGCAGTCCGGGCTGACGCGCTGGGTGCTGATGCTCCATGAGGCAGCGGTGCTGCTCAGCCAGTGTGATGATCCCTGCATGGTACCCTGCGCAGAGGGCAAGATTGCGGCCTTTTGGAGGAGCGGTTGAATGTGGGGGTGAACTTTGTGTTGTCTGCGGAAGGTGGGTCATGCGATGTGTAGGTAGTCAACAGGCATTCGGCTCTGTGTTCCTTTCACTTCATGCTGTGGCTGTCTGCAGTGGACCATCCCCGCAAGGACTACAAGTTTGGTTTTGGCTTGACCGTCGGCGAGTAGGGTTGGCGGATGACTGTTTGGCATGCTGCTGTCTGTGATGCATAGTTTCATCAGGGTAAAACTGTTACAGGCGGCATGATGGATTCAGGCTGGCTGATGGCCAAATGAAATTTGGAGAATAAGGGGGGTTGCAAAGATTGAGGGTTGGCATGCGTTCAAGCAGGAAGTGCAAAGCAAAGGTGGCAAGGCAGCACGACAGAAGGAGCAGGGTGAGCTTCGGGACGGCTCACAACATCTCCTGCGAGCGCCTGACCACCCGTGCCACCTTCTTCTTGAATTCTGATCGATCTGATCTCCAATCTCTGGCTGCGTCTACATTGGCTGGCGACTCATCATTAGGGCTGCTGAGCATGGAGATGACCGACAGCACTATGGACTCCACCTGCAACGAATTAGGTGCAGGACAGGAAAGCTTAACACAACAATGAGATGTGATACATGCCTTCCAGCCCCAATAAGCTGCCAGCGCACCGTGTGTACAGGACTCCACCGCTCCGCTGCGCTCTCCTGCGGGTTGAAAGCGTCCTCTCCAGGTGGGTGCAGGATGGAGATGCACACCTTGCCATCCGGGAAGACATTGGGGTGCCTGCAGTAAGCTCAAGGCGTGAATGAACCACATGATACAAAGAAGGCATCCAATCAAGTGCTTTGCAAGGAAATCATGGTCGAGAGCACCAGAACGTCTGCCATCCAGCAACACACCACATCTCTGACGTGAACCGCATCTCAGGCGGCGACTGTGGGTAGTCCTTGGGAAATTTGAGCACTGCATTGAAGAAACCGCCCTCGTACAGGGTGTCTGGGGGCCCAACACCGTCACCGCCCACTCAAACAAGTTGCTGCAGGGCAGTGGGATGGGTGCAAATGCATGAACACACAGCTACTCTGAGTCACTGCTGCACCATCAAACAAACCCTGGCCGCAAAGCACCTGTCATCCACAAGGCCAGCAGAGAAGCCTTCCACTGGGTTCTTGGTGAGTTCTGCGGGAAGAGTCATGACGATGCTTGGTTGGGCAACTTGCTGCCATAGTTCATTGACGCCCAAAGAGAGCCCCAAGAGGAACAACACCCACTGAACTGGAAAACAACCATTACAACAGTCAGGACGGTTGATTCCCAGAATTGTCAACCAGTGCAGCCACTGCATAATCCCATCATAGTGCCAAGCGACAGATACGCCCATTGCAGCAGGGCTTGCGGAACCCGCCGGCGGTTCCACTTCAAGCATGGAGGGCACAGGCTGAAGGCTGTCTGATTAGACCCCAACCTGACAACTCACAGTCTGTTTTAGACACTGTGATAGCTGAATATACTCACGAGCAGCCAGACGGCAGAGTTGAAAGGAATGGAGTGGAGAGGTTTGAGCGTTGCACAGCCAGCAGCGCTCTTCGTGAACAGGTTGCTTACCTTTGAGCTGCCGTCGTAGTAGTAGCGATGCTTGGTCAGCCATTGGCCAGTCGAAAAGAGTGGTGCGGGATGACAAGGCTGGGAAGGCTGTTGAGTGTATTGAGTGTAATTATACACACTGACGATACGGTGCACACAAGAGTTCGGGATATCTCCGGGAAGCCTCCCTGTCCCGCTTGCGTGTAGCGTTAAGGGTACATCTCCCGGAGGCTTTTATCTTGTGTTGACCATCGCGCCTGACCTTCACAAGATAACCGCTTGTTCTGTTTCGAACTCGTGATCTGCAGCCACTGTCAGTTTCGGCTTGAGACTACGAACCTGCTGCGAGACAGCGATGTATGCCTCGTCCTTAACTACATAGGCAGCCTTGTGACTGCTTGGCATTGCCGAGAACTCACTGTCGAAACCAACCCCGCACACAATCTGCTGCCGAGAGTGCTGCCGCAGCTGTAGCACTGCCGCAGCTGTAGCACGCCAAGAGCCATACCCCGCAGATACCATTGAGCAATCTTCATCTATTTCACTTCTTCGAGTTTGTGCATGGCAGGTTCAAGCAGCTGTGGACAGGTGGGCGGGTGCACCTTGAAGCCGCCCGCCAGCCCCTTGCCACCCACACCTGCTCACCAGTGTCCTCCATACTTCAAACATCACCCACGAGTTTCTCCCTTACAAGTGTAATGTGCGGTCGCTAATTTCAGCTTGAACCAACCCGGCATTGTGCTATCAGTGCTATCAACTCAAGAACACTCTACAATGTGAATCCAGTAACACGACATCGTCATGTGGGGTAGTTTTTGCTTAGTGTAATCATATTGACCTGCCTTCTTCCTCTTGAATTGGGGACATAGTTGCTGCCTGTGCTGCAGCGCACGGAGCAGGGGTCTGCTGTTGGTTGTGAATTCATAGGCAGAGATTTGTCTTCACATCTGGCAAGGCGGGCAACCATCTATGCCCACAAAGCCCAACGTGCAGCTGCTCGTGCACAGCACTGGTTGGGCAAAATCTCAAGGGGACCCCACTGCTGTGTCATGGCACCGACCAGCATAGGCATGTGGTAAGTTGTGCCTTTCTCATGCTGCACTGGTGCCGCACGCAGCTGCACACTTACCCCTGCCCTCCGCCAATTAACAATTCCTGGAGCAGCTGCACCACACCCGCCTCGCAGTGTGTCGGTGTTAAATGTGTCACATTCGCCTCGATAGAGCGAGCTGTTTGAGTCAGGCTGCGCTATACCCGCCAATGTTTTTTACAACTGCCTGCCTCAGCAGAGCTTCAAAGCCATCGTGCCTCATCCAGTCAACAGTTTGCCAACGCTAGTTCAGCAGGTCTACCCATTTATCAGCCCTTAAGGCACGTACTCGCCCATGGCCACTCGCTGTCCATGGCGTAGCAGCTTGGTCCATATTATGTCGGCCAGCGCAGAGGTTGTCCGCCCTGAGGGAACCATGTAGTAAAATTTGACCCGCTCCTGCTCCAGACTTTCTTGCTTTTTTCTCACAGCCTCTTTGGGCATCTCCCTGCGTGAGTAGCAGGTTGGATAAACGCGAAAGGACATGATGAGGCCACAAACTTCAAAATTCATTGATGTCGGAGGCTATACAGCATTGGGAGTTGTGCAGTGCCATACCGCAGGTAGGTGTAGATCGAGCTAAGGTTGGGCAGGGGCACCGTCACATGTTGCACGCTGGCAGTTTGATGCCACCACTTCATATTGTGAGCACACTTTGTGTGGTTTTGCCAGCTGCCTGTCACATTCAAAAAGACGCCCAGCCCTGCATAATCCACTTCACCGGTGTTCAAAGGCATGGTGTGCCATGGCGGGCCATAAAACTGCAGACGGGAACCAAGGACCAGGGTGGGTTGTGCGGCCCTGATGCGTGGAAGGCATGTTGACACAGGCAGGTAGGAAGTGCTTCGCGTGCCCAGAACCACGCAAGGCAGCATGCGGCAGCCCACCACAGGTATGCAACCTGCCAGGATGGCCTCCCAAGGCGGTTGCTGCTAGCCCAATCGCCTGGCGGCATCAGGCAGAAGACAGAGTTGCGCAGCTCGTCCAACAGCTCGGCGTGCGACATCGGGTCGACAGCCGAAGCGTCAGATCCCAAGCATTTCACCTGTCAGTAGCACAATTATTGCCCCAAAGATGGCCATCCTGGACCATGAATCAGGGCAGAAGCAAAGCCAGCAGCCTGCAAGCAAGGCATTCATTGCATGCTGTCTGCACACCTTAACGTCATCAGCGACACCATCAAAGGCTGTAGCTGCGGCGCGGCGCATTTGCATGCCACAGCCAAGTGGCTTCGATGTGTTAGTGATGGTGTGAGGCCCACACGAGGCTCGCATGAACAAGAAGTTGTTGCGTTTGGAGCCAACGACAGATGTTGAAAGGTCAATGTCAACCACTGCACGCAAGCAAAGCGGTAGCCAGTAAGAGTGCAGATGTGCTGACTTGTCAGAAGCGTCGCAGGGCAGCGGCACACAATGATAACAGCGGCAAGGCACCAAATCGCACATGCCGAGTAGGGCACAAGGTGTGCCTCGCGCAGAAGCAGCTTGTCCCTCGTGCCGCACATCGCTCCCTCAATTATGAGCTGCTGCGACAGCGTTGTGCGCTTGCAGACACGTTCTCGAATTGTGGGCAGCGTGGCTGGAAAGACGTAGTCTCGCCCCTGCCGCTTCTGGAACCGCTGGGATGCTACCACTGCATCCAGCACCTGGTCTAGTACCAAGCTGACCTCGTCTTGCTGCTGAACGTGTACAGGGAGGCCGCTAACGCTGAATGTGTGCACCCAGCCAGACGCTAGGTACCACTGCGGCCATCAAGCAGGGACGGTGGGGGCTAGTGTGTCTGTTGGTGTTTTTTTATGATGGGGGAGGTATCCATCCAATAAGAATCATGCAGCCTTTCAGAAAGGCTGTTACCATTCCATGAATTGTGGCAGTCTTCTTGAGATCGTCTGCTGTTCAGCGAACGCACCTGCTGATAGCAGTATATGTCCACCCACACTAGGCACGCCTCCTCAATGTTGTCTGTCAGCAGCCCCCTGCCGGCGTTGCGAAGTGCCTCCCGCAGCCAGTACTGCCCTGCGTATTGGTGCAGCTGGTGGGGTATGCGGGCCATGCGGTACACACGCCACGCCAAGTTATCGCCTTTTGGGGTTGGCAGGTCCAGTGCGTTTGGCCACACCTGCATCCCAAATGGAGCGGAGGGCAGCTAAACATATGGCAAACCTGGCTGGTCTGTGGCTGCACACCACCAGGGCTCTCCTCACAAGCCTTTATGATAGCGACAGGGACACTTGAAGCAAGCATAACACCAGTGTGGTGGGGCCTTGATGAATCGAGGCCCACAGATGAATTGCAGCGTGCCATTATCGCTGTGCATGCTCACCGCTGGGTCTTCAGGGTCACAAGTTTGGAGGCCTGCCGGCTGGGCCACTTCCTTGGACACGTCCAGGATGTAGACGGGGCAGTCGTGCACTAGATGCGACGCCTGCAAAGATGGAGGATGCACAGCATTGCGTAAGACTCGGTCAACGTAATGATGCGCGCGCTCTTGAGAAACGTATCCTTAGGGAGCCCCAGCATGGTCTCGCCTGCAACTGGGTTGTGGTGTGCAGCAGAAGGTTGGGCTCCTTGCCGAAAGCAGCCCACCATGCGCCGTGAGTGTTGGCGAATAGCAGTACTGGGAGGGATCCAGAAGTGTGATTCATGCACAAGGATAAGTACACTGACTTGAAGAAGTAGGCATTCAAGCCAATCAGGGCCAGTTAGGCAACGAGATCACACCAGAGAACATCGCCAGCCAGGGCAGTAGAGCGAGCACCCGTCTAGCGGCGCCACCAGCCCCCGAAGGCGTCACACCCGCAAAGTCCTTGGCTGGAAACATGCTTTCAAATACACACAAATCAATTCCTTCAAGCCGTGGGGCGAAGCCTGCGTGCGGGCGAGGGCTGTTTCGAAACTCGCAGCCCCTAGGATGCGGTCGGGAGACGGTACAGAATAGTCGTGTTGGCAAACAAATCAACGCACATCGAGAGGCTCAGCGTTTCTGTTTTCACAATGTACAATGTACTATGTGGTACGCATATGAGGAATTTAATTATTGCGTTTCGGCTGAATGACCGTTGCTGACATCAGCCGGCCTTCCACATCGTGCACCCAAGGGGAGCTCCGTGTATTTAGCGCCTTGGGTCTGGCCCGACCCCTGGTGACCGGCGTCCCTTCGCTTCTTTCGCCTTTACGTGTTTTCTGCTGGCCCAATAAAGTCGTTTGAAGTCGCAGCAAGCGATTCAGGATTCAGGGAGGGAGGGGTGAGGAAGTAGGGCACGATCGAGACGCATTGCACCGCACGAACGTTCTTCTGTCCCCAAAACACCCCAACTGGCCCTCCCGAGGACTGCTGCATGCCTCCAGCAAAGGAACAGCAATGCCTGAAAGCCCCTAAGCCCCAGACCAGCTGCATTGGCGGCGATGGCCCGGCGGTCGAGCACCAACGGTCAAAACTTGGAAAGTGGCCTACTTTGCGTCGTGTTTAAGCCGCGCCACCTCACAAGGCCGTTTATGGCACTCTGCCACTGTCCTTTTATGTGCTTAAGGATCGGAAACGGCCCCATGCGCCCCTGAAAACTGCCAGTCCACGGGCAAGCATGAGCGGCTTTGCTCGCGCCACCTGCTTGATTGCAACCTGATGTGAGGCATCACTGTAGAATGGAGAGCGGCTGACGATGTGCACAGTTTGGGGATTTGCTGTCGTCTGGAACTTGTCCAGGGCAAACAAAACATCGACGATTGGTGTTGCTGACTTCTGGCCAAGCCACTGGGAGGGGCGCAGGCCTTGGGGGACGGCTGGCACGCCACCTGCCTACATCTCACCTGCAATGCTGTGCTGGCTGTGCTGAATCTACTGGGCATGTTGGAGGCAGGGGGCCTGCAAGTTGGCAAATCATGGCAAAAGAAGGCAGCTGCCTTGATTCTTTTGGAAATTTACACAGTTCATGAACAGCAGCTCATTACTGAGCATGCCCCAGCAGTGCTAGGTCACTTGCATAAAAGGTGGTAATTCTGTCGTAGCAATGTTCATGTTTCCCAGTGAAATGCACCATCTTATTGCATTCTGTGCTATTCTGCTTGCTCTTGAAGTTGCACTCATCAGGCTGTCTATTCAGCTGGCCTGGCAGCTCCTCCGGCAGCTTTGGCACCCCATCTCGAGAGTTTAAAATGGACAGTAACTCCATAAGTCCTCGTAAAAGTGTTCGACCCGGCCTATGTAGTCAACTGCCCACTCGCCGTTTATGGTTGCTAAGGAGTTGGTCTGCAGGAAGCAGTGCCACGCTAGTGACAGCTGTAAACACTTCAGGCGAGCCGGATGCTCTCCGACTTGCACATAAAGCCTGCACGGTGGTACTGAAATGTCCCCGCGGTCACTGACCTGCGGCTCTACATGCAAGTAGTTGTGTTCTGGCACTATCGTGCAGCACGAATCGCCCTTGGCATCAGTCTTAGCGCAGATGTCGCCAATCTGGGTGCATGCAAGACGCAAATGCAGATCACTGCTTATCCGGGCACCCAGGCAAGCTGCTGTTTTTAAGCTTGAGCGACGGCTTGTCCTCACCAGATAAGGGTCCTCGCAGTATTGATCCCATGTCAATCGTGTGCACTCCTCTTTCACAAACGTGGAAAGGTAGGAGTACTGGCTCAGGGCCCGACTCAGCACATTCCGCGAAAACCCAAACACAAAATAGTCGTCCCAAACCTGGCAACGACAAACATGCCATCGGCGGGGTTCGGCTCATCATGCACAACACATAAGCCAGCTTCAAGCAGGCCTCACCGCTAAGGCATGCTGAATCTCTGTAACGTTTGTGAAATCTAACATGTGCAAGCAGTACTTGTAACGCCGCGGAAGGTCGCAGTGAGAGAAGTACCCATCCATAATTGTGGTTCCTGCCACCTTAGGCGCCTTGACATAGATGATCTGCATCGAACAAAGAGAATCACTCTATGGGCGCGAAGCTTGTGAATGGAATTGAAAATAAGAGGGAACGTGCCTTGTACCTGCAGGACAAAACATGTGGGGTAGAGTTAGAAAGTCAGTACAATTTAAGAGTCACCGCCTGCACCGACTCACTCATCGTTTATCATGGGATTGGCATACGCAGAGGGAGGATTTAACTTGTTTCCTGCAATACGCTCCTTTATCCATTCAGGGGGAACAGAAGCTCGTTCCACTTCCGCCCTTGCCCCAGCTGCGTCAACACGCCCATAGGGCCCGCCTTCTTCACCCGCCCATGCACATGGGCCGGTTCTCTAAAGTCTAGCAGGGAGCGCGTTGACGTATTAGCAGGCTCTGAGGATCCTGCAGGTCGCTTGCCATATTGAACCGCCAGGACAGTCAGAGCGATGATTATTGAGCACGGTGCCAAGCGGCGCCGGCCTTTCAGGCGAGTTCGTGCTGCCATCTCGAGCGGCGGCGGAAGGTGTCGGCTGGAGGAAGACTTGATCAAGCGCGGCTATGCCTGCAAGATGGTGCATGTTCCGATTATCAGAAGGGCGGTGCAGAACAGTCGCAGACGCAGCTAGAGCGGACACACTCTGTAGCAGCGCACCTTCAAACAACATTTGAAACTTGCTGATTGCAAGCGACTCGGATGTAAGAAATGCTTGAAATGTTTAAGCATTTCAAATGATGTTGGAAGCGATGGTGCCAAATCCTTGTCAGGGCGAAACTACGCTACACGCTACTCAACAACGGCGGCCAACATCGCCTGAAAGAAGCGATAATAGAAGAGGCGGTGAGTTACTCCTCATCAAAAAGCCGAGAAAGACATCCAGCTCTGGCAGTACACATGCTGCACTTGCAGCCCTCAACCCGTTCAGCGGCTATTACAGTGACTATTCCAACAGTCACTCCAACAGAAAACTCATGACATGCTGACTTTCAATCTAAACACTCGGGCAGCACTCGGGTATCACTATAGGTGGAGTCACCTGCTGCTTGTCAAGCCGCTTGCGCAGTGCGCACCTGCAGCAACCCACAGGGTGCAGGGCAGGGTCAGTTACACAATCAACGAAAGGGCACGATCACTTGCAGTTGTTATGCCACACGCCACAACTTCCCTGGCCCCTGTGCTCGCCCACCTCTTCATGGGCACGCCAAGAGCCCGCGCCTTCTTCCAGATGGCACGCACGGAGCTGTGGTCGCCCGACAACAGCACCTCCGGTTCCACATAGAACACAAACTGAAAGTCTTGCAGCACTTGCAGCAGCATGGAGGGCACGCCAAAGACCTGCAGGCCGTCCAGGCCGCCCGCCGCCTTCTGCGCCATATCCAGGCACTCAAAGAGGCGGTCCTGCTGGGGGTCGGTGGGAAAGAGCACGCCAGCTTCGTCTTTGGGCGTGCCTTTAAACGCCCAGTAAGAGCGGTAGGGCGACAGGATGGCCACCGCCGGGGAGTCGGCACGGGCAGTAGACAGCCCGCTGAGAGTGTCGTTGAAGAAGGTGGGCCCCACGCGGTCCAGCCAGTTGGTGAAGCCGATGCCATGGGCCCCGACGTCGCTGTCAACTGAACGGCCTGCCGGTGCAATTCAGGGTCACTGATGCGCTCAAAGGCGCCCTCAAAGAACACGGGCTTCTGGAAGGGCTTTACTGCTGCCAGCAGCACCTGCACCACCCGCACGTCTGGGGTGGGCAGCATGGCTGTGGTCAGGAAGTTGGAGTCCACCACGATGAAGTCCAGCCAGGGGCTGGCCGCCAGCGTGAAGATGGAGCCGGCTGCGTAGATGGCATCGCTGCCCGTCAGGAACTCCGGGAAGTGCTGGATGCAGCGAAAGCCGTAGGCTGCAATGTGCATGCACCCGCTCTCATGCACCTCGTGGATGCGGCGGTGCCGGAAGTGCTGCCAGTCCCAGTAGAACACTTTCGTGGCGGTGTCGCCCCAGTGCTGGGCGTGCTGGTAAAAACGGGGCGGCTTGAAGGCGGCCCAGTGGGTGAATTGCGTGCCCCAGCGTGCATTCCAGTAGTCCAGGCTGCCATGGATGCTGCGCAGGTACCGCCGGAACAGCGTGACCGCCTGCTCGCTGTAGTCCTGTGCGCCGTCGGCCTCCTGCACATGCCATGAGTCGAGAGGAATTGGGGTCAGCTACTAGCTGGAAGCTCAAACATATCTCCTGCTCAGCAACAAACGTTTGTCGTCTCGTTTGAAGCGCACGGCAAGTCCAGCGGCTATGATGCTGCCAGGTGGGGGCAGCAGCAGCCATGCTTCCTGCCAACCCTCCTACCTGGATGTACTTGGTCTCATACTCGTTGTTAAAGCAGGGTTGGATGGAGTGGACGCAGGTAGAGTTTAGCTGCTGCAGTCGCGCCAGCACAGCATCATACCACAAGTGCACCAGCTGCATGACGGCAGGATGATTAAACGAAATGGAGCGGTGGCCGATGCCCTTAGAGTCCACCACGCCCGCGTCGGGGACTACGTCAAACACCCAGGGCGGGTTGGCTTGAGCGTCCAGAACGATGGACAGGCGCAGGCCCTGGCCGCACACAGTCTGCACCACATAGTCCATCACACGGAAGTTGAAGCTGGTTGGGGTGGGCTGCTGGAAAAACCACTTGACAGAAATGAACAAAATGCCGACGCCTTGCTCCTGCGATGCATGCCAGGGCGGAGGTGTTGCACGCTGGGCAAATGTGCTTGGTGCCCACAGGCCAGCAGCAGCACGGCATGTGCGCAGGCGCCAGGCATCATCCCGGGCAGAGGCTGACCGCCAAAGACTGGACATACCTTGATATTGCGGACCACAGCGCCCAGCTCATGCTTGCCGTCAGTGGGGGCAGCGGGCCGTCCTCCCGAATGCTGAGCTGGTCTTGCATCTCAAGGGCGAAAAGCGTGGCAAACACTTCTTCAAAGCCCTTCTGCGAGGTGGCAGCAACCTGTCGCCGCAGGGCTGTCCAGCCAGAATCCTGCCGCCCTTCACAGTTGTGCGGCACGTGCGAGCTGCGCTGCATGTGCAGCAGCTCCACAGCGGTGAACAGGAGCACCACTGCTCCGTACGCTGCACGCGGCACACGGCGTCGAGTGCGCTGTGGGGCGGGATGGCCCTTCATGCCGCGGTCACGCTCCCAAAGTGGCGGAGCACTGTAAAATTACCGCCAGAGCCTGCGTTACCTCCCCACATCTAGGGGGAGGTAGGTCGCGCTGTGCAGGCAGTGCCGCCGAAGTTGCTGGAACAAACCTGCACTGGGCAATCCAGCACGCCGGCTGCGTGCAACCTGGTTGATGATGTGCACACTCATCGAGACAAAGGTCCCGTCACAGTTCAAGCAAAAGCATCAACATGGCCGTACAGATCAATTGATACGAGTGCCGGCCCTCGTAAAGCCGCCCTTACTAGAAAGCGGTGGTTGTACTTTGCGCGGATGAACGGTGGGGAGCAATTTCAGAGCTTGACAGCAAAGTTGGCTAATGAACTCAGGGCAGCGAACAAACAGTCGCACCAATAATGCGATATATATACAGGGTGATAGGGGCGAATCAGAACTATGAGGGGCCTCCCTACCTCACATGTACCTCGAGTCTGTACTGATCTTTTGCTTCAGTCAAGAAATTTTGAGCCACTGCACCTCTCAATCGACTCGCCACACGCCTTTCTGTAGCTGGTTACGAGCGCCGCCCAACAAAGGCGCCGCACCGCTATGCAGGCCCCGGGCCAGCTGGCCCAGCCGGGCCAGCCGCCGCCGGTGATCGACGTCGACGAGAAGGTGTGCGCGATGCCACCGACCATCAGCGACAGCGTGCTGCACGCCTGATCGTGGCACTCTCCCCCGCGAGTCTTCCGCCAGCAGTGGGCAGGGGTTCAAGTGCAGTTTTTGGGCTGAATTGAGGCAGAGCCAAGCTCTGACTGCCTTCCCTTTGGTGTCCCAACACTGCAGGCGCGAAAGTGGCACCAGCTGAACCACAAGCGCTATGCTGACAAGCGCAGGTTTGGATATGTGCAAGCGGAGAAGGAGCAGATGCCTCCCGGTGAGGCGGCATACGCCAGCGTCGCGTGCGTGCGCCACTAGTTTGCATAATTAATGCCCCCGACCGCTGCGCCATGCCAGCTCACGACCCTCCTCTGTGCCGTTGGGTGCAGAGCACGTGCGCCTCATCATCAGGGACCATGGAGACATGTCCTCGCGCAAGTACAGGTGCGCTGGCAGGCATGCTTGGCACCACAACGATGCGGCGGGTCTCTGGCCCTTACCATCACCCATGTCATGTCCGTTGTGCATCCCCATGTAGACACGACAAGCGCGTGTATCTAGGCGCGCTCAAGTTTGTGCCCCATGCCATTTACAAGCTGCTGGAGAACATGCCAATGCCGTGGGAGCAGGTGAGGTTGCCTCTAGCCAGCGCCTCAGCTCTCTTGTGCTGCACGGGGGCCAGGTGCGTTGGTGGGAGTGGCAAGTAGAAGCTTGGGTGCCCCTTAGTTCCAGCCCTCCCATCCGTTGTTCTCCCTCTGTGGGTTTCTGCCTGCTCCAGGTGCGCCACGTCAACACGCTCTACCACGTCACCGGCGCCATCAGCTTTGTGGATGAGATCCCGCTGGTCATCGAGCCTGTCTACCTGGCGCAGTGGGGCTCCATGTGGATCATGATGCGCCGCGAGAAGCGCGACCGCCGCCACTTCAAGCGCATGCGCTTCCCGCCCTTTGACGACGAGGAGCCGCCGCTGGACTATGCCGACAACATCCTGGTGCGTACTACTGTGATGATTTTCGAGGATTGCACCTGCTCAGGCTGCACCTGGAGAGATGAACAGGGTTGCTAGGAATTGTTGAGTGGCCATGCCTGGGGCAATGTCAAGGCAAGGTCTGGTCTCATGGATGGCATGGCTGAGCCCTGCCCGCAGCGCAAGGGACCTCAGGAGGGCTTGCTCAAACAAACCTTGCGCCCTGCAATGCGCAGGATGTGGACCCCCTGGAGGCAATTGAGCTGGAGCTGGATGAGGACGAGGATGCGCCTGTGTACAAGGTAGGTGCAGGGCCGCCTGCCTCTGCTTCATGCAGCCATGTCATGTTGTTGGAGGTTCAGAAAGGCTGGTTAGGCTTGTGGCCATGTCTTCAATCGTTCATAGTGCGCTCTGGGTGGGTGTGCCTTCACCTGTTCTCCTGCAGTGGTTTTACGAGAACAAGCCGCTGCAGTACAGCAAGATGGTCAATGGGCCGTCGTACAAGCGTTGGAAGCTGCCGCTGCCCGTGATGTCCACGCTGTACCGTCTCGCTGGACAGGTACTGCCCTGCTCACCAAAGCTGCCGCCTTGGTCATGCACCTGCTGCTGGGACCTTCATCACAGCAGCTCCTAACTTGCGAGCAGCCAGAGTCAGCCCTGCCTGGCTGGCCCTGCCAGGCTCTTCACCCTTGAATTTACACACAACCTATCGACAAAAGTGCATGGGGCCCTCCTCGCCCTCCCATCACTGTTGCAGCTGCTCTCCGACCTGATCGACCAGAACTATTTCTACCTCTTTGACACCAACTCCTTTATCACCGCCAAGTCGCTCAACATGTGCATTCCCGGTGGCCCCAAGTTTGAGCCGCTGTTCCGCGACATGGACACGCGCGACGAGGACTGGAACGAGTTCAACGACATCAACAAGCTGATCATTCGCACCCCCATCCGCACCGAGTACAAGGTGGGCGGGCCCGGGGCTTTCCAGGGTGCCTGCTGTGTGTGGTTTGGCTGACGTTGGGTCTGATTGGGGATGGGAGGCAGAGGCGACGAAAAACTTGGGATGACATATTTCGAGCGTTGGGTAGCAGAACTTTTGGAACGGCCAGGACATGTCCGTGCTGCGCAAATCATGTGGCTGTCAAGCAAGCACCTGAGTGTGTGCGCGTCCCCAAACCCTTGACTGGCAGGTGGCCTTTCCGTACCTGTACAACAACCGGCCGCGCAAGGTGCGGTTGGGCGTGTACCACCATCCTATGGTCATGTACATTAAGGCGGAGGACCCCGACTTGCCTGCCTTCTACTATGATCCCCTCATCCACCCTATCGCTGCCTACAAGACGGACAGGTGCGCAACAGAGGCCTGGGAGGGCGTCGACTTGCCAGTAGCTGGGGCATGCAGTATCTTGCATTCTTGCAGCAGCAGCAATCATGGGGGCTTCCTGTGGCTGTGCGGCGTGAGTGCGGGTGTACTGCTTGTTTTCCTGAAATGTGCGCAATGTTACAGGCGTGGCCGGGCCGAGGAGGAGAGGAGGGGGAGGATGACTTTGTGCTGCCAGAGGGGGTGGAGCCTTTTCTTGCAGCGGCGCCGCTGTACACAGGTTGGTTCTGGGTTTGCCTGCGGGATAGGTGCCAGTGAGTGAGGTACCAGCGCTGCTGCTTGGCACATGCGGAAACTTTCAGTGCGCCCTCAACCAGGCTCGTCTCCTTCTGCTGCAGACACGACCGCCGCCGGCATCTCGCTGCTCTGGGCGCCGCGCCCCTTCAACCTGCGGTCGGGCGCACGCGGCGCGCGTGCGACATCCCGCTCGTCAACCAGTGGTTCATGGAGCACTGCCCCACGACCTACCCGGTCAAGGTGCGGGTGTCCTACCAGAAGCTTCTGAAGAACTACGTGCTCAACCAGCTGCACCATCGCCGCCCCAAGAACCAGAAGAAGCGCTCGCTCTTCAAGTCGCTGGCTGCCACCAAGTTCTTCCAGCGCACCGAGCTGGACTGGGTTGAGGTTGGCCTGCAGGTAAGCTTTGTCCTAGTAACTCGTTGTGCAAGCGTCTCATTGGTGGTTCCTGTTGGAGTGAGCGTTTGCATTGTGCATCAGTCTCAGCCCGGTGTACCTGCCGCACTTATCAGCCCCTCTGCCCCTACCGGCCCTCCACTGCCCTGCCGCAGGTGTGTCGCCAAGGCTACAACATGCTCAATCTGCTCATCCACCGCAAGCACCTCAACTACCTCCACCTCGACTACAACTTCAACCTGAAGCCCGTCAAAACGCTGACCACCAAGGAGCGCAAGAAGTCGCGGTTTGGCAACGCCTTTCATCTGTGCCGCGAGGTCAGCAACAATAATCAGTTTTGAACAGCTGGGTGCCAGACCAATCACCTTGGCTGGCATTCAGCAGTGGACAGTGATCTGGTATACACTCCCTTCGTGAAATGTTAAGCTCATTGGCCCGACTGTCCTCTTGCCACCCCAACCCCTTTCCCCACCCTCAGATCCTGCGCCTCACGAAGCTGGTAGTGGATGCCAACGTGCAGTTCCGGCTGGGCAACGTGGACGCTTTCCAGTTGGCCGACGGCCTGCAGTACACCTTCTCCCATGTGGGCCAGCTGACCGGCATGTACCGCTACAAGTACAAGCTCATGCGGCAGGTCCGCATGTGCAAGGACCTGAAGCACCTCATCTACTACCGCTTCAACACGGGGCCTGTGGGCAAGGTGCGATTATCAATGGATTGGTGTTCAAGTACAGATGGGTTGTTGCCAGATCCGCCGAGCGCTCACAAGCTCAAAACCGTGCTGGTTATGCAACCTTGCTTCTCTCTATGACAAATCAAGCTGTTCGTTGATGCTTAGCTCTCTTGAGCTTTTGCTCCACAACATGCAGGGCCCCGGCGTGGGCTTTTGGGCGCCTGCCTGGCGTGTCTGGCTGTTCTTCCTGCGCGGCATTGTGCCGCTGCTGGAGCGCTGGCTGGGAAACCTGTTGGCACGCCAATTTGAGGGCCGCCAGTCCAAGGTGGGACAGGCGTGGGATGCCGTTACCGGCCAAAACCAGCTGTCCTTTGCTCTCGACAGCATGCTTGGCCATGGCAGCCTGCTCCCTCACCGCAGTGGTTCTCTGTGTTCCTGCTGCAGGGTGTGGCCAAGACGGTGACCAAGCAGCGCATCGAGTCGCACTTTGACCTTGAGCTGCGGGCCGCTGTCATGCACGACATCCTGGACATGATGCCAGAGGGGGTTAAGCAGAACAAGGCCAAGACCATCCTGCAGCACCTGTCTGAGGCGTGGCGCTGCTGGAAGGCCAACATCCCTTGGAAGGTGAGGATTGCTGCATGCCAGGGTCTGCGGCATGCAGCTCGTCGTGCATACTTGGATTGCTTCAGCTTAGGACTTGTCATACTCCAACTGTTGCTGCCAGTGCAGCTAGGGTCCATAACCGCAACTGCCCCTGCAGCGCCGGCTACGGTCGCTCTGATGTTTCTCGCAACCTGTATGCTGCAGGTGCCCGGCCTGCCAGCTCCCATCGAAAACATGATCCTGCGTTACGTGAAGATGAAGGCAGACTGGTGGACAAACGTTGCGCATTACAACCGCGAACGAATCCGCCGCGGCGCCACCGTGGACAAAACGGTGTGCCGCAAGAACCTGGGCCGCCTCACTCGCCTGTACCTCAAGGCGGAGCAGGAGCGGCAGCACAACTACCTCAAGGCAAGTTTGATCGGGGTGGGGGGGGGGAGGGGGGGTCGATGTGAGAATGGGTGTGCACAAGTAGCGGTGAGGCGTATGGGGCAGGTGTTGGCTTGCCCTGTCAATCCCTGGAGTGCACTGCTACTGTTGCATCAAAGTGCATGCATCCACTTGTTGCTAAGTGTACTAGGTAGCATTGTTCCTGGTTCGATAGATTGGGTAGAGGCCAAGGCATGCGGAGCACAACCCTCCCTCGTTTGTATTGTGCAGGACGGTCCCTATGTGACCCCTGAGGAGGCGGTGGCCATCTACACCACCACGGTGCACTGGCTGGAGAGCCGCAAGTTTGCGCCGATCCCCTTCCCGCCGCTCTCGTACAAGCACGACACCAAACTGTTGATCCTGGCATTGGAGCGGCTTAAGGAGCAGTACACAGTGGCGGTGCGCCTCAACCAGCAGCAGCGTGAGGAGCTGGGCCTTATCGAGCAGGCGTACGACAACCCTCACGAGGCGCTCTCGCGCATCAAGCGCCATCTGCTCACGCAGCGCTCCTTTAAGGAGGTGTCCATTGAATTCTTCGACCTGTATAGCCACCTGGTGCCCGTGTACGAGATTGAGCCCCTGGAGAAGATCACTGACTGCTACCTGGACCAGGTGGGCGTGAACTATGGTATTGTCCTGTTGTTGTCTGTTGTATCTGTCTTTCCTTTCAAACTCACTCCCCTTTTTTCATTCCGCGCGCCGCAGTACCTATGGTATGAGTCGGATAAGCGCCACCTGTTCCCGAACTGGATCAAGCCAGCGGACAGCGAGCCACCGCCGCTGCTCGTGTATAAATGGTGCCAGGGGATTAACAATCTCAATGATGTGTGGGACACCACCAATGGCGAGTGTGTGGTCATGATGCAGGTGAGGCGCACCTGAGAGAGCACTCCGGGAGGGAGGGCGGGGGGTGAAGTGCATGGTTGCTTAATCCCTCTGATAAAAGGGTTGTTCAGTCAGGCAGCCCGCTTTCATGCCCACCGTTGCACCTGCTCTGGTACCTTGCAGTCCACGCTGGAGAAGCTGTGGGAGAAGGTGGACCTCACGCTGCTCAATCGCCTGCTGCGACTCATTGTGGACCATAACATCGCCGACTACATGACCTGTGAGCTTCTGCTTCTGCTGTTTGTGGCTGGCTTAGCTTTCTGTATGTGAAGTTCTGCTGTTGCAATCACTGGTAGTGACGAGTGCAGACAATGCCCCCTGCGACCATTGGGCTTTGTCTGTGTTTGTGCTGCTCGCGTATCAGTTTGGGGTGTACAATCGCAGAGGTTCAAACATGACCAGGTTATAACGCTTATTCCTTGTTCGTCGTCGTTTCTGTTTCCCTGCAGCCAAGAACAACGTGGTGCTGGCGTACAAGGACATGGCGCACACCAACTCGTACGGCATCATTCGCGGCCTGCAGTTTGCCTCGTTTGTCACCCAGTATTACGGCCTGGTGCTGGACCTCCTGCTGCTGGGCCTCACCCGCGCCTCGGGTGCGAAGCTTGGGAGGCGGCGGGCGCCCCCAAGCTGAGCTGTGTTCCCACTGTTGCCTTTGTTTGCACCTACCTGCATGTGGCATTTAAAATCTCATATGCTTATCCTGTTCTTGCTTGCGTCCGCTTTGCAGAGATTGCGGGGGCGCCCAATCTTCCCAACGAGTTCCTTACATTCCGGGACGTGCGCACCGAGACACGGCACCCGATCCGCCTGTATCAACGCTACACCAACAAGGTGGGCTGTTTCTCTGTCTTATCAAACAACCCATGTGCAATGCCTGCACAGGCACCCGGTGGCTGTGTGACAGAGGCTGGGTTTTGCGTCACTGTGCTGACCTTCTGCAACCCACATGGCCCTGCCATGCCCCCAGGTGCATATCCTTTTCCGCTTCAACGCGGAGGAGGCCAAGGACCTGATTCAGCGCTACCTGACCGAGCACCCAGACCCCAACAATGAAAACATTGTGGGGTATAACAACAAAAAGTGAGGGAGGGTGGTTCTTCAGGCACAAGCGCAAGCTTGTCAGCAAAGACTGCTGCTCCTTAGCTTGGGAAGTTGCAGTTTGCAGCCGCTGACACTGTCCCTTCCCACCCTCGTCAGGTGCTGGCCACGCGACGCACGCATGCGCCTCATGAAGCATGACGTCAACCTTGGCCGCGCTGTGTTCTGGGACATGAAGAACCGGCTGCCGCGCTCGCTGACCACCTTTGACTGGGACGGCTCCTTTGTGTCGGTCTACTCCAAGGACAACCCCAACCTGCTGTTCAGCATGGCAGGCTTTGAGGTTTGTGCCCCTGCTGCCCCCTGCTCCTTCAACCCCAGCCTCAAGGGCTCAATTCATAGCGCCACTGCTGGTCTGGACCGTCGCATGTGCGTCTTGGCTGCTCCTGCTGGTTGGGTGCATGGCTGTCATCTCGTGCCACTGATCATCAACACGCTCATGCCCTGCCTGCCGCGCAGGTGCGCATCCTGCCCAAGGTGCGCATGGCGGCGGAGGGCCTTGCGCACAAAGACGGCGTGTGGAGCCTTCAGAACGAGGTCACCAAGGAGCGCACCGCGCAGGTCAGGCAGACTGGAACCCAGTGCTGAGTTTCCGGCTGTTTGTTTCTGCCAGTAGACGCAAGAAACTGTGTTCATGTTGCTGAGCCGGCCCTCCTCAGCTCTGCGCTCCCTGCCCTCCCCACAGGCCTTCCTGCGTGTGGACGATGAGGGCCTCAAGGCCTTTGAGAACCGCGTGCGCCAGGTTCTCATGTCCTCCGGCTCCACCACCTTCACCAAGATCGCCAACAAGTGGAACACGGCGCTCATCGGGCTGATGACCTACTACCGCGAGGCCACGGTGCACACCCAGGAGCTGCTGGACCTGCTGGTCAAGTGCGAGAACAAAATCCAGACGGTGGGTGGCAGCGCTGGTGGTGGTCTGTTGAGTAGGGCTGGGTGGGAAGTATTGAGTTTGGGTCCCCAGAGGGGAGGATTGGAGATCTCCAAAGCAAGCTGTAAGCTTGAGCATCGTTTGACCATTTGGGCACCAGGCCGATGCCTCCCCTCAGCCACCCGTCCCTGCTGTCGCTCACCCTGCAGCGCATCAAGATTGGCCTCAACTCCAAGATGCCCTCCCGCTTCCCCCCGTGGTGTTCTACTCCCCCAAGGAGATTGGAGGGCTGGGCATGCTCTCCATGGGCCACATCCTCATCCCGCAGTCCGACCTGCGCTACTCGCAGCAGACGGACCTGGGGGTGACGCACTTCCGTGCGGGCATGACTCACGAGGAGGACCAGCTGATCCCTAACCTCTACCGCTACATCCAACCTTGGGAGAGCGAGTTCATCGACTCACAGCGCGTGTGGGCTGAATACGCACTCAAGCGGCAGGAAGCTCTGGCGCAGGTGGGTTGCTGGGACATGGGAGGAGATTGCCAGCAGGGCTGGGTGTAGCGAGAGGAGAATAGAGGGCTGGCTCATGTTACGTCGAAGCAATCTTTGTGTGAACTTGTTCATCAATCTGTCTTGCCGTTGTACACTTCCTGCAGAATCGGCGGTTGACTCTGGAGGATCTGGAGGACAGCTGGGATCGCGGCATCCCGCGCATCAACACGCTGTTTCAAAAGGTGCTGCGCAGATTTCCTGCCGTGCCTGCTTGGGTTATTTGCTGCATCGGTGCCTTAGTATGGAGCCTCCCCACTCTTATCCTTGCCATCTTGTTGCTCGTCCCCGCAGGATCGACACACCCTGGCGTACGACAAGGGCTGGCGCATCCGGCAGGAGTTCAAGCAGTACCAGGTCATCATGAGAGTCGGCAGAGCTGCTTCTGGGTGCATCATATGCCCTCTTTTCCTCTGTGCTTAACATGTTCTGCTGGTACTCATGCGCCGCACTCCCTGCCTCCTGCTGCAGGCCCCTCGTGTGAACCCCTTTTGGTGGACTCATCAGCGGCATGACGGGTGAGAGGGGCATGATCATGGTGTCACTGGGACGATGCCGGCGGTGTGGGACGCAGCAGTGCAGTTTCTCACGGTTGTGCTTATGTTCTTCCTCCCATGCTGCAGGAAGCTGTGGCAGCTGAACAACTACGTAATTTGCTGCGTGTTCTGGTTGTGCACAACAACGTTCGCCTGCTACCCTGTTTTGCAGCCTGCTTGTGAATTGCCGCCAGTGGGACACCTCAATGATACCAACTGCTATGTCGCCAGGTGTCAATTATTCCCATGCTTTCCTCCCTGCAGCGCACCGACGTGATTCAAGCGCTGGGCGGCGTAGAAGGCATCCTAGAGCACACGCTCTTCAAGGGGACCTACTTCCCCACTTGGGAGGGCCTGTTTTGGGAGAAAGCGTCAGGTGAGCACTTGGCGGCTTTTGCAGCCGGTTTCAGTGTTGCCCTGTCTGCCATGGTTTGTGGGTGCAGCATCCCAACTCCCCTCCAGGACTTGATGCCCGCTTCTTCCTCGCCCATGCCCTTCCCTGCCTTCCCTATCCAGGCTTTGAGGAGAGCATGAAGTACAAGAAGCTGACCAATGCGCAGCGCTCGGGCCTCAACCAGATTCCCAACCGCCGCTTCACGCTCTGGTGGTCCCCCACCATCAACCGCGCCAACGTGTACGTGGGCTTCCAGGTGCAGCTGGACCTCACCGGCATCTTCATGCACGGCAAGATCCCCACCCTCAAGATCTCGCTCATCCAGATCTTCCGCGCGCACCTGTGGCAGAAGATCCACGAGTCGCTGGTGCGCCTACAATGAGGCACCTTCACAGCCTTGCTTCTGTCGTTTTCTTTTTCATTTGTATCTTCTTCTTCATTTGTATCGAGAACGGGGGATGCTGAAGTTCAATGTGTTTTCCGCTACACAGGCCACTCAAAGCTGTGGCTCGCTGGCTGCATGCATGCCTCCTCCGGCTTGTGATGCTGCCCTGCTTGGTGTCCTGACGCCCGCCGCATGTCCCCCTCCAATACTCGCTTTTATTCCAGGTGATGGACCTGTGCCAGGTTTTTGACCAGGAGCTGGATGCGCTGGAGATTGAGACGGTGCAGAAGGAGACCATCCACCCGCGCAAGTCGTACAAGATGAACTCCTCCTGCGCTGACATCCTGCTGTTTGCTGCCTACAAGTGGCCAATGTCCAAGCCCTCGCTCATGGCCGACACCAATGATGTGTTTGACCAGAAGCCCTCCAACAAGTACTGGGTGGATGTGCAGGTGGGCCTACTGTTCCACATGACAGTGTGATGGTGGAAGTACATGTACACTTCCGCAAGCTGCCTGTGTGCTGCTATGCCACATGTACCTTCGCCCCACAGCACCGGCGCTACAAACTCATGCTATACCCCACCGTTGCTATGCAACTACCTCTGCATGCTCCCCACGCATGACATTGGCCTGCCGCCCTTTGAACCCGTTCAGCTGCGCTGGGGCGACTATGACAGCCACGACGTCGAGCGCTACACGCGGGCCAAGTTCCTGGACTACACCACCGACAACATGTCCATCTACCCCTCCCCCACGGGCGTCATGATTGGCATCGACCTCGCCTACAACCTGCACTCCTCCTTTGGCAACTGGTTCCCAGGCTGCAAGCCGCTCATCATCCAGGCCCTGGCCAAAATCATGAAGAGCAACCCGGCCATGTATGTGCTACGCGAGCGCGTGCGCAAGGCGCTGCAGCTTTACTCGTCGGAGCCCACCGAGCCATACCTCTCGTCGCAGAACTACGGCGAGCTGTTCTCCAACCAGATTATCTGGTGAGGAGAAGGCCGGGCTCAGCTCGAAAACCTCCTGTGTCGCATGCTTGATGGAGCCATCGCTGCCATTTGCGGGCCTGACCCAACGTCTGCCTCCTGCTTCTGTTAAAACAACGGTGCATTGTCAGTGGCACTGCGCGCACATGCTCGCACATGGCATTTGTGCTGTCAACCTGCCCGCCTGGCTGCGCTTGCTGTCATTGCTCGTCCATGCTGCTGCCATTTCCCGCAGGTTTGTGGACGACACCAACGTGTACCGCGTGACAATCCACAAGACATTTGAGGGCAACCTGTGAGTTTAATGGCGGAGAAGTTGCATGGTTGCCGTCTTACACTAAGGGTATCTATTCATCTGGCCTGCCACGATGTGCGTCAGCCTGCAGCTCTTCGACGCTGGTCCTCCCTCGCCCCTTCTCGCAGCACCACCAAGCCCATCAATGGCGCCATCTTCATCTTCAACCCCCGCACCGGCCAGCTCTTCCTGAAGATCATCCACACCAGCGTGTGGGCGGGCCAGAAGCGCCTTTCGCAGCTGGCCAAGTGGAAGACGGCTGAGGAAGTGGCAGCGCTCATTCGCTCGCTGCCCGTGGAGGAGCAGCCCAAGCGCATTATCTGCAGTCGTAAGGTGAGGGCAGTGCGGCTCCCTGCATGCTTGATGCCATGTTTGGATCATTGATGGGTCCATGCAAGCTTGCACTTAAAAGCACTTGAAAGAGTGCCTCACACACATGCAGGACTGGTTGTTTCCAGAGCCCCTCCTGTTGTTGCTGTGCGGTGGATTAAGGGTTATTCTTTCCCGGCCTGCAGGGCATGCTGGACCCGCTGGAGGTGCACCTGCTTGACTTCCCAAACATTGTCATCACAGGCTCAGAGCTGCAGCTGCCCTTCCAGGTGGGCGATGCGTGCAATGCCGCGGGTTGAGGGCAGTGCCTGAAGTCCGCATGCATCCGTCTTGCTTTGTACATTTATTTGCTCACCCTGCATCTCTGCCTCACCCACCTCACCACACCACCGGCCCTATTGCAGGCAGCGCTGAAGATCGAGAAGTTTGGCGACCTCATCCTGAAGGCCACCGAGCCGCAGATGCTGCTGTTCAACTTGTACGACGACTGGCTCAAGACCATCTCCTCGTACACCGCCTTCTCGCGCCTCGTCCTGATCCTGCGCGCCCTGCACGTCAACGTGGACAAGGCGCGCATGGTGCTGAAGCCGGACAAGACAATCGTCACCGAGCCGCACCACATCTGGCCGTCTCTCACCGACGAACAGTGGATCAAGGTTGAGATTGCGCTCAAGGACCTCATCCTGGCCGACTACGCCAAGAAGAACAACGTCAACGTTGCCGCTCTCACTCAAGTGGGTGGGAGGATTTTGTTGGGAGATTTTATGGATGGATCTGAATGGCTTGGAGGGTTTGGGAGAGCTTCGATGGCAAAGTGTAGTGTGTGTGTGTGTGTGTGGTGGGGGTGGGGGTGGGGGGGGGGGGGCGCGCGCCGATGGTCGGTTGTGACAGCCTGATAGGCACCTCAGCAATAATCTTGACTGCTGCTACGGTCCTTGCCCGCTGCCTGCCCTGTGCAGAGCGAGATCCGTGACATCATCCTGGGCGCGGAAATCACGCCGCCCAGCCAGCAACGACAGCAGATTGCGGAGATCGAGAAGCAGGCCCGCGAGTCTGGGCAGCAGACGGCGGTTACCACCAAGACCACCAATGTGCATGGCGATGACCTCATCGTCACCACCACGTCGCCCTACGAACAGGCTGCCTTTGGAAGCAAGACCGACTGGCGCGTGCGTGCCATCTCTGCTGCCAATCTCCACCTGCGCGTCAACCACATCTATGTCAACTCTGGTGGGTTTTCGCGGTGGCACGTTTTGAGCGGAGATGTAGCTTGAAATGCTGACTTGCCTGTGTGGCATGAGGGGTGGATTGGCGGTGGACCACTCTTCCTGAGCTCTGTCAAGCAAGAGGAGCCACCAGCCTCCTCTCAGGGCGCCGAACGACTCAATGAGTTCAAGACCCTCCATCCCTGGAATGCCCGTCCACTCCCTGATATCCTTTCCTGCCAAACCCTCTTTCCTACCTCTGAACAGATGACATCAGGGACAGCGGTTACACGTATGTGATGCCCAAGAACCTTCTGAAGAAGTTCATCACAGTGGCGGACCTGCGCACCCAGGTGGCGGGCCTGTTGTACGGGCTGTCGCCACCCGACAACCCACAGGTCAAGGAGGTGCGCTGCATCGTGATGCCGCCCCAGTGGGGCAACCACCAGATGGTCAATCTGCCGGGGCGCTGCCCGAGCATGATTACCTGGCGGACCTGGAGCCTCTGGGCTGGCTGCACACGCAGCCCAATGAGACGCCGCAGATGGCGCCGCAGGTAGGAGTTGGACGTGGACGTGGTGTGTAAAGAGTGTTGCGATGGCCAGGCTCCAGTTGCGCGAGTCGCTGGTGTTGCTGTAACTCCTGGATATCCTGCTGCTTCTCTTGCGGGGATGATCCATGGCCTTCGCTGCAACTCTCCTGCCGTTCTTGCCTTCCCCAGGACGTGACCGCTCACGCCAAAATGCTTGAGGCGCACAAGAGCTGGGATGGCGAGCGCTGCATCCTCATCACCTGCTCCTTCACCCCAGGCTCCGTTAGCCTGACAGCCTACAAGCTCACGCCCGCGGGCTACGAGTGGGGCCGCCAGAACAAAGACACAAGCGCCAACCCAGGTGCGTGGCGGCTCAAGAACCGTGTGGGCTCAGTGGTCGCTTGTTGTGCGTGCTTGATTTGCTCAACCGCGTGTGCTGAGCCTGCTGAATTTGCTGCGCACCTGTGCAGTCGGCTACTCGCCCACCCACTACGAGAAGGTCCAGATGCTGCTGTCCGACCGCTTCATGGGCTGGTGAGGCGCCGCCGCCCTTTGCAACAATGCGCATGAGCCTGCCATTTGCGCTGCCTTCCATCGTTTGTTTATCAGCGTATGACTTTTGGTTTGTTGATCAGTGTTCTGCCTCTTCACGTGCGTGCGCTCCAGGTTCATGGTGCCCGATGTCGGTTCCTGGAATTACGCCTTCAGCGGCGTGAAGTGGAGCGCGGGCATGAAGTACGGACTGCGCTTGTCCAACCCCAGGGCCTTCTTTGACGAAGCCCACCGCGCGCACCACTTCCTCGAGTTCTCCCACCTGGAGGACGTGGCAGTTGAGGCTGACGTGCCAGACCCCTTTGCCTGAGCGCGTGGTGGCTATCTGTGACAAAGGTTCTTTTGCTGCTTATCCTGTCCCTGCTTGCCCTCCTGCACCGCTGCCGTCCCTATGTCTTTGCTTGTCAATTTCTTCTGCCACACTCAAATCAGAGAGCGCTACTTTACTGGCACAAGGGTGGTACTGGCACTTCAGCGTACAGCATGGTTCTGAAACACAGTGTCGGTTCTGTTTGTTCCCAGCAGCAGAGCATGAGCAGTGGCAGCCAAAGTTTTGAGGAGTCAGTAGCCGGCAGGACGATAAGCGCGATTGCTGGTCGCAGCTTATTATAGCTATAATAACTAGTTTCGCGATGCACCGACATCACCCAAACCATGTTGTTTTTGGGCCTAGCGATGGGACCGAAAGTTGCCCAGGCTGTAGCGGCGCGGTGTGGCATTGTGACGCGTGGCGTTCGAGAGTGCGTGCGTGTATGCAATGTTGCTCTTATCTCCTATTCAGCAGCAGAACTATTGGTGTAAGAAGCACCATTTTATTCTGTTTCTTCAAGATTTTAAGGTTTTGGTTGGGCCTGAATTTTGGCGGTGGCACCGCCTGATCTGGCAGTGCATGGCGCTTGCCCCGCCATGGCCTTTGCCCTCAAAAGCTCTTGGCGATGTGGGTTTCACCGAACTGATTGCACCTGGCTTTCTCACCCTTTGAATCTCCTTACTTCAGGTTGAATCGCCCTGGGCGCCTGTCTTGACAGAAGAGAAGCGGCAGCTGGCCTTGCTTACTACGGCAGCAGCAATCGCTTGCGCCGGGTAGCGACTAAGCTGCTGCGCAAAGAGCCCTTGCTCATTTAAAACATTGGCGGGAGTGTTACTGCAGGCAATGCATCGTGGGAAACGTATTTTGTGAAGCAGTGAACACCCAAATAGGCAAACTCAGCGATGGTGTTGGCCTGACACTTGTGTAACCCGGCACATGTTGACAATGACCGCAGCGCCGGAAGCGGTGCGCACCCATCGCTGCCACTGTCGCCTCCTCTGCCCGCTGCAGGAATCAAAAACTGATTAACAAGGCCATGGCTGGGTCCTCGTCTGGTGTGTACACCCCCTGCCTGGACCACAGTGTGCCTTAGGTGATGACACTCTTGTTTGCTGGTTGAGCTCTTTGGGCAGGCTGAAGTTTCGAATGGTGACAAACCATAGCAGCACTTGCAGGCCGCAAAAAACCAAAAAGGAAAGGATAGATTAAGTGCTTGCGACGCTGACAACATGAGATTCCATGCTCTTGCAGGCTCCTGGGCAGAGCTGGAGGTGGACACGCGGGCGGGGGCGCCTGCTTTGAATGGCACTGCTATTGTGATTTGGACATACCTCAGCTCATACGAGGGAATGGGTCGGGCGAATTTTACTTGCATCTCCGGCTGCTCTTGCCCACCCTCTTTGCTGAGCTGCACCCGTTCAGACAGGGTATCAATTTTCAAGACCCATTTCATGCGAGAAGTGAGTGTACCAAATGTGCAGTAAAGCCATGCACCTGCTACATCTTCTGCTTCTGCGTTGCTTGCAGGTGAAGGAGCATCAGCACTGCTGTATCAGGGTCACCATAGCGCAAGCGCAAGACAAGGATGCACAAGATCCGCACAAAGTTGTGCTGACAGCTGTCAGCGTTTCTTTCTGAGCAGGTCAGCTGCTGCACATCCATCTCAAAGTGTGCCCCCATTACGTCATTGTGAACAATGACAACGGTTTGTGACACTGAAGAAGGGAGCATGCATACAGAAGAGAGCACTCTGGCAGCAAGAGAGCGATGCGCATTCTTGTGTGCTAGCAATTTAGTTTTAACCCTCTGCGATACATTCTTGAACTTGCACTGAACGACCAGTACAGCAAGGCACTCTAGTACAAAAATGAGATGTCTGGTCAGAAGTTCCTTTGCCGCCAGACAAACTCCCATCTCGTCAACCACAACATCATCACTTGCAGACCAAGCGTCGTCTGGCGGCAACTGACAACTCCACTCAAATCCCTGCAGCCCGGAGGGTGTCCTCAGACGGGGCTCCAAACCTCCTCGGGGCATGTCAGAGCAATTTGACACAGGTTTTTCTCTTGGTAAATGTTGCATGAGACTGATCCGTGCATCTGTGTGGTGCCACATTCATCAAGAAACAGTTGGCTGCGCTGCCACGCTGTGAAACTGTTGAACATGCATGATGAACGCAACAAAACAATGACGATGGTACTGCAAGAAAGGTGGCATCAGGTAATTGTTGAGCTCTCAGCATAGAGATCAAGCTCTGCATCAGCGCGACGTGGATGATATGATGCAACAGGTTTGGGCCATCTTCTGCTTTCTCAAAATTTGCAGCATTCGGGGTTATGGCTTTCATATGTATCGGCTCTCGACTCGCATCCCGCCTGCCCCGCCCCGGTGCCAGCGCGCTTTCTGGAGGCCATGCGGCCTTTCAGCTGGTTGCCTGGCTCAACACGAACTCGGATCACAGCCTTGATGCGGTGGAAGTGGCCAAAGCGCTAAGAACGAACGTTTTTCAAGAGACTGAACTTGTCCAGCTGAGGGCCGAAAGGTCCGCCATTTCGCACGCCGCCCTCATAGACTTCATGCGGCAGAGGTGCGGAATCGCGAGGCAACGCACCCGCCAACTTCCGTAACAGCCAGCTGTGTGGCCCTGAAGAACCCTTGTCGTTGCCGCCTTGTGCTTCGTCTCCAGAGGCTTCACGCCTGGAGCAGCGACCGATGTGGTCGAGCGGTTGGAGAGAAGTGGCGCTGTTCTGAACTTCAGCGGCACAATCTTGCTGAGGCCTGGCGAAGTGGCAGAGGCCCTTTCCATGGTGGGCCAGCTATGACCGGGGTGTGTCTTGGCTGTGTGTTGGGTATTGCCAAAGCAAGGTAATGCACTTTGCCTTGCACACTTTTGCAAGCGCACAGGTTTGCCGCAATCATCAGTGTTAGTTGCCAGGCGCCAATTTGGACCAGTAGTCTCCACGCCCCGCCTGCAGGTGCTTCCTAGTGGCAGCGCGACGGCGAAGGAACGGCTGCGGGCTGCACAGCAGGATCTTGCGGCAATGGATGCGCAGCAGGTCAAGATCAGGCGTCAGGCTGCATGGCGGCAGCAGTGCCTGATGTGGGGCGGACTGGGGTCACAACTGGGGCTGTGGGGCCTGCTTTACCGCCTCACGTACTACGAGCTATCCTGGGACGTCATGGAGCCTGTCTGCTTCTTTGTCGGCGGCGCCCAGGCCCTGGCTGCTTACTCATACTTCATGCTCACCCGCACCGAGTTTGGCTGGGAGGCCGCCCTCCGGCGCTATGTGGGCCGTTGGGAGGCAGCGCGGCTTTCACGAGCAGGCTTTGACGTCAAGCGCTACACGCGCCTTAAGGCCGAGGTACAGCGGCTGGGCGACATGGTGCAGGCAGCAGAGCAGCAGCAGCAGCGGGACTTGCTGCAAGGGGCGGAACAGCCTCAGGATGGTCTGTAACAATTCTCTCGACACTGGAGTAAAGGGCGGGTGGTGCTGCTCACTTCTCCCCAGCACAGCCTCTCAATCGTGGCACCATGCTGCCAGCCGTTGCTGTGGCACAAACAGCACCTGCATGGCGGCCGGCCTTGGCCGTGTGCAGCGTGCTTGGGCAGCTGGACCCGCTCGGTGCGCTGGATGCCAGGGCACGTGTGACCAGCCTTGAAAGCTTTCTAGATGTCTTATGCTGATGAAGTTGACGTGCACACATTTGGACGCAAACAAAACACTCCTATTGCGGTGAAGAGACAAGCAGCCCGCCACCCTGATGGCGGCGGCTTGACGCTTGCGTTGCAGGGGAGAAGCCCCAGTCTGCGCCATCTTCGCCGCACCGTTGGTGCTGTAAGGCGCGATGCCGCCCAAAATGCATGAAATTGCCTGCGTGTGGAGGCAAGGCATGCTGGCCACGAAGAAATCCCCGGTGAGCTGAGCTGGACGGCTCGAAAAGGCTCATCCATGGCGTCAAACTGAGGCAAGCATTCGATAAGTTGGGTTGGCGCTTAGGGCGGGCCGTGTTGAGCGAAAGGCCATCAGCCCAGCCTCCAAACCATGCAGCAAGCCATCGCCAGCAGCAGAGTGCTGGCCCAGCCCCAGCAGGCTGGGGCCCGCGCCAGTCGGCGCCAGCAACAGCTAGTGGCCTTCTCTGGCTTCCGTCGGGCGGGCGCCGTGGACGGCCTAGGCAGCAGCGGCAATGCTACCCTGCAGGCAGCAGTGCAGCGCCAGGTCTCCGCCGCGGCTCGCTGCTCTGGAGTCAAAGTTATGCGCGTGACGCGTATGATGTTTGAGCGCTTCACGGAGAAGGCTATCAAGGTGGTGATGCTCGCCCAGGAGGAGGCCCGCAGGCTGGGCCACAACTTTGTGGGCACGGAGCAGATCCTGCTGGGCCTGATCGGCGAGTCCACAGGTGAGGACGGTCCGCTGGCTGGCTGGTGGGTCCGCCGCACCTGTGGGAGGGCTTGCCCTTTCAGGGTGTCGGCTGCGTGCCGGCAGCTTCCGCCTGCCGCACTCCATCCAGCCCCCGTGCGCCACCCTCACCCCCTACATGCAGGCATTGCCGCCAAGGTGCTCAAGTCCATGGGCGTGACACTGAAGGACGCCCGCGTGGAGGTTGAGAAGATTATCGGCCGCGGCAGCGGCTTTGTCGCGGTGGAGATCCCCTTCACGCCTCGTGCCAAGCGTGTTCTGGAGCTGTCCCTGGAGGAGGCTCGTGCCCTGGGTGCGTCAAGAACAGATCAGGGGCCAGGGCGCTTCGGTTGAGACGTTGGGCATTGGCTGGGTTGCCACCCAGCTGGGCCGCGCCAGCATTTGCTGTGATCGTTAGTTTTGCGCACGCAGCCGCCCTCCACTTGGCATGCCTTGCGTGCTGCTGGGCTGGAAGTCGGGATGCTTTGTTCAACGCCGGCCCCTGCTCCCTTCGCAGGCCATAACTACATTGGCACGGAGCACATCCTGCTGGGCCTGCTGCGCGAGGGCGAGGGCGTGGCCTCCCGTGTGCTGGAGACCCTGGGCGCCGACCCGCAGAAAATCCGCACCCAGGTGCCCCGCCACTCGCACCCGCTGCCTGTTGCCCCTCAGATCCTTCTGCAGCTGTGCAACTGCGAATTGCTCGCCAACTCTTGGCTTTCATTTTGGCTCAGGCCATCCTGCTGCCCATGCAAGCTGTGCCTGCCCTGCTGCGTACATCCTGCCTGCCTGCTTACCTCTCGTTCCAGGGCCAAGGCTGCTTCTCACTCCCTCGCCTCCCACCCCACCCTTTGCGTACCCCCTTTGCCAGGTCATCCGCATGGTGGGTGAGAGCCAGGAGCCTGTGGGCTCCGCAGTCGGCGGCGGCTCAAGCGGCTCCAACAAGATGCCCACCCTCGAGGAGTACGGCACCAACCTGACGCAGCAGGCCGAGGAGGGCAAGTTGGACCCGGTGGTGGGGCGCAAGAAGGAGATTGAGCGCGTCACCCAGGTGGGCGTGTGTGTGGTGATGCTGCACCCGTTATGGGTGTTGGACGAGTTGAACCATTTATTTCTGTGCAGGCGGCGCGTGTGGCATGGCTGCTGGAGGCTGCAGAGGGTCCTTATGTTTTTTCCGACAACATCAACTGTCCTTCTGCGCAGATTCTGGGTCGCCGCACAAAGAACAACCCCTGCCTCATTGGCGAGCCTGGTGTGGGCAAGACGGCGGTGGCCGAGGGCCTTGCCCAGAAAATTGCCTCGGGCGATGTTCCTGAGACGATCGAGGGCAAACAGGTACGCGGCGCAGGTTCAGGCATGGCTCCCTAATCGATCAATGCTTGGAGACTCAAGCTCTCTTGCTGTCCTACGCACATGAATGGTTGGCCCACAGACGCATGCACCCACGCACATGTGCCGTGCCCCCCCCCCACCACCACCAAACCCCCACCCCCACCACCACACACCCACACACAGGTGGTCACCCTGGACATGGGCCTGCTGGTGGCAGGCACAAAGTACCGTGGCGAGTTTGAGGAGCGGCTGAAGAAGCTGATGGACGAGATCAAGCAGGTGGGAGAATGCATGCCGACAGGGGCGAAGGAGCAGGGTGGGCAGCAGTAGGGACAGGTCAAAACGTAGAGACGGATGAGCTTTGCCTGATGAGTTCCATTTTGACACTTATTCCGCTATTTTGCGCGTATTGTGCCCTGCAGAACGACGACATCATCCTCATGATTGATGAGGTGCACACGCTGATTGGCGCGGGTGCAGCCGAGGGCGCCATCGATGCAGCCAACATCCTCAAGCCCGCGCTGGCGCGTGGCGAGCTGCAGTGCATTGGTGCCACCACTCTGGACGAGTACCGCAAGCACATCGAGAAGGACCCGGCGCTGGAGCGGTATGGAAGAGGGGTGGAAAGCTCTGGAAGGGCTGTTTGTTGACACACGTTGGACACAATCTGCTCTCACTGGTCTACTATTGTTGACAACTGTGTCTCAGCTGAGAAACAACCCGTCCACTTCCACCTTCTTTTACTTGCAGCCGCTTCCAGCCAGTTCATGTGCCTGAGCCGAGCGTGGAGGAGACGTTCGAGATTATGCTGGGCCTGCGCGAGCGGTACGAGGCTCACCACAAGCTGCGGTACACAGACGACTCCCTCATGGCGGCCGCCAAGTACAGCAGCCAGTACATTTCCGACCGCTTCCTGCCCGACAAGGTGTGGGGCAGCATTGCAGTGGTACAGGCTATGGGTTTCACGTTGCTGGCAGGGACCTACAGCTGGCAGACTAATCTCCGAAGCATGGGGCAAAGAGAGTGCATTTTGTTGAGTTCTTCCCCCACACTTCATTTCTCCCCTTTCCCCCTCTTTACTCTCTGCTCAACCAACAAGCAGGCCATTGACCTGATTGATGAGGCGGGGTCGCGCGTGCGCCTGCGGCATGCCCAGCTCCCGAGGAGGCCCGCGAGCTGGACAAGGAGCTGCGGGCCCTGCTCAAGGAGAAGGATGCGGCGGTGCGGGCGCAGGACTTTGAGAAGGCAGGGTCGCTGCGCGACCGCGAGATGGAGCTCAAGTCGCAGATCGCTGCCATCACAAGCAGTGCCAAGGACTCGGCGCGCGCGGAGATGGAGAGCGGCGAGGGTGGCGGCCCCACCGTCACGGAGCAGGACATCGCCAACATTGTGGCGCAGTGGACGGGCATCCCCATCGAGAAGGTGGGTCCAGATGTTGCGCTGCTGCGACGTTGCGTTGCATCTGAGGTGGAGCGCATTAGGCCCCCTTGCCCGCATACTGAGCGCCCTGCACCGCTGCATTGATGCGCCTTTATGCATGCTATACACTGGCAACACGCCACCTTCTGTTGCATCTCGCAGGTGTCCTCCGACGAGACGGAGCGGCTGGTCAAGATGGAGCAGGTTCTGCACGGCCGCGTGATCGGACAAGAGGAGGCGGTCACCGCCATCTCGCGCGCCATCCGCCGTGCCCGGGTCGGCCTGAAGAACCCCAACCGCCCCATTGCCTCGTTCATCTTCTCTGGTATGCCCTGGCACCTCTGCGCTTGTTGCCTTTCTTCTTTTTGCTGTGAGTTTTGCTGTGAGTTTTTCCAACTGCCCTCCACACCCTGTGCGCCCCCAACGCACACACACACACACACACCTGTCTCCCTTTTCCGCAGGCCCCACTGGTGTGGGCAAGTCGGAGCTTGCCAAGACGCTGGCCTCGTACTACTTTGGCTCTGAGGAGGCCATGGTGCGCCTCGACATGAGCGAGTTCATGGAGCGCCACACAGTGAGCAAGCTCATTGGCTCGCCTCCCGGCTACGTGGGCTACAACGAGGGCGGCCAACTGACCGAGGCTGTGCGGTGAGTGCTGGGGTTGCATGGGTCTGCATGCATCAGTTGCAGGCAGTGCAAGCGACATCGCATATGGCACAGCACTTCCAGCCCAACCTTTTGCTCGCTGATCCATGTTCGCTGCTTAACCACCTCTCGTTCTTCTCCCTCCTATCCCCAGGCGGCGGCCGTACACAGTGGTCCTGTTTGACGAGATCGAGAAGGCGCACCCTGACGTGTTCAACATGATGCTCCAGATTCTGGAGGACGGCCGGCTGACCGGTGAGTGAAGGGCGCTGCCGCTGCTGTGGGCATGCACAGCAGGCAGAATGATATCTCGATTCAAGGCCTGGTGTCAAGCGTGTGTCAAGCGTGCCATATGTCTGGGATGGTTGCTTGCTCGCCCATCGAGTGCCCCTGCTGGCCCCATAACCTGCCAACAACCACCTGCAGACTCCAAGGGCCGCGTGGTGGACTTCAAGAACACGCTGATCATCCTCACATCTAACGTGGGCAGCAGCGTCATTGAGAAGGGCGGCGGCGGGATCGGCTTCCAGCTTGACTCCAACGAGGAGGACTCCAGCTACAACCGCATCAAGAGCCTGGTGAACGAGGAGCTGAAGCAGTACTTCCGGTAAACAATCTGGGCTGCTCAGTGACGCTGCTCTGGGCAGTATGCCTCTGGAGCACGCATCTCCTTGATAATACAAATTGTCTTGCCTTGCACTCTGCCTATGCGCCACTTCTGCAGTGTATGCATTGCTTACCTTCTTTATGCTCCTACTGTTTCCACCTGCAGCCCCGAGTTCCTCAACCGTCTGGACGAGATCATTGTATTCCGCCAGCTCACCAAGCAGGAGGTGAAGCAGATTGCGGACATCATGCTCAAGCAGGTGTTTACACGCGCTGAGGAGAAGGGCATCAAGATCGACGTCACAGGTGCGCTGCAGTGTGCCGCTCCTGCCCCTTTGCTTGTTCTCTCCCTGCCAAGCGGCCTGGGGCAGAGAGCCGCACTGGGACGTCCAGCACATGCCCGGCAAGTAGGGCTCCTCTTGCTGCTGCTCTTGTGACTCCCTGTCCCACTGTGCTGCTTTCTCCGCTCCCACCCTCTTGTATTCCCTGATTGCCTCGCCTCAGAGCGCTTCAAGGACCGGCTGGTGGATGAGGGCTACAACCCCTCATATGGCGCGCGCCCGCTGCGCCGCGCCATCATGCGGCTGCTGGAGGATTCCATGGCAGAGCGCATGCTGGCGGGGGACATCAAGGAGGGCGACTCGGTCATCATTGATGGTGAGTATGTTTGAGACGTGTTCCAGAAGGGGCGGGGTAGAGGGTTTCGGTGTAGGGTTGGGGGCACGTGTCTTGACTCACAGCAGCCTCTGGTTTCTTGATTGGTGAGGCTCGCATGCATGTGCACTTTGGTCAGAGCAGCTGACCCGCGGTCGTCTTGTTGCAGTGGACGCCGACGGCCAGATCAGCGTGCTGAATGGCGACAAGAAGATGGTCTCTGCCATCCCCACTGCCTCTGGTGAGCAGCTCTGCTGCCCTGGCTCTGCTCCGCTGCCTGCAAGTTGTGCTGGTTTCATTCTCTGTGTTGGTTCAATGAATTTGTGCTCCCTGGAGGCTGCTCGCATGAGCTTGCTGCCCTCCGTGCTGCCCCTCTTCTTGTGAGTGGTTGCCCTTCATCCACAATGCAGGCATCGACTACTCCGGCTAAGTGCTCAACGCAGTGTGTCCACCCCTCCTTACCCGCTTGTATCCCAACCCATGATGCCTAGAGGCTGGGAATACTAAGTAAGTCGCTCGTCTCTCGCTCGGAGGGAGGCACAGTATTGCCTTCTTTCATTCACAGGTCAATCCACCCTCATACCCTTCTCCTCCTGATTGTACACTACCGACAACTCGCAACGCTTCCGATGAGTTTTTGTGCCTAGGTGTAAGCACGACGTGCCACATCCGTTTGGAATGCACGTAGCACTAAGAACTGCCTGGAAAAGTATGAGCAAAGTCGCATTCAAAGAAAACACGCCTGTGGTTCTGCGCTGTTATAGCACCAGCGGAAGGAGGTGACTCAGGGGACCCTCCTCCACCTGGCATGGCACCGCGGTGCACCGCATGTCCATCCCCCTCGGCTTTCATCATAAGCGCAATGATGTAAAATAGTCGTTCTCTTCAGCCTCTTCGGCACTGCTTGCCTCCCACAGCCGCCCCCTCGAGTCTTCCTCCCACCATACAACTACCAAGCTGAGCCCTTTACACTTGTACTCATGTTGGTTGCCGCTCGATTTACGCCTCCCACGCCCTTGAGGCAAACCTGCCCTCTTGCCAGCCGCAGCTCCGCCTTCCTCTCACGCTTCACGGCCGTGACCCAGTGCTCACGGCTAGCAACGCAGCCCTGCAATGCGAAAATTGGTCCAGGCTCGGTCCAACGCCCAGCCGGCCCAGAGGCGGCCAGCGCCGCCGTCGCTTCAGCAGCCCAGCCCTTGCTGCACGTGGTGCGCCGTGTTGCCGCCCGCACGCTGCCGGCATGGCTGGCAGCAGCACGATCCCTGAGCAGCGCACGCGTGTCGCCGCTGCTGGTCTTTGCCCTTGTGGCGTACAGCGTGGGCGTCACTATCTGGGCCACAAGCAGCCGCACCACAGCGACCAGCAGCAGCACCGTCAGCAGCGAAGCCCCCGCCATTGACCCCAGCGAGGGCGTGGCAGCTGTGGCCAAAGCGGCAGTCGCAGCGGCCCCGGCCCCTACGTCGGGCAAAGGTGCAGCTGTGCAGCAGGCGTTTGCCAACGACCTGAAGCAGGCCGCTGCCAAGGATGATGGACGGATAGTATGCAAAGTTTGCAATGGCAGCGGCGAGGTGTTTTACGACAATCACATGGAGTCTGAGGGCGGCATGATCTGCCCCTGCTGCCTGGTGCGTTCAGGGGTGGTAGTGGTTATGCAGAAAAATTTGCAGCTTGACATTTGTGGAGCCTGACTTTTACATCATTTGTTTACACCTAGAAAACTGTCCTGCTTTTGTGTTGCAGGGCAAGGGCAAGGTGAAGAAGGGGATGAAGGGCGACCTCATTCAGGCGCTGCTGTCGTTTGACCCCTGAAGTGCAGATGTTGACCTCCTTGCCGCACCAGCCTTCCCTGGTCATTTCTGCAGGCTTGCTGCCAGCACCTGTTTGGTGCCCCCTTGATGCACAGCCACCAGCATACGTCTTTTCATGTGCTGCGCCTGTATTATCACTTACTTGACATTTGAAATGAACCCCTGTTGCTTTTCCAGCCCACGTCATTCTATTGATTGTTCTTGCTGCCAAGCAGTCTCTGCACATGTGATAAATTGATGATCGTTCGATGTGGTGAAGTTGGCAGACGGCAGGACAAGGGACGACCAGGCTGTCTCTTCGTATCCATTGGAGGCTGACCAGCTCCACCCATCCAATGCTTCTTTCGTGCTTGAGTATGCGGAGCGCTGCCCTCCTGAAAGTGCCTGCTACTCGGTCCGCGAGCCGGCCTTGCATCCCATTGATCTCAGCTTTTGGTTCACTAGCGCCACAACCCTCCGGCCTGCCGGCAAAGCGCTCCTCTCACCCACCCTTTAGCGCTCACCCAACATCTCTGCCAAATCCTCGTCTCCTGTGCGCGGCTACCAGCACCATGGACACTGCTGTTGAAGCTTCGATCACGAACAGCCCGCTGTTGACGGTGCGACTGTGGTCGATCTGCAGTTCTGGCCTCGCCGCCACCACGCACGCCGACGCCATCTCACGCACACGCCGTGTTCTGCTCTGCAGGACTCGCCCTTCCCAGCGTACGATGCCGTCAAGGCGGAGCATGTGGTGCCCAGCATTCGTGCGTTGCTGGCGCAGCTGCATGCCGAGGTGGACGCACTGGAAGCGGCGGTGGAGCCAACCTGGGAGTCGCTGGCGCCTCCGCTGGAGCGCATTGTAGACCGCCTGAGTCGCGCCTGGGGCACCGTCAGCCACCTAAAGGCCGTCAAGGACAGCGAGGAGTTGCGTAAGGCATGTGTCAGTGTGTGTGTGTCTGGGGGAAATGGGGGCGGGCTCTGGGGGTGGGGCTGGCAAGCTTGTACACGCTTCCAAATCAGCACCCTCGTGGCAGCTGGCTGCTGATCACGTCTGTACTTCCATCCCTCTTCATTCTTTCAGGCGGTAGAGGAGGTGCAGCCGGAGCGCGTGAAGCTCAGCCTGCGCCTGTCGCAGGTGAGAAACTTTCCGGAGCGTGCGGTGCATTGCTTGCTGTGCTCGGTGCACCCTGCTCAACTTGTTTGTCGGCTTGGCTGGGTTTGTTGCAATGCTACCTTGAGCCACCGATCGCCCTATTTTTCTCACAATCCCTGATCGTTCACTGGAACATGCGCCAACGCGCTGACCGCAGAGCAAGCCCCTGTATGAAGCGTTCCGTGCACTCCGGGAGGGCCCTGCCTGGAATTCGCTCAGCGAGGCGCAGCAGCGCATCGTCGAAGGCGAACTACGGGATTTCCGCCTGGGTGGCGTGGGCCTGGAGGTGGGTGCTTCAGCTGATGTTTTGACTTGATACTTTGGTAGGCGCGTGGCGTGTGTTGGTTGGCACGGCGATATGGGTGTATGGCATGGTATTCACAGGGCTTCAAAACAACAGATCCATCTACCCTGCACTAGCTGCGGCTCACCGCTGCAAGCCTGGTCCAAACGTCGCATGAGCCTTGCTCCCACCGGGCGCATCTCGCAGGGGGCTGCCAAGGAGCGGTTCAACGAGATCCAGCAAGAGCTCAGTCAGCTCAGCACCGCCTTTTCGAACAATCTCTTAGATGCCACCAAGGCCTTCAAGAAGCTGCTGAGGGATAGGGCAGATGTGGAGGGGCTGCCGGCTTCAGGTGCGATGCGCATGGGATGGGAATGTGGCTCCCGGGTAGCGAGCACCTTTGGGCATCTTCACACCTTGGCAGTGCGACAGTTTATAGGTGATTCTTTCCCAGGCACCTGCCTGGTGATCCTGCTTTGCGTGTCCTTTTACCTGGGTGGCTGGTCTTCCCCTCATGGTTCCTGCAGCGCTGGCGCTGGCGGCGCAGCAGGCGGCGAAGGAGGGCCACGAGGGGGCAACCCCGGAGGAGGGTCCCTGGCTCTTCACCCTTGATTTTCCCTCCTACATGCCAGTCATGACCCACGCCAAAAACAGGTGTGGACATCTGCAAAGCCTAAGAGGGTTCCTGACCGTTATTTAGCTGCTCCGGCTGCTGCCTGTGCTGCTTTTATAGCACTTGTGATCTGCCTGGTAGAAAGCGTGCCTCGCCTGGACTTTGCTGGTGTGACGTTCGTGCCCCACTGTTGTGTTGCAGGGCACTGCGGGAGGAGATGTACCGCGCATCCATCACCCGTGCCTCCTCTGGCGACATCGACAACACCCCCATCATTGATAAGGCAGGCTTGTGCTGGCTTGCGACGCCTGCCGCGAGCGTCACTGCTGCAGCAGACGCTGCAGTCGTTCTGTTACGCCAGCAGCCGTGTGAGGCAGCACTGCTCTTTGTACCGCCTGCCGAAACAGTCAAATATCTTGAAGTTTTGCTGGACATTTCAGCCCGGGACCCTTGCTTTAGTGCAGGTGCTGGCGCTGCGCCAGGAGAAGGCGGAGCTGCTGGGCTTCCCCAACTTTGCGGAGCTATCCATGGCCTCCAAGGTGAGCTGAATTAGCATTCAGGTTGGATAACTTACTGTCAAGGTTGGTGGAGCGCACCATCATGGACGCGATTGATGGTCTCGCTCAGCAGCCTATTGCAGTGCTGCGCCACTGCACCTGCGCCGTCCCGTGCTCGCCAAGCGGTTGCCTGCATGTGCGCAGATGGCCACGCTTGAGAAGGCGGAGGAGCTGCTGGAGCAGCTGCGGGCTGCTTCCTACACCGCTGCCAAGCAGGATCTGGAAGATGTGCGGGCCTTTGCCGCGGAGCAGGGCTGCGCTGAGCCGCTGCAGCAGGCAAGCAGGCTTGGCATGCGCCCGGGGGGCGCGCCCGAGCGGCGGCGGGGCAGAGAGAGCGGTTGCAGGCAACTTTGCTTGCGCACCTCTCCTTACTGTGGTCCTTGTAGCAGTAACTCTGCATGCGCGCCTCTACTCATCTCGTTCAATTTTAATGGGTTGATGCTGAGGTGTTGTCTGTTGATATCTTTGTTGAGTTGCTTTGTCCTTCTGCCTGCCGCAGTGGGACGTGAGCTACTGGGCCGAACGGCTCAAGGAGGCCAAATACTCGCTGGAGGAGGAGCAGCTGCGCCCTTCTTTGCCCTTCCAAACGTGCTGCAGGCAAGCAATCGTGTTGCCTGCCTGCACTCATAGCAAACCCCAACTTGTCAAGCGATCCAAATCTGTCAATCTCTTGGCTGCTGCCACGCTTGTCAAACTGTGCGCCCTTCTTGAGCGGCAGCCAAGAGCCACATACTCCACGGCCGCGTTCCTTTGGCGCTTCTTTCTCTTAGATTGCTTGCTGCGACCCTGCAGGGCCTGTTTGTGCTGGCCAAGCGCCTGTTTGATGTGGACATTGAGCCTGCTGACGGCCAGGTCCCGGTGTGGCACGAGGATGTAAGTTTGCTGGTGCCATTCAATCTTGGGACTTTTAAGTCACTTTGCTCTTCTGCAAGACCATGCCAGCAGAATGGTTAAGATGGCGCTCGTCGTCTGAGGTTTCACTGTGCCGTTACCATTGCTGGCCTGCTGCCATCCCATGCAGGTGCGCTTCTTTGCAGTGAAGAAGGGCGGCCACCCCAAGGCATACTTCTACTTGGATCCTTACAGCCGCCCTGCTGAGAAGCGCGGCGGGGCCTGGTGCGCGCACGCCGCTTCCACAACCGATTTGCTCTGTGCTCTGCCTTTTGGCGGCTGCCCATGTCCTGCCTGCTGCCCTTGCCCTGGTAAGCTGCATGCTGCTACCCCGTCGCTGCAGGATGGACGAGGTGGCAGGGCAGAGCCGCCTGTTTGCGGCCGAGGGGCAAGACGTGCGCCTGCCGGTGGCGCACATGGTGTGCAACCAGTCCCCGCCGGTGGCCGGCAAGCCTTCCCTCATGACATTCCGCGAGGTGGAGACGCTGTTCCACGAGTTTGGCCACGCTGCGCAGCACATGCTGACGGAACAGCGCGAGGGGCTGTGCGCTGGCATTCGGGGGTGGAGTGGGACGCGGTGGAGCTGCCCTCACAGGTGCGGCGCTTGCTCAACGCTTCTCATGTGGTTGAACCGATCGAGCCATTGCTTGATGGATTTATTGCCGGTGTTGAGGATTCTACTTCAGGCTTTGGGCCTCATGCTTGCCCTGGCGCCTGCCGTGCACCCCCGCCGTGCAGTTTATGGAGAACTGGTGCTATGACCGAGCCACCCTCTACTCCTTTGCCAAGCACTTTGAGACAGGGGAGCCGCTGCCAGAGGAGTTCTACCAGCGGCTGCTGGCGGCACGCACCTTCAGGCGCGTTCACCCCCTGCCTGGCGGCAGGGGCACATTAGTTCATATCAAGGCCATGTGTCGCTTACACAGGCTTCGCCTGGCGACCTCCCGTGTTTTCCCCACTGCAGGTCTGGCAGCATGACGCTGCGCCAGATCCACTTTGCCAGCGTGGATCTGGAGCTGCATGCGCGCTTCACGCCCGGCCAGGGCGAGTCCGTGTTTGAGCGGGACCAGCGGGTGGCGCAGCGCACCACCGTGATGCCCCCTGTCTGAGGACCGCTTCCTCTGCGGCTTCTCCCACATCTTTGCCGGGGCTACAGCGCGGGGTGAGCCAGGGTTGGGGCCTGGGGCTGGGTGAGGTGCAGGATGCTGCGCTGGAGGCTTGTCCGGCAGGCCGCCTCTTTGGTGGATCTGTCTAGCCCAACTTCATTATCGTTTGCGTCTTCATCCATTGCGCAGCTACTACAGTTACAAGTGGGCAGAGGTGCTGTCTGCTGACTCATTCTCTGCTTTTGAGGAGGCTGGGCTGGACAACGAGGAGGCAATCGCCGCCACCGGCCGCCGGTTTGCGGCGACGGTGCTGGCACTGGGCGGGGGCCGGGCGCCTGAGCTGGTGTTCAAGGACTTCAGGGGCCGGGAGCCCAGCGTGGAGCCGCTACTGCGGCACAACAACCTGCTGCCTGCCGCAGCATGAGCCTGCCAGCACTGTATCTTCTGTACCATGGATCGTGATTGGGAGTGCTGCTCGGTTGCGGCTTGATGACTGTGAATTCAAGGGCTGATGCAGGAGGCTGACAACAGCAGCATGGCAGGGCGCTCAGTTGTTGTGCAGGGGTGCATGCTTTCTGCTGAAGACCGACGACACCCGGGCTGCAAGGGGTCACCGTCCCTGCCTGCTTGTTGGGATGACCTGAAAAGTTTGTCTCCTATGCACCTGTTGTAGTGATCTTGCAGCTCCACTGCAGCCCGAGTCATGAGAGGTTGGAACTTGCAGTACAGTCGCCGCGTATCTGGGCTCGCCCGGCACATTGCTGTTGACAAGCTGGATGCCCCATTTGGAACTTTGTGGGCCCGTCCTTATTTTCTTGAGACACGCTCGCTGGGTGAAAGCCTCAGAAGCAAGTTGTATCACTTGAAACGCCCTTGCTGCCGACTCTAGAGTGCTCGGGCGGCGGGCAGGTCAGCATCCGGCCCAACAGCCAGTGGTAGGTTCATTAGAGCTGAAACGGAGACAGCCCTGCGGCACTGCAGCGCAAGCTCCGCTTCCTGTGCCGGCCTGAGTAGGTACGTTGGGCTTGGCTAGCGCTGAGCGGAGCAGCCCTTTAACGTCAGCAATACATGAAACAGCCGCTAGCACCCTGACAGGCGGCCTTCCACCCCAACCTCTCGCTAACCGCAGGGGCGATGTCCAAGACGACACAGGTGCACGCCCGCACCTCTCTCGTGGATGTGTCCTGGACCACTTTCCTTGTGGGCATCTGGTACTTCAGCAACTTCCAGTTTGGATTTGGGCTGAAGCGGGCCAGCAGGCAGTTCCAGGACCCCGAGCTGACCGTGTTTCTGCTGTGGGTCCTCTTTGCGGTTGGCTGGGCTGTGGCAGCTGCGGCGCGGCTCGTCTATCTCCAATTCTTCGCCAGGAAGCAAGAGATCGTCGTTGCCATCCCAGGAAAGGATGAGGAAGCGGCGGTGGCCAAGCGCCACGATGCGAACGAAGCAGATGAGGAGGCCGCTGTTGCCAGCAATTACGCGCTAACATTGGTGACCAACACGCTTGGCATGAGCTTCACTTGCCTGGCCTTCATAGCGGGCAGCGTGCCGGTAGTTCAGGTGCGGCCGCCAGTGTGCTTCACGACCTGTTTTCGCAACGCCAAGGTGTTGTGGCCGTTTGTGTGATGAGCAACATATTGGAATCTCTTTGCAGGTGTTCAAAAGCCTGGCCCCCATTTTCACCACCATCTTCTCCATGTGCTACCTCAACGCAGTGTTCCCCTACTCCGCGGTTGCAGCAGTGAGGAACAGGGCGGCTGGCTCTTTGGTCCGCAGCAGGGCACTTTCTAGCCAAGCTTGCGGAACAGCAGCTAGCTCACATGCCTTCCCTGCTGTTTGGACGCCTGCCGCAGGTGACACTACTCGTTGCTGGGGCAACCATGTCCAGCTGGAACACGCCAGGGTTCAAGTAAGCTCTGGCTGTGTGAATAACAGCACTCTTGATCTAGTCGAAATTACCCTGCACCCCCGCTCACCACCTCTAATGACTTTGAAGCAACATGTTTGGTGCCTCCCCTGCTGAACCTTGCCCTCCTGCCTTTTTGCCCACACGCAGCTTCACGGCGGTGCTCATGTGCATGGTCACCAACCTGTCGCTGCCGCTGCGAAACGTGATGGTGAAGCAGCGAACCGCGCTACTCCAGGCGCAGCTGGCGGCGGCCGGCAGGGCGGCGCCCAGCTCGGTGCAGCTGGCGCTGGACACGGCGGTAGACCTGAACTTTGGGGGCATGGTCATCCTCACCCCACTCTGCCTCATATTCATGCACAGCCTGGAGGTCCCGTCCAGGGAGGCAGCCACAGCGCTGCATCTGGGTCTGCACCGCATCGTGTACGAGATCGCTTCCCTCATGGTGCTCACGCGCATCGATGCCGTCATGCATGGCTCGCTCGACGTGCTCAAGCGGGCAGCGATGACGCGTGAGCGGCCGCAGCCTGTGCCCAAGCTTCTGCGGTGTTAAGCCTCCTTGCTGAAATGCCGCCTTAACGGTTGGCCTGCTTCTGCATCACCCTGGCCACCTGCGCGGCCGCATTAGTCATCTGTTGTATGGATAACTTGCTACCTCCTGCAGTTGTGGCGCTAACGAGCTTCCAGACCGTGCACCCCATTAATTTGGCTGGGTCAGTGCTGGCGTTTACCACGCTGCTGTGGTACAAGCTGTCGGTGTCCAAGCAGGCAGCGGCAGGCGCGACGGGCAAGGCGTTCTACCTGCCGGAGAAATGGCGTGCGCTGGTGGGCAGGCTGCTGAAGCTGGCACTGCTGTGCGTGACCACCTTTGCGCTGCGCCTGTTCTTGCTTGGCGCCCGCCAGACGCCTTTGGAACCCAAAGAAAATGCTCCCTGACGTTGTACTGGCTAGATGGCATTTCCTGGTGATAGTTTGCTTCATCGTCTGACCACATGCACCAACAAGTACTGTGAGCATTACATTGACAGCAGCAAAGTAAAAACAGCTTGCCAACAACATGGAAGAGAGAAAGCAGGAGAGAGATACAAGGGACGCGGCTAGGCCTACACCTGCTGCTCAGCGATGTTGGCAATGCCGGGATGCAGCGGCACGCCCAGCTTCTGGAACTCCTGCATGTAAATCTGAGCCACCTGCAACACACAAGCAAGCAACAGCAGGCACACGCTGCATCAGCGCAACATGAAGCATGTTCAAACAGCAGGCAATGGGCAAAGCCCCCAAACAATCAAAGAGCAAGCTTGCAAAAGCGCCGGCAAAGAACCAGTACAAGTAAGGCAACTACACACAGAGCCAGTTGCAAGATGCTGCACCCACCTCTTGCCGCCCGCGCGTCAAAGCGGTCGCCGTAACTGGACACCGAGGCGATAAAGTCAAACAGTTCAAACTTGTCTACATTCATGTTAAGTTTGTCCATGTCTATGGTGGGGATGTTCATGGCATCTGCCAGCTCCTTCACACGGATGTCTGGAGCGATGACGATGCCCGGCACCTCTGCCGCCACGCCCATGACCGTGCCGTGAATGCGGAAGCCAAACACAAAGTCGCAGCATGCTTGCATGCCATCTGCCCAGGCCTGCACGTCGTAAAAGTAGCGCACGCGGTCGGGCGAACGTGGGCGCCATACTTGATGCGCATGAGCTCCAGCGTGTCCACATCCCGCGTCGTCTGCAGCATCACCACCGCCGAGCGCGCATACGGCTTGAGCACGTGCTCTGCGATGAAGCGCATCACGACCTCATACTTGCGCGCCCCAGCTTCATCCGCCGGGATGTTGGGCAGCGTGACGGCCAGCCGCAGCAGCGGGTGTCGCGCCGCCAGCACCGCGTCCCACTTGCGCTGCAGCACCGCGCCCAACGCCGGGTTGTGGTTGAGGAAGAGGCTGGGGCAGCTGAGGGGCAGCGGTGGCGGCAGGCCGTTGGCGGCCACTATTTGCTGGGTGAAGGTGCCACGCGTGGTCATCATGCCGCCGCCAGAGTCTGTGATGCGGCGCAGAAAAGCAATCTGCTCCGGGTGCAATGCGATGTGGGCTGCACCGAAAGCAGCCGTGTCGTTGATGCTCTGCGGCGAGCCCCCCGCCTCCTCAAACTCCACCTGGCTGCCTATGGCTATCAGCAGGATGGGCACGCTCTGCGGCTGCACGCCATTGAGTATGTTTGTGAGTATGTGGGTGTAGTCTGCAACGTCGCTGTACTTGCTGGCGTTGACGAGCATGTTGGCGGTGGGCAGCAGCACCGCGTGCACGGGGTATGAAACGGCGGCGCCACCAGCGGCACCAACTCCGTTGCCTCTGGGTCCACCAGCTGCCACGCGCCATACGCCCACACCAGGTTGCCGCTGTTGTCAGTGCATATGGGCTGCGCCTCCTGGAAAGAGAGGCCCGAGGGCGGCCGCTCGCCAAACACGTGGCCCACCCAGCCGACCTTGACCTTGGTGGCAACAGCCGTGTCTGCTGGCACTCGGGAGGCTGAGGCCGCAGAGTTGTGCTGCACGAAAAGGCTGGAAGTTCGACTGCTGGCCCGTGGGCCTGGCCGTAACAGGAGCGCTCGCAGGGCCAGCACCGCGCAGGCTAGAACCGCCACGGTGCGAACACGAAGGCCGAAAGGGCCAGGTGCCCTGGCGCGGGCCAACATGACTCCGCTTTGTTCAAAAATACCTGAGATGGGGAGGACATGGTGCATAAAGAACAAGCTTGGCGGCTGCAGGCGGGAGCGCAACGCCGCCAAGGCATACCCTTGGAGTACACGCCTGTGAAAAGGCAACTCGGTCGTCAACTCATGAGCGCGCCTACAGCAGCTTTCCATCTCATCTGCACGCACAAACACCCTTTCACCAACGGCGCGTGCCAGCAATATCTCTAACACCCAGGTTGCTTGCTCAGCTCAATCATTCACTGAACCATCTTCAGTAAGCTGTGACAGCCAGTCGTAGGATGGAAAAGAGGTGCCAGTTTGAAACCCACCCTGTCCATTCGCACAGGCTCCAGAACCCTGTCGCTTCAACACCTATTGTACGAGTAAACTCTTTCAGGACAGATTCGTATTGCGTTGCCAGGACGACCCCGGCGGGAGCAGTCAGAAGAAGTTCACTCGAGATGGTACAGGCAGATGGGATGAAGGGCAGTAGAACTCTCAACAGGAGAAGATGTAAGCAGTCAAGGGCAGCGCCAGGCGCAGCGACTAGAGGCTGGGGCAGCACTCCTCCAGCACGACCGGTGGCGCCGCCTTCTCCACGCAGCTGCGCAGTGGCACGCCCAGCGCTGCAGCACGCCGCTGAATCCTGTCGATCGTGTGGGCGTCGCCCGACAGCAGCACGTCAGGCTGCACGTAATATACGTGCTGGAAATTGTGCAGCACGGGGAGCAGCATAGCCGGCACGCCAAAGACCTGCAGACCGTCGAGCGAGGGCAGGTCCCGCTCCAGCACATCCAAGCACGCATACAGCAAGTCCTGCTGGAAATCGTTGGGTGCAAAGTGGCGCGTGCCAGGCTGCAACGGGCTGCCCTTGTAGGCGAGGTAGGAGCGGTAGGGGGTGAGGATGGCCACGGGGGCCGCTGCGGCAGCGGGGTGGGCAGGTCGCGCAGCGTGCTGCGGAAGAAGCTCGTGTGGTTGACCTCGCCTACGCCCAGCCAGTTGGTGAAGCCCATGCCGTAGGCGCCAGAGGTTGCCGTCAGTCTCACTGCCCGCCGATGCAGCTTGGGGTCGCTGATGCGCTCAAAGGCGCCCTCAAAGAACACGGGCTTGTGGAAAGGCTTCATGGCAGCCAGCAGCAGCTGCACCACGCGCACGTCATTGTTGGGGGCCTTGGACACGGTCCAGAAGTTGGAGTCCACCACAATGTAGTCCAGCCAGGGGCTGGCCGCCAACGTAAAGACAACGCCAGAGGCGTAGATGGCATCCCCGCTGGTCAGAAACTCGGGAAGTGCTGGATGCAGCGGAAGCCGTGCGCGGCGACGCGCTGGCAAGACGCCTCGTGCACCGAGTGCAGCCGCTGGTGCCGCACGTGTTGCCAATCCCAGTAGTGCAGGCTGGCCAGGGTGTTGTTGAAGTGGCCGTGGTGCATGGAGAAGGCAGGCGGGTGCACCTTGGACCAGTCGGTGAAATGCGTGCCCCACCGCTCGTTCCAGTGCCTCAGGCCACCATGCACGTCGCGGAAGTAGCTGCGGAAAGCTTCTACTGCTGCGGAGCCATAGTCCTGGGGTGCATCTTGCTCCTGCGCAGCGCATAGGAGCAGGTGGTGGAGCACTCAGAGCAGAGAAGGTGTCAAGCTGAACGTCCCTCCCCCAGCGCTTGATGACCCATCAGCAAGGCTTGTTGCCTGATGAAGAACATACCAACAGCGAGGCCTGTTGCTGCCACAGCACGCCAGGCATGATTACAAGCAAGTCACCTGAGTGTACTTGGTTTCGTATTCGTTGTTGAACGACGGCTGGATGGAATGGACACAGGTGGCATTGTTGGCCTGCAGCCGCGCCAGCACTGCATCCTGCCAGTGGTGCACAAGCTGGAGCGCTCCAACTGGAAAGCAGCAAGGAAAGCGAAAACAATGTCAACAAACAGCCAACCAACTGAACAATGTTGCAAGTGCCCTGCTGCAATGCGCGGGGATCACCGTGGAAGAAGGATGCAGAGCCACGTTTCATCCCTTTTGCATCCATAGCCAACCCATCCGGGAAGCGGCGCGATACCCAGGGCGGCGAGGCATTTGCATCCAGCACCACTGCCAGCTTCATGCCGCTGTCACAGACAATTCGTGAAATGTAGTCCATGACTTTGAAATTAAACTTGTCAGGCTGCTGTTGCTGCAGGCTCCACTGAAAGGAGGTAAAGAGTATGCCAATGCCCTGCTCCTGCAGGCCAAGGAAGCAGGTGTCGTTGTAAAGACATCAGTTTGACAGGAGCAGGAAGCAGGTGAGAACGAGCAGGCAGTGGCCCTGCGCCTCCCGCTCTACCACAACCTGCAGGCTTTGCAGCACGTCTTCCAATCTGAAGGGAGCGTCGCGTGGTGGCGGCAGGCTGCCATCTTCGGTTATCAGCAGCTTAGACCTGTACTCGCTGGCCCACAGGGTGGCAAACACCTCCTGGACGCCTCCTTGCTCCACGGCAGCTGTGCTCATCTGCAGGCTGCTCGAGGTGCATGGGCTGCCAGCACCCGCAGTGCTGGCTATGCTCATCCACGAAGTCCGCTGCATTGAAATCCAGACTTGGTACGCACAGAGGAGGGAGAGCACAACTGCTGCTGCCGCACATCGCGGCAGAGGGTTCCGCTTGTCTGTCGCGGCGGCCACCATGGTCCACTAGTCAAAGTCTCACACGGCGCCCTCACCGGCGGCCGCCGCCAGTCAGGACAAAGTGGCCTTCGCTCGTTCCCTTCAAATGGACACCCGCGAAACCATCGGCTTGTAGATAAATCGTGCTGCTAGAGAGCTTGTTGGGCTTTCAACCTAGCCGAAAACCGTGACCCAACAGTGAGTAGGGTCGGGGCGGGCTGGGAAACGTGCGTCCTTGCGCACTTGTTGAAATTTAATTGAACAACATGACGTCTCCAGAGGCAGATGGGCTATGGACGGAAGCTGCTATCTGGCAGCCCTGGAAGCCCTGGACACCCTCAGTTGTGGCCTGGAAATGCCCCTTGAACGCCTATATTACAATTAAACATGGAAGCAGCGAAGGTGCAGCTCCGGCTGTTTGACACGCTGCCGGGCTCGGTGCTGTGTGAGGCAGCAGCTGCCACATGCGCATCTAGGCGCATGCCGCCTGCCGCACGCCGCACGCAGCTGCGCAGCGGCCGTTGTTGGCGGCAACAAGGGTTGCCCGGCAGAACGTATCCACATGAGCTTTCTGCGCAGTCTACTGCGCGTGCTTCAGGGCACGCCTAACGCTGTGGTGCTGGCGGAGACGGGTGAGCGGCCGCTGTGGGCTTGCTGGATGCTGCAGGCTGCACAGTCATAAGACCGAGCGCGAGAAGCACAAGTGGGCAGCCTGCTGCGACATGCAGAGACAGCCAGCGCATCGCTGGCAGCCGCCCATCATGCAGCGCAGCCTGCCCGGCAACCGTGAGCGCCTCATCGCAGGTGGCAGGCCGTGAAGCGGTTGGAGGGGAAATGGACCTCGACCTCACCCACCCTGCAGCCATCAGTCAGGCGCTGATGTGCACTGCCTGCGTCGAGCGGGAGCTCACGCGACTGCAGGCGGCGGCGGCACGGTATAGCGCGACTAAAATGCAACAGTACCTGCTGTGCGTGTCCTGCGGCGACGTCGTCTCGTCCAGCAGCAGCACCGAGGGGCGGAAACTGGTGTTTCTCCCTTCAAATCTTTACTTGCAATGCACTGCTCGCATCCAATACCAGGCACCAAGTGTGCGTAGGGGTTTGTGTGTATCGCAAACTCCACTGCTGATAAGCAGACTTTAATCTGCCTCGCTCAAAAGCTAAAAAAAAAAAAAAGCAAGCAAGATGCGTTTTGTCCACAGCCTAGTGGACTCCAAGCTGTCGTGAGGTGACTGCAGTGTGGTGTGGACGCCACATCTGGTGGCCTTAGCCGCCCAGCGCGCAGTTGTCAGCGGCAGCACCGGCAGTGGCAGCGCAATATGCTTCTGGAACAGCATCATCAGCCAGCCAAAGTCCAGCCTGCAGCTGCGGGCCCTTGCTTGCAGCATCCGCCTTGCGGCGCCGGCGTGCAGCAGCGACGCAGCGACCCGTGGTCATCCTGGGCAGCGCAAAATGAAGTTGCACTGCAGCCTGTTGGCATCGGGTTCAATGCCGCCACGCCGCTGCCCATCTGTGCAGAGAGGGTGGCAACCACAGCTCTCGAAGCTATTCGCAGCGCGTGGCAGCAGCCGCCCAGCAAGCCAGGCGCATGTGTGAACAGCACTACTCCCGGTCGGTGCGGCTGCCCGGTCTCCGCCGCAGGGTACAGCATGCAGCCGTACTTAACAAAGGACGTGGCGGCAGGCCCTTATGCAACTGCGCATGGGTTCACCCTGGGGGCCTGAAGGTTTGAAGGATGATTGCGCACCAAGCAGGTGTGCCCACTCTGTTCACAACTCGGCGGCCCTGACGACACATTGAGTCCACCAGCGTGTCAAACAGCCGGAGCTGCTGCACCTTCGCTGCCTCCACCTGGGCACCTTCAATGCCAAGCGCTGCACACCGCACGCGGCATGATTGCCAAAGCCGCCTCTTAAGACCAGGGTGAAAGGGAATTATCGGGAAGAGGACTCCCGGCCTTATGACGCTCGTTAACTACATATTAAGTCGTCTGACTGGTGGGAGATTTTAGGAGAAGAAGAAGAAGAACACGCGCAGGGCGTTGATCACTAGTTGTCCAAAGTGATCATGGTTGCAACCGGTTGCGAGGTACACGTGGTACTCGTGGTGCGGTGGTTATAATCCAAACTCCCGGCTACCCAGACAACGAGCGACTGCTCGCTCCCATTGGGTGCCTTGCAGGCTGCATGGCCTGTCAGGTTTGCGCCCAACCGCCATGTCAAGAATCCACGCTGTGGGTAGCGCAACTGCTGCCGGTGCCTGTTCTCGAGGTTTCATCGTTTGCGAGGTCTAACGTTTGGGGAAAGCTAGCGATGCGCGACAAGTAATTCCATCTTGCCCCGATCGAGGTTGCTGACTGGTTCCTGCTTTGGTCCGATGCAGCTGGACAAACGCATCGCTGACGCCGCTTACCTTCGTGATGTGGCCAGCGAGGTCGCCTCCCGGGAGGAGCAGGGCCGTCGGCAGGGACGGCGTCGTGGCACCAGCGGCGGCGCACGAATGTTGTTATCCCTTCTGCTGCTGGCCTTCTGTGCGGCTCTGCTTTATGCGGGGCCAATATACCCAAGCTCTGTCCAGCAGCTGCACCTGCACCTACGCCTACCCCAGGCTTCACAGAACCTAGAGGTCAACCTGGGAGGCGGCGGGTTCATGGCCGAAGACAGCGTGCAAAGTGCAGTTGCAGCAGCAGTCAGCAGAGCCAGCACCAACACTCTGTCCTTTGAGGTGTGCAGTGGCTTTGCACATCAGCGAGTGGATATAGTGTTTGGTGAGTTTCACTATGCTGAAGGCTGCCACTCTGCGCTTGGCAGGGCCCGCCCTAAACATCCATCTCCTGGCCCCCAAGTATCAGTTCTGTGGCCGCTATTTTGCTACTGCGCTGCAGGCTTGGTCCTCGCGGCCGAGTTAAACCGCACGCTGGTGCTGCCACGGTTGTTGCTGGACCGCAGCCATGCCAGAGATGGCCAAGATAGCGATGACAGTTACGTGGACTTTGGGTGAGAGCGGGCAGCGCTGTTTAGTGTTTCTTGTAGCATTGTAGGAAGTGGATCTGGGGGATGAAAGCATTGCTATGCCCCATATCCTTTGGGTTTCGCACTGCCGCTTACAGGGAGATGTTTGATGTCAATGCTTTTATGAGTGGTTTGAGTGCTCTGGGCGTGCACGCTTCAGCCATCTTTCCACCACGCTCGAGAACCACCGCTGGCCGTTTGGCAGACTTTGACAGCGTGCAGGCACTGCGCAGCTTTTATGCATCAAGACAACACTTGAGGTGAGGGTGTCACAGCCAGCAGGACTGGTTGCTGGAGTCCACTCCGTTCCTTGGTACTTGTTTTGCTAAATGGCAGGGGTGCGCAATCTCACTGTTTGTTGTACCGTCTGCGGCTGCAGGGTGGATTGTCCAGCTTTCCGTATGCCTGCGGATCTGGTCACAAAGCATGAGAAGCTTGTGTTTGCAGCATTGGATGCCCTGCGTCCAGCTCAGCCCCTGCGGGCCATGATCGACAGGCAAGAGTTGTGGCTCGGCATGCAACGTCGTGCAGGGCTAGATGTTGCTTGGGCTTCTCTTGCAGCCTTGTATTGTGTGCGGCTACCACATTCACCTTGTTAATGATGAGGGAAGTTGTACACTGCAGGGCTGAAGAGCAGCTGCGCAGCATGAGCGGAAGTGGCGCTTTCAACGTTTTACAGTTGAGGGCTGATGATGAGTGGCGGTCGCACTGTGCCAACTGGGAATCCATTGAGGATGGTGCGCCCTGCACTGCTCGGTGTAGCTTTGGGAATGGTTGGGCTTTATTTATGGAGCTTGCAGGGAAACTGTAGGTATCTTATGTGTGCTTGATCCTGCACCCATTGTGCAGGTATTGTTCGCAACAATTGCATGAACAACACCGCGAGGATTGGCAACCAGCTGCGGCTGCACCGTGTCGACCGCCAGGCACAGTTTGGGGATGTGGAGTGATCTGCTCTGCCTGTGGACCGTGACTAGCATTCTCGCTTCATCGTGATGCATATTGCAACAATGAGGACAGGCTTTGCAAAGTTTTGATCCGCACAGCTGTCATGCGCCGCAGGTGCCGCTATTACTTTCCATCCGTAAGGGTAGCCTGAGTTCCAGCTTGATGCAACAAGCCCTGCAGAACCTCGAAGCGCACAGGTGCTGAGCTGGCCATGTTTCGTCTTGATGTTTTTGGCCTTGGCAACACATTTGATCTTGATCGTTGCAAGACTTCATTAACCTGTTTGGCATCTGCAGCTACAAGGTTGTATTGCACACTGACATTTTTGGGCGCGACATGAGGGTGCCAGTGCTGTCAAGAGAGGAAGCGGAGCTGGTGAGCTTTCAAGGTTTTCCGACCCATCTGATGTCCTTCCGCTGCAGTGCTGAGCATTTGCTCTCTTCCTCATGCAGGTGGACTACTACCTGGCGCTGGCCTGTCAGCAGTTTGTGGGCAACAGTGTGTCGGTATCCAGTGCCCTGCTGATCATGGAGCGGTGGCAAGCGGGCCGGTTTGCTACTTACTACAATGGCGGCAACATCCCCCTGGAGGCCTTCATGCCGCTGTTTCAGTGAGGCTGGGCCTGTGAAAGCCTTTTTGCTGTCGTAGGGAGCTGCAGGATGGATGCACTGCATTTAGAAACACGGTCACCGCAATTCGCCCTGCTTGCAGAATGCCATGGGTGTTCACTTACAACGACTGGTCTGCTGGCACTGAGTACGACTACATGGTGAAGGCGGCTGTGACATCTGGCATCGAAATTGCTCGCATGAAGCCGTACTGCATGTACAGCGGCAAAACAACGTCCGAGATGTACCAGTGGTTCTTGAGCAAGGGCGTGACCATCATTCAGGTTCCTGGGGGCTGGGGTTCAGGTTTCAGCGTGCTGCTGCCGCTCATGGGGCAAACTCCCGGTTGACCTGATATCCGGAAGGAAATTGGCACTGTCCTTTTGTGTGCTTGACCTTTGCAGCACGAGCCTTTATGGCGGGGTGCGTTGGTCAAGGAGGGCGCGCGCAACAAGGAGGCCAACTTGGCGCACTCACACCTGTACAAGACAGGCGGCACGCTGGTTGCCACCTTCCAGCGCATCGACATCCCCATCCTGCGCCAATTTGACCAGTACAACTACGTGCTTTTCACAGGTGGGCACACTTGTCCGCCGCCGATATTGCTTCCGGTTAGGCTGTCTCGTGCTGGCACGGGCACCTGAAACGCGCCGTATGGCGCTGCTGCTTCCTGTCCTGAACTGCCTGTGCTGGGGCCTGACAGCACACGTCTTCCTTTGCAGACTGTGATGTGTACTTCCGGCAACAAATGAAGCTTGTTGACTGGGGCACACCGCTGCCCACAGCAGTGGGCATGGGGTGAGCAATGCGGGACATGCGTTACGTATTCTGTTGATCCAGGCCACTTTCGCAGCATATGTGCGACTTGTTTCTTCCTTCAATGACATGTTATTGCGATTGCAGCTTTGAGGGGCAAGACATTTTCCCTACAATGCGGGGATCATGCTCATGAACATGCCCTACATGCGTAAGACCAACAAAAAGTTCTTGAGTTGGATTTTGTCTCAGAAAAATGGCTTGTACTATCCAGGCAAGCTGCTAGTATGATGGGCCTGATGGCATAGAACTTCCAACCGCGTATGACGATGCACAACAGCTGTACTGACTAATTTGCTGCTGCTTGCTTTCAGGCTATGGACCTCTTGACCAGGGCGCTCTCAACCAGTTTTATGAGACTCAAGTCAAAGGCAGGCCCATTAGCAAGGTGGGGCGAAGGCTTGGGTTGGGGGTGAAAGGTGGGCTGCCTTTGATGGAGCAGCAGATGCCCAGGTTGCTAGAAGCTTGTGGCTATCTGTTTCGCTGTAGGACTTCAACGCCATGTTGTTCCACCAGTACCGTAAAAATGCTCGCATTGTGCATATGAACGGGTGAGTGTGATATGAGCATGTTGTGGCATCACAACATAGCGAGCAGTGTGTGCCTTATGTCTGTCGCCTGCATCCTTATCTGGCTTGTTGCAGCCCCAAGCCGAATCACTACCTGGAGTGGTTAGAAAACAGGACGTGCGCTTTTGGTGACATGTGTGAAATGGTGAGCGACTCAACCTGCTGCACGGTCGGCCAAGCACGGCTAATGCACCCGCTTGTCTCGCTCCCTTCTCTTACAAGGCTCGCCGCATGACTCTCATGCTCGCCGGCATCCCATCCGCTGCAGGGCCTTGGTAACGGGGTGTGCCAGTACATTGCGGAATATGTGCAGTTCACGGAAACTTGGGATGTTCCCGCAAGACTGCACAAGCTTTGCGCCAGTGGTGCAGCTGCACAGGCACTGCAGCGAGCGACCGCTGCCCAATAGGCCGCTGCCGCAGCGGTGGAGCGTCGGCAGGCTGATTTTCAGAGCAGCAAGACAAGGATGCGGATAATGCTCAAAGTATAGTCGAACAGGACGTCCCTTTTGACATTGCAGCCTTTCAAAAAGCAAAGTGAAGGATGACAAACAGAGCATACACCAACACAAACGAAGCATAACGTGTGCTTGCAGCTCTCTTCATGCTGTATCTCTTTTTGGCTTCAGTTTGCATCAGCTGTGGTTTAATCTATGCTTGTTCTGTGTTTTCTTGTCAGCTTGCTCTTACGCATCATCTCCGCATTCCTATGTTCAATGAATCTTCCGCGTGTACCCAAGAACAATCAGTAGCGATCACAGCGACTTTGGGTTTTGGGAAGGGTACGGACGAGCAATGTGGGATTTCTTTGCAGCACGTAAAGAGCAATCTCTCCTGGGACATATGGGTTACAAGGAGGCATACTTCATCAAAGGAAAGGAACCTAATCGCAAGTCACTCTCTGCCGCCTTCTTTGTCAGCTTTGGAGCCGCAGATGACTTGCTGACCACATGATTAACATTGCCACATTCATAAAGGCAATCTGCTCCCATGCAAGCTCCTGACGCCTTAAATCCACTGAAGTCTGTACTTAGACCAACAAGAGCGGGGCACCAGCTGCTTCTGCAGGTCTCATCAAAGTCTGACACACACCATGATGCCAGCACGACAAACGGAGCAAAACTGCCTCAGACGCAGGCCACGGTGGCGAATGGCGGTATTGGACTTCAGCAGCTGCGTCACTCGCCACTTGCCCGCATCTGCTGGCATACCTCCATCCTCATGACTGTTTGGTTGCAAAACTTGACGATGAAGCATTGCATGAGGGTCTGACCCACCACAGTCGAGATACATGTTGAGAGTTGAGAATGGAGTTCAGCGTGACTCAGCAATCAATGCACTCGGCGCCTCCAATCTGCGAAGACTTGGCATTCAAGCTAGGGGACCGATGAAAAGGCTTCATTTGCATATTTGACGTGAGCCAGGGTGGCCTGCCAGAGCCTGCCACTGAGGCTCATCTGGCAGGCCCAAATGCAGGGCTCTGGCAGGGTGTCTGGCAGCATCTTTCCGAGACTTTTGTCGCTTCTGAGGCTGTTCTTAAGCTTCCACTACCTTCACAGCCCCTCCACCGGCCCCAGGCAGCCCTGCCAGAGCTCTCGGTGCCCACCCGTTGCCCAACTCCTGTACACACACTTTATTTTATGGCAAATGAATACTGGCTGGCGAAAGTTAGAGCCCTTGGTCAGCGATAAGCCAAGTAGGGGAAATTCCGGCCCTACCCGAAAGCGAACCATCACTGGTATCGTCGTCCTCAGCAACGCAGCACGCATATCAAGGTGGAAGATGTAGTACATGAGGGGGCCTGGGACCATGCAGCGTCGGCTGATGCACGTCTCCGGACGACGCCAGCGGCGGCGCTGCCGGCACAACCGGCGCCTTCTATGCAGAGCATGCTGGCAATGCCACCAGAGGCTGGGGTTTACCAGCTGCAGTGGTAAGACAGCAGTCATGGGACGGTGTAAGGCGTGAGGTGCAGCGCAGCTATGTCAGGCATCTGCCCGGCATGCGGTCCCTTGCCGAAGAGCAGCGCAACAATCAGCGTGACCTCATTCAGGAGCGGCTTGCAGCACAGCCAGCCTGTTGCGCAAAATGTGGCAGCCATGACATGCAGCAGCCTCAGCCCGCCTCCATGTTGTACATACATCAACTGCAAGTTTGGGCCATATACTTCCTTCAGTGGGCGCAACGCTATCTGGACCTGCTTGATGTGCTGGCTGCTCTCCCCAGCAAAGTGCAGTTTCCTCTACCCGTCCTCCACCGTTCCAGCCACAGGTGAGAACGTGGACTGTTTATCAGGGCTGCGCCGCCTGCTGCCCGGCTGTCCTCGCAAGCGCCCGCCAGTGCCTGCCTCGCCGCCGCCCCTGCGCAGCGCAGGCCAACGCTGGCCTGCGCCCCCTTCCCCCGAGGGCTGCGTCGCCTGATGCCCGCCTGTCTTCGCAAGCGCCCGCCAGTGCCTGCCTCGCCGCCGACCCTGCGCATGCATGCGCAGCGCAGGCCAGCGCTGGCCTGCCCCCCCCCCCTCCCCACCCGAGGGCTGCGCCACCTGCCGCCCCCCTGGGCGCTGCCAGCGCCCGGCCCTCCCGTACAGAGCCTGCTACCCCCACCAGCATTCGTGCCCCCATCCACCCCCTTCCCTTCCCTCTTTGCCCCATTTCCCCAACTGCAGTGCCGCATGCCAAGAGGAGAATGACGCCACATTCACTAAGCGGGCTGGGCGACAATACCATGAGCTCAACGAGACTTTGCGGTCGTACCTTGGCCCTTTGGGCATCAGCACCCAGGTGCAGTTAACTGTGTGGCCAGTGATGACTCAAATTAAGCTTGCCAGCTGTTTCTGTCAACCCACAAATGGTCTGTCATCCTGACCTCCTTTTGTTGCTGGATGTTGCAGTACATGACACAGCAGCATCGCTGGGGCCGCCTCGAGCGCGGGGTGCAGCTGTTCAACCTGGAGAAACTGGCCAAGATTGTGTGTCTGCTGTGCTCCATGTGGAACAGGGCAGAGCAGAAGGTGCAGTCCGTGCTGCAGGCGCTCAGCGAGCGGGGCGTGACGCCACAAGCGGTGAGCTGGCATGCCCCATGCCTGCATCAGCAGTACTGTGCTGTCCTCTTCATGTGAGGTTTCACGCCCGCTCAAGTGCAGACCATCGACCACCTCTTGCAGCGCTCCCGCGCTGTCGACCACCCTGCAGAGCGGTAGCAGGCCAGCCCTGCTGCAGAGTACGCGCAATTGCAGCTGCAGTTTGAGTACGTCAGCAGCGCCACTGTCGCGCGGCTGCCAGCCGCTGCCAATCTGTTCCAAGAGCGGGCGCTGGAGCGCTTGGCGCCGGGTTCAGTTGCTGTGCACAAGATAACCAGCAGACTGCGCCAGCTTGAGCGCGTGCTGTTCGATGGGGAGCGCCCTGCGCTTGACAGCCAGCCCTGCGCCTCCGCTATTGCTGCCCTTGCACAGTCTGAGAATCACCGACTCATGGCCAGCGTCACCCGTGCATCATAGAAGGTGCGATGGCATGGAGGGGTAGTGCTGCCTTGCAACTGCTGCTGCCTGCCATTGCGCCACTGCTGTGGCTGCTTGGGTCTGCCTGTGGAATCTTGGTCATTGTTAGTGCTGAAGTTTCTGCTGCATTTACCTGTCGCAGTGGCAGCTGCTTGACTTAGCTCATTCCCCGCGTCCCAGCGCTCGGGTGAGCAGAAGCGGCTGCGGCGAGCGAAGCAAGCGCTGCGCGCACGCATGGAGCCGGACCTGAACTGCCTGCACCAATGGTTGGGGGCCGGGTACATATGCTTTGCCCTGCTGCCAACAACTTACAGCAGCATGCAGCAGCCGCCGGGACTGCCAACAAATGGGATGCAGGTGCGGGTTTGTGTAGCTTGCGTTGCTTGCTTCTGCGGCAAGCCATGCAGCGCAAGCTTTTGCATTAAACTTTCACCCTTCCTTGGTGTTTGCACCCCCTGCAGAGGCTGTATGCCGCGGGATGTAACCCTGGGAGCGCCACGCCGCTGCACCCTCTGCTGCTGCCGGCGCGACCACAGCAGACCTCATCACACAACTGCGCACGAACACCCTGCAGCAGCTTTGGAGCGCGCCAGCCTTTAACAGCTCATGGACGGGAAGAGGAGCAGCAGTACTGCGCTGATCTCCTTATGTTGCTGGCGGAGCAGTTGCATGACGCCTCGCAGCAGGCCAAGGCTGCCAACAATGCGTTTGCCAGTGACAACTGGAGCATAGTGTGTTACAGTTAATATATGTGTTACAGTTAAAGTCTGCCTATGGTCAATCACTGAACCGTCGCAGACTGTTGTGCATGAGGTGAGAGTGAAGGGTGAGGGTGAGGCAAGGGGAGCGGTGACTTTGAACGTTGACACGGTGGAAACTGTTTACAGTGATGATGAGGATAAGCAGAGCATTGACATGTAACAATGTAGTATGAACAAGGGCAGTTTTCCAGCTCTGCTTGGCACGCTTGCTGGGCCGTGCTCATCCACTGGCATCTGGCCATGCACAACCACCGTCAGAGGGATTAGCTTGCAAAGCAGCCACGACACCCGCTGCTGTAAAGGTCCCGAGAGGTGTGGTGTTGTTTGCGTTGTAAGGGGCAACAGGGGTGGCAATGAAAGAAGACAGGAGGGAGAAATGAGGGAGAGGGCCGTCAGCTGGTGCGCTCGGGACAAGGAGCGGGGAGGAGGCAGGTCTGGGTGGGCGCTGAACAATTCCATCAAGTTGTCAGGTAACTGATCTTCAGATGCGGCCCTGCTTGCTTCAACAATGGCGCAGGCGCGCTCCAAGGGCGCCAGCAGAGCTGCTGCCTTACGGATGCAGGCTGTATCCAACCCACAGGAGGCGGCCAGTTGTACTTGCAGCTGCATGGAGCCCGTTACCTGTACAGGGGCACGGCGCATAATGAATCAGTGCACTGTCAGTGTGCAGACACATGCAGAGGGCAAGCCTGCTTGCTGCCCATCTGGACTGCTCCATGGATGGGCAAGAAAGCAACGTACGGAGCACACGCCGCCAGCATCACGCAGCTTGGACCAGAAGACATCCACAGGGATGCACTGTTCGCCATGAGGCTGGCCAACCACGTCAAAGTGTGTCAGTTGCACGGCATGGCGCTGCATGACAGCGAGCAACAGCGAGCGGCTTGGTTTGTTAGTCGCCACTACAACATTATCTCCCTCCATGGCAAGGTCGCAAGGAAGGTTTGGGGGGTAGTTGCCCAACAACACGCGCAGCGCCCAGCACCTTGAAACTTGCGGACTAAGGTGGGTAAAGGAGCCATCATCTTCAACCTGCATCAAGCGAAGGAGCAGCAGCCGGGTGGCATGCAGAAGCAGCCGGGGGGGTATTGAGCAGCGCAGGGCTGGCCTGGGCGGCATGCGGAAGCAGCCAGGGGGGACTGAGAGCAGCGCAGGGCCGGCCTGAGCGGAATGCAGAAGCAGCCAGGGGGGTACTGAGCAGCGCAGGGCTGGCCTGGGCGGCATGCAGAAGCAGCCGGGGGGTACTGAGCAGCGCAGGGCTGGCCTGAGCGGAATGCAGAAGCAGCCGGGGGGACTGAGCAGCGCAGGGCTGGCCTGGGCGGCATGCAGAAGCAGCCAGGGGGGTACTGAGAGCAGCGCAGGGCTGGCCTGGGCGGCATGCAGAAGCAGCCGGGGGGGATACTGAGCAGCGCAGGGCTGGCCTGGGCGGCATGCAGAAGCAGTCCGGGGGGCTGAGAGCAGCGCAGGGCTGGCCTGGGCGGCATGCGGAAACAGCCAAAGGGAGGGGGCGGGGGGCAGGGGGGGGGGGCGGCAACAAGGCATGTAGACTCTCACCTTCAGCTGACCCTTCTCAATATTTTGCAAGGTGACCTTGCAAATCTGTGCACCCTCTTCCACTCTTCCACGAAGCAACTCCGGTAATGCTGAAAGTGGCACAAGTTCTTCTCACCGCCTGGGGAGTGGGTGAGCACGCCGCTGTGGGTTAGTCGGTGGAGGCAGAGCAGGGCGGCGCTTACGCATGCCAGCTTCGCAGATGTCAGGGCAATCAAAGCAAATCCTCACCCAATTCCACCAGGAGAGTGTGAACAACCTTCCACATGTCCCCAAGATCGGCGCGGAGTTGCTTGCTGGGCGGCAACTGCTTGGCACAGGCACCGGCTGCCATTCCTGTGGTCAGGCGCGGCTGCCGCAGCTCAACACCATCTAGGCTGTCAAGACGGCCTTTGGCATGCTGCAAGGCTACTTCTTCCGCTGCCGCCACCTGCCGCGCCAGCACAGGGCAAAAGCCCTCTCGAGAAGTGAGATACACTCCCTGAAAGTGGTGTCGTCTTCTGCTCCGTGGTGGCAAAAGCACCCCACTGGCCGTCATGCATCGACATGAGCAGCGCACCCTGCGGCGGCGCAAAACTTGCATCGCTGCAGTGTCTGAAGAAGCGCCTCAAGCCCTGGCTGCAGCATGCCAGCTTCACTGTCCTCCTCCGAAGCCGCTAGTGCTGCGGAGACCAGTTCAACGTCACTTGAAACTGCCTGCTGCAGATGCTGCTTGTCTTGCCCAAGGCTCCTTACTGCATCAAGTGCTTTTCTCGCTGTATTTACGGCTGTTGCTGCCTGCTTGACATAGGCTGCGACGCTAGGGGTGCTGCCAATCCTTTCCGAGCATTGGCTATCAGTTGCTCAACTTGCACCGTGATTCTGCCTGCCTGTTGTGCTGCTCCGCCCGCAACAGCTGTTGCCTGTTGAGAGGTGGAGGGCTGATCCATATGACCACTCCCCTGCTGCTGCTGCTGTTGCTGCTCTGACAAGCTGCGGGCAGGCTGGGGATAGGCAGCGCCGCCACTGAAGGCGGCTGTGCTGCAGCTTCCGACAGGGCCGCTGCGAAGACTGCGCTGTCCAGGTGACTAATCTGCACGAGAGTGATAGGCAATCAAGCCTGGCAAGGTAAAGGCCCGAGACCATAAACGGCGACCCAGTTGGCGTCCGCGCACCTGGAGGCATCCAGACCCTCCATGGAAACACAAACAGGAATTAAGTTTAGAAATAAAGTCTAAGGGGCATAGAGCAGGAGTTGGGCGACGGGTGGGCACCGAGAGCTCTGGCAGGGCTGCCTGGGGCCGGTGGAGGGGCTGTGAAGGTAGTGGAAGCTTAAGAACAGCCTCAGAAGCGACAAAAGTCTCGGAAAGATGCTGCCAGACACCCTGCCAGAGCCCTGCATGTGGGCCTGCCAGATGAGCCTCAGTGGCAGGCTCTGGCAGGCCACCCTGGCTCTTGACGTCCACCTGGCAGGTTTAATTATCATGATATCGAAGACCTGCCATGATATATCACCCTGGAAGCGTGGCATCGAAAAAACCTGCAATTGAATCGTTCAGACGCTCTCAAGGCTCGGGTCGGGGCACCCACGTTTGAGAGGTGAAGTTGATTGCTGCTCACGTTCTTACTCATCGCGCAGTTTAGCTTATATCCTCATGTTCGATCTCTGCAGCTCCTCCGTGCGGAGCCGGCGCCAACTTGCCCCATCGCTTCTGGCTACGCGAGGTAGGGCAGCCAAGGCTGCAGCTGGTGTTGAAAGTAACAGCATACGTCAGAAAGATGTAATCCTGACTGACACCTCACACTGCGCGTGAAGCGCTCACAGCTGGCTGTTGCCCTGCACCGCTCTGCAGCATGACTACCAAGCCCTTGCTCCCGCGCCGGAGGGCGATTTCGCTGCTGGTGCTCATTCCCAGCCTCATTGCAAGCGGCCTTGTCTTGCGGTCCTGGCATGCTGAGGCTCTATGGGCAGCCAGATCAGTTACCTCCCAGGCGGGACTGCTGGCAACGTTCCCGCCTGTGGCGCAGCGGCGACTTGCCTGGCTCGAGTGCCTGGCCGCGCAGAGGGCGCGCCTGCTGGACACCATTAAACCGCTGGTCAGCATGGAGCACCCAGTGGCCTTGATTGGAGCGCCGCTGCACTGGAACCTTGGCGACTCATTCCTGTGGCTGGGTTCCGAGCAGCTGGTGGCGGCGTTGGGAACCGTGCCCTTGCTCTGCCTGTTGACGCCCTGGAAGCCCGGCCCTGGAGCCCCTGCACCTGGGACAACCTGCGCCAGCACCTGGGCCCCTCTGGCACTGTGCTCTTCCAGGCAGGCGGAAATTTTGGGGATGACTACTTGGGGCCCCACCGCCAGCGGATGGACGTCCTATCCAAGCTGCCCAGCAACCCCGCGGTGGTGCTGCCGCAGTCGGTGCACTACACCAACGCAAGCCGCGCGGAGCAAGATGCGGGTGTCTACACCGGTCATGGCAGCGTCGTCGTCCTGGCGCGCACTGCTGGCAGCCTGGCAGCGCTGGAAAAACACTTCCCAAAAACTCCTGCGCTGCTCGTTCCAGACATTGCCTTCATGCTGGGCCCACAGCTGCCCAACTGCCAGCCCGACGTGGACGTTTTCTTCCTGCTGCGCCGTGACAAGGAGCGCGGCGGGGGCGCGATGGGGCTGCAGGCTGCGCTAGCGCTGCTGGAGCATCGCGGCCGCAGCCACGTCATAGCGGAGTGGGACGAGTGGCGGGCCTCGAGCCCCAGCAAAGCAGCCATGCCGTGGAACAATTTGACGTGGGCAGAGGCACACGCGGCAGCGCTGCCGCAGTTGCGCCTGCAGGTGGCAAACAACATGCTGTGCCGCGGCCGCGTCGTCGTCGCAGACCGCCTGCACGCCATGCTGCTCGCGCTGCTCATGGGCAAGCCGTTTGTGGGCTACGACAACTCGCTCGGCAAGCTGTCAGACTACCGCAGCACCCACCTGGACGCCGACACACGCTGCCAGCCGCACCACACCCTCTCCTTCTTCCGGAACAATGTGGGCGAGGCGGCGGGCACCGCTGTAGAGCTTCTTGACCGCGGCCTGGCGTAGCCAGCAGCTCCTCAGCCTTGTTAGACGCGGCCTCAGTACTCTTGCATTCGTCTCTTTATGCTTGTTTCAACCGCACTTACATGTTGCCACCGGTAGTCTGTTCAGGTGGACTGGGTGAGCAGGGTGCACAGGCTGACAGGTGTGTGTGCATCTGTCGACTGTTTGCAACTGCACAGTGTGGAGACTTTCAAGGTGTTTAGGATCGTTTTGCATTTGCAGTGAACAATGTGCCAATCCCCTGAATGTGTACAGGAGGGCTGTACAGTAGGGCCAGCATTCGGCAACCATCTCGCGCAACCAATTGCACTCAGAGCCTGCAACGGGCCAAACAGCAGCTTGATTGCAAGGCGCCGCCACACAAGCCGGGCAGGGCCATGGCCTCCCTCGCTGGCTCGCCGCGAGAGCATCAAAAACGCACCGTCCAAAGGAGTGGAATTGTGCCGGGGGACGGCGGGCGCCGGTCCCCAGCAGCGGCGGCGGCCAGCCGCCGCCCTGTCTAAGGCTGAGCTTCGAGCCAAGGCGGCCTTCCGGGCCTGCAACCGGTTTGTGTTTGCTTGGTATCACCATGAATAAGGTTTCAGGATTCCTTGAAGGTGACAATGTGAGGTTGTGGGCAGTTTCCTGTGCTGTTTTGTTGCAGGCTCATGGAGGATGGTGCCAACAGCGAGGCGCAGCTCTGGATGATCTCCCGCGTGATGAGCGGCGAAGAACTCGTCCAGGTTCGTCATTTTTTGTCAAGCATCTCCGCTGGAGCGCTCATCAGTGCCATTCACAGGGATGCTGAAGGGCGGTTGGCACCACCTGTCTCGTCACCTGCTGCTGCCGCTGCTGCTGCCCTCGGTCCGGCCCTGCGCAGGCGGCTGAAGAGCGTGCCATCGCCGGCAAGTGCGGCAACCCGCTATGCCTGCACCCGCCAGCCACCCCGCAGCCCAGTAGCAGCGGAAAGCTGCGGGGCGGCGCTGTCGCCGCGGAGCAGCCCCTTTACTGCAGCGAGGGGTGCGAGGGCGCCGTGCGGGGCTGGGCCACACACCTGGGTAGCGGCGCAATGGCACTGGAACGTTTTACCCGCATGTACCACCAGGTGCAGCAGGAGTGGCGCGCCCAGGCGCAGCAGCAGCAGCAGGGAGCGGCAGCCCAGGCCGCCCCCTCCAGTGCAAGCAGTGGCGTGGGAGGCGACGCCCTGGCGGGATCACAAGCAAGACCACCCTGGCGCCGCGGCTGGCAGTTGAGCAAGCAGAGGTGAAGCGAATCGGAAGTGACGCAGGCCAGTTTGGCGACTTCAGCCGGAAGCCGGAGCCGCGGCGGCAGGCAGGCAGCATCGAGCTGCGGCAGCCGCCCAGGGGCGTACTCAAGAAGGCATCGCGCTATGCGGCGGGCAACCAGAGCATGCCCATTATGCTGGTGGAAGTCAAGGTGGGTTGCAGTTGCTGGCGGCAATATGGTGTGCAGTTGAACAACGCCATGCCGCTGGCAGCTCGCTGCGGTGTGCCGCGCAGGGCGATGTTGCCCGGAAAGGGACACGGGCCACTGGGCCCCCTCCGCCTGCCTGCCTCAGGCCGCCAGTCGCCCCTCTTTTACCCTGTACCGTACCGTACGGACACCGCCTGCCCCCACCCTTGGGACCGTGACAAGGCTCCTGTGAGAGTATTCCTGCTCCCTCCACAGGAGCGACAGCCGGAGTTAAGGGCAGCGGAGACAGCCTCCGGGCTGGCACCGCGCAGCAGTGGGTGCGCCGCCGCTGCGGTGGAAGGGTACGTGCCGCGGTCGTCGCGGCGGCAGCAGCAGCGCCAGCGACGGGTGCGCTTCACCGACGAATTGCCTGATGAGGCAGCTGAGGCGTCTGAGGCAGCAGCGGAGGCACAGGAAGCTGCAGCAGAGCCAGTAATGGAAGGGGCAGCCGAGCCAGAGTCTGCAGCGGGTGACCATATCCCTGCGGCAGGGGGCCAGTCTCAGGGGCCACAGATGGCTGGGGTTGTCGGGGCACGGCAGCGCCTCTGTCACAGGCGCAGAGCGCAGGTGGCGCAACACAGCGAGCTGTCGGGGGCAGCCAGCCCAGCAGCGTGCTGGTATTTGAGATGCAGCATGGGGTCAGCGCTGCCGACGGCTTGGCAACGCAGCTTGGGCGGTTGTATGTCGCAGACTCATCGACACAGGATGCCGCGGCGGCGGCGCCATCCCCAGCGCAGGGCAGCGCCCGTGCCGCGTCCAGCAGCATTGCCATCCAGCCCATCCCCTCCACCGCTGTGCATCGGGAGTGGCTGGAAGTGCCCCAGTTCTACGCCCACTCCCCTGTGGGCAGCAGCAGCAGTCTCGCGGGCTCATTTGCCAGCCCAGCAGGCAGCGTCGGTAACCTGGCGGCGCTGGCCAGCAGCCCGCAGCCTGCGAGGTTACTGGGTGCCATTGCTGCGGCACCTGTTAGCCCACCGCCGGGCTTGCCCCGGCCGCCATCCAGCCGTGCAGGTTCTCAAGCTGATCAAGAGCGGCAGGGGCAATGGGCACCTGCCCGCCAGAATGATGCAGCTTCAGAGCAGCCGCAGGCGCAGCAGGATGAGGAGGGGCGAGCGCCGGGGACGGGCCAGCCCCTGCTGACTCGACACCAGGCGCAGCAGCTGCAGCGCGCCTTTCCGCCGCTCGTCGCCTCGTTGCCGCCTGAATTGGAGGCCATGCTCGCATCCTCCGACTCTGAGGCGGCCAGCGAGGGGTCGGAGTCTGACAACTGGACGGCCAGCGACGACGAGGCAGACGCGCTGGGTAGCGAGAGGTGCGGTGGTGTCAGCGTGTGCGACTGTGTTGTGTGGTGGTTAGTAAACGGGCATGGGCTGGGCTGGTGTGTGTGAGTGCATGCGAAGCGTCTGCCATCAGGCTGCTGGTTCAAGCCCTGCCAGGAAAGGAGGAGTTCTATTCCTGCGTACTCTCCCCTCGGGCGGTCTGCAGCCCGCACCCCATACCGCCACGCGTGCCCACACTTGAGACACATCTGCACCCCCTCCACACACACGCAATCACACACACATCCCGAACCTCAACCCACATATTCATTCCCACACACCGCAGCTCCGAAGATGTCGATGACGGCATAGACGCGGGCACATCATCGCGGTACCGCCTCCAACTTTCTTTCTTCGGCACGCTCTTCACCCATCTTGAGGCCTGGGTCACCCGCGACACAGGTGGGCACCGTTTGGCAGCTGCAGCAACCACAGTTGCACGTGTGGGGCCGCTCCTCTCAGTTAACCAAGTGGCCTGCTGCCTGGCGGCGCGGCTGCCTGCACTATGGCTGCGTTTGTTAAAAAGAACCGAGAGACAGCCACACCCTTTTAGGGCCCCTTTGCCTCTGGCCTGCTGAAGTATGCCGACGTACTGCGACCTCGTCGCGGCCCTTGCCCTGATCACCTCTCCACCACCCACCAACCGCCCTCGGACATCACACACACACACACACACACACTCACAGACACACCACCCCCGCTTGCCCCCACTCGCAGTGGAGCTGCTGGCAGCGGGGCCAGAGGCAGAGCTGGCCCCTCCGCCGCCGCTTGCGCCCGAGGTGCTTGCCGTGCTGCGTCGCGCGCTGGCGGCAGCGCTGCCGCCCGTGCTGGGCGCGCTGCGCTGTGCTGCGCCGCACGGCCAGGTGGAGCGCGCTGTGGACGAGCTGCTGCGCACGCTGTGCGTGACGGGACCGCTTCCTGCCTTCAAGGTGAAGCGAGGGCCCTATGTATGCTTAAGGGGTCTGAAACGGGCGGGGAGTTGTTTGCCTTTACAGCCTCCTTACTTGTTGCTTCTTTATGCCCACTTGCTTCCCTGTGGTGCTGGCGCCTCCGTGGCGTGCGCTCGCCCCCGCCGCCTGATCACACACTCAATCCCCTGTCCGCGTTCTCCATTGCTGTGCACAGGTGCCCCAATGGCAGGTGGTGGCAGCGCTGCTGCTGAAGGCCCTCTCACTGGAGCGCTGCCCGCCGCTGCGGTCGTGTTTTGAGACGCGGGACGCCATATCGCGCCTGCACCGCCTGCTGGCGGGGCTCAGCTTCACAGTGGAGGAATTTTGGGCGGCGCTAGAGCTGCTCTGCCCCGCTGAATGACGACTGCAAGTAGCAAGACGAAGTTCTCAATGAAATGCGCTTGCTTTCTCAATGGTGTCACGGCAGGAAAGTGATGAGAAATGCCAAAGATGGTGTTTGTTGCCAACTGACGGCTGCACCGCCCAGGGCCATAGGCATGAGGCACGTTTCAAATTCAAACGAAACAGTGCGGCCATGCGGACTCTAAGAGACCGAGCAGCTCCTGCCTCCTTAATGGCCCATCCCCCAGGCTGCGTGCTGACGGTCGAGAATGCACCTGGCAAGTCTGCAATGTCAACCCCGAGCGTGGCATCGACGAAAGTTTGAGTGAATCTCTCAAAGAGTACAAGTATCCCCTCAACTGTGCCCTGAAATGCCCCTTTTTGTTTGAAGACATGTGACTGTAATACTTCCGTGCCGAAGTCATGCATGAAACGGCACCACGCTCGCCGCCACCAGAATCATGCCTTACTTTCTGACGATCATGACAGAATCTTCGACGATGGTGGCTTCTTGTGCAAACATGACAGCAGACGGCAATGCAAACGAGTGATCACTTTCCAGTGCCCAGGCGGCAGAGCTGTTTTTGGTGCTTTGGCCAGCTGGCAGGACACTGGCAGTATTCTTACACTAGAGTGGAGAGTATTGCCAGGGCCTGAGAAAAGGGTCAATGATGGCTTTACAGGGCCCACGCAACGGCGGTGGCAGCCGAGTAGGAGGAGAGCCTGGACGCACTGGAGCCATGTGCTGTTGGCAAGGGCTGTGTACTGCTGGCTTGCCATGAGCGGGCATAGCTGTTCAGTTTGGCAGACCTGTTGCCTGGGAAAGCCAGAGCAAACCGCTCTTTCTGCCGAAGTACTGGCAAGGCGGTGGCCCATCCCTGCTGCCAGTTTGGCAAGGTGTTTAGCAGCTTGGTCAAATGTTTGTCATTTTAACCCAAATCTTGCCAAAATTTGCATAATTAGGGCCCCGGATTATAATAGTGAAGGGGTTTTGTGACGTCACGACAGGTCAGCATGCACCTCGCTGACCGGCTTGTGCACGCGATAACAGCGTTTAGCAGCGACGGCTGCTGGAAATTCCGTCAGTGCACGCGCCGAGCAACGTAAAAATTTAGGTGAAGCAGAAAATCGCGATGGACGGCTTGGGTGGTGCGTGCGTTGACCGCTGCCTTGGTCGCGCCGAGGCGGTACGGTACTTCGGAAGCAATCGCGGTGTCAGGCGGCTAGCTCCTACAAAAGAGCGTTGTTTTGTGGATTCTATGCGCCAAATATGCATTCTCTGGCTCTTGTCTTTCTGACCAGTCGCAAAACGATCAGTGCGTTTGGTGGGTTTCTGTTCGTTTTTCATATCCATCAATGTCGCATCTCGACGAACTTCCGACTGCCCACTTCCGAATGGGCAGCGGGCAATACCTGCAGCGTTGTGACTTGCCGCCGCCGCTGTTGCGGAGCAGCGAGCTACGCTGCTGCCCGCCGTGAGACTCCAGCATGCACATCCCGCCCGTTGCGTGATTCACACTGACACAGGCGGGTGTCCTTGAGCTGCAAGCGGCACGCCTGCGCCCAACACCTACGTGCACGCAGGCGCATGTGTGTTGGGTAAGCAGCTCGCATGGCTAACCTGCCTGCAACCACTTAAGAGTGGGTGGGTGTGGCGCGCAGTCGGCTCACTCTCTCGATGCGTTTCATGCCAGTGGTCTTTCCCAAGTGCTCCCACTCCGCAATACACCCACGCACATCCCACTTGCATGCTCATACCATGCTGCATGCTTAGTGCTGGCCAACTGCACTCCTGATGTCATGCCGCCTTTCATGCCGCAAGGAGCCCAGCTGCTGGCCCAACCTGCCACTGTCCGACAGCTGTGAACAGCAAAATAGCAGCCATGCATCGTCAAGGGCGGCTATGTACGATTAGGATGCATGCTTACATAGCCGCCCTTCACGGCGGCAGCCCGCGTCTGTCCGTGCACACTATACTTCACGCACATTGTAGCAAGTCCTTGCACAGCTTGGGTGTGGCGCAGGTTCACCTATGCCCAGCAGCTCACGCATCCTACCTCCGAGCATTGTTTAATGTTCACATTGTCCCCACCTCGTCATCCACAACGTCATCACTTGCAGACCAATGGTCTGGCGGTAACTGGCAACTCCACTCAACCCCTGAAGCCCGGAGGGCGTCCTCAGACGGGGCCCCAAACCTCCTCAGGGCATTATTGCCAACAAGAAAGCCATAATGGGCAGTGCAAGAACCAAAGGCCGCGGCGGGTTAGTGAACATCAGCCGGTCCTGAAGTACGCATATGTACCGGTGAGCACCTGTCCTGGTTGTGCTGCTGGTTCTAGTTCACGCCGCTCCGCTGGGGGCGCCTTCGAGCTCGTCTCGTGTAAAGGGCGGAGTGTCGCTTTTCCCGCACCTGTCATCGCTGTCGTGCGACTCACTCGCCGTGAGAGCGCTGGAACGTGACATCAGAGCCTGAAGGAGCTGACCATTGCGCCAGCGCGGTCGTCGCTGACTGCAAAGGCGCCGCCGGCGGCCGCCCCTTGTGCCGCCGCTTTGTCAGCACTCGGTACAGTTGTTCCACCGCTCCTGGACGCCAGCGACACCTCTCATTCGTCATCAACTGCAAAGACGTTGCTGCAAGCACGCTGAAGGTGTGCATGCTAAGAAACAAGCTCCTCCTGCCGCACAGTTTCGACGCTGGCCCATACCTTCGGCGCAGGTCGTTTTTGTGGCCACCGAATGTAGCCCCTGGTGCAAGGTTGGCGGCCTGGCCGATGTGCTATCAGCGCTGCCAAGCGCACTTGCAGCCAGGTGGGGCAGGCTTGATGTGTCTCTGCTGCATGGCGATCGCATGCACAGACTGTCCTCAACTGAGTGTCCCCCACCAATCTGTGTGCTTCTGTGCTTAGGGGTTTGGATGTGATGACAGTGGTGCCGCGGTACGCGCCATACGCGGGGTTGGAGCCGACTGGAGTCAGCGTGCCACTAGACCTTCCGCCAGGTGTTGTGCCCAGGCCGACTGCCGGTGGCAATCACGCTGATGAGGCAAGCGGCAAAGCTGCAGCAGGCGATTTGGCAGCCAGCGCAGCAAAGCACGCTGCTGCGGCTGGGATTGAATTCAAGACAGCGCATGGTGAAAGTCAGGCGGAAGGAGGAGCCGAGGCGCTGCCGCTGCATGCGCAGCTCTGGGAATGTCGCCAGGGCAGCGTACGGCGCGTTTTTGTGGAGCACCCGCTGTTTGCCAGCCCAGGCAAGAACCCATCACAACGCCTCGGTGTCATTCCTGCCCTTCCTCACGGCCCAGCCTGACTTGGCTTGCAGATATATATGGCAGCACTGCGGGTGGCAGCAAGAGCGTGTACACGTATGCAGAAGCAGGGGACCACCCATATTCAGACCTGCGATATTCGGTGCTGTGCCAGGCTGCGTTGGCTGCCCCTGTCCTGCTGGATGATGCGGCAGGGGACGGCAACTCGAACCCCGCGCCTATGGCGCCGGTCGTGTTTGTGGCGAACGATTGGCCCACCGTGCTGCTGCTGCTGCAGCTGCAGTACAGCGTCAGGGCAGCGGTCGCGGGCGGCGCTACCCCTGACTTGGCTGCCAGAGGCGGAACGAGCAGCGACGAGCTGGCGGCCTTGCAACGTCTGCTTGTAGAGCGCCTGGCGCCCCGTGCGGCAAGCGTGTACTGCATACACAACCTGGCATACCAGGGGCTATTGCCGGCTGAGGCCTTTGCACGTCTAAGCTTGCCCCAGGCAGCGCTCCCAGCGCTATGCACGAGTACAGACTGGCGCAAAGTGTTGATGGCCAACGTTGGGATTAGCCGCACCTGTTCCAGCCAACATGCCGTGCAGGCAGGCACGCAGGCTGCCGAGTTGGCGGCCCTGGGCCGCTGCTGTTCAAGTGATGCACTTGATACACAAGGCTGCATCAAAGCAGCAGCAGCAGCAGCCGATCAAGCATTAGTGCTTTTAAGCAGCAGTCCACCTGATGCAGAGGCAGCAGCAGTGGCCCCTACAGCGGCTGGCGATTGCCCCAACGGGCAACTGAACCAGATGCGCGCTGCTTTACTCACAGCAGACTGCTTGGTGACTGTGAGTCGAGGATACGCGTTGGAGGTGCAGCAGGCAGGACCTTTTAGCTGCGGCATGCATGGAATCTTGGCTGAGCGGGGTATCAGGCAAGCGCAGAAATCAGGGTTGCAAGTACAGGCTGTAGCATGCTGCGCCCACACCTGCACCTGCCTCTCACGCTTGACCTGTTTACGCGTGCAGGGGCATCATGAACGGCTTGGATACAGAGGAGTGGGATCCAGCTGCAGACCCCCACCTGCCACCAGATTGTCGGTACAATGGTGAGCTCCTGAGGCAGTTGCTTTCACAGCTCATGCACGCACGGCTGCTCGGCTGCCATGAACGTCCTGCTCTTGATACCTGCCCCATTCGCTCATGCACTACAGCCAGCACCGTAGCACGTGGCAAGGCGCACATGAAGGCGTTGCTGCGAGAGCGCTTGGGGCTCGCCGCTGCTCCTGATGCCCCGCTCATCGGGTTTGTTGGTCGGCTGACACGGCAAAAGGGTGTGGATGTCGTCATGGCAGCAGTGCCAGCCTTGTTGGTGGGGTCGCAGGCAGCGGCACCCTGCAGGTGGCATGCTGAGCCAGCAACCAAGGATGAGGGTGATTCCCCTTGTCAGCCTGCTCCTGCGCAATACATCCCGGATGTGGATCGGCAAAGTATGCAGCTCGTTCTCTTGGGCACTGGCGAGGTGAGCGTTGCTTTATTCTGTTCTAACCAGCCAATGTGCATAGAGTCTGCATGGAAATGAGCATTCCAAACAGTGTGCATGTATCGTCATGATGCAGCCTTGGATGGAGACCGCACTGACGGGGCTAGAGCAGTCGTTCCCAGGCCAAGCAGTTGGCCTCACCACATTCTCAGGTCAATATGATTGCCTAATGGATGCAGAAGGTCCTTATGCACTACATGTTTAACCTCACCACTGGCTACCTGATTGCCATTTTTGCAGAAGAGCTTGCGCACTGGATCATGGCAGCATCCGATTTCGTGCTTGTGCCATCACGGTTTGAGCCGTGCGGCCTGGTTGCGCAAGCAGCCGCTCGGTATGGAGCCGTGCCCATTGTTTGTGCGGTGGGCGGCCTGAAAGACCTGGTCACAGATGAGGTGGGCACAGCATGACTGACGTGGCCTTTGACGTGAAGACAGCACATTCTTGAACAGTTGGTTGAAGGGTGCCTCTGCTGCAGGTGGGCTACACTGTTCCAGGCTTTAGCCACAATGCCTCGGCTGCAGACCACCGCCAGAATGTGCATCAGCTGCTAGCAGTGCTTCAGAAAGCTGTGGCAGAGTTCGGCAGCTCGCGCTACCGCACACTGCAGCAGAACTGCATGGCGCTCGACGTCTCCTGGGAGCGTCCAGCTGAGGAATGGGAGAGCCTGCTTTGTCAAGTGATCCATGACAGGGTGCAGGCTGCATTCTGCTAGCCACTTCTGTGAATCTGTCGCGTTCCACTATGCTCATACTTATTTGCCTTCTACTGCAGTACTCTGGCCGCAAATGCCACTCTGTAACTTACATGGTAAATATGGTACACAGTCGTGGGGTGCTAGCTGTTGCTGGTGGTGGCGCTGCTGCTGATACCGCTGCCGCTGGCTTTCAGGTCAAGCTCGGCAATTTTCCCGTTGCCGTCAATATGGAGCGTGGTGTAATTGTCGTTCGTATAGATGCATGCATCAGAGGCAATCCGCATTGCTTTGCGAGCTGCAGGGCAACGTTGAAAGCCTGCCTGAGGAAGTGACTCGTATGCTTGTTGAAGCATCGTAGCCGCTCACAGCAGCATTTCCAGCCTTACCAATGGCTAAAGCATCCATGCCGGGCTGATCAATGAGGGCACGTGCAGCAGCAAGACAATACGGACTGCCACTGCCGATTGCAATGATGCCATCATGCGGCTCCAACACATCGCCGTTCCCAGTGATTTGCAGAGACTGATGTCGGTCGGCCACAATCAACGCTGCCTGCATGCATGGATGGGCGGCAATGCATGCATCACCCAACCGATACTTTGAGAAGTTCCAGGACACTGTCCTGGCTTACGTCTAGCCGTCGAAGGAACTTGTCTGTCCGCCACATTTTGGCCAGCTCAACAGAGGCCCTGCAGAGGCCAAAAGCAATCCGTGGCACAAATGTGGTGGCGCATAATGATGCAGTTACTTGGCCTGCCTTGTCAACTGCCCGGAGTGCTCTTCAAGCTTGTGTTCCAAGCGTTCAAAAAGGGTGAATGCATCGGCCGTGGCACCTGCAAGCACGTGAAGGCGGTACATTACGAATGCAGCGGTTACCGGAAGCCGCTCAATCGCGGGTGTCAAACCTGCAAAGCCCCCAATTGCGCTGTCCCCAATTTTACGGGTCTTCTTGACATTTGGCTTTACCACTGTGCCTCCCATGGTGACCTGCCCATCTGCCACAAGCACCACCTGCAAGAAAGGCGTAGCGGGGCAGGCCGAAAGGTGTGTGGAGGGCACCGGCTCGGGGTGGCCCTGCAGAAGACGACAGCAGCGGAGCATTACAAACTATTATGTGGTGCCGATTACCTGCCCATCTTTTCGGACACAGAGCACAGTGGTGGCGTGAGTTTGCGCGTGGCTGTGACTGCTGTATGTTGATCTGCCGCACCAAGAGAGCCTTGAAATAATGTTGTCCAGATTACTTTGAACAACAGGTTGAGCGGCAGCTGTCACAGAAGGGGGCGCCCCCGGGCTGCGTCCCACAGCAAGCGCACACGTCCGCCACTAAGCATAATCTCACGCACTGAAGCAATCGAGCGGTTGGATTGGGCGCGGGAAAGCTTCGTCTTCAGGGATGTGCGGTACTGCTTGAAGGGTACAACTCAAGGAACCCATGGCCATGGACTCTGTCTCCAATGCTGGCAAAGAGCCGCAACCAACCCCGATGTTTTGAGTCACACGGACAGGATGGTGGGAGAGCAAAGTTCAGACATCAGCCCCAGGGGTTGGGCGGCCCTCAGGGTAGCAAAATACGTAGTTTTGATTGGGTCATTTCTCTGGTACGTAGGAGTCAGCAAGGAAGCCACGCTAGACTGCCGCCGCGCAGGCACACCCTGCCCGCCTTCCTTCCGTTGTCGCAGTCAATTATTATCAATTATCTTCCTTTCCGGTTGCAGTCTCAATAGTTCATTAAACATGATCAACAAGTGGGCACTTGGATTCTCTGGGTTTCGTTTTCCGTTCCTACTGACATCCTGTAAGTTGGCGTGACTTGGCATGCAGTTGCAGTTGCTTTCACAAGGTTCTTGAGCCTTTTGTTCCGTCTTCACTTCTGGTTTCAGGTCACATGGCATTCAGCTTCACGGTGCTCGCGCCCGTGGCAATGCTGCAGCCCTGGGCAAATCATGTTGCTACGTTGCAGAAGCAGTGGCGGGGCATTGTTTACATTGGCTCTTTCATGGCGCTGAACATCGGTGAGGCACGAGCCCTTCAAGCCCTCGACCACTGTGTGCTGCCAATGTATGCCAATTATCATGCATCTCCTGCAGCCCTGAACAACCTGAGCTTACTGGATATCTCGCTGTCCTTGAGCCAGATCATTCGCTCTGCTATCCCTGTGGTGGCCTGCATCCTGGCAGTTTTGGTTGAGCACAAGTATCCCACCAACTGGGAGGCAGGCTCCCTAGCGATCCTCTGCCTGGGAGTCATGCTGGCTGTGTGGCAGGGTACCGTAACAGGCAAGCCCTACGCCATTTTGTTCTCCATATCAGCAACCGTCTCCAATGGCCTCATGATGACCTTCTCCAGCAAGCTTATGAGGTAAGGGTTTGTAAGTGGAAGGCCGTTCCATCACAAGACGCTTGTTGTGATCAACCACCACTGTTGCTGTTTTCTGCAGCGAGAAGCTGGATGTAATGCGACTTACGTTTTACATGAGCCCAGTCAGCCTGGCGTGCTTGGTGCCGTTCTTCTGGGTGTTTGAGGTGCGACTTTCAGCTCAATAGTCGCATCAGCAGTGAGATAATGCGCGTCGCTTGATAGGTGAAGCTTCCTCTCTGCATTGCAGCGCGAACGCTTCTTCCTAGAGTATTGGCCGGTGAATGGAAAGAACGCAACTTTCATCATGTTAGTGAGCAGCATCAACGCTGTCCTTTACAACCTCTCCCACCAAGCTATGATCAAGAATGTCACTGCGGTGGCAACAACAGTCATTGGCGAGATTAAGATTATTGTGCTTCTTGTTCTCTCCGCAATGCTTCTGGGTAGGTTTGTGTTTGCATCAAGCATGCACCCTCTTCTTTCTGCCGAGTTTAGGTTTATGTGCTGCCAAGTTTCGACTTTCTGTGTTTGGCCAAGGGCAAGGCAAACAAACTATTCGTTGATGCGCAATCCGCTTGCCAATGCAGTCTCAGTCTTCTCTGTTATGGTCCTTGCAGGCGAGAGCAGCGAATTCACAGCAAGAATGACTGTCGGCTGTATCCTGGCGCTTGCTGGCTTTGGAGCATACAGTTACTGCAAGTTGTCGGCTGTTCAAAAGGGCGCGTCTGACACCACAAATAGAGGGCCGAGCCCTGGTGAGGAGGAAATGGAGCCCCTTGTCAAAGTCAGCACATGATTTTATTTTTCCAGGATTGCATTGTTGATATAGATTGCACATCAACAAACCCTCTCACCCGCTTGACGACTGTTTCTCCGCGGCAACCTCCCGCGTACCCTTTATCGTCCTTGTTTTACAAAAGAGATATACAAACTGTGCACCAGCCCAGCCCATGCAACAAGTGCATGAAGGTGAACCACGCAATCCCATCACCCCACATTGCTGCTTGGCCCCGCCGAAAGACCAGGAAAAGGCAGCGGAGGCACTCCGCAGTGCGCAGCAACACCCGGAGCAATTTGAAGCTGGACAATCTGGAAATTATGGCTGTGCTGGCGGTACATGAGGAGCTACTGTGGCAGGAGGCAAGGCGCGGGTCGACATCACCAGAGCGGTGGCTCCACACTACAACAAAACGTGCTGCTCGTCCTTCGCCGGTGTCCTATAAAATGCGTGCCTAGAAGCCTTGCGTCCCATGTACCCCTTCAATCACAATCTCACCAAACCCCAGTCACAATGGAGTTGGCCATGCTGGGCATGCTACCCCTTGCACCTCCTGACCGTCCCGGGGCAAGCTCTCCGCCCGGCCCGCTGCGCAGCGGACAATGTGGAGGAGATGCAGGCGGCGGTGCGCTCCACCATCCAGCAGTGCTACGTGCAGTTAACGAACAGTATTCCAAGCAGCAGGCGGCGCTTGAACAGCAGCAGCGCAAGAAGAACCTCACCAAGTACATCCCGAAGGTGGCGGCAGCGCTCTAAATGGTGCTGCAGGCGGTGGCAGCGCAGCGTGACGGCGGCCCCGAAGGTGGGCCCATGTTGGGGAGGCTCAGCAGCCGCCTGCCCCCGACCGGAGGTGTTGATGTGCCGCCACTGCTCGCCGCCACGCGCTGCGGGCAGGCAGCGACACCACCTCTTCGTCTTTTCCCAAATGCACCTGTTCAGCTGCCCTGCCCTTTTCCAACCTCAGATTACCTCCCACCGCCCCGCCTGCAGCCAAGCAGCAGCGATGGGGACGCGGCGGCGGAGTATGTGGTGGACGGGTTGGGCGAGCAGGAGATGTGCCTGAGGCTTTGCTGGCTGCGGGAGCAACAAGTGGAGCAGATTGATGTGGACATGGTGAGCTGCTGATGCTGCACTAGGCAGTGCTGGGGTGCTGCTGCAAACGGCCAGCTCTGTGTGTTGCTTGCCTCTGTCGTGATTGCAGCCGTGGCCCCAGCTAGGGGCAGCCAGGCGTGAGATGATGGAGGACGGCTGCTCGCTGTAGACCTGCGACAGATTCCTGGTTCCAGATCACTTCTCCGCTCGTCTCCCGCCCCGCCCGGGCGTTCGAGTATCAGCTGCAGCATGCCGTCACCGAAGCGACGCAGGTGGACGCACACCTCGCACAGCTAGCGTCACAGCGCAGCTACGGGCCAGAGGCACACTGCGAGGTGGGCGTGCTGTGGCTGCTCAAAGAGGCATGAAGTGGTGGAGGACAGCGCTGGCAACAAAGCGGCGTGCGATAAGGCACGAACGGCGTGCCAAAGCGACAGCACAACGCATGGACGTGTTGCGAAGAGCGACTGCCGCCAGGCCTGGCAACGCCGCCAGTGCCCTCACACGGGCTACAGCCAAGAGCTGTAAGAGGAGTTGGTGATATGCCGCCGCAATGCGCCCCTCCTTGATTCCTGCCTCGGGAGCCAGTACACATCAGCTGGAACGGGCGATATGCGGGCAGCCAAGCGAGCGCTGTGCAAGTTTCAGGGGCGCCCCTGCTTATTACTGCAACAGGAACAAGTAGAAAGAGATCTGCCGGGGATCAGCACAGTGCGTGGGGGTGCTGAGAACTAGAAAACGGGCGCCAAATGCGGCCAAGAAACGCACGGGCGTCACAGCCTGGTGCCCTGCTGTGCGATGGCCTTAATGCCCGGGTGCAGCGGCACGCCCAGCCGCTGGAACTCGCTTGCATATACTTGAGCAACCTGCAGGATATGGGCAAGCATCGGCAGGCACACGCTGCATCAGCAACTGCAAGCTCAAGAAAAGAGCTGGCAGGAGCAAGGGACCAGCAGAAGCACAGCATCCACAGGCAGAGCCGCCACCTGCAGCCCACAGGCACATGCAGGGCATGTGCAGGCATTGGCGCTGTCAGGCAGACCCAGAAAGCCAACCCCCAACATCACTAACTGCAGCACAGGCACCGGCGAGGTGTGGCCCCACCTCGCGGCGGCGTTCGTCGAAGCCGGCGTAGCCGTGCTTCACGGTGGCCAGGAAGTCAAAAAGGTCGAAGTGGTCAGGGTCTAGCGGTGGGGCGCCGCCACCCATTTCCAGAGTGTGCAGCTCCAACATGTCCAGGGACGGCAGCCTCATGGCAGCTGCCAGCTCTCGCACCCGCATGTCGGGCGACAGCAGCAGCCCAGGAACCTCCGCCGCCACACCAGCCATGGCGCCGTGGATGCGAAAGCCCAGCACAAAGTCGCAGCAGCCGGCGAGGCCGTCGATCCAGGATTGTGCGTCGTAAAAGTAGCGCACGCGCCACGAGCGCAGGTACAGCCCGTTCAAGCGGTGCATGTTCTCCAACGTGTTCTCGTCATGCGGCGTCTGCAGTACCGCCACGCTGTTGGGGAACGGCTTGAACACGCGCTCCGCCAGCAGCTTCAGCAGCGACTCTGGGTAGGGCTTGTCACCCGGGATGTTGGGCAGGTAGACCGCCAGGCGCAGCAGCCGGGTCTCGTGCCGCCACCAAGGCGTCCCACTTCTGCTGCAAAGCCTCGCCCAGCCGCGGGTTGTGGTTGAGGAAAAAGGTGGGGCAGCCGAGGGGCAGCGGGCGGTGCAGGCCGTTGGCGGCCACAAGCGACGCGGTGAACTCGCCGCGCACCGTCACCATCCCTTCCGACTTCGCTATCATGCGCAGAAAGTCCTTCTGCTCAGGGCCCAGCCGCACACGGTCTGCGCCAGCGGAGAGCGGCGGCAGTGCGCCGCCCTGCTCGCCTCCACCGCCAACAGCGCCGGGCGCCGCTTCCTCAAACCGCACTTGCGACCCCACGCCAATCAGCATGATGGGGGCGGTAAGGTTTTTGAAGAGGCTTCGGTAGCGATTGGTCAGGCCCAGCGTGTGCCGCTTGCTAACGTTGACCAGCATGTTTGCCTCAGGCAGCAGCAGCGCCTGGATCGGAGCATCGTATGGAGGCGCCAGCTGCACCAGCTCGCTAGCATTGGGGTCCAGAAGCCGTTGCGCCGCTAGTGCCCACATCAGGTTGCCGCTGTTGTCGCTGCAGATGGGCTGCGCCTCCTTGAACGACAGGCCAGAGGGCGGACGCGCTGGGCTAAGCATCGCCCAGCCCTCGTGCACCCAACCGACTCGAACCCGGTGCAGGCCTGTCGCACTGCTGCTGTCCGTCTGGCCGCCACCCATGGCTGCCCGCAGCGTTGTGTTTGATAGAGTGGTTGTCTGGCAAGAAAAGAGCAGCCAGGCGGCGGCCGCTGCCACAAGGAGGCCGGCAAACAAGCGGCGGACCGAGCTGCCGGAGTGTGTTGGTGAACTCATTGCCACCATGCCTACATTGAAAGTCAGCAGAGAGAGGGACGTGGTTGGCGAAGAGCAAAGAACAAACAGTCGGGTTCAGCTCAAACAGCGAGATGGTCTGTATCTGAGCCTGTCAACTGGCATTTCAGCGCACCGTGACCGCTTTGAACACAAAGATATTCAAGGCAGCGTCCTGGGCGCCCGTCAGTTCGGGCAGCTGAAACCTGGGCCCCCTTCTGGGCGTGTGGGCTTGGAACTAATGCTGCGCAACAACAAGCGTTCGCGTGGTCCCTAATTACATGCTGCAGCGAGAGTCATGCACGTTCCGCTTGACTCATGGCGCAACAGAATGGTGTGGAATCTGTTTTCTGCTGTTTGTTCCGTTCATTTCGTACTGGAACGAGCGCAGGGGCAACCTGGAATAGGGCCCTCCTGCAAGCAGCCAACACCCTCTCAACTTTGTTCTCCAGTTGTCTGACCATTCCTTACAAGTGTGCCGCTGTCAGCACTGGGCACTAAATGATCAACCGTCGGTTGTTCTTGAACATCATGCGAACTCCCATGACCTGCAGAGGCGAAAAGCGACGAAGAGAGGGTTGGGTAGCGAATCAAATAATGCCCGACCAGGAACTAGCAGCGCGTGATGCGAACGGACGAGGCTGTCCCTCAAACGGACGCCCAGCATGTAGCGCGACTATCAGGCGCACACTACTGCTCAGCGGGATGGCTTGTCTGTAACTCACTTGGACGAAGCTGGCCAGCACTATGGTGCCACAGATGAGGAGCATGTAGCCCAGGGTGCGGCCGTAGGTGCTTTCTGCAGTACGAAGGTGCCGCACTGTACGGGCATAGAGGTACCGCTGCTCATTTGTCACATTCATCAGGTAGTAGTCCAGCCGCTGCAAACCCTGCGTTACCTCCTCCACCTGCTCCACAGTGCCTGCTAGGAGGCAGGCGTGTGGGCGTGTGTGATCGCTGGCGCAAAGCCACGCCTGGCGCGTAGGCAGACAGGAGGCCAGTTGTCTTCCTGCAGATGATCTCCATTGCCTGCCAACCACGGCAACGTTGCAGAAGGCAGGGCGGCACAATAGCAACCGCCTGCACCGCGGCCACTCACCCAGATGCTTTGGGTCAACGGCCGCAGGGGCTTCGGCGGGCGGCGCTGCGCTGCCACTCAAAGCTCGTGCCCACCAGAGACATGCTGTTGACTGTGAAGTAGCTGATCTTAACGATGACCGACGGCCGGAGGATCTGCGGGGTGGACAGCGCAGCACATCACCTTCCCAGCGAGGCACGGGTCGACAGGCGGGCGCGCCATTGGACAAGGGGCGCGGGCAGAGCCCCCCAATTGATAGGGGGCGAAGCCGCAGCAGCGACGGCTGCATGAGCGGCGATCGACCAGGCGCAGCACCGCACCTGCCCCTTGCTGACGCGGAAGCAGGCGCGCCAGGGTCCCTGCCCACCCTCAGCGGTCACTGCACCATTGGATGTGGGGTGGAGGGGGAGGGGAGGGGCGGCGACAGAACGATCTGATGGCAGGAATGAAGCTGCTGAAGCAGCACACCAGCGCAAAAGCATGCAGCAACACAAAGCGCAGCAGCTGTCTGCCACGCCTGCAATCTCCGTCTCGCTGACTGCGTCCTCCTTGTGCACGCTGTCGCCATTGGGCGCATACACGTTGAGGTCGACTGCTGCCTTGTTGGCCTCAGTGCCGTAGCGGCTGGTGATCTGCGGGCGACACGCAGCTGCCGCATCAGCGAGGACGCCCAGTGTCGAGCAACTAGGAACAGTGCAGAGGAAAGCAGGGGCGCTCACCACAAACCCGAGGTCAACAAGCACATGTGTGTGCTCCGGGCTCTGCTCCTTATGTTTTACCAAGTCCCACTGCGGCGCAGCAAAGAGGAACAAATGTGTTTACTTGCAGTGGCCAGCGCAGTCGAGCCCCCCGCCTGCCCTAGCAGGCGCTGATGGCGGCCAGCTGAAGTGTGCACCGCCAAGAGCTGTTACAATGCCCATTTGCACCTGATAATCTGGCATAAATTCCGTGATGCACTCCTCCCTGCAAGGCACGCGGAATCGGCGTCAGGAAGTTGAGCGTGGAGCAGCGGGACCCTGCATGGAAAAAATCAGGCTTCACACGACGAGCATGCTGAGTCTTACCTGCCAGCAAAAAGGCGCCAGGCCAAAGCATCGGCGATCCCACTCTGCAGAAAGACCAGTAATATGCTCACAGTTACAGCCGTTTTATGTTGCCGCATGATGCCCGATCGCAGCGAAAGGGCCACCACTGTCGACTGTGCACAAAACAGCCACGGGTGTACTGCTTGTGCAGTACTCCCCCAGCTGCAAAATTTTCATGACTGAATCTGTACAGGCAAAAGATGTGCGACCCATGCCTCCTGCTTTCCAGCACGTGCACGTTCGCAGCCTCTAGCTTGAAGCGAAAGGTTGGGACTGCTCTCCTCCTGGCCCGGCACAGCCCCTATCGCAGTACTTAGATATATATCAAATGACGGCCAGCAATGCCGGGCCACCAAAGCCAGGTTCGGGGGCCACGCCACCCCCTGCCTCCGCAGCCGCCGGCGCAGCTGCAGCAGGGGCAGCCAGCCGGGCGGCATCATGGGCTGGTGGCGGGAGTGCTGGCCACCCATGCCCCGGTAGTGGAACAGCAAGTGCGGGGAACTGTGGCACGTATGAAGAAAGCCAAGTTTGGCATGCCAGTGGATGTGAAGGTGCGCGGCGATCTGGCACTCGCGATGCCAGCCAGGCGCAGCATTGCTTTTGTTGTAATCTGTCTAATGAAGCAAAGGCATGCTTGGCCTGGTGTTATAATTTGCTCTTGTTGAGTTGTGTAGGTGGACTTCCTTAAGCCAACTATAGAGACGGTGCAGGAGTCGCTTGGCTTGGCCTGGGCGCAGCTGCCACCGCCAGTGCAGCAAGCTGCGCCGTACGCGGGCGTCGCGCTCGGCAGCGGCCTGCTCGTCTACGTGGTGCAGCAGCGGCGGCTGATGCTGCAGCGACAGCAGGCTGTGGAGCTGCGGGAGCAGCTGACGGGGCTGCAGAAGGAGCGGCTAGACCTGCTGCGGCGGGTCAACACGCTCAAGGTGTGACTGTTTACTGTCGTACTGAGCTGGGGCCTGTGTATGTGCTTTGAACATACCGGTTGGTCCTGCCCGCTTGACTGTACAAAGGGGTTGTATGGACACCTCGATTGAAGACCCCTTGACATGGACCCAACCCGCAATCCCCTCGTCCGTGACAGACCAACCGCGCTCCACGGACAGAGACAGAGGCCCGACTTGCCAACGCGGTCGCAGAGGCGACAAACGCTGCGGCGGCGGCCGCTGATGCTGCAGCACGTGCAGCGACGGCGTGCATCATTCAGCGGCCGTAACCGGCTGAGCTCCCGTTCCTGACCAGCAACTGCTTTGATAATGTAGCCGAGGCTTGACCTTGACCAGCGTAACAGACCTGTAAGTTTCCGGCCTACAAGTGTTCTGCACAGCATGCACGCAAAGATCCAGTCGTGCGGTCAACTTGCCAATAGTCGGGCAAAGCCATGCATGCATTCCAGTATTGCTTTCCATCAGTTGGAAATCAGTTGACCCCGCCGCTCAAATTACCTGTGCAAAGCAAACCTGATTGCGCAGCAAGAAAACGAGTGCGCAGCATGGCTTCGCGTCTGGCTGGACAGGAGTAGAGTTGGGCAGAGTGCCACACAGCAACAGAAGCACCATCTACTTGGAGCCTCTGCCCCTTTGTGACCTGATAGGCTGCACATAATACCTCCCACTTATGATAAATGCCTAACTGTGCGCTCTTACATCCACAAACTCCTCAGTAAGATTCAGGCAAGCAGCCAGCTGCGCTCCAGCAGAGTGTAAGCGTGCTGGCAGCAAAGTCTGGATAGGCGCCGTCCAGCCGCCAAGGCACCGCTCATGCGGCGGCCTTGCCCTGCGGATGCGTTAGAAGTAAACAAGATCGACATCGACCAACAATCGGCCACAAGACAACAGTGCCACCCATGCCACACGGCACTCCGGCTGCCCCACTCGCAGGCAACAGCAATACTCGCAGGCAACTAAACCCCCAAAAAGGAAACTAGACGTCAGAAAGTGGTGCTGGACAGCGAAACTCGCCTTCTTCTTCTGCATTTTCTTTACGTAGAATTCGAGCTCGCGGCCTTCCAGAATGTAGCCGTCCGCGCGGCCGCACTGCAATAGTAATGTGGGGAAGGGACCACGATAGTTGGAAGGACATAAGAAAGCGGCGGCAAAGGCGGCAGTGCGACGGCGCGCGCTTGCACCAACCGCCGCGCCCCAGGCAGGTATTGCCTATTTGCCCGTCAAACCGATGTATTCGAATCAAGACGTAGGAATGCGTGCAGTAACGCACCTGGCCCGGGCGGGAGGAGATGGCGGCGTACAGGCGGCCCGTTGCAAACTGGTCGTCCAGCAGCTGATCCAACTTGCGCCCCTGGTTGCGCTGCTTCAGCTTGCGCTTGACATGGTTGGACTGGGCAGCAGCAGCTTCCTCGCCGTCGACCGCGGCGGCGGCGGCGCCGCGCTTCTTCACGCCCACCTCCACGCCGTAGTGCTGCTGGTACCACTGCTTGAAGGGCGCAGCATCCACCTGGATGATGGCGCCCTTGACCAGGGTCTGGGTGCGCACCAGCTCGTTGTTGGACGCGTTGTAGGCGACGTCCAGGATGCGCACCTTGCGCGTCACGGCCTGTTCAGGACGGGATACAGGAAAGAAGCAGGCAAGAAACTCATGCACTCGCCACGGATTGGGCCGGATCCTCCGGATTGGGCCAGATCCACCAGCTGGCTAAGCTTCTCTGGCAGCCCGCCTAGGCTATACAGGCGGTAGAGAGGCACGAGCAGCGAGCAAGTCTAGTGTAAGCGCTCTGCTTGTCCCTACACCGCACCTCGGAGCCCCAGGAGAAGTTGCCGTGGTCGAGACGCAGAGCGCGGAACTTGGAGTTGCCGCCGCGCACACGCACGCGCCGCACGCACACGTTGGAGGAGAGCTTGGTCATGGCGGGCTGGCGCCCCAGCTCATACCTGCACAGGCGGCGGCCGGGGCAGCGCAATTTGGCACCTTGCTGATCCACGACGCTCGGCTGCTCACGCTGACATGCTTCATGATAAAGGCTGTCATTCCCGGCTCGAGGCTGCCAGGACGCAGGCTGGGCAACGCTGCAGCGAGCTGCACTGCCTGCAGGTTCACTGCTTGCTGCGCCGCCTGTTGGCAGCCCACGGGCAGCGAGACCCTGCCCTCTCCCCATCCATCCGCATAGCTGGGTGTTGACCCAAGACTCATTGCCGCTGCTGAAAGCGGGGGCAAAACACGAGAAACAGCAAAACACTTCTCACTTCCGCTTCTTGCGCCATGCCTTCTGCTTGCCGCCCGTGGCGCGGCGCTTGTGCAGCGAGTCACGGAGATGCCTGCAAGAAGGCCCAGGGACGCCAGGAAAGGAGCCGCATTCACGGTGGGGGCCATGCACTGTTAAGCGCGCTAGAAGACCCTGATTTAGCATTCAGATGGCAATAAGCTGTCTAAATTTGCGCAGCCGCTCCAAGCTAGCTGCCCCACTGCCTGGCATCATGCGGTGTCCAGCTGCGCCTGTCTACGCTCACCCATGGCTGCAGCAACCCTCCGTGACACCTGAGAAAGGACCAAGGCAGGCGCCGGGCCCCTGTTTGTCGCTTCGCAACGTGGCGCCCCGGGTCGGAGCCAGGAGGCTGCAGGTGGAGGGGCCAACCGATGGTCGCGGTTGCTCTGCTGCATTGAACGTGGCTTTGACGATACACTGAGTCGTTGCGACATCCCACCATCCTTCTTGCTGCTACCTTAGATGTTGGGTTTGGAGATATTGCAAAGCCTGTCCAGGAGGCTCCTGCGAGATTCATCCGCCCTCCACCAACTATCCATAACACTGCATGGTCTGTCAGTCCTGACCATCAGCCTCTCTGCCACTGCTGCCGCCGTCGCCAGGCGTCCAGGCACCTGGTGTGCTGCAGGGACTAGCTTGACCCGACTCATTTCCAGCAGTAGCAGCAGCAAGATTGTGTTTGGCAAAGTGCAGCACCAGCTGGCAGGCAGCAGGGTAACCGGCGGCGCTTTGCCAGTGGCAGCACAAGCAGCAGCTTGCGCAGCAAGCCACTGCTTGCCCGTATATGCGGGCAGCGCGCGGAGATGCTTGGCGCACCTTGTCCCCAAGTTCAGGGGAGGCAAGATCAAGCCCTACAGGTGCGCTAGAAATCGCGCTGTGCTGCTGGCTGCGCGGTTCCGCCGCACAGCTCGCTGGTTTGGTGTGCCTGAGCTTTAAGTCCACTCGATGTCCCTGTCCCCTTGCCGTCTTATCCGGCTGCACTGTCGATACATTGCTAAATAGTTTGACCAGCATTTGCCCCGCTGCTGCGGCGCCGTTCAGCACGACTTGCACCCCTGGCTCCCCCACCGCCCCTGCAGCTCCTACAAGCACCGCTTCAAGCTGACTGGCAATGGAAAGGTCATCTATCCCCGCCCGGCTACGTGCACAAGCGCTTCAACAAGAGCAAGGGGCAGCTGGGGGAACTGAGTGGTACGCAGGCGCTGAAGCCGCGGTACGCCAAGGCCGTCAAGCGGCTTGCCTTTAGAATGCGGCATTACTAGCAGCCATCGAGACGGCAGTGAAGCAGCCACAAACCTCAGAGAGCACCAGCGGGGCGCGGTGCCGGTGGTGCTGCGCCTGATGCACTGCCCGACACTCAGCAGTACAGATACATGCCTCGCCACGCTCTGTCGCCAGGCAGAGTTGCACCTGGACCGCTTGTAACGCCGCAATGCACTCTCGACCGTCAGCACGCAGCCTGGGGGATGGGAAAAGCCATGAAGGAGGCAGGAGCTGCTCGGGCTCTTTGCCTTGGGCGGTGCAGCCGTCAGTTGGCAAAAAACACCATCTTTGGCATTTCTCATCACTTCCCTGCCGTAACACCACTGAGAAGCAAGCGCACTTCATCGAGAACACTGTGTTGCTGCTTGCAGTCGTCATTCAGCGGGGCAGAGCAGCTCTAGCGTCGCCCAAAGTTCCTCAACCGTGAAGCTGAGCCCCGCCAGCAGGCGGTGCAGGTGCGATATGCCCTCCCGCGTCTCGAAACACGACCGCAGCGGCGGGCAGCGCTCCAGTGAGAGGGCCTTGAGCAGCAGCGCTGCTACCACCTGCCATTGGGGCACCTGTGCACATCAATGGAGAACGCGGACAGGGGATGGAGTGTGTGATCAGGCGACGGGGGCGAGCGCACGCCACGGAGGCGGCCAGCACCACAGGGAAGCAAGTGGGCATAAAGAAGCAACACGTGTGGAGCCGTAAAAGGCCGTAAAAGGCCGTAAAAGGCAAACAACTCCCCGCCCGTTCCAGACCCCTCAAACCATGCACAGGGGCCTCGCTGCACCTTGAAGGCAGGAAGCGGTCCCGTCATGCGCAGCGTGCGCAGCAGCTCGTCCACAGCGCGCGCCCAGCACGGGCGGCAGCCCTGCCGCCAGCGCGCGGTGCAAGCACCTCGGGCGCAAGCGGCGGCGGAGGGGCCAGCTCTGCCTCTGGCCCCGCTGTCAGCATCTCCACTGCGAGTGGGGGCAAGCGGGGGTGGTGTGTTGTGTGAGTGTGTGTGTGTGTGTGATGTGTGAGGGCGGTTGGTGGGTGGTGGAGAGGTGATCAGGGCAAGGGCCGCGACGAGGTCGCAGTACGTGGGCATCACTTCAGCAGGCCAGAGGCGAAGGGGCCATGGAAAGGTGTGGCTGTCTCTCATTGCAAACGCAGCCATAGTGCAGGCAGCTGCGCCGCCAGGCAGTCGGCCACTTGGTTAACTGAGAGGAGCGGCCCCACATGCGCATTTGTGGTTGCTGCAGCTGGCAAATGGCACACGTAGCTCCAGCGCACAGCCCTGGTGCAGCTGATGCCGGCCTTGCCTGAGTTCCCGTCGCCCATCCCCTTCCGTACATTTTTGGACTTAGTAAGGACACTTTCAGGCTCCCTGGATCCCTCCAAAACTGCCATGCACCCGATATGTCCTCCTCAGCCTGCTGCTGTTGCGGTAGCGGCCACTTGTGCAGGTCCAGCGCAAGTGTTGTGTCTTTCATTTTGCATGTACTGCGTCGTTCAGGGTATTTGATCGACAGGGATGGTCTCATTGCGGGCCATGGCTTCCAGCAGAGCAAAGTATTGCGCCGTGTAGAGCGGTTTGTTCACTCCTTGGCGACCTTTCGTGGCAACATGCGCCAAAAAGTCACGTTGGCTGGTCACAGGGTCAACCTCCCACCGCTTCATGTTTGGGCAAAAGGGGTCCATGTGCATCTGCAAAGGCCAACAGCAAAATCAACACCCGCCAGAATTCCGTCGAACAATGGAGCATTAGAACCAACGTTGACTTACATAGCAATTGAACCACTTGGGCGAAACAATCTGCAGGGGCGGGTCCAGCATGCCCGTTAGCCATCCCCAACCCCTGTTGTAAGAGCCCATGGCAACACTGTCGCGTACCTTGATGTGGTTTCGCACAGCCCAATGGGAGTAAGGAAACACCAGCTGCCGAATGACTGCTTGATCCCCAAGCTGGCCATACAACGGGATGCCATCGCCATTGTGGGTGAAAACCTGAAATATCAGCCAAGAATCATACCACATAGATAATTTGTTGCTCCCACCTCCAAAAACGCTACTTCCAAGCTTACTTCCAGCATGAAAAAATGAGCCCAAGCACTGTTCCGGACAAAATATACGCCGGCTTGTATTCCAAAGTCAAAATTGCTATAACACTCGGGGCCGCAATGAAGTCAAAGCCTGGGTCGAGGAACGTTTCTAGTGGCCGCGACGGGTCCATGATGAGCGTGTCCATGTCCACCTTGAACACCCAATCGTAGTGGCGCAGCACGCTCAGCACGCCAATCAAGCTGCCCAGGTATTTGTGCCTTGGTTTTGCCAGGTCATTATCAATGACATACATGTCGTAGCCATGCCGCTCCGCATATTCGCGCTTGTTTTGGAGCAATCTTTCACCCCACTCATCGAGGTAAATGTCGCTGCCTGATGACGTTGTAGTGACCATGGCTGCATGCATGTGAACATGTTGGTGGCGATGTGTACAATGCCTCGCCCAGACTGACGCCTCACCGACTCGAACGCGGGCCAGAGAGTGCCCGGTTTGGACCGATTTGCGACGGCAGGGAAGCAGAGGGGACTCGGAGGCCTTTCCATCAAGCAACTCCTGTCGGTATCGAGCTGCTGCATGCAAGAGCTCTGCAGTCTTGTTGGCATCAACCGTTACGAGTGAGCTGACATCCAGCGCCTGGGATCTATTGACATCTGTGTGGGCGCCAAAGAGGAGGTGCAGCTGCATGGGGTGGTCGACGGGCCATCCATCTGACAAGGCATCGCAGTTGAGAAGGAAGTCGATTGGCATTTGCCAGGTCGCATTGTGATACTTGAATGGAGAAATCTGTGTGTGTCCTGTAGCATTGAGAATATTTGCACGCGTGCCAGCCAACCCTGCACACACCGAACATAGTCAAGGGAAAGCAGCAACACAGCTTCGCAACTGCACTGGGGAACTGCCTACCAAAGCGAGTTGAATTATGTTTCGTCACTGTGGCCGCGATCCAACCCAAAAATACGCAACAGAAGGAGTGCACCAAGAGGAGGAGGCGGGTAGGCCAAACACTGCGAGACTCCAACCTTTCCCTCACAAGCGCCATATTGCACGCCAATCATCGTCCAGAAGGAGAAGAAGAAGGAGGAGGGGGAGGGTTGAAAAGCGAGTTTCGGTACTGCTTGACGTACGCCACCGTAGGCAGCAACACATGCAGTGAGACTGTGATACGGACCGCACCAAAACCGCGAGGCCCTGGTCGGGCCCCTGAGACGCACGCTGTTGTTTGTTGTTTGTGAGTTGTGAAATCCGTCTCTGCAGGCATCAACTAGTCCCGTTATCCACGAGTGGGACTCAGCAAATGCGGATACAGCCGAAAGTCCAGCACCATGAGGCTAATCTTAAGTTTTGGAGAACCGTGGCAATCTGCTTGGCAGTTCTGCTTGGTGCTACTCTTCCACTCTTGGTATGTGATCAACATTGTTGCTTTGATCATCATAATTGCATGACATTTTGAAGTACTATCCTCCTTTAGGGAGGAACGCTCCGTTCACTACCAACCATAACAAGGACAACCGGGCCTGACATTGTCGCCCATTCGAACGGCAAGGTGATTTGAATACCCCGCCTTAACTGGCATGTTGTTTGGTGGTCGTTGACGGTCGATTTGAGACGAGTAAGCGTTGGCTTGTCAATTGTCGATTGAAACTGCAGGAGGCCCAGGAACCTGTGCATGTTTTCTTTGGAGTTTTGTCTGCATCTAAGAATAGGGCAGCGCGAGATGCTATAAGGGAAGGCTGGGGCTCTACAGCTGCAATCCACAAGCTGCTGTTTGTCGTGAGTAGACCTTCCGACCTAAATGCAACTCAGTTCGACGAGGTGTGGCTATGCTTGTGTGAAGATTCCTGTTAACCTATCTAATGCAGTTTTTTCATCTGCAGCTTCGAGCTGAGGTGACAGAGAAAAAGGATATGTTGCTGTTACCCCTGGTCATCGACGATTACAAAAACATAACGCATCTCACGCTGGAGATTTGCAGAGTAGCGTCGGCTGATCGTTCTGTTACGCATGTCTTCAAGGTGGTTGCGTTGCAGGGATCATTCGCATTTGCGCAAGTCTATGACCAGGTGTGCATGGTTCTGCAGACAGATGACGACAGCTTTGTCAAGGTTGATGAAGTCATCCAGGAGCTTGAACAAGCGCCGCGGCAGCTCATGCAGTGGGGTCACTATTGCGAGGGAGATCCGATGAACCGAGACCCAAACAGCAAGCAGTAAGAGGGGCAGGCGGAAGAGTCATGGTGTGCCGAGCTGCAATCCTGACCTGATTTCAACTGATTCAGTTATGAAGATCCAGAGACGTGGCCCAATGGCAAAAGTCCAAAATACTGCCGAGGCATGGGGTATGCCCTCTCAATCGACCTGGCCCGTGAAGTCGCTGCAGGTGGTGGCTGCTGGCTCCCCAATTTAACTTGCGGCAGTTTGTACTCCATGTCCATAGCCTAACCTTGCACCTGCTTGCTTTCGGTTGGCTTGTGTGTTGACAGGGGCCGCCCTCAAAGTTCCACGTTGGCAACGCATATTGGATCAGCCCTTGGAGGACAGGGCGATGGGTCTTTGGCTGGAATTCATTGAAAAGGATCGTGGCGTGCAAATCTCTAGAGTGCAAGCGAAGGACAGGTGAGGCCCCCATCGCAGCAGCCTGCGGTTGTCTTTCTTCTCTCAGGGGCTTGCACCATGAGACCTGCAGGCTGAGCGAATATGGCTGCAAGGACGATGCGTTTGTGTCGCATCACGTTACTCCCGACACGCTTCGATGCACTTGGCTGTCTGGCGGCCGCTGTTGCGACAAGGTGGACCATGTTTCAGAACAAAATTCTGTGGCTGGTCAGGGCCCTTCCAAACCCGTCGGTGGCCGCATGACTGATCCACTCAACACCCAGCTAGCACCTGTTGCACAGTCGTCAGGTGATCCCGGTAAAGCTACTTACAGGACTGTTTAGAACTGTAGGCTGACAGGCTTGACGCCCGTGTTGCTGCCTTAATGGCAGGTGCAAACTGTGACGATGGCTTGGCGGCCTTGCAAGAGCAGGTTGCAGCTATGCGCACATTCAGAATTGCTTATGGCGAGTTGTACTGCAAGATCCATAACATCGGGCCCACTGGAGGATTCTGTTTGTACAACATCAGTGCCTCCGTTGGTGGCCAAGATTTCTTGGATGAGAACCTGTGCACCAAGCTAGCCGCCTTATTTGCGGCAAAGTCCGTCTGTGATTTTGGAGCAGGAAAAGGACAATACGGGGCGTGTATTTCTAAGCATAACACTGGAGTCCAATGGATAGGCTATGATGGAGCGGAAGGAATTGAGCAATCAACAGGTGCCGTGCTTGGCAGGCGTTGGCGCTGTCTCAGTCCTGTCGTGCATGTTGTGCCGGGCATGAACTTATCGTCTTGACCATGGCCTGCACCAGCCAGCACTCATGCAGGTGGAAACGTTAACTTCCTGGACCTCGCGATCCCCCAATACTTGGGCAGGCAGTGGGACTGGGTGCTGAGCCTTGAGGTCGGTGAGCACATCCCTAACGAGTTTGAGGCAATCTTTCTGGACAATATTGCACGCCATGCTGTTGAGGGCGTAGTCCTGTCTTGGGCAGTTCCAGGCCAGGAGGGCCACTATCATGTCAACAACCACGACAATGACTACGTCATCGATCGCATGGCTAAGCTTGGCTTTAAGTACAACGACACACTAAGCAATGACTTTCGTGCCACAGCAGTTCTGCCGCACTTTCACAACACAATCATGGTGTTCATGCGCAAGTAAGCTTGTAACCCTGCAAGGTGCGGCGCAGGCAGCACAGGCTGGGGGCTGCCACATAGTGTGTGCATCTGTCCTGGGGGATGTAATTTTGAAGCTTGGGCAGGGAACCCTGTGCCGGGTGTGTGGCCTGCCTTGAGTTTAATGATCATGACCGGTCAAGGCGAGTCAAATCAGCTAACTACATTGCTGTACTATTTTGGTACCGCATGGGGGCAATGAGCCACAAAACTTTCGGCCGTTCCCTCGCACGGTCTCGGCCCGACCGACCGTAAACGCAGGCGCAAACTCCAACCCGCCCGCGAGAGACGAAAGAAGGGGAGCAGGAGTTTATGCCCATGTGAGGTTGCGAGTACGAAACCTTTCAGAGTACTGTCGGCTCCACAGCGCCTCAAACAGGTTTTTTCCTGCTATACGATCGAGCACAAGCCAGACACGTTGGGGCACCTCGCTCTACAAGCCCGACCTTGGCCTGGTTGAAGCCGTGGGCAACCCCAGCATGGTGATTTGAACGAAGTACCCTTGAGGTTGGCTCTACTCACCGGCGGTTGCTCTCTTTTTCTTGAGGGTCTTTATGTTGCTGCTCCTCTGAAGGCAAAACTTGGGCTGCCCAGCCAAGCCCCAACAAGGGCATACACATTGGCCATGGTGATCGTCCTCATGGTAAGGTTGGAAGAAACTTGCCATGCCCCATATGTGACTATTGACCTCTGTTTCCAATCCAGTGTTTTCAGGCTTTCTCCCTGGGATTCTATGCTGGCAGCCAGCCTCGCTTCCACCGGCTTGCGCTGCCCAATGATGGTTCAAATCAGGCACCTTTGTCGCACAACAAACTGCAGCCGCAAATCGCTGCTGACCCTCTTGCGGGCAGCCATTCGCCTGGCATGGATAGCGCCCCTGTGAGCCCACGTAAGACTTGATTGTCTGTTCAGGGAGTCTTGGACAATATTTGCGTTCGTGCTCTTCGTGGAACAATGTGCTTGCAGAAACCAAGCGGGAGATTGTCTTTCGAGCCCTGTTATCGTATCTGGAGAAGGCCGGCCCGGAAGGCGATTATGTGGAGACGGGTGTTTGGCGCGGGCGAGCGCAGCCATTGTTGCCAGCCACTTGGTCTGCAAGAATCAGACAAAAATGAAAATGTGGCTTTACGATGCATGGCAGGGCATGCCCGCGACTATTCCTGAGGACGGGCTGGATGCCAAGAAGTTGCACGAGGCAGGATGGGGAAAGGAAGGCGGAGCCGTAGAACCTTCATCGCTTGACGATGCCATGGCAGCGTTGCGTGCAACTGGAATTGATGTGGACGCAGGCACGTTAGGGGGACCAACAACATTGGATGCACGTTTCTACTTCTAAGGCAACTGCTGTGTGCTTGCAGGAGTGATTATCCGCAAGGGATGGTTTAACGAAACGTTCCCCCTTGAAAAGCCTCCCCGCGTGGCTTTTCTGCACATTGACTCGGACTGGTACCAGTCAGTGATGGACAGCCTTTTGACCTTCTACGACCTCGTTCCAATTGGTGGCGTGGGTGAGTTTGGGACGATGCAGCCACTTCCTGCTCCCGTCCCATCGGCGCCATCCATCCTCCTCCCCCACAGTGCTGTTTGATGACTTTGGCGCATGGGAAGGATGCCGACGAGCAGTGTGGGATTTTTCGCAGCACGTGGAGAGCACCCCCTCCTGGAACGCATGGGGTACGAGCAGGTGTACTTCATCAAAGGAAAAGAACATAATCGCAAGTCAGGCGCTACCGGCCTGTCTTTGTCAGCATTGGAGCCGCAGATGACTTGCTGACCGCATGATTACACTTTGCCACGGTTAGTAAGGCACCGATCTGGTGACACTGAAGCACCTTCCATCCACAACAGCAAACGTTGTTGGTGAATGCGATGCATGGCATCCCCTGACAACTGCAAAGTATCTGGTGGCCACCTGGCAATGCGCCTGCCACGTACTACTAGATCTGGTTCAGTCGTACCCAGTCCTTCACCCCCTTCCCCACTGGGGGGATGGCTTTGGCACGAGTGGGGTCAAAATGGGGTCTATATATAGCTGCCATGAGACACATGCAGGCATGCCAGGTTTGGCCACACAATGAAATCTTATGACCTTCACCAGCTGTTGATGGAGCCCACTGTGCTGTCTACTTGGTTGCTGGAATAGGATGGGCTGACGGAGCCTCCGGAGGATCCTGCTTGAAGTGCTCCAGTGAGCGGGACCAAGCGGCACTGCTAGTGCAATTTGTGGTTAAAACTTTATACTTGGAACAAGCAATCAAGTTATGAAAAAGCTTTTGATAGTTTGAAAAGTTGCCGCCCGAATCAGGAAATTTAGTGTGCCAATGTTGGGGTGGACGTCCTCCTTTGCTTTGAAGATGCCCTTCGCGATGTAGTGTTTTTCAGCGCTGCGGTCGTGATGAAATCCGTCCCACGTGGAGTCTTCAACTCTGCCCAATGACAGTGCGTAAGCATTGACCACCTTGTGGCCCGGCAGGGTGGTCAGGTGGGGCACTAAAAGCGAGTCAAAGAGAGGCGCATTGTAGCGTTTGTTGCAGATCCCCCGCCAGTAGATAGCCAAGCCAGAAAAGTTGAAGCCTCGCAGATTGGAATCCACGTACTCGCCGCCGCCACGGCGCATGACGGGGATGCCTGCAAGTGGGGCAGTCCAGTGAATTGTTTCCCAGACTCCTGTGTTCCAGACCCACACATCAGGGGGACGCTGGGTCATATACCTCGTCATGAAGCCTAAAGCTGACGGATCGGCAATCTCGTAGGTGTAGGTCCAGCTGATCTTGAGCATGAAGCCCTCATGCCCGACCCAGAAATAAAACTCCTCCTGGGCATTATCCATTGTGCGTGGCGGGTCGCAGCCAACATCTGCCATCGCCTGGTGTGAGCGATTGGGCAGCGCAAGGGCTGCATTGGCCAGCTCGCATTACAGTCCACGCGTGCCAGAATCTCCAAGCATATAGATCCAGAGGTCGCGCCGCGTGGCCGCCAACAGGTCAGTAAGCATGGTAACTTGCGGATCGCCGAGGTCGACAAGTGGGTCAGGAGTGGGGTGTAAGGGTTGTGCCAAGCTGCATGTCGTTGGCCGCCACACTGTCACGCCGGGCGCGGCTGTGCTGTTGGTGTAGCACCCTTCGTATAGAGCGGCTGCGTCCGTGCAGGGAGGCAAGTCGTCATGGGCGCGGTGCGGTCCAGCAGCATGGTCTTCCTCGCACCAATTCGTTGCCTGCAAGCAGCTGTTCACTAGTAATTTTGGTCCAGTTTTACCTAATTTTTCACCCCCTTCCCCACAAGCCAAAATGCACTTTACCACCTTTTGAAATCACCCCCTTTTTGGACCAGTACATAGTTGTTAACCCAGAAAATTTTCGTCATGACATATTGTTTTAATGGGTGAAAAGGGTTCTTACCACCTTTTGAACAGAATGTGGTGAAATAAGGGGTCATAAGAAAACCAGTATAAAATGCAGTCATTCTCAACAACCCAGTTTTTGACCTGCTAAAATAGCAGGTTATAATAGCTGGTGAAACCCTTTGCCCCCTTTTCAACCTGCTTGTTAACCAGCTGTCCTTTATTCCCATTCTGCATGAATTTGCTGTGCTGGTAGTTACACAAAAATGAATGAAACAACAAGAAGTGCTTCCTGGTGGGAGGGGAGGGGAGGGGGGGCCGCGGCGCGTCAAAACCATGGACGCACCAAGTGCTTTGTGGGCAGCCCGCCACATGCATTGCGCACAAAAACCACACAAACACAACAACAACGTGACCATTAATGCATCCTGCTGGAAGGCAAGCCTGCGCCTTGCTCACCAGTCAAGGAGAAAAGTTCTGTTGCATGTGTGCAACACTTGACGCCGTTGCTCCTAAGTGCTACCAAGGCCATAGGGCGTGTGAGGCTGCTCATGGCTCTTGTACACGCCCAGTGGGTGCCTGGAAAGCAGTCACACCCCAAGTTGTGATTTTTGACGCTGGCTAGCAGCATCAGAAAGGGTGCAAGTGTTGCTGCGCAGCAACCGCTGGCGGCAGCAGCGGCAGTTGGCGGCCATCAGTAACTAGCCGCGCAGCCCCCAAACCCCACACCTTCTATCAGCGCAACGTATTGGGCGCTACTATTGAATGCCGCTGCGCGATAGAGGCCGCGTAAAGGGTCGCCCGGTTTGCGAGACGGCCGCACGCCTGCTCCTAGAGGCTGAAGGGAGGTCATGAGAGCTTATCATAGCATATATGTCAGAAAAGTAAGCGTTGCAGACAGCGCCGGGGCACCGAAAGGGCGCCGAGTTTGAGCCGACAGCCAGCAGTACTTCGTCCTGCCACCGAAAATGGGCCGCAAAACGGGAGGCCCACTGCGCCTGTTCTTCTTATAAACAAATCAAACGAGCCATGTAATTGCATTTTAAAGGGACAGACACGGCATCTTGTACTCAGGTGCAGCCCACCCCATTGTGGCGGCCCTTCACCAAGTTGCGCTGGCCTTTTACACCCTTTTGGGGCAGCTCGACTTTCATAGCCAGGAGGCCTAAGAATACCTCCCTTATGATTATGAGTGGTTACTGGCCCTCAAAATGACCAGAAACCGTCGCTTTCACTAAAGGTGGTAAAGGAGCAGGAACTGGGTACAAATGCTGGTCAAAGCCGCCCAGATCTACTAGAGAACGTTCTCTAGTAGCGCGGGATCCACGGGACTGCGCTCCGTATGAACAAAGCCACAGCCAGGGGTAAAGGCATGCCTTACACCGAAACATATCAAGATACCGCTTGTGAAGGCCTGCAAAACAAAACGTACATTGATGCTGGGTGGGGATCCTCCGGAGAGCTCGGCTCATGCACCCGCCGCACCCACTGGTGGATGCGCATCCGCCATGCAGCGGCAGCACTCACGATGAAGCCAACAAATAGATGCACCGAGTTCTTTCCATTAGTGAGCACCGTGAAATCAGTTCCAGCTTTGACTGGCCATGACAACTCTGAGCGGAGCGGAAGTCGGCGCTTCGGGTATCCGGCAGTTCTTGAGGAATGTTAGCGCTGTTTCCTCGTCGCAAGTGCTGCCCATGCCATCGCAGTATGCTTGGGGCAGCGTACACGTGAGGTGCGATGTTGCAAGATGTACTGCCGTACTTGTTACCATTCGGGGGGTTGAGGGGGTGCAGATCTTGAGCAACACGGCTCTCAACGGCTAATATCTTTATCCATGCGCCCTGAACGTTCGTTTGGCGCGGCCGGCGGCCAGGGTGCGATGGCGGCGTGGGCAGGAAGCGGTCGTCGGCGGTGCGGGGAGCTGCGCAGCTCTTCCTCGGAGGGCAAGCGGCACTCGTTGACGCTTTGGTGACGATAAGTTAGGAGAATTCATTGATTGACTGGGTGTGTCGGGGCCCTTGTACTCGGCTCCTGCCACAACACCTTGCCGTCAGCTGTGCCGAGTAAGCGGCACAAGAACAGTGCTGCCCAGACACTAAAGGCCGCCACAACACGGTGACGCTGCTCAACCACAAGAAGCAGCCGCATGTCGGGCAGCAAGCCGCGGACAACCTCAGAACTGTCGAGGCTGCCTGAGGCTGTAGCCGGGAGGATTGGCCACAGGACGTGGCAGACGGGCGGCAGCAGCAGGAGCAGCAGGCAGCTGGGAGGAAGTGTTGCTGGGGAGGAAGCAACACCAGTTGTGCTTGCGCCTCACACAGCTGGGCCAGGGCTTCGATGCTTTGGTGCAGCCTGTACAGGCGCGCAGACGTCGTGAACGTTTCCATGTTAAAGGCTTGCGAAAAAGGAAGCCAAACAGGTCCATGCACCGCAATTTGCTCTACCAATAATCACTTTGCGCTGCCGCCGCGGTGCCAAAAGCCCGCAGCACAAAGAGTCGGAAGGAGGCCTGCGGCAGATGTGGAGACTGGCCATGCCTGTTGGCGGGCACCAGGACCAGCTCAAGCCTCAGCAGGGGTGGGTGCGCCGCGCTCACGCACGACGGCGCCCTTGGGGATGGCGTTGTGCTGCTTGAGCACCTGCATGACAAGGCCAAACCATTGTGAGACGGAAAAAAATGGACCAAGGAACAGGAATGGCCGTTGTCCACAGATCAAAAAATACCACGCCTGCCAGCTCTGGGCGGCAGCGCTGCTGTATTTTGCAGCCAGGCTCCTTCCTACCGAAGGAGTTCCAGCCTGCTGGGCTGCTGTGTTGACGACATACTTGCAGAAGAGGCAGAACACCACAGCTACCCTGGCCACCACACTGCGCTTCCGCTGACCAGCGCTGTGCTGGTAGGGGCACCCGGCAGTAGCTGGCATTGCCGGTGTCTATCAGGCCTCACCTCCACTGCCTCGTCGACCTTGGCGTTCAGAGCCTGCTGATCCTCGAGCAGAAGCAGCAGTTCAATGACCTCCATTTCCAACAGCATGCCTACAAATAAAGTGAGCACGCAGAGAGCCACCATCAGGTTTTGGTCAGAAGTGCATGGCGCAATGGCACGCATGCCAAATCAGACTGCACAAATGCTGCTTTTCATTGGTGACTCACCCGTGATCTTGCCCGCCAGGTCAGGCTGCATTAAAGGAGAGGAAAGGCCGATGCGCAAGGGCGACTGAGGATGGGAGCGTTGTGACAACCACAGCACCCCCGGCTAGTGCCCCTGAGCAGCAACCCTCCCACATTGACCCAAACACAGCTCTTCACCTGCATGTTGGCCACCAGGGGGAAGAGGCGCTCGCCCAGCAGCTGCTTCTGCTGCTCGGGGGGCAGCTGCCAGCATGGCAGCCGTCAGCTGGCCACCCTCGGCGGGCACGGCGGCAGGGGTCGGTGCAGCGGGGCACCCGCCGGGCGCAGGGGCGACCTCGCCACGGCCACGGCCACCGCGGCCGCTGGTGGGGCCACGCCCGCGAGCAGGGAAGTCGCCACGACCGCGACCGCCGCGGCCACCACGGCCGGAGCGAGCACCACCAGGGCCCATCATCTGAGGGGGCATCATCATGCCACGCGGGCCACGCCCAGGCATGCCGCGCCCAGGGCCAGCCATCATGTAGGGGTTCATCATGCCGGGGCCATGGGGCCGCGCGGGCCAGGCGGGTAGAACATGGGCGGCGCGCCGCCAGGTGGGAACATGCCCGGGCCCATGGGCCCGCGGGGGCCCGGGGCCATGGCGATGCGCTGCTGGTACTGCTGCTCCAGCTGGGCGCGGCGGACGTCGCGGCGCTGCAAAGGGCAGGCAGGACCAGCAGAGGGACAAAGGAGATTGTCAATTTGAGGGAAAGCAACGAGATGCAGGCAAGCAGTGGACGAATGGGCAGCAAAAAGCTTCCTCTCCCCAACGACATAGCATAAGACCCACCTGCGCCAGCGCTACATAAATGGGCTTGCCCTTAATCATGCGGCCATTCATCTCGGTGACAGCACGCGTGGCTTCCTCAGGGGAGGCGTAGCACACAAAGCCAAAGCCACGCGACTTGGCCGCACCATCCATCATCACCTTGGCAGAGGTGATGGTGCCGAACTGCGGGGCAGCCCAGCAAAAGACAACAGCAGGCGCATGTGACAAGGGGTGGCCAGCGGGAGCGGCTGCAACTGCTACAAGCAGTGGACAGTGAGAGGGCAGGCGCCCAAGCTACAAGCGGGGTGGGGGTGAGGTGGGGGATGGGGGCCAGACCCCCGCCCTTCAACGCCCTCCCCTGCCGCGCCTAGTTGCTAGGCAGAAGCCGTCACTGTGCCTGCCTCTCATACCAAGCGTGCAGCGCAACCATGGCATCCCACCTGGGAGAACTCAGTGCGCAGCGCGTCGTCGTCGATGTCGTCGTGCAGGTTCTTCACGTACAGGTTCATGCCCTGGTACTTGGCAATGCGCTCCGCACGCAGCTCCTCAAACCTGCACACCGAGGCAATGTCACAACCACGAAGGGGCGATTGGCTCAGGGCGGGGGCAAAAGTGCAAGACGTGCAGGGGCGGGGGTAACCAGATAAGCTGGCTGAAGGCACGGTGTCTGCAACGGGCTCACTTGGCACGCAGCATGGCCTCGCGCTCGGCCTTCTTCTGGGCGCGGCCCACGAACAGCTCCTTGCCGTTCACGTCCTTGCCTGCATCAAACAAGGGAGGTGTGCGTAAGCCAAGCCCGCATGGCGCCATTGATAAGCATGAGCCTGCCACGCTGCCACGCCGGGTGCAAGCTAAGAGATGTTCAATGTGTGGCGCGACCTACCGTTCAGGTCCTGCACAGCAGCGGCAGCCTGCTCTGGGGCTTCAAAGTTCACAAAACCAAAGCCCTGCAGTAAAAGAGGGACAAAATGATTGATTGTCAACATCCAGCACTGACGGATTTGAACCATAATCGGGGGCGCTAGGCACCCTAGCAGCCTGTTAAACAGCCCATCAAAGGCAGAAGATCTGATTAGATGAGTCCATAGCTGCTGCTAGTCAATCATCATAATGCTGGTTGCTCTTCTCACCTTGCTCTTCCCGTCGTCGTCGCGCATGATGATGCAGGAGTTGACAGTGCCGAACTCTGCAAACATGGCCTTCAGCTCCTCGTCGCTGACGGCTGCATCCAGATGGTGGAATAGGCAACAGGAGACCCATTACCAAGATTGGCAAGAATGGATTGACTGCACTTGCCGTCCCTCATTCTGTGGTGCAGCAGCTCAAATGCTGCCAAGGCGAGAGGGTCAAGCACATCGGTTGGAGCCCTCCCCCACACACACACACACACACACACCACCATGCGCAACAATCGCAAGGCCACGCTTCAGTCTACACGGTGTACTCACACTCCTCCAGGTTCTTCACGAAAACGTTGGTAAACTTGACCTCAGAGTCGCTGGAGCGCTCAGAGCGGCGCAAGAACGGGCCGACGTACACCTGCAGGGCAATAGGGTCCGAGGCGCGGCGAAATTGCAACAAAGTAGCATACCCTTTTCCTGCTTCTGCTTGCAGAATGTGGAAGGCAGGCCAGAAAATAGGCCAGTGCTGGGCTGGGCCCACCTTCTTGCCCTCCAGGAGCATGCCGTTGACCTTCTCAATAGCCAGGCGGGCCGACTCGTCCTTCTCGAAGTGCACAAAGCCATACCCCTTGCTCTCGCCCTTGAGATCCTGGGCCACCTTGCAGCTGCATGGCACAGTGGCGACAGGATGTGTGCATGTGAGGCAGATGACGAGCAGCTGTGCTGCACATTCGTCATTCCTGCCTGTCCCTTGCAAGGTCCCCGGGTCGCCGCAAACCTGAGGATGTTGCCGAAGGCAGAGAAAGTGTCGTGCAGCGCCTTGTTGTCCACAGACTTGTCCAGGTTCTTGATGAATATGTTGCCCACGCCTGCAAGCAAGCAATGTGGGTGGACCGTGAAGGGTTGCTACGTTGAAACGTGCAGACTGAAAAAGGAGAGCGCGTGACCTGCTACTCAAGCATGAAGCGAACTGTTCATCTTGCTTTGGCGCTACAAACTTGCACCCTAGCCCAGGAACGTTCCCTTGCCTACCTGACTTGCGGAAGGCAGGGTCGCGGTGGCTCCACATAATGCGCATTGGGCGGCCAGCCAGAGGGGTGTAGTTGAGCTGCAGGCAGGGTAAAACAGGATGCCCCAGCAACCCTGATATCGGACATGCAGAATAGTTTGCTGCCATAGAACGCCGACCAGCAAGCTTCTACTGCCACCACCAGTGGCCTGCCTGTTGCAAATCTCAAATTCACAACCCTTGCAGCATCTCGCCCTGACACATGAGGTTTGACAGGTGCAGCCTGTCGCAAAGGCTGCTTTGCTCCCGAACCTGGTCGAGGGCACGTTCCGCGGCAGCAGGGTCCAGAGCCGAGTTGTAGTTCACGTAAGCATAGCCCAGGGAACGGCGAGTGACCGCATCGCGGCACACGCGGATGGAGGCCACAGGGCCAATCTACAGGTGGTGGCGGGCAATGCAGAGCAGCTGGATGTTATCTGCAGCTGGACAGGCATTCCGGAGGGCGACTGAAAATGCATTGCGGCTGCCACTGGCACCAAGCAATTACACAAATCCCTGTATTTCACACCTGCGAAAACACCTCGAAAAGCTGTGCTTCGGTGACATCGCGATCAAGGTCACCAACGTACAGGCTGGAGTTGTGGGAGGCGGCATTGCCAGGGGCAGGGGCAGGAGCCGCTGCAAGCGCAAAAGGAGCGAAGCAACAATCCAACTATGATACACCGAAACAACCATTTGCATTGGCTTTCAACCACCATGTTAAGCTGAACAGTGCAACAATGAGACAAGAAGCGAGGGCGTTGCAAGACTATGCAGCAACATGCTTACCAGCAGGAGCAGCTGGCGCGGCGCCAGTCGCCGCCTCAACCGGGGTTGCAACAGTAGGGGCAGACATGTTGTTGTTTTCCCTTCAACAAACTTTCTGCATCCACAGTTGCCAGAATTGTGAGTCACAAGATTGCTGCGAGCGAACCCACAGCTCCGGCGGCGGCCCAACGCTGGTGCTGACGCCATCACTCCAAAGCTGCCAAGCCCTTGCCAGGAGCACAAGAGCCTGTGTGCGCAAGCTGGGCGCGCTCTTATCCTACGTAATAGCTATGGCTTGACATGCAGCGCTCATGCCAAGGTGCTGGAGGCTGCATGCCGCACCGCTGGACCCCTGCCGCAGACTTTAACGACCGCAGAGACTTTTCAGGCAGCGCCGCCGCCCGTGCAGGTAACCTCACCTCTACCAGGCAACTTGCCGTGCAGGGAGGGATGGGTGGTGTCGTGTTGTTGTGTTTTTTTGGCGGGACGCAAGCTCTTAGGCTGTACGTTCCCTTTTTTGTTTTAGCAGCCGTGGAGCTACAGCAGCAGGACGCTGTGCAGCACCGTGGCTTGTGCTGTAGCACCTAGTGCTGAGAAGTGGATGCGCGGAGGTGAAAGAGGTCGCCTCTGGCGGGCATGGAGGCGTTGGCCTCAGCGGCCGTACAAGGAGTACTTGCACAGTCAGGCTGAACCACCGCCTCGACCATAATTGGGCAAGGAGGACGTGCCACTGTAATGATGCGATCGTAAAATTTACCTTCTGATGTAGACCCTCAACCCCTTGCACTGCGCCTTTTAATGTTTGCCTAACAGCCATGGCTGTAGGAACCCGCAGTTTTATCGATGAAAACAAGCCTCTGCTACAACAGGTGTGTTGCAACATGATGGCCAGGGGTCTGGAATCGATAGCAGGACAGGGGGTGGTCACAAGTATAGTTGTTATGCCAACAAAAATAAACATAACAAAGTTTTCTGGCGTGACAAAAGGTAATTCACGTGCCGGCAGCATAGTGAAGCGAAAGGCATACAATCGAGCCAGAACTCACAATGACGTTTAGCGCCGCAAGCGCGTCGGCAGTGCTGCCACCACCAGGCAGCCATTCAGGCCCCCTTTAGGCAAAAGTGCATTGTTTTAGCATTATGCATGAGAATCGGTAGTTGCTGTTGCGGATTCAAGCACTCGATGTGTGGATTTGATTTCCATTTGTGCCTGCGGTCGCTGCCCTCTCCGCCAAGCCTCGACATGAGTGCCTACCGTAAATCATTCACGTGCTGGTTCAAGGCAGGTTGCAGCCTTTCATAGTAGTTTCAGTTGCAAATGGCGGCCCAGCCCCAGGTTCTGCCCCCATTATGAACTGCTTGTTAACGAAGCAATCGTTTCCAACGAACAATGCTTGAGGTTGCTGAAGCAGTGGTCTTTGGTTATCAGCATTGCCGGCGCCGCATTGTTGACAAATGTGCGGCACCCTGCCCACCAAACACCCCCCAACTCCCCACCCCCGCTGTTTGTTGTGCAGCTTCTTTACGTGGGGCCAGCAGAATATCAAGCATGGCTGCGACACACATCACGAGGCAAGGCTCGTTTCTTTGCTAGCAACAAACTTGAGGCAGTGACAAAGATCCAATGGTGAGTGCAGCTGCGTCTACTTCCCAGCTGCGCCTTCTTCTGCAGGGCAAGGGTTGGGGGCTGGCGGCCAGCAAAGGCGACACATGGGGGCAGGAGGGTGCACAACCGTGGAGAGTGCTGGTTTCAGGCTTCTGGGGGCTAGCAACTGTGCTAACATGAGGGCAAGCGAACTTGAGCGAAGGTTCTTAAGGGGAGTTAAAGGGCATGTGTGGTTCTCAGCGGCAAGCAGCGTTCGACAGCCAAGAGCCAGGCCAGCCAAGTTGTGTGTGTGTGTGTGTGTGTTTGTCACAGGACTCATCCATCATTCAACGACCTGTTGGTCTTATCCCGTTGTACTATTGTAATGTAGGTGGGTGGTGCCATTGTTATGGCTACCATTGGCAGCCATGCTTGCCTGGCGTTCGGCAGAGAGCATACCTCTGGAGTCTGTGGCCTGTGCAGTTGCAGCAGGCATGCTCTTTGGCAGCTCATCGAGTATTCGCTGCACCGGTGGCTTTTCCATGCCATGCCCGGCAGCCCGCTGACCATCATAGCACATTTCCTTATGCATGGGTGAGTCTGTTTGCTGAAGCATTGGTTGAGAAATCTGTTAATGTGCTTCCTTTGCCAACCAAGCAGGAATCACCACAAGTACCCTTCAGATGTTGAGCGGCTGGTGTTCCCTCCGCTCCCTGCATGCCTCCCGGCATCCCTTATTTACGGCAGTCTAAGAGCATGCCTTACACAGGTATGCACACTGCAGAATATGTGGACCACGATTGATTTTATCAGCCAAATGTGCTGTTGTAGGCTTATGCGCAAGCAGTGTTCTCCGGCGTGCTGGTAGGCTACGTGGCGTACGACTGCATTCACTACCTGATACACAGGCAAATCATGACACTGGCGTGAAGTTGCTGCTGGCGCTGTCATTGCTCTGTTCTCCCTATTCACGCAATCATCCGCGTGCCCTTGTTGCTTGCCGCGCAGTGGTCAACTGAGGGGCAGCCTGCGACGGCGGCATCTTGGCCACCACTTCTCCAACGACACCACTGCTTACGGGATCAGCTCGCCTCTGTTTGACATAATATTCTGCACACAGTGCAGGTAGAATATGAGACATTTGTAAAGTTTAAGCAGGGGCCAGGGTCTGAAGGCGGCGCCGCCATCAAAAAGAGACAATGAAGAACACGGTCTTGCCAATATAAGGGGCTACCACCAGTATGTGCCTTGTAAAAGTCCTAGTTTCAACAAGGCGTTCATGCCTTGTTTCGGTCATAATTGTCCTGCTGTCCTGCCGTAGACCCCAGCTCTCCTGCAGGGAGGTGGCATGCATGCATGAAACGTACTGTCGGTTCGCTTCTTTGCCGATGTCCTTCGGGTCGCACTGCCGAGCGCGCTCCGTCACGAAACCAGAGCATAGCAAACAATGGGAAAACATAACGGAAAAGCTCGCAAGACGGGCTTGAGCGTGGGTTCGGCAATCGTTAATAGGGCGCGCCGAGATGGACGCGTGGGGACCGCTGCAGCTCATTTGCACACCACGGACTTGGGTAGCAATAAGAATAACATGCAGAGCGTGCTAGAATCCAACGATTTGGAGGAGATGATGTCCATGGTGAGGCTGCGCGCCCTTCACTTCACACGGACAGCGGAGTGGTGCTCATTGTGTATGTGTCCCAATGCAGGCATCCCTTGCTGGGAAGGACTTCACGGCAGAGCGGGAGCATGTAATAGTGATCAGCACTGGCGCTGTGGAGGCTGTTGACCTCGAGCGCCTGGCCGCGGAGCGGACCGAGGCTGAGCAGCGGAACCGGCACAGGTGCGCTACACATATGGCATGCACAGCGTAACCACACTGGCCTTTACATCAGTAGCTCCCCACTCTGCTACTTCTGTGGCAGGCTGCGTATCCCTCGTCGTCCGTCCTGGGATGACAGCACGACGCCTGAGCAGCTGGAGGAGCAGGTCCGACGAATGGGCTTCTTGCCAGCCACGGGCTTTACACAATCCTTTCTTCCTCTATGATTGCAGTGCAGGCTTGCCATATGCGCTTATTGATTTGTTGGCATGCTGCTGCAGGAGCGTGCCCATTTTTATGAGTGGCGGCGTGAGCTGGCCACGCTGGAACAGGACGAGCGGCTGGTGCTCACGCCCTTTGAGAAGAACCTTGAGGTCTGGCGACAGCTGTGGCGCGTGCTGGAGCGCTCTGACATAGTGGTACAGGTGGGCAGCCTGTCCTCATCAAGTGCTTGCGTTGCTGCCATGAGCTTTTCCTAGGTACAACGGTACCCGCTTGCCAGTGGTTGGCACCTTAACAGCAGCACACGGCCTTTATACTTGTGTTTAAACACCTTCCTGCTGTCGCGGTTGAAGGTGGTGGATGCGAGGGACCCGCTGACATACCGCAGCGAGGACCTGGAGCGGTACGCCCTGACCTGCACCCCACCAAGCGCTCCTTCCTCCTCCTTAACAAGGCCGACCTGCTTCCGGAGGCGCTCCGCAGCGCCTGGGCCGACCATTTTGACAGTCAGGGGGTGGACTATGCATTTTGGTCCGCCAAGGCCGGCATGGATGAGCATTTGGGTGGTGAGAGGGCCCAGGACGTCTGCGTGTTCTGGTTTACACTGGCGCTAGCTGATGGCGCCTGCTGAAGACTTGCGCCGTGCATGCACGCTGAGTCAGGCGCATGGGCAGAAGGCATGGCCAGTGCTGATTGAGTCCTTCTGCTTCTGGTATTTTCATGTTGAGTCATTCAGGGCAATTCCCTTGGCCACCCACAGATGAAGATGTTCAGGCGGCGGTCTCATCAGCCCGCGGGCGGTGTAAGGACCCCGCGCCCGCGTGCTCAGTGTGGATGAACTTCTTGAACTTCTGGAGCAGCGTGCAATGGCTGCAGTGGTAGAGGCAGAGAAGCGCGGCATTGGCCGAGTGCGTAGCAGCCGCTTCGTGCTGGTGCCTGTGAATATGCGCTGCTGTGACTAAATTCGCACCCCGCAGGCACATGCAGTTAAATGCGTCTTGATAATCTTTTGCAGGCCAGTCGCGGCGAGCGCGTTGTGGTGGGCTTGACGGGGTATCCAAACGTGGGGAAGTCTTCTACCATCAATGCGCTTTTTGGCTCGAAGAAAACGGCGGTGGCCCCTACCCCGGGCAAGACCAAACACTTTCAGGTGCTCATTAATTCCAGACCCGCATGCAAAAACTGTGCTCGTGTCGCTGTTGTGGTTTCTCTGAACTCCCTCATATTTCTACCTGCAGACCCTCAATGTCACCGCCACATTATGCCTGTGTGACTGTCCGGGCCTGGTGCTGCCGCAGTACGCTCACAGCAAGGCAGAGATGGTTGCAGCAGGTGATCAGGAACCATGTTCAACTCCAGACAAAAACCATAAGCGCAGAAGAAACGCTGCCACATTTGCTGTGCAATGTGGCATGTAGCTGATAGCAGCATCTGCGTGGCTGCCCTCAGGAGTGATCCCCATCGATCGTCTGACCGATGTGCGCGCGCCTGTGGAGGCCGTGGCGCAGCGCGTGGGGCGTCCGCAGCTCGAGCGCGTGTATGGCCTGCGTCTGCCACTGCCAAAGCGCGATGAAGACCCGCGCAGGTGCATTTTACTGCAGCTAGGCCATTTTTAATCAGTCGCTATGGAGCGCATGCCATGCCTACCCGCGCCAGCTTTAACGCGCCCCCTCCCAGCTTGTGCAGGCCGCCAACTGCCCTGGAGCTGCTGCACACATTTGGCCACGCCCGCGGCTGGGTGGCTGCATCGGGGCTGCCAGATGAGACGCGTGCAGGCAGACGCATACTCAAAGATTATGTTGATGGCAAGCTGCTGCATTGCAAGGCACCGCCAGGTGCTCCTCCAGCAATCCTTGCTGTTGCAGCATCTGCGCAGCAGTGCGGCGAGGCCAGCCCCCAGCAGAGTGCACCAGCTTGGCAGCTGTAGCCCCTGCGGCGACAGCGGCAGCCGCAACAGATGAGAAAGTTGTGGCAAGCAGCAGTTCATGGACACGTGACATTCCGTTGCAGGCAGCTGCTGACCCTAGCACATCTGCTGAGCCCAGCAGTGCGCACACACCATCCAGCGGAGCTGCTGAAAGCGCAGCACCCTCTGACGGAGTACAGTTGGACGAAGGGGATCTGTTGCTGATAGACGAGTTGGACATTGGTGGGAAAAAAAGCCAAACAGACACGACCAACATACAAGGTGAGAAATTAAGCACTCAACTTTTTTTCACTTGTGCGCCAGCCCAGGTCTCTGTCAAGGTGTTTTTGGGATGTTAGTACCATTGTCTGTCAAGACTGGCAGTCTTCCACAACACTGCCTGATACAGCAGCAGCAATGGAGCGCATGCGGTGAGGGGCAAGGCGCGGTGTGTTGCCACTGCTTGGTTGACTGGCAGCTTCCCTGTTTTGCAGTTTCAAAAGAAGCAGGCGCGGAGTAAAGGCAACCGGGGCAATGGACCAGTACCTCTTCTAGCGTCGGTTACAGCAGCTAAGCAACATTGCGGCACGGCGAGGCGGCACAATGATGGCAACATGCTGGACACTCATGTTATTGTATGCAATGTTTCCCCGCGTTTCAATGATTCTTGAACATGTTCGTCATACAAAAAGTGGTAGAACTAAAGGAAGTGGTAAAACGAAACAAATAAAAACAGGAAGAAATCAAACATGTCTGGCAAACAAGGCTGTAGTTGGAGTTCATCCGGAATTTGGCTTGTGTGTCCTACAGTTTTCTGCCTCCAATTTATTACCGTTGAACGCATGCGACTGCGTTTCGTGCAGACGCTTCTATTGCGAAGGCCTATAAGTAACACACGAGGTGAGGCACGGGGCTTGTGACCTCTGCGACATAATAAATGATTAACGCAGCTTAGAAGTGCGCTGCTGTGCGGAATGTTGTTGATGGGGGTTTGCTGCCTCGCCCAGGCCGCCGTTTCACGTTGACAAGCAGTGGAACACTATATTGTAGCGCTTCAGATTCGGCTGGGCTCGCTTCCCATTGCTGCTGCTGCCGCCGGCGCTGGCCGCCAGGCCAAAGACTCAGTATGCCCATCGCTGCTTGTGTGCTAGCGCAGGAATTGTCATAACGCCATTTTGATTGAATGAAGAAATGAGTGTCATACTTGAAACAAGCAAGGGCGACCTTGTGGTGGATTTGTACGTGGACGAGTGCCCCAAAGCAGCCACCAACTTCTTGAAGTAAGCGCTCACCTGCGTGGGGGCTTGTGTCTGCTGGGCTGTTCGCCAGCTTTTGCATGCATTCATTGACAAGATCCTTTGATTACATGCAGGCTCTGCAAGATCAAGTATTACAACAACTGTCTGTTTTACAATGTCCAGCAGAACTTCATTGTGCAGAGCGGTGACCCCACCAACACTGGGAAGGGCGGCGAGTCCATTTGGGGCGTGCTATATGGGAGCAGGTCAGTTGCCCGCCCTGTTCTGCACACAGCTGCTGCAATGCTGCTGACATGCGTTCAGCATATGTTTTGCCCCTAGGCTCGACTGTTCGAGGATGAAATACGGCCCAACCTCAAGCACAAGAAGAAGGGGCTGCTGGGCATGGCAGGTGAAATGCGTTGCATGGCTGTGGCTATGGGTCATGCCATTTTGCATCCTGACTGACTATAGGCACTTGCTTTAACAGGAGCTGGCAAGGACATGAATGGCTCTCAGTTTTACATCACCACTGGCGAGAACCTGCACAGCCTAGACGAGAAGCACACCATATTTGGGGAGGTGGCAGAGGGTATAGACATCTTGGAGGCAATTGATTCGGCCCCCTGTGATGACGATGGGCGGCCGCTTCAAAACATACGCATCCGGCACACCATTATCCTGGATGATCCATTGCCTGACCCTCGTGGGCTGGAGGACAACATTCCTGATGCCTCACCGCAGCCACAGGTCCATGCCCTGCCCTTGACCTTTGATTCCTTGGATAAAGCTACACAAGTTACCCAACCAAGCAAGTATTTAGAATTAGAACAAAACAAACACGTCATAGTTCCTGCCCGCAGTTTGCTGACGATGGGCGCCTGGAGGACGACTGGGAGCCGGATGAAGATACCCGGGATCCTGATGAGATAGAAAAGACCAACCGGTGAGCGTTGTACAATGGCAAGGCAGGTCTGTCTATGCCGTGCGCCACATGACATGACCCACGCTGCGCTTTGCTGCCCTGCAGCGAGAAAGAGGCGCACAACCGCGCGGTGGTGCTCGAAATGATCGGCGACCTGCCTGAGGCGGACGCAAAGCCGCCACCCAATATGCTGTTCATTTGCAAGTTGAACCCGGTGACGACCGAGGAAGATTTGGAAATCATCTTTTCCCGCTTTGGCACCATCACGTCGTGCGACATCATCAGGTATGTGTGTAGACTCTTGCAGATGTTTCAGAACCACGCCTGCTCAAGGCAATAATGCAGCTGCAACCTAACGCTATGCTGCTGTGGTGTTCGCGCTCTGCTGAGTATGTGCAGGGACTGGAAGACAGGGGACAGCCTCAACTACGGCTTCATTGGGTTTGACAGCGAGGAGGCATGCGAGCAGGCTTATTTTAAGATGAACAACGTGCTTATAGATGACCGCCGCATCAAAGTTGACTTCTCTCAGAGCGTATCGCACCTGTGGAAGCAGTTCAAGCGTTTTGGGCGCAAGGGCAACGCTGACCTGGGTGCCGAGGCGGAAACACATCAGCGGCAGCAGGGGGCCTCAGGTGGGACGGCCAGGCGACTGCCTTCTGGGGCAACTGCTGGAGTCCAAGCATGCTGCTTGGTCCATTTGCTGCGCAGGACCATCTGCCAACCGTCTTGAATTGAAGGCGAAATACCTGCCCATGGGGGTCATGGCCCGGGCAGGGATGAGCTCCGTGGCAGGCGGGGCGCTTCAGCCAGCTACAGCCTTGTGCTTGGTGACGACGACGCAGATCAGCGTCCACAGGTAACGGTTGGCTGACAACATGTAGAGCAAATCGCTGTTGTTCCCACATCAAGCATGAGCTACGCTGCGCCTGCATGCCGCAGGCCCAGCTGCCTGCTGTGCAGCCAGGCGAAGCGCATGAAAACCGCCCTCTCAGCCGCAGCAGGGAACGAAAGCAAGACAGAAGTCGGCGGAGCAGATCACGAAGCAGAGAGCGGCAGCGGAAGCGACACAGCAGCAGGTCACGCAGCAGAGAGCGGCGTCGAAATGAGCGGGAGCGCAAGCATTACATGCACCAAGTGCGGCATCGCAGCAGCGAGCGGCGCAGGTCGCGCAGCCGTGAGCAGGCGCGTAAGAAGGACAGCAGAGGCGCACAGCGCAGTCAGAGCAGGGAGCGGGCGCGCGATCGCAGCATCAAACATGATGGACGATAATGGGGGATGAAGCCATCGTTTCCTCTGTTCGTAATTGGTTGCTTGCAATAAGAAAGTAGCATAATTGTTGCTCGTATGGAGACAGTAATGAGGGTACCCAAGATGCAAACAGTGAGGGGCCCGCTAATGTGCTGCGGGTGGCTGCAGAGCCAGGCCTAATGTGTTCAGCAGATCTCCGCAGATACCGCTATGGTCTGCAGCTGGCTGCCGCCGCTTTCCGCCCCGCTTGGCACACTTGACCTTGTAGTCAAGCTTGAAAATGGATTGGCGGTAGCGCTTGACACTTTCAGGAATATCCTCGCCCTGTTGTGTCTGCACAGGTGGTAGAACAATCACGTGAGCAGCTGGGCAGTCAAGTCAAACAGTTTGGCCTCAAGCGGTGCTGTTCCTCTGTACTTTCCTCTACAAATCACACAGCGTCTGCCTGGCATTCCTCCGCAAGAGCGCTCACCTTGAGCATGGCGCGCTGCGACTCCAGCTGCGCCAGTGCCTCCGCACACTGCTCCGGTTCGTTGGCAAAGTACTCACGCGTCTTGTCAATAAGCCGGTTCAGCGAGGAGCGCTTGCGGAATGGCCAGCGGCCGATGCTGTTGACGCGGCAGACCTTCTTCAGGGTTGTGACTCCCACCCGCAGCTCGGCCGCAGCTTGCTGCGCCAGAACAAAATGTGAGAGAGGTGCGCCTGTGAGGTGCTGGTGTTGAAGCGTGCAAGTTCCCTGGCAAGGCACATGCGAATGTTGACAGCTCTGCCTATCAACAGCTGAGCTTCTCTTCACCTGGATAGGCATGTCAAAGTAGCCGTTCTCCTCCAAGAACTCCAAGGTGAGGCGATTGTCACCCATATCCTCATCGGGCGGCAAAGAGCCGCTGCCACTGCTGGGGCGACCGCCCTTGCTTGCACTTGGCGCAGGCGCCTGGCCATGCGCGCCGACGCTGCCCTCGGCCACCAGCTGCGGGACGACCACCAGGTCAGTGCGCTTGCGCTTGACGCTGCTGCCAGGCTGTGGGACTGCCTCATCCATGATCTGGTGGTCCTCAGCGCTGCCGCTGCCCGCAGATGTCGTGGGCTCCGCCTTGGCCCGCATGCCCCGGGCGAGCTGCAAGGAATCGGGGCAGGGACATTGAGAGGCAAGCATGCAGGAGTGCAGCTTGTCAACAGTCTGCACCTGCTCCGAGCACGCTCCTGGTGCTCTGGACCCGTGGCCACTATTATGTTGGTCGGGAGTCGCGAAGGCAGCAGGAAGTTGCCATGTATAAGGGTGGGGATGGGCAGGGCAGTGGCGGGCGCCGGCGCCATAGCCAGTGAAGGTGCCACAAAAGCCGTGCGCTCAAGGGACACGAGACTGCAACAGTGGCAACGTGAATCCCGAACAAAATCAGAGCCAGTTTCAGCTGAGGCGCGGGCAGAGACAAGAGGTCTCTCACCTCGAAGGCAACGTGGTTGCAGGCTGGTCATCACTTGCAGAGAGCCTAGGAGTCCACCCCGCAAGCGTAGGGCTTGCAATTTTGGGGCTGCCAAGCAAGGAGTGCCGCGAGATGCATTCAACCCCTAGCGCTCGAAGCGTGGGCGTGCAAAGGGGTGCATGATGGTCATCGAGACGTGCGAAATCGGGTGCCAGCAGGGTGGGCAGCACTGGGCTTGGCGAGGAGCGCGACAGCATCTTCATCCCTTGGAAAACCAGCTCATAAATCCGAACAGCGGTGACAATTATGATTGGTTTGCTGTTGTGAGAAACGTTGGGCGCAAGCGAAACTGCATGCCCCACTTTGCGCGAGGGAGGTGAACCGCCAGCAGGGCACAACCACTGTTCATGTACTGCGCCATAACCCAACTGCGCCTGTGTGTTGTAAATTTGTAAATCGCTTTGCAGCGGGTGATTGACTCCTGCAGAGAGCTGATGCTGCGCGTCCTCCTCGTCCGCATATGACCATATGCTGCTGGGCTCTCCTCAGTGTATGCAGGCCCCCATTTGATTTCTCAACGCAAGAATCACAATATTTATAATGGGACACGGCTTCCGTTAACTCACCCGGAACAGGGGACACGATGCTTCGTTGCAATCCCGTTGCTTGCAAGTATGGGTCTTTTGGGCTCTATGGGCCTCTTTTGCGAGCCCTTACAACAGATTGAATCAGAATCACGTGTTACCGTTGGCATGGTAAAATTTTGAAACCGACGACCTGCGTCAACCCCTCTGCATCCCCCAGCACAGCACGCCGGGCCCAGAATGCCGGCTAACCCTTGGCAGAGTCACTGATCTCAACCCTTTTGGGTGTCCCGTTGCGGCCCAACCTCGTACTCCTCTCACATTCTCTCTAGAGCTATAGCAATGCAGGCACTGGCGGCTCCTCGCCTCATGCGGGCGACCGCACGGCTGTCAACCAGCCGGCCCCTGACGGCGAAGGCTACGCCTCTGCTGCAGAAGCACGCCCTGGTGTCCACCCCACTGGTGAGCCAGCAGCGATCCTCCGACCCAGTTCTCTTTCACGCGCATTGCCCTCTGGACGCCAGCGTACACGCCTACGATCGCAATCGATGGGGTCTGCATGGGTCCGCGTCGCCTCCAACGGCCGGGGCAGGAAGCAAGGATCCTCACGTGCATGCTGTGTGATGATTACTCTACCCCTGCTCCTCCTCCCTCTCCGTCTGTTCTCGCAGGTCCAAAAGCCCGCTGGTGTGCAGGGCCTGCCGCAGCTGCCGAGGCGCGTGGTTGTGCAGGTGAGGGTTTTTGGCAAGGCGCCACTGCCCCCGCAAACTCCAACCCGAGTGGAAGTTGTCAGTTGTCAAGAGACAATATTCAGCTAACTCTGTGCCTGCATGCGAGTTTAATGATAATCAGGTTCCTTGCTCTTGGCTTTCGTGCAAGTGCTCAAGAGTTGTTGTATGAACAGAAGGGGCTTGCCAAGGTGCTTGTCGCTGCACGGCCCATCACGCATGAATAAATAACCGTCTGCAGGCCAGCGCGGCGACCCCCAGTGACAACAAGCCTGTGCTGGCAGCTGCTGAGGATAAGAAGTTCCTGGGTGTGCCTGTGTTCACCTGGCAGAAGATCGTGCCCTTGGGCTTGATGTTTTTCTGGTGAGACGCATGCGCCTGATGGGATTGCCGCTCTTGTCAGCTGCATTTATCGACCGTAGCGCTGTTGATCATGTGCCAATCGCCCGTCCCTGCAGCATTCTGTTCAACTACACCATCCTGCGTGACACCAAGGTAGGCATCCTTGTTCCTTCCTGATGCAAGGGCTCGTTTGCCCCGTGGGGCTGCCTCTGCCGCACTTTGTCAATGTCGGAGGCTCGCTCCCCTCCCTGCAGGACGTGCTGGTGGTCACTGCGCCCGGCTCCGGCGCAGAGATCATCCCCTTCCTGAAGACCTGGGTCAACCTGCCCATGGCCATTGGCTTCACCGTGCTGTACACCAAGGTGCAACGCATGCGCCGGGAGCTTGCCTGCGTGTTCCCAATCGCTGTGTTTGTGGCTCGCTCTGCTCCCGCTTCAATTGCAGAACAAGCCATTCCGTGTGTTGTTGACGTTCGTGGCGGTTCCTATCCTCCCTTTGCAGCTGTCCAACGTGCTGAACACCGAGCAGCTGTTCTACACCTGCATCTTCCCCTTCATTGCCTTCTTTGGCGCTTTCGCTTTCGTGCTTTACCCCATGCAGGAGATGCTGCACCCCACTGGTGAGCCTGCCTGTGACAGGCTCTTCAAGCTTTCGATGTGAAGCTTCGCAACACCAGTCCGCCTGCACAGCCGGTGCTGAGCCCTGGTTTGTTGCATTCCCTTTGCAGAGTGGGCCCAGAACCTGCTTGAGAAGGCTGGGCCCGCTTTGCGGGCCCCATTGCCATCGTCCGCAACTGGACCTACTGCCTGTTCTACGTGATGGCCGAGCTGTGGGGCTCCGTGGTGGTGTCGGTGCTGTTCTGGGGCTTTGCCAACCAGATCACCACTGTGGATGAGGCCAAGCAATTCTACCCCCTGTTCGGGCTGGGTGCCAATGTGGCTCTCATCTTTTCTGGCCGCGCCGTGAAGATCTTCTCCCAGGTTGTGATTGGTGGAGAGAGAAAGTCTCATGGTGGCTCTGCGTGGGGGCCAAGGGGAGCAGCGGCGCACCGGTGGTTTGGCAACACGGTTGATGGGTGGCGGCGGCGCTGAAAGGCCCTGTGCTCGTGTATTCCTGCCTGCAGATCCGTGCCAACCTGCCCCCTGGTGTTGACGGCTGGGGCCTTTCCCTTCGTGGCCTCATGTCCATGGTTGTGGTGGGCGGTCTGCTCATCACTGCTGTGTTCTGGTACCTGAACCGCACGGTGAGCATGAGCATGTTACCTGGCTGGCATCTGCCTTATCATGCGTGCTGCTTTCCCCATTGCTGATTCTGTGTTCACGCCGCATGGCCGACATTGGATCTCGCCGAGCCTTCGCGTGCAGGTGGTGCCTCGCGTTCAGGGCAGCATCCCCAAGCGTGACAAGAAGAAGAAGAAGGAGCCCATGGGCGTGGCAGAGTCCTTCACCTTCCTGGCCAAGAACCCGTACATCCGCGACCTGGCCTTCCTGGTGGTGGCCTACGGCATCTCCATCAACTTGGTAGAGGTGACCTGGAAGTCCAAGATCAAGGCCCAGTTCCCTAACCCCAACGACTACTCCGCCTTCATGGGCGACTTCTCCACTGCCACCGGTGCGTTTCGGCACATTATGCGTCTGTGTCCTCGTTTTATCTGCCGGGCCACAGCATTGTCGCCAAGATTGCAGCGTGTGAGGTTCGCCACAGACCTTGGTGATATCATCTGCGCCCGCGTCCTCCCCCCTTCCACACACACACACACCCCACCCCCACCCCATCCACGGGCAGGTGCTGTGACCTTCACCATGATGATCATCTCCCGCTGGATCTTCTCCAAGTTCGGTTGGGGCATGGCCGCACTGATCACCCCCACCGTGCTGCTGATTACTGGTGCGGTCCTTCTTACTCCAATGCATGCACAGCTCTTCCTCTGGCATGGTCCTGTTGTTGAGCTCCGCCGCGGTGCGGCTTGATAAGACCACGGCGCGCTTGTTTTCGCAGGCGTGCTGTTCTTCTCGCTGGTGCTTTTCAGCGGCCCGCTGGAGCCTGGCCTGGCGGCCATGGGCCTGACCCCGCTCTACGCCGCTGTGCTGGTGGGCGCCGCCCAGAACATCTTCTCCAAGTCCTCCAAGTACTCCCTGTTCGACCCCTGCAAGGAGATGGCGTACATTCCTCTGGACCAGGAGACCAAGGTGCGGGGAACAGGGTGCCAGGGCATGGTGTTACGGTCCTTTCATAGCTTGTCTGGGCCGTTGTTACGGTCCTGTCATGGCATTGTTACGGTCCTGTCATGGCTTGTCGCAGCCTTCAGTTCAAGTTTGTGCAAACGCAGCGAGGTCATAGCGATTGGCATGCTGAGCTCTGCCCATCCTTTCTCCAAACCACCCTGCAGACCAAGGGCAAGGCCGCCATTGATGTGATCTGCAATCCGCTGGGCAAGTCTGGTGGCGCGCTGATCCAGCAGTTCATGATCATTGGTTTTGGCTCGCTGGCAGCCTCCACCCCTACCTGGGCCTGATCCTGCTGGCCATTGTGGGCATGTGGATCTTCGCCGCTAAGGTGCGGTTTTGGCTGTGGAATCTTGCCTGTTATAGCCTGTTTTTGTCTTGCTGCTGCTGTACGTCACCAGATGTCCGTCGGCCTGCCATATTTACTTGGGTTCTTTTGCAGGACCTGGACTGGCGCTTCGCTGCTGCCCAGGAGGACATGGCCAAGGCTGCCGAGTCCGCAGATGGTGATGACAGTACGGCTGCTCCCGCCGCCGAGACCAAGCCTGCCTCCGCGTAAATGTGCGGTCATGAGAGTCGCGTTTCCATGTGACAACTTTGTGGCCCGGCGCCCAGAGCTTGGGAGATTAACGTGAATGCGACAAGGGGCGCATCAACCTGTTTGTTTCCTCAACCCAGCCTAGCACCACCTCTTTCATTTCCTCGAACCTTGTTTACCTTTTGACTGGAGTTGCGTTTGGCCTTCTGGTTTGCCAAGGCAGCATTTCGACTGGCAGATTGCTTGGCATGCCCGCTCGCTGGCCCAGTCCCCTGACCTGCGTTGTCAAGTTTCCAGTTCCCTCTTCGCACCAGACTGCATTTACCATCCATGTGACCAATGTCAGCACATACCAAAGGTAGGAGCCCAAAGAGCATAAAGACGCTGTTTGGAGGGTTCGCCATACTCAGCTCTTGTATGTACTGCACAGCACAGGTACTGCACAGCACAGGGAGCCATAAGCGCGTCACGCACATATATGTTGTTGCTTACATTGCTGACAATGTCATCAACGTGGTTGGCACGGTCGAATGCGCTGCTGACCTTCTCTTGCTCAGCTCTAGCGATCATTTGCCTGGCAGTGACAGCAACAGGTGATCGTCGATTCATCCAAACGGCGTTACATCTGCACATCAATGACTGAACTGCTGTCTCGACGCGGCTCTCTTCCTCCTCCACTAATCGGCTGCAGACTATGTACACAAAAGCGATCCATTTGTGGCTTGTGAGTACGTGGGAGCCGAAGGGTTGCAAAAGGAGTTTGGCCATGACCGGGTGAGTCGCCGTGGCCTTACTTGACCTGTGCCGCCGCTGCTGCCTGGAGCAGGTATGCTGTCCTTGGTGTGCTGTTCTTGATGTGCATAGGTCATGGACTGCCGTCAAACATTAGAGCACCTTATCCATTTTCTTTAAAAGTTCCGCTTTGCAGGCATACGTTGTGCTCAACTTAACTGCCGACCTGCGCAGTGTTTTTACTTGGAACACCAAGCAGCTCTTTGTGTTTGTTAATGTGTTGTTTGAGACGCCCAAGAACTCGCGCAATCGAGTGGTTATGTGGAGCAGCATCATTGAGGACAGGGTAGGCGCCCTCTTGGGAAACAACATGGCGCTGTGTACCACCTGGAAAGCATGTCGAGTTTGCTTTCTTGCAGGAGCAAGCCTTTATCAGGCTCCCCACGCTGAGACCACAGTACCCATACGCAATTACCGACCAAGGCTTCAACCTTCGAGGTCGACGCATAAATGTCACTGTTGCATGGAACGTGATGCCAAGAGTCGGTGCCTTGCACACTTATTTCCGGGAGTTCTCGGGTAACGATCTCTTTGTCGTTCTGCTTGACTGGCTGGGGATATATAAATTGCAGCATTGTGTTGGACATAACATCCATGCTAGTCGCCAGGTCGATGCCCAAGCCTCACCCAACCTTTCTGCAGGTTTTCAGTTGCCAGATGAGTACCACACGCCTGCGCTGGGCAAGGTGTGGCGGCCAGGTGGAGTCATCGAAGATATCGGCCACCGGAAAGAGGAGGAGTGGGAGGCCGAAAAGTACATGGAGCAGCTGGATGCCTTGGAAACGGAAGTCTGAATAATTACTGGTTTGCGTTTGACTGTCAGTACGCTTTCCGTGGCCAGCCCGCGGTTAGCAAGCTCTCTAGCTATCAGGATGGCTGGCAGCTGACGGAAGGAATGGTGCGCACACGGATCGATGAGCGAAAAGTACGCAAATGTTGAAAGAGTCGCTGCGAGGCCAAAAGTACAGTATGAGTACGGGGTCCATTGGCAATAAGCGACTCAGCACACAACAATGATCAACAATAGAACTCACGTTGCGTCTTGACAGGTGTGCGGGTGGAGAAAAGCTTCAACGAGCCTCCCATCTTCCGCGATCACAGTGATGGCCCCTCTTCATCCCACTGTGCTATGGGCCCAGCGGGCTGACAGGCTGATCCTCACTATCGATCTGCAGTCTTGCCAAGACCCCGCGATTAGGTGGGTTGGCGACTGTCTACTCCCGCCCCGCCCGGCCCCGTCGGACCTCTAGAAGTTTTTCCAGATACACATTTGGCGACTTGTGTGTATAGCATGTGAATGTTGCCCTTCACGTGTGATTAATTGTTCCCCTACTGATCCCAACCCAGCGTTACCAACGACGAGGCAGCCAAGGCGGGCAGCCTGACCTTCAGAGGTCAGGCGCATAGCCACGCCACGGGCCCTGATGAGCATGCTTATGAGCTCAATCTAGAGTTCTATGGTGAGGTGGATGAGAGCGACATCAAGCAGGTGGGTGCCCAACTTTCCTGGAGATTCCAAGTTTGCCGTCCTTGCCTATTTGCTTGCTTTTGCAGTCTATGCAACCCAGATCTTCGCCTGCTCCACATCGCAGCACACCACGGAGCGGTATATCACATTAGTGATTGCAAAGAAGGGGCCGCACGAGCACTGGCCGCGCCTGCTGAAGGCAGCGGGCAAGCCTGCACCAAACATCAAGGCGAGTCTCGGGCTCATAAGGTTCCTGACTTCAAGGATTAATATCAAACTGATGTTCTTGTTGAAAGCGCAATGTTCTTTCTTTGCTGCAGGTGGACTGGGATAAGTGGGTGGACGAAGACGACGAGGCAGAAGGCAACGATAAATTAGATGGCTTTGATCTGTCAGCGCTGCAGAACTTCCAGAATTTTAATGCCGGTCAGTACCTGGGCCGCAAATGTTTATGCGCAGTTTCAGCATGCTCATCATCTGCGCACGCCGTGAAGTAAGCTGAACCGATTGTGGCATCCTTGCAGGTGGCAACATGGACTTTGGTGCGGAATCATCAGATGATGAGGTTGAGAAGAAGGAAACCAGTGGCAATGAGGAGGACCTCCCTGACCTTGAGCCTGTGAAGTGATACAGAGCTGGCTATGCTGGGTGCTTGCAAAAGACAGGAAGCTGTGCAATGCAAGTGTGATGTACAATGCCCAGTGCAAACAGCATCAGCAGGCGGCGCTTGAAAGAAGGCCGACTGCAGTTGATCCTGATTACATCGGCGCGTTCCACTGTGTCATGCCCGTTCCCGAGTTGTAAAAATAGGGCCTTCCCTCAGCTGCATGCATGCCAAGCATGGGTGCGATATTCCAGGTTATCCCACATTACAGGAGAATAAAAATGCAAGCCACAACACCCACCCGTATAGTGCACTTTCCAGGCATTGCTTGGCTGAGCCTGCTGTGAAGCCTGCACACACATACAACCAATTAGCTCAAGACTCAGTTAAGACTCAGCAGCAACAGGCAGGTCGGCGCAGGTGCAACTCGCCTGAGGAGCTGTTACTGCATCCATTAAGTTTCCACCGCCATACCCTCCAGATCCCTGCTGCTGATACTGCCCAAAGGCATGCGTTGGCTGCTGCTGCTGTGGCGGCGGCATTGAGTACCCATAGGCCGGCTGGAGCTGCGCATTGCCGTAATTGCCATACCCGCCACCTCCATTGTTTGCCCCTGCATTACCCCCACCAAACCCAGCCGCAGGCAAGCTCGCATCATTCTGTACAATGTTTGCACCTGCAGAACACAAATCAATTTCAGCCTGCAATTCATACCAATTTTGCCTGTTGGATGTGCTGAGGAATAAGCATCACCGCCAACAGAAAACCAACCTGCAATGCTGCCATAGTCGACTGTCACGTAGTTGCTACCGCCTGCACCGCCGGCCCTGCCATCGCCAACTGTCACACTGGACCCTGTACTAGGCGCCTCGTAGTTTACTATGTTCACCATCTGCGGCCTGCTGCTGCCCCCACCGGGGGTGCGGCTGGAACTGCCACCACGAGTGCTGGAAACTGAGCCTGCATGCCACAAGGCCCCTGGGTGTAAGTCTGCACCATGGTATGAAGCGAGGCTCAGCCACAGCCAGCAGCTGAGGTGCCTGTTGTCGCAGATCGAGGGTGTGCTCACCCACGGCCGCGTATGTTTGCTCCAGCTGCTCGGCCCAGCCCTTGGCCTTGCTGTTGCTGCTGCCCCCACGCTCCTCGTCCTCGTCCTCCACCCCTGCAACCAGCTTGATTATCTTGGCCACGGCGCCCTCCAGCGCACTGTACCATTCTACCTGCAGTACAGTGGACGACGGGGAGGGTGACTAGGCATTGTTTAGCCATCCAACATGAACAAATGTGCGCTGGGACAGTGCGAAGACAGTGTGTAGTGCGTACCTGAGATGTCTCGCTCTCGCAAAGGTAACAGATGTGGCCCGTGGCGGTGGACAGCTTGATGGAGTTGAGGCGACCGGTGGTGGCACTGCCATCGGCAACGTCGGTCACAGTGGAAAGATCCACAATGCCGCGCGGCTTGGATGAAGGGCCCACGTCGCTGCTGGCGAAGCGAAAGAGGAAGCCCTGCAGCAGCCAAACACAGCGGTTGAGCATGCAAAAGTATGGAGGTATCGGGCAGGTGTGTGGATGGGATGGGGGTGTGGAAGGAGGGAGGGTGGGATGGGGTTTGCGGGAAGGGTGCCAGGGAGGTATGTGGACGTGGGTTGAAACGTTAGGGCACACTGTCCTGCACTGCTACTCCCCGGCAGTGAAGGCACGGCACACCTGCTTGAGCACAAACCATCGCTTGCGCCAAGTCTTGATGTGTTCCCCCTGGCTGTGCATCCACCCTGTCTTTTCAGGGCCGTGCCAGAACTCCACTTGGTCAGCAGTGAGCAGCTGCATGGGACAGGATACCATCAAGGTCAAACGATAAGTACACTGGCTTGCGGCAAGCAACAGACAAAGAATCGCACCGCAGGCTTCTTGCTTTTCTTCAACAGCGCGTTGAGGGAGTTGGCGACAGCCTGCCCCCACGTTCGTGGCCCTGACCGCTCTGCAGCATCTCCGCCATTCTGCATGTCACGTACAGCGGGGCTGCCGTGATTAGCGGCATCAGCGGCAGGAAAGAGCAGGACACAGCTCATACAAGTCTCCATTGCAAATGCTGGCTCATAGGAGGTCATGGGCTGGAAATCAGCCGTGCGCTGAATATCCTGTCGGTCAAACTTACTGCATGCATGAGCAGGTGAGCGTGTCCAGCACAGAGCGGATGGTGACCTCGTCACCTTGCAGTGTCACGGATCGATCCTCCACGTCCGACTGAACAACATGCATGCCATGCGTGAAGGCGCGCACATTATGCCCAGGCCGCACGGCAGGGTTTAGGGCACTGAGCTGCGGTGCGTCACACACGAACTCACCGGGCTGCGGGTGAAGAGGATTAGGCTGCTGCCGCGCATCGACCAGCGACTGATATGGTGCAATGGATACTTGCGCTTGGCGCGGGAGCCATTGCCATCCAGGATGTTAAAGCCGTCCAGCCCCACCTCCACGACCACTGCCTCGGATCGATAGCTCTCGTCCTCCAGCAGCTTCACGTGGAACCGCTCCGAAGGCGCCATTAGCTGCCAGGCTCTGGCTAAATGTTCAGGCTAATGAGTCCAGAGAAATGCGGAACTGAAGCAAGGTCAGAAGGGTGGTGCAGGAGGAGCACAAAAACACTCTGGGCAAAAGTTAGCGTGGAGTGGCGGCTCCGCTAGGAGTGCCGTGAGGGGACCTCGCCCAAAGGCCTTCCCAATGGCAAGGGTGCCGAGCAGAACACGTTATCATTCATAACAACACGCTCGGCCGAGGGGCTCAGCAGAACACTGTGTTATGTGATCGCGGAAGCCCTCACCTAGAAACCGACACGACTCTGTTTGCAGTGCCGGCCAAGTGAGGAAGGGTATTCAGCTCAGGCAGCACAGCAAAGGAGCTTTGGGCCGCCCAAGCGCTTTTCGACAAGATCGCTGCCGGTAGGTTGCGCAGGTTATAAAATTCTTGAAACGGTCTGCTGACTTACATGTCTAAGTAAGAGCATTCTCTGGTCCAAGTATTTCCTGCTGGGTGCACAGCCCGATCATTCTACCTTCCATGCCCACAAAGCCTTGACACATGACATTAACTGTGTGTTTGTTCGAACTTAAAAGGGCAGGAACACGAGGTCATTATAATTGCCTGGCATCACGCGGCACATCAGCTCTGCCGACTTTTTAATAGGCATCATGCCAGCTGCCTATCAACTCGTTCCAATGCTTCAATCGTGATGATGCTATTTCCACGGATTACCTGCACAGGAAAGGGATCGCTGTGGGTTCAGCCCAGCGCAAAGACGTGATGGTGCGCTTGCATCAATATGCGTTTCAAACGTCAACAGCCGGTCAACAGTTACGCACCACCATGCCAAGGTCTGCCTTGAGCTTTTCATCCACCGTGTTGTCAAGCACAATGTTCATGAATTGGTCGAAGCCACGGAGCACGCCAGTCACATGCCTGTTTGCGTTCAGCTTCACTGCATTTGGCAATATCAGGGCAAGGCATGTTTTCAATGTATGAAAGATGTAGGCAAAAGCGACCCGGCATACCAGTGCGCTATGTAGCAGAGGCCCGACCCCAGTCCCCCCTTCAGGGAAGAGTGCCATCTTGCAAGTGGTGAGGCTCACACCGCCTTCTGCCTTGCGAGTAGGCAAGCCCGCTGCAGGGGGCGCAGTCAGCTGCAGCATCGGTCCCTTACCGCTTAATTTCTTATCCATCATGCCCTTCAGCTCTGGGGGCTGCACCTTGACCTGCACAGAGGAAAGGCCTTCAGACACACAGCGCAACGCGCGGCGCTATCAAAGTGCAAGAATCTGCAGCCTCACCATGGCGATATAACCTGCGAAATCGTCTGTCGAACCACAGCAAACTTGCGCAAAGTTTTGGCGGTCCTTAGAAGCTCAGAACATGCACAACGCAAGGTTTCTGCAAAAATCGTTGCGAAGATAGAACAAGTACTTTGCTTTTGGCAAGCAGACAATTTCGGCCAGGCGGTACACGGGCTCGGTACACGCTTTCTGCATATGGTTGAATGAGTGCCCCCAGCTTACGGAAGCAAATTACGGTAGCAAATGGCTTTGTCTTATGCTGGGCATGGGTCAGAAAAGAAAAATAATGTTTTCTTGATCGGCATCTGTGTTTTTGCTGGCTGGTGTCTTTCAACCCTCTTTACCCGGTTACCGGGCTTAAAAGGGCCAGTCACACTGAGACTAAGCGCATTTGCAGGTGATGCAACTTTGCCTTATTTCTTCAATACACACAGGAGCAGAACCAACATACACACATACATAGTGTTGTTTGTTTATGCTGTAGATTCCGGCACCGCAGTCAATGGAACCTCCAGCTCTGACGGCACATGGACGGGCCTGCCGTCAAGCTTGCCGCAAGCCACGAGCGGGGAGCTCTACAAGAATCTCAACCACACTTGGAAAATGCCCTTGGACTTCCTTTTCCATTGTGAAACCGCTCAAATGGACTGGCCCGCCGACCACCCCATGCAACTGCACCTCCTGTTTGGGCCCGGCTCGCCAACGACCGTGGATGTCAATCATACAGCGCAGCTGCTTCATGCAGCTGCCGACTATCGTGCACAGCTTGAGGATGGCAAAGTGCCAGAGCCACCTGCGCATTGGTGCTCACAGGCTTCCATCCTGCCGCCTGTTCAGGGGCGGCCCAGAATAGGTGGGCCTGGAATGTTGGGAGCGGTGGGGAGATGCTGCACCTGTTGCCTCACATCTGCTGGCAACGACCTGGCCCCTTCCCTCCTTTATGCACAGCCATTGTGATGACCACAAGCCCGGGCCACCCTTTCGTCCAAGCCTTTAACAACCTGCCAGTCACAAACAAGCGGGAATACGCGGAGCGGCATGGCTACACCTTCTATGCGTTCGACAACGACATAGCCAGGCCCAGGCACGCCTTCCTGGGCAGCTTGATTGCCGTGCTGAGCGTGCTGCGCCACTACGACTGGGTGTTTAAAGTGGACATGGACACGTTCATCATGACGCCCGACATCCCGTTGGACCACTTCCTGGACCCGCGTTTCGACGTGGTGGCGTCTTTAGGTAAACACCTTGTGCGGATGCGAGCAGGGGTGGAGTGACAGGGAACAGGAGGCATTTGATCGCCCATTTGATGGACTGAGATGAGGTCTCATTGCAGATTGCGCTGTCGACTACGGCCCGATGCAAGGCGGCGTCTACTTCGTGCGCAATACGCCTTGGGCCCACATGTTCATGCTGGAGGTGTTCACGCATACAGGGCGAGACCCTGCTCATCCTAGCGAAAAGATCCACCGGTATGATGAGGTGAATGATGGGGTGTTGGCGAATGAGAGTAGGCTTTTAGATTCTGCACATGCCCCCTCCTCGCTCCGAGGGAGGTGTGGGTGTGTGTATCGCTGCGCCCAACGCGGCCTTTGCTCGCCGTATTGCTGCGTGCCTGGGGCACCTCTTTGGTCTCCAAGGGCAGGCGGCTTGGTTTATAGGGTCAAAATGACAAAAAAATACCAGCTTCTGTGTTAATGGTTTGCGAAGTTATGGGCCAAGTGACCTCCGCATGTATGAAAGGCACGGCCAAAAGCCTTAAATGGCGGTGAACACTGACGGAAAGGGTGCATGCTGACACAGCAGCCACGACAGGGCGGTACTGTCAGAAGCGTCCGACAAAACGGGAAATGTCCCCTCCAGACATCAAGAGGCCCCACAATCCCGTTCTTGCGGGGGCTCGGACATGTCCGGAAACTTGCCGTCTTTCCTCGTGCCTGTGTAAGTATAACACAATGTTCGTTTTGTCATATGCAGGTTGGCGATCAGGCAGTGTTCATGTGGCTCCTCAAATCTTATTGGAACTTTGAAATTCGCAATCACGTCAAGGTACGGGGTATGGGGCTTTCCCTCTTATGTCCCATGCTACATGCTTTGATGTCACCTGGTTTAATTAATCAGGTCTGCCTATGTTGCAGATTGTATCGCCCAAGCTGTTTAATGTGTACTTACATGTGGAGCCACAATGCGACCCGTATCCTGGCGGCATCAAACGCTGGGAAGAGGGAGATCTACTTGTTCACACAACAGGTGTGCAGGCTACCACCCGCCACTGGCATATTGCACAAGTCAACGCCCCCTGGCTGACTAGTTTGTGCTGTCCTGCTTGTTGCTATTTCAGGCAAAGGCGACTTTGGTTTTGATAAAATATCCAACACACGGGTCTATGTTGACCTTTTACAAGGACGGGGAACACGAGTGCCTTGAATGCTTCCAAACAGGCTACAGGTTAGAGCTGCTGCATGAAGTTAAAGATCTTTGTAATCGTGCCGCAGCCAACAGTCGCTTGCCACGTGACATCTGTGCACCTGGAGGCTGCAAGGAGGTGCCTCTGCTTGCAAATGCCAGCGCCGCAACTTTTTGGTCATGCTTCGATGGCACACCACCTAGCTGCACGGTGCCTGCCATTGCTGGGCTGCATTGGCCCAGAATTTTGGCACCGCGGGATGGCTTGGGACCAGGCACCAGTAGTGGGAAGGGCACAGGCTCATCGGAGTATGCTGTCATATCTCCCAGGCGTGCTTCGCTCCCAACTTTTTCTGGTGGGCAGGCTGTAAGGCCGCTGCTCTCCCACACCTGGAGCGTTGCTGAAGCTGCACCACGGGCATCAAGTGCCCCGTTGTGTCGCTGCTGCTGCGGCGGCGGCTTACCCTCACCATTGAATGCATCCTGCGCAGCTGCCATGTCTGTTTCAAGCTGTGCATTCTGTATGGTGCTAAGCATGCTCTTGTGCTTCAGAATCCCGCGTGGAAGATGGGCATTGTTGAACGCTGTACATGCCTCACCAGCACGCTGCAGTTGAAGGCAGAACATCAACCTTGTGGGAACTTGTTTGCATTTGTCAAGGACCAGGGAGACATAGCCCACCTGCTGGTTGGGCGCTTCATGAAAGGCAGCCCCCAGCTGCACGTACTTCTGCCGCAGCAGCTTGAGGTGCAGCCACTCAGATCCCAGCTGCGTCAGCAGGCGTCGGACAGCATCGCTGCCCATTTGGCGCTCCATATCGGTCCTTGACTGCAATGCAAGAAGAGGTAAACTTGGCAAGGCCAGCAGATTCAACCCTATCCTGCTGATGCTTGCCTGCTCCAGTTGTGCCTCGTAGTCATGGTCCAGGCATAGCTCGCACCCCGCTAAGTCCAGCCGCGCCCAGGGCTCGCCTACATGCTCCGCCAGCTTAGTGTGGATATATGCCTCTCGAACAGCTTGCTGAAGCAGTTCCTGGTCCTGAAAGGACAGCAAGACGCACTCTTTGTAACGGAGCACATTTGTTTTATACTTATACTCAGGGGATGTGCATGTGAGGGCAACGCACTTGCTGTCCAGGCGACGGCGACGCGCTGGCCTGCCGACTGAGCCGCCGCTGCAGCCGCCGAGGGATTACCACCTCTGGCAGGGCCTGCTTTATGGGCGGAACTTGCTCAACACGGTCCACATCAACTGCAATGGTCGCTGCGGGTGGCACCCAAATGCAGCTGTCACCAGAACCTAACCGCCAGGAGGCGAGCGCCTGCCGGCCAATCTCCCGCCCGCTGGGACTGCAATGAAAAGCCGGATCCCTACACAGACATCTAGGCCAGCTCTCAACGCCAGTGCAAAGGCCCAGCAGCAGAGAAACTTGTTCAAAGCAACAAAGAACCAGCTCTCAAGTTTCTACTTACCCAAGCCGTGAAGAGGTAGGAGACTGTGGCAACCCCAGCTGCACTGCTTTGGCCGGCGTGTCGGCACGCAGTTTGCTGTCCCGCCTGTCAGCTACTGGATGCACGGGAGCGGCCAGCACGATGTGGGGGTGCCAATGTACGCCTTGCTTGTGGCTGGGGCGCACACCAAATCTTCATCTGAAATGGAAAAGCGTACCTGCAGCCACAGGTATACCAATGTTTTCAACAAAGCCTTGTTGCAAGGACATCAACACGAGGCCAGATGCTCACCCTGCGACCCTGGTCTGTGCGAGGAGCTATCTTTGCACTACCGAGCTGAGCTTGGTTTTCTCTGGTGTGGAGGGCAGCTGCTTGCCAAAATCCTGGAAATGTGTCCTCCTCAGGTACTCTGTGGCCTAGAGATGCAGGGCTGGCTGGCATGTGCAAGCCGTTGTCTGCAGCTGGTGTGCAACAGGCAAGAGGTACCTTTGGCACACAAGCGGGATGGGGGTGATATGGACAGCAGCCCCGCACGGTGGCAAGCGCAGGGAGTGCACCTGCAAAGAAGAGGCCTGTTCCACCCAGAACATGGTTCTTGCTCCCCACATGCCTCAAAGCATTTGCTTCCGGTTTCGGCGAGTTCTCTGTCATTTTGGCAACGAGGTTTCCAACCTGGATCAGCTGAATAAGTGTTAGGCAAATGTTGAAAACAGTCACTGGTCGTAAACATCTTCAACTCCCTCACCTGCTGCGAAACATCCCTTACTGCCTGCTCCCGTGGCGGTGGCGACTGAAGGCACCCTGACGCACCACCATTCGACAATACAATCTGGTTGGGGCCAGGCTGTATATCAGGCAGCTGTTGGGCTGTAGCCAGCTGGACAGAGCCAACAGCGCGCCCAAGTGGCGAATGTGTGAGACACCGTTGAGCTTGCATGCGGCCGCCCATCGCAGGGCTCTTGGCACCAGTGCCAGACGGCACATCGTCAAGCTGCATCTGCGCTGCATCTGCTGCAGCCATGCCGGCTGAGGCCTGTGCCGGTAGTTGCTGGCTTGCTGCCACGGGGACAGGCTCGAGTGACGATGTGGTCATCCAAGCCTCGTCTGACTGGGGCTGCCACCCCTGCCGGACAATCATCAGCAGACGCTGGCCACGGGTGCTGCGAGACGCATCACGGGCTGGCCCACTTGACTGTGCCATGTGCGCAGGCGAGGGCGATGCTGTCCCATTCCCAGCGGAGCTGCTGTACAGCTGAAGTCGCTGCCGAAGCTGCGAGCGGCTAATGGGTTTCTTTGCTGACAAGGGCTGCAATGAGGGTTCCCTTGGCTCGCCTGCCAGCAGCAGAGCATTCTGTGGTTCCTGGTCTTTTTGAGAGTCAGACAAGGTCATGCCATGGCGATCCGCAACTTCAAACTCGGCCAGTTGCTCCTCATCCTGTGCAGCTTCCTGGTCAGCAGGCGTTGACGCCGGCCGTACAATTGGTATCATGCCCTACAGGCAAAAAGTGCTTGGTTACAGCCGACACATGGTGCGATTGGTATCAATAGCACTGAATCTCACCGTGAGCGTCCCAAGCGTCAACAATGTGAGGCCCAGCAACTGCTGACGTTTGGCAGCAGCTTCATCGGCTGGTTCGAGCACCTTGCGCTTCCGAGAGCCGCCAGCAGACTGCCGTTGCAATGTCGTTGGATGAACGTCACGTACATTGAGAGGTGCGATCTGCATGCAACTCAGCAAATTAACAGGCTAGCATGTGCAGACTGCCGCGTCTTCTGTCGCCTTGCCTGCGGAGCTGTTGAACACACGACGGGGCGGCATCAGGGGCAACGTCGCTTGCGGAGCAGCCCGGCTTGGAAAGCGCGTCTCCCATTGATTGCAGCGACAGTAATCGAGCAACCAGGCAGAACGGATTCGGCTCCTTATCAAATGAGAAGTGAACATTGATTGAACGGCCGGCACAACTGCCCTTCAATCATGTCAATGTTTTATCTTTTGTGGCAGTGCCCTTTCCACATCCAGGAAGCCGGGAGTAGTAACAGCTCCGAAGGCTGAAAAACAAATGGAGTGCAGCTGAGAAAGGACGATTGTTGATCTCGCAGTGTTGCGGTGCCTAATCAAAGCGTCGGAAGTGCGGGGAAGGTACAACAGATAGGAACCGCTGATCAGGCCCCAGGTCAGCACCGCTGCGTGCTGCCAGGCGCAGTGCCTTGGCGAAGTAACATAACCCATTTGCCAACAGAACCGCAATTGCTCTTTCAGTGCCTTTTACAACGTAGTTTACCCCTCTTGCTGCGGATCCAAAAGGCTGGACTCCAACAAGTACTCCTTCACATCGTCATCATACCGTATTCGGCTTGGGAAGTCGTCCAGCGATGAGGGCCTGTCCTTCATCAACTTGTGCATTTCCTCAAAGAGCACTTTGATGTAGCAATGCCGTCCTTCGCTGACAAGGTGGGTGGCCGCAAAGCGCGTGAGTTGTCTGCGATGGACTGTGCCAGGTTGTCATGTGTTTGCAGGAACTGCACGATGCGATCCACCTCCTCCAGACCATTGTAGCCAGTAGGGACATAGTGGACCCAAGGCTTCAGCGCATGATAATACCATTCAACCTGCTGGCTGTCCTGCTTGATCACAGTCTGCATGGAAGCCAAATCCAAGGAAGGTCGCGACAACAACAAACCAACCGGCCTACAAGTCAGACGCGAGGCAGCAACAATGCGTGCCTGTCCTGTAGGAAGCAGCTTGGCAAACCGCACACTGGCTGTGAAACCGTCAGTGTTCAGGGTGTACCTGCGGCCACCAGTGCGATCAATAACGCACACAAGATGGCCGCTGCATTGGTAGTATGCGTTCAAGTATGCAGCACTCACTTGAACTTGCGCTGCTCTGACAGCGCCATGCGGCCACCGACCGCGCCTGGGGACATGCACGAAGTGTACTTGTACCCAGTGGCATTGCTGTGCTCAATGTGTTCTTGCCGGATGTGCTGTGACTCTCGTCCAAAGCGATCAGTGTAGTGCACATTTTCAAACAGCGTCCACCGGCCGACGGCCCGCTCCTCCTTCTGCTCCCAGGGCACGCCACCCGTCGGGTCCTTCAGCACCCTCTCCACCCAGTCATCATACGCAGTTTTGATGAACTCGCCGCTGGGTATAAGGATGTTCAGCTGCTTTGGGTGTTTGGCAAACGTGAACAGTGGGCACATGGCATCTGGAAACTTGGGCCCATGCTCAATGGCTGGCTTGTCACCAAAGGCCACTGCAAGGAAGTGAGAAACTAACAAAATCATCCTGTGGTTCATGCGTGGTTTACGCACGGCAAAGAATACGCACGGCCAGTCACCTACCAGCAAACTCAATGTTTGGCAAGCCAAATCTGCAGGCACATGTACAGAATTCTTCACCTGGCTACGCATTGCTTTTCCGCTCTTGCTCTTATGCAGTGAGCCCCGCCTACCTTTGTGCAGCGGTCTGGATCTGCGAGATCATATGATAGTGAAGCGGCTGCTGGCCATAGCCACCCACGCGCTCCAAGCCACCGCTGGTCACATAAACTTCATTGTCCCAGCTCAAAAGGCGGAACACAGGGTTGAGTCTGTTTTGGTTGTGCGTACTGCAGTTAAGGGGATGGACAGGCAGAGGATAACAAAGGCTGAAAGTAAAACTGGCCTTGAACGTAAAACGCCTAGCAATGCCTCACCCTTCGCTGATGTTGTGTCCTGCTGGAGCAAGGGGGTGGCAGGCATCTAGGTCAGCCTTGGTGATGCCCCGCTCAAACCAGGGACGCAAGTGGTCAAAGATTGCAGCATACAGCGGTCCATGCTTCAAACATTCATTAGGAAGGGCATATCCATCCGGCTGAAAGCCGCCCTGCCATTCCTGCTGTGCATACGTCCGGGTATCCTGTCCTCGCTGCGGCTTCTGCAAGTTGGCCGCGGCATCCTCAGCGACGGTGCTCAGCCGCGAACTGGTGCTTTCAACTTGCTGTGAGCAAAATGTCCATGCTTCCAAGTATCCATGTAGAATCTGCAGCAAAAGATGAGGTTTGGCTTCATGGCGATCAGGCCGCGCTGTGAGCCGCCACTGCCACAAGCAAGCAGCATGTGCAGATGCTCACTTTTGCCCCGCAGACGCCACAAAACAGTCCTGCTACAAAAATAAAAACATATCGGCCCGCTTGGAACGCAAAGGCGTGTGCTGGGCGCCTGAGGGTGGCCATCGTTTGGAGGGAGCCGCTCGGGACGTTCTTCACATTCCTGATGTGTCCCTTGCTGAAAAGAAGGCGAACGAGACGCGTGCGGCGTATTCGCTCGATACCTGAGAGGCATCCGGTACGGGAGTGTAACTTGGCACTTGCAACTGTCAGAGAAATCGACAGGTTGTTGTAAAAGACTCATAGTTTTAATAATCAAGAAAAACACGAAGGAATCCCGTTTCTCTGTCCCCGTGTGTGTGAGCAGGGGACCTTCAAAGTCGCTGGCCTCACAAGCGGCGTATGCCATCAGGCGTGAACCTGTCAGACAAGGGCGTGACAATCGCCAATTTGGCAAGAACTGCGGCACCATTGCCACCGCCCGTGCCAAGCCCCCGTTTGGCTTCTCTGCCTCTGCTCTAATCATCTCTACGGTGATTCAGCGACACAGGGCTTCGTAAAGCGGTTCAAGCCGTGCAAAAATCAGCCCTCCCAACTCCGCCTCACGACAGGCGGTCGCCCCTGGGTGCCCCCAGGCTTACATTGTGGTACTTCCTTTTTGGCTGGAGCAAGAGCGTTTGTCGACCCTTCACAGTCTTTCGATTCATTACACCCCAGTGCAAAAGGCCTCAACCGCCGCGCTGCAGTGTCGTTCCGGCGGCGACATATGAGGCGACACACATGAGGATTGCCTTGTGGACTTTTTCCTGTCTCAAGTAGTCACTTATTAGGGAGCTGTGTCTGCCACAATGCCACGGTTTCAAGCACTCCACGCTTTCAACCTTGACATTAGACAGCCACAAGGATTCTGGTTGACCGCCCTGGTTGTTTTGACGGTCCTGGCCACCCTTGGCCTCACTCATCACCGGTCCTCCCTTAAAGCAGGCTCTACGGCGGTTATAGAGCTAGCAAGGTAAGTGTGCATTGGCATGGTTCGTTATGTGCTTGCTCAGTTCGGTGCACTCCTTGATGCAGGAAAGTTCAAGCTGTCGCGTCGCCACCAGCCGCGGGCCCCCGCCCCCGCGCAACCCCTAGGCGCATCCACGTGATTACGGTTGCCAACGACCCTGAACATGACCGGCTGCGCCTGATGATGCTAATCGCGAAGAGATTCGGCACAGATATGAAACTCGTCCGCGTTCCTGCGTTTGAGGGCATGTGGGTGAAAATGAATGTGAGTGTGGGGTGTATGTGGGGGGCAGTCGCCCGTATGAAGTTCTGTGCGTGTCATCTTTACCAGACATATGTCTTGCTCGGATGCAAGTTACAGGCCACTAAGCACTACTGCGCGGAGCTGGTAGCCTCAGGCTTTGGCAACGATATTGTGCTAGTGACAGATGCATTTGATGTCATTGTGCGCGGCCCCCCAAGGAAAATTCTGGAAACCTATGATGCTGTCGTAGGAGGAAAGCGGTAGGGCATGCATGGATTGCCTACTGCTTGATGCTGGGCTACTGCAGATTGAGGTGGCCAGGGAAGCCAGTCATGAAGTCTCCTCCGCAGGGAGGCAACACTGCAGAAGTGCGCTTGTCCGCCTGCAGGATGATTCTGATGTCGGCTGAAGCCAACTGCTACCCCGCTGAGTACCGAGCCTGCCAGAACAACTGGTACCAGCAGAACAGGCCGAGCGACACCATGTTTAAGTTTTTGAATGCCGGCTGTTGGATGGGCCCCGCTGACCTTGTCTTGCAAGTGATTGATGCGGGAGTCGACTTCACCAACGAAACTTGCTACAAGCAGGATGACCAGGGGCTTTGGCAGGTGCATTTGTGTTCTTGGGCGGTATAGGGGGCCTTGAAGTGCTTTCTTGGTGGTATTGTGCTGAATATTTCTTCCTTTTAATGCATGCAAAGACCAGCTGCCCTCGCGATTGCAGGACATCCTGGTTGACAGCCCCTACAAGGACCAGATAGCCATTGATCATCACTGCAAGATTTTTCAATCGCTGTATGCTGCGGAATGGACCATGTCGTGTTCTGACAGGGGCTGGGTTGGAAGGTATTCAAGCAGCAGGCACACTATGCCTGTTGAGTTTCTGTGCCTTTTGTCATTAGCATTTAACAGCACTGTGTTGCTGCAGGGATGTGCAAACCTACGCCTACGTACTCCATCAAAATGGCGGCGACAAGTTATTCTTCCATAGCATTCTGATGCCTTCCTTTGAAAAAGCCCTAAACATTTCGGACAGAGCCCCCGACGTCGAGTGCCCTGAACCTGTGAATGGACACTGGTGTGGCCACGACAAAGGATGGGGCACCTGTTGACCCTGCTGTAAGTGCCGATGTGGCTGCCACATGCCTCATGGCCAGTGCCATTAATGCGAGCCTCTCATGCGTCTTGTCGAAGCACGCTCCAATCATCAAGTCGCTGAAATCACAACCGCAAATGCCAGGTTCCGCTTCGCCAGTCCCTGCACAGCTGATGAAGTTTGGTTGCCACTTCCCAGTCTGGGGCCAGCTGCACATACTCTTCCACGTACTGGCAGAGCCCGTATCGGAATCCCTGCAGGTTTGTTAGATTAGGATTTGAATGTGATTTTGTGTCAACTGACGTGTGGTGGCAGCATGACTCACCAGCTCACACATACCCCGGAATGCGCACTTGCCCGTGAGGAGCCATTCCAGGTAATGGTTAGGTTTTGGGCTGCACTCACACAGGCGACAAATCTGATAGTGCCCCATGCAACCCACTCAAAGCCCATGCAACCCACTCAAAGCATACCACTTGTCTTGCTCACCCGTGCATGTGAACAATCCGTGCGAACTTCCGAAATGGGTGGTACATCATGGCATTGAAATTCTGGGAGGGTACACCATAATGACACTTCTTCTCAGCCACGCAATCTAAAGAGTGGGGTTCGGACATTCACCCAAGGCATTGCACCTTATGGATGGGCTTCCCCGAATCTCTTTCTCATAGAATTGATTGAAGGCTCCCTGGTCAACTGCCCCATAGCCTTCATAGTATAGCCCATTTCTTTGAGCAAAGATCCAGTCCACAAATGCCTGGTTTGTCTTCCGCATATAAGCCATGTTCATAAGCATAATGCCGGCATTGTAGGGAAAGTTGTCATCCATTTCGTAACTGCAATAAGCCGCATCACAAGAGATCAAGGTGGAGAAAGTACACGGGATGCAGAGGGGTGAGCTTTAATCCTCACCCCATGCCAAGCGCTTGAGGCAGCGGTGCGCCCCAGTCCACCAGCTTCATGCGTTGCCTGAAGTACACATCACAGTCTGTCCGACGGGAAGTGCATGACCTCGTTGAGGCTAACATATACAGCTTGCTTTGGTCAGCATGGCATGCAGGCAGTACCCAAGCAACACCTGTAAATAACACGTAGTTGTATTGATCAAATTCTCGGAGGATGGGGATGTCGATGCGTTGGTAAGTCCCAATCAGAGCGCCATCACTTTTGTACAGGTGTGACCGCGTCTGCACTTAACGGGTCACTGGTCAGGCTGTGTAGGTGTTTGAATCCTCTGCAGTGCTCTGCAGCTGCCAAAACGGCAACAGTGAAGCAAGCAGGAGGCATGGTAAAACACCTTGGCATTGAATTCTCGATTGCGAGCTCCCTCTTTGGCTAAGGCATCTTTCCACACAGGTGTGTGCTGCACACCAGACTTGCAAGAAAGTTCTGATCCTTGATACCCAAGCTCTGAGGAACCGCAGAAGCAAACTCCCACAGCCCACCTGAATGATGGCCACACCCTTGCTTATAAACCACTTGTACATTGGCGAATCGGTGCTGCCACTGAACATGCAGAATGCCCTCATGCGGGCAACATTAACAGCAGATGACACAGCCGCTTTAACCATGTAATCATATTCAGTGCCCGCCGACCAATCATTGTAAGTGAACACCCACGGCATCCTGTGCATCCACCAAGTGAGCAAGCAAACTTTGCGTCGATGATGATTGCCATGGACAACATGTCCACGGAAGATAAGCAGCTCACTGGTACAATGGCATGGCAGCTTCAAGGGGAATATTGCCACCATTGTAGTATGTGGCAAAAAGGTTGCTACGCCACCGCTCCATGATGACCAAGGCACTGAAAATGGATACACTGTTCCCCGCAAACTGCTGTGACCGCAGAGCCAAGCAGTAATCCACCTGCAGAAAGCACACAAGGTGAGAAAGGACAATGTCCCTATGCATGCATTTGTGCCATAACTACTAGCAAACACTCACAAGAGCGCCCTCCAACGTGTTTAATGAGTCAAAGCCTGGAACTTTTGCCAGGAGGACATGTTTCGTGACCACATGGTAACTGCACCACATTTAAGGAACATGTTGCAGGAATATGATGCATTTCTGAAAGTTCTGGCTGAGAGTCAAAGACCTTTCAAGACAGTCTGAGCGTTCTTTTACGTGCCTGCGAGCTTGAAGATTGTTCATAGCCTGGTGCAAAAGCCCCGGTTGGCATCTGACAAGTCCATGCCCACGTACAGCGGAGCCTGCTAGACAGCATGTCGTCACAGCGACAAGGTAAGCGAGCTTGCAGCAAATGTTGGACATGTTGGATTGTGGCGTCTGGGAGTGTAGCAGATGCATCTTTAAAAGCTTCATGATGCATGGCAAGCCGCCCACCTTTGTGTCAACACGATGCAGAGCTAACTGGTCGCCGACTGCGTCGGTGTTGTTCAAGCAGTTGTCACGAGCTATGCCTGCAAAGCAACATCAGCACCTCATGCGGTAGCTAGGGTGAGTCGGCATTCAAAATGCATCAATCAAGCTCCTCACCATCATCATCATCAGCTCCCTCCCAACGAGCACAGTAGGTAAACCAACCAGCTTCTGCCTTCAAGTGCAGAAAGTTAAAGCTACGAGCATCGCTCATTGCTCGCAGATGGCCCTCAACCCTGCAGGTGCAATTGCCCCTGTTGTGCAAAGTGTGCATGTTGCAAGGCCTTATATGCAGCTCACTCTGAAACAACTGTCAATAGTCGTTGAGAAGGTTGCAGAGCCTCCAGCACAGCAAGCACAAGCTCCTCATTTTTTGTAATGAGATCTGGCGGAACCTTTAACGCAGGACAGTCCACTCTGCACAACACAACAGAACAAGTTGCAAAAGTGTGCATGGAGCAGGCCACAATTAGCAGCGCTGTGTGTGACAGACACCTTAGATGTTGGGTTGAGGCATGGGTGACCTGAAGCAGCGGCATGAAGTCATAATCATTGCTGAGATGCAATATGGATGTGCTAGACGGATTGTCTGCTGTAATGGGCACACCAAAAGCTCCTAGCCGTGTTGCAAAATGCTCCACATGGAAGATGTCCCTGCATCAGGGCACACGGCACATAGAAACACACACAGCCTAGCATTGTGTCAAAGGATTGGGTGCACAGGCCGCCAACCTAAAGGGCACATGTGCATTGTCTTTTCCCAGCTGCTGTGCGGGCCACCCGCCAAAAGGTTGGGCACTATCAATGTGCGATTCAGCTCCTTGGCAAGAACCACAGCTGAATCCAGACAAAGGACGAAAATGGTTGTCCAGACATTTGCAGCCATATCAGTTGGCAATGCAACCTACCTGATACCAGTGCCAACTTTTGTCGTGCTAAACTTCCACACACAAGGAAAGCCAAGGTCTTGTCGCCGCCGATTCTGCTGCGGTGCTCGGGTACCAAGAATGCATCGACGCGACCCACGGCCAAGCCCACGCGTCTAGATACCCTCTCAGGCCGAGGTTGGTGGGATAGATCTATATGATGGAAAAGCCCAAAATGGAGAGAAACAAGCGAGAGGAACAGCAGCAGCAGGCCAATCAGCCAGTGCAGGCCCTGCGCGGCTCGCCGCCGTGGCCGTCGATGAATGGAGGACTCCTGCTCGTGGTGCAACTCGCCGTCATGCAAGTTACCTCTAAACAACTGCACATGCATATAGACAGCAAGTGAACTATATGTGTGCAGTGATTTGAAGAAGTTCTGCTCCACTGGTCGTTTGTGGGGTGGGGTGGGTGGGGCTCATTGTGCATGTTATAATGCTGGCGCCTGGCCTACGCTTCTAGCCATCACGAGGAGACGATCTTGTTCCACAGCATCGATGGTTGCTGTCCGAGCCAATTATTGACTGGTTGGCCTCACCTTCACGGCAGACGACATTGCTGTTTGCGGTCGCCAGTGCTCATTGACGAGACGCGGATCGACAGCCAGAAGGGTTTTGGTTCCTCGGCATGGATTGAAAAGCCGACTTACTTCAAAAGCCTCCTCAACGCAATGCGATGCATAGCCAAGGTATGGCGTATCGAATGCAAGGTGTTAGTTCACAATTTACCAAAAAGGCCTGGGTAAGCCACCATCAGGTGCTATCGGCGCTTGCCCTGCGCTACATCATACACTTGCCAATTGTTCTCATTTTACAAATTCGTTGAAGAAGGGGAAGAAAATATGCAAAGGGACGTTTCCCTCATTGTAATGTCTTGAGCGCCTGCAATGGGTGGTTGCAGGCAGTGTTTGATGGCCAATCCGTTGTCCAAGCTCACCAAGCCCTTCTCCAGCACAATGATGTTGAAGCAAAAAGCACCCCATGCTTACAGCACAACTGTGCTGCAATAAATGTCGCGCATGCTAGCCAAGCAACTCTTGCCCGCTTTCATCACTCTGCTCCCACACTCAGGTCATTCCCTCTACAACACACCTGCCCAACCAACGACGCTCGAGCATGATGAACGCTGTGAAGGTGGACACAGAATTACCAGTGAACTGTTCTGCTTCAAGTGCCAGGTGGTAGTCCACCTGAGAAAAGCACTTGAGAAGGCAAGTAAGTACACTCTTGCTGTGCATGGTCAAATCGAACCAAGAACGCTTACCAGTGCGCTTTCCTCTCGTGTCAACTCCTCTCCAGGCCGCACAAGCTCGTTCCCCAGCACTACATTATAGTTGTTGGATTTCATAGACTCCAGCGCCGTCTCTAGCGCTTCAGGCACCGCATCTGGAAAGGAAGTGACAACAACAACTGGCACCTGCATGTGGCACGGTGTATTTACTCCTCATGCTGTGGGCGTGCTGGCTACAACGGTCACGATGGCTGCCGCTAACGCAGCCCAGCCCTTACCCCTGTTTGAAAGCCCTGGAGCTGCAGCTGCTCTCCGACTGTCTCCGTGTTGTTCATGCAGTTGTCTCGCCCTTCCTCCGGCTTCTGCCACCATTTGCACAGGGCAAACCAGTCTTTCTCCACACGCAAGTGAATGAGGTTGTAGGCCGCTGATCCAGGCTTGTCCAGAATGCGCTGCCGCCGCGCTGCGATCAAGGACTGGAAGCGTTTGGATGGGAGCAGGCCCTCCGCTGCAGCTTGTAACAAGTCCTCGTGCTGCTCCATAAGAGAAGCAGGCAGACGGAAGGCTGGGCAGCCAATTTTGATGTGCTGGTGTGCACGCTGCTTGCGCAGATATGTGACAAGCGCGGTGGGCCGCGCTTGGCTATCATATGCCTTGATGGGCACACGTGTCGCATTTTCCGGTCGCCCAGCAACAACTTGCACTCCATAGGGAGCGACTGCCCTAGCAAACGCTTGCTCGTCAAACCATTCCCTGCAATACTGGCAGGGGCATAGACAACACAGTCAGCTCCTTTAGCAACATGCGGGCGCCACACAGAGCACATGTGCGCGTCAGGCCAGGAGAGGATGCAGGACCTGAATGGCACGGTCGCGGTGTTGTCTGCTGTCACCATCTCAATGCCGTCGGGCTGAATTCCATTGAGCAAAAACTGTGGCAGTACCATGCTTCGCTCGGCCTGCGCTGCCAGCACCAGGCCTGCGGGATCCAGTCGGTGGGACATGGCAGCAACCCCTCAGAAACAGACAGATGCGTTTGGAAAATGCGTCTGCAGCATCTACCTGTGAGAAGGGCAATCCGTTGATTTGTAAAGCCGTTGCAGACCTCAAACTCAAGCGTGAAGGCGTCGGTGGCAGCTTGCATATCAAGAGGCCCACTCACAGGTGGCCTGCTCAAGTGCCTTGGCCGCAATCGGGGCTTGAACGCCTGTCGGTGCCGAGCTATAGCAAAAAATAAAGCCACGATGGCAACGGCACAGAGTCTGGCTTTCAGCTGACGCTTGCCAGTCGACTGTCCACGATCTCGGAAAGATGCTGGCATGCCCGCAACCATCGTGATGGAAGGATTCTTACAATGTTCTGCAAAAGGGCATGGAGGGGCCGCTCTCATATTGTAGCGTAGTTCTTTGCCAAGCTGTTTTGGTCCACAACGTCAGTGTTGGGAGCGGTTGCGCAGGCAGTGTCGCAAGGGTGAAAAGGCGGCAGGGCAGAACGTCCGCAGCGCTTAAAACAAAGACCTGATATCTGTCGGGTTTGGGTTGCCTCGCGAACGACAGGACAGAGGGCAAGAGCACTTGAACACACGCGCCTCACCGTGGATGCGCCTTAGTGTTTGCCAGCAGTTCGCTTTTCATAATAAACATGCGAATGTCAGCCGCACCATGATTAGGGCCAAGCTGCAAGGCCTGTGCCTGTGTGCAGGAGTAGTACTCCGAGTAGCGCAAAGGAAACGCAATGCCCATCACATACTGCTAGCTAGCATATGGCAGCGACGCTTTCTGGTCAGCAGCTCCCGTTTCTAAAGCAGTACCGCCCACGAACCATCTCCATGTGCCTCGGATGAATTTTAATCGCTTACAAACCATGCAATGCATCAGCCTGTGATCATTGTGCCCACGCCCTCATCCGTCAGCAGCTCCATAAGCAGCGAGTGCGGTTGGCGGCCATCAATGATGTGAGCAGCGCTGACGCCCTGCGACAGGGAGCGAATGCAGCAGTCCACCTGCAAGGGCCGCCCGAATAAAGCAATGGCATCAGTCATATGTGAGCAAAACTGTCCTCACACAGAAATGTGAGCCTGCAACCAGCTGCACATAAATCACCTTGGGAATCATGCCGCCTGCGATAATGCCCTGGTCCTGCAGCTCCTTGCACTCGCGGATGGTCAGCGACGTAAACTTGGTGGAAGGGTCGTCCTTGTTACGCAGCACGCCCGGCACATCGGTCATCAGAATGAGCTTCTCTGCCTTGAGGGCGGCGGCAACCTGCGCAGGAGCAGCCTTGCAGCTTGTGCGCTATGCCGCTGCTGCTGATGCCGCGCCGCTGCATGCTGCATGCAACTGCAAGGCCGTCAGCAGTGAGCCCCCATTCACCTCGCCAGCTGCTGTGTCAGCGTTGACATTCAGGCCCTGGCCCTTGCCGTCGGACGCAACCGACGCTACCACTGGGATGTACCCATCTGACACAAGCGTCTGCAGGGGGCGGCCCGGGCATAATGGTCACCTTCATGCAGGCTGGCCCCTCTCGGGATCCCGTCGTGCTTGCAACATTCCCAATCACCTGAAGAAGAGCGGGGTTGACCGAGGTAATCTCCCCTACAAACCCAATGTCCTTCTCCACCATCTGGCGCGCACGAATGATATCAGCGTCCTTGCCGCAAAGCCCCACGGCCTTGCCCCCTGCCTGCTGGATCAGGCTCACGAGGCCCTTGTTGACGCGCCCACCCAGCACCATCTCCACCACATCCATGGTGGCGGCTGCAGCACCAATTTAGGTAGAGCCCAGGAGGGGGTAGCCAGTGTTTGCCCACCGGAGATCACAAGCATGTGACCACAGATATATCAGCGCATGGCGATGAGGTGTCAAGTTGACTTAAGTCCCTCACCGTCTGTCACTCGCAGTCCATTTTTGAAGACAGGCTCAATGCCGAGCTGCTTGAGCCAAATGTTGATCTCTGGGCCCCCACCATGCAGAAGCACAGGCTGTATCCCAACGCAGCTCAGCAGCACCAAATCTTTGATGACACGGGCCTACAACATGAAGAAGGGTGTCACAACAGGAAAGGGTTTGGTACCTGTCTGCAGAGGTAGTTCAAACGTCTCCTGCAGGTGGCCGCTTCCCAGGGTGCCACGGACCAAACAGCAGCAATGGCAGCAGGAGCTGAGATTTACTGGATCGCACCGTAAAGGCTGGACCTTTGGCTGCCGCCGCTCCACCCCATTTGACAACGACAGTTTTGCCTGCGGGAACCGACTATGAACTGAGCCTTCAGCTGGTGTACAAATGGCGGCGCGTCGGCGCTTTAATACTCAAACCATGCAGCGGGCATCAATGTCACTGACATCCCTCACCTCTGAAACGCTGCAGATATTCAACGCTTTCAGAAAGAACCGACACCCGATCAAAAGAAGACAGCTCCTGTGCCATATCCAAAGAGAGCAAGCATGTTGTGGCCATCCGCAGCGTTATATAGCTTATTGATTCTAAGTATGTACTCTCGGTGATCCTATACACAAAAGCTACGAGCAACAATTGGAATTCCTGGGCATCATTTACCTTGGTAGGCAAGTCGGTGACAGCGGCGGCCTGCACGTGCACTGGGCGGAAGGCTCGCTGTGCTAAGAACTGGCATCTGCGGGAGCTTTGATACCGATGATCGACTTTTTCGCTGCTGTATGTGCCGCAGAGGCCTCCCGGGCGTTGGCTTGGAGCCAAGGCGGACGACAACATCTGGCGGAGCAGGTCAATCTCCAGGGATCTCCAAGGAGCAATCTACGACTTTGGTGCACGATGCAGTGTTTTAGACGAAAAGTTCAGGGCAATGCCCTAAGAAGCAGTACAGGCGGAACAGCATGGCAGGGCACCAGAAGGGCATCATGGTGTGGCGCGGTGAGAACTGTGACTCACGTCCTGACCAGTCATCTTCAGCGAGGCCTTAGCCCACGGAAGTACCTCCAAGGTATTCGGCGGCGGATGGGATTGCGCCTGGAACAGCTCCGCCGTCTTTGCGAACGCAATGAGACGCTCGCTGGCGCATGTCGAGCGCGGTGTTGCCAGCTGGGGGTTGAAGGCCAAAGTCTCCAACCAGGTCCTTGCGCCTTGGCTTTGTTTGCCACCCGTTTGCCTGTCGCAGGACAAACTTCTCAAAAGAAGCCGCATCATGGTCACCACCGCTGTTTGCGTCCAGCTGGCTCAGCTTGTCGATAGCCGTCGCCCGTTGTCACGCAGCGCTGGGTGGCGCTTGCACGCTTTGGCGGTGCCGCAGCCAGCAGGCCCCTTCCGTCTGTGGCCGCGTGCAGCGGAGGTTGTCCAGAAGCAGCCACCCGTGGCCCCAGTGATTGCCAAGAGGGAGGACAGCAAGTCTGACGACGACGAGGTCGAGGCGCAGTCGCAGCCCCTTGGCAGGCAGCAGGTCCGCTCAGCGCTTGAGCATGTCAGCAACTACACCAACAACGTCGTCTTTCCTCGTGACTGACCTTCTGTGGCTGAAAATTTGCCATTGAATGCCGCATGGTGGCTGACCTTCCCTAACAAATCCCCGTTCTCAGTTTTCTGTCCCCAGTTTTCGTGGACGTTGTCAGTTTTTTTGGACGGCCCTGCTTCTGCTGACCCAGTTCCTAAGGGCTGATTTTGTGTTTAGCGAATGGGCAAATTTTGCGATTCAGTCTTCAGGCAGCATGTAATTTTGCTAGAGCTAAGCTAGAGCGCCAACCAGAGCGTTACGCAGCATGCAGACAGTGCCTGTAGATCGGCACTCTGCATAAAGTTGAACTTTCGTGAAACAGGATGGGTCTTGTGCAATGGAAACTCTGCGTGTAGGTGAGTCTGCCGCCAGCAACAAGAATGAGCGCAGCTGAAGCACGTTTCCGACGGTCATGCTTTAAAGAAAAGCAGTCCCTTTTGCGTTGAAGGTTGCCGCTCCGCGGGCTGCTCACCCGCCCGTACGAAAGGCTCCCCTGGGCCCGCTGCCTCCGCCGCTGGCCACCAGCACTCACAGCGTCGTTGCCTGCCCCGCCCCCAGAGTTGTTTGAGGAACTGCAGCGGCTTCCTGAGGGCCTCCACAGCGAGTTCCCAGATCTTGCGGTGGACTTTTTGGCCACAGTCTTTGGGAGACGACCAACCTTTGGCGGGGCCAGGTGCTGGCACGAGCGCGCCGGGCCTGAAAGCCCGTTATGCAAGCCCAGTTCTTTACATTGTGTGTCTGCTGTTTCCAACACTTCTGCTATGCTGTGCTGTGCAGAGATGGGAGCGTGTTTCCGACTATGGATGCATGCTGCCTGGTGCCATTCCGTGGTCGTCATGCGAGCTCAACAGGCGACGAGTCCGCACAGAACGGCAGACCTGCAGCAGGCACCGCGCATTTCCTGCGCGCCCAGTTGTTTATCGAAACAGTGGCAGCCGAGGCAGCCTCCATTGAAGCATCTGCTAGCATGACTCCTCCCGGAGGCTGGGGCGACCTGGCACTGCCTCTCAGGTCTACCAAGTTGCAGGCCAGCAGTGCAGTCAGTGATCGTGACCGCTGTCAAAGGGCCACTTCTGCAGCTGTGCAGCAGGCCCCACCTGAACCCTTTGGTTTGTGGGAGTGTCGCCGGTGTCAACGAGTGCTTCTTGCTTGCTGTGCGCTGCACCACCAGCCAAATTGCAGCCAACAGGTGCAATGGACGTGGTCGGCTGAGCCCAGCGACAGCCAGTCTGAATTGCACAGCAGCAGCGATGAGCCGCTTGCGCCCCGCAGCACTAAAGACACAGCTGCCAAGCGTAGTCGACTTTCCAGAGGTGAGGAGAGTCTTGCTTGCCACCTTTTGTTCATCCTTAACTGCTGCCTGCACAGAACACCTTGCATTCCATGCCAAAGTTGATCCCTTTCTGCTTTGCAGACTTGGTTGTGCCGGCACCGGAGGTTGAAGCAAAGCGAGAAGTGGGCGCCTATCTGATCTCAGCTGGTGCTGCCGGCTCTACACATGAGCCTCTCAGCCCAACCTTCCGTCTTGCCAGCCAGCTCCGGCGACGACGTTCGCAGCAGCGGCCACGTCTGCGGAGGCAGTACCTGCATGTACATCCAGTGCTTGATCTGGCTGAGCCGATCCTGCTGAACTCGCCAGGCCAGCGAGCGGTGCGCAGCATGCAGGACATGCCTGCTGTGGCACATGGTCAGATAGCAGGGGCGACACCTGTTGTGCCGTTGGCTCAACAGCCACATGCACCAGCTCCTTTGCACAGTTCAGCTTGGCCCATGCATCACGCAGTCGCGCCTAGTGTTGCAGCAGCAGCACAAGAGGCAGCAACAGCAGCCAGCCCTGCCTGGCAGAACCAGGCACAGGCAGCGTTCAGCCTTTCCTGTCCAGGCACAACCGCCAATCCCACCCTAGCGGCTTCGCCATCAAGCAGGTCATACCCAGACCATGCGCAAGCCAACATGGCAGCCAGGCCTGTTGGAATGCAGGGTGGTCAGCCTGCTGCTGGCATAGCCCTTGCAACGTGGGCTGACGGGCCTGCTGCGCCACTTCATGTGATGAGGCCCGTACCTTTTCCCATGCCAGCAGCAGCACGCTCGCAGCAAGCGGCACCTCGACTAGTGCCACCAGCCCATGCAGGCCCAAGCTGGAGCTACCATCTTAGTCGGCCGCTGCAGCAGAATCTGTGTTGTGGGCAGAGCACAACGTCGCCAGTCCTGCTTCCATTTCCTGGGGTTGCTGTTGGCATTCCGCTGGGACCACCTGGAAACTCGACAAGCAACGCGGTGCTGACCACATTGCATAACAGTTTGCTATCTGTACCTGGCCCGCCGCCCAGCAACATTGCAGGCAGCCAACCACTCGGGGGAATAGTGGCAGGCACCATCGCGGCAGGGCAGCCCCATGGCGCTCCTCACGGGCCGACTTTGCAGCACTAGGTGTTCCGTGTGTCTTTGGTTGCCTGTGTAACATAATTGATCGAGCAAGAGTGCAGGCAGCAGCAAGATTTACGGCTGCCACAGCTGTTTCACATGAGCAATGATTTCCTCCTGCTTCCGAAGTGAAGTCTGGTCCAGCGAAAGGCACAGCAGGAGTGGCAAAGTGCAACCTTCTGCTGCCAGCTGCTCCACCAACTGACGGGCACAAAGCTCTGGCAGTGGGTCGTCCCGGTGCCCCAGCAGCGTATCCACACGGAAGGTGCTGCCGCCGCCAAGTACAGTCTCCTTCTCTGCGTGCAGCACGGTGCCCAGCGTGCCAAGCTGTGTGATCAGCACCAGAATACGGTCTTGATAAGTGGTGATCAAGAAATCTGTGGGACGTCCGCCAAGCTCTGATGAGGACTGCCGCGAAATCATCGCGGCATTGGCACGAATTTGGCACGGCCACAAAAGGAGGAGGAGGGGGCGAGGATTGATGCGTGCACTGCCCATCACGGGGCAGTTCAGGGGTGCAGAGAAAGCGTACCGCTGCTTGCGGTGCGGCAAGATGGTGACAGCTACACCCATCAATTTCCATCCAAAACCACCTATTCTTTTGCGGTAATTGAATGGATAATAACAGCCACAGGTACACCCTTCAGTTTCCAAAGTAACGAGTCTGCTACGGACACCACCGCGACCGTGCTGCGTTTCCCAAGCAAAGCCAATCTCGTGAAGTCAGGCCCGTGCTCCAGGTCAAGAGATTAGTGACGCCTTTTGCAATTATATATGTCAGCTCCCACTGCACAAGATGCTCCTTGACTGCTGGCCAGCCCGACATGGGCCATCCTGGGTGCACTGCCAGCGAGACAACGGCGCGCCCCCGCATCTCTCAAACCGTTTTCAAAGCGTTACGTGCACATACTGTCCGTGTAAGAAGGAGGTTAGCGATTCGCCTTCACTTCAGGAATGTGTTCAGCTGTCAATGACGGCTGAGCAAAACCCATCGTTGCAAGTGTCGTGGTAGCTAAGGATTGCGACCCATAGGGGCACTGGCATGAAGGGTTGCAGCCAAAACGGATGTACACTGACATTTTCAAATTTCGTACGTGCAAGAGTTGTCTTCGCGCAGAATTGCCCTAGCCTTGCACCCCCGGCTCTTACTGACAACATCTGTTGGTGTTTGAGGTCGAACACGCTGCTGGGTTGTTTGCGACCGCTACCACGCGGGTGCCCCGCGGCTTGCGAGCGTAGTTACCGCTCTTTGGCCATGGAAACCGTAGATCCAAACACTGTCCTCGCCACGATCCACACGGGACACCTACAGGTGCTATAGGGGTTGCGGATGTCTGCCATCCATCTCGGCTTGCCCCTCCGCTTCCTCCTGCGGCGGCTCATTCCCAGCGGGTCACGTGCGCAGGTAGCCAGCGTGCCCACCAGCAGCGAACCCACCACCCCCAGCAACGAGTCCCCGCTGGGCGGCAGTCTCGATGGTGGCCTGCGGGAGTGGCTCACAGACTTGGTCTCAAGCTCTGCTAACCTCAAGGTCTACACCAAGCTTCTGGTCAGCAATGCAGCAGCTGGTTCTGTGATCGGCAAGGTGAGAAAGGTTCACGCACAACCTGCAGTGTGGCAGGGCTTTGTCTGCTGGCTCCAACAGGGATTCACCCCCTGCTTTCCTCGTGTATGCAGGCTGGCAGCAACATTAATGATGTGCAGGCTAAGACATTCGCCCGCATCCAGCTGTCAAAGGCCAACGAGTACTTTCCAGGCACCACAGAGCGCACGCTGCTGGTCACCGGGCGCCTGAAGCAATGTGTCGCTGCCCTCGGCCTGGTTTTCACCAAGCTCCTCCGAGAGGGTGTGGCACCCTTAAGGTCAGCGTCCTTTGCATGGCAGGGCACAGACAACCTTGCTGTGTTCCTTTGTCACCCGCACATGCCTGTCAATGATTGCAGCCCGAGGAGCAAAGCAGCAGCATCGTTCCCAAGATCAAGCAGCAGCAGTGGGCTGGAGGATGAAGACCAAGCGGCACCAGCGGCACCTCACCTGCTTGTGCGCCTGCTGGTGCCACAACCTCTGTGTGGCGTCATCATTGGGAAGCATGGCGCCACCATTCGCAACTATGCAGCAACCACCAATACAGTTATCAGGTGAGGTGTGGCAAAACCGTGATAGTCTGCAATTTGCCTGCACAATTATCACGACCTGCAACCAACGTTATCTCCCATGCATGTCATGCAGGGTGACATCCAGTGAGGCAACCCAGGCGCCTGCTAGCCACCGCATAGTGACGATTGCAGGGGAGCAGGAGGGCGTCCTCAGGGTAAGTCCTGCTTATTGCCTGAAGCAAAAGATTTCCCTGACCAACAAAATTGACTGTGCTCACTGGTTCTCAACGTGTGACTATTTCCTGGCTCATCATTCCTGGTTTGACCTGCAGGCCATTGCGCTGTGTGTGTTGAAGCAGAGCGAGGACCCCAAGTTCCCCTTGTACAGTGAGCTGCCCTCCCCGGCGCTGCCAGGCATCGGAGGCCAGGGCGCGTTTGGCTCAGGCGGGCTGCACCTCATGCCACCCACGTTTGCCAGCCACCTCCACTTCATCCCCTCTGAGAGCATGAGCACCAGCCCAGGGGTCAACCCTGGAGCAATCTTTGGCCCTGCGATGCCTCCCATGGGGCCGCACATCGGCATGCACAGCAGGGCGTCTAGCAGCCTGGTCGGTGACGGCTTCACCACTCTCACCCTGATCCTGACTGAGGATCAGGCCAGTGTGCTGCTGGAAGAGAGCAACAGGCCGGTGGTGGAAGTTGAGCAGGTTGGTCTACACAAAAAAACGGGGACCAACGCGGTCTGCTTGCTTACCTGATGCCCTGCAGAAGTCTGGCTGAGCACTTCCATGCTCCCTTACGCAGATGACTGGCTGCCGGGTACGGCTGGAGATGATTGATGGACCGCGCGGCGTGTTTGGCAGGCTGCTCCTGATAGGCCTGCCTGAGGCTGTGGGTTACGCACAGTGGCTTCTAGGGCAGCGGCTATCTGCAGCGGCAAGCTTCCAGCTTGGGGGTACCACGTACTACCCTTTCGGCACGCCTGCGCCAAGCACCTTCTTACCTGCAGCTGCACCTCCCCCGCCAGGCGTTGCCTTCATGCCAGGCGGTTGGCAGCCACATGCCACTGCAGGACTGCTGCTTGCGCCGGCATTGCAGCAGCAGCAGGATGCACACGGCATGGCCATGCTCGGCGCTTGATTCTGCTTACTGAACTGAGCTCCAAACATCAATCTATCTTACACACTCCCCTGCGCATGCTTATCAATTATCACTGTCACCCAAATTTGTAATGATGCATTCGACGGGTGTATGGCCTGGCGCGGCGTCAGCAGTGCACCATCTCTGCTGTTTTGATGCCACCGTGCCATTTTTACATGAGTCTTTGTATTGACTCGCCCCTTTGGTGACACGGAGGCCGCCAAATTTTGTTCAAAGAGTTCACCCATTTCTTTAGAAGTGGGACGCGGTTATGGAACTTGCCTGGCCCCGCGCAGCCACCAGCAAAGAGTTGCGGCAAAGGGTGCGCACACTGCCGATCCAAAGTCGCTTTCCGAATGATGACTCCGAGAGCCGGCCTTCAGAGCCTGTGCGCGCAGCTTAACTTAGAAGCATTTACACGCTTGATGCATCCTCATGGCAATCATCAATGGCCGTTTCACCCGCCAATTCAGGTCCAAGACGCGAAGGTCCTTGCGGTTGGGGCAGGCGGCATAGGCTGTGAGCTCCTGAAATCGCTTGTGATGTCAGGGTTCAAGAATGTAGAAGTGGTGCGCGATGCTGACTAAATAGTTCTGAATGCCAGGTTTTTGTGGCAGTTCTACTCATCCTCTTCTCGTTGCCTTCAGATTGACATGGACACCATTGAGACAAGCAACTTGAACCGGCAGTTCCTGTTTCGCAAGCGCCATGTGGGCCAGAGCAAATCGCTCGTGGCAGCAGAGGCAATGAAGCGCATGCGCCCTGACATCAACATCACTGCGTACCAGGTGCAATCTCTGCCGTTGCAGCAAGCATCTGCAATCAGGGATGCGATTGTTTGATTGTTGAAGCCAAGCTTCATCTCATCCCCAAAACTGCACCTTGCTTGCGCGTGTCCAGGCCAATGTGAAGGAGTCCCGCTTTGGGGTTGACTTCTTTGGCCGCTTTGACTGTGTGCTCAATGGCCTGGACAACTTGGAGGCGCGGCGCCACATCAACCGCCTGTGCCTCGCGGCAGGTGTGCCCCTGGTGGAGTCAGGCACTGCTGGATACTTGGGTCAGGTATGCAAAGCTGAGGCATGCTCGTAACAGGCGAACCTGCTGAACTTGTCATGCATGTAAGGCCACAATGCTGCCTGCCTTCCATACAGGTCAGCGTCCATATCAAAGGCCGCACCGAGTGCTTCGAATGCCAGCCCAAACCTACCCCAAAAACGTTCCCGGTCTGCACACTGCGCAACACACCTGACAAGCCCATCCACTGCGTGGTGTGGGCAAAGGACATGCTTTTCCCGCTCTTGTTTGGCGCTTCTGAGGATTCGGATTTGAACGAGACTGCTGCTGGTGATTTTGGCATGTTTGATGGTGCTTCAGGTCCTTGAGTATCGCATACTTGCCAGGGAGCATAAATAGCCTTGTTTTTCCCCGGGTTTGGTTTTCACCATGCCGCCTTTCTTGTATTGTGCAGAAGGCGGCTCGGAAGCTGCCTCGACAGCAGAAGACCCAATCTTCTACAGAAGGCGACATGGCGAGGGCAGCCGGCTGTATGCACAGCGCGTATTCAGGCAGCTGTACTGCACGAAAATAGAAGAGCTGCAGAGCATGGAGGACCTGTGGACCAACAGACCTCCGCCGCAACCTCTTGACCTTGATGCCATCCTGGCATCTGCCGATGATGGGGCTGCTCAGTGCCCTGCGCCAGTGGTGGACGCATCAGGCAGCGCCTGCAAGGCGCTGGGACTCGACAACGCACATGCTGTGTGGGCAGTCAGGGACAATGCCTTGGTTTTTTTGCAAGCTATAGAGATGTTCCTGGACAGCAGAACAGATGAGCTGGGCTCGGCGCAGGTGAGAGCTTCTGGCAATTCCTGTGTGTGAACAGTTCCTGCACTGGAAACCTGCTTAGTGTGCACTGCTGAGCATCCCTTGATGTGTTGTGCAGTTTGATAAAGATGATGCACTCGCTGTGGAGTTTGTAACAGCTGCGGCCAACCTGCGCGCTGCCTGCTATAACATACCGCGGCAGAGCTTGTTCGACACGAAAGTGAGCATTTTTATTTGAGCGCCTGTGTTGCCCGATACGTCGTGCGACCGGCCCCTTTCCTGCTTGCCAATTCAAGTCTCCAGCTCAATTGTGTAGGGCATGGCTGGCAACATCATTCACGCCATTGCCACCACCAACGCAATTGTGTCGGGCCTCATTGTGATTGAGGCGCTGAAACTGCTGGGGGCACGCTGGATGCGTGCCAGACCACTTTTCTACACCAGCAGGTGAGTGGAGCAGGTGCAGGTACGAGGGAGCACCTCGTGACAGCTCACCCCGCTGCCTGTCCTGTCGTGCAATGGCTCCCACTGCGGCCTTGCACCGCAGGTGTCTGGCAGCAAGCGGCTTGCATCCCGCATGGCAGCACTGGAGCCCAATGCCGCATGCCTTGTGTGCGGCACAGCCCAGGCGCAGCTGGCTGTTGACACGAACAGGATGACGCTACAGCAGTTGGTGGACAAGGTCAGCTGGGGGTTAACACAAGGTTAATGACCATGTCGTGTTTTGCTTGCCTGTATGCCACGCCACGGTCAGCCCGCCCAGTGGTAGGTGTTTCCAGCCTCGGCACCGCTGCGGATGCTTGCAGGTGTTGAAAGGTCGGCTGTCACTGCTGGCGCCCTCGGTGCGGTGCGGCACGTTTAATTACGAGGAAGGCGAGGGCTTGGAGGAGGATGAGGTGCGAGTGTGCCCAGCTAGCACCGTGGCCATCAAACAAGCGCTGCTCTGCGCTACCCTGTCCCATGACGTGTGCTGCCAAGCTGATGCCCCTCTGCAGGTGGCCCTGAACCAGGCGCTGCTGCCGCGTGTTCTGGCCAAGCTGCCCAGCGGCGGCGTGGTACACAACAGCATCCTCGACATCGACGACCAGGAGCAGTGCTTCAAGGCGCAGCTGGTCATACACCACAGGGCGAGCTCCTGCGGCTTGCCACGGCCATATGGGTGGTGTTTGGTTTACCTTGCAAAGAGATAGCTGCTTAAAAAATAGTTGTCAATGAACTTGTTTTTATTGGCTTTGATTGTGTGCAGGAGGCATGGGACGAGGAGCAGCACCCCGACCGGTTTGAGCTGAGCGGCGCGCTGCCTACAGCAGAAGCAGCGACGGCCGCGGAAGCTGTACCTGCGGCAGCAAGCAATGCGGGGCTGACACCTGCCGGTGCTGACCAGCCGGCAGCGCGCACTGACGAGCAGGGGGCAGGGGACCATGTGGTGTTGTTGGTTTCAAGTGATGGGGAGGATGTCACAGAAGCGGCAACTGCAGGTGATGTCACAGCAGATCCACAAAGGAAACTCAGTGTGCGGGAAGCACATGCAGTGACCTGGTGTGCTCCTCCTCCTCGGTGTTGCTGCAGAGGACAGAGGCAAGCGCAAGGCGCGCGAGGCAACGGATGACGGCGCTGGTGGCGCAGTCAAGCGCACGCGTACTGTGCGGCAGGGTGGAGGGGTGCACATGGCTGCTGGGGAGGATGATGTGGTGGACTTGCTAAACTCTGACTAAGGCAGCGCATGGCAGAAGCTGGTGTGTAACAAGCCTTGACAAGCCTGCCATCGTCGACGTTGAAGTACAGGACCTATGGACCAACAGGGCAGCAGCATGGTTGTTTGTTGTGTATGCGTGGTTGGGGGTGGAATGGGGATTCCCTGGCAAAAGGCATGGCAGCACCTACATATCGTCATGCTGCTGGCAGTCATACCTTGTCACAGGCAGATAAAGCTTGCCCCCGCTGCAAGACCCTCCCCAGGGACCTGGCCAGCCCCTCAACACTTCTGTACCCTTCCTTTCCTACCGTTGGTCTTGTTCAACACCACCACTCTCCAAGGATCGCTCCCCTATGCACGCCTGGCAGTGCACCTAGCATGCCAGAGGAAAACCGCAGTTAAATGCACCCAGGCAAAAAGCGCTGCAGCAGCATGCGCGACTTCTTTCAGCAGCGCGCCTGCCTCAGGCGCTGGGACACCAACCGCTGCAGGCGAAGCTGATGCAAGAGATGGTGAAGAAGAGGATCGCGCTTTGCCACCCCCAAGCTGGGGTTGGCAACGCCTTGGTAAGCAGCGGCAGTAACACCAGCCGCGAGGGGCGGCGGCCACGAAAAGTTTGCGTGGCTGCTGGGGCCACCCTCGAAAACTCTTGCCGTTGTTGTGGTCGCCGAGAAGTGCAGCATAATTGGCGGTGCTCCACCTCCGTGGCGGCATGTTGGAGGAGCTGGGTGTCTCCCTGCTTGATCCGTTGAATGGCCCAATGATAAGTTGCCGCATTTGAGAATGTACACGCACTGCCGCAACAGCAAGTGACAGCCAGCGCAGTGTGCATCGGCATTGCCCATGCCTATGACAAGTGACAGCCCGCATCCTCCACCCCATCCACTTCCCCACTACCCCCGGTTGCTGCACAAGCCTGGAACTGCAACCGCCGCATCCCTAAACATCCTGAAGCGCAAGGCGGCGGACAAAAAGCACCCGAACGCGCTGGAGCGTCCCAGGTAGCCGCAGACAGCCCCAAGGCCGTCAAGAGCTGGAGGCGGCGTCGAGCTGCTGGAAGCAATGGCTGCAGCGGCAAGCAGGGGGAAAGGGGGACCTGCAGACGACCATTGTACAGCAGCAGCAGCGGCAGCAGGCGGCAGAACTTGTGCGTGTGTGTTCTGGCCGAGGAGGAAGCAGTGCAAACACCGCCAGCGCCACAGGCGACAGGGCCAAAGTGAAGTGTCGCTGTTGTGATGTAGCCCATACACAGTGCGTGTATGCTGTAACGAATAGGTGATTTACACAATACATGATTTACACGCAGTGTCGCCCATACGCAGTCAAGGGGCCCATTCAGGCCAGGGTGGAGGCGTAGCTGCAAGGGAGGGTAAACCAAAGTGTCGTATTAATGAGGTGCGACTAAAACCCGTATGAGGTTACACACGGGATGGCCTGCAAACCCCTGCTCGTCCCCGTACTTACATGGCGTAGAAGTTCTGCTCGCCGGGCTCCTCAAGGTGCGTGAGGAGGTTATCCAGGGGGCCCTTGCCAGTCACAATGGCCTGCAGCAAAAGGGGAAGGAAGCAGATTTTGTGAAGCACAATCTCCATACTTTTGCAAGGACGTCCACTTTAATGCACTTCGCGTCGGGCGGGAGCGCCATCAGGCAGGAAGCTAGCAGGCACCCAGCACACCCGCCGTACAACCCACACCTGCACGAAGAAGCCCAGCATGGAGAGCATGGCAAGGCGGCCGTTCTTGATCTCCTTGACCTTCAGCTCCGCCAGGGTGTCGGGGTCGTCAGCCAGGCCCAGGGGGTCAAAGGCGCCGCCTGCGGAAGCGCACGCAACACAAACATTGTGAGCATGCTGCTCTGCTACACTGAGCAAAACGAAGTCTCTTGCCATCAAGGCAGCCAACTATCTGAGCAGACCCGGCACCCTGCTCTGCGCACCGGGGTACAGGCTGTCCTGACCCTCGCCGAAGCCGTTGGGGCCCTCGCCGTTGGCACGGTAGATCTCCACAGCGCCCATCAGCAGCACCTGGACCACCAGGGTGGCCACGATGCTCTGCGCATGCACCAGGCCGGGGTTGCCCAGGTAGTTGAGGCCGCCGTCCTCGAAGATCTGGGCGCCGGCCTTGAACCAGACGGCCTCGCCAAACTCCACGCCGCTGTACTTCTGCAGCACCTCGGGAAGATGCTGCACAGCACAGGGCAGGGTGGCATGGTAGCAAGTAAGTAGGAGTCGTATGCAGGCGGGCCATGGCAGCAAGGCTGCTGGGTTGTCAAGCATGCATGGCAGGCCTGCTGGTATGTGCTGGCAGCGTCTCATGCCCAAGAGGGCCCCGCCTCGCCACCCCGCGAACCGCAGCCCACCCCATCCCCTCTCACCAGCCCAGGGCGCCAAGCATGGCCCAGCGGGCGTGGATGACCTCCACGGTGCGGTAGCGCTTGAAGGTCTCGGGGTCAGCAGACAGGCCAGAGGTGTCCCAGCCGTAGTCGCCAGGGAACTCGCCAGTCAGGTAGGAGGGAACCAGGCCATCAGAGAAGGGGCCCAGGAACTTGGGCCGGTCAGGGCCGTACCACACACTGTCGCTCTTCACGGGCTTGGCCTGAGAGCAGGAAGGGGCAGGATAGGGATGAGGCGAGGGGGCCAGCCTCAACAGCATATCACGCTGGCGCCCGCCGCAATATCCTGCTAGGCAGCTGCACCCAAGCCTCATCGCACACCACTGTGAACACACACCTTGACGGTGCGGCGCATGGTGGTGGTGCGGCGCTGCAGGGGGGGGACAGGAGAGGATGATGGGTGGGATAGGCAACCCTATCGGCCCGCCGAACAGCGGTCGCCCAAGGCGCGAAGGTTTACGACAACCATGGAGTTACAGCAGAAGGTGCAGATCCAGAGCTGTGCGAAAGCTGCTGCGGCCCCCTCACCGTTGCACCGGCCACGACGGCCGTGCGGGCGGCTGCGACAGTCTGCATATCTCTGACGGCTAGGTGAACCTTGGGGGACAGGCCAAACTCAAGGATAGGGAGGAAGTTGCCGTGCCAGCCTCTTGAGGAGAGATTAGCTTGGGGATTGCGGCAGTACGTCGCGGTACAGATCGGAAGAAAGAAGCCCCAGTGCACTCCTCGCTGTTTCATTTTCTTGAGTACGCTTCGAACATGCCATGTTTGTTCGAAGCAATCTTCTTGGCGATCCCAAACTCTGACGTGGTGTTCGGGTGGTTGCAAGGTTTGCGAGTTGCCGTCCCTTGTACAGGCAGCAGAGCTGACATGACGCTCAATTTCAACGGGCCGATAGTTTCAGTGGCCAGTAAATGATTAGCTTAGGAGACGAACACCTGCACGAAGCGAGTCCTGCTGCGCCAAGCACGTTGCTGTGCAGTTCGGCTGGTTCTTCTTCAAGCTTCTTTGATTCGGACACCGCAATGAGGCTTGCTTGAAGACACGCTCAAAACACTCCAGAGGCCATCCTATGTGGGAGGTCTTTGCACGAAGGCCCAAACCTGACTTCAAATCGGCGAGCGTTCGTTCCACAAATCCGGCTTCCGTGTGTGCCTCGCAAACCGTATGTGCTGAGGTGGTTGTACCGCCTCGTAACCACTGGCAACCGCCCTTCCTAGCGTGAGCACAGCAGCAACAGTCATCGCGAAACTTAGCGTCGTAGCGGGGTTCCTGCACACCGGCGCTGCTGTGACCGGCGCCTTCCCGGGCCCATGGCGCTCTTTAGAGTCGTGAACCGTAAGGTGAGATGCACTCAAGCACCTCGACAGAGCGGTCAACGGTTGCAGTGGGCTGCCATCGGCTGTGCCCCCTGGCTGCCACAAACGAAGCCATGCAAGAGATGTGCAGCGGTGCCCTGGCTTGCCCTCCGCTTTGTAGGCGGCTTGGTCCTCCTATCCTCTCTGGTGCCTCGGCGCCACGTTGGGCATATCATCCATCATAGCCTTGTTCCTCGTCATCGGCCAGGATCCTGTGAGGACAACCCTGCAGGTTCACAGCGTCACGGCTGCATTCCTTCAGATCGTCGGAGGCTTGACAGACCTTGCAGCCAGCATGGACGCCACGTTTCGTGCAGCATCGCAGAATGCAACCGCCCTGCGCCTGGCAGAATTACAAGCAGCGTATGATGGGCTGCCTTGCAACGCTAGCGGGTACTGCAGCCTGGGGCAGACGCGCGTATGGCGTGGTGACATTGCCACCAACGACGCCATGCGAGAGATGTTAGCAGCGGTGTCCTACAGAAAGGAGGTGCACTGTCAGAAGCGAGCAGGCTGGATAGGCTGGGTTTTGCAAGCGCCATTGCTGTGGTTGCCCTGTGCAGATCATCTTCACTGTGAGTAACCTCGGCGGTTACCACCTTGAGCTGGCTATGAACGTGATCAGGAGCGCTGAGGCTCAGGGTGAGGAGGGTCACTGACCCCGTAAGCATCTAAAGATGCAGCAAAATCAGCTGATTGTCAGCCGATGATTGCGAGGTGCAAGGAGGCAGTTGCAAAGGCTCTGCCCTTATGATTGCAGGGTATGGGCATTCATTCATCCTTGTTGGCGAAGCAACAGATTGCGACCGTATCCCGCCGCCCTTCAACGACACTACATCTTGGTATGTGTGAACATGCGTTGAGGCTAGTGGTTGCTGGGGCAAAGAGCCTGGGTTCAGCTTGGAGAAAGCTATCAAATTTATGGGTTCTGTTTTGGCATGCTGCAGCGTTTGGGACACATCTCCCATTCAAGGGATGTCGATAGCATACAATCTGTACATGAAGCGATGGTGAGAGCATGCTGCAGGGGATGCAAGTTGACACTGTGTTTCCTAGGACATCACCGCTTTATGGTGCCTCTGCAGGATGCTGTTTGCCCGCGCGGCACGAATGGGGTACAACCCACTTTCCCTAGATTCGGATACAATGCTAGTAGGAGACATATATTCCTTCACTAAATCCCCAGTATTCTCTTCCTTCAATGCCTTATTTCAGGACGACGGAGGCGGTATTAATTGCGGCGTGGCAATGATACAAGTGAGTGCATTTGTTGTTGCAGTGAGGACACCACATGCCACGGATCGCAACTTTGCTGAGTTAGGCTTCTGAATTGGCCAGGCCTAATGCCAAGTGTTATGCTTGTGACGTGACTGGCCGAGCAAGGTTTGAGAGGTGTATAATTGTGCATTGTTGCGGTCTTACGCAGAACGCGCATCCCTCCGGTCCAACAGTCTGGATGGCGGTTGAGCATGTCTACCGCACAGCACGGTAGGCTAGCTGCAATCTCGTTTTAGCCCCCTGCCCTCACTATCTTCTCATTGTTGCAGACAGAGGGAAGATCCAGAGCATATGAAAAAGGTTTACAAGGATAACTGGGATCCAGTTTTTGATACTTGGTGAGAAATCGCCTACGCCGCTGCCTCCCCCTGGCACCACCAAACCCAATTTCTCACCTGCCTTTGTGTTGCTAATGCGACCTCTACACCTTGATACCAGGGAGCAAGTGTTCTGGAACGACATGGTGAGCTCCTTCAAGCTTTGAGCTACCATGTTACAACTAAGAAGCATGTGTTGTGGTTGACAATCTGCGCTTGCTCATTGCAGCTCAGTAGCGTGGCCACAGGCCGCCCTTCACACTTTGTGCGGCATAAGACCCCTGACGAATGGCTGGAGGTGAGGAGATCAGGCTGGGCTGTGAACCAGGCAAAGTCGTGTTTGGTTTTCCTCGTGGGTTTTGAACCGAGCAGTTGGCATGCTCGTGATATGGTTTTCCTCGTGGGTTTTGAACCGAACAATTGGCATGCAGGAGAGTGGAGCCTACAGGTGGGTGTGAGGATAATGCGGCTCGATACCCCTTCATAGGCAACATGGTGTTTGATGCCCCGGTCTTTCACCTACAGTTTCGTGCGAAAAGTACGCTTTAGTGACCTTACGTGGCCTTCTGAATGGATCAACGTGAGCTGTGGGTTGTTGCTTCACGAAACTGCACAGCAGTTGACAGATTAATCGGCAACCATTGCTTTGCAGCGCACAGGCGCAGAGAAAGGAGCCCTGCGCGTAATGACAAATCTGACATTGCCCATCTTGGACGGTGCTGAGGGACAGGCCTGGTGGCAGTCTCATCAAAAGTGGTTTTACGGGCCCAATGAAGGCAAATTTTCTGCACACTGGCTGGAGGTGAGCTAATGGAGTACAAGAAAGGTGAAGTATAACGAGCAGCATTTGGTCAAAGGCAATCATCCAGTATCTGGGGTTAACCATGGGTTTTGGCAAAGGCTGGCAGTTTGCAGGCTTGCTGACTCCCCACAGGCGCTCCCCACCTGGGCAGCACATTGTTTCACTGTGTTCCGTGCAGCTCATCCGCGCTGCCGTGGATGCACCCCTTTATGAGCTTGGCAAACCATGGACGCCTATAGAGCTGCCTGTCGAGAACTACACGTTTCTACCCTGCTGGTTCACATGCGCGTTTGCTTTCAGAGGCGTCCAGGGATACTGGGCCGTGAAGCCTCCAGCCGCGGTGGGACACCCGTTTGCTCATTGATCCTGGGTGTCCCGCAGCTTTTCATTCCAATGTTGATAACACATGACTGCGCAGGTGGTACTGCATAATGTGTACATGCCTATTAACCCGGGCAATTGGAAGGCCTACACCTTCAAGGGATCCCGCCTGTAAGCATGTTGCATCCCAGCAGCCCCTGCAAGTTGCCACGGCGTGCCAGCTTGCCATTGCATTGCAGGTTTCATTTCGATGTTACTGAAGCGATTTATGGCCACAACGTGCTGGGGCTGCCAGAACCAAAGCTACTCATGCTGGCTCCAGGAGTGCAGCTGTTTGCTGAGAGCGAGGGCGCTTTCCTTGAAGAGGTGAAGCTGGTGAGTGGGATCGGCTGCATGGGCAGATCAAACAGGATGACATTGTCGTTCGAAGATCGTTTTGACGGCACTGGTCTGCTGTGCTGCAGTTAGCACGCTTGGCAATCAAGTTGGGCCGCCGCCTGGTGGTGCCAAACCCTCCTTGTGATTCGATGTGGGTGGGGATTTTCGCGAATCCGCCGAATCCAATGCTCCCCAGGGCACTCTCTGGCCCTACTTCTATGACGGATACCAGGTGCAAGAGATTTGAGATTTGCGTCGAGCTCTTGCCCAATGCAAGCTAATTTCCATGAACATGTTTTAGCAAAGCTGGTTGAACTGCAGGTTCTTCAATTCGCTGATACTATGCGACCACCAGTCAACGCCACGCTGCCTCGGACATACTGCCACTGGGTGCGAAACTTTGACGACACCTGCAAGCATCTCACCCCCACGCACGCCGATATGGTTGCATTCTTGGAGCGGTGGCCAGATCGCGACCAAGCAACACCAAGCGAGCGCAACACCTTGTGGCATGCTCAGTGGCAAGCAGGAGGCGGTGCAGCAGGACCACCGCCAGGACCGCCAACAGCCAAGTTGCGCCCAGAGCCTGCTGTCACGGTGCCAAGTGCTGATGCGGTGGTGCAGGCAGCTGCAGGGTTTGCAGATTCGCTGGTTGTGTTTCTTGGCGCCGTCCCTCGCATGGCCAGCTCAGATGACCTGCCGCAATTCGATGACGCACACAAGCAGTGTCACCTGTACAGCGACAGCCCCCCAAATTCAACCCCGTCGTTTCCTCCGGCGAGCCCCGTCAAAAGTGGCTGCAAGGAACGTTGTAACACTGCAAACCATGTGAAGCAGCAGCAAATGCGGCAGGAAAGTCGAGCAGGGTACAGAAGGGAAGGGTGTGTAATAGCTCTCATACAAAGCGAAGGCTGAAAAGGGGTCAGATGGGGGTCGGGAGCAGCCAGAGGCACGTCATGCCTGTGAAGCCTGCCCTGCTGTCAGTCGACGACCATGCGCGGCGCGATGCACATGGCCATGAGCTCCTGGAAGAGCAGCTTGCAGGCGTAGGGGATGAACACCTGCACGATGCCCGTCGTGTTCTTGCACGCCGTGCAGTAGAACTGGTTCTTCTTCAAGTTGGCCACCGCGATGAGGCCGCAGGTGGAGCAGACGTGCACGCGGTACGCGTCGCTCTGGTCGTACAGCCGCTCCTGCAAGGGACAGGGGGCACAGGGTTGGAGCATTCCGGCCCCGGTTCATGGAGGCTCTGCCAGCACGAGGGCTGGCAGGGGCTGTGGAGCCGCCGCTGGCTTCCAATCGGTGCCCAGCAGCCCATGCTGCAGCAGCACATGGGCAAGCCCGGGCGCGCGCCTTGAGGAAGGCGGCTGCGCCGTGCGAGATGATGCAGTCCCGCTCCATCTCGCCGAAACGCAGGCCGCCGTCTCGCGCGCGGCCCTCCACCGGCTGCCGCGTGAGGATCTGCACCGGCCCGCGCCCTCTGCACAGCGGGGGCAGACGCGAGGGGGCGGGACCGCAAAGAAAGAGTTGGCTCAGGTTTCCTGATGACCTGCCCCCTTGGAGTGGGTCAAGTACACCGCTGGCCCTCCACCCACCCACCCACCTCGAGTGTATTTTGTCGTCCACCATGTGCTTGAGGCGCTGGTAGTAGGTGGGGTTGAGGAAGATCTGGGCCTGCAGCTGTCGCCCCGTGTGCCCGTTGTACATCACCTCCCAACCGCGGCTCTGGTAGCCACACCTGCGCTTAGAGCAAGCGTGGGTGATGGGTTTGTCAAGAGAAAGGCTGTGGTGAGGGGCTGCCGGGTGGCTATCCGTAGGCAGCGAGTCAGCTCCTGCTGCTTCTTCCCAGCCTGGCCCATGCCCTGCTCCCTCCAGCCTGCTCACACCGCGCACCTGTGCAGCGCCGCCGAAATATTGTCCACTGTGACCGACGTGAAGGGGTGGCGTCGCCCTCCTTGCCCATGCAGGCAGCCACCTGCAAGAAGCGGCGGATCCAGTGACGGCAGAGCAGGGCTGCTTCTGGCTGCCATGCTGCCTCTGCAGGTCGCCGACCCGCCCACCCCATCCACTCTGACTAAACCAGTCCCAGCCGCCCTGCCAAGCTCCCTCCCACCTTGCTCATCAGCGCTTCCACCAGGTGGCCGATGGTCATGCGAGAGGGAATGGCGTGCGGGTTGATGATCAGGTCCGGAGATATGCCCTCCGCGCTGAACGGCATGTCCTCCTGCAGGGGGCGCGTGGCACAGGAGCACAGGGGCAGTGTTGTGTTGCTTGTTTCGGTTGAGGGGATGCAGGGGCATGTGGCAGCTTGTGGGCAGTAGGGGCAGGCCAGACTTCAAGCCAGACAACCGTGATGGGGCGCAGCAGGCAGGCAGGGGTGGCCTCCGTTGCAATGCCCCCACCTGGGTATAAGTGATGCCGATAGTGCCCTTCTGCCCATGCCGCGATGCAAACTTGTCGCCGACTTGCGGGATGCGTATCGAGCGCACCTGGCGCAGGCAAGGAGCAGGCAGGCAGCTTGTAATGGCTTGCATGCGTGCGGCCTCCCCGCATGCACCAGGCACGACACGCGGAAGGAGAGGGGCACACATGCCGGCAGCCGGCCCTCACCCGCATCTTGACAAAGCGCTGGCCATCGGCGCCGGTGGTGACAAGCACCGAGTCGATCATGCCGCTCTCGCTGTGCCGCAACGAGGTGGACGCGTCCTGCAGGGGGCCATGGCGGCGCAGCCTCAGTTTATTGACCAGCCAGCGCACCAACCCACAGGCTGCTCAACACAGGGTGGCTGCTGTGAACCCAGCAAGGGTGCACGCTTGCCTTCTTCGTGTACCGCTGCGGCATGCCGCTTCCGTCGTCAGGGATGGGGCTCGTCTTGCCGATCACAATGTCGTCGCCTGCAAGCCCGCCAGCATGGCCAGCTCAGCCGTGCGGCCCACCCAGCCAGCCCAGCCTGCTGTCCTGGACCGTGAAGCGATGCTGAGCTCTGTCCAACTTGACAAGCACCTGTCGGTGGCTTGCCAACCGGAGCCCAGTGTCCCGGCCCCTGCCGCCACCTAATGCACCCTGCCACCCACCCGACACGCGGGTGCCTGGCGCCGCAATGCCATCGTCGTCCAGCTTGTCGTACGTGCCGTGGCGGGTGCCGGCCGTGATCTCGCGGTTAGGGCGCTCAATCGACTCCTGCACCAGCGACCCCTGCTTCTTCTCTTCCGTCTGCGGGAGGTGCGGCAGGGGGAGCGGCACGCATGAGGGAGGGAACCATGACGCCCAGGCACTGGGCTAGGCGGCACAAGCAGGCGGCCACCCTCGTCGACAAGCCAGGGCCGCCTGCGCTCGGCAACGGCACGGGCACGGGAGCGGCGGCGCGGGGCCGGGTCGCGCCTTGTACGAGCGGTAGAAGATGGAGCGGAAGATTCCCCTGTCTATGGACGACTGGTTCATCATGGTGGAGTCTTCCTGGTTGTAGCCCGAGTAGCAGGCGATCGCCACGATCGTGTTGATGCCTGGGGAGGGACAGATCGTGGAGGGCTGGATGCAACGATGTGGCGCGGGTGCCTGAAGCGCCATGAGCAGGCGCGGCGCGTCGGGCCGCAAGGTTCGCGGGCGGCAGGCTCAGCCGGTGCTGGGCACCACGCCTCCAGCTCGACGCAGCCCGCAACCGGCGAGCGGCGGGCGCCGGCGGCAGTGCAGGCGGCTGGCCCCGCACCCGCGGGCAGCTCCCGGAAGTGCAGGTACTCCATGTTGCGCGTGGTGACCAGGGGCTTCTGGGGGTAGTACAGCACGTAGCCCTGGGTGTCCATGCGCACCTGGTAGTTGGTCACGTACATGCCTGTGGTGATGGCAGTGGAGGGGGTGGGGTGGGGTGGCAGGGTGGGGGCGCATGCGTGAAGGAGCGTGGTGGGGTGGCAGGGGGCAGCATGCGTGAAGGAGCGGCAAGCTATTTATTTCTTTGTGTTATGATTGGCCCCTGGAACCCGGGAACGCAGCGCCTGCGCCACCCGCCTGGCCCCGTGCCAAGGGCTTAAGGCATGCCCAGCAACGGCGGCGACGCACCCATGGCCTGCTTGCCCATGGCGCTCTGGTAGGTGTTGCGCGGCGACTGGTTGTGGTCGGGAATGGGACGATGGAGGCGCACACGCCCAGGATCATGGCGGGGTGGATCTCGCAGTGCGTGTACAGCGCTATGTTGCTGGCGGTGGTGGCGTCGGCTGCAGGGAGGGGGCCCCGGCAAAGGGCCGGTACGTTGTGGCCTTTCCCATGCCGCTGGCCCACAGCATGCGGCAGCAACAGGCAAGGAGCAACAGGACGTGCAGGCATGAGCAGCACCAGCGAGGCTGGAGCAGCAGCGGCAGCGCGCCGGCCACACCTGTGCGAGCCAAGCGCAGGTCGTTGATGAACATGGCAATCATGGTGGTTTCCTCCTCCTCCACATCCACATACCTGCAGCACCCAGGAAGCGGAGCGAACATGGGGTGCAGCCAGCACAGGCGCACGGGTCCACGCTGCCCCAGGGTGTCGGCTGCGAGCGCCACCGCCCAGCCAGGGGCAGCGCCTCACTCTATGTATCCGCCCTCAATCATGCTCTGCCAGGTGAAGCCCGTCTCCTCCCGGTTCTGCAGGTTGATGATGTCGCGCTTCTTCACCTGCAGAGGGCAGGGCAAGGGTTGGGGGTGGTCGGCGCTGGGCACACTCTGTTAGCGATAACTTCGGTCTGAGCACGCTCAGCTGGGCACCCAGCATCTGCGCAGGTGGCGCTTGCACTGCTGCTGAGCTCGCGCAACCGCCCGCATGCATCCACACCCGTTCAAACATGCATCATTCCGCTCCCAAGCCCACCTTGATGGCCTGGTCCTCGACGATGAACAGGGGGCGGCAGCAGCGCCCATAGTCGGTGTACAGGCGCAGCTCCTGCGGGGAGCAGGGTTGCCTCAGCCGTGTCATGCCATGCCATGCCGTGCCAGCACAACGGGGCCCATGGGCGCTGCAGGGATCTGCAGGCCTCGTTGCCAGCAGCCGGCGGCAGACGCAACCAGCTGTGGCTTGAACGCAACGACAGGCAGGCGGGCAGACCCCGCCCTGCCGCGCGCCACTCAAAGCCAAAATAAATAAAATTAAGTTATACACACTCGCCTGCAGGCGTATGTCGTGCACGACGCCGACCTCGGTGCTGATGTCCACCTGGCGCCGCATCGCGCGCAGCGTCTCCACCAGCGTCTGGGGGTCGCGGTGGATGCCCACCCACACGCCTGCGCTCGGAAACAAGAGCAGGCATGAAGGGAGGGAGGGCTAGCCGGCGCACATAAGAGGAGCAAGGGAGCGTGGACGGCCTGGCGGGCGCGGCTGGCCCAGCGCTCCACAACCACCGCCGGACAATCTTGCCGCACCGTTCACAAAGATCTTGGTGGCCTTGGGGATGACGGAGGGCGAGATCTCCTCCAGATCCTCGGTGGCCCACTCCTGCCGGGAAGGGGGCATGCAGCCGCATGATGCATGAAAGGGGCTCCAGGGACCGTGCCGCAGCACCCGCTGATGACGGCACGGTTCAAGGGTTGGTGCGGCGCGGCACAGGAAGGGCAGTCGCACCTGCAAGAAGTCCAGGACCGGGTTGCTGGCGCAGCCCACGCTGATGTAGGTCATGAGGGCCAGGTTCTTGACCAGCCCGCACGCCTGGCCCTCGGGGTCTCTGCATCCGGGCAATGATCGGGTGAGAGGGGGGAAACTGATGCAAGCATGCGGGTTGCAAACACGGCCAGCGTAGGGGCAGGTGCGTGCTGAGGTGGAGGGAAGGTGGCGCATGGGCCCTGAGCCGGCCTCGCACCTGCCGGGCAGATCATGCCCCACTGGCTGTTGTGCAGCTGGCGCGGCTTGGCAATCTTGCCCTCCCGCCCGATGGGCGAGTTGATGCGCCGCAAGTGGCTCAGCGTGGATGCGTAGGTGAGGCGGTTGAGAACCTGCGACACGCCAGGCCGGATCTCCCCTACACCCTGCACGCCCCAGTTGCCCGTGGCCAGGAGTACCTGCAGGGGCGGAGCAGTTACGGGAGGGGCTCGGCCGCTCCGCCACCACACGCCCTGCACAGGCGGTTTGCGGCCGCGGCCGCCACCGGTGAACGGTGCTGGCGGTTCGCAGGTTCTGGAGTGGAAGGCCCGCACACCTCAGCCCTCGGGTGATGGTGTCCTTGTTGATGGCGGAGGTGAGGTTGATCTCCTTGCCCTTGTCCACGCACCGCTGCACGTAGCCGCGCACGTCCTTGGTCAGCTTCCTGTGGGTGGGGGCGGAGGTGGGCGATTCGAGAGGCAAAACTTGGCAAGGATGAGTTGTTCAGCCAGCGCGGCGACAAGGGGCGGGCCCGACTCAAAGCTCACGTTGCCCAGCAGGCAGTGGGTCTCACGCAGCGCCCAGCTGCAGGGCTGTCTAGGGCTGCCGCTCTGTCACCACACCTGAACAGCAGGCGGAACAGGTTGGCCAGCAGCGGCCCCCCAGGTCCAGCCGCTTGTTGCCGTAATGGTCGCGGTCGTCCTCCTCCCGGCGACCCAGCGCCACCAGCAACAGGCGGTGGATTACGTAACCAAAGAAGTAGGCCTGAGGCGGCACAAAGGACAAGAGGGAGCTGAGCAGGTGAACATTGATGCACACAGACACAGGCACATATCAACATCCCCCCCTTTTGCCTATCACAAACTAAGAGCAGAGTGGGCAGCGACCCAGACCCAAGCGCAGGCAGCCCCCACCTCCATTCCTCCCTTTCCCACCTTTTTTGTCTCGCAAAACTCTGCCATGCCAATGTGCGGCAGCAGCTCCTTCTGCAGCAGCTCGCGTGCATACTGTATGCGCGCATCGCGCGTCGCGCCAATGATGCTGCCACGCTTGCCGATGTAGTCCAGAGCTACCTCCTGCGGCCGACGACAGGATGACGCATTGTAAGTTGGGAAAAACACCCAGTCGAAAACCACCCCACACACAGCAAGGACTGCTTGCAATTGGGTCAGAGAAGGAAGGCAACGTGCGACAAGACTCCCGCACCTGGCTCTGTATGGGGAAGGCCTCCTCTATGGAGGGGCGCAGCGCCTCCATCATGGCGGTGTCACCAAAGTCATACACAATGTGCTCCAAGATGTCCTTGTCCGCCTACAGGGAGATTAAGGCAGCAGAGTGATGCCGGACAAGACACATCGGACATGGTGCAAAGGGGTGCAGCAGCGGAATGTAAGAGCACAGCACAAGCTGTGAACCCTCAGCCGCCGAGGCGCCCTTGCTCACCACAAAGCCCAGAGCGCGGAAGATGATGAGGATGGGGATGTCGGCGCGGACGTACGGGATGGAGGCGCGGATGCATTGCCCTGCCCCTTTCTGCCCCGCCCGCGACAGCATCTTAACCTGCATTGTGCTGACTGTGCGTGTGCTGCCCTCCACCACCGACCTGCAGGAGGGCGGAATGCACGGCAGCGGGCAGGGCAGGGTTACAAGCAGCAAGCTCAGCAAGCGTACTTGGCAATCTTCCCTGCCATCCCCGTGGTTGCTCTTGGCGCAAGACACACCTGCATTCTGCCACGTACGCATACTTGGAGGGCTGGCTCTTGCGGAACACATACACGTGGTTGTTGGCCATGCGTTCCTGCACCGCAAACGCCCCAGCCGCACACAGAGCGATGCGTGTTTGTGAATAGGGAACTGTGCCCGGACAGTCGCGGACAGTCGCGAAACAATACATCGCCACCCCGAGCAACAGCCAGCGCTCCAGTGTCCCGTTGGCGCGTTGTGTCATGCTGCGGACAGGCTCCCCAAGCCCACCTGCGCGATCAAGACCTTCTCACTGCCGTTGATGACAAAGTAGCCGCCCTGGTCATAAGGGCACTCCCCCAGGTCACACAGGTCGCGCTCGCTTTTGCCATTCAAGTTGCAGTAGTCAGAGCGCAGCATGATGGGCACCTGCACAGCAACAAAAGGGGCGGTTGTAGGCGGCTAAAATGCAGACGCCGCGTTGGCAGAAAGGAACAACGTGCAAGTATACGACGCCGGTAATCAACACAAGTCACTTGGCGTCAAGCGCTAGGCATGCACAGGACGCCTACTGCTTGCGCAGGCAGCTTGCTCGCCTCTCCGAGGAAAACTTTGGGATAGGATTGCGAGTCCTCATCCCCTTCACTTCCATCTGGGTGCACAATCTGCACATTGGAAATAATCTGTTTGAGTTTAACCTTCTCAGCTTTGCTGGCCTGGGAGGAGGCATGGCGACCCGACCCGAACAACGTCCGAGTTGCGTGAAGTACAGCCGCACAGACTTTCACCTTTTCCCGCCGCTCAAGGTCTACATAGAGCGGAGCAGCGTAGGTGATGTTCCGCAGGCGAGCCTCCTTGGGCAGCAGCACGGCTGTCTCGCCATCGGCTTCAATGAACACCGGCTTGGAGAGGTAGATTTGCCCAAACTCCACCTGCGAAGCCCCCAAGGAGTGGTGATGGGAACAGAGGCAGGCAAGGTACAGCACGCACTGTTGCGCATCACCTCCAACCTGCACTCACAATAAGGCGCATCTCAACTGACGTAACCTACCTCAACTTTCTTCTCGACGTCGTCATCCACCTGCATGCCTGGCATGTGCTGGTGCTGTGGCGTGACAGTAATGAGCTTGTTCTCATCCACAATCTCCTGCAGCGATGTGTTAATGAAGTCGTTGAACGAATCCAGCTGCTGACGCACTAGCCCCTTCTCCTCAAAGTAGGCCGAGATGACGGCCCTGAAGCATGGTGCAAGAGTGAGTTCGAGGCGGCGTGTCGAGGCACGAGCGGCGGCAGCAGGCCCGACAAGACTTGGAAGTTCTCGCGGGACAGTCAGTAGCGCGGCGCTTCTGATGCAACGGCATAAGGAACACGATATGGTGTTGCAGACGTCGGTCCTAGCCTTGAAAGTAGGCAACTCTGAAAGTGCGGCAAGGAAGGCAGCGCACCAAGCGTCATTCTCGTCGATTTCTGCCTCCTCCAAGCCCACGGGCTGCACGGGACCCTCGTCTTCCAGTCCATACATCGCTGGCTCCGCCTGCTGCGATGATCACCCGTAGAGAATGGTAACTGCCTCGTGCTCCGTGACTATCATTGCTGTTGGCGAAAAACGAATTGTTGGTAACCTGTCGACTCTTAGAGGCTTTGCACAACCACAATGCACTGCAGCAGTACAACAAGAAGGTGAACTCCTTAAAAAGCGTGCGAGGCGTATTCTTGAGTGGTTGCGTGTATTGAATCATCGCACAAAACTGCCTGCATGCAAAACAGGTGCTTCCTCAACGTACACCCTGCGGCGCTCGGAGGTATCGGAGGAGTGCTCTCTGATGTCTTGCTGATGACTGTTATCACCCGATGAACGTCCCAAGACGTGCTGCTCTTCACTTGCCCGTTTGAGGATCTGCCAGCTGACGGCACTGCCGGTGACGCGCACCGACTGCCCAAGCTGGCAGTGAGGCGCTTTGCCCGCTTCTACCATGGCATTGATACAAACGCAGCGGACAGGTGCATTTAAGCGGTCAAAGGTGCTTGGTGTTCGAGTTGCTGGAGCTCTGCTCATAGGTGGACTCGTCCACCTGTTGTTGAGCCCAGCCAACACGAGTGGTGAGCAGGTGCACGCAGCTAGCAAGCCAGAGCTTGCTGCTGGACAGCTTGACGATGCTGCAACAGGCTCTGCAGCAGTGGCGGCAGATATGGAGGCAGAGAAGGTTGTAGCTCAAGCAGAAGATTTGGCTAACGCAACAGCAGTGCCAGGGCCAGCAACAGCCGGGGTTGGAGAAGCGCAGCAAGTCCAACCAGCGCAAAGTATACCCAAAGACAGTGCTTTGCGAAAGGAGCCGCCTGCAGATGTTGACCTGGATGAGAATGTGCCAGCATGGGCGCAGTGTCCCGAGAAACCATGTGAATTTGCCCACCTAATGAATGGCACGGTGAACATGTCGGTAAGCGATGCATGTTGAGCAGGAATCTACCGTGCGACTGAATCTTGCTGAGCTACTACCTCCTTGTCTGCTTTGCATCATGCGCAGGAGTCTTCTCACTCTCAATTCCAAGAGGATCTCTGGTTGTACAACCATCTTTTGTGAGTGTTTCCGCTTCGATGTGCCTTTCCAGCACATCTGGTCAAACTGTGTAAGCATTCTTCATGTGATTGGCTCCTTTTTGTACAGCTATGAAAAGGTGAATGGATTCGCAATTGAAATGGGAGCGATTGATGGGATCTCTGCATCCAACACATATTTCTTCAGCAAGGCTGCATCGTGGAAGTCCCTATTGATCGAGGCAAATCCAGGTCAGCATGCATAGGCCAAGCTCACCAAACAGCATGCTATGGCTTCATGCATGGACTAACTTGCGACCTCGCCATCAGGCTCTTATGGCGATCTTAAAAAGAGACGTGCTGATGCCATTACCGCACATGCCGCGGTTTGCGGTGAATTCCGGACGGTTCATTTCCACGCGGCTGCCAATGTTGGTGGAATATTTGAGTTCATGGCTGAGGATTTCCGCAAGGTTTTCCATCCAAATGTCACGGTTGAGGGCATGCCTGAAGTGACCTGTGTTCCGCTTCAATGGCTCCTGGACAGGTGGGTGTGGGGAGTGGTGCCCTGATATCATGTTTATGTTCTGCACCACTGAGATGTTCCCAACACCTGCATGTATGTCAGGTATGGCATCACGCATGTGGACCTTTTCAGCCTCGATGTAGAGGCAAGTGTTTGAAGGCGTTTGCAGCTGAGCAGGGCTGCTTGCCCTGTCTTACCACGTCGGTCACTTCGAGTCCTTTGCTTGTAAGCAGGGTGGAGAACTGGAAGTGTTGCAAACCTTAGATTTCAGCAGAGTGCAGATCAAGGTCATCATTGCTGAACTGGATGGCCATGACAAGCAGCGGGATGAACAGGTTGTGCAGCTGCTGATGGGCGTGGGCTACGACGTCATCCCACGCAGCATGAAGTCCAAAATGAGCCAGCAGAACGCCTTGTTTGTTCTACGAGCGGCATGGCCAGAGCTAGCGCATGCGCCCAACATCACAGAACCCTTGCAATTTGACTGATGTCCTCTTGGATTACAGACCACCCTGGCTATGGTCAAGCCGTGAGTACAGCCACTGTATGAGCGTTGAAAAAGCATCGTCGGTGGCTGGGTCGTAATCCAGCTCAGGGGGGCTGGGAGAGCAGTGGCGCTGCAGCAGTGGCATTTCGCCGCTCCTGCAGCAGCTGGCGTGCCAACTCGCGGTAGGGTCGGTATGCCGTCCAGATGTGCCTGGAGGGAACATGGGAGGCAGCAGCAGGGGATAAGCGGCGTCTTCGTTTTCGATAGCAAGGTGGCGTCTGCTCACCGCCGCCACACTTTGGCCAGGTTGGCCTGCATGCGAGTAACTTCCTCCTGGCTGACGTCGCCCAGAATGTCCGGGACCCGCGCCATGTCTTTTTCAGCTATCCTGACGCTGTAGCTCGCCACATCTAGAATGGAATTCCAGCTGGGCTCCACTCCATCATGGATGAGAACAGGAATGCAGCTGCACCAAAACAACAGGAACACAAATGGCAGTGTTGCCCTCCTGCAGCGAGCAGGGCGTGCATGCACCGCCTGAACCACTGTTTGCATGTCAACAAGAGCTGCCGTGCAGCGCCCACCCATGCAGCACGGCCTCATCGAAGCGCGAGCCCCAGCCCTCGCCCATTAGCGAGAAGCAGAAGATGGAGGAGGCCAGCGTGGCAGAGTAGCTGCCCGTCTCGCCCTCTGGCATATGCTCGCCAACATGGATCCTGTGCTTTGACCACCAATCGTGCTCTCTGGTCATGTTGTCCAGGAACTGACGTGTTCCGCGGCTGTATGCCGGGTTGCCCTGCATCATGCGCCCTGCGGAAGGCGGGCAGTGGGCCCTGCAATGTTGGACACCTGCAGTCCCTGCATGACCGTCCTCCCAGGCATCCCATCAGCACAGCAGGGGAACCTTTGCAACTTCAACCATCCACGCCTCCCACACTGACTTGCCCTTAAAAAAGGCCAGAATGTGTCGCTCCCGTGTCGGAGCCCCAAGCATTGGCGAGTCTTTATACTTGTTGGGGCTCCACATCAAGGGCACGGTGAGGTCCTGCAGGCAGCAAGATGAGTTTGCCGGGGTATAATCCTTCTCAATACAGAGACAGCTTGCTGCAGCTACCTTGTTGGGATCATAGCACGCGTGGTTGCCTAGCTTGCTTAACTGGCCCTCCGGCTGCCAAGTTTTGTGCCTGCAGTCAGGCACAACCCAGACACGTGACAATGGCACACAAGCACAATGCTCGCTGTTCAGGCCAGCCTTGATGAGACTGTTTACTTGATTTCAACGGAGTAGTTGTCCGGAAAGAAGCTCGTTAGGCTGGTATGAGGGAGATCTGTGCGCCCCCAGTGTGAAATGATAATGGCAGGCCGCAACACAGCTGGGATCCAGCAGGAACCTTCGTCATGAACTGATAACTGCAAGGAAACTTACGAATGAATGAAAATCACAATTATTCATATTGCGCCAAATTCGTGATCAGGTGCTGGTGCCAAGCATCTGCAGTGTTGCTTACCACAATGTGATCGCGGCCACCGTTGCGGTCCCAGTAAGGCAAATGCGACCCGAGCCAGCGCTGCGCCTCCAAGAGCCTGCAGCGGGAGTCAAAGCGCATCTTGTGCACTGGGAACTAATTATGAGCATTTGGCAAATGGCGAAGTGGCCAAACTCTCACATATTGGCTGCAGAACCAACACGGTTTGCTGCTGGTCCACCATGGAACCAGGGGTGGTCAGCTGCGTTTAAAATGGGATAAATAAGGCAGCGTGTGTACACCTGCAAAGGGACCATCCCTTGCATGGCACCATTTAACGGACTGTGAGCTGGTTACAGCACAACATCACTTGCAAACCTAGGTAATCTTACAGGAACGTAGAAGAAGTCGGCCTCTTCAGGATCAAGGGTGCGGTGTTCGCTTTGCAGAAACATCTCATGAAGGCCTGCAACAAGCATGTGACCGTCCTGAATTGCTGCAACATTATGCTGCCTATGCCTGCAGTTGTACCTGTTTCAAGGTTATGAAGGTGCGGGTCATTGAGAATGGTGTCATTGTTGGCATCAAAGTATCTGACCACGCAGTGCCCCTTTTGTGTGCGGTACTGCATGCGGTTTCAGACAACCTGTTTGCATCTACCAGGCGCAGGCCTTGTGAATACAACTGTGAGCACTCATATCAGGGTTGCAACTCACTGATAGCATCAATGCGTTGTACAGGGGCGGCAACTCGTAGACATAAATCAGCGGTCGCTTGCGTATGGCACCTGGCTCCGGGTCATGAGCCGCTGGAGTGTGCACCAACTGCTTCAGCCACGGGCGGTCAGTTTCTTCCAAGCCTGCACTTCCCTGAACACAATCTCATCAGCACGATACTGTCTAAGCAACAGCCTGCACCGGGTTGCCTTACCCGGCGTCCAAGGGGTGTCTGCAGTGCGGTAAGCGCAGTCATGGCCGAACCAGCCCTTGTGGCAGTAGCAAAATCCTAGGCGACACTCCCCATGGCCTGCACACACGCGGAGCTCCAGGCTATGACTTGCCAATCCACGTGAACAGTGCAGAAACACCCACCCACCGTTGCATTGGTTAGGACAGTACGCCTCGTTCACCACATCACAGAACTCCCCATCCAGGCCATCCTGCAGACAGAAAAGCAGTAGAGTGTGTTATGTGCCGCCACAGCATGTGGTTTTGGTATGGCGCGATTGGTGCTTACCACATAGCATGGACACGGGCGCTGTGGTTTAGCTGCCTGGCACCAACCATCTGGACCATACAGCAGCTCCGGATCCACCGAGCCGAAAGGTGTGCTCGCACCCGCTGTATCCTGTTTGTACCTCAACAAGTGGAGCAGTACAATGCTGGTTCAGTTGCTGAAGCCAGCTTGTCATGCACAATTGCAGCGGCTGCATCAGACAGCGGCAAAGTTGCGCTGATCTCACCTTGTTCCGGCGGCAGTTGTGCCCAATGGGCCGCCCTATGCGGCGAGGTGGGGTGCCCGGCGGCTGTCCGGGGTCAGCTGGTATACGGCCAAAGGCAAACGTGCTATTGCAGTAACATATTGCTGCAAGAAGCCAACACTGTGCTCTTAAGCTGAGTGGACTAGGCAGAAGGCGGTATCAGCGCGTGCCTACCGTAGTCCTCATCACAGAGGTCAGCACAGGCAAGTGTGGATCCGGCCGATGACAAGTTGACAGGCTGATTGTATGGCTCAAATCCATGAGGATGAAAGTGCTGACTGCAGGGCCTCTGCACCAGAGCCCAGGGATTCATTCTTTTGACTTCAACATCAGAATGTAGGATGCATGCACGGGATACCACTCACTTTCATCCTTGTGGAGCAATCGTCTCCCGCCCACCCGGCAGGACACCTGCACCAGCCCATCATAGCGTCGCACACACCTGCAATCGTGTGACATGGATGTGTGACATGTGTGACATGGCAATGAAGGCAGACGAGACTTCTGCAGCACTCATATGCTAGCGGGCGCTGCATGGCAACCTGCTGCACAACCTACAACCCAGCCTCCAATCCAACTACACGCATCTTCTCACCCACAAAATTGCAGGGGCTGGCTCGCCCCACAGGCATGCCTTGTTGCCGCGGGGGTGGGCGAGCTGGAATGGGTTGCTGTGCGTCGTACCGCCCACACCAGTCACCAAGAGTGGCACCGCATCGCTGCTTTACTATGACTGGGTCTGGGTCTGCAACATGCGTGTCAGGGAGGCGCTTCCCTGAGTCTTCTGGCTTCTCGCTCGCCTGCTGCTTGCGGTCTGCAGCAGCGGCGGCCGCAGCGCTAGTGCCACCATCTCTGGCTGGGCGTAGCTTTGAAGCAGGTTTGGCGGTGTTCTGCTGCGTGTATGTCCAGTTGTAAGCTACAACTGCGACCAGCAGCGCGAATGGGACGAGCAAGAACACGGAGCGGGGGACACGCTTCTGGTGAATGCGAATGGCCATTGGGGTGCTCCCAGGTGACAGGTATTGCGAAGGAGGCTCATGCAAACATACAGCTTGCCGAGATCGGTTGAGGTACTGTACTGAGCACAGGCCGAAACCGGCGAAACGAATCCACCGGCGGTAACATGCCCCGGGCGCCTCCTTCGTCTTCTTCTTTACTGCACAATCACATTCATCTTGTTTGTAAAGTATCGTGCCCCAACCTCTCACGTTGGCTTAACTGCATGTTTCTGTCTTGAGCCAATCGCTCTTTCTGTCGCACACAGCGTCTATCATGGCCAAGTTTGCGTTAGAGAGCGGCCGCCCCGCGCTGGAGGGCACCAGGACGTGGCTTGCGGCACGGCCGCGAGCGCCGTGGCGGGGGCGTTTTTCGCCACCGTCCTAGTTCTCTTGCTCGTGATCCCTTCGGTTCTACCTTCAAACGGCGGCCGCAACGTTAGTTGCGGCAGATTGACACTTGCGCTGTAGCCGCTGTCGGCTCATTCTAAGATTTCCACACACATCAAAACCCCCTACTGCCGTGCTTCAGTATATCAATGGGTATCCAGCACTGTTCCTGCAGGCTCTCGCGGTGGGCGATAAACATGCGGCAGAACACATGCACACGCAGCAGGAGGAAGCAGCTGGGCATGTGGAACGTGCAGCCGCCGCCCTTCCAGCGCAGTGCAGCAACAGCTTCTTCGACCCTGCCTATCGCTTCTTGAGCAACATGTGCATGTCATTCAACAAGGTGTGCTTTGACCAAGGCCACGTCGTGAGCTTTGACCCAGCCTACAGCCCCGCCAACGCGTCCTCCGTTGCTCTTCCTAAACCGCCCCTGGAGGACTTGAAGTACAGCTGGGGAGGTTCGCCTGTGCCGCCTCTACTTCAATCTTCACCGTGTTGCGTTGCCGACGGAGTGCTTGCCCGAGGATTTGAGCATTGCTGCGGCACTGAGGCGCGGCCTGTGCCTATGCTGCCCCTGGCAGCTCGTTGCAGCACAGCAGTACCGCACTTGTGCCCGCTGCACCAACGTCCCCTGCCTATGTGGCCGTTGCCCCAGGTGCCGAGGACAACGGCGACAAGTTCCACAATGCAATCTTCAACTACGGTAAGGCCTGGTGGGATTCGGGTGTCATGTGAGAAGTCAGAAACTGGCGCCTGATGGCCGGCTTGCAAGCTGTTGCTGCGCCAGCCGCATGTGCGGATCTCTCTCTTTCTCGGTTGTGTTCTGCCTTGGTAGCAGTGAGAAGCGCAGCCCCTGATCAGGCGGCTCAGCCGCCCCGCTGCAGAACCATTAACCATCCGGCCTGGTGGGGTGCTGGAAGACAGCAAGGATCTGCAGCAGCCCTTGTTTTCTAATTGCTCCGTGGCAGTGATGTGGACTATGTGGGTGAGTGCAGTGTGCTGCAGGAGCGCAAGAGCTGCGGCCACAGCCCCTTGGATCTGGGTGCCGCCGTGCACGTGCCTGCCTTGCTGCTGCACCTGCTGCGCTTGTCTGGGCGGTACCGTCATCACGCCTCGCGCTGCCAGAGGGGCCCGAGCCCCGTTGCAGCCTACTAGCTGCAGCAGCCCAGCAGGCTGCGCAGCCCTTGGGGCCAATACACCGCTGCATCTAGTATGGCTGCACAGACGGACAAGCAACAGGGGCGCAGCGCGGTCTGCTGCAACTGGCGGTGCACTAGATGAGGCTCAACCCAACCACCGCGTCTGGGCGAGAGAAACAAAGGAGCGTTGGCATTTCGACTGGCTAGTGCATTGGCAAGCCAGCTACGCTATCCTCCCCCACGTGGCACAGGTGCACAACTTTGGGAGGGCATGAGCCACATCGTCACCCGTGTGTGGCGCATGTGGCACGACGGAGCCCTGGGCAATGGAACGCTGGTGGCAATAGGCACGCCGCCAGGTGGGCAGGTGGGTGGGCCTGCTGGCGGTTGTTGCAGCGGCATGCTTGGATACTGCCATGCCTGCGATTGTTGCCTGCAATTGGGCACCAGCGGCGGCAGGCAGGCACGGTTGTTATAAGGCTTGGGTTGCAGGCACCCAGGTGGTCAAGTGCTGCTGTAGCGAGCTACCATTGATATCCTCGCCTTTATTCCGGCCGTCTTTGACGTCAGGGGAGGGCGTACCGTCGTTTTACCAGTTCGAGCTGAAGCCATTCACCACACACCCAGTGTTGTCATTTTCTGAGGTGCAGTGCTGCGGCTGCACCAAGTATTTGGAGCACTGCACCTGCCACAGCAGCACACATGGGCGATCCTTAGGCTGCTTCACCTGTTTTTGTGCTCATGCCGATCTCCTGCAGCTGTCATCTCGCACCGCCGCCGTCGTGCCGGGACGGAAGCCCACCCACCCCTATGGGCGCTGCTTTGAGACGGCGCACTTGTGCATTTTTCGGGACGGCGGTCTGTTTGTGAGCTTGTATGGGGCGCAACAGGTGGGCGCAGCAGCACGTGCCCTTTGGTGGTATGTCAGCTGGAGTGTCCTGGTCCAACTGCTCTCGTTTGCTCGTTCTCCTAACACATTGATCAGAGCAAAATCTGAAACGTGTACCTGCCACGCCCATGCAGGCGGTGTATGAATATTACAAGGCGCAGCTGCCGCCACCGCCGCCCGAGGCGCAGTTTGAGGCGCAGGGCGACGAGGTGTTCAACGTGAGCCCGCACGATTTTTTTGGTGCCTGTTGACTGCGCGTCGTGGTCAGCGCCTGGTGCCTTGCCTGCTGCCTCCATGACCTGCCCTTCCGGGCCCTGGCATCAGGGGCGCAGTCCTTCCAGTGGGGCTGGTGGGGTTACTTCCACGCCCGCAAAGTGATCGCCGTCGTATCCACCATCAGATGAGGGTACACCTCACCACCCCGCCGCCTTGCCCCACTTCCACCAGGTTCTGATTGAGCACCGCGAAGGCTCCGTGCGTCACCTGCTCAATTGGAAGGAGCTTGTTGGCGAATGCAATGCCTTCTCTGGCTGGTCCATCCCAGAAGGGTCGCCCATCAAGCGGGTGCAGTGCAGGTGGGGCAGCAGCAACAATGGGGGTGGAGGGGGTGGGGGGGGTAGGGCTGTGGAATGTGCCATGTCATGCTGCTGCGCTGTGGTAACGGGAACCCCCATCCCTTCCCGCCCCCACCCACCCTTCATCCACCAACCCATCTGCCCGGCAAGCCACTTTCATACCAATACACATACACACACACTCTTCCCCTTCTGATCGCCCAACCTCTCCAGGTCTGCCACCTTCACCAATGACCCGCTCGCCAACCTAGCGGCGGTGCGCCCTGCAGATGTTCTTGTGATAGTGCACGGCTCAGGCTGCTCCAACTGGCTGTCCATGAAGCACAGCGCAGCCATGCTCGAGATCCGCCCCTTTGAATTCGGCACGAAGGCACGCGGCTGGAGCGACTGGTGCGTCCTGCCGCGTGGCGGTGTGTGTGTGGGGGCGGCGTGGGCGGGCGCTGCACGATTGCGAAGGTCCAGAACTTGCTGGTGCTGCGATAAGCCCGGCTCTTCATGCCAGGTCAGCCCACCATCGCTAACCACAATCCCATGTGCCGCCAATCAAGCGTGTTTACTGGTTTCCCAACTCCGTTGATTCACACAGTCCCCTCCCCTCTCTCTCGCCATCCCACCATGACACGTCCACATAGCCATACAATGCACACAACCTGTCGCAGGTTCTACCCACAAATAGCTAATAACATCCAGTATGCGGTGCACTGGTACGCAATCAACATTGAGGTGGGCGCTGTCTGTGTGAAGACAGGGCTCAGTGAGAGAGCTTGGGATGTGAGGGGTTGGAAGGGTGCCTTGGCAGAGGGCCAGTTTGCCATAGCCTTCAGTCCCCTGCAAGCCGCCCCTTGTGATTGCTATTGCTATCTCCTCTCTGCTGCACCATTGTACCGGGAGAAACGTGCCGTTGAGTGATGTTGGTGGCATGTGCTGCCTGCTGCAGGACCCTGCGCTGAGCACGCCTAGCGCGCGAGAAGTCTGGGCAGAACCCCGATCAGATCCGGTACATGCGGGACCGCCACACCACGCTGCCCTTTTCTGCGCTGCGCAAGATGCTGGAGCGCATCATGGCCACACGGCGGGATGAAGGCGAGTACCTTAAGCTGCACGGGCCGCCCAAGCGGCACTACGTGGAACTGCGGCCCGGCGGCCAGCTGGTGCCCGCGACATGACACCCAGCCACGGCGCGCAGCTTTGCTCGCCACTGCAACTTTTGCAAAGCGCCACTGCAGTCTTTGACTGCCGAGATTCTGAGCTGCCCACTAGATGACAGATCCTTCGTTGCACACGTCATGTGGATCATGGTGCAAACGTTGGGTTTCGGGGCTGCCAGCTGCCTGCCGAGCAGGGGTGCTCAGACCTCCATCTGCTGAGGCTGCTTGAAGAAGGCCAGCTCCTGTTCCAAGGGCACCGCCCGCTGGAAGTCGGCGGGGACCCGCACAGTACCGCGGTATAGCTGCGCCATCTCCTCAAACAGCACCTTGATGTAGCACATGCGCCCTCGTCGCCAAGGTGCGTCGCCGCAAAGCGCTTGGCATTAAGTGCCACGGTGCGCGCCACGTTGTCATGCTCGCGCAGCCACTTGACCATGGCAGGGACCTCCGCCGGGCCGTTCCACCGAACAGGGATGTAGTGCACTGCGGCATGGTGACAAGGGATTGGCAATGCATGTGGGAATTGGGAACTGGTCATGGGTGCCCTGGCGGGGACGACAATCCCCAACTCAGTGGGTGGGGCATGTCTGTGGCATCCTCACGGCTGCATGGTGGAGGTGCGCCCTTGCATGGCCACGAAACCAGCGCTCAGCAGGGCGCTGCGCTAGCGCAGCGGCAGCCAGGGCAGCATGTGCTAAGCGCACCCCACGGAACGAGCGCGTTGAAGAACCAAAGCCGCTCGGGCGAGATGTCCTTCAGGATCGTCCACCCTGAGACAGAACAGCTAGCAAGATATCAGCAGCAGCTGGCAATACAATGTCTGCAGAGGCCGCTGCCACCATGACAGCAAAGGGGGCGGCTGGGCCGCGCACTGTGGTCAACAAGAGCCAGAAGGGCTCCCGCACCTCCCCCAGCAGCTTGTAAAAGCGCAGCGCGGGCCCCCATCCATCCGTATCCAGCGCGTACTTCCAACGACGCTGGTCGCGCAGCGGGATGTAGTCAGGGCCGTGGCCCACGCCCTCGGGGCACCCCACGCAGCGAATGTCCAGCGTGTCGTTGTGGTCCACTCCCAGCTGGGTATACAGCGTGCGGGGGCACTGTGTCAGGGTGGCGGTGAGGGTAGTGGAGTGTCAGCGTGAATGAGGGAGGAGGAGGGGGATGGAGTGTAAGGAGGGCAGGCGGGGGCACACAAACAGCAGCCGCTCCCCTCTCCTGAACTCAGCAAGGCCAGCAGTGCGCTCTGCGCATGCAAAAAGTCATGCCAGCAGTACCTCCACTTTGTTGCCATAGCGGTCGGCGGTGCCGCCAGAGCGAGGACAGAAATGCGTGAACCTGCAGGCGTGGGTAGCAACCACACGATGTGTTGTTTGCCGCTTTTCCTGCATCACATTCTGCCCATACCGCAACAACTCTGGCCAAACAACCGCACAGGACATGGTGAGCAGCAATGCAGCAGCCCAACTCCCGATGCTGTCACCGTACCGCAGCTGGCAGCACCCCTGTGCCGCAACAGGGGACGAGCTAAGCAGCAAAAATCGGCTGTTATTGTCACAGGCAGAGCGGCGCTGCATGCTGCTGGGCAGCCCACCGTGCCACCGCCTTTTCAATCTTCTCGCTCCATGGGATGGGGTCCTCCTCGCGCACCCACTTGTCCAGTTGCTACACGCATGGCGCAGCGAGGAGGAGCGCATTGGCCGCTGCGGGTGTAGCCTTGCACTGCAGGGCCCTGGATTTAGAAGGTCGTATGTGGTGTGTGGGTGGGTGTGGGTGAGGGGTGAGGGGGTGTGTGTGTGTGTGTGTGTGTGTGTGTGGGTGGGTGGGTGGGTGGGTGGAGGGGGGGGCACTCACATACTCCACAAACTGGCCCTCTGGAATCAGCAGGTCGTAGTGCTGGTCGGTTTTGGACATGGAGAGCATGAGGCAGATGTTGCCGCTGGCATCGGGATGAAGGACGTCAGCATTATCTGCCAGGCCCATTGTGAACTCCATGTTGGGCAGGCCCCACCTGCAGGGGAGAAGTGGAAAGACTCACAAGCACAGTAAGGCGCATTGCTTCCGCCAAAGCCCAACTTCCATCTGCGCATTGGTAGCCACCAGTTCGCTTTCACAAAAGAAGCCTTATTGAAGCGGACGCAAGCGGCAAACCAGCCAGCTTGCTCACTTTTTGGCGGTGTCCACAATGGACATGAGCTGCCACCAATGCTGGCCGTGCATCTCGCGCTCACGGTTGGACTCGTTCCAAGCAGTCCACGGAAGTCCAGAACGTACACAGTGCTGTTGTGCACCAGAAAGCGGTACCAGTCACTTTCGTGCAGCTTGCCCCTGCAGGTATGACAAGGCAGGGGCCGCTCACCGCACGCAGACGAAAAGGGCAATCGGCATGCAGCGACGCAGCAGCAATGTCCTGCCCACTTTTCTTGAGTGCCGTAAGGCAGCCTGCACCCCTTGGTCAAGTCATCCTCTGTGATGCCGCCCTTAGCGATGAATGGCGCAAGGTCAGCGTAAATGCTACCAAACAGCACAGTGTGCTTCTGGCACTCGACGGGCATTGTATACCCTGCTAATCCTGCCTCGGTTGGCAGGATTCCAGGAGCTCCATCTGCTGATGATGTGACGCGGCTGGCAGACTCTGCTGCGGCTGCCATATCCACTGCTACAGTTGATGGCTGCGGTTGTTGCTGGCTTGGCCTGCACCGCAGCAGCAGTGGAGATCAGATGCAGCAGCGAGCGATACCCGTCGCCAGTGCCGCAAACTCACCCTGCGTGGCGGGCCAGATGTAGGAGGTCCCACAAGCTGGCGTCGCGGACCAAGAAGTAGATCAAGCCCACACAAGTGACAAACAACACGTATAAAAGCCGGGAGGGCCCGCCAGCAAGCCCGGCTTTCAGTCGCGCCATTGGGTGGGACGCGCAGCAAGCTGCTACCTTCTATTCACAATATACAAATTGGCGTTGCCTGGGAGTGGCAATAAGCTGGCCTCTGACGTGCCGTCCGTAAGTGCGCCATGTTTGTAAGGTCGAGACAAGGGCTGGGCAGCAAATCAGTGCAATTGAATGGTGGGGGATCAGAGAGACATGTGGCGAGACCAGAGAAATGCTCAGACCATCCACGTGTACCGCTTTGACGAGGCGGCCACAGCGCACTCATCGGCATCGCATAATGGGCAGGAGCAGCAACAGGCTGAGGGCAGCAACAAGCAATCAGCTCAGGAAGACAGGCAGCAGGAAAGAATGTCTAAGTGGCAAAGGGACACCTAACAGTTGCCGGGCCAGGCGGGAGCAGGGCGTATCAGATGTGCCACCAAGGCATCAGGAATGACTGCTTGCCTCCTTGTCTACACCGCACATTGCCTTTCAACTAAACCTGCACTCGATCCCAGGTGCACAAGATGAGGTTGCAGCGGTGAAGCAGGTGCAGAAGTCGCAGCGCTGCATGCCCTGGTGTTCAGGCTTGTAGGGCAGGCAGTGGCCACCGAGTGCAGCCCGGCGGCCAGCTGGTGCCCATGGCATTGTGCTTAGCCACGGCTCAGCTTGCTCGCCACTGCAACCTTTGACAGCCGACATTCTGAGCTGCCCACTGGATGACAGATCCTTCGTTGCACGCGTCATGTGGATCATGGTGCAAACGTTGGGTTTCGGGGCTGCCAGCTGCCTGCCGAGCAGGGGTGCTCAGACCTCCATCTGCTGAGGCTGCTTAAAGAAGGCCAACTCCTGTTCCAAGGGCACCGCCCGCTGGAAGTCGGCGGGGGCCCGCACAGTACCGCGGTATAGCTGCGCCATCTCCTCAAACAACACCTTGATGTAGCACATGCGCCCCTCGTCGCCAAGGTGCGTCGCCGCAAAGCGCTTGGCATTAAGTGCCACGGTGCGCGCCACGTTGTCATGCTCGCGCAGCCACTTGACCATGGCGGGGACCTCCGCCGGACCGTTCCACCGAACAGGGATGTAGTGCACTGCGGCAAGGTGACAAGGGATTGGCAATGCATGTGGGAATTGGGAACTGGTCATGGGTGCCCTGGCGGGGACGACAATCCCCAACTCAGTGGGTGGGGCATGTCTGTGGCATCCTTACGGCTGCATGGTGGAGGTGCGCCCTTGCATGGCCACGAAACCAGCGCTCAGCAGGGCGCCGCGCTAGCGCGGCAGCAGCCAGGGCAGCATGTGCTGAGCGCACCCCAAGGAACGAGCGCGTTGAAGAACCAAAGCCGCTCGGGCGAGATGTCCTTCAGGATCGTCCACCCTGAGACAGAACAGCTAGCAAGATATCAGCAGCAGCTGGCAATACAACGCCTGCAGAGGCCACTGCCACCATGACAGCAAAGGGGGCGGCTGGGCCGCGCACTGTGGTCAACAAGAGCCAGAAGCCTCCCGTACCTCCCCCAGCAGCTTGTAAAAGCGCAGCGCGGGCCCCCATCCATCCGTATCCAGCGCGTACTTCCAACGACGCTGGTCGCGCAGCGGGATGTAGTCAGGGCCGTGGCCCACGCCCTCGGGGCACCCCACGCAGCGAATGTCCAGCGTGTCGTTGTGGTCCACTCCCAGCTGGGTGTACAGCGTGCGGGGGCACTGTGTCAGGGTGGTGGTGAGGGTAGTGGAGTGTCAGCGTGATGAGGGAGGGGCTGGGGGATGGAGTGTAAGGAGGGCAGGCGGGGGCCACAAAATGCAGCCGCTCCCCTCTCCTGAACTCAGCAAGGCCAGCGGTACGCTCTGCGCACGCATGCAAAGACTGGAACACAGCATCAGCAAAAAGTCACGCAAGCAGCACCTCCACTTTGTTGCCATAACGGTCGGCGGTGCTGCCAGAGCGAGGGCAGTAATGCGTGAACCTGCAGGCGTGGCTACTAACCGCACGATAAGCTACTCCATTGCAAGCAGAGGCGCCGCATGGCAGCGACGCATGCGGTTGGGGCAGCCCACCGTGCCACCGCCTTTTCAATCTTCTCGCTCCATGGGATGGGGTCCTCCTCGCGCACCCACTTGTCAATTTGCTGCACGCATGGCGCAGCGAGGAGGCGCAGCACTCAGCCTCAGATGCCCCTGCCTCACGCTGCATGCCTGGCACCCAAGCACCGTCGTGCGGCCCAGCACAAGCCTTGCCCTGAGCCGAAAAGCCCTCGTGCTCAGAGGGCGGGCACTCACGTATGCCACAAACTCGCCGTCTGGGATCAGCAGGTCAAAGTGCTGTTCAGTTTTGGACATGGAGAGCATGAGGCAGATGTTGCCGCTGGCATCGGGGTGGAATACGTTGGCGTTGTCTGCCAGGCCCATTGTGAACTCCATGTTGGGCAGGCCCCACCTGCAGGGGAGGAATCAGGAGAAAGGATCTGGCAGCTCTGGCGTGCCAAGGAGCTTCTCTCCAATCATGTACCATGTGGAACGTGTGAATAACAATCATGAGGCGGTTGAAGGCCAGCCGCCCCGCGCCCCGCCCCGCCCCCTCGCGCAGGGCACATCTCACCAGCCGTGCCCCACCCCCCACAGGGCACCTCTCACTTTTTGGCGGTGTCCACAATGGACATGATCTGCCACCAGTGCTGGTGGTGCATCTTGCGCTCGCGGTCAGACTCGTTCCAAGCGGTCCACGGAAAGTCCAGCACGTACACAGTGCTGTTGTGCACCAGAAAGCGGTACCAGGAGCTTTCGTGCAGCTTGCCCCTGCAGGTATGACAAGGCAGGGGCCGCTCACCGCATGCAGACGAAAAGGGCAATCGGCATGCAGCGACGCAGCAGCAATGTCCTGCCCACTTTTCTTGAGTGCCGTAAGGCAGCCTGCACCCCTTGGTCAAGTCATCCTCTGTGATGCCGCCCTTAGCGATGAATGGCGCAAGGTCAGCGTAAACGCTACCAAACAGCACAGTGTGCTTCTGGCACTCGACGGGCATGGTATACCCTGCTGGAGGCTCGGTTGGAAGGATTCCAGCAGCTCCATCTGCTAATGATGTGACGCGGCTGGCAGACTCTGCTGCGGCTGCCATATCCACTGCTACAGTTGATGGCTGCGGTTGTTGCTGGCTTGGCCTGCACCGCAGCAGCAGTGGAGATCAGATGCAGCAGCGAGCGATACCCGTCGCCAGTGCCGCAAACTCACCCTGCGTGGCGGGCCAGATGTAGGAGGTCCCACAAGCTGGCGTCGCGGACCAAGAAGTAGATCAAGCCCACACAAGTGACAAACAACACGTATAAAAGCCGGGAGGGCCCGCCAGCAAGCCCGGCTTTCAGTCGCGCCATTGGGTGGGACGCGCAGCAAGCTGCTACCTTCTATTCACAATATACAAATTGGCGTTGCCTGGGAGTGGCAATAAGCTGGCCTCTGACGTGCCGTCCGTAAGTGCGCCATGTTTGTAAGGTCGAGACAAGGGCTGGGCAGCAAATCAGTGCAATTGAATGGTGGGGGATCAGAGAGACATGTGGCGAGACCAGAGAAATGCTCAGACCATCCACGTGTACCGCTTTGACGAGGCGGCCACAGCGCACTCATCGGTATCGCATAATGGGCAGGAGCAGCAACAGGCTGAGGGCAGCAACAAGCAATCAGCTCAGGAAGACAGGCAGCAGGAAAGAATGTCTAAGTGGCAAAGGGACACCTAACAGTTGCCGGGCCAGGCGGGAGCAGGGCGTATCAGATGTGCCACCAAGGCATCAGGAATGACTGCTTGCCACCTTGTCTGAACGCTCACATTGCCTTCTCAATAGAATGTGCATGTTCTCCCAGGTGCACAAGATGAGGTTGCAGCGGTGAAGCAGGTGCAGAAGTCGCAGCGCTGCTTGCCCCGACGGTCAGGCTTGGGGGCAGGCAGGCCGCAGTGTCATGCGTGAGGTTTGGTGGGTGGCGAGTCGGGTGGTCCTTCAGGGGTGTCCCTTGAAGGGCCAGCTGTGGCATGGCAGCTACACTGCTGCATACCACCCATGCAGGCAAGAAAATATCACATCACAGGGCAAGAGGTCAATGGTTGCAAGTTAGTTACGAGGCACACTGAGGGGCAGCTAAGGTAAGCCAACTAGCGCTTCCCGCCAGTACAGTTCTGTCAAACCAAAAGGGAGGGAGCAAGGCAGGAAGTGCAACAAATGTCGTAAATGTCAGGCGGGGTGCGCTGGCTCGCCCGTGCAGCAAGCTCTCGGGCTTGCTTGCTCGCGTGCGGGCACATAATCCCACTGTCAGGTGTGGCACAGCTTGCCACATGTCAAGCCGCCGAGCAACCACGGCCGAAAAGCACGAGCCCCATCACGATATGGCGCAGCAGCCGCCCTCGGTGGACTGGCGCACCATAGTTGAGCGGGGGAGCTTGGCCAAAATGCCCTCCAGCTCCTTGACCAGTTCTGAGAAGGGCGGGCGGTCCTCTGGGTTGGGGCTCCAGCATCGCGCAATCAGCTCCCGCATCTCCTGCGCACCCCAGATTCGCGCCATCAACCCGGGGTGTGCAATAGAGAGAGAGCAGGAAGGTAGAAACTGCGGAGCAGTGGCATAGCGCCAGACCGTACAGGCTGGTCCAGCCGAGGATGCATCAGCCACGGCCCCCCGCCCCACCACCCACCCACCCACCTTTTTCATGGGCTGGGGCTGCAGGAGCGCCACAAACTCGGGCCTCCTCTCGTACAGTGCCGCCTGCCGTGCGGCCTCAACCGGGTCCATCCCCGCATATGGCGGCTGGAACTGCGCGGGATGCAAGGGCGTGTTGGAAGGCAAGGGATCCCTGGATAACTGTGTGGTGCACCGAGCGTTAGCGTACAATCATGGAAACCCTATGAGAATGGCTTGGTGCGCTGCCATCGGGGCAATGACAGGCGGGGATTCTGTAAGTAAACACGTAAACACCAGCTTGCTCAGCCCCACCCCACCTCGAAGAGCTGGTAGACAATCATGGAGAAGGAGTAGACATCCACGCGGCTGTTGTAGGGCTCATGGCGAAACACTTCCGGAGCCATGTAGCGGTACGAGCCTGGCGGCACAAGGAGGGCGAAGATTGTAGCCGCGAAAAGAACAAACACGACCCTGCCGCCTAAGCACCAGTGTAGTCAACTTTTGGCCAAACAATGCACGCTTGCGTTGTTCGGGTATATGCTCCCGGCCAGAGACTGCACTGCACCCAGCGTTTCCTTCCCTGACCCCCGCTTGGTACCCCCAGAGCCCACCCACCCGTCTCCCCGTGAGCCTAAACTTGGAATCGAGGTAACCATATTCGGCATGCTTGTTGATGGGCAGCGTCTTGGACAGGCCAAAGTCGGCCTGGAAGCACGGGAGGGCAAGAGGAGCGGGCTTGCACCCCGCGCGGTGTGGGAGCCAACACGGACACACCGCTCTCGCGCCCCGCCTTCACACACGTGCATGCCAGCCATTCCAGGGCAAGTGCCCGCATCCTCACCAGCTTCACCATGCCTGTATCAAACACAATTTGCATCTGATCTTGATACTGCCCGCCGCTGAGCATCAGGTTTCCTGGCTTCAGGTCACGATGAATGATGGGGTTGGGCTTTCTGCAAGGGCAACATCAAGGTGCGGCCCCCGCAGGAACACAGCAGGCAAGTCAGGCCAACTACGCTTTTGTCCATCCATTCACCAACAAACGTGGCTCTTCTGGCGCCCTGGTGTAATGGAGAAGCAGTGAGAAGCCACAGGACAGCCCCGAGGGCAAGAGCCCTTGCCTGTGGTGCAGGTAGGCCAGGCCGCGGGCTGCATCCAGCGCAATCTCCACCGCCCGCCGCATGGGGAACACCTGTGGGCGCCGGAAGGCGTCCGCTAACGAGCCACCACTCATCAGCTCCGTCACCAGTATGTACGGCTCGCGCTTGGTGCAGGCGCCCAGGAACTGCGCCACAAGGCAATGCAGGCGGCACAGTGGGCCTGGGCAGCAGCACCGGCAGCAGCACTGAAGCAGGCACCCAGAATGTCACAAAGCGATGCAGCTCCCGGGAAACTTGCAGCTTGGGGCCCGGGCGGCGCCTGCAGTTGCAGTTCAAGAAAGAGAGCGCAGGCTGACGGAGCCACCAGGCGGGGTCGATCGCGCACCTGCACTGCGCAGGGGTGGTGCACGCGGCGCAGAATCTCGATTTCGCCTCGGAAGTCGCCCAGCGCAATCTCGTTGGAGCCCTTGAGGATCTTGGCGGCCACGAGCGTGCCATACCTGCGAGGCACGACAGCCAAAGGAAGTGGAAAGGAGCGGCAAACAAATCACACAACGCCCTGTCGCCGACCACAGGCGGAGACGACCCTGCACCGATGCTTGCTTGCCGCACAAGCCAGGCCTACTGGCCCCCAGTGGCAGCACCAGCCCTGCCAGCGATAAAGCACTGCCAGCGGCGCACCACTTGGCCTTGTGCACCACACCAAACTCGCCCTCCCCAAGCTTCTCCATAATCTCAAGAGAGTCGGGATCAATCTCCCTGCAGGGAGACACACGCACCGTCAGCTCACACGGTGCAACTAGCCTGGGGCCCGTGAAACGCGGTGCCGACTGGCTCAGCCCAGCTGACAGGGCAGAGCGCGGCGCATGGACCCGGCACAGCAGTGTGCGTGGGGCAGGGATTGCGCAGGGCAGGCGAGGGCATGCCAGCGCACCACTCTGGGTCGAAGTCAAACATCTGCTGCGGCACGTAGCCAAACATGCCCGCCAGCCTGGAGTCCTTGAGCTCCACCAGCCCGCCCTCCTCGTACACCTTGCCGCCATTGTCGGTCAGCAGCTTGGCCACCTCGCGGAACTCGCCACGCACAGCGTCCTGGGGGCGGGAGTGTGGAAAGGTTGCGTGTGTGTGGCAGAGGTGGGGGGGATGAGAGCGCAAGCAGCAGAGCTGGCGGGATTGCAGCAGTGCAACAAGAACAGGACCAAGACAGGCACAACTTGTTGTCAGTGAACGGGCCGCAAAGAACTAGCCAAGGCGCTCACCTCCAACGGCGTGCGCTTGAAGCGATCGAGGGCATTGACATCCACCTTCTGGGTCAAGAGCCACTCAGTGACTTGGTAGGCGCCCTCACTGGCCGCCAAATGGCTGCAAGCAGCGGACAGGGCAGAGGGGCACGCAGAATCGACGCACGTGAGGGCTTAGATGCTAACCAGGGAGGTAGCTGACTGCGAGGCGAGACAGGCCACACTGCTCAGCAGCAGGCGGGTGGTTCTTGCATAGCAATTCTCACAGCGGTGTGCGCTTGTCATAGTCGCAGCAGGTGGGGTCTGAAACCTGCACACGAGGGGGCCGAAGCGAGCGCGGTCTGTGTGAGGGATGGATGGATGGCAGGGCAATTTGCCAGCTGCTCCATGCCCAGCCCCTGGGCCGGCTTGCGTACGGCCTGCACAACATGTTACTGCAATAAGCCCATGCCATTGCAGCATACGTGCAGCGCCGGCTGTCGCACCGGCAAGTTCCATATTCGGACGATGCGCTGGCATCGCCGCATGTCACCGACGCTGGCAAAGAACAGGAGCTCGGTAATAGCTCGCCGGCGGGCAGCCTGCACCAGGAGAGGAAGGTAGCCAGTAAACTAAGAGCTGATTTGAGGCGCAATGGCTTGCAATTCCTAGCCTTGGTTCCTCCTGCATGCAAAAATGCAGCAGCGAGTGCAGGTAACAAAAATGACGCAATCACCGTGTCCCCATGGATTGATTGCGTATCAAGGTACCGCCGCCTGCTGTGCTGCGTGTCATCACCACTATCCACCCCATTCGCGGGCGCATATGTGGAGGGCTTGATATCCAGGTTGCGCTCGCCGTCGTGCGCACTGGCGTCCATATCGACGGCGGCCATGTACGCAAGCGCACCACCTCTCCCGGGCGCTGGGGCTTGTTGATCGGAGTCTTCAATCGCTCTCACGAGCCTGCAACTGCACGTGACCAGCTCACTAGGTGCCCACTGAGGTTGCGGTGGGTGCACGACGAAAAGTAAGACGCGCAGGAGTTTTGAAGAAAATGCCTACGCAGCAAGCAACGAGCAACGGTGCGGGGACGGGGGACGGCGAGGGTCCAGTCGGGAAGGACAACCCGAAGGCGGCGTTGCCCACAAAGCAGAAGCAGCCTTAGAAGTTCGCTGTTGTTGCGTAGGTCCAAATGTTCGGCAGTGCCCTGGCAGAAAGGTACACCTTGCGGGACATTCAGAGGTGCTCCCTCTCACAGGCCTCAACGAGGGTCCACAGAATGTGGCGTGCGTATACAAAAATTGTACTTTCCAGGCTATCGGTTCGGGCTTGGGAGGCGGAGGTCGCCGCTTTTGCTTCCGCCAACTTTCCGCCCTTGTCAGCCTTCTAGCGCTGTACCGTAGGTGTCTTCTGACAGGAGCGGCTGGGTGGATATAGCTAGCTAGTTCAGGTTTCAGCGCCACCGCTTGCCTCCGCCGCTGCCAGGCTAGCGGCGGAGCTTGGCAGCCTTGATGGCCAAGGCAGTTGTCCCAGAACAGCAGCCTTCTGCAGGCGTGACACATGTGATACACGCATTTGATGTCCTCTGCAACCAGCTGTCAGGCTTGCCTTCCTTGCCACAGCCTGGCTTTGAAGACGCTGTCTGGTGGGTCTGTGCAGGTGTGAACCGAAGTACTCTCTGCCTCAATAAGGCATGCCTTGCTGATGCCATGCAGCCCCTATTTGTCAGCTGGCATAAAAGCAGCCGCTTGGACGGGGATTATCGCTTGCGCGGTTGCATCGGCACATTGGAGCCGCGACCGCTGCACTCTGCTGTGCGCGACTATGCGCTGACGAGGTGCGTTGCCACAGCACAGCATCGCCCCTTACGGTATGGTAATCGTGGGCCAGAAGAATCACTCTGAGTTTGTTATGGCGCCCTGCCTCCTCAGAATTTGCGTGCTGCTTGTTGCAGCGCCCTGCAAGATCGCCGTTTCAACCCCATTCGGGCAGCAGAGCTGCCCTACCTGAGATGCACCGTTTCGGTGCTCAGCAACTTTGAGCACGCAGAAGGCTGGGAAGATTGGGAGGTTGGAACGCATGGTGCGTGTTCAGTTTTGCTGGTCCTGTTGCTGCAGCTGATGCCTTGGAAGAGGTCGCTCTGAGCTGCAAGCAAGGCTACGATGTGTTCTTGGTGCAGGCCTCATCATTGAGTTTATGGACCCACAGACAGGCGGCCGCCGAACCGCGACGTTCCTCCCAGACGTGGCGGCGCACGAGGGGTGGGACAAGCAACAGGTGCGCATGCGCAAGGCAAGCGCGGAGGTGATCAACCGCGTTGTCGCTTTGATGTCCCTCTCCCTCACTCTGCACTTTACTGTTGCCGGAGTTGTTACTCCCTGAAAGTGCGCATTGCCCCCTTGCAGACCATGGACCACCTGATTCGCAAGGCCGGCTTCTTGGGCCCCGCCGTGATGGTACGCAACGCGCTGCGAATCACACGTTACCAGTCAACGACCTACTCCCTGACATATGAAGAGTATAGCAAGCTCAAGGACAGTGCTCACGCAGGAAAGGGAGCCCCCTGCCAGCAAACTCTCATTACTGTTGCAGCTGCTAAATAAAAAGACTGGAAGCAGTAGGCTGGCATTTATGCCCCAAACACTGTGCACACGCCCTGCTCCATATAACCCTCCCTAATCCCTGGACTGACTGTATTCTTGCAATCCCTTGTTGTACATAAGACGTTGATCGCCTTGGCTTTCCGTGGGAGCCTTGCAACGCTCCTGCAAACTGTTGCTGCTGCTGCTCCCTGAGGGCGGTGCAGGCTGTGCCTCGTAACCTCCTCCGCTCCATGACCACCCAGTCAGGATGGGCCTCCCTGTTGGACGTGTGACCTGCGCCTGAATGCTCCGACCGTGTTTGTGAAGACAGGCTGGGCAAGTGCCGCCATTTCAGCGAGCCTGTGCTTCAGCAGGTAGCATCAGTTGATCGCCTCCATTGGAGGATTCCGTGCGGATTCAATCCGGGCGCTAAGGACCTCGTGAACATATTAACCCTTGCATCACTGCTGCGACGGTGTAACCCATGGTGTTGTGAGAACTTGGAGAGCGGCATGTGGACGTGCTGTTGCTGACAGAACTTGTTTCTTTGATTGCCTGTTGTCATTCAATCGTGACCGTTAAGCGAAAACACGGCAAGGTCGATGCCTGAGGCATTTGTCCAGGAAGTTCTGATCATCAGTGCCACTTACGAACCTCGAAACATGCCCTCCACGGTCATACACGGTCCCACCCACATGCGCCATTCACCCACATGCGCCACCCACATCCGGCCACGTCGGATGACCACAATCTTTGGCTGAGCCCACGCCGAGCAGGGGATTTGGGGAGTAAACTCTGCCTTGCCGGGCGCCATTCACGCGGTAGGAGCTTGCAAGTGTATCTTGAACAAAATGCAGGCTGCTCTGAGCGCCAAGACCGCTGTTGCGGGCACCCGCGTGGTGAGAACTGAGCACCCGGGGGATGCGGTGGCCTGTTGGGAGGCGATTTGATTGATGGACAGTGACAGGGGCGCCATCCCGGCGGAGGCTACAGCGACAGGGCACTCGCCTGGCCGATAGCGATGGAGGCAATGGAGGGGTCGCTGCTTCAGCTGCACAGGAGCCCTGTGGTGCTGTGTGCAATTGCAGTCTGCAGTGTGAGACCATCAGAGGCTGATGGCAGCGACCTCGTGCCCCTCCTGCAGGTGGCCAAGACCACCAGCCGCAGCAGCGCCCGGGCCAGCACGGTGAGCCGCCCTTGTTGCTTTGCACAGACAGCGATAATGTTGAAACGAATCTGTTCGCATCTTTAGCCGTTTGTGCATGTCCCACAACGTGACTGAGCTGTGCAGGTTGTGCGTGCCGAGCGCGCCATGTGGGTGCCCGGCGCCGCCTCCCCTAGCTACCTCAAGGTGAGCACGTGAGCAGCGCGTGCCTCGTGCGCCTTTATACGGCCCTTCAATCAGCTGGCTCACCGGGCTGCTGCTTGTTGTGTTCGCAGGGCGAGCTGGCCGGCGACTACGGCTTTGACCCCATGGGCCTGGGCGCCAACCCGGAGCGCCTGACGTGAGCTGTGTGGTCCAACGGCATGCGGCGCTGCGGATGCTGCTTCCCTCTTTTTGCCCCTGCTCATCGCCTGGCTTCATCGTGTCCCCTTGCGCAGCTGGTACCGCCAGGCGGAGCTGCAGAACGCGCGCTGGGCCATGCTGGGCGTGGCGGGCATCCTGGGCCAGGAGATCATCAACCCTGAGCAGTGGTGGTACTCTGCCGGCATGCCTGAGAACCTGCCCTCCTTTGACGGCAACAAGGTCAACATGGGTGAGCCACGCTGCGGGTTGGGGGCTGGTATGCTGGCGTTTCTCGCTTCGCACCCTCAGTTCCCCACTGCCACAAACCGCTGGCGAGATTGTTGGCCTAGCACCCTGTTCTGCGCTGGCAGTCGGTTCAAAGTGACATTGCATCCCCCTGCCCCCCCCCCCGCCGCCGCCGCGCAGGCGGCATCCTGGCCTGGGAGTTCCTGCTGATGCACTTTGTGGAGGTGCGCCGCTGGCAGGACATCCGCAAGAAGGACTCGGTGAATGCCGACCCCTTCAACCCCAACCTCAAGGTGCCCAACCCCGAGCTGGGCTACCCCGGCGGCCCCTTCGACCCCCTGGGCTTCTCCAAGGGCAACTTCAAGGAGGCCCAGACCAAGGAGATCAAGAACGGCCGCCTTGCCATGGTTGCGTTTGTCGGGTTCACCATCCAGGCACAGGCCACGGGCAAGGGGCCCCTGGCCAACCTGACCGATCACCTGTCCGCGCCCTTCAGCAACAACGTCACCGCCAACATTGGCCACTGCATGGTGCCCACTTCCGTGGACATCCAGGTGGGGTCAGGGGCTGCCTTACTTGGTACTGAGGCCATCAAATCTCTGATACAAGCATGGCATATTGAACGTGTTGTTCATGAACGATTCATTGCCAGAATACGCTGCCTGTTGCTGATCACTTTCTTGCTCTGCCTCTCCTTTGCAGGGTCTGACGCTGCCGCTGTCCTGCCTGTGGCCTGGTGAGTTTTTGTTCTCGCTTCTACTGTGCAAGTCCAGCGGACTGGCAAGCCGGTGCAGAGTTGCTCGCTGCCTTAGCAGAAGGTGCTTACACAGCATGCCCCACCCCACCTTCATGTTGCAGGCCAGCAGATGGTTTGAGGCCCCGGCATGGATGGCTCGCCACCCCTTGTGTACCTTATTGCTTCCCGCTCTTGTTTGCTCCTTCCTGGGGCCCCGTGTGTGGATGCACACGCCAGGAACCCCACCACCTTCCGCTCTGCGCCCCTGAGAAGAATCCCCAAAATTTGTTTCCGCCCAGCCCTTGAGCTTGTGGTAACGTCAATCCGCTGATCTGATCCAGGGGCTGCCACATCCAGTGCCAGCTCTGTCTGCAAAGGGCAGCACAAGGGTGGGATGTTGCAAAGGGGTCTCCACTGCTGAGCATCAGCTCCACCCAAAACTGTCCTGATTCAGGCGTTGATCTGTTGCTAAGTGCCTGACTAGGGACTAGACATGCAGGGAGCAGGCTCATCCTTGATGCCTGCTTGCGTTTGAGGGCAGGCATCGGCACGGCACCGTGCACAGAACGTGCCTTGTGGCCTTCGAGCTGCCACTGCCCCACGACGAAGGCACATGTTGCGAGCTTGTCATTGTGTGGCATGGCTAAGACGTCTCGCACGTGCTTTGCGCCGATAAGATGGTGCATCAATTTGAAATGAGAGGCAGTGCGGCAATGCCAGCAGAGAGGGGTGCCTGGCAGCAAGACAAGCTGCCATCACTGCAAGGCTACTGTGTTGGCTCTTGTTGCTCAGTTGCCACGGTGTTCTCGTCAGGGGCTCCCCTTGTTCCTTCTTCGCTGCGTCCCCGCCGCCGTTGGCTGCCTCGTCCTTCTCCGATGCATTGACATTGTCCTTGGGCGTCTCTGGCTCCTCTGCCCGCTTGGCCTCCCCAGCCAGCTTTGGCGCCTCTTTGCGCGGATTTTGGGCGGGATCAGGGTGCTCCTGCGGCTGCTTGGCTGCGTCCTCGGCAGGGTTGGGTCCCTCTTTCGCCTTGCGCTCCACATCACTGCCAGCGGCTGCTTTGCGGCTCCTGTCTGCTGCTGCAGCCTGTGGCTTGGCAGGCCCCCGGGTGTGGGGAATGCGCGAGTACAGCCACGCATAAATCACCTGCAGAACAAGACATGCCCACTTGTTTCCAGCACACTGGGCCGCAACTAGTACAATGAGACAGAGGGGTTCGCTGTCCTTATGTGCCGCTGCTTACCCAGAGCCCTGCCCATAAGACCTTTACCCTTGAGTACAAGCACTTGCGGGCCATGCCTGCCGCCCCCCCGCTCATACACACCTCCATGGCATCCGCTTCAAAGGGGTTGTAGTCTCGTTCCGGGTGTGGCAACGACGCGGGCTCGCTCGAGTTGTCGCCAGCCTTGCGGCGCTCGTCCTCCATGAACCGCTTGGTGAGGTTGCCATACGGGAGGTATCCTGTGTAGGCCCACCTGCAGTGCGGGACGGCGGGATGGTACAAGGCAGTACGGATCAGGTAGCGCATGACGCAATTTCAGGGAGCGGCGGTTGGGGGGCTAAGCAACAGCACAGGCACACTGCGGCCCACAACCACGAGAGCTCGAGGGGCCGCACGGCAGCGCTCACTTGCGCCACAGCACTGCTAGCCCCCGCTGCTTGGAGGTGATGTCTTCTTGGGGCACAGCCTTGAGGATTTCGGGCACACGCTTCATGTCAGCTTCCGCGATGCGGATGGCAAAGGTGTCAAAGTCCAGGATGGACTCAAAGCCGAGGTGCACATTGTCCTGGATGATGACCGGGATGCAGCTGAAGGGAAAGGGAAGGAGGTTGAGAGAAAGAAGGGGTCAATGATGATGAAAGGCAAGCGAGCAAGGCAAAGAGGCAAGCGCTGTGTGCAAGCCAGGGCTCAGCGAGGCACAGGTTGCGGCCAGCAATGTGAGCCAGCACAGTGCACGAAAGGACACGGAGGGCCGCACTGCTTCGCAGAACTGGGCAGCGTGCAGCTGCACCCCATTGCAAGCCCTCCTCCCCTCCCTAGTGCCAAAGTCATGTGGCGCCCGCGTGCGCCCCACCCGTGGTGCACAGCATCCTCAAAGCGTGGCGAAAAGCCGTCTCCAGGCAATACGAAGCAGAAGATGGAGGACGCCAATGTCTCAGTGTACCCGCGCTCCTCCAGGCCTGGCGGGTTGCCCTGCCCAATCCAGATGCCGTGCGTCTCCCACCACTTCTCACCGCCTACATAGTGGCCACCAGGTTGCGTGTGCATAGGAGGGAGTGGCCAGTGCAGAATGCACAGAGGGTGGGGGTGTGTTCCGCCATATTATGCTAAGGGAAGTGGGCGTAGAAAGGCACCGCTGCAGGCGGGGGGAAGCAGCGACGGCGTGTGGGCCCAGCGGCTGCCCCGCCAGGCGGCGCTCACGGCATAGGTTCTCCAGTGTCTGGCGGATGCCGCGGCTGTACCGTGGGTTGTTCTGCTGCGTGCGCCCTGTAATGGCAGGGCGCAAGCGGGCAGGGCTCCTTTTCAAGCGCTGGTGTGCTGTTGGCGGTGCATTGCTGGGCTGATGCCGCAGGCAACGGCACTGTTAAGCCACAAGGCCCCATGCAGTTGGTCACACCAGCAATGACGAAATGGCCCCACCGCCTGCCTGTCTGCTGGCCACCTACCTTTGAAGAAAGCAAAGATGGAGCGCTCGCGTGCCGGGCGCCCACCAGCGGCGACGCCCGATACTTTTGCGCGCTGGTCATGGGCGGGATGACCAGGTCCTGTACGATCAGTGGGAAATCAAGGGCGCGAGGGGAAGCAGATCAACAGTCGAGGAGGTGTGCAGGCTCACTGAGAGCAGCACTGCCACACGCGCTGACCACGGCTAGCACACCGCTGAAATGCTTCATCGCTGCGACCCGCTGCCACCACTAACAGATACCGCCACACCTTTTCCGGATCGTAGCACGGAAAGTCGCCCAGCTTGTCCTGGGTTCCCTCAGGCATGTACAAGGGGTGGCTGCAGGGGCACCCAGTGATGGGAGAGAGGGTTCGCAACCACGGCTTGTAGTCTCTGTTGAGGGCGCAGAAGCTGCCCAGGCGCCAAACAACAGCGGTGCAGGGTGTGTGCATGCAAGTGCCTGACCTGGCAAGCGCGCGCGCCCCCCCAAAAAAACACACACACACACACCTGGCCACGAAAGTGTAGTTGTCGGGTCCATACCCTGTGCTGCTGACGTGTCCGGCATCCATGCGCCCCCAGTGCGTCAGCAGGATGGCTGAGCGCAGCACCGCCGGAAGCCAGCAGGAGCCCTCGTCATGGGTCTGTTTTCCAGCCCAACGGGGGGGCAGGTGGGTTGATTCTCAGTTGTTATAGCAGAAAGCCCAGAAATGGAGGATTGAATAACAGTGAAGAGCGGGAAAGTGAAAGAAACCCTTGTTTGTTCCGTCACCTGCAGCACAATGTGGTCCCGCCCCCGTGGCGGTCCCACCAAGGAAAGTGGGAGCGGATCCAGGCGTGCGCCTCAATGAGCATGTTGACGGCGCCATGCACGCGCGGGATGTCTGCCAGGTTGGGGGCCACAGACAGGGAGAGGGTGGACGGAGGCGAAACGAGAGAGTCGCACACTTGAAGGCCGCTAGGGCAGCGCAGTACATCGGGCAGCGTAATGAGGGGACCTGTCCAACAGCACAGGTAAAGCACGCATCACCCCGCAGCCGCATGACGCCGTCGCGGCGGCGGTACGGCAGGGGCAGCATGCAGCGCGCAGCGGGGCGCACTGTGGAAAGAATGGAAGAAAGGCGAGTCGCTGAAACCTGCGGGTGCGGCAAGCGAGCAACTCTCAGGGGTGTTGAGAGTGTGGGTAGGAAACCTTAACACTACACCGGTGACACTTGCTGCCTGCTGCCCCCGTGCGCTTGTCGCATCAAGGCGGGCAAGGGCATCAGCCAGCTCAAGCAGGGGAACGCAGCTCAGCAGAAGCAGAGGCCCCACCATGTATGGGGTGCAGGTAGCATGAGCTGTAAACCTGCGATAAAGAGGGTGACCAGCCTGCAGAGTGAGAGTCACTGCAGTTGACGGAGGAGTGCGGAACGGCACTTAGTGTCGCTCACAGGGATATAAAAGAGGTCGGCCTCCTCGGGGTCGAGCGTTCGGTGTCTGCTCTGCAGCAGCGCTTCGTGCAGCGCCGTCTCAGCCACTGCACCAGGCAGCGGCAGCGGCGTGAGGGTTGTGGGAGCCGGCAGAGCAGACCAGGGATGTCCCGTTGCCTTGACCAGTTGAAGACAAGATCAGTGCGGCTTGCCGCTGTCATTCCCAGTGTGGCATTACTGGGGCAACGCCTTCACTATCATGACCGCACAACTCAGTCACACTACAAACTTCATTTGCCCACCACACACAAGCACACACCACCACAGCCCCTCCCCCCAGCCCACCATAGCCCCAGCCATCGTTCCAGATGGAGGAGTTGTCGGAGCGGAAGAGGCGGTGCACGCAAGTGCCGTGGTCCACGCGGTACTGCAGCATCACCGCGTTGAAGATTGCGGGAAGTTCGTACCTGCAGCACCATGGCATCCCGGTCGTAGCGGCGGACGCCCCTTGATCAAAGCGTCCCGAGGACGTTTCAGCCAGCCGACATGTCAGCATCCCCCCCCTTGCCAGCAGCTGGAAGAAGGTGTAAATCGATGGCAATTGCTCCATCCAGGCCCCTGCCTGCACCACCCCTGCCCCGAAACTGGCGCCCATCGAGCTCACACATAGATGAGGGGCCGCAGGCGTGTCTGCCCTGGCTCCACGTCGCGGGCTGCAGGTGTGTCTACAAGGCCCTCAATCCAGGGCCGCTCTCCCGCCTCGTAACCCGATGACCAGGCGGTGCCACTGGAGCGGTATGCACAGTCGTGACCCCACCACCCCGTGTGGCACTGGCAAAATCCAAGGTTGCATTCCCCATGGCCTGGGTGTGGGGGGTTGGGGTGGGGCGGGGGCCAGCGGACTCGTCTGTTGTCAGGAGGGGTAAGAGGACCGAAGCAAACACAAAGTTGGGGGAGGAAGGGGGGGGCAGACAGGCAGGCGGCATCATTTGTGCGCAGCACTCCGCGCACCATTACACTGGTTTGGGCAGAACGCCTCGCGGTACTGATCGCAGTACTCGCCGCCATACCCGTCCTGCAGCAGTACATGGCAGCGTTGGACAGCACACATCACTGCCACACGCAAAGCTTTGGGCGTGGCCTGCGGGCGGACGGCTGGCCCCTGGGGATGAGCAGTCGGGCGCTGCTGGCAGCCCGTCTGCGCCGCCGCCGCACCAGGATGCAGGGGCATCGGAACTTGGGCTTGTCGGCGGTGCACCAGCCCTCTGGGCCCCACAGGTCCTCTGGATCCGTGTCGCCCCAGTCCATGTGGGCCGGGTCGCTCTTCTTGGGCTGCAAGGAGGGGGAAGGATCGGCACCCCAAATCAAGAGCTGCTTGAGTGCTGGCCACAGGCACTGGGTTCGTCACATGTGCTCCGTCGCAGGCGGGCCGCCCTGCAGCCCTGGCGGCGCTGGTCCGAATCAAAGGGCATGCAAGGTGGAAGCTGGCACCACACCTGGCAGTGCATGCCCAGCGGGCGGCCGCGGCGCGCCGGCGGGGTGCCTGCAGCGACAGGGCGTGCGTGTCAGCGAGAACACCAATTGACTCGCTGCGGCAGTGCCTGGGAACAACCGCCTGGGCCAGCCGCAGGACTGCACGCGGCTGACCGGGTGGAGCGTCGGGTGGTGCCAGCTCGTGACCGTGTTTCCAAGTTGAGTTGCAGAAGCAGTACCCTGCAGCAGTGGCAGCACCAATCCGCGCACCGGGGCACTTCACACACCATCCCCTCACCCTCGCTTCCCCACCCCCGCAGCAGGCAGAATGCTGCGGCTGCCCACGTGTCAGGCTCTTGGAGTCGGTTCCAGGGCAAGTCTTCAGGGCTGCTGACGACGCACAACACCCACCTATGTCCTCGTCGCACAGCTGGGCGCAGCGGGAGTTTAGCCCAGCCTGCTGGGTGAGGTCTGGGGCCGCGTCAAACGGCTCGAAGCCATGGGGGCGAACCCGCCAGCTGCATGGCCGCTGCATGAGGCAGCGAGGAGGGAGCAAGAGCCAGCGCATCCCGTGCTCAATGCCCAGTCACCCCGCACTACTTGCTGCGAGATGCACAGGGGCCCGCGGCTCCAGGTCAGCAGGCTTCAAGGGGTCCAAACCTCACCCTTAGCCGCGTAGTGCAGTCATCTCCTGTCCAGCCAGCCGGGCAACGGCACCTTCAGGAACGAAAACAGCAAAAATCGTTATGCTTCACTTGTTGATACCCCTTTTCAGCAAATCGTACTGGAATGGGACAAACCACTCACCAGCCAGCCAGATGGTCGCAGACCCCAACGAAATTGCACCTGAAGATCGTGAAACTCATGATAGTATCAATTTTTGGCAGCAAGCAGGAGCAGCATCACACAGCTGGGCATCAACAGCTCACCCCCAAAGGCAGGTTTTGTTGCCGGAAGGCGGCAGCTTGGCCGGGATGGGCTGCTGCTCATAATAGCCACGGCACCAACTGCCCTTGGTACCTGCACATCGCTTGTCTACTTCCTCTTTGGACCAGAGCGGCTTGCTGTCTAAACCTGCCTGAAGAGCTGCTGCACTGTCATGGCCGGTGTCAAGGTTGCCGCCGCTATCGCTTCCGCCGCTGTCGACGGAACTAGCAGCTGCTGCGTCCATCGCGGCTGCCGAACGCACTTGCTGCACACAAGAAGCGTATGCAAGGCTGAGCTGGCTGGCGGAAGGAGGTCGCGGCCGCCAATACTTGCAACCCACCTGAGCGGCGCTGCTTAATACTGCAGTTGCAGCCCGTCTTTGTAACGTCCTATGTATGCCGGAGTGGTAAACAGCGCCCACAATAAGCATCGGCAGCAACACCCGAAATAGGATTATGGCGGGCCTGGACTGGGCCCTGTGGCCCACCAGGCGGAAGTCAGCCATGACGGCTGAAAAGTAAGTACGCAGCGGTCGCCCTGCAGCGCACAAACCGGGCCCCGCTAGCCTCCAGCGAGGCGGCGGGATGCGTTGAACATGCTTCCCATTGCAGATTGCCAAGGGCCCCATTACTGAAGCTCAGTCGTATACTCAGTGATTGCCTGCTGTCTAACCTCAGACCCACCTCAGATCAAATCCGGAACACATCTTCATTGAGTAGCCCTGGCTCGACTGACAGGGGCTGCAGCGTCAAAGCCGCGAGGGTTTTGCTTTCAGATGGGTACCAAATATGTGATTCCATGGTTGCAAAATTCCAGCTGGTTCAAATCAAGGGGGCGGGGGGTTGGTGGGGGTGGTGTGTGTGTGTGTGTGGGGGAGGGGGCGGGGGGCGGGGGCGCGCTCTGGCGGGCGGGGCTCGCAGGGCGACAGCGGGCACGGGAGGAGAGGTACTCTGGCAAACAGCAAATGGAAGGGGCTGAACCGTTCACTGCTATGAATATTCTCCTGTCACTTGCAATTGACTTTGATTGATTGACTTGATGCATCGTTGCGCGGCTGGAGGCACCTTTCAGGTACCGCAGTGAGGTTTGGTGGTGATTCTGTTTGCAAGTCTGATGCTGTTGAATTTGCAGCCGAAAGCGCTTTCGTAAAGCTTCTCCGACGCCAGGCTAGAGCCCGCCTACCTGCCGAGGGTTGAAAGCTTTGTGCGCTGTGGGATCCATGTCCTGAACGATCTTGAAGAATTCAATCGCCGCATGGCACGCATTCTTACACCCTCGCGGGAATTTGCTTGGCGCACCCCTCTTCTTTTGCTTTTGCTGCCTCTGGTCACTTATTTTGCGGTCGGTCGGGGCGGTCTTGGCCTGCAAAGCTCCTTGGTGAGAACTGCTGCACCAAGCCTGCGAGTGCTGCTCCTCCCTGCTGGCGCTGCCGCCACGGTCCTTCTGCTGCTGACTGAACTGTTACACACCCAGCCGATGCTCTCCGCTGCAGTCCATCTGCACAAGCTCTGTTGGAGGACTTGGAGTGCTGCATGCAACAGGAGCAGCACAGGCAGGGGAGGCAGCAGGCGCCGCGCCAGCAGCGGCGCCTTCCCGGCTGGCGGCTGGCGGCGCAGCCCGTTTGCCAACGACACAGGCCACGTGCCTGCGCTGCCGGAGCGCCAGCTCAGCAAGGGCATTGTGTCACATGGCGAGACGTCCCGCCTGCGCCGCGTGCTTGCCAAGCTGATGCGCGGCGAGGCCGCCACCGTGGTCGCAGTCGGCGGCAGCATCACATGGCAAGCACGCTCGCAGCTCGCCGGCTCGCCGTGCAGCTGCATCCTGCCTGCTGCTATCGACCCAAAAGGCTTCCATCTTCCTGGCGCTCGGTGCAGGCTGCAGCCCGCCTCCAAACGCAGCCTGCTTTTGCCGCTTTGCAGGGGCCAGGGCAGCTCGAAGCGCGGCGAGCTCGACTGGGCGTCGCGGCTGTTTACCTGGCTGCGCGGCACCTTCCCCCACAGCAACCTCACGCTGCTGAATGCTGCTGTACCCGGCACACCCTCATCTTACATGTGAGCCTGGGCAGCGGCAGAGAGTTGCGGGGCCAAGTGTCCCTTGCGCCAACGCACCACAACATTGCCCTGCCGCCATTGCTGCAAGCGCAACTGATGGGGGTCTGCTGTCTGTGGGCCGGCATGCAGGAGCCTTTGTGTGCGGTGGCACGTGCCGCAGGACGCTGATCTGGTCATACTGGAGTACAACAGTAAGTTCCTGCGGAGCTCCCACACCAGCTGGCTCCAAGCACACCGCTGATCTCAACAGCTCGGGGACCTTAACCTTGTGGCCGGCAGCCTCAACCTGCACCCTTTGCCCTCTGCTGAGCAGTCAATGACGGCGGTGGCCGCGCTGACCAGATCCGGCGGGCCCACGAGCGCCTGCTGCGCAAGTTGCTGGCCTACCCACGGCGTCCAGCGGTCGCGGAGATGCTGTTTTTTCGTCGTCCGGACACCTTTGAGTGCGCAGGCCGCCGCCGACGCTGCTGCCGCCGCCGCTGCTTCTCTGTGCTGGCTCGGCCCTCCTGATTCGGTCCCTTGAATCTTCGCCCCTGACCCTGGCCTGCCGCCTGCCAGCATGGACTGCCCATACCGCTACTTTGGGGACGACGAAATGGTGGGGCAGCTCTGCTGCGTTTGCTGTGCAGTTTGCCCGTCTTCTTGCCCCAGTTGCTGCTGAGCTTTGCATGAGCGAAAGAGGGGAGCAAACCCGTGCGGCTTCTTGTGTTGCAGGATGTGCTGGCACAGTACTACCACCTGCCGATCTTCAGCTGCCGTGCCCTCATGTGGGACCTCACCAGTGAGCACTGGCGGCAGTGCTGTCGCGCTTGCACTCCATGCCAGCGGACGGGGCTGGAGTGCGGTGCCGCAGCTGTGCCAGAGCATCCGCTGGCACCCTTGGGGCCGCTGCCTGCTTGCCAGGCCCATTGGCAGGGCTCCTGCGCAGACAGTGCTGGCTGCAAGTCTTCCCTGACACCACCAGCTGTGCTCGCCTGCAGTGGTGCCCAACCCCCGGCCAGAGCATGTTTGGGCGGCCTGGCAGTCTGACGCCAACCATCCAAACGACGTGGGGCATGGGTGAGGGCGGTCAGAGCGGTGGTGTGTGCTGTCGCTGTCTCTGAGTGCGTGATTCATAAGTAGGAGGGGTTCTGTGTGTGTGGCAGAAGGAGGCTGTTTGGGAAGCAGGGGGTGGGGTGGGGGCATGCTGGCGTCTGCTTGCAGCTGGCCGCTGAACCCCTGACGGCGGCTCTGCTGCACGGCCAGGTGTGCCACGCTTCTTCGCCCCCATGTGCACCCTCCCTGGCAGCTGCATGCCTGCACCGACATCACCCTGCTGACTCTGTGCCACCCGCTGCCCAACTTCTGGCAGCCACATGGCGGATATGGCCGTCTCCCTGCTGACACGCGTGCTGGATGACTTGGACCGACACCCGCTGGAGGACGCCGACGACGCTGAAGCAGCGGCGGAGCTGCCGCCTCCCATGTACCGGGTGAGGTGGCGCCGCAGCCGTGGGCTGTGGCCTGCCTCAGCGGCTGGCCAGCAGGCCTGCAGCACCGGGGGCCAACGGGCCAGGGGACCAGCACGCATGACCCGATATCCGGGGACCTGCAAGCGTGTTTGCTGCTGCAGGCCCGCGCGCCTGCCAGCGTGCAGCTTGCCGTCGCTCCGTTGCCCCTCCACCCACCCACCTCGCCTCATGCACCCAAGCCGTGTGTACCCCAACCAGACGGCACAACACATTCGCACATCCACATCCCTCTCAGATCCCCCTCTCCCCCTCCCACCTGCAGGGCAACTACCCCGCCATGAACAACACGTGCCTCATGGGCCCCCACTTCCAGCCGCTGGCGGTCACCACCAACGGCTTCCAGTGGGTCAACGAGGGCAGCCCGGAGGCAAGCTGCATGGCGCTGCACAGCAGTGTGTGGTGTGGTGTTGCTCCTGCCCGAGCCAGGCGAGGGATGTTTGCCTGGCTGTTGACCTCTTCCGACCCTGCATGCGTGTGCCTGCTGACAGAAACCCAAAGAAGGCTGGGTGGCCACGGCTGCGGGGTCGGTGCTGGAGTTTGAGGTGAGCACCGACATCGTTGCGCCGCCGCCTGAGGATGGCCAGCTCAGCGCCAGCGTGGCGGCTGCCATCGTCTACCTGTCGTCGTATGAGCACATGGGCAAGGCGCGGGTGGAGTGCGCTGCTGGGTGCACGTGCGAGCCGCGCACGTTCAACGGCAACGTCACCCGCAAAGCAACGCAGCAGAACATTATGCTTCTAGAGCCCACGAGGGCAGGTGGGCCCCCTGCTTACACATGCTGATGCATCTGCATGTGGGTGTTAACGACGTGTTGATTGGATGGGTGTGCATGTGCATTATTGTTTGGGATGCAAGGGGTGGATGGGCGGGCGGATGGAGTGTGTCAAAGCAACAAAGACCCTCCACCCAGCTTGCCAGAACTGACACGATGGCGTCTGACGCCGGCAAGCTGCTTGCAACCTCCTGCCACAGCCGCCTGCCGCATGCGCGTCATTGTGCTCGACGAGACTGACTCCATTCCTCCCGAGCACAAGGTGACACACTGGGGCCACAACAGAGCAGCGCTCTCAGCAACATGCACAGGGTTGTTGGCCTGTCGGCCAGCAAGAATTGCACGTGCAGCATTCTTGTGATTGTTAGTGCTGACGAGGCAGAGTGTTCTCTGCCACCCATCCAGGTCAAGGTGAACGGCATAATTGTCAGCGAGGCTAGCGGCTGGCTGATCAGCAAGGAGATAGAGCAGCACCCGCACCCGCTGAGCATCACATTTGGCAACGACGGCGCGTTTGTGGATCGGTGACAAGCAGGCAGTGGCAGCAGAGGCGGCGCAGGGGTGGTGGCAGCTTGCACTAGCTTGCAGCGAGGCGGCATTATGCCCTTGCCAAGCTTGCCATCTGGACCACTTGTAGGCCATTCAACGAAGAATCAACCATGAAGAGCAGCTCCGCTCACCGCCAAAACAATAAATGAGCGCGCAACCGCCTCGCAACAAACCCGGCCTGACCTGGTGGCACCCAGTGCCCAGCCCACAGCAGCAACCAGCAGGTCGTTGTGTTAGGCGCAGTGATCACAAAAAGGTGCAGTTCAAGTCAAACACAAGCAAAGACAATGAATCAAAGTATGCATTTTCTTTCTTCATCCAGTTTGCACCTCCCATCTATCTCTCACAGTCCCCATACTTCATGCCTGGCTAATCCGCTGCAGCAGGCACAGGGGGAGGGGCGCAGCCAGCAGCTGACAGTCAGCTTCTGCATCAAAACCCTCCGATGACTGAACGATACCTTGACTACACCGCGACCCCTCCCTCTGACTGTAAAGCAAGAACGCAAGGCGGCCCTGAGCGCACCCGCAGCAGCACGCCGTCGTTGCCGAGCACAAAGCCGAGGCCGGCCCGCGTGAAGACAACCTCATACAGGTTCGCCGCCAGGCTGTCGGCGGCGCGCTCACGCCTCCAGGTCTGGCCTCCGTCCTCTGCGCACGTCAAAAGCGGGGGAGGGCGCGCCATTTCCAACCACAAAGCGAACACTGAGGCAGGAATGCCTGGAGGCCACGCTCTTCCCCAGCAAGGACTCTCCTCTGCAACTGCCAGAAGCAACGCTTCAGGTGCATCGCTGCCGCTCACCCGTCTTAAAGAGGGAGCCGCTGCCGCCGCAGGCAAAGCCCAGCTTGTCGTCCACAAACTTGATGTCCAGGATGCCGAAGCCGCGGGAGGCGATCTTGGCCTGCGGGGCGGCTCATCAAGGGGCATGGAGCAGGCGAGACGAGGGCCGCGAGCAGCACGCTGCCCGCCTGCAGCGGAGGGAGCCAGGAGGCCGCTGCATGCCAGGGGGTGACAGGCCACAGCCGTGCAGGGCTGCCGCCCACCTGGCCGAACTTGCCCTCGCCGCTGCTGTCCACATAGTAAACGTCACCACCCTGCAGAGCGTGGGCAGAGAGCGGAGCAGGGCAGGACTCAAGCTGGGCGGGGTGGTGGGTTGGGGAAGCATGCCGGCAATTGAGTGAGGAAGCGGCAGGAAGGGCTACCCTGCTGCCCAGTCCCGCCTGCGCATTCCTCCCTCTTCCTGGGATGAACCCCAATAGCTTGCCTTGGTGGTCAGCCAAATCTTCTCATCAGGGGTGAAGCCCATGTTCTGCAGCCGCCGCGTGGAGGGGCGGTTGTGCGGCCGCCAGTACGTCTGGCCTGCGCAGCGAGCAGGTGGGGTGCGGGGGCGGCGGGGCTTGCACACGCGAAAGGTAGCGCTGCGTAAGCGTGGGCGGCTTGCTTGACCTGTAGCGCTACAGCCTGCAGAACTGAGCCTGTATGCCGCTGATGTGGGACTGTGTGCTGCAAGCCGAGGCAGGCAGGCAGCCGCCAACCACCAGCCATGCCCCAGCCCAGCGTTTACAGGGCTCATGCCTCCTGTGCCTCCTTTTCCCACCCCAAAATCAAAACAACAAACATAGCTGCCCTGCTGTGAGCCCCGTCCCACCTGGCGACCAGGTCATGAAGAAGTTGCCGCGCGAGGAGACCGCCACGTAGTCGCCCGCCTGGTTGCGGGAGATGTTGGAGAAGGAGCCCTCGTAGTAGGAGGCGCCGCTGGAGGAGGGCAGCGGAAGGGGGCGTGCGCGCCTTAGGCTTAGCCTTACATGCCACCATGGACACCGCGCCCCCCCCCCGGGTTCTGGCACGGCGGAGGCTGCTGCGGAGGCGCCTTCCAGCGTCACAGGCTTTCCCCCATGCGCCCTAGCTGCGTGCCTGCCAGGGGCCCCGCAAGCCCCAGCCCACCTGATGCCCGAGGAGATGACGCGGTTGAGGGTGGCGTCCACCGTCTCCTGCACCGCCGCCGTCCAGTTCATGGCGCCGTTGCTGGTCACGTAGATGGCGCCCTGCAGGGGAGGGGGTGAAAGTGGGGGACAGGAGGGTGGGGTGGGGTGGGGTGGGGGCGGGGTAGAGGGCGTTAAGGGGTGGCCCTGAATGGTCCCCGACAGACCCGCATGAAAGCAAAGGAGCGCTTGCTGATCCCGGTGCTGGCTTGCCTGGTCGGTGGTCATCTCGGCGCTGCCAGGGCTGTCCAGCGCAGTGATCAGCACCGGCGCGCCGGGCAGCTTGGCTGCACAAGTGGAGGGGGTGGCGGGGATGTTCATGAGCATGGCACAAGAGGCCTGCAGCATGCACAGGCAGCCGAGAAAGCCTGCAGTGGCTGGCGCCAGGGGAGGCTGAGCAGGCGGCTGGCAGCCCCACCCGACAGCGGGATGCGCTCCCAGCTCTTGCCGCCGTCGGTGGTGTGCAGCAGGATGGCAGGCTTGCCCACGATCCAGCCCTCGTCGCCGTTGAAGGAGATCGAGTTGAAGCGGAAGTTGAAGCCCTCATCCTGAAGAGAGGCAAGGGAGGGGAGTAGGGCAACAGTGAGGCCACGGGATGCAGGGACCACCATGCCCAGCCATGGCGGCGAGCACCCGTCGCGTCCCTCACTGGCCAAGCAACAGATCGCACAGCTGCGACGCCTGCACTCACCCGTGCGGCGGCCACCGTGCGCGGCTCCCAGGTCTTGCCGCCGTCAAAGGTCTCCAGCAGCGTCTGGCGGCTGCCCAGCAGGAAGCCTGCAGCGCAGGGTGGCAGCGCGGGCAGCGGCGCGCGTCAGCTGCAGGGCAGGTGCTGCTGTGGGGTGCCGCTGCCGGGCGCGGCTGGCGGATTGCGGGGCTGGGAGGCAGCAACATGCAGTCATACATGGCCTGATAATTCACTGGGACATGCCCCCTGCAGCCGGAGCTTGCTCCTGCGCCCACCGTGGTTGGGGTCGGAGCCGGTGAAGGCAATGTCCAGCAGCAGGATGTCCTTCTCAATCGGGAGTTCCACCACCTCCCACTCAGAGGAAAGCACCCGGTTGGCGTGCGCGGGCAGGCTGGGCTGCACCGCGGACGCCGCCCCCAGGGCGAGGCCCGCAGACAGCAGCGTGCGGCGCGCCAGGGCCGGCGGCGGCGGCGCGGCAGCGCTCTGCTGCTCCGCCTGGCAGCGCACCACCTGGGGCTTGGCGTTGCGGGGGCGGCGCGGTTCACGCGGCCAGCCTCGACAAAGGCAGCTGCGGGGACAGGCAGGGAGGGCGTGGCTGTGGGTGGGAGGCTCCCCACCGGGAAGCCTGGCGCAGTGGCCACCTTACCCAGCCCGACCAGCCATTATGACCGAGATCGCAGGATCGACGGCAATTGCTGTATGGGCGCCTTACCTGACGCACGCACAGCGCTCATACTGAAAAGCTGGACTGCTGCCACCGGTTGAGCTGCACAAAGCACGAATCTGCAATACCCTGCCCGTTTGCAAAGCTAAATGTGGTAAGCAAGGCGACCGACACGGGTTGCAAGGCAGGGAAACTTGAGGCATCGCTGCAGGCAATACTCGCCATGTACCTCCTTCGGGAAGAACTGCTCAAGGGACCTTCCATGACTTGAGGTGTAATTGCACAGTCTACCTTCATCTTCAGGTTGCTCTCTTTCAGGTACCGGATCAGTGCTCTCGCATGCCATTCTGAAGGTTTGGGACCCGACTGAAGGCACGCATCCCTGCAACACATTGAATATTTCGTTAATAAACGGGCATTGAAGACCCCAACGAGAGGAGCTTGTGCCGCGCCGCAAGTTCGGCGGCCGCACCAAAAGTGAGGGCGCCTGCTGTTCTTTATAGCCCACCACGGAGTAGCACGGAAGCAATGGGCGCATGCATGCATGCTGCAAGCCTCCCTACAACGCTTTGGCGGCTCCCGTTGGACAGTCTTAGCTGCTGCGCGGCAAGCCTGCTTGCCACACCTTGCCATCAGTTGCACATTCGCATTTTTCATGCGCCCTGAGCAGCGTCACTACAGGCAGTCAGTGTTGCATGTAATGCCTGCCCGTATGCTGACGCCCTTGCACTCTGTCGCTGCTTGAATCGCCCCGCAGTGCGGCCGCTGACGGAGGACGAAACCAAGGTTGTGTTTGAGAAGCTGCACAAGTTCATCGGCAAGAACATCAAGGCGCTGGTGGACCAGGGGAGCAGCCTTATTGCCTGCGCCTCCAGAAGAACCGCGTGTTCTATGTGCGCGAGGACATCATGCGGCGCGCCACCAACGTGAGCCCTGCTCCCCGACGCATCGCACCGCCTGGTTGCAGTCGCCACGTGTGATGCTTTGGGCGATTTTGGCGCTCTGCAGGAGTGATCTCATGTAGAAGGCATGCTTGCACTGCCTCCGCTCCCCTGAGCTGCCTCTCATCGCGCACACATTGCGCCTGGTTGTCACCTGCTCGTGCAACTGCAGGTGGCGCGCGACAAGCTTGTTGCCCTGGGCACCTGCATCGGCAAGTTCACGCACAGCGGCAAGTTCCGCTTGACCATTGGCGCGCTGGACCTGCTGGCGCAGTTTGCAAAGTACAAGGCAAGGCGCGGGCTGTGGGATGACCCTTGGGGCCCCTTTGGGGCAAGGACAGGCTGCATCTGCGATGCAGAGACGCAGCCAAGCCTGCGTGCATGGCCGGCGGCCGGTGATGCGTTCACAAATTCAGTCTTCAACCCGAACCACAATCGTGTGGAACTATTGCAAACCAACACTTGGACTGAGGCCGCCGCCCGCACCGATTGTTGCATTGCTCCAACCAACGCAGCCTGCCCTGCTGCTCGGGCACATGCTGACAGTGCTGTCCGTGCTGCTGCCTTGCCACCCGCCTCTTACGCCCGGCAGGTCTGGGTCAAGCCGTCTGCGGAGATGCAGTTCTTGTACGGCAACCATGTGCTGAAAAATGGGCTGGGGCGCATCACAGAGGGCACACCATCCTACACCGGGGTGGTGGTCTACAGCATGTCGGGTGTGACGCCCGTCGTTCTTCAAGTTTGTGCTGCTCCATCGTCGTGCTTGATTTGAACCGGCGGATACAGCATCATCAGCGCCGTGGTCCTCTCATCAATGCAGGCCTTGCTGGCAGGCGGCCGCCTTCAATCCCTCGTGGCATCTGCTGCCGCTTGCTCAGGTTGCTGGCTGCTAAGCCCGCCTCGTCTCTTCCCCCTGTCCGCAGACGTGCCGCTAGGCTTTGGCGTCACGGCCAAGTCCACAACAGAGTGTCGCTCAGCGGACCCCAACGCAATAGTTGTGTTCCACCAGGCCGACTGCGGGGAGTACCTTCGCGCCGAAGATGAGCTCTGAGGCAGGCATCGGCTGGCCCCTGGGCTGCGAAGATGCTTCTGCACCCCTGACCTGAAAAGTTTGACTGTGCAGGCTTTCTTCTGATTGTGTATCAACTCCGTTCTGCTGACCCTTGCTCATGCTTGCTGTTGCCATTCGCCTGTCGACCCGACTTGGCGGCATCCCACCGCATTACACTTGTGGGCCCTTCCTGTGCGGCTTGTTTGCATTGCCACTGCGCTGGACATCTTCTGTCAGATGCTTGAAATTCCTGGCTTGAACAGGCGGTCAGTTCTGGCCCACAGTGCCCACAGTGCAAGGCGCCGAGAGCCACGAGTGGGCGACAGGCACCTGGGGTCCCCGAGCCAGCGGGCACCACCCGACCTCAAAATGACAAAAATGCTTCATGAACTGGACACATACAACGATTCTTCGCCTATGTTCAGCCGGCCGCCCTGCACCACATGTGGTAGTTCGCGCGCTCCCTGACCCAGGAGCGTTTCAAGTGCTGTCGCTGGAACGCTCGTTCCTCTGCACCCTTTTCCACATTGCGTGGGAAGCCAGAACCCGCGCTTCCGCAAGCTCGCCGTCCGAAGAGCCCCCTGAAACGTTTTGCTTCGAGAGCCGGGCCCCACCGCGGCAGCTTGCAACGTGGCTCGACAACTTTCCGACTTGTATCACGGTGAGATTCGACGGGCAGAGCACCGGTTGCCGCGGCTCTGGGCTTTGCCAACCCCACCACTGAAAGCGGCGGGCGGGAAGCGCCACCCAGCCGATTGACGCCACAGAAAGCCCGTTATCACTTCCCACGACGGTATTTCGGAACCTGCTGGGGCAATGCACGGGCCCATGCGCCGCTTGGGCTCGTGGGATGCCAGCCACAATCTCCCGCAAGCCCGAAATCCTTTTCCTTCTGCTGCATGCAAAAAGCAGTTTCGCAAGCGAAACCCACTTGTTTGTGGCTGCCCCCGCCTTCCGTCACCGTCCTGGTCTTCATGTCCTCCCGCCCCACCCCGCTGCTTGCAGGTTGTGGCCGGTATCGTTCTTGAGAACCGCCGTCCACTGACACACAACCAGCAGCCCACACCACATCAGAGAATCAGCAATACATGTGGGTCTCCCAGGCCTCGCGGTCCTCTCCCGAGGCGGCCGCCGCGTTTGCGCCGCAAGCTGCACCCGCTGCGGACGCCCGGCCGCGTGCAGCGACATCAGTGACACGCAGCTGCTGGCCCTCACCGACACCACCTCCCTCACTGCTGACCAGCTGGATCGGCGGCACCACCTGCTGCGACACAGGTCCGGCTCCCCAGGAAGGGCTTCAAACTTTGCCCAGCCTACATTGCTTGCCGTGTCGCCTCGCGTTGCCGCTTCGAACACCCCCTTCCCCTGCCCGCCGTTTCCCTGGCCGCAGCCTGCCTGACGGCGTGCGAGGAGAGTCGGTGCTGGTGCACTTTGAGGCCGGGAGTGTGCACGAGGCGGTGAAGATGATCAAGAAGATGAGCCAGCGCGACCTGCAAGCCAAGTTCCGCCTCGTCTACGGTGCCAAGACCTTCTCCAACAACAACAACTGGTGGGCTGCTTCCCGCCTGGGAAGGAGGCACCGTTTGGGATGGCTTCGCTGCGATTGCTGCTCCTTAGCCGTGCTGTGTGCCAGCCATGAGCTTTGTTGCAGTCTAGTCATCAGCAGCTTGCTTTTCTTCGTGAGGAAGCGCTGAGACACAAGTCTTTTGCGCTGCAGGTTGCGCCGCAAGCTGTTTGAAGCCATCGGCGTTGACCCGGCCAAAGGGGCTGTGAAGAAGGCGGCCGCGGGCGCGCCGCGCCGGCGGGCGGCGCCGGCGTGGCGGGGCGGCCGCGCGCGCCGCCGCTGCACGCGCTCCTCGTGCGCCCCGCCTCACCGCCGCCACCCGCGTCACCACCCATGCCGCCTCGCCCGGCTGGTGCGCACCGCGGGGAGTACCGAGTGGTGAACATGCAGTACGGGCGCTACGAAGAAGAGGCTGCGGTACAGCCCGACTGGGCTGAGGTGGAGGAGGATGAGGACCACGGCCACGCGTGCGAGGCGCTGCTGGCCTCGGCGAGGCAGCAGCCTCGCTGGACGAGAGCTGCAGCGCTGGCTCGCCTGGCGCCAGCATGGCGGCGGACGCCGAGGCACTGCCCTGCGGCGAGCTGAAGGAGGAGGAGCAGGAGGATGGGGGCGACGGCTCAGCAGCCTTCCGGCGCCTGCTGCTGGAGCAGCATGAGCGGCGGCTGGCCGCCGAGCATCACCTGCTGGCGATGCAGCAGCACCTGATGGGGGGAGCCGCCATGGCCGAGTGGCTGGCGGCCGTGCAGCAGCATGCGGCGGCCGCCGCCGCCATGCACCCGCTAGGTGCAGCCGCGATGGCGGGCCTGCTGCCGCCTCACCACGCGGCGATGGGTGGCTGGCCCGGCGCGCGCCGATGCTGCCGCTCTTCCGAGCGTCGGCGGTGCAGCAGGGCGTGATGGGTGCGCTGGGCCATGCCGTCGCCGCGTCGCCGCCGCCGCTCTTTGCCACGGGCGCCAGGTGATGCTCGGCGAGCCGGCCAACCCCCTGCAACTGGGCCTGCGCCGGCGTCTGCCCAGCTCCCCCTCCCCAATGCTCTCATCGTCCGCCAGCGCCCCCACCTCTGCTTCTGTACCCTGGCGCCGGCTTTGATACAACGACAGCACTGCAAAGCCTTGCAGCGCTCCCCCGAGGTCCATGCCCCTGCGGGCGCCTTTATTGTCATCAGGGTCCTGCGGCCCATGCTGCACCCCACGGCCTCGCTACCATCCAGTGACTGTACCCCTGCCCTGCTCTCCGGCCGTAACCCTACACTTCAATGCCGCATCGCCTCCATTGCATCCCATCTTACCTTCCTGGTGGCACCCCTGCCTTGGGCCCCACCCCCACCTCCATTCAATCCGTGCCCCGTCTTCATGCCCCTAGCCCTGACCTTTTGCGCGCTGCCTGTTGTGGGAGGCGGAAGGGTCGGCGGCTGGAGCCAACCGTTTTTCAGGTCGCGCGCTTCAGGCACCTCTGTACGCCCTTTGGAGACACCTGCCTGTCCCCGGGGCCCTCCCTGAGGGCCCCTTTGCGTGTGTTGGTTGCGTCCTGTCCTGCTTTCATTCTTTGGGCGCCTGAGCCTCTTTGGTTTATCCGTTGTTGTCTTTCGCCACCTCTGCCTCTTTCATTTTTATGAGAATGTGCCACTGCTCGGTTTCTTCGTGTGGCACGCACAATCCCCACCATCCTTTGGAGACTGTACCTTTTTACCTGGAGACACATCACCAAAGTTACATTTCATTAGCGCGCGTGCCTGCCACACTTTCGCACCAGCCAGTTTTTGTTCGCCTGGGGCTGACATACATGATTTTCTGTCTTGCCTGCGTGCTATGTTCTCTTTTCTTTTCCTGACCATGCCAGAAACGAACCGTAACAAGCTGATCATAACATGAGACTGGATGTCGGACAGAGCTGCAGGATGGATTTCAGGTCATGTGCATGGAACAGGCCAGCGACAGATAATGGTGCCGCCACCAGGGAGGGCACCGAAGCCTTTGCTCAACATCACCTGTGCATGTTCAATTTACCGTGCTGAATTTGTTTTCTGAGCATCACGAGCGTGAAGCGGCTCGATGCTGTCTTCTTTGCGCCGCTTAGTGCAACAAGCGGGCTTCAGAAACGTTGTCTGGCAGCAATCACAAGCAGTGAGCGCGCTTCTTTGCGTGACATTGCTATTGTCGATCCTTCAAGGCTCTGGCCCCGACATTTTTCGCCCACCATGCTGCAGGTTACCGAGCGCCTGGCCTCCGCCGCAGAATGCAGCACTAGCGGAAGACATCTGGATGTATCAGGTGAACATGCGGCTGCAATAGTTCTTGGGTTCCCAAGCTTGACCGCCGCCGCCGCTGCCTGGCGGGCTGCCGCACGCCTTGCTGCTGCAGGCTCTACCTTTGCTGTGCTTTGCAGGCTTGAGCACGTTGCAGAGCCAGATGCAGCGGAGGTGTGCCAGCTCGGGCGCATCTGGCCTCAAGGCCTACAACAACGCCAGGTGCTTTGGGCCCCGCCGCCGCACCTCGACTCCTGTCGTGCGCTCCATGCCGCACATCCTGCTTGCCCAGCGTGGGGTCGGTGCAGGACGCACACGTGTGCAAGGCCGCAGTCCCTGCTGCACCGCCGCACCTGCTGCTTGCCCCGTCGCCGAGGTTGTGTGGCCGCGGTGCAGGCTTCCGCGGCCGCGTCATCACCTCTCGCCGCGACCTGTGGAAGGGCGGTCCCTTCAAGGCGCTGACGCAGGGCCTTGCGCGCAGCGGCGGCCGCAACGCGCACGGCGTCATCACGGCAAGGCACGCGGCGGCGGCCACCACAAAGTGTACCGCCTGCTCGACTTTGCGCGGCCCGAGGGCACCCCCGGCGTGGTGCAGCGGCTCGAGTACGACCCCAACCGCTCTGCCCACATCGCGCTGATGCGGCACGAGGGCGTGGACGCGGCGGCGCCGCTGCGGCAGCAGTTCTCCTACGTGCTGGCCCCCAGGGTGGCCCCGGCGACGTGCTGCACGCGGGCGGCGACGCCCCATCCGCCCGGCTCCGCGCTGCCCCTCTCCGCCATCCCGGTGGGCACCGCGGTGCACAACGTGGAGCTGCGGCCGGGGGCGGGGGACAGCTGGCGCGGGCAGCGGGCACCTCATGTGTGCTGGTGAAGAAGGGTGAGCGCCGGTTGGTGGGGCAGGAGGTTGAGGAGTTTCTCATTACTTTGGTTTGTATCTACAAAGGGAGGCTCTTCTTGTTTTATGTTGTGCGCATGCATGTGTTGAGCATGCGCATGTGTGAAGCCCACCACCGCCACCCTACCACCACCACATCATACCTGCCCGCAACACGTCCCTCCCCGCGCCTGCAGGCGACGACGGCTACGCCGTGCTGCGCCTGCCCTCAGGGGAGCAGCGGTTGGTGCTGTCGCGCTGCACCGCCACCGTGGGCGTGCTGTCCAACCCGCAGAACAAGAACGTGAAGCTGGGCAAGGCGGGGGCGGCGCGGTGGAAGGGGCGGCGGCCGCGCGTGCGGGGCGTGGCCATGAACCCTGTGGACCATCCGCACGGCGGCGGCCGCGGCAAGTCCAAGGGCCGCATCAGCCAGACGCCGTGGGGCAAGCCCACCAAGGGCTACCGCACCCGCAACAACCCGCGCACCGACTGGGCCATCCGGCAGAGCCGGCACAAGGCGGGGCGCGCGTGACGGCGGAGCGCTTTGCACGGCGGAGGAGGGCGGCCCGGCCACGGCTGGGTGCACGACCGCCGCCGCCCCTGCAGCCCCGCAGCAGCAGCAGCAGCAGCAGCATTCGTGCAGCATTGCTTGTCCCCTTCTGTTTGCGTCCCCGAGCCCTGGCACTCTCCTCTTCCTCCCTGTTTCACCCTGGTCGAGCCCCGCTTATCGCAACTGAACAAGGTGTTACAATGCACCAAAGGAGTGGCGGGACTGCAGCAGAGCAAGCAGCGGCTGTCAGCACAAGGTGGGGTCCACACGTCACGCGGCAGCAGGGCCAGCGAAGCCGGGCAAGCTGCAGGCCGTGCCGGCGTCACGCCTCCCCGCCTGCGCTCGCCTCCGAGGAAGCTGGTACCGCCTCCGGGAAGAGCGCATCCACAAAGGAGGCCGGGTCAAAGGGCTGCAGGTCGGCGATGCCCTCCCCCACGCCCACATACTTGACCGGCACGCCGAGCTCGTCCACCACGCTGACCTGGCACGGCAAGAAAGAGGGGGTGGGGGGTGGGAGTGGGGGGGGTTTAGAGCACAAGCGGGGTAGGGTGGGGTGGGTGGCGCGGGCACAAAGGGGTCAGGACAAGCTGCGAAGCCGCCCAGCTCAGAATGTGGCAGACAAGCTGGACCCGGGCCTGCCCTGCCCCCTTCCACAACAGGACCACCATCATCACCCGCTCATGCGCACCACACGCCACCACCACCACCACCAGCTAAGGCACAGCTGCTGTGACGCAAGGGCTCACCACCGCGCCGCCGCGCGCCGTGCCGTCCAGCTTGGTGAGGATGATGCCGGTGAGGGCCGCCGTCTCGTTGAACTCCTTGGCCTGGTTGAGCATGTTGAGGCCCGTGGTGCCGTCCAGCACCAGCAGCACCTGTGTGTGGGGGGTTGGGGGGGGTGGGGGGCGGGGGGAGAAGGAGTTGGGCACAGTGAGCGGGTGCCAATGGGCAGGGAGGCTTCAGTGGGGCGGCCAATTACCAGCGGGCAGCACCCGCTCAACCTCTGATGTGGCGACAAGGCAACCAGGGCCGCAGCGGGCAGCGGCGGCGGCGGCTGTCACCTCGTGCGGCGCCCCCGGCAGGCGCTTGGCCAGCGCCCGCTTGCACTTGGCCAGCTCGTCCATGAGGCTCCAGTTGGTGTGGAGGCGGCCCGAGGTGTCGCACAGCACGAGGTCGGCGCCGGAGCGTACCGCAGAATCCACCGCCTGGTACAGCACCGTGTCCGGCCGCGCCTTGTCCGACTCCGCCCGCACCACCTCGGCGCCCGCCCGCCTCCCACTCCTCCTCCAGCTGCTCCGCGGCAGCCGCGCGGAAGGTGTCCCCGCGGCGAGCACGACGCGCGCGCCGCCCTCCGCGCCAAACCGGTGCGCCAGCTTGCCCACCGTCGTCGTCTTGCCGCCGCCGTTCACGCCCACCACCAGCAGCACGGCGGGCTTCTGCCCGGGCAGGGCCAGCTCTGTGGAGCCGCCGCGCTGCTCCAGCAGGGAGGTGATGGAGGCCTTCACCTCCGAACGAATCTGCTCACCCGTCTTCAGCTGCCCCGCCAGCACCTTCTCCCGGATGCCGTCCACGATCTTGAAGGCCGTCCTGGGGCCAAAGTCCGACATCTGGGGGCCCAAGGGGGAGGCGGGGAGGGGGGACGCGCAGGGGGTCATGGCAGTGGCGGCATGACGAGCGGCGCAGCGCATTGCCTGGCCAGCTGCCGGCAGGATCCGCCAGGTCGCAGCCGTCGCCTGGCACCTTCTCAGACTGCTGCAGGCAAGCAAGCCGCTGACATGCTGCCCAGCGCGGGCAAGGCGCCCGGCGGCAGAGGCAGCAGACAAGCGGCGATGCAAGGGCGAGCGGGGGCTGGGGTGGGCCTCACAATGAGCGCATCCTCCAGCTCTTCCAAGGTCTCATCCGCATCATCCAGGTTCCAGTAAGTAAACAGCTCCTCGATCACCTGCACAACAGAAAGGATCATGGTGTATTCAGGGGTCACAAACTGCGCAGGTGCGGTCTTCAGGGAACGGTGGTCGGCGGAGGGCAGCCGGCAGGCGGCCTCCGCCTCACCCCCAGCTTCTCTCGCGTCTTGCTGGTGCCCTGCACAATGCGGCCCAGGTCCTGCTGCGCCTTCTCCTTGAACACGCGCGCAAGCTTCTGCAGCACGCCCGCGCCAGACGTGGCCGCGGAGCACACCTGCGGGACAAGAAGTATTGCAGCGGCAGTCCAAGAAAGCTGGCATAATAGTGAATTGTGCAGAGATGCAGGTTAACAGAGCATCAAAAGGCTGGCTGACCGCAGCAAGTGCTCGCAAACGGCACACACCTGCAGCGTGTGCCGTCGTTGCCGCGGCCGCCAAGCTGCTGCTGCGCCTGCCCGCGGGCAGTTTGCCCCTGTTCGATGTCGGCGACTGCTGCTGAGCTCACATCGAGCAGCGGACACTGCTGCTGCTGCCATTTCTGACACCCAAAGTGCGGGCAAGCAGGAGCAGGCGTAGGCGGCGCAGTAAGCTTCGCAAGTAATATCGGGAACGGATTCTGCTTTCTCAACTATTTCCGCTCCATTGCAAAACCCTGTTCAATCCGATTATCCGGCAGTACATCTCCACTGTCTGGGGTACAGTCACTTGTATGCCTGTGGAATTCACAGCTTCCAATCAGAAATACATTGAAACCTAAGCAGACACCCTGGGGAGTTTGCAAGAAGAGAGGATTCCAGCCCAGCCTGCCCTGATACAGAGTTGCAGCCCCGCCTGGTACCCCTGTTCCCGCAGCCGCAAGACACGCTGCATTAGCCTGTTCGGCTGTCAGCAATGCATGTCTTGGCACAAGGACATGGAATGTTACAATCTGAACCCAAAAAGAAGCACACCAATGCTAAACTTAACGAATGAAGGTTATTAAGAGCAAGGTTGCACAGGCATGTCCCTGATGCACGCCGAGGTCGGGGCACACTTGGTTCAGGACTCGGAGGAGTCCCCGAAGCCTGACGCACCCCGCGCTGAGCCCTCCCCAGAGCTGTCTGCCGCTGACTCGTGATCACCCAAGCTCGGCATGCGCCGCCGCACCGCCTCCTGCAGCGGCACCAGGCCAGCCCTGGCGTCAGAAGAGGGCCGCTCTTCCCCTGCAGCACGCTCAGCCGATGCAAGCTGGCACACGCGTGCCCCCGCAGCTCGCACCTGCAAGCTGCCCGGGTTGCTGGCCATGAGCGCATTCCAGTCGAGCCCAGCGGCCCCGTCGCGGCCCAGCGGGCCCAGCGCCGCCGCCACATCACCCTCCCCCAAGTTCAGGTCGGCCAGCGTGGCCCGCATTTGCTCTGCGGCACGGCAGCACCGGCAGCGCGGCCAAACAGATCGGGGCTGCCAGCAGCAGGGGGCACTTCCAGGTGGCAGGCAGCCAGGGCCAGCGCTGCTTTGCTTGCACGCAGAGGGGGCCGCTGCCGGGCTCCCCCACACCCGCCAGCGCCCCAGCGGCCCACCTGGCGTGACGCCCAGCTGCCGCACAAACTCGTCACGGCTGGCCTCCGACCAGCCCAGGGTGGCCGCCACAAACTCGGCCAGGTTGATCTGCGCATAGGGGAAGTTGTCCTACTTTGGACTATTGGACTGTTGGACTGTCCATCCATCACGTCTGGACTGATAGCCTAGATTGATCTCCAGATGGGTCAGACCAGCGCCAGAGTGCAACACCAGGCCGCCCTGACAGAAGCATGCCGGAAGCTCGCCAGGTTGACTGGGACGAGCCTAAGAAGCGGCGGGTGCAGCGAGCAAGAGCGCCGTACCTCGCCGTCGCCGTTGGTGTCAGCCGAAGCCACCATCTTGCGCGCATCCTCCTGCAGGGGGTAAGGCCTTGCCAGGCACAGCGCTTGCACAGCGTGGCACGGCAGGGCACAGCGCGGCAGCGCAGCAGCCCCTTGGACAACATTCTTTCTTTGGGTTATTTTTTTCTTTTGTCAACCGACCGCGACTTGGGCTGCCCCAGGCCCCACCTCTGTCACCCTGTGGCGCCCCTGCCGCTGCAGCGCCACAGCCAGCTCCTCCGCAGAGAGGCGGCCGGTGCCGTCGGCGTCCAGCTGCCCAAACATGGCCTGCAGGTGCGGGAACTCCTGCTGGCCCAGCCGCGACGCCGCAACCACCTGAGGATGGAGGCGAGGGGTGCAAGCGCAGGCGGGGGCAGCGCCCGGGTCAGCGCAGCAGGAGCACCCTGTTGAAAGTTGACCTGGCGCCATGCAGCGGGTGGCAGCAAACAAAACACACCGGAGCTTGTGCGACTGCCTGCGGGGCCCCGATGGGAGCAGAAGCGGGACGCGGCACGGCAGGCCCCGGAAGCCAAGCGGTGGCAGGGCCTCTCCGCGACCCTGCCACCACCCAGGCACTGGCTGCCCCTGCAGCTCTCCTCCCCGCAGCTCTCCGGCCCCGCAGTCTCCCCGGGCACGCCCAAACTGCCCAGGCTGTCAAGCGCACCCTGCCCTGCCATAGGGAAGAGAGCGCAGCCATAAAAGAGCGCAGGACAAGATCCAGGCTCACCATGGTGGCGCGATGCACCTTGTTGCGCGCGTTGAGGGCCGCCAGGCGCGGCACCACCTGCTGCAGCGGGCGGTCGGGGGCCGCCTCACTGAGCCACGGGTGGCGCAGCACCTCGGCGGGGGTGGGCCGCTTGGAGGGGTCGCGCTGCAATGGGGTGGGGTGGGGTGTGTGTGGGGGTGGGGGCAAAGGAGGGGCTGAGCCAGGCCTTGGGTGGCCAGGAGCGGCCCGCAGCCCGTCGGCACCGCAGAACAACGCGCAGAACCTGCGGCACCTGCACCAGGCCGACCGAGGGGGCGGCGCAGCAGCGGAGCGGGACCAGCTGGGCCCCACCTGCAGCATGCGCCGCACAAGGCTCTTGGCCTGGATGGAGATCTGGGGCCACGGCGGCGTTTCAAGGTCCAGGTCTGCGAGCGCACAGGGAGGCCGGAGGGCAGGGAGGCAACTTTGAAAACCAGCAGGCAGGGTGGCACGCATGTGGGTGCACGTGCTGGCTGCGCTGCGCTGCGGCCACCAGGGCCACGCCCAGCCACAGACAGCGAGCCCCTCCCACGCCGCCCGCCAGGGGCTGCTGCAGCGGGGCCACACCGCGGAGCGGTGGCCGCGGCGGCTTGAAAGCTTGAGACCCACCCGCGTGCAGCACCATGTCAAACACCTCCTCCTCTGTTTCGCCAAAGAAGGGCAGCAGCCCGGAGAGCAGGGTGTAGAGGCAGACGCCCAGCGACCACACATCCGCAGCAGGGCCGTAGTCGCGGAGCAGCACCTCTGCGGCGGCGGAGGGAGTGGAATCGGACGTGCGGAGAAATGCGAGCACGGTTGTCTGGCGGGGCAAGCAGGAGGTGTCGCACTCCGTCTTGTGTATGCATGTATCAGCTTGCTTCAGGCTGCATCTCTGAGGAGGCATTGGCAATCCAGGGGCGCAGGGAGCGGCAGGAGGCGGGCAGGACTGGCGTGCGACTGGCGGGCAGCAGCGCGCTGCCGAGTGAGGGCGGGCGGCGGCACCCACCGGGGCCACATAGAAGGCTGACCCCACGAGGCTGTGGAAGTTGCGGCCCGGCCGAAAGAACTGCGACAGGCCTGCAGTGTAGGAAATGGAAGAAAAGAAAGCCGTCTGGGCAGGCCAGCCTGGAGGCTTGCCTGCGCCAGAGACGCAGCAGCGCAAGCGCAGCAGCGCAAGCACAGGCCGGCCCGTTGATCGGCGGACCCTGCCCGCGGCGGCAGGCCCCTGCACCCACCAAAGTCGCATGCCTTGACCCGCGCCTTGTCCGTCTTGTCCGAAAGCATGAAGTTCTCCTGCGTGTGGGTGTGTGGGGTGAGGTGGGGGTGGGGGGGGGGGGGATGTTTGGATGGATGAAAGAGTGGTGCCAAACCTTGCCCTGCCTGTCCTGCGCAAAGGACAGCGCTTGCAGGCCGCGCCGGCGCAGCAGCAACCTGGGCTGGCCGTGCGGCTCCGGCTTGGCGGCACCCGCGGCGCGGCGCGGGTCCAGGAGCGGCGCGGCGTCCCAGCGCAGCGGCAACGGCAGCCACGCAACCGGCGGTTCGGCCTGCCCTGCAGCGCACCGGCTTGATGTCTCGGTGGCAGATGCCCAGGGCGTGGGCGTGGCGCACCACCTCCACCATCATGCGGAACCAGTGGACGGCTGCGCAGCAAGCAACGGGAAGAAAGATGAACATCAGGTCAGTCGTGACAGCAAAGCGGCGCATGGGGTGGCAGGCAACCCAGGGCAGCTTGGCGGTGCAACACGTGGCGGGGTCACGGCAGGGCGGCCATGTGGGGCGCCCCCGCAGCCAGACCCTTGTTCATTCTGATCAACGGGTGCCAGGCGAGCGCCGCGCTGCCAGACACAGCACGGCCCGCACCCGTACGCTCAGTCAGCTGCGCGTCGGCGGCGATGCGGTCAAACAGCTCCCCACCCTCGCACTGCACAGGGGGAGCGGCCAGCAGAGCGCATGGAGGCTGCCATGAGGGGGCCCACCCCCTCGAAACACTCCCCTCTTCCCCCAACCACACACCCAAACCTGGCACCCCCATCCCAATCCCTCCCCCTCACACACATATGCAAACCCGACCCCCCCCGCCCGCGCACACCCGCCCCCACCCACCAGCTCCAGTACGATGTGCACTGCCTGTTCATCCTCGTACGTGTGCAGGAGGGCGGCGACGTTGGGGTGGGACGACAGCTGCGCCAGGATGGACACCTCGCGCCGCAGGTCTTCCACATCCACCCGCCGCCGCAGCTGCGCCTTGCCCACCGTCTTCACCGCGTAGCGCAGGCCTGCAGGGCAAACGCGGGTGTATGTGAGGGGGTGGTGGGGGGTGGTGGTGGTGGTGGGGGGGACGATGAGAGAGGAGGATGCGCCGCGGCGGGAAGCTTTGGTTTGTTGGACAGGCTATGAAGGGGTGCAGCTGCTGCGCATGCCGCCGCGGCTGCATGTCCGCAAGCTGCCCCTGGGTTGCCCCTCACCCGTGCGCTTGTGCACCGCGAGCCGCACCACGCCAAAAGCGCCTGCGCGGCGGTTAGAGGGGGCCAGGGGTGAGGGAGGGCAGCAGGCACGTGCCGGCGAGAAGCCGGCAGCACCTGCCGGGCTCATAGAGCGCCTGGCACTGTCGGCCCTTGCGTGGGCCGGGCGGGAAGGGTCCGCTTCAAGGGCGAGTCGAGTGGCGGCGCCCTCCCGCACACACACCTTGACCCAGCACATCCCCCAGCGCATAGTCCTGCTGGATGGAGCGGTAGCCGTGCGCCAGCACATGTCGCGTGTCGGGGCGCGCTGCCGCCCCGCCGCCGCTCCGGGCCTGCGCCAGCTGCTCGTACCTGCGGCCGTGCATCGGCGCACCCAGGAGCTCAGCGCTGGGCAGCTGCTTGTACCATGTCGGGGATGAAGGGGCGTGGCACGCAGCAGGAAGGACCAACAGCAGCCTTGCGAAGCATGCGGTGCAGCTCTGCCAGCGGCACGCACCGCGCCCAGCGACTGGGGCTGGGGGCGGCCAGCAGCGGCGCCGCCGCGTCGCGCTCCTCCTCCTGGTCACCCCACTGCACCAGGCCGCAGGTCAGGACGTAAACCACGGCCGACAGCCAGCTTGACGCCATGAGCGTGTGGCCAGGCCCGCTACAGACTCATGCCAAGAGAAGGGACGAGTTGGCTCCGGCGGCGGTCGCCCTAGCGGCCGGTGGGTACAGCAGGCCGACTCGCGGGTGGCCTTCTGGATTGTGTCGTCAAGATGTGTAAGACCCAGATGCCGGTGCTCGCAGCCGGCGGTTTAGCGCTGCGGGCGGCACGAAACGTTTGCTCCGTTTGCGGTCGGGCTTTCGAACCCAAGGCACAGTAGTCGCACGGATACAAACGCTCTTGCTTGGCACAAGCAATGGGAACGTGCCCTTGAAGGGTGCGTGTCATGACCGCCACCACCCCACCTTGTCGTGTCGCAGCATGGCCATGCATGGATGGCAGCGTGTCCCCAGCCTCAAACAGGCCCACCTATTAGGCCTTGCTGTGCCTCACGCAGCCCTTAATGGACTTCAGGAGGCCATCTTCTATTGCATCACTCGGAAGGCAGGGGGTGGCCCAGAAATAGGTGCGCCAGTGCCGGCACAGACTGAAGAATATGTGTACTGCTTGCAGGGTTTGTGCAGCCTTTCAAATAACATACCCTCTCAAGTGTGTCGTCATGAAGTTTGTGGTAGCTTTGTCCCTCAATGAACTTCCTTACCAACGCTGCAACAGACAGCAGAGTGGCCACAGCAGCGCAAGAGCCTGCATGGCGATGCCACAACAGCAGAAAGAGTGCCCCCGCCTCCGTGCAGAGGCATGCTCATAGTGGGCATCGTGGCGCTGGTGGCGGTGCTGGTGGGGCTGGTGGGCAGCCTGCGCGTGACGTGCGCCCTCACCCTCTACCTCTAACTGGGCGGCCTGGTCACGCTGGGTGCGCTGCGCAGCCGCCCGCTGCGGCTGCCATCGCTGCTCCTGCCCCCGAGCTGCCGCTGCTGCTCCCAACCCTTGCGGTGCTGCTGCCCTTGCCGCCCGCGGGGAGGACCTGCGCTGCGCCGCCGCTCCTGCCCGTGTGCCGCCCTTTTCCACGTGATACTCTTCCTGGCGCCAGTGCGGGAGGGTCGGCGGAAACGCCCTGCCGTCCTTCCTGGCCCCACGCCCACCACCTGTGCACTCCTGTACGGCGTGTGAGGCCTGCCTCCCCCATCCCTGCATGCCACGCCCCATTTTTGAGACCCCCCTCACCCACACACACAACCACGGCGTCCCCCCACGGCAACCCCCACGCAGCGGAGCTGGGCATCATGCTCCCCCTGTTCTTCAACTACGGCAATACAGTGGACGACCTGGTGCAGTACGAGCAGGACAACAACCCAGACTTCACACAGGTAGAGTGAGGCATCACCCGGGGGGGAGCGCGGTTGGGGCCGTGCGTGCTTGTGGAGGCTGTTCGGAGGCTGTGCGCAGCGGGCGCCGCAGCGCGAGGGGCTAAGCGAGGCAGGTCGTGGGCCTGCTGCGGGTGCTGGCCAGCCCCCTCTGGCGCCGCCGCCGCCCTCCTGCCTGTGGCAGCTGCCGCTGCCGCTGGCCTCGGCTGCCCGCCGGCCCACCCACTGACGCGTGCCTCCGCCCCGCCCCGGCCCTGCCCACCTCCTGGCAGCAAGGCGGCGCTGCAGGACAAGGTGGCTGTGGAGCGCTGGTTCTTCCTGGTCGTGTTCATCCTGCAGGTGGGCTCTTGGTGGGTGGGTGTGGGGCTCCTGGTGGGCGTGGGTGGGTGGGGTGTGGGGGTGGGTGGGGGGAGAAGGGCACTGGAGCGTGCTGGAATAGCGTGCTGGAATGAGTGAGCGCGCGGCACGGGCTGCGAGCTGCCGGGGCCGCCGGGCGCGCGCCGTGCACCCCGGCTCGTTGATGATGCTGCGCCGGCGCTGGCCGCGCCCCCTTCGGGGCTGCGTCGCTCCCGTGCATGGGCCCGCGTGGCTCCGCTCTTGTGCGGCCTGGCTCCCAGAGGGGACGTGCGTGTGTGGGGCGTGGCCGGCTTGCTACTGAGCGCCGCAACATCCATCCGCGCCTCACGGGCCAGCTCTGGAAGTCACCCAAACCAACCCCTGACTAAAACCTTCCAACCACGTGTTCCCCAGCCACATGTAGCAGGCTGCACCTCCATCAACCCCATCCAGTCACCTCTCCGTCCCCTGAACACCCTTGCCGAGCACCCGCCCCCGCAGTTCATCTCTGTGCTGGTGGCGCTCATGCTGCGCGTGTGTGTAACCCCGGGAACGCGACTTTGAGAGCTTTTAGGAGCCCGCAGACAACGAGGCGGGCGGCCGCAGCGACAGGTCGCAGATACTCTGTCAGCTGCGGCAGCAGGGGCTGGATGTTTTGGGCGGTGGGCCCTGTCGGCTTGAAACCAACCTTGGAGCCGAGCATGTGATTGCTGCCTGCCTGCTGCCCACTGCCTCCCAAACAGGCGATGCACTGCTGCTTCTTGGATGGAGCTGGCAGGGTCTTTGGGCACGGTGGTGCGCCTTGTACGAGCGCAGTCGGTGCCGAGCTTCCTGCAAGGCAGCATCCTGCTGCTGCTGAGCGCGTGAACGTGCTCTTTCTTGCGCTGTCCTTGGCGATTGGGGGTTATTTCATGCCACCTCTTACAATGCTACCAGATCATATGTTAAGCTTAGCCCTGAAATCGAATGAAGAGTGCGCGCTCAGTACATGCAGGGTTGGGGCGGGCAGGTGCTTGCGTAAGGCGGCTGGCACAGACCTGCAACACTCCGTCACGTGCGGCTCACAGCTGACACACAGCTGTGCTCCCTGCGAAATTGCAGGAGCACACTGCTAGGATCTACTCCGATGAAGAACACAGCATGCTCGTCATGGTGCACTCCCGAACTTGGCCAGCTTCACAGCAGCCAGCAGCGCTCAACCGCCCACACCACCATGGCGGCTGTACCGCCACCTCAGGGCGACGTCGCCCGCCATTGGGTTTCACATATCGCATGCAAGGGGGTTTATGGAGCTTGCAAATTGAACCAAGTTGTTGGCAAGGGAAGCAACGTGCAGGGTGTGCCACGAAAGAAGGATCGCCAATGGAGCATGCAACCGTCGCCGCAGTCATGAAGCCGTGTCACTGACGGGCAGTGTGGATTCCAGTGTTGCGCTGGTGGACTGAGATGCCTGTCGATGGTCTTCCTAACCCTTGTATGCAAGCAGGGATGGGCATGGAAGCAGGCCGGCCAGCAGATGAGGCCACAAGCGCCACGCCAGCGCTCGGCGATGCAGAGCGGGTGCCATGTTCCAGGTCGCTCCCCACTGTGAGGGCACGTGGGTGCACATTAGCGGAATCAGTCGAGGATCCTGAGTTCTCTGAAAAGGATGGAGTCGCTGGTGGCATTGTTGCAGAGCGCTTGGGAGTGGCTGTATGCCCACCTTCCGTACCCGCCGCCCGGCACGAAGGGGTACCGCGAGCTGCAAGCAAAAGCGAGGCGGGAATGGAACGAGGAGAGGGCGAAGCCCCCGAGGAGAGAGACTGCGCCAAGCTTCAAGCTGCTTATGAGGAGATGTTACTCTTGGATGTGGGTGCTTGCGAGGTGATTACAAGAGGGAGCAGTAGCGGCTTGTCGTAGGGGCGGTGTGGGTGTAGGAGTGCGCCTTCAGCGTCGGTGGAACCCGCCTGCGCACTGCTTCTGCTTTTGTGTTGCCATGTCAAGCCTGCGCCTGTCGTGCAGAGGTGGGCAGAACGCGAAAGGAGCTATGCGTCGCATTGGAGCCGTGAAGAGCGCGTGCCCAAGTGCCAGGGCTGTGCGGGCGGTGCCTTGGTGCCCCGCCGCCTGGCAGCCTCGTGCGCGGCGCGTGCAGCGTACCTGCTCGCTCGGGAGAAGCAGTTGCATGAGGATTTGAGAGCAACGCGAGAGGGATGCAGGGCTCGCGTCGTTGCCCTGGCTCGCTTTGAGGTGGACGAGGGGCCTGTGGCGGCGGTACGGGCTCTGCCGCCTGGCGACCTCTGCTCAGCGTGTCACCACGAGCTGGAGCAGGTGAGCGGCGTGTGGCAGGCGCAGTGCGATAGACTGGAAGCGTGGGGCGGCTAGTTGTTTGTTCGCAATCACCACGGTCGTGGAACGCACCACGGGGAGCGTGTGCGTAGTACTCATGCTGTTCGGTTCTGGAAGGGCGGTTGTCCTGCGCCTTTGCCTAGTGTCCTGCATGGCGGGCGTGTTTGCCTTGCAGGCTGAATGGACGGATGAGTTGTTTAGAAAGGACCAAGTCGTTGTTGACGAAGATTATGGAGCTCTGGTGGCTTCGCCGGAGGGCGATGGCACGCAGCAGGAAGGGCAGCCGCCGCCGCAGCAGCAAGCAGAACCTCCGCTGCAGCAGCAGTAGGGGAAGCACAACCAGTCACTTGGCAGCAAACATACCCAGCTTTGGGGAGGATGCTGCCGCGTCTCCCGGCAACACTTCTGCAGCTGCACCTCCCCGATGCACAACCCCGTGCACAGCAAGCTCTGGCCAAGCGGCGTTGCGGCGTCACTGGACGCCCAGAGGCCGCCAACGGAAGGTGCACAAGCAGCAGGAGGCGCGGGGCTGGCCCTGCTGTTTAAGGGGTCGGAGGGCTGAGCCGGCACTTCAAGGTTGCGACGCCTGCCTGGCTGCCGCCGCTCCCTCGCAGGCGGGCGAGGACCTGAGGCTGCGGCCCCCTGCAGCCCATGCTCTGTCTCTCATCAAGTGCTCTCAAACAGTAGGTGTTGGCAGCAGATTAACCCAACCGCTTGGCCGCCCCCAGGTGGAGACAGTTCTGCTGCACAATCAGCCGGAGCAGCAGGAGCCGCCGCTGGACAGCAGCACGCAGGCCCCTGCCGGTGCAGCAGCTTGTGGCTTCCAACAGCAGCTGCAACGCTCCCGCAGGCGCTGCGGCCTGCAGGCTGTCGGGCATGCGCTCGGGCGCCGCCGACGTGTTCAGCAGGCAGCTGGCTGCCGATGTGTCGGTGTAGGAGTCAGACGTGCCGCGACCAGTTGCCGGCACAGGCGCTGCACACGCAGACGGCTGCTTGCTGCTGGATGCCTGCGCCTGCATACCCCTGCTGAAGCCCTTGCATTTGAACGGTCGCAGGCTGTGAAGCGGGTGACCGTGAACGCCCGCCAGCTTCATCACAGCGCGGTTGCGAGTTACATGAGGGTACAGACAGGGCAGGTGCGGAAACGAAACCAGACGGCAGTACACGACACAACAGGCTCAGCTGAAGGCTGCAAGGCAGGCGCACAGGGGCGGTCGGAAAAACAAACACTCGGGGGAGGCCGGAGAGCGGCATGTCAGGGGCGCAAAGTGGGAGCAGGGGAGAGGAGCCTGCAACCAGTCACAACAGCGCTACGGGCAGTGCAGAGGTCAGGAGAAGGGTGTAGGGTCAGGCAAAAGGCAGGCAAAGGAAGCAGAGCACTGGAAAAGAGGTGAGCCCGGGCGCGGGGAGGGGCGCAAACATGCGCTGGAACAGCAGCGGCTGCAACGAGGTGCCAGGTGCTGGCCAGCCGTACTTGCGCCCCTACATGAGCGTGTGGGGGCAGCGGGTGGCTGCGAGGGTACAGCGGGAAGCTGCCCGGCGGCGCTGCGCCCGGGAAACTTCCTGGTGGCGGCGGCGGCGCCAGCGAGTAGTACACTGTGCCGCCCTGCGCCGCTGCCGGGTACTGCGCTGTCGGCGGCGGCTGCGTGCCTCCTGGCTGCTGCTGCTGCTGCGCATGCTGCGGGGCCGCACTGGCATGAGGGTGCACCTCACCCGGGCCAGGCTGCTGTGCATGCTGCGCGTGCGGCGCATGCAGCGGTCCCGGACCTGGCTCCTGCCGCGCCTGGTGCTGCTGCTGCTGCTGCATCGGCTGCTGCTGCTGCTGTTCCTGCGGGTGGGCACCCGCAGGCGGCGGCGGACCCTGTCCGGAAGCTGCCAGCTCAGCGGCCACTTCCTGATGCACAGGCCCTCCATCCAGGTAGGATGCCTGCCAGATGTGCCGCCCGTCCCGCGTGATGAAGGGCTGGTACGCGACGGCGGCGCCCGCGGGCGCGGCGGCGCGTCCCGGCGCCGGCAGCAGCCCCCGGGCTGCCGGGCGGCGCCCCGCCGTGCCCGCATCCTCCAGAATCATGAAGGGCTGCTGCAGGAAGGCCGAGTTGGGCACCATCAAGCGGCGCTTGCCCTGGCGCAGAGAAGTGTACCTGCACGGGGCCACCCAGCGCGTTGTTGGTGTTGGGGGAGGCGATGAGGGTGAGGGGCAGGCACACGACTGCGACAGGCAGCATGCTGCCCATCACTGGGTGGCTGCAGGCCCAGAGCCAGTGGCCTCGGCAGGAAGGGCGGGTGCCAGGCACAGGCACAGCAGCAGCCCCCAGCTGCGGAGGCGCGCCACCGGCGGCTGCTAAGACCAGGCCGCAGCAGGCCCCCTGCCCTGCCCACCTGAGGTCCATTTTCTCGCACACGCCCTCAAACCACGAGCCGCTGGCGCCAAAGCCGCCGGGTGAGCCCCGGGCAGCGTCACGCCCACTCGGTCACCCAGCCTGGGGAATAGGCGCCGTAAGGGGGTGGGGTTGGGGTTGGGCAAAAACTCACTATGCGTGTGCACACGTGGTGTGGTGTGGGCGGTTAGGGCGTGGGGCTGCAAAGGCCTGCAAGGTGCCACGTGCGCAGGGCCCTGCCGCCGCCGGGCCGGCCCAGAGGCGGCGCCTGGGGCGCTGCCGCCGCCGGCGGCCGCCGCCCACCTGAAGGGCTGTACCATCATGAGGAAGAAGCCGGCCAGGAAGTTGTGGGAGAGGTCCTTGGCGGCGAGGGCGAGCGCGACGCCCGCGGGCAGCAGCAGCGCCGACACGTTGACGCCCAGCATGCTGAGCAGGATGACGGCGGCGGTGAGCAGCGAGGCCAGCTCCGCCGCCGAGTTGATGTTGTTGGCCAGGCGCGGGTCCAGCGCGCCCTGCTTGCGCAGGTACGCCACCGTGTTTTGCACCACCGAGTTGGCAAACCACAGCAGCCACAGCAGGACGACCAGCAGGCCGATGCGCGGGAAGACTAGCGAGGCGTTGGTGCGGATGGAGCGCAGCAGCATGCCCGTGCCCAGCAGCAGCGGCGCCAGCATCGGCAGGCTCAGGCTGGTGGACAGCAGGCCGACCTGGGTGGCCACCAGGGCCACCAGCGCCGGCAGGCGGATGCTGCAGCCAGGGGGCAGCCGGGGTGTGTGTGTGGATGTGTGTGTGTGTGTGTGTGTGTGTGTGTGGAGTGGTGGGGTGGGGCATGCGCGCGTTCGGTGTGCAGCACAATGGTCCAGGGCTGCATGCGGCTACCCGCCAGCCGCAGCCCGGCAGCAGCAGATCAAACACGCAGCGCTGCCGTGGGAACCCCAACCCTGCACTGCAGCCCTGCCTTGCCTGAAGTTGGCCATGGAGATGGTGAGGCGCAGCTTCTGCACATGCGGCCGGTCCCACACCCACATCAGCTTCCCCACAGGTCCTGTGGTAGCAACGGAGGGGGCAGGCAGGCGGCAAGCGGCTCAGGCGTGGAAGCGCGGGGCAGGGGGCAGAAGAGGCCGCAGCCAGGCGGCAAAGGCGAAAGACGTGTGCGCTGCATCCCGACGCGGCCCGCATGCCCCCTGAACCACGGGCTCGCAGGCAGCAAACCCCACGCTCCCACACACAGGCAACCCTCCCACACCCGTGCAACCCCCAACAACAGCCACAGACAGCAGCACACGCAGCAGCATCCCCTCACAGGCCACCCCCACCCAAGCTATTCCCACAAGGATTCGCCCACCTACCCAAGCATACCCTCACCCAACCCTCCCACGCACCTCGGGCAGCTCATGCTGCACCGCCTCCACCTTCTTCTTCCAGCGGTCGAGCCGCACGGCGGCGGGGCTGCAAGCGTGCATGGCGCGGGCAAGTGGGGGCACGCAGCGGCAGGCGCGAGGAACCGAAACCGACAGAGCCTCGAGGGGGCGGAGGCGGGGGGCCCTGTTTTTGGCCAAGCTGCTCGCGGGTCAGGCGCGGGGTGTTGGTGGCCTTTGCGGGCCCGCATGCAGCTGGCAGCCCCCTCGCGCACGGCCAGACTCTCCACATTGCTCACCTCTTGGCGTACGCCTCTGCAGCCCTGCCCCTGGCGCTGGCGGCGCCCTTGCGCAGGCCCTCCAGCGCGTCCCTGCCCAGCTGCCAGGTCACCCGTGCTGTGGCCAGCACCGCAGTGTTCAGGCGGGAGAGGAGGCGGGCGAGGGCTGCACCGCACAGCAGCAGCGCGCTGTACGCACGCTGCAACGCGGAGCCAGCACCCTCCTCTGGGCTGGTGCTGTGTGCCTGCCTGCGGAGGAGCGAGGGAGGGCAGGGTTGCTGGCAGGCGTGGGGCGCTGCTGCGCTGTGCGCAGAGCAGCAGGGGTGCGCGCTGCCACCCCAGCCGTGGCAGAAAAATGCTGCGCCTTGACCCTCACCGCATGCGCTCCATTGCTGCTGCTGCCACCGCTGCTTGGCGACGTTGTTCGGGCACGCGGCGTTGCGGAGGCGTGCGCTGCCACCGCTCGCTCTGGTGCGCTGCTGCTTTCGTGAATGTAGAAGCCGTAATCGTCTGGATCCTCTGGCTCCTCGCAATATGCATCGGGATCATCGTCTAGCCATGCCTCCCTGGCACTGGCCGCGGCTGGTCTGTTCAGCCTGGCGACGTCGTGCAGCGGCCAGTGGCGCAGCTGGCGCCGGCAGGGCAGGCACGCCTGCAGCGCGAGGTGCCCAGGATCGCTTCAAGAGCTCATTGACATCCACAAGATGCATGAAGGCTGGTGGGTGGCTTGTAGGGCAGACCACTTACCAGCGCGGGAGCATAGGAATCGCTAGGTCGGCGAACCCTGCGGGGTTGCTGCCGAGGCTGGCCTGGCTGCAGCCCCGCAATGGGGCGATAGACAACGTGCGCCTGGCCTACCATACAACAGCCGCCGCTAGCCACCCGGAGCTGTCATAGCCAGGGCTGCCAGTTTGGTGTAAGGCTTTGATAAAAGTATTTCAAAACAATAGATATGTGATCGCAGGGGTGGGGCCGTTGGAGAGAAGGGTGACGCATCATGAGCGGGTGCCGAGTTGTCCCTCCCCATTATCATCCATGGGACGTTCTGTCGGCTTGGACAGTTCAGTATTTGTTGATGCATTGTTGGTCATGATATCACCGACATAACCGCGCAGGCAGCCTGGTTTGGTGATTCGGATCGGTTGAGGGCGGGATAGCACTTCCTCAAATGAGGCACCGTGGTCAACACTGGCCAAGGGATGCTGTACGTTACAATGCAGCAGGCTGGCGCCGCCGGCAGCTCCACGCTCATCCACTCCTTTCACTGTCAAGGTTTTTATGGCGCCTTGGCTTGAGCACTGCATCAGGCAGTGTTGCGGAAGACTGCCCAGTCTTGACAGAGATCTGGGCTGGCGCACAAGAGTGCAGCGAAAGGCGAGAAAGAATTCAGCAGGTGGAAGCTGGGGACACTGGAGCGTGGGAGAAGCGGCGGTGCAAGAAAGGATGAGAAAAATAGGGCGATGCTGTCGCCCACAGTGAGTTTCACAGTTACCGGGTGCCAGCCTGGCCGCAGCTGGAGGCGCGGGCCATGCATGCGGCCGCCTAGGGCTGCAGGCCAGCGGGATCTGCGGCGGCTGCCGCCCCTCCCCCTTCTCCAAGCAGCCCGCCGAGCCTTCGGTGGAGCCCCGGGAGCGGCCGCCCTTGCCGTCGTCGCTCGCCGGGGGGGACCCTGCGGGCTTGCCCTTGCCGGCCTCCAGGTCGGGCTCGCCGGCCGACGCGCTGCCCTTGCCGTCCAGCCCCGCTTCGGTGTCCAGCCGCTCGCCGACGTGGAACACGGCGGACTTGAGGTCGTCGCGCAAGGCCTCCCGGCTGTCGGTCAGCGTGCCGTTGTACCACTTGTGGGCCATCAAGCCCAGCGCAATGAACCTGGAGGGGCCACCCCGCAGCGTGTCAGCCAGGTCTGTGGTGCAGCGACGGGAGGCGCGCCGGGCAGCGTGGCATGGGAGGTGGGGGCCCTGCAGAGGGAGGGGCAGCTGCTGGGAACCCACCAGTACAGCAAGTAGTACATCAGGTTCAGGGCGGTGGGCTGGTCTGCAGGGAGGGGAGGGAGGGGGCAGCGGTATCGAGGGCCTGCTGGAGCGGCGAAGCGGGAGCAAGCGCGAGCGGCACTCCCCTGCCCTTCCGCCAGCCACCACGTTACAGGCTGCCAGGAATGAGGGCGCCGCCCATGCTGAGCAGCAAGGCCGGGATGCTCCAGCAGGAAGAGGCAGGCAGGGTTCTGCGGCACAGCAGCCGCGCGAGCAGCAGGTGCGCGCTTGCCCTCCGCCCATCGGCAGCTGTGAGCGGCGGCGGGCGCCAGCGCACCCGTGTAGCCAAACAGGGCGCGGACGAGGCTCCAGAAGTCGTTCGTGTACATGTTGCAACACCCAGAAGTGTCCCACAGGATGGTGTTGTACCAGGGGCATCCTGCAAAAAGTGCGCGGGAGGGAGCAAGGGGGATGGGGCTGAGCTGCCGCGGGCCCGCCAGCTGGCCCTGCGCAGGTGGTGGTCGCCCATCCCATCGCACACCCCTGCCCAAGGCCAGTCAACGCAGACACAGCTGCCAGCCCCCAGCTGAGCGGTTTGACCGCGGCTGCAGACTGGCTCTAGCTGCGTGAGCGGGCTGGGTTGCGCGGGCAGGGCACGGCAGGCGTGGGCAGGCGTAGGCGCTATGCAGGCAGGCGGCGCACCTCGTAGGGGTAGGTGGTGCCAAAGAGGCCGGCAGAGGTGAAGAAAACGACGCCCGAGGAGACCAGGCCGGCGGCGATGAAGAGCAGCAGGCCGCAGGAGAAGACGAAGAACCAGCGCAGGCTGCGGATGGAGCGGCCGCTGCCGGATGGAAAGGAAGCGGGAATGGCCGCCAAAGTGAGAGACGAGCGAGGGCAGCGCCACACACAAGCAGCCCTGCCCCAGCAGGCTGCACCGAGGACATCCCTGCCTTGCATGCGGCCTGGCTCAGCCAGGCCAGCGCTGCCCAGCACCGTCGCTGCCTGCCCCCTCAGCAGCTCGCCCCCTCTTCAGCTTGCCCCCTCAGCAGCTCGAGGCTGCGCACGTGTAGAAGAGGAGCATGCCGACCAGGAGGCCGCACACCACGCCCACAATGCCGGGGATGATGATGCTCTTCACGCCATCGCCCTGCACAGTGGAAAGGGGAGGGGGCAGGCGGAGGCTGCCGGTGAGGCCAATCTCACGGTGCGGGTGGGAAGCAGTCGCGCCGCCATTGCGGCTTGCACTGAGCAGCGGCGATCCAGGCAGGAGCTGAGCGAGGAGGAGGGGCAAGCAGGGCGGCCCTGTCATGCAGCTGCTGCGGGGCAAGCAATTGATTCCTGTGATGCGACTGCGGCCTGACAACCACCCTGGGCAGCCACCTGGGAGACGCCTGTGAGGAAGAGCACCGACTCGATGCCCTCACGCAGCGTGGCAGTCAGCGCCAGCAGCAGCATGGACCAGCGGTAGGAGCGCGCCGCCTCCTGCGTGGCCGGGTGTGCACACACATACGTGTGGGCGGCGTGCTGGCCGCCGCTGATGCCGAGGGGGCCGCCGAGCGTGCCAGGTGGCCCATGGGTGCGGGGCCAAATGCTCGGCGCACGTGGCATGCGCCGAGCATGCGCCGCTGCCGACGGCCTGTAATGCCCCCACACCCCCGCACCCCCGCCAGCCTCCCACCTGCCGCTCATTGTCCATGGCCGTCTCCAGCTTGCGCTGCCACTTGCGCTCCACGTTGTAGAACTTGAGCATGTGGAAGGCGACCATGGTGATGAGCAGCGACGCGATCCAGCTCACCACGCCCTTGAAGATGGACTGCGAGTTGCCCGTGAAAATCTGGGGGCAAGGGAGGAGCAGGGAAAGGGCCAAAGAGCGGCCCAAGCGGGCGTGTCAAGGGGCACGGAGGCGCGGCGAAGGAGGGAGATCTCAAGAGATCTGCAAGCGGTACCAACCAGCGGCGTGCGCGACCCAACCGCAGCTGCAGTGGCAACTTGCCCAGCCAGCCAAGACGCACCTTTTCGCCAGCCACATAAAATAGGAGGATGAACACGATGCCAATGACGATTGAAATCGCCACGCCAGTCAGGGCGCCAATCCACACTGCGTGGGGCGAGGCGATCGCGGCCGGCTGGACAGGCACTCCGTTTGCTGACCAGGCTGTGCATCTTCCTGCCATCCTGCCATGCCGCGCCTCATCAAGAATGGCTGTAGTAGCTAGCTGAACAGCGGGCTACCGGCTAACACAGCAGCCGAGGGAGGCTGCCTGACCCCACGCACGATCTTGCCGCCCACGCACCATGCTTCTTCAGCTGCGGCATCTTCATCTTCTCAACCATCTGCAGCAGCACCGACACCACCACGGCCGCCTCTAGGGCCTCCCGAAACCTGCACGGGCGGGGCCAGCAGGCAAAGGGGACTCCATCTGGCGGGGATCTGGCGTGGCGAGTGCAAGGCAGGTCGCTGGCAGATCTCGTCGACCGGTCCGTCTGCGGACACAGCGGCGTAGCTGGGCCTGGGCGAGCTCACATGATCAGCAGCGCTGGCACTGAGAACAGCGTCATGGCTGACTCCTGTCACGTTGTAGGCCCTGCAGCCAGAGAAAGAAGGGGAAAGATGTTGCAGCTTCAGTGGAAGCGGCGGCGGGACACATCTGGCCGGCGACATCAGTCGGCGCCAGGCCACAACAAAATCATCATGCTCGCATCAGCAGTCAACGTTGCTGGGCGGGATCTTGCCTACGGTGAAGGAGAGAGGCGGTCGCCCTGCTGGAGGTGGCAATGCTCGAGCTGCTGGCAGCCCTTGTGGGCGCAAATCGTCTGAATATCCAATAAAGTACTGAAGATTGGCCGGTCATGACAGATGCAAGACGGAGCCCATCACCATCTTGTGGTGGGCGTGTGCTCTGGGCGCAAAGTCGGGTGCTGCGCTCTAATGTCACGGAGTGTGACTTCACTGTTTATTTATACAAAGCCCGCATAGTTGGGCAAGGATGCAGGTTTATTTTGCTCCTCCAGAGGGGCAGTCACGACTGTGTTGACGGGCAGGAGGGCATACAGGCAATGCATGGCGTCCCAATTTTGACAATAAATCACACAAAATCCATATAGAAGAGATGGCCATTGGCATGCAGACAGATCCGACGAAGCGGCTGCTCAGCTGCTCAAGAGATCGTCGCAGCCGGGAGATTCCATGCCAACCTTTCGATGGTGACCATTTCATTTATTTGAGAGTGGTGCAAGATCATTATTATGAATACTTCCCGTCTCCTGGGGGCTCCTTAGCTGGCGGTGCAGTCCAGGTGGCGCAGTCCAGGTGGCAAAGCAGGAGGCGCGTGCCCTGCACGAGTCAGCTGAAGTCCCCCGAGGCCCGCTGTAGCGACCCTCAGATCGCTGTATTACCATCTGGTTGCTCCCTTGCAACCCCGGAGGATATCCTGTGGGAGCTTGTCCACCCGCTGGCAAGCAAGAACCTGGACTAGTTGGCCATCCCTCGCACACCATGGCCGCGTCCGCCATTCTGCATCGATCGTTTGTGGACAGCAGCCACCACGCATTTTACTCCCAGGGCAGCAGCAGCCGCCAAGGGTCAAGCAGACGAGTGGCGGCGGTTTCGCCGCGCCAGCGCCGCCAGCAGACCGTCGCAGCCAGCAGCGTGAGCGGCCGGCGGGCCCGTGTCCTGCGACATGTGGCTGAGGTGGAGTCTGCGCTAGCCCGTTTGGAACAGGTGAGCCGTTTGTGGGCAGTTGTGGTGTGCTGTGGTGACTTGGCGCAGCGCCCGCTAACCCCACCGCAGCCGGAGGCTGCCAATTTGTGTGGACAGAACAGCCACATGCGCTGCTCTGTGCCACATCCTGGGATTTGAAACGTAGTCTGACATGTCTGTTGTGTGTCTTGTGGTTCTGCAGGCTGCACCCCTCGCCGCCGCATCCTTCACCCTGGAGCATCAGCTGGCCGCCCCCGAGCAGCAGCAGCAGCAGCAGCAGCAGCATCGGCTCTTGGAGCGCACATGGTCCACCTCCTCCTCCTCCTCCTCCTCTAGCAGCAGCAGCGCCGCCACCCACACCAGCAGCGACAGCAGCGAGAGCGACAGCAGCAGCGACAGCGAGGGCGAGGGCGTGCAGAGCCGGCTGGCTCGCCGCCTGCAGGCGCAGGCAACAGTGCGCGCGCGGCTGGAGCGCCAGACGTCCAACATCCTGGCCGCGCCGCTGCCCTCGGTGGCGGCTGCAACCGCTGTGGCGCCTGCCGCTGCCACCACCGTGGTGCGCGTGTGCCAGGGCAAGAAGTGTGCGGCGGCGGGCAGCGCGGCCCTCATGGCGCAGTACGCCTCGCTGCCGGGCGTGGTGGTGCAGCCCACCAAGTGCCTCAAGCAGTGCCGTCGCTGCGTGGCGGTGGAGATGGCGTCGCTAGCGGGGCCGGCCTGTGGCTCGGCAACCCTGTACACCGGCGTCAGCGGCGCCAACGCGGCTCAGGTGCTGGCTATGCACCAAGCCAGCCTCCGCAGCTCAGGCCCCCCAGCAGGAGCGTCGCTGGGTTAGCCGAGCGCCCACTGTGCTGCAAAATCAATCCCGTGAAGCATTGGCCTGCATCAATTCAACAAACGATCCATCAACCAATTTCTGAATGCCTCCGGTTTCCATCCAGCTCCCGCGCTGCTTTTTCCTGCCCTGCTCCGCTGTGTCAGCTGCTGCTCCCCTGTCCTGCTCTTCGCACAGCTGCTCCTACGTCTTGCCCCGATTGTCAGCCGCCGGCCGTGCGTGCCCCTTGAACGTTTTGTTGTACCTTTCATGCCGATTGTACCCGTCTTCTTCAGGTGCCGATCCTTGCTTTTCCAGTTTGCTGAGTGCACCCCTTTCAAATGAACCATCTGCATTGAATTTTAACGGCTTGCTTGTAAGCAGCTGCGCCATACTTGAAACGATGAAATAGGTCTTCTGGGTGTGCTGCACGCTTCGGCGGTGAGGCAGGGCCAGGGGGCGTACCGCGAACGGTTGAGGCCTGTCGCTAATCACCTGGATGCTGCGTCCCACCTCCTTCCTCTTGCTGCAAGGGTGCCTTGCCTCATGCTGTGGAAGATGCCGTTGTTACATACCAATCAGTGAGCTTGGCTCGATAGCAGTAGAGTGAGCTGGAAGAAAGGCGTGGGATGCCTCAGGCGTGGGAAGATGAAAGCCAGAACAGGGTAAAAAACGTGGTGCGGGGCACGGCAGCCCAGGCGGCGACAGCGGCGAGGCGGAGAGGGAATCATCTGTTCTGGAAGGGGGCCAGGCAGCAAGCAAGGGTACCTGCTGGCACGGCGGCAGCTCTCATCAAGGGGGTGGGGCTCAAAAATCTGCCTAGTATGCCGCGGGAAAACCACCGGAAGGGGGCCGGAAAACGGGGAGTATGTTGGGTTTGCAGGTGCGGGACGGTACAGCAGGGGAGTGGTGATGAGTAAAGTTGGGGACGCCAAGGGTGTTCAGCTGCTAACGGGTGATGGGCACGAGAGGAGTGGTCTCACTTTCACACGTGGAAGGGGTGCGGGGGCCAGACGCAGCCTCCCGCGCCGCCCTACTGGGCAGCCTCCAGCTTGGAGTCCAGGGAGGCGGCACTCTTGGAGTTCTCGTTCTCAAGGAACTGCGGCAGGTGGTGAAGTGGCATGGAAGAGCGGTGAGCAGGCCAGATGTAGGAGCAGGGCCCTGGCTGGCTAGCCTGCTGGCTTGCAGACGCTGCTGGCCCACTGGCCCAGCCAGCAGCTCGGGGCAGCTGCTGTGGAGCGGCGGCGAGCGGCGGCTGGGTGGGCCCACCTCGTCGGCGTGCTCCCGCATGATGCGGCGCCAGAACCAGTGGCGGGCGAAGAGGGCGGGCACAGACTCCACGGGCACGCCCTTGGTCTCGGGCAGGAAAAAGAACACGGCCAGGGTCATGAGGATCACAAAGGCCTGCGTTCGGGAGGGAAAGGCAAGTAGAGGAAGGCGTGGTAAGTTAAAAGAGGCTCAGGGGGGGAGGGGGGCAGGGGCCGCGACAGACGGGGCTGCTGGCTGGGAAACGCCAGGTGGCAGGGCGCGCGCGGCTCACCCCGAAGAAGAAGAAGGTGCCGAACTCCATCGCGCAAAGCATCGACAAAAAGCACTGTCCTATAATGAAGGAGAAGAGGAAGTTGACCGACACGGCGGCGCTCATGCCGGCGGGGCGCGTCTCCAGGGTCTGGATCTCAGAAGGCACCAGCCAGCCCAGGGGGCCCCAGGACCAGGCGAAGGCGGCGACGTACACGCTGCAGGCAGGGCGGAAAGGGGGTGGGGGGCAGCGCGAGGTCAGCCTCGGCTCCGGGCGAACGGCATGGGAGGGCGCGGGGCATGCCGAGCGCTGCGCCCTGCGGGCGCATGGCCACTCAAAGGAGCAGGCGCGGCAGTGTGCATCGCTCAACCCAGCCCACCCCAACCCACCAGATGACCACCAGCAGGCCGATGGCGACGTTGGTGGGCAGATCGGCGGCGGTGTGGCTCTTGAACTCGACGGCCAAGATGCCGCCCGTGGCAAACAGGCCCACAATCATCTGCACGCCGCCCTCAATGAACAGCGGGCGGCGGCCAAAGCGGTCAACTGCAGCACAGGGAGGGGTGCGGGGAAGGGAGGGGGAGGTTTCAGCACTGGCGGCCAGGCCCTGCAACAGAACCCCTCCCTGCTGCCCGGCGCTCCTGGCGCATCAGCATCAGTACCCTGCCCCCCGCCCCCAACAAAAATAAAACTCACACACACACACACTCAAAACCACAACACCGGGTGCCTCACCCGAGAAGATGGAGACAAAGGTGGCCACCACGTTGACGGCGCCGATGATGACGGTGTTGAGCAGGGCGGCGGACTGGCCGGAGCCCAGCGAGGAGAAGATGACGGGGACCTGCGGGGGTGGAGTGTGTGTGTGTGTGTGTGTGTGTGTGTGTGTGTGTGTGTGTGTGTTGGGAAGTGCGTCCCGCCTGATGGGGAACAGCTCGTTGATGGAGCAGCACGAGTGAGTGCACCCGCCGTGCCACGGCTCAGCAGCCGGACGCTGGGACGCAAGCCCCGCGGCGGCGCGCGAGCTCACGTAGAACATGATTGCGTTGATGCCGGTCAGCTGCTGCAGCATGGCGATGGCGGCGGTGACGATGAGCATGGGCGAGTACTTGCGGGTGGCCATGGCGCGCCACGACTGCAGCATGCTGATCTTGTTGGCCTGCTCCGCAGCTGCAGCAGGGGGAGGGGGAGGAGGTTGGGGGCGGTGGCAGGGGTTAATGTGGCAAAGGAGCGGCAGCAGGGGGAGGGAGGAGGGGAGAGCAGGAGGTAAGGCGGGGGATAAGGCAAAGGGGTAGGCGTGTGCTGATGAGGAGAGGAGGGACGAGGAGGGTTGGCCGTGCTTGCACACGGCAGCTGGGCATCCTTCCGCAGCCACTGGGCATCCTCCCGCAGCCAGCACCCACCGGCGACGATGTCGGCCATCTCCACCTCCACGTCCTGGGTGCCCCGCAGGCGCTGCAGCACGGCCTTGGCCTCGGCGGTGCGCCCGCGCTCAGCCAGCGAGTTGGGGGTCTCGGGCAGCACCAGGCCGCCGACGAAGAGCAGCACAGCAGGCACGCCGGCCAGGCCCAGCGACAGGCGCCAGCCCCAGGTCAGGTCCTGAGCGCCGTAGTTGATCAGCTGGGCAGCCAGGATGCCTGGAGGGAGAGGGGGTGGGTGGGGGTGGGGGCAGGGGTGAGTATGTGTGTATGTGTATGGCGGAGGGGCCGCCAGGGATGGAGGGGATGGGGAGGGAGTGCGGGCAGGGCTTGCAGGCAAGCACAAGCAGGCAGCTGCCCAGCTGCCCCTCGCTGATTGGCAGTGGCTGCGGAGCAGCAGGGGCGCCCAGAGCAGCGCAGCCAGCAGGCTCACCGATGGTCACCGCCAGCTGGAAGAGCATGTTGAGGCCGCCGCGGTGCTTGTGGGGCGCTGCCTCAGAGAGGTACAGGGGACGCTGCGCACAGAAGCAGGGGGAGGCGGGGTGCGTGTCAGCATTTCAGGGCCAGCGTGCTATCCCAGTGCCCTGCACCTGCCGCGCCCCCTGCTGTCCTGTCGGCAACAAGCAGGTGCAGCGCCTGCACTCTCCCGACCCCTGCCCCCGCACCTGGTGTTGGCGGCGCCAATGCCGAAGCCCAGTAGGATGCGGCCAACGACCAGCATGGCGAGGTTGACGGCGCCGGCGTTGAGGCCGGTGCCGGCCATGAAGCAGATGGACGCAAAGACGAGGGAGACCTTGCGGCCGTAGGCGCGGGTCATGCTGGCGGCGAAGAAGCTCATGAAGAGGCCTGCGGGGCGGTGAGAGGAAAGGGGGCAGGGACTGATGAGGTCCGGGGCGGGGGGGGCTTGGGAGGCGGCATGATGCTGGAGGGGGCGGTGCCATCATCCAGCCAGCCGGCACGGCGGGAGCTGGTTGCACCGTGTGGCAAGCCCCCGACGCGGCCGCTCACCAGCCAGGAAGAGGGAGCTGGTGAACAGGGTGAGCAACTGGTTGTCGTAGGAGCAGTAGGGGAGGCCTCGGGCTCCGGGTTCTGCGTCTGCTCGTAAACGTCAGGGAAAAACTTTTGCAGGAAGGGGGCATCGAGGTGACGCCGCCAGTCACGCCAATGTCGTAACCGAACAGCAGCCCTGAATCAAGAGGGGGGTCGGGAGAGGGCAGGCATTGTCAGGGCGTAGTGACTGGGCAGATACCGAGCTGCATGCTGGCAACCAATGCGAGATTTGGAGGCTGCCCCAGAGTAACTCTCAACCGTTGCCTGCAGCAACTTACCGCCACTTGCAGCCTGCGTAGAGGGTGGGGGGGGTGGGAGATGGAGGGAAAAGCGGAGGTGAGAGGAGGTATTAGGAGAGCGCCCTCTGTCGGCGCCTGTCGCATGGCGCCGCCCGGCTGTCGGGCGCGCCATGCAGGCGCCCAGGGCTGTCCGGTCGCGGGCCACGGCGCAGCGATTGGACTCCGCAACACTCACCATGAGAGTGACCATGAGGAGGAAGGCATTGAATTTGCCGGTGTACAGGTCAGCCCTGCTGGAGGACTGGGAGATGACGGCTCCGCCTGCCATGGTTTCGGATTTTGTGGATTCGGAAGGCCTGCAGTAGTTCAACACATTAAAGAAATGAGCGCGCAACAGGGGGTAATGAGCGTGGAGCTTGGGTGTCGGTGATGGGAGGGCATGCGGCTTGCAGGCTGCTTTCGGGGTAGCCCAAGACCCAAATACCTGAGAGTAGGCAAGCGGGGAGCCGACCAGGGAGAAACAGTGGGAAATGGTGAAGATGCGGCGCTCGGAGGTGCCTCTTGTACGAGGGCTGCAAGGCCGCCAGATGGCGCGCAGGGAGCTGACCTCCCTGCCGAGCTTAGCAATTGTGGTTTAGACCATCAGCTCCCGGGGCTCTTGCCTGCTTGCATGGGCCTACTGGAGTTCTTCGAGCGCTTAAGCCTGGCATATCAGGCCTTGCAAGCCAGCACAAACTCCGAAACTCGTTGGCTTGCACCTGCGGCTGCCCTGAAGCAGCTTCCGGCTCCTGCCTGCTATCCATTACTTATCCAGAATTACGAGAATGGGAGGCATTGGGGCACTGCTTTGCCGCCACTCACAAAGGGCCTGCAGTCAAGGGCACAACTTTTACTTGAACAACATTATTTGACGGGCAGGCCAAGCCTTCTCGACGACTGCAGCAGATCTTGCACATGATGGTGACCCGTGCGCACCTTGTGTGCTTGTCAGCCCAGGACGAGCCCCCCAACAGTCTGCCTTGCACCAGTAATGATCCACTGGCTGCCACAGCACCGCCGTTCTGATCCACGCCTGTTTGGCCCTTGTCCTTCTCTTCAGAGCAGCTGTGCAGCATGAGCACTGGTCTGACCCAGCAACAATGTTTGAGACGGGGCTCTTACAGCGGAGGTCTGTACACAAATTCGAACCCCCAGCAAGACGTGACAAGCGAGGCAAAGAAATGCAGCGAGGTGGGTTGGTGCCCACACGATGCACTTACGAGAAGAATCCTTAGAAATCCAATGTGTGGAATCAGCAGGGCAGGCTAGATATCGCCGAAGTATGGAGGGAAGGTGCAAGTTCAACGCAGCCGGCAGCGAGGACAGGGAGACGAGGGGGCTGCACGGCCATGCGACCGGATGAGGCGGGCCAGTGTGGGGCGCCCGCCGCCCCGGTGCGCAGTGATGCTTTGTTCATTGAGGGGGTGAGTCAGCACAGAGAGGTAGCGAGCGAGTTGTTGGGATTCGTCACGGGCCCCAGGCCAGGGGGCCGCGCCGTCAGAGTGCGGTCCAACGGCGCGGCCGCGGGGGGAGGGGGTCACGAGCCCGCGGACCGCTCAGTCCTACACCGGGGGCGCGGGATGGGGAGACGGCGCGGCCGCGGCAAACACGGCCGCGCCGCCCCTCGTCACCGCCGCCCAGCCGGCGCAGCTCAGTGGCCGCCATAGTAGGAGCTGGTCATCAGGCGGCGGTGGCTGGTGGCGCCGCCATAGTAGCCGCCGTCGGTGGACAGGCGGCGGGAGTGGCCACCATAGTAGCCGGAGTGGGCAGTCTGGAGCTGGCGGTTGAAGAAGTGCGGGACGGGGATGTCAGGCGGCGCCGCTCTGCGCGGCGGGCATGAACGACTCGCCAAACAGCGACCGCACGTGCAGGGGGCATCCGAGTGCAGGCGCCGGTGGCTGCCTGCGGGAGGCGGCAGCGTGGAGGGCGAGGATTAGGGAAACCGGGGGCCAGCTGGGGCGCGGCTCCCTCACAGTGCACCGCCGCAAAATATCCGCGACAGCGGCACGGCAGCAAGCGGCCAGGGACGCCCCCTCCGTGCCTTTGCCCCCCAGCTCACCGTGATAGTACGAGCTGGACAATCGGCGGTGGCCGCCATAGTAGGAGCTGGTCTGCAGCAAGGGGGCAGGGGATGGATGGCAAAAAATGATGATGATGGCAAAAATTCAAGTAAGCAGCTGCTCGGGCACTCCGATGGGTGCTGCTGGCCACCCTTTCCTCAGCCATTGTCGCTGGCACAGTGTTCCTCGCCCCTTCCCTCCCTGCCACACATGGGCCGTTCAGAGGCGCCACACACTGTGCGCTGAAGGAAGTGATGTCCGGCCGTTGGGATCAGCCGCCGCTGCTGGCGCTCACCAGCAGCTCGCGGCCGTTAGCCTGGCTAAGCCGCCGGTGTCCACCATAGTAATGTCCGCTGGTGGCAGAGGCGCAGAGGACGAGCGCCAGGAGGGCGAGGACGGTCGCCTGCGGAAGGGCACGCAAAATTTTGAAGGCTACCCAAGGTCTGTGTCGGCAAGAAGGGTAAAGGGTGGCTGCCGGAAGCCGAAAAGCGGGGGTCGGGGGCGGCGAACAGCCCATGGACATGCCCGCCATGCGAGGTGCAGGGCAGGAAGCGGCAGAGAAGCGCGCACTGGCTTGGCTGGGCACTGCCCACCAACTCGTTCACAAACAGAGGCAGGAATATGGAGATGGGCAACGCGTCAGCGCTCTGGGGGCGGCTTTCTCAGCCCGTCGCCGATTCTGCATCAGCTCTCACCTGCAGCCTGAGTGCCGCCATTGTTCTCTTATGGACTATGAAGGGCTGTATGCGACCGCCTTTGTTGGATGAGCGCGTTGGGTGCGCTCGAACCAGCGGGTGTCTGCCGTGGACCTAAGAAGAGCTTGCACCCGAGGGCCTCAACCCGGTCTGTCTGTGCTTGTTATAAGTTGGGTAGTTGAGCTAGGGGGTGTTAGTAGGGTGCCCGTGGCTAAAGTGGCATGGGGACGACGGTGGAAGCCTGCGAAGCTGTGCCCCTGGGTCGCACTGACAGTGAAGCTAGATGTGTGATATGCCCCCTGCGTCCGTTCTTTAATGTCACAAACAGTATTAAATCGCTAGGGTGCAGCGATGGGATGTTTGCGGCTGGGGGTCTCACGTCTGCCAGTGCGTCAGCAGCGGCCGCCACTGTGCCAGACAGCGTGCATTGCTGGCGTGCCGTCAAGAGCCCCCGCTGCCCAGACATGTCAACATCACACACCATCGCAGACGCCACAGGAAGCGTTCTAAGACTGCAAGGTTGAGCACTCTGGCTCAGGCGTCGTGCATGCGTAGTCACCGGCCACGCAGGAGAGGCTCCAGCGGCTGGACTGACAGCAATCATGGAGACGGTCATTCACAACGCAGTCATGTTTGAGGTTGTGTCAGGTGCAGAGCTGACGACCACCACAGTATAGACCGTATTTCGTGTCAAAGTTGGATGCATTTAAGTCTGAGAGCGGTTGTTGCGGTTGGGGAAGGCGTAACATGTTCAGCGCACTGCACAGGGAGCACCAGGAGCATGTAGGCTACCAGTCAAGCTGCTCATCGCTGTCCAGCGCAGGTGCAGCTCCAGCCTGCTGTGCACGACGTCCATCAGAGGGCGCACTCCACCGCTGCAACGGCGGGGCTGCTGGGTCTGGCGCTGGTATGGGTACCGCCCCCTGAAGTCCACCCCGCCCGGCAGCTGCCATGCCGCTCTCACCCGCGCCGTCGCTGCTTATGGTGGCACCCCGCTGTACACGCGTCACGCCCAGCTGCTCCTCCCAGCTGGCTGAGGCCTGCTGTGGCGGCAGGCTGCTGGGGTGTGCCACGGTTGGGGCCTCCACAGAACCCTCCTGCCGACCCCAGCTCACGATCGCCCCCGCTCCTGCTGCGCCCGTCGCAGCGAGTTCACAGTCTCTGCAAAGCGAGAGATCTTGCGCTGCATTCCACCACGTGCAAAGGCACCCAGGGGTGGGCTGCCTGCAGGCTCCTCCATCTGCTGCCAGCCCCGCTCCCGCTGCAGCGGCGGTACCTGCAGCTGCTGCTGCGGCTGCGGAGACTGCTCCAGCGGCTGTAGCTGCTCACCCAGCCACCATGGCCGTACTGTCTGCTGCGTCTGCTGCTGCACAGGAGCTTGTCGAGGAGCGGGGTCGGCGTTTAACCAGCGGCCGCTGCGTCGCCGTCGCTCCGCTATGCGTCGCTCCATGCCGGCCTGCACTCAGTCCGACGACAACGGCAATCAATGAACCAGGGAATGCACACAGCAGTCAGCTGGCGGCAGGGTCCATGTGCATGAGCAACCCTGTCTGCTGATGACGGGCTGGGCATGGCAGCATACGCGCGCGGCAAGCACAGGCACGGACCAAGCCACCCACCCGCACTTCTGCCAGCTGCTGTTCCTGCGCCCGCTGAGCCTGCTCTGCCTGCTCGTTGGCAGCGGCAAACTGCTGCTGCTGCTGCTGTCGTGACTGCTGCCCTCCGGGCAGGGCTGGGGCAGTTGCTCCCGCGTCGTTTGGCGCAATCGCTGCAGGTGTCTCGCGCCCTCGCCACGGCTGAGGCGGCTGCAGGCCAGGCGGGGCCGGGGCACACCCTGCTCTTGCCGCTGCATTTCTTCAAACTCCACCTGTTCCTCCCAATTTTCCCACTCCTGTCGTTGTTTGTCCAACCGGCTGCGATATGCGGCCTGCAACACGTGGCAGAGCGGTGGGGAGAGCGGTCTGCCAACTACAGCCCAGGAAGGGTGGCTTTGACGCGGTGTGAGAGCAGCTGGATGCATTGCCAGGACGTAGTAAGATCTCAATGGCCTACCTCTTGCCGCTGCCGCAACGCATTCCGCAGTTGCGGATTGTATGCGCGGCAAGGATGGGAAGAGCGGGGCCCCGAACGGCGACGAAGGACATGCTGCTATTCTTCATGGCAGAGGAATGCTTGAACCCGCGAGGATTGGCGTCTCGGCATGCAAGTTGCCTGGCTGTACTTCTCTGAGAAAGAGTTGCAGCGCCTCAGAGGCATTGGCTCAATTGCATGTTTTAAAAGCAGCTCGAATTGCATACTTTGGCGCACCGCTGCGCTGCAGGACGCTATGGCAAGTCTTTTTGTCTCCCCTGTCGGCAGCGCACTGCAGGTCAGCCGTGGAATCACGCCAGCATGTCTACAGCCTAGGGCTACTCGGACTAGGCCCCGGCCTGCAGCGAACCGTGTGCAAGGTGAGTTCACGACCCTCTGCCCACCCGTGACGCCAGAGCTGACGTGAGCTTGCTGGAGTGGCTGTGTTGCCAGCTTTTAGTGGCGTTCATGGCCGGCCGAGGCGGCTGCGACCCTGCTGCACAGAAGAGCCCCTGCCGCCGCCACTGCTGAACCTTGACAGCTTTAGTGCTGACGGCTTGCGCTTTGCCGCCCTGCTGACGGCATGCGCTTTGCCGCCCACTTACGCTCCTCTGCGAGCCTCACGTGTGCATGTTTCGACTCGTATACGCAGCAGCCGGGCCCGGCTCGCAGAACGGTGTGGCGCCGCCGCCGCCGCCGCCTTCCGACGACGGCGTGGTGTGGGAGACGAGCAGCATCCCAGAGTACATGCAGGACCCCGGGGCTGAAAACGACGAGTTCTGCGACAGCTGGGAGGCCTCCCTGCGCAGCGGCGCCGCGCAGCGTGCGGCGGCCGCCGACGGCGGCCCTGCTGCCCGCATCTGGCAAGCGATCCGGTGCGCCGCCTGCCCAGCCCAACCTGGCCCCCCCCGCCGCCGCACACAGCCACACTGCTGCCCCTCAGCTGAACAAGCCCCGACGTCTCCGGGTGCCCGCCGACGCGCTGCTGGCCCCCTGCCGCCGTGGTGCAGGCGCGAGGCGCAGGCCGATGCCGCCTCGGAGCCCCTGCTCTCCTCCTTCCTCTACGCCTCCATCCTCTCGCACGACTCCTTCCAGCGCGCCCTCGCCTTTGTCCTCTCCAACCGCCTCTCCGACACCACCCTCCTCTCCACCGAGCTGTTTGAGCTCTTCTACTCCATCCTGAAGGCCAAGCCCGGCATCACAGAGGCGGCGCTCGCCGACCTGGCCGCCGTTCGCGGCGGGTGCGTCGCCCGCGGCGCCGGCAGCGCGACGGGCGGGGAGGGCTGCTCAAGGGATGCAAGGGGCTGCCCAGGGGCGGTGCGCATGCGCGGGGCGCGCTGCTTGTGGCCGCCGCTCAGAACGCCGCCCTCCTTCCCCCTCTCTGCCTGGCATGCCCGGCGCTCGACCAGCCCCAACCAGAAATCCTTAACCCTACTTTCCCCCTCCCCTACTCACACACACACACACACACCGGGCCTCCTTGCAGGACCCTGCGTGCCTCTCATACAGCCAGGCCCTGCTGCACTTCAAGGGCTATCACGCAATCCAGGTGCGCGTGTGCCCGGTCGGGTCGGGGTCGGGGCCGGTCGGTGCTGCGCTTTGTAGCATAGCAGGGGGACCTGGCGGCATCCTGGTGTGTGCACGTGGCCACACACGCACACGCACATACTCAGCGCCCCCCGTCGTCCCCCTTCAACCCCCCTTCCCTCCCGCCCGCAGTCCCACCGCATAGCACACGAGCTGTGGGGGCAGGGCCGCCGCGTGATGGCCGCCGCGCTGCAATCGCGCATGAGCGAGGTGTTTGCGGTGGACATCCACCCCGCCGCTCGCTTCGGCCGGGGCATCCTGCTGGATCACGGCACCGGGGTGGTCATCGGGGAGACGGCGGTGGTGGGTGCGTGGCGGCGCTGCTTGCGCTGCGCGGCAGCCGGCTGGCTGGGCCCGCGCTGCGCGTCCCGCGCGTGCACCTGCTGCTGCAACGGCTGCGCCCACTGCCGTTTGTGGCCTGCTGCATTCACCCCCTTGCACACTGCATGCGTGTGTGTGCAGGGTCGAATGTTTCCATCCTGCAGAACGTCACGCTGGGAGGTGCGCCCAGCTGATGGGGGGTCCTGGGGAGTGGGGGAGAGAAGAGAACTACGGGGGAGTCTGCTGCTGGGGTTGGCAGGGCAGCATGCGGTGCGGCGGCAGCATGCCAGACAGCATGGCTTGTGAAGGCCTGTGCATTGAAGCGCCGCAAACCAGGAAGACGCGTGCTGTCTGTGACAAGACAGCTGGGCTGCAGCAAGTCCCGGAGCTGTGTCGCCACGCCGCCCCGTGCCTCCTAAGCTCCTGACCCCCATGCTGACCCCTGCCTGCCTGGCCCTCCCCTCCCACCTTCGCCCCTCCCATCAGGCACTGGAAAGGTGCACGGCGATCGCCATCCCAAGATCAGCGACAATGTGCTGATAGGCGCCTCGGCCTCCATCCTGGGCAACATCCGCGTGGGCAAGGGCGCGCAGGTGGGTGCATGCAGGGCGCGTTAGGGGGAGGGGGCTGGCGCTGGCTCGGCAATGCAGCAGCCAGGACGGGGCCAGGTGCTGCGGAAGCAGCCGGTCGGCGCTGGCAGCTAGCTGGGGCAAGCGGTCGTGCTACGGCTTGGTAGGCGGTGGCCGCGTCTGACGCCTGCCGAGCCGTGGTGCTGCCCCGCCCCCTGCCGCAGGTGGCGGCGGGGTCCCTGGTGCTCAAGCCGGTGCCGCGCGCACCTTGGTGGCGGGGTCGCCAGCCAAGGAGATTGGGACCATCAAGGGTGCGCCCTCGCCCCGCGTGGGGCAGCGCTGCAGCGGCCGCGCTGCGCGCGCGTGCTTTGCCGCTGCTGGGAGCGCTGCTATGCCTGATCCTGGGGCAACCATGCTGCCCGCCGTCGTCCTGTTGGCTGCCGCGGGGCTCCCGTTGCCCCTCCATGAAATAACAATCAAAGCAGTTTCAATCAAAAAAGTAAACCTAGACTGCTCTCCCTGCCCAACACACACGCATGCAAACGCCCCCACGGCTCGCTCCGCTGCCCTGGCTCCGCAGGCAACCCCGCCCTCAAGATGGACCACTGCTGCGTCGACAACCGGGAGCTGCTCAAGGCTCACCTGGATCGAGACCCCTTTGCCGCCCCTCCCCCGGCGGCGGCGCCGATGTGCAACAGCAGCAGCAGCAGCAGCAGCAACAGCAGGATGTTGGGCCAGGCGCGCAGCAGCAGGCGGCGCAGGCGGTGGGCGCTGCTGCGGCACCGGACGCCAGCGGCACAGACGCGACGAGCGCTCAGCAGGAGCAGGGGGAGCAGCAGGCGAGCCAGCAGCTAGACGCCGCGCAGCCGCCGCAGCCGCCCTCGCCGGAGGCCCAGGCCGGCGCGGCGCCCCCAGCTGCAGCCAGCCAGCAGCGGCGGGGGCGAGGAGGAGCAGCGGGGGAGCGGGTGGATGCCGTGACGAGCGACCTTGTGGCGCAGCAGAAGTGGCCGCCCAAGAAGAGCACGCCGCCAGAATACTTCATTTGAGATCAGCCCGGCAGCCCTGGACAGTCACGACCTGAACCCTCCTCTGCCGTTTTTGCTGGCTCTGGCGCTGGCGCTGGCAGCATACAGACCCCCTGGCTGACTAATCAACTGCACACGTTGGTTATTGCGTGGTTTGCAATACGCATTGCTTGTCATCAGTTTTGGATCAAAGTTGGCATAGCAAAGGGCAAAGGATGGCCCATGCTGGCGGGTGGGCGGGCTCATGCAGCGGCAGCACCGTAGTTGCATGCCGTTGCACCGCGCCGCAGCAATGAAGTGGGTGTGCCAGCGATTGAGGCCCTCTCTCAGGCCACAGCTCGCCGTGGCCTCATGCCAGCTTCTTCGTGGCCTTCATCATGCCGTACTGCACAACACAGACGGGGCGTTGGCGGCGAAATGAGAGAGCGCGGCGGCGCCACAACCGCAGCCTGCAAGCCCTCTGCTGCCCGGGCCCCCCTGCCCCAGCCCTGCCTGCGCCCAAGCACCCCGACCTACCTCATGCCTGCCCTGTGAACAGGCGACAGGCATACCTGGCTGCAGATTTGGCCCGCCCTCATGCACATTGAACAGGCCCCCTCTGCAGCTCCCCATCAGTGCTCACAGGCCCCTACGGGGCTTCTGAGGTCAGCTGTGCCCCAGGCAGCAGCTTGACGCGGTGCGGCGCCTCCTTGCCCGCCACCCTCCCCCGTCGCCGCACCTCCATCAGCCCATCGTCAAAGGCGCGGTGCATGCGCTCCAGCGTGACGATCTCCCGCGTCGTTTTGTACCACACCCACGGCTTGCGCACCACGATCCAGGGGTCCCACACCCCCACCCAGATGGAGTGGCGCCAGGAGGGGATGGTGGGCGCCGTCCAGTCCGCCAACTCCACGCCCGCCAGCTGCCCGCTGGCCTGCACGCGTGGGGCCGTGGGGCAGCGGCGGCGGCAGTGAGGCAGGGACCGGGAGGGCCCCCACGAGTGCTAATTACAGAGTGGCGTGCGCTGGGGCCAACGCATTGATCACACACGCATCGCCCACTCCACCCCAAGGGCCCCCATACGAGCAGGGCAGTCATTGGTCCCGAACCCATTGCACCCACCTGTCCCCCCCCAACCTTTCCCGCGTTCTCCCCCTCCACACACAAGGAAAAGCAGAAGGCTCCCCCACCCCCACCCACCCACACACACACACACACACACACACACACACACACACCCACCACCACCACACATACACAAAGAAAAGCGAAAGAAGGCAGGGCAGCGGCGCACCTCCATGATGCGCCCGTACTCCTCCTTGGACACAAAGTAGGGGTGCGCCCACTCCTCGTACAGGAACTGCAGCCGCTCGCGGTCGCGCGCGCTGCGCGAGAATGGCAGGGAGGGCTGGCTTACAAAAAAGCAAAACGGCGTGGACGGGGGGAGAGCTGGGGAGCAGGGAGAGCCGGGGCTGAGCGTGCGGAAGGGGGCACGCCGCAGACGCGGCACGGTGGGGCAGCGCGGGCGAGCGGCGGGGGCCGGCAGGCCGGCGGCGGCACCTGAAGGGCGCGTCGGGCCTCTCCTCGCGCTGGCACCAGGTGGCGATGACCAGGGTGCCGCCCGGCTTCAGCACGCGCACCATCTCGTCCACGTACGCCTTCTTGTCAGGCATGTGCTCCCCGACTCGCAGGCCCACACCAGGTCGAAGGAGTTGTCGGGGAAGCCCATGTTGAGCGCATCCATGACCTGCGTGGACGGCCCGATCACTGCTTTGTTATGGGATGGTCCACCACTGTGGTCGTGAATGAGGCGAAGTGTGGGGCGGACGAGGCGGGTGCATGCGTTGCGGGTGGGTGGGTGCGAGGTTCGCCCTTCGGGGCGTGACGGGGTCGTGGGGGCGGCGGTGTGAGGGGCCAGCACGGCTTGTGGTGGGGGTGGTGCAAGGAGCAGATTGAGGGCTAGAGGCTGCTGCTGGCACGGGGTGAAGCTTCTGGTTGGAGCACGCGCAGCATGCTCAGCTGGCACGAGCACATGGGGAGGCCTGCGGCAAGCTCTTCAGCAGATGCTGCGCCCGCTGTGGTCGCCGCTCTCCTTTGCCACTGCTTCACCTTGGCTTGACACCCCGAACCCCCCTCCCCCTCCTCCTTCCAGCAAACACACCTGGAACTGAACGTTGGGCAGCCCCCGCTCCGCGGCCAGCTCCGTGCCGCGCTTCACTTGGTTGGGGGACAGCGTGATGCCTGCAGGAGGGAGGCGACGCCGCGACGGCGGGTGAGCAAACGGCGGCTGGAGAGCGCGCAGCAGGGGGGGCATCCTGGCTGTCTTTTGAGGGCCGCCCTCCGCTCGCCGCCCACCTTTCACGGCGGCCGTGGGGAACTTGGCGGCCAGGTAGCGCGAGGTGCCGCCGATGCCGCAGCCGACGTCGAGGATGGTGGCGGGCGTGCCGTTGGCCTGCGCGCCGCTCCACTTCAGCATCTCCTCCACGAAATCGTACTTGGCCTGGATAAAGTCCTTTTTCTTGTAGCCGCGCTGCCGCTCCTGCGCGGCAGGGGGAGGGGGAGGCTGGCTCGGCGTGTGAGGAGGCGGCGCAGCACCCACCAAACAAAGGCCATGTACAAGCTGCCCGCCTTCCTCAGCGAGCAGCAATCAAGCCGAGGATCAACTCGAAACGCACACACTCGCACAGAGGCTGGAGCTCAGTGAGGCGGTTGAAGAAGATCGAACAAAAAAACAGGCGCTTGCCTCCTCTGTGTAGTAACCCAAGTGGATGTGCTCTCCCCAATAGTACTCCAGCACACCCTCCTCGGTCCAAGCATCATACTCCTGGCCCACATTCTGGTCGTAGGAGCGAGAGGGGGTGTCGTACAGCTTCTTGAGGCCGTAGCCTGCCAGCACCGCGCCGCCCAGCAGTGCGGCGGTCAAGGGGAGGCGCCGCCAAGCAGCGGCGCCGCCGACGCGGTGTCGGCCTGCGGGCCTGGGGCGGCTACCGCGGCGCGGGCGGCGATGTCGGCTATGGGCTGCGCCACAGCTGCGGCTGCATCGGCGGTCTGGCTGGCGCTGCAGGCTGCAAGCTCGCTCTCCTGACCCCCGCTGTTGCCGCACAATGCCGCTGTTGCCGCGCAGCGCTGCCACACCGTGGTAGTCTATTGGAAATGCGCCACTGCTGGCAGCCAGACGATGGCTGCAGCTGCACCCTTGTCGCCATGTGTTGCTGCACTCCCTCACTCCACCGGAACGGGATGGGGTAGGATTAAGGTGAATATATCGAGAATGTGAGGAAGTAACGAGCGTGTACACCGGCGATGGCAGGCGCTCGGGCCTAAAAGGCAACCTGGGCGCCCACCTGTCGGCAGCATGCCACGCTTGTTGTGCGCTTGCTTGTGCATGCTGCCTGTGCATCACATGACCGTAGCTGCAGCACTTGTGCACCGGTGGAAGGCAAATGCATGGCAGGTTGATTGCACCATGGATGGAAAACTGTGGCGCAGCTGTCGCACAACGCGGTAATGTACAGGCACCAACTCTACTCCAGCACGCGCTGCAGCGTGAAGCGGGGACCTCCAGCAGCGTAGTGCCCTGCTGGCGCCGCGGCAGCTGCGGGCGCCTCGCGCTGTGGGTTCGGCGGCACGGGCCGCGGCGCGGGGCCGCGGCGCGGTGCGGCGCCCGCCGGCGGGGGCGGCGCCGCACCGCTGCTTCCCGACACCTGCTTGTAGATGCTGAGCGCAGAGGCGACCATGGAGGCCGGGTCATGCGTGGCCGCGGGCAGCAGCATGGTGGTGCCGCGCTTGGCGATCTCCCAAAGCTGTCGAGGTACTGTTCCGCCACGCGCAGCGACACCGCCTCGCTGCCGCCCTGCTGGCGAATCGCGTCGGCCAGCAGCTGCAGCCCCTTGGCGTTCGCCTCGGCGCGCTTGAAGATGGCGGAAGCCTCGCCTGCACGGCGTGCGGCGCGGCGGAGGAGACGCTTTGTGAGCTGGGAGGGTGAAGGAAGAGCTGGAGCGCAGGCCTCCGCTGCCGACAGACCGGAACCGCGGCTGTCCAGCTTGGGAGAGCAGCGCAGGCTGGCACAGGCGAGCCCGGGTGGGGTGGGGGCTGGCAAAGGCGGCTCGGTCCAGCCCCGAGGCAGGCGCACATATGTGGCAATGCGACAGATGCCCAGGCAGGCGTCAGCTCTTTGCAAGCCTCGGTGAAAGCGAGCCCCCCGCACCCCCAGCCCCTGCCCCTGCCCCTGCCCCACCCTCGGCGCAAGCAAGCCCGCCCCCAGACCCCCCCCCACCAACACACACACACCCAGCCCCTGCCCCACCCTCGGCGCGGTTGATGGCGTCCTGGCGCGCCGCCTCCGAGGCCAGGATGACCTCGCTCTTGGCGGCTTCAGCCACGTTGATCTTGGACTGGCGCTGCCCCTCAGACTCCAGAATCTGTTCGGGGGCGGGCGCAGGGTGGGGAGGGCTTGCCTGAGCTGGCGCACCGGGGTTGGGCGGCGCTGACGCTGAAGAGGGCCGAGGCAGCGGCGGAGGCTAACGCTGGCCGAGGCCCAAAGCGTGGTGCAACGCGCTTGTTCACTGGCGCGCCATTAAAATGCCGCGTGCACTGTGGCTATCCCGCGACGCCACACAGCGGCAGCTCCATGACGTTCCTTATGCCCCCCCCCCCCCCCAAAAAACACCGCCAAGAGGTCGCACACCCTGGCACGCCTGCTCCCGTCAGCCGCCCACGCAGCCCCACCTGCGCGCGCTTGCGCCGCTCCGCCTCCGCCTGCAGCTCCATGGCGTTGCGTACCGCCGAGGGGGCATGATGTCCCGGATCTCGCACCGTAGCACCTCCAGCCCCCACACCGTGGCCGCCGCCTGGATGGAGGCCTGCAGGCAAGACGGGAGGGCACGGGGTCAGCGGAGCAGAGCGCGGCGTGAGCAGCAGCAGCAGCACGAGGGGCGGGGATGCGCGCACCGCTGCTGCTGGCAGCCGCCTGCCCAGCGCTTGGCCTGGCCCCCTGCACGGCGCAGCACAGCGCTGAGCTGCGGCCCCCACCCTGCACACATGTATCAGCCGGAGCTGGCGTCCCCGCTCACCCACCCACCCACCCACCCACCACTATGTTCTGGTTGAGCGTGTCTCGTTCGCTGAACACCGAGTCCAGCGAGATCTTGCCCAGCTCGGATCGCATGGTGGTCTGCGGCGCGGCGACGGGAGTGTGGAAAAGTGGTGGGGATGGCAGGCGGGTATGGGGGCAGCGTGTGGGGAGGTGTGCCCGGCGCTGGGGTGCCACGGTGCACGGAAAGGGACAGACGGTGCAAGAGTGCACACGCGCAAAGTCACAATGCAAGGGGCAGGGACTGAAAACGTGCAGGGGGCACGTGATTTTGCTGGCTGGACCGCGCCGACAGGGGCTTGGCAGGGGTGGTTGACACATGTACTGAGCGAGGGGGCGGGCACGAGGCGCTACACGCGCTGGGCACAAAGGTAGCAGCGCGCACCTGCGCCAGCTGCGTCACGGCATACAGCGCGTTCTCCACGCCGCACGAAGCCCGGAAGGCGTCGACCACCTGCGTCAGCCGCGAGCGGTGGACCGGCGAGGGGTGGAAAGGCCGGCACCTCGGCCCCGCAGCCGCGCGACTGCTGCGGTGGGCATCCCCTGCTCCCGAGCAGGGCCATCTGCGCAGCTGTGCCTGACCACTCGCGCTGCGGCAAGCGCGCCCAGCCACCAATGCGCGCTTGCCGCCCCCTGCAGGCCAGCAATCAACCGAAGCGAAGCCAAGCAAGCGTGCCCGCCCGCTGCCGGCTGACCTTGACGTACAGCACTCCATCTATTGTCAGCGAGACGTTGTCCTTGGTGATTGCGGTCTGGTTGGGCACAGGGATGGTGGTCTCCTTGAGTGAGTGCGCGTACGCAATGCGGTCCACCTGCGGCAGGGTGCGCGGGGGCGGGGTGGGGGCGGCAAGCTCAGAGAAGATCGTTGAAAAGATAGAGCGGTGGGGGCAGACGGTTGTGTGGGGCAGCGCGCGTGAGGATTGGGGGCAAGGGCGCGCGGCTGGGCGGCGGGAACGCAGGGCGGTGGGGGCTCTTGCACCATTTCCAGCAGGCCGCGGCCAGGGAGCACCAGGCAAAGCCGGGCGGCAAGACAACAGCCGAAGTTGCTGGCAATGGCAGCACGCTGGGCAGGTGCAGGCAGCAAGGGGGCGGCAGGAGCGCACGACGGGGATAAGGACGTGGAGCCCCGGGGTCAGGGTGCGGCTGTACTTGCCGAACCGCTCCACAACATATGCTGCGAAAGCGGAGGGGTGGCAAGTCGCAGGCCGCAAACGAGGTCAAGCGGCAGGCCGCGAGCGGCTACGCGCGCAGCCATCGGTACTGGGTGGCAATCACAATGACGCCCGGCTGGTTCAGGAGGCACGTGGGTGGTGGCAGCAGGCACCCCCAGGCAACGTGCTAGGCTACAGACACCTCACCCATCTGCTGAGGGACGATGCGGATGATGGTGTTGGCAGGGGTGGAGCGCGGCGCAAAGGGTGAGGTGGGGTCGAAGCCCATCACGGCCCGTGCGACAGCTGAGGACGTGAATGGGCGGGGGCCGGGTGCAATGCCCAACCCACCAGCTGCAGGGGAGCGACCCGAGCAGCGAGCGGCACAGTCAGCGGCAGGGCGCCAGCCAGCCAGGCGCCGGGTGTGCGGTTTCAAGGTCGACAGCACTCATGTAAAGGACCACGTGCGATCGTTCCTCTCGATATTGCGACCGAGCGGGCTGCTGGCCTTGACCAGAGTCTCGGCTCCGCCTGCAGAGTGCCCACCTGAGATCCGAGATGCTGCTGCACTCGAGGATACATCTTTAAGAGTTGATGACGCCTCCTGAAGCAGCAAGCGGCCCCCAACAGTGATCGCACGCCGCATTTCCTCACAACCCTGGTCCTGAGTCCCCGACAGGCTATCTGGTGACCAATGAAGTGAAAGACGAGACCCTCGTCGGCTGCTATACCGCAACCATGGAGTTGTTGCTGCAGGCAGTACGATGCCCGTGCTGCTCGACCATTCGCAGTTCGTAGGCTTGACAATACACGGTCTCTGAATCCGGTGGGGTTGTCTCCGCGCATGTGCGCGATGATTGAAAGCGACGTTGGCATCCTGACAGCCCGGTGCAGCTGAGCAGAGGGACAGCCGGCACTTGCAGGTCTCGTGTGTTGCGTAGAAGACAGTGTCAGTGAGAAGCTCCAACTTGGGATTGCCGGCCTGTCCCAGCCATGGAGCCCCTGCTTCTGGACAGCGGCACTCGCCGGCCGCTGGCAGCCGCCAACCAGCCCCGGAGCAGACCTCAGCGGGCATGAAGCCTGCGGCCGATCCCCTGAGCTTCACCCAGTACCACACAAGGTGTGGCTTGCAACCATTGCACTGCTGATGTTGCTGCTTCTCTGGCACCGCACTCACACTGCCCTCGCTTGCAACTGGCCTGTTGTCATCTGTCGGCTGCCTGTTCTGACCTCCCCCTGGCCCAGCTGGATGGACAAGCAAGAGGCAGCCTTCAAGGGCTGGCTCAACACCGTGCTCGCCCCCTCGGCCGAGGCCGAGGCCGAGGCCGGCGCAAACGGCGGCGGCGATGCTGGGCAGCCCGCCGCGCTGGCCTCGCGCCGGCTGGTTGCGCGCCTGCGCGGCCTGCTGTGGCAGCTGTACAGCCAGGACCAGCAGCTCATCAGGTGCGCAGTCTGAGTTGTTTCAATTCCCTGGATTGCCATGTTGCGTGCGCTCTGGCATCAGGCAAAAGCGAATTGTGTGTTGAATCTACTTTCAAGTGTCACCGCCCAGCATTGCATGGTGAACCGCCCCGCTCAGCCCGCCCCCTCGCTTGTTCGCCTGCGCAGCGTGATGCTCAAAGTGGAGCAGCGCATCGACAGCGGGCAGCTGCGCATGCGGGACGAGGTGCGCCATGCCGTTCCCAGCCACACCTGCCCCTGGCTGGGTGCAGCTGAGCTCGGGCATGTGTTGCTGCGGACTGTCCGGGCCGGGGCATGCATGCAACTCGCACGGAAACTCGCTGGTCTGGGTTTCCGGCCTGCAGGAGTCCACCCTGAAGAACGTGAAGCTGGCGGCGCAAGCGCGGGGGTACTGGCGTCGTACCACCCGCTGTGGCTGCGCCTGGGGGCTGAGGTGGTGGTGGGCCGTACGATGGCAGGTGGGCTGCCCCCACCCTTCCCCCTTCATATCTGGGCATCAGCCGCCCCCGCCACTCATGACACTATTGGGTGCTGAGTCCCAGAGCTGTCACACAGAGGGGTGATGGGCCCGCTTGCCGGCGCCGCTGCTGCGCCTGCAGGCGACGACGGCCCCGTGCAGCCAGCCCAGCTGGCGGCCTTTCTACGGGACCACCTCCTGGCGGAGCCGCAGCTGGCGCGGCAGCACCCGCCTAGCAGCAAGGCTTACTGGGTGTGCGGCTGGTTGGGGCGGGCCGGTGCAAGGGAGAGCGATTTGAGTCTGCTGAGGAAGCGGGAGGCGGCCCCTGCATTGGAGGCCCGCTGAGGTGTTGCTGTGCGGTGTGCCTGACCTCCAACACAATGCATCTGCCCCCATGCAACAACATGCCGCCCCAATGGCCAGGTTGCGCTGGCAAAGCTCGTCCTGAAGCGCGTGCTGCTGCTGGCGGCGCTGTTGGACCGCGCGCTGGCGGCGCCCTCCCGCCCGCCTGGCGCCCCCTGCTCTTCCGTCGAGACTCCAAGCTGAAGGCCTCTTCCCAGGTGGGTGCCTAGACCATTTGACAGGTGGCATGCTCTCGCTTGCTAGCCCAAACGCTGCCAGTATAATATGCTCAATCGTGTCGTTATTCCGTGACTGAATGAGGAGCGCCGCCCCGCTCCCGGGCGCTCCAGGTGATGTTGGAGTTCCTGCAGCCGCGGCTGGCGGGGGAGGGTGACCTGGCGCGGACGCTGGGCCGCCTCGGTTACCGGCTGACTCACCAGCAAGATCCGCGCTGGGAGCTGGACTTTGTAGGTGGGTGCAGGGAAAGGCGGAGGGCTTGGGGGTGGAAAGGGATGTGGGATTTTGAAGGGTGAGATGATGAAGGGTGGGAACCACCTGTTGGGAAAGCCAGCCGGCGCACAGGGAGGCGGTTGTTTCGATGAGGTACTTGGGCAGAGCGGCGGCAGCTGATTGTCGCCCAGGAGGGGCTCCCTGCACAGTGCTGGCACCACAGGGCGTGCCACCGACCCGGGTGGTCCCGGCCTGGCTTCCGCCCGGCTTTTCCTCCCCTCCATCTGCCTGCCGCAGTCTCCAACCTGGCCACAGACCTGCGGGATGGGCTGCGCCTGTGCAAGCTTGCGGAGCTGCTGACAGGCAGGCGCCTGGCCGGCATGCATGCTGGCAGCCCGTTCTGGGTGCATTGCAGGGGCTGCAGCAGCAGCCTGGTGCCCGTGCCAGCAGCATGCGCAGCAGCCGTTCCCGAAACCGCGGGGGATGCCTGAGCGTGGATTGGCCTGGCACCCTGCTCCTCCGCCATGGGCGGATGGTGGTAGCAGCTACCGCTCACCCGCCCTCCAAGCGCCCCGCCGCGCGCGCGCCCCCCTCCCCCGCCTGTTCTTTCCACCTGCAGCCCAGCCGGGCTTCTTCGACGGCGTGCGCTACCCCAGCGACCGCCGCCCCGTACGCCTGGCCAACCTGCAGCTGGCGCTGGATGCGTTTGCGGCGGCGGGGCTGCGCCCGGGGGCCGCGCCGGCCCGGCAGGGGCCGCCCGCCGCCGCCGCCGCCCGCCCGGCCACCGCCGCTGAGCTGGCAGACGGCGACCGCGAGCGCACGCTGCACCTGCTGTGGCGCCTCCTGCTGCGCTTCCAGCTGCCACAGGTGCCGCCTTTCTGTGCCGGGCAGCCGTGCCGCTGCGTGAGCATCGTGCTTGCGTGGCGGCCACATGTGTGCTCTCTGCCTCTGACCCGTCTCGCCGCTCAGCCCACTCTCCCTCCCACCCTGTGCCCGCCCTCCCTGCTTGCTGCAGCTCATCAGCCTGCCGGCCATCCGGGCAGAGACAGAGCTGGTGCGGTCCAAAGCGGCGACGGCAGCGGCCGGCGGCGACGCTGCCGCCCCGCAGCCCTCCGCGCCGCCGCCGCCCGGCAGGGCGCTCCGACGGCTTGGCCGCCGAGAGCCCCTACCTTGCGGCGCTGCTGGACTGGTGTGCTGCCGTGTGCGCCCGCCACGGCCTGCCGGTGCGCGGCTTTGGCGCCTGCTTTGCCGACGGGGCCGTCTTCTGCACCCTGGTGGGTGGGTGGGGGCGGTTAGGGCCGCCGCTTCTCCCCACAGCGTGGTTCCCGCTGGTGGCGGGCTGGTGCCAACCTGCTTCGTTCCGCGGGTGGCATGCTGCCACGAGGGGCACCCCTGCTGCGATGGGTCCCTGCGTCAGCTGTGATGGTCTCGGAGTTACTTGCGTCAGTCCCTGGATCAGTGGTGACAGTCCCGGAACTACTTGTGTTGGTCCCTTCATCAGCTGTGTTGGTCCGTCCCTGCATCAGTTTTGAGCGGGTCCACCTGGCGCCCGTGCCGGCCTCCTGCCGCAGGTCCACCACTACCTTGGCCACGCGTACGTGCCGCTGCGGGACGTGTACCGCTCAGTACCGCAGCCTGGAGAAGCCGGCCAGGCACCTGCAGGTGCGACCGCCTACTGTTGCTCGCCGCCGTGTGTGCTCAAAAGCCGGGCCTGCGCTGCAAGGGGCTGTTGAATCAGTGCATTGGGCTGCTGCGCTCTGAAAGTCAGTCTGCTTCTCGCCACTCCTCACCACGCATGCGCGTGCACGGAATTTTTCAGACCCTGCAGGCTCGGCGGTCGGCGCCGCTGTGCGTGCAGAGCGGGCGGCGGGGGCGCGCCGCAACTTCCAGCTGGTGGCGGGCGTGGTGGCCTCCCTGGGCGGCATCCCGCCCATCGTGTCTGGTGTGTGTGAGTGTGTGTGTGTGTGTGTGTGTGTGTGTTGGTGTGTGTAAGGGATGTAATGTGAAATGGAGGGGTGGGGGTTGGGGGAAGCCGTAGCGAACCACTTGGTTTGCCCCACCGCCGTCCCCCCGCCTGCCTGCGGAGCCCACCCCCTCTGCTGGGCCGGGACCGACCGCCGGTGCGCAAAAAGGCTGCCGCCCACGCGGCACCCGCCGGGTGCCAGCTCGCCTGCGCTTCCCGCTGCCACCCCTGGCCGGTGCTTTGGCGCCAGCAGTGCCGCTGTCCCACCCTTGTCACCCCAACACCGCCCCACACACACCCCACACACCCCGTCCCCACGCATGCCATCTTCACCCCCCCCGTCCCCCGCCCCGCTTGGGGCCAACCTCCCCCACCTCCACCCTCCACCACCACCCCCAACGCGCCGTGCCGCAGCCGAGGACTTTGCGCGGCACGGCCACGACGAGCGCGCCTGCGTGCTCTTCACCGCCTTCCTGTGCGCCCGCCTGCTGGAGGTCAGCCGGGAGGAGCGCGCCGCCATGGTGGTGCAGCGCCAGTGGCGGCGGCGGCGCGACGACAGGCCAGGTGGGCCTGAGAGGGGGCTTTGCATTGAATAGAGGGGAGGGTGGGGAGAAGGTGGGGAATGGGGGGGGGGGTCTGCACCGGCTGCGATTTGCGGCAGTGTGGCTGTCGCAGAGGCATGCTTCCCTCTCCGCTGATCTCGGCTCGTTTTCTTGTTCCCTGGCTGCCTGCCTGGCAGGCTCGGCCCGCGAGCACCTGCACCGTTGGATTGCGGCGGCGGCGACGGTGCAGCGCGCGGTGCGCGCCTGGCTGCTGCGCCGCGGGCTGGCGCGCTTTGCAGAGGCGCGCGGCGCGCGCGCGGCGGCCGTCGTGCGCCTGCAGGCGCTGTGGCGGGGCGGGCGGCGCGGCGGCAGTACCAGCGGCAGCGCCAGGCCGCCATCTGCTTCCAGGTGCGGGGTGCTGGGAGGGCGGCGCGTGTGCTTACCTGACCGGCTTCCCGCTGCCTCAGGGATAGGCCGTGCTCGCAGCTTGGACGCCTTGCTGCTGTGTAAGCTGGCGGCCGGCTGCAGGGGGATCCATAGCCCGGGCTCTGCTCTCCCCTCGCTTTGATCCTGCAGGCGGCGTGGCGCGGGCTGCAGGGGCGGCGGGCCGCCTTCCACGAGCGGGTGCTGCCGCGCATGCTGGCCGCGGGGCTGGCGCAGAAGCGGCGCCTTGAGGGGCGCAGGTGGGCGGCGGCGGCGGCGGCAGGCTGGGTGGCGGCCGCAACGGGTCGTCGACGCCAGATGGCAGCATCAATCTTGTCATGCCTGGTGCAGCGCAGCTCGCTGCAGGTAGGGGGTGGCTGCAGGCCGCAGGCGCTGCCGTGCAATTATGCAGCCTGCTTGCTGTGCAGGTATGAGGCTCGCCTGGGCCGGGCGGCCGTGCTGGCCCAAGCGCGGTGGCGGGGCATGCAGCAGCGCCGCGCCTTCCTGGCTCAGCGTGCCGCGGCGGTGGCCATCCAGGCGGCGGCGCGGCGCTGGCTGGCGCGCGCGCGTACCTGCAGCAGCGCTGCGCAGCGCTGGCGCTGCAGAAGCACTGGGGGGTTTGCGGTGCGGCGGTGCGTCGCGCGGCAGCAGAAAGCGGCATTGGCGCTGCAGGCTGCGTGGCGCCGCTGCCGCTCCCGCCGTGCCTACCTGCGGCAGCGGGCGGCGGCGGTTGCGGTGCAGTCTGCCTGGCGCGGCGCGCAGGCACGGCGGTTGCTGGGCCGGCACAGGGGGCCGCGCGGCGGCTGCAGGCAGCATGGCGGGCGCCGCCGCTCGGTTGAGGCTGGCGCGGGAAGCAGAGGCGGCGACGCGGATCCAAGCGGCCTGGCGCTGCCACGCCGCACGCGCCGCGTTCCGCCGGCAACGAGCGGCAGCGGTTGCCGTGCAGGCGGCGTGGCGCGGCGCTGCGGCACGTGCGGCGTACTCGGGGCAGCGGCGCGCGGCGGTGGCGTTACAGGCCGCGTGGCGCGGCTTCAGCACGCGTCGGGCGCTGCAGCGCCACCGCGCCGCCACGCTGCTCCAGAGGTGCGTTGCCGCTTCCGCCTCGCCATCGTACGCTCCATCCCATCCATGGGAGGGAGGCTGGGGCTGCGGGGAGCAGTGGCAACGTTTGGATGTATCCCGCTCTGAGGTGAACGCTCCTCACTCGCTCAAGGCGTGCCCCCAGAACTTTCTTCACACCCACGCTCCCTCCCCTACCACCCGCTCTGCACCCCCACCCCCTGGCTACAGCCACGCCCGTGGATTCCTGGCCCGTCGCCGCCTCGCTCGCCGCGCCGCCGCCGCCGCCGCCATCCAGGCGGCCGTGCGGCGCTGGCTGGCGGCGCGGCGTGCCGCCGCCGTGGCCGCCGTGAAGCGCCAGATGGCGGAGATGGCCAGCCTGCTGCGCGAGTACCAGCGTCGCACGGCGGCGGCGCTGCGCATCCAGGTGGGCGGGCGTGCCAGTGTGCATTGTACTGGCGGCAGGCAGTACAACCGTACCGCACGTGTGGAATTTGTGGCCTGCCGAGCGGGCCTTCTGTGCTGATGTCACCTCACGAAGCACCCGCCTGGCGCCCGACCGCGTTTTCCTGGCCCACAGGCGGCGTACCGCGGCCACCGCGGCCGCTGCGAGTTCCGGAGGCGGCTGGCGGCGCGGCGAGAAGCTGAGCGGGCGCAGGCTGAGCGCGAGGCGGCTGCCCTCGCCGCCATCGCCCCCTACGCCCGCCTCTTCCGCGAGCGGCTCTGGTTCCTGAGGGCCAAGCGAGCGGCGGCGCTGCTCCAAGCCTGGTGGCGGGCGCAGCACGCTCGCCGCGCCGCCGCCGCCACCGCACTCCAGGCCGCCGCCCGCGGCTGGCTGGCGGCGCGGCGCTTCCGGCGCGCCCGCGCCGCCGCGCTGCTGCTGCAGCGGGTGTGGCGCGGCGCCGCGGTGCGCGGGGGCACCCCCGCCGCAAGCAGCTGGCGGAGATCCGGCTGCGCCTGGCGGCGGCGACGGCCAGCGCGGGTGAGCTCACCACGGCCCCATTTTCAGCGCCCTCCTGCAGCTGTGCCGCCATGCGTGCCTGCGGCGACGCCCTGGGCTGTTCCTGTCCCTGTTCCTGCTGCCGCTGCTGCCGCTGCGGCGCATCAGCCCCTGCGCCGTCGCTGGCTGCCCACGAGCCGCCGCTGCTGCCGCCGCTTGCAGCCGGCGCGCCGCACCGGTCCCTGGGGGCCCGCACTCGAGCCCACTTGGACGCCCTGCTGGCCAGCAAGCACCCTCATCTGGTGGGTAACTGTCCCTCCTCCCCTCTCTGCATGCACCTTGGCGGCGGCGCGTGCCGCCTGCTGTGTGCTGTCCTGCTGCGGGTCGGCGCCTGCTGTGTGCTGGCAGGAGCTGCCGGCCCCACGCACTGCCTCCGGCTGCCCCCTGAAACCGCCGGCTGCCGTGGGGGCGCTTCTGGGCCCCACTCAGTCGCACCGCTTCGCTGCACTGGCACCAACAGATGCTCACTTCTTCATCTCTTGCGCCCCCCCTTGTCGCTGCGTTCTGCTCGGCAGGCTGTGGCGGCGCTGGAGGGCCTGGCGCTGTGCACCGCCGCCGTGCCCGCCTGCGGCGACATCCTGGTGGCGGGGGCGGGCTGCCGCCGCTGCTGGGCGTGGCGCGGGGCGCGTGCCGCTCTCGGGAGGCGGCAGACGCGCTGCGCCCGGCGCTGGCCTGCCTGGCCAACCTCTGCCGCACGCGGTGGGTGGGTTGGGGGTGTTGCGTTGCTGCTGCAGGCCTACGGTGTGTTGCTGCTACAGAGGCCTGCAGGACTGTACACACGCAAAGAGCGGCGGCTTTGATGGCTGGGCTGGGCGCTCGACCCCTGGGCGCCGTCCGTCCATCGCCAGCATGCCCCCACCGAGCCCCAGCCCACCACGCACACACACCCCTCCCCCCCACAGGCGCCACGCGGACGCCATCTTTGGTGCCGAGGGCCTGCTGCCCGCCCTGGCGGACCACCTGCAGCAGCTGCGCGACAAGGAGGTGGGCACTGGGGTGGGGGGGGGCGCGGGGGGGGGGTAGTAAGGAGGCGCTGAGTGTGGGTGGATGTGTGTGGGTGAGGAGGGGCCGGACCTTCGGCTGTACGCTCAGCTTTGCATCCTCAACACTCCCGACCCCTGCCTGCTTGACTGTCCGCCTCCCCTTCTTGCCCTCCACTCCCCCATCAACCGCCCGCCCGGCAGGAGCTGTTTATGGCGGCCGTGGCCCTCTGGCAGCGCCTGGTGTGCGCGCCGTCGCCCGGCGCCGCCGCCCGCGCGCAGGCGCTCGCTCGCCAGCCGCCGCTGCTGGCCAAGCTGGAGGGGGTTGCTCGGGTGCTAGCATTGAAGCTGGGCGCCGACCAAAAGTATCTGACCAAGCTGGAGCGGGAGAAGGGGTCGGACGTGTCGGCGCGGCAGGCCACGCGGGCGCTGCTGGCCACCAGCCGCATGCTGCGCGCGCTGCGCGCCGTGCTGGCGGCCACCGGCGCCAGCTCGGCGGGCGGCGCCGCCGGCCAGGGCGAAGGGAGCGGGGAGCTGCGGCTGGGGCGCAACACGCTGGTGCGAGAGGCGTTGCGAGAGGCAAAGTGAAGAGGCATTGGCGGCAGCGGATGTAAGATGTCGTTGATGTCGTTGCAGCGTGGCTGCCAAGCAGGCAGCAGGGCGGCGGCAAAATAGGGCCACCAGGGCAGGCAGCCGTCCCGTCCTGTCGTGGCCTCACACTGTCGGTGCAACGCAAGGCGGCCCCTTGATGGCGGCACCCCTCCCCCTGCTGCCTTGCGCTGCCGTTGTTGCAAGTTGGGCGCCCACAGTGCGCGTTGTGAGCGCTTTACACATTGATCCATCGCCGTACAGAAAGCCACAGGGAAGGGAATGTGTGTGCGGGAATGCTTGTATTGTGTGTGTGTATGTGTGAGGCAGGGGGAGGCGACCCCAAAGGCTGGAACACCAGCAAGCGCGCGTGCAAGCGGGGAGCATGCCCCTGCGGCTGCCCTCTCAGCAGGGCGGCTGGATGGCGGGCAGGCGCAGGGGGTGGCGTGGTCGCGCACCGAGTAGTGCAGCACCAAATCGTCCGAGCGGCGCCAGATCCACTGCCGCACCGCAGCCAGGCTGAAGTCCCAAGGCACGGTGTGGCCCGCGCAGGTGATCAGCACGGCGCCGGGGGCAGGGGCGCCCCCGCTGCCGCCCACCGGCAGCAGCTGGCGCACGGGGGGGGCGGCGGCGGCGGCGGCGCCGCCGCCGCCCGGCGATGCCGTCGCCCGGGCGGCGCGCCCGCCGCGGCCGCGGCGGCCACCTCGGCGCGCCAGCGCTCCGCCTTGCTGGCGTCCCAGAAGAGCGGCTCCTCGCGCAGCGAGATGCCCTGCTCCTCCATCTTGCGCCGCACGTAGTCGGCCACCTTGTTCACACGCAGCACCCGCGGCGCGTTCAGCTTGCTCTGCAACAGCGACGGCAGCGCGGAGCCCTGCGCAGCGCGCGGGAAGAAAGGGCGGGGGGGGGGGAGGAGGCACCGGTGGGCGTGACAGCGTGCCGTGCCGCATGAGGGGGTGGGAGGCGCGAAGGGGAACAGCGGCGCAGGCAAGCAGCGGCCCGGGCAGCTGGCCTGCTTGCCGCTGGCCTGCCGCTCGCGTCGGCGCAGGCGCTCGGCAGCTTGTTGCCGACACCAGCTGCGAAGCCATGCACCGCGGGGGCACCCACCGGCAGCGGTACCAGCTGGAAAGCCATCTTCAGGTCTCGAGAGAGCGGGAACTCGCCACGCAGGACGCAGTCGGCCACCCACTGAAAGGGCGGAGGAGCGGTGGTGTGTGTGTGTTATTGCATGATGATTAAAGCAAGCGCCGGGTCGGCGGGGCCGAGGCCAGCGGCGGTTTGTGCTGGTTTGTACTGCCGAGAGTGCGAGCTGGCGTCGGCGTCGCCGCAGGGCCAGCGCAGGCAGCCGCTCGGCGGGGATGGGCGGGCGGCGGCGCGAGCGAGCGAGTTGGCGGCGGCGGCGCACCCGCGGCAGGTCTTCGTCGCCCCTGAATGCGTCCACGGGGCACCGCCACGGCACATGCTCCCTGCCGCCGCCGCCGCCGCCGCCGCCGCCGCTGCCGCAGACCGTCACCACGGGGGCGAGAGGGCCCTGAAAGGCGAAGCGAGTGGATGGTACTGCGGGCCTGCAGGGCAGCAGGGGGGGGCGGCGCATGGCGGCAAGCAGGGCTGGCCTCAGCGGAAGGGGGTTGGCGGGAGCCGGGCAGGCGGCCACATGCAATTGAGCCAGCCCCAGCCTTGCACAGGGGAGGGCAGCAGGGCGGGGTCTGGGCCGCCAGCTGGCAAGGAATCGGGCTGGGCGTGCGCAGGAACAGCAGCACACGCAGCGGCAGTGACAGCGGCGCAGGCTTCGCCCCCCCCGCCGCCAGCCCCAGCCCACCCGCCGCCCGCGTCCGCCATCGCCGCGTCGCCGCCGCCGCCGGCACCGTCGCCGCCGCCGCCGGTCACCGGGCCGTTGGCGGCGCCGCCGCCCGCCGCGCGCGGCTGCAGGGCGGCCCAACCGCTGAAGAGCGCCACCAGCATTTGCTCCCCAAAGTTGACCTTGAGGTCTGCAGGAGCCTCCTCATCTCCCAAATCCTGCAGAATGCAAAGGAGTGCACAAAGGGAGGAGCGTTGGTGTATTGAGGGAGTTCAAGGGTGGGCGCTGTGAGGGATGGGCGCGGGGGTGGGCAGGTTGGGAGATGGGCACGCTGCTTGGCGTGTGGAGGTGCTACAGCGCAGCAGGGACCAGTTAATTGGCAGGGATCCGGCGCGGCGACAGCAGGCGTGGCGCCTCGAGCCACGACCGTGACCTGGCGCCTGCCAGCTCCGCCATTCCCCGATATTCTACCGTTCCTCGCCTCAAACAATCGCTGCAAGCAAATCCCCCCCCCCCACCACCACCGCAAAAAAAAAAACGCACAGATACAAAACGAAAAAGAAACAAAACTGACACAGCCCCCACCCACCCACCTGCGCATACACCTCGGCGCCGAAGCACTGCGGCGGCTCCATCGCGCCCCCAGGCTGCCCAGCCGCACCTCGGGCTGGCACCAGGCCGAAACGGAGTGGGAGGGCTGGAACAGCGACGCCTCCACCTCCCTCAGCTCAGCCCGCCCGTGGTCAGCCACCACGCAGCCTGAGCATCGGGGGTGAGGGGTGTGTGTGTGTGGTGGTGTGTGTGTGTGTGTGTGTTCGTGTGAGTGGGTGGGGCGGCTAAGGGCCTCGGCTGGTGGGGCGGGAGGCTGGTGCTGGCGAGCAGTTGGCGGCGGCCAGAAGGTGTGGGGGCGGTCGTCATGGTCGGGAAAGGGAGTGAAATTTGGTTGGTTGAAAGGGTTGGCAGCGGGGAGGGGCCGTTGGGGGTCCAGGCGGGAGAGGGCGGGCCGACATGCAGCGTTGGCTGCTAGGCACAGGCCCTCCAAGCCGGTCCCACTCAACCCCGCCCGCCGCAGGGTGGTCGGCTGCAGGGACGTGCCCCACGCGTACTGAAACCCCATACGGTCCTCCTTTTCTGCTTGCGCCCCCCCCACCCCACCCCACTCAGCATACTCAGCATAGGCCCTGGGGTTCCCTGCCCACGTGCTGCCCCCCCGCTCCGCCGCCGCAGCCCACCCGAGGTGAGGTCCCAGCACAGCACGGTGCCCTCCGAGTCCTGGGTCAGCACGTGGCGCCGGTCAGTCAGCACAGCTGCACGCTGGATGGGGGCAGGCCCGGCGTGGAGGCTGCGGGGGCGGGCTGCTGCGGCGCGGGGTGCGGGCCTGCGGGGTCAGGAGGATGGGAGAGAAGGGAGGGGGGGGCGCGTGGGACGATGTTGAAGAGCTCTTGCTTCCCCAGTGAGGCTGGTTGTGGAGTTCCCCGGCCGCTGCTTGGGCCGGAAGCGGTGCAGGCGAGCACGGCCGGGGTCCAGGGACCACCCAAAGGGTCCACCCTCACCGTTGGGGAAGGCCAGCGCGCGCGGGCCGCCGGGGAGGGGCTCGCCACAAACGCGGCTCCGCCCAGCGCGGCGGCGGCCGCCGCGCCCAGCGGCGAACGCGGCGTGGAGGGCAGGGCGGGCGGCGTGGCGGCGCCAGCGCCGCCGCCGCCGCCACCCGCCGCCGCCTCTGCCACCTCCACCTCCCAAAGGTGCACCGAGGGAGAGGCGGTGGCGGCCCACAGCCGCCGCTCGTCCGCCGCCACCGCCAGCCGCTGCACCGGCAGTTCCTCCCGCGCCAGCAGCTCGCTGACCCTCGTGGCCAGCCGCGTCCTGCGGCCGAGCAAGCGCAGGGTGCGTGGGCGGGGCCGGGATGGAGGCGCGGTTGGAGTGGCGGCCAAATGCGTGGGGATGGTCAGCGTTGCTGTCGCAGCCCGGGATGGATGCCGCCGTGACAGCGCCAGCCTCTTCTGCCTGGCTAGGCCCATGCGGGGACTGCTGGGCAGCTGCCCTGCAGCTGCAGCCCCATGCAGGGCCTGGCCAGCAAGCACGTTCCCCCTCCCCCCCGCACACACACACACACAGTCAAAAAGAAAACGCCGGCAGGACCATTGAAAACTACTACAAAACCCCCACCCCCTCTCCCCCTCACACCTGTAGATGCAGCCGTCGCGGCCGCCGCTGACCACCGTCGCAAAGGCGGGGCTGGCGGCCAGGGCCCACACGGAGTCGGTGTGCGCGGCCAGGGTGGCCACGCAGCGCTGCTGGCCCAGATCCCACAGCCGCATGGTGTGGTCGGCGGAGCCGCTCAGCAGCAGGCGGCCCTCACCCTCCAGTTGCAGCGCCCTGCGCGGAGCGCGGGGGGGAGACGCAGCCGGGAAGAGGGTGAGCGGCAAGACAGCTCGCTGGAGGCGGCTTGTGAGTGCTTCGCTTCTTGTGCGGGTGAGGGGCCAGCTGGTTCAGCCCCACAGGCAGCAGAGGCCTGTCCAGGATGGCGGTAGGGCCGGCGGGCGGGCGGGCAGCAGGCGAAGGTAGCCGCCACGGACTGACAACCTGATGTTGTCGGTGTGGCCCTTCAGCTGCATCACGCTGCGCCCGCTGCGCGTGTCCACCACAGTCGTCACACCCTGCGCGGCGGGCGGTGGGGCCAGGGGCGCCCGGGGGGTTTCAGCGCACGCATGATGACAGAAGCAGGCTGCGCGCGGGCGTGCTGTAGAGGAAGGCAGAGGAAGCTGACATGAGGGCGGGCAACGAGGAAAGAGAGGGGGCGGCGTCACCTGCGTCGAGCCAGCCGCCACCAGAGCGCCAGAGGCGCTCATGGCCAGAGCGTAGATGGAGCCTCGGGCGCCTCCGCTGTGGATGCCCCGTAGGGCTGCTCCTGGAAGGGGGCCAAGAAGGGGGTCCAGTTGAGAGGGTGCGCAGTTCGCGGCGGGCGAGGGAGCGGCGCAGAAACTCCTGCTGCTGGACGGCAGGCCGAGGCGGCGGCAGCGAGCCGTGGATGGCTGCCTTTGCGGGCGCAGCGTGGAGCAGCAGGATGCATTGGGCAGGGCGCAGGCAGGCCCAGGGGAGCACGACGGCAGACAGTAAGAAGCACCGCGAGCGGCGGCCGCCTGCCTGCGCGGCGCCCGCCATCACGGCCCGCAGGCGGGCCAGGTCCCAAAGAAGCACCTCGCCCGAAGGCCGCCGCTGGCCAGGCGGGCGCCGTCGTTGGAGGCCGCCACGCTGGTCACAAAGTCGCTGTGCCCGCTGAGGCAGCCCAGCGCCGGCTCTGTAGACCAAACACAAGACAGGGGTTGGGCAAGGGGAGCGTAGGGCGGCGCAGGGGTTGGGCAGGGGTGCCAAGCCAGGCAGCACAAGCCGGGCAGCCACCGGGCCGGGCTGAGCGCCAGCCTGCCCGCCGAGCCCCATCCCACCCAACGGCAGCGTGGCGGCGGGCCGACGCACGGCCGGGCGCTGGCGGGGGTAGCTGTGTTGCGGCGACGCTGCTGACCTGGCGAGTCGGGCTGCCACACGCGCAGGGTCCTGTCGGAGGAGCAGGACACCAGCACGTCGCCAGCCAGCGCCAGGTCATTCACCTGCGGGACCGGGGTGGGGAAGGGGCACCCGCCACGTCGCTGCAGACGCGGCGGCGGCAGCGGCAGGCGCTGCTGCTGCTGCAGGGGTGCACCACCAGCCGGTTGGCATCCGCACAGCGTCGGCCAGGCAGCGCGAGAGCAGCTGCCGAGGCAGCAAGCACGCGGCACACGCCAGCGGCGGCTCACCCAGTCTATGTGCCCCGAGTGCTCATGCAGCAGAGCTGGCTGTGGCTTCTGTGAGGCGTCCCAACTGCAGCAGGTGCAAAGGTAACGGTCGGGCGATGGAGAAGGGGCAGCGGGGGTGCAGAGAGCTGGGCGTGGCAGGCCAGGCAGGCGGCTGGCTATGCAGGCTGCCTGGCCCGGTGGCAGCGGCATCGCCTAGCAGCCGCCGCGCCGCCGCTGCAGCGCACCAGGTGATGATTGAGTCCCGGGAGCCCGTCCACAGCCGCGTGCCGTCGGCAGACAGTGCAAGGGCGTTGACGCCCGCGCAGTGCTGCTTGGTGAGCAGGAGGGGGGGGCAGCTTGAAGAGAGGGATCGGGGCCGTGGTGCTGTTGTGAGGCAATGCAGCAAGGCCGCGCCAGCAGCAACATCGAGTTGCCCCTGTTAGCATCATATGAAACACAGCGTGCGCGACCCTTTGTCAGGGCAGGAGCCTCACCCCTGCGGCCACGCTGCGCCGAAATAGGAAGGACACCCGCCGCGTGTCGCTGCGGAGCGGTGCGGTGCCCGCCACAGAGGCCATGGCGGCCCGCTTGTCCAACTTCGTACCCCGTCGCCTATCAATTTGCAGTGCTGACCCTTCCGAGCCTGTCCCTTCCTGTCATTACCAAGAGTGATCGCTCGGAGGGCACCCTTGCTAGCTTGACGTTGTCTATGATCACCCACGAAACGGAACTCACTCGGCAGGCAGTGCTCAAGCTGCTCCATGCAGAGAAACACCGCAATTTGCCACGTTCTTGCCTGAAATGACTGCTGCGCTGTAGCGATGGTGCGTTGTTCGTGGCCTTCAGGTCCCCACTTGTGCATCGTGACCATCTCTTATTGCAGGCGACACTCCTAGCTGGTCTGGTTGCCGCCGTTGGCCGGCCCAGTCCCAACCTGCTCGTTTTGGCGGCTTTGCCTGTTGACACATCATTTTTGCGTTGTTGACGGCAACCGCACCTTGCGAAGTGCGCCCACCCACCACCCAGGCCCAGCAACGGAGTTGCCTGGCGCGACAGGGCCCCTGTCCCAATGTTTTGGAGGGTAAGCTGCTCTTGTGATGCGTGAAGTGGCCTTAGCCCCGACAGCTCTTCCCTGATCACCCCACCCTCTGCTGCCCTTGCCACATCTCCGCGCCTGCAGGTCAGCGGGCTGAACACAGGTGTGTTTTCTGGGTGCACCGCGATGCTTCAGGAGTGTGTGCGGCGCGGGCTGGGCCCGCCACTGAGGCAGCCGCCCGCGCACAGGGCGCCCGACTCGCTGCCGCCGCTGAGCTGCGCACGCGTCGTCCGGTTGTCCCTGCGCAGCCAGCCCCGTGGACAGCATACTGGACAAGGAGTCGTACAGCCTAGAGGAGCTGCTGGACGAGGATGAGCTGATTCAGGAGTGCAAGTCGCTCAATGCGCGCCTCACCGCCTACCTCAAGCAGCGGGACACCGTGGAAAAGCTGGTGCGCGCCTGCTTGGAGGGCACAGAGGAACAGCAGAGCGCGCGATCTCGCAGGCTGGCCTGGGCCGGCGGCAGGACAATGGGCCTGCTGGCTTGGCAGAGGGAGCCCCTCGCACAGCGGAGGTGGCGCACCCTCTGCCGCCCGGCTCCTGCGGCCTGCCTGAACCCCTCCTCCTGTCCCAGCTGCCCCCCCCCCCCCGTGAAGCTGCACAGCATGCTCACCACAGTCTGTACCGCTGCCGCTTCCTGGCAGGTGCGGTACCTCGTGGAGGAGCCGCCCCCAAACGCCGACCCCAAGCGCTCCTTCAAGTACCCCTTCACCGCGTGCGAGGTCTTCTGCTGCGAGGTGGAGGGCATCTTCAACACGCTGCTGGAGCACGAGGAGCTGCTGGGCCGCCTGTTCTCGCTGCTGGAGGTGCGACGAGAGATCGGAGCGGCGGCGGGGCGGCAGGGGCCGCCGACGTGGCAGCAGGGCCAACTCGCGTGGCAGCCCTGCCCGCACTGGGCTGCAGCGCCGCCGCCGCCTCGCTGGTGCCGTGCACCCAGGCGCACAACAGCTCGAAGCCCTCCCAACCTCCACACCCACCCTGTCCAAGGATGCGTTTGTCCAAGGTCGGCCCGGGAGCTGACGCTTCCCGCGTGCCCCCCGCCCGCAGGCCCCCGCCCCCTCAACTGCATGCTGGCCGGCTACTTCTCGCGCGTGATGGGCTCCCTGCTGCTGCGCCGCACCCAGGAGGTGATGCAGTACCTGCAGCGCCACCAGGACCTGCTGCCCCGCCTCGTCCACCACTGCGACACGACGTCGGTGGCGGAGGTGCTGGTGCGGCTGGTGGGCGCCGACGAGCAGCGCACCTTCCTGCCCACCAACCACCTGCAGTGGCTGTCAGGTGGGGGCGGGTGGGCGCCGGCTTCTTGTGGGTGGTTGGGGGTGCTGTGGGGCGGATGCATGGTTGGTGGAGGGGGAAAGGATGCAGCGATTGCTGGACGTGCGGAAGGAGGAGCGAGTGCAGCAGGGCCTGCGGTGAATGGCAGGTAGCGCTCGAGGCAGCGTGCTGTGCCGCTCAGCTCGTTTGACCTCCCTTGTTTCGCATGCTGTACTGCCCGTACCGCAGACACCGACCTGCTGTACCAGCTGCTGGACCGCCTGCAGCCGGGGCAGCCCATCGAGGCGCAGGGCAACGCGGCCGAGGTGCTGGCGGCGCTGGCCCAGTCGCAGTCGTCCCCCTCACCAAGAATTTGGCGGACCCCGCTTTCTTGGAGCTGCTGGTGCAGCGGGCGCTGCGCAGGCCTGCGGCGCATGCTGCCGCCGCGGCTGAGGAGAGCGGCGAAGCGGGCGCTGCGGGGCATGCAGAGGCGGCAGAGAGCGATGCTGCAGCGGCGGAGGAGGCCAGCTGCGAAGCCGAGGCGGATGGGGACGCTGGGGACGGCGGCGAGGCAGCAGCGGCGGCGGCAGCGACAGCGAGCGAGGGAGCGAAAGCGGGCGGCGGCGCCGACGACGCTGCCACGCCGCCCAGCGGAGCGGCGGGCCCCAGCGGCGACGAAGATTCTGCTGCCAGCAGCGCCGCCATGGTCCACGCGCTCAATGTATGCATCGCTCTGGTCGAGCCGCTGCCTCCCTCGCCCGCCGAGGCGCAGGCGGCGGCGGGGGCATGGGCATGGGCTCGCCGCTGGTCCAGGGCGTGGACGCCGCCGCCGCCGAGGTGCACGCCGTCATGCGGGCCCAGGCCACTCGCTGCATAGCCGCCTCCATCGACGCGCTGGTGGCGCTGCTGGAGGCGCCAGACCCTGCGCGCGTGCTGCCCACCTCATACGGCCTGCTGCGGCCCCGGTCGGCTTGGCCCGCCTCAAAGCGGTGGAGCTGCTGGCGGCGCTGCTGCACAGCGGCGACGAGGCGGCGGGTGGGTGGCGCGGCGGCGATGAGTGTGCCTGGCGCCTTGCGACCTGGCCGCCTGGCAGCAGCCGGGCTGTGCGCAACCCAAGCTGCGGCCTCCCCTGCGCTGGCCAGAGTTGCTGCACCGTCCGCCACGCTGCTCTCCTCTCTCTGCCCCCTCTCCCCCTGTGCCACGTTTTCCCCGCACACACTCACTGCCACCCTCTGGCCACTTCTTCCCTGCACACACTTACTCTCTCCTCTCCCTTCCCCCTCTCCCCCTGAGCCGCTTCTTCCTCGCACACATTGACTGCTGCACACACTAACTGCCGCCCCCTCGCCCCTCCCACACACCCACCCAATCAGAAGCGGCGGTGATGGGCACCCGCGGCGTGCAGCGCTGCCTGGAGCTCTTCCTGGCGGCCCCCTTCAACAACGTGCTGCACCGGCATGTGGCGGTGCTGCTGGGCGCGCTGGGGGGCTCCCGGGGCTCGCCCGCTTCCTGCTGGAGGACTGCCGCCTGCTGGGGTGGCTTGTGGAGGCGCCGCTGGAGGTGAATGGGCGGGTGTGGGGCAGCATCTGAGTTGTGTATCGATTGCTGCAAGTGATGAGATGAGTCCCAGGGAAGGGGGCCGTGGTGATCATGACTCTTTCAACCGGTTGCTACACGCACTCAGAACGAGGGAGGCCTGGCCGCAGCAGCATCGGTTTGCATTGTTTCCGCGACAGGCAGCCGTGGCTGCTGCTGCCCTCTCGGGCACCTGTGGTGCCGCCCTCGTGACGGCGCCCTGGCCAGCAGGGTGGTGGCGGATTCGTCCTCCACTCGTTCTCTCAGCACAGCGGCGGGGGAGGCAGTTGTCTTCTCACACCGCCGCCGGCTCCACCGCCCCCCCCCCCCCACCCCCCACCCCACACAGATCACGCCGCCCCGTCGGCCTGACGGCGGCGACGCGCGCGCGCGGCGGCCGCTGCGCGCGGGCTATGCGGGGCACATCACCCAAGTATGCAACCGCTTGTTACAACTGGCTGCAGAGGGCCACCCGCAGGTGGGGGAAGGGGGTGGCTGGCCGCCGCCGCTGTGCAGGGACCCCAGGGTCCTTCTTTTGCTCGTGCGTGAGCTTTCGAGTTTGCAGGGCGAATTGTGCCTGGCATGCCCTGCGCCCCGCCCAGCCGCCCAGCCCCTGGGATCTTGCAGCACTGCCAGCACCCGCACACCCCGCTCGCTTGCCGACCCATGGCCTCTGCATCTTGGCGCTACTGTGTGCCACCCCCACCCCACCTTCTCACCCCACCAACACACCAACACACACACACACATGCATCCATCTGCCCCTCCTCCCTGTCCTGTCAGCTGCGCGCCGCCATGGATGCCGACCCGGCGTGGCAGACGTACGTGCACGAGCAGCTGCAGCCCCGCAACGCCCGCGAGGACGTCAACGCCTGGCAGTGCGGTCGGCCCACAGCGCATGAGCCAGGTGGGGTTGGGGGGTGGAGGTGGGGAGGGAAGGGTCCGTGCTGTGGCTGTCAGACAGCCAGGCAGCGCACGCCTGCCGAGCGACGTCCCCGCGAGGTTGGCTTGCGGAGTGGGTGGTGCGAGTGGGGTGCTCTCGACCCTGCCTGCGTTGCTTCAGCCACCGCATGCCTGCTGGCACCCTCGCACCACCCGCCTCCAGCCGCGCCTCCCCCTCATTGCATCCCCCGCAACACACCCACACACCCAGCCAACTTAACCAAACACCCGCTCTCACGCTGCAGTGACCGACCCCGAGGGCGAGCTGTTCCAGGCTGAGCTGGACTTTGGGGCGGGGGAGGGGGAGGCCTTCACGCGGGACGTGTACCAGCGGTGCGCCGCTGCTGTACCGCCCTGTATCGCCGCTGCACCGCGGCGCCGCCCAGCCCCCGCACCCAGGAGCTGCCGCCGGGAGGGCCTGTCGTCCACAGCAGCAACCCTCCCGGAGCCCTCGCTCCTCTCGCACCCACCCACCCGCATGCTGCTGCTGTCCTTGCCTGCGCCCCCAGGTACGGCGTCTTCTCCTCGCACGAAGAGGAGGAGGTGGACGCCGAGCAGCCGCAGTGGGCGCTGGAGCTGGCCAGCGCAGCGAGCGCGGCAGGGGCGGCGCCGCCTGGCGGCGGCGGCGGCGCCGCCGCCGCCGCGCCGCCGCCCGGCAAGCTGCCTGTGCCGGGGCGGACGGGCCGCAGCCCTTCCCCGTCTACGACTCCTCCTCATCCTCTGGCAGCAGCAGCGGGGAGGAGAGCGACGAGGAGAACGTGCCGCGGCGGGGAGGTGAGCGCGTGCGGCGGCGCTGCCCGCCGGCCGCCGCCTGGCAGCCAGCCGCTGCCTGCCGCCGTTGGTGCCGCCCGGCGCTGGGCTGGGTCCGCCTGGCCGCCGCACTGATGCCCCCACACAAGCCTCAGCACACACACGCACACCCTGCCACCCGCCCGCAGGCTCCAGCAGTAACAGCGAGGAGGGTGAGGTGAGCGTGACGCCTGCCCCAGAGGCTGACGGCGGCGCGGTGGCGGCGCAGGGCAGCGGTGGCGGCGCCCCGCGCGCCTGCCGCTGGGCAGCGACGATGCTGACATGGCGGACGACGCCGTGATGCTCGAGTATGATGCTGCCGAGCAGCTGGTGTCCCTGGGGCAGCTGTCCCTGGAGGAGCGCGGCGGCGGCGGCGACAACGACGACGACGGCGGCGCCGCGGGCACGGCGCGGCGGCGGCGGCAGACGCGCACGGCGAGCAGCGCGGTGGCGACGCAGGGGAGCCGCTGGAGGGCGATGCGGCGGCGCCAGCGGGGATGGCTCCCCAAAAAATGCGGACGAGCCGGCGGGCTCGCCTCTCAAGGGCGGCGCGGGGCAGCGGGGGCGACGCGGCACGCGAGCGCCCTGCCGCCGCGGTGGGCACTTGAGCCTGCTCCCTGCGTGCCGCGCATCCCCGGCTGCAGGCATCTGACTCTTCCTCAACGTTGTGTAACAGAACTGGCAGAGGTTGGCAACATGGCATGAAGCAGGGACAAGCAGAGAAAGAGCAAGAAGACCAGTAGCACTGCCTTATGAGATACAAGTTTGGTCAGCATGGCAAGTGTTGAGTGCAGCCCCCGGTCTCCGCAGAGGGCAGCCGTGCAGCGGGCCGGCCGGCGGTGCGGCCGCAGGCTGGCCGCGGCAACGAGCCCGCTCAGCTTCCCAGCCCATGTGAGCGAGCAGGCGCTTCACGGGGCGCGGCCGTGCACTGCGGCAGGCCGAACAGCGCGACGTCGTGCGAATAGTACGCCCGCAGTGCATCGAAGCAGGCGCCGTGCGGGCCAAGGTAGTACTGCGCCTCGTTGCAGTAACTCTCGGGCGCCTCCAGCCAGGCGGGAGGCTCCTTGGCGGCGCCGCCGTCGGACGCCATCCGCCGCGCGCTGCGGGGGGGGAGGGGCAGGCAGGGCTGCTGAGGCCACCCAAGCTGCTGCATGCCCGTGGCACCGTGCAGTGCAAGTGATTGTCCGCTGAGCAACGCCCTGCTCAGTCGCCGAGCGCCGCGCTGCTGCCACTGCAGGGGCAGCCAGCGGCGGTCCCCAGCCGTGCACGAGCTGCGCAGTGGCACCGGTGCAGCCCACAAGCACCAACAAGAAGACCTCCTGCTGCTGCAAGCCCTGCACCTGGCCGCCGCTACGCTCGCAACAGGGTCGGTGACCAGGCCGCCCGACACGCCACATGCAGGCCATTCACGTTGGTCAGCTTTGCCAGCAGCGCCTCGACGTCCAGGGGCGGCGCCTCGCCGCTGCGCCGCCCGTCCATCTGCTGCAGCACCTGCACGGCGGCAACAGCCCGCGATGGCGGCAACAGAAGGCTGTTGGTCGCATGCCACCGCCGGCACCCGCGCGCCACGACAGCAAGCGGTGCGTGCGCAAGCCTGCTCGATAGCCGCTGGTTCTGCTGCCCCAGCAGCAGAGGGGTGCTGCTCCCGTGCGCGCACACACGGCTGCATTCCCCTTCATGCACATTTAACAACCCCCCGCGTACAACTCGCGGACCCCCGCCGCACCCCCCCCCCCGCACCCACCTCCCGCATGTCCTCCTGCATGTGCTCCATGCGCACGACGTAGTCGGCCGCCCCTCCCCCCTCCGTCACCAGGCAGGGAGCCTGAGGGATGAGGTGGTGCATCGCAAAGCCCTCCCCCTGCTGCCTGCGGGCGGCAGCGGGGCGTGGGCGGGGCGGCTCCAGTGGGCGGGGAGGCGGGAGCGTGGCGGCGGCGATAGCGCGCGCTCGGGCATGGGGGAGCTCGGCAGCGGTTCAGCCGAGGTTTCAGGAGCGCAGCAGCACTGCAGCCGGCCAAACCTTGAACGCACACGCAAAACAGATACCTCCCGGCAACGGTCCCAGGCCAGCCCCAGCGCCATCACGCAGAGCCGCTCCCGGCACCCCTCAGCAACCATCCCCCTTAAACCCCCTCACTTGTGCAGCGTGCACTCGGGGTGGCGGTAGTGCAGGCGTCCCAGGTGGTTGAGGTCGGAGCACACGCGGCTCCAGCCGCCCATCAGGTCGCCGCACTGGCGCCGCGTGTACCGCGCCAGCATGCGGTACGACGACACCGCGCGCTTCCAGGGGTTGCGCACCACCGCAAACACAAAGTAGTCGCGGTACAGGGCCTCGTACTGCTCCTTGCTCGCCAGCGGCTGGGGGCGAGATTGGACGGGGGCAAGAACCGGGGCGGGCACATCTGGTGTGGGTGCAGGTTCTCAGGTGGCGCCTCCCAGGTCCCACCCTGCTGGCACGGATCGCGCTGTGCACTGCGCCTGCGGCTGGCGCATGTGCGATGGGTGCCGCCCCCACGCCCCGCTACGGCTGCCTCGCTGGAGCACAGGAACATCCACAGTGCCGGCCCGCTTCCCTCCCACATGTGAGGCTCAGGCACGTGCAGCGGGATTTGGGACCTGGCGCGGCTCGGCTACCCCCCACCCACTCCCCACCCCCCCACCCCCCGCGCATCCCACCCACCCACACAGAACACACCTTGAGCGGCTCGAAGCAGGTGGCCTTGTCGCCGCCGCCGCCGCCGCAGGTGCCCAGCAGCGTGAGCAGGCTGGTGCTGCCGGTCTTGGGGGCCTTGAGGTACATCGTGCGGTACGCATGATTGACCAGGATGCGGCAGTACGGGAACAGCGGCGGCGCGCGGGCCACGCGAGCTGCGGCCGGGGAGGGAGGGCCAGGGTGCAGGGGTGGGTGGGTGGGTAAACATGGGGAGTTGCAGCGGCAGGCAGCAGTCCGGCAGCGTTGCGCCTCATGTTGAAAGACACAGCGACACTGTTGAAGGACCTACGACAACCAGCTGACACCCAACAGGCTTGCCATAGCCCTCTGGCTTGCCAGAGGGCATGGCACCGCGGAGGCAAACAGAATAAAGCAGAGAGCTCCCACGAAGCGAACAGGAAAACGTAGAAAGCGCCCTCTCGGAAGAACCTGCCCCTGTCGCAAGGCTGTTGGGCGCAGCAGCAACACACACCTGGCTGGCCATTTACTAGGGCTTCCTGTGTCAGGAGGGTGAGGTTGCCAGAGTCGCGCCATCGGAAGTACGTCTGGTGCCGCGCCGCCGTTTGAGGGCCATCCAGGTGCCGCATCGGCAGCACACCCGCCTTCTTCACCCAGCCGTGGACGGGCGGCGGCATGCTGGTGGCCTCTGCTATGCAGGCTGCACGTCCCTCCAGCTTTGGCTGGTCTAGATCCTCTTCGCTGCCCAAGCCATCGCTGCCGCTGCTGCTGCTGCTGGACGCGTGCGCGTCCGCCGTGACGCCTGCGCCACCGTGGAGCTGCGCGTCTGCTGCTGCCGTGCTTGCGGTGACCCCTCGAGCGCCTCCAGAGCTGCGAGGGTCTGCAGAGCTGCTACCCGTCGCGCCTAAGCCACCACTCCGACTCCCCGGTAGCAAGTCGCCCTCCACCAGCCCCCTCCCTCGTCTTTCAATGCTAATGTGCGGCTGACGCGTAATCAAGAATGCCAATGCCACAGCAGAGAGCATGGTCAGCGCCCAGCGCAACCGGCCGGCACTTCGCGACCTGTTCGGCAGCTTTGGGGGCGGCATTTTGAGCACAGTTGCATTTCAAATCAACATTTCAAGACATTTTCAGGCTCCGCCGCCCTGTCCGATCAGGTACTCGCAGCTTGGAGGCACTTGAAAGCACCAAGCAGTACGCCGCCTGGCGGCTGTACAATGGCGACACTTGGTGGCTGGGGCCACCTTTCTGGAGCATGTTCCGTTCTCGCTGGTTAAACCATCAGAAGCTGAGCGATTGTTGCAAGGCATGCTGCTGTTGTGTTTGCGATAGCAATCAGTTGAGAACAGTTGTGCATGTCACCTCCGTCGCCAGGCATGGAATGCAGCACAACTGGTGGGAACCAATGTGAAATCGATTGCATGATATGTGAATGACGCAACAAAATGAAGGTGGGATGAAAGGAGCAGAGCAGGCGGCAGCAGCCTGGGTTAGGAGCTGAGGGGCTGGCCTTCCGATGGGACGTGTCGTTTGGAGCATGTAGTATACATTGCTTGTGTTGTGGCGGCCCGGGCTGTGTGGGCATGCCGATCGCAGCTTCACGTGCTGGCCCCGGCGTTGAGCTGCTCGATAAAGGAGCGCACAAAGGCGTGCTGCTCGTCGGTCTCTGGGGAGCGGCGGCCGCCTGCGCGGGCAAGGCAGGAGCATGCGTCGTCAGCTCACACGGCTGCCAGCCCACCAGCCCAGCAGCAACGGAGGCAAGCAGCCGTAACAGCCTGGGCCAGGCTGGACGACGGCGCGCGCTTGCTCGCTCACCGTCCTTGCGCGTGTCGAAGGAACGCTGCACGCGCTCCAGCGCCTCCTCGGCGCCCAGCCCGTACAGCTGAGCGAGCAGGCAGGCGCCCACCAGGCCCGCGCGCCCGCGCCCGCCCCAGCAGTGCACGTACAGGCACTCGCCGGCGTCCAGCCGCTGCTGCAGCTCGCCCAGCAGCTGCTGCAGCCTGCGGGAAAGGGGAGGCGGCAATGGTTGGCATCATACACATGGCATCATACAAATCTGTGGCCCCAAAAACTGGAGGCGCGTGCCACTCCACCACATGCTGACGCAGGCGAGAGTGGCTGCTCTCAACCAGGCCGGGCCTACAGGAAACTGCCAGCGCCTGCTGCCGCCAACTCACTGCTCCGGCTGCGGCAGGCCCAGGTCCACGATGGGGCAGTGCGCAAAGTCAAGCTCGATGCGACGGCGCTGCTGCCACGCGGCCGGGCGGCGGCGCGGCGGCAGGAACCGGTCCAGCTCGGGCGTGCGCAGCGCGGAGACCTCCTCGATGGAGGGCGGCGGGGACATGGCGGTGGCCAGCAGGGTGGCGGGGGCGCGGTACGGCACAAAGCCGTCCACGCCGCCGATGCGCATGGCGGCCTGCTCCGGGATCTCTGCCTGACAGGGGGAGAAAGGAAGAAAGAACGAATGCTGGGGGCAGGTGTGCGGCTAATGCTGTGGGCAGCGCTTGCAGGTTGGGTTCAGGTGCCAAATGGCAGTCAGAGCGGCAGGCAAGAAGCGGCTTGCGGGCAGGCAGGCAGGCAGCACCTGCAGGCAGACAAAGGTGGTGACGCCCGCGGCCAGAAGGCGGCGCAGCTGCTCCTCTCCCACGTCGCGCGAGCGGCAGCGGCTGGGCTCCACAAAGGGGTAGCGGCCCAGCATGACGCGCCCGGGATCAGCCAGTTGGAAAAGTCGGCAAGGCGCAGGCCGCCTCATAGCTGGCTGCAGAATGGGGAGACCAAGAAGGCAAAGAAACATGGAGGATCCACGAGATGAAGCCTGAGTTGGTCAAGCGACGGGCGCTGCTGGGCGCATGGCGGGGAGCGGCACACGTCGAACTGGCAGCAGCTAGTGCGGGGCTCACCATCGAGCGGCGGAAGCTCTGGCAGGGGTGCGGCCAATGCCGTGGCTGCTGCCGCGGGAGGCGCCTCAGTCATGGCAGCAGCCTGGCAGAAGCTGCGCCGCCGCTGCCTGCACTGAGTGCTGGTGTGTGCAGAGGGTGCCGCACTGAGGGACACGGCGGCGCACCCCCTGCTGTGGTTGGGGCGGCTGTGCACGAGGGAGCGGGTGCTAAGAGCAGCCGCAAATGCTGTGGTGGCTGCCATTTGGACTTGAGTGCTACAGAAAGGCGGCGACCCGCGGAGGTCGATCTCCGCTTTCAGCTGCCCAGGGCTTGCAGTGTGAACCCTATTGAGTGCAGGTAAACGGCACCATAACACGATGTAAACGAGCCCCGTCGCAGTTGGTGAACATCAAGATGGGGGAGCAGGTTTTTCCCAGGCTCTGCCACGCTGGGAAATCCTCCGCCGGCTTCTTGCCCAGGCGCTGGATCGCTCATTTGGACTTTCTCCTCCTCTCCACGCACTCTAAACGGAGCCAAATCCAGCCAGCATGCAGTCGCTCGCTTTCAAGAGCTCCGTGGCGGTCGTGAGGAGTGAGTCTGGCGCTTATCCAGCGGCCGAGGCTCAACCCGTGCGCATTGGGGGATGTAAAGAATCATCAGGGGGCAGGGCTCGCCGTTTCGCCTGCCGGCCCAAGCAGTAGCCTACCCCACCCTCATTTGCAGGCCAGAGGCCCCGCACGGTGTCCGTGCGCGCCGAGGAGGCGGCCGCTGCAGCCCCGCTCCGGCAGCAGCCCCCAAGCCCCAGATCGGCCCTAAGCGCGGCAGCAAGGTGAGGAGGTGCTGGGCAAGGGTGAGGTGGCGGCAGCCCAGAGCGGCGGCGGCTAGTGGGCTAGCCTTTGCTTTGAGCAAAGGACTAACTTGCAGTTTGATTGCTTTCTACTCGGCAGCAGCTGTGAAACGCACTTGGGCTAGCCAATCACCACGTCTTGGTTCGGCCACACCCGACAGACAGCCGCTGCTCTGCTCCCGCCCCGTCTCTCTTGATCCCTTGCAGGTGCGCGTCCTGCGCCCGAGTCCTACTGGTGAGTGCAGAGCAGCTGCGGAGTTTGCATAAACCGGGGGGCTTGGGTAACGCGCAGCTGTTTTTGGATGCCGAGGGACCAGCCTGTGAGTGGCCAGCCCGTCTCGGCGTGCCGCAGGTACCGCGAGGTCGGCAAGGTCGTGTCTGTGGACCAGAGCGGCATCCGCTACCCCGTGGTGGTTCGCTTCGACAAGGTGGGCAGCGCGGCGGGCATGCATGCCGGGAGGCAACAACACCGCTGCTCCGAGTTGCCAAATTGCCCTGCCCACCTCCTACGCTGCTCAATCAACCACCTTTCCACCTTGCTTACGCGCAGGTCAACTACGCGGGTGAGGATTGGTTGCGGGTGGATTTGCAGCTGCGGGAGCAGCCCAGTCAAGGATTGGGGGCGGGGTGTGCGACTGCGTTTGTGCAAGGGCAGCGGCGCGGCATCTGGCTACATGGGATGGGTTGTGGTGCTGATCCTGGCATGCAACCCCAGCTGCCTGCCGATGCCTTAGCCACGGGCAAGGCCCCACCCGCACCAGCTGGCAGTGGATGCGCTGCCGCACGCTCTGCTGCTGCCTTTCCAGCCTTTCAGCACCTTGTTCACCTTGACCTGCTTCTGCCCCTTCCCACCCTGAAACACGCAGGAACGAGCACCAACAACTATGCCCGTGAGTGATCTTTGTACACGAACCACCTGCCTTGCCGCTTGTTGCCCCGTTGCCGCCTCCTGCCAGGCTGGCATGGACGAGCATTGGCGCCGACACCTTGTCCCACCCTTTCCACCATGCAGTCGACGAGGTGGAGGAGCTCAAGTGAACAAGAGGATGAGGCCAAGACCGACTTGGCGCGTTTTGCTTGTGGATGCGCAGCCACTCCCGAGTAATGGCGCTTGTCCCCCGGCCATCGGCCAACCTGAGAAGAACAACCCACCGTCTCTTTGTCGTGTACACCTAGAATGTAACCAGCCTTACAGAATGCTGGCGGAGCTGCAAGCCTCCACAACCGCAGAGAGCTGCAATAGAGCGCTGTCCTGCAGCTAGACAAGACACCGCCCTGGCACGCAGCCCGCCTGCCGCAAGACCACACGGATTGCCCCGGAGGCAACAACACCATGCTGCCGCCTCCCATGCTTTGGTTAGCAGCGGCTGCGGCAGTGAGCCGTCTGCAGTGCAATGCAGCGACATTCAGCCCTGTCCCAAGCGAGGGTGGATGTGCCGGCATGCTGCTGCCGATATCTCTCTTGCAAGCACATTGATTGCTTGTCACAACACAGCACTCAAGGCAGCTTTTGCGCAGCCAACCGTCGCACGCAGCGAGCAAACAGCCTGAGCCACGTTTTGCCAGACTTGCTGCCCCCGCGCCGCTGCTACTGCCCGTTCTGCGGCTGCTGATGCCCGTTCTGCGGCTGCTGGTGCCCGTTCTCTTGCTGCTGCGCGCCGTTCCCTCCGTCTCCGCCTCCGCCTCCCACCACAGCGGCGGCGAGGAGGGCAGCCGCGCGGTGAGCACCTCGCATCCGTCGGGGTGATGACCAGGGTGTGCTCAAACTGGGCCGAGCGACGGCCGTCCTCGGTGACCGAGGTCCAGCCGTCGGGCCAGGTCTTCTCGCGGTGGGTGCCCTGGTTAATCATGGGCTCTGCGGGTGGGTGTGGGTGTGGGTGGTGGTGGGGGGGGGGTTGGGGGGGGTATCACAGGCAGCTCAGGCAGCCACCGAAGCGTTCACGATAAAGCACCAAGGCAGGCAACCGCAACAGCAGCCCGCCCACCTATAGTGAACACCTCCCCCACTTTCATGGTGCCCTTGGCCTTGTTCTTTGCGTAGTGCGGCACGTTGGGGGCGCAGTGGAAGAGGTCGCCAATGCCGTGGCCGCAGTACGCACGCACCACGCTCAGGCTGGGGTGGAGGAGGGATGCATGCGCATGCGTGAGAGGCGGAGCTTCAGCTGAACTGTGCGCAAGCTAACATCAGCAGTCACCCGTGCAAAGGGAGGTCACGGAATCCCCCAGCCTTCTGTGAAACCCGGCGGGTGCTGCAGCGAAGGCCCATGCTTGCGCAACTGCTCGTCTGCCACAGGCTGAAAGCCTGAGCCGCGCGGCGGCAGCCGGCACACACCACCCTCACACCACCAGTTTCAAAGGCATGCCAGCGCACCCGTGCGCCTTGGCCAGCTTGGAGATGACTTCCCGATCTCGCGGTACGGCACGCCCGGCTTGCAGATGGCGATAGCCTTGTGTAGGCACTGCGAGGGGAGGGCAGCAGCGCAGCCCGCTCATCAACCGCAGGGCCCTGCCAGCAAGATAGAACGCTGCGCATGGCGGCAAGCATGGGCATGGAGGCACGCAGGCTCAGCGCAGCACAGCATGGCTAGCGCAGCACAGAGCAGCGCAGCGGTGCCGCACGTCGTGAGTGACCCGGAGCAGCTTCTTGGACTCCTCATCCACCTCCCCCACCACAAACGTCTCGTTGAGGTCGCCTGCAGTGCACGAAGTACAACCCAGGCGATGCAGGTCGCAAAGAACAGCAGGAGAGGTTGAAGCACGGGCAAGCGGGTCGGCGCCATTGCAGCGGCGGCCACACGCGGCCTTGGCTCTGCGCGCTACCCAGCCGGCATGGCCCACACAGCAGCCAGCGCGGCTTGTACAGGTAGTTGTACCGCTGTGTCCCGCCCACCATGGTACCCCTTGTAGTACACCGACACGTCGACGTTGACGATGTCGCCCTCCTCGAGCGGGCGGCGGTCGGGGATGCCGTGGCAGATGACCTCGTTGATGGAGGTGCAGACGGACCTGAAGCATTGCAGGCGGTGCGGCCGCACGCAAGTCAGTTGCTGACCACTCAGCCGCCTTCCGATGCTTGGGACGCACTGTTCCGGTGCTGGGATGGGGTGCAAGGTGAAGCACCGCAGCGGGATCAAGGGACAGATGCTCGAGGGAGCCACGGCTGGGCTGCCTCCCACGACGGGCACGCCAGCGCCTGCACCGCAGCTGGATCAAGACAAGCCGCGGCACCCCCAGCCTCACTTGGGGAAGGTGTAGTAGTTATAGGGGGAGGGTAGGCGCCCGCAGCCAGCGTCGCCTCATGAACCTACAGCAGCGGCGGGGGGCAGCCGTGGCGGCGGAGGCCTGCGGCGTGGGCACGTGCTGGCATGCCCGCAGGGTAGCGGGGGAGGCGTGGAGGGCCCGCTGCACGATTGACGCAGCCGTGCCTTGAAAGCAGCCCCCCATCTGTTACCCACCCAGCGGGGCAGAACGGACAGGGCCGCTGCCCTTGGGCCCACGGCCACCGTGCCAGGGTAGCTGACAACCATGCTGGCAGGCTTGCTGCCCACTCAGGAGAAAAAAAAAAAAAAAAACACCTCTCCTGCAGCACAGGGTGAGGGGAGGAGTTGCAACCGGCAGCAGGGGCTCACGATGCGGTCGATCTCGTCCGTGGTGATGCCCGGCCGCACCGCCGCATGCGCCGCGTCCAGCACCTGGCGCCCGATGCGGCACGCCTCGCGGATGCCGGCTATGTCGCGCTCGCTGCGGATCTTGACTGCGCGTGAGGAGGGCCACGTGTGTATGGGTGGTGAGGACAAAGATAGTCGAGTCAGAGGGAGGGTTGGTGGTGGTGGTGGTGGAAGGGCGGGGGGTTGGGGGTAGGGTGGGAGGAGGCAGGTGCCTCGGAGTGGGAGCAGCGTGTGCATGGGCCGGGTGCTGAGCTGCAGATGCAGGCAGTGAGGTTGCAGATGCAGGCAGTTACGCCGTGGTGTGGGTGCGGACAGCGGCGCAGCTGCCTCCACCGAAGTGAGGGCCGTGCTGGTGCCCAGCAAGCACGGCAGCGCGAGGGCAACATTGACCCTGGTTGCCCCCGCACACCCGCAGTTTGCTGCCGGCTCGCAACCTCTATGGCGGGGTAGCCACTCGCGTAGTAGTCTGGCTTGGGGATGTGGTCAGGAATCTGCGGGGGACAAAGGGGGGATGAGAAAGGTCAGATGGCCCGCCAGCTGGCCGGGTGCGAGCGTCGGTACCGCCCCGCCTGCTGCCTCAGCGCTGCGACAAAATAGCGGCGAGCCTAGGACTTTGACGCTAGGTGGCATCAGGGGTCGTGTGGGGTCTTCCCCTCCCGAGTGAGTGTCCAACTGGCTCCAGCGTCCAGGCCGTTCATCGCCGCTCGCTGCCGCTTTGCCCCCCTCCCCCGCCCCGGCCTCCCGCTGAGATCACTCACATGGCGCATGGGTCCGATGCGCGCCGGCCGCAGGTCCCCCGTCCACTTGAACTCCGGCATGTTCAAGGAGCGCCCCTGGCCTCGCCGCGTGCAGTAGTGCCAGCCCTCACTCGTGCTCGGCTTGTGCAGCTTCTTGTGCTCTGCCCAGGAAGCCTTGAAGCAATCTTGGGAACAGAAGGCTGCCAGGTCGCGCTCCAGGTTCAACTCCAGGCTGTGGAAAAGGGAATCGGTAGAGTGCAGGAAGTGGGTGAAGGGCTGGGCTGAACGACCTCCTTTTGGGTGGCTGGCGGCGGCGGCGGCTCACCAACGTGGGCACTGCAGCTTAGCGGGCTGCCGACACGTTGCGCAGGCGAGCTGCTCCACGTCCTCCTGTTTCTGTTCCTGTACCATGCTGCTGCGGTGACGTCCGACTACTTCAGTTGGCGAATTACATGCAGCCCTGGGGAGCAAGCGACTTGCTTCCAACGGTGCAGTCCACTCTGCGGTGTCTGGCAAGCTGAACAATGCACCCAACGTGTCGAAAGAGCCCCTCCTGCCTCGCCAGGCTGTCATGCTGTGCGTGGCATGGTTTCTGGGCGCCTCCTCCTGCATCGACCCTGCATATAGACTGGTCCTGGATTCTTGTGTGGTCGATCCGTAACCTTTATAAGTCTGCTGCAGGGAGGGGCAGAGGCAGGGGCAGGCCCGAGGCAGAGGCTCGACTGCCCCCACGCCAAATGACGGCACTCCCTTCCCCACGAGCAAACGGCGCTGGCGTGTGTATCTTTGGACTCTGTGCCGGACCGCCCCTACCGTGAGCAGCAGCAGATAACTGCTATATGTTACAGCACAGCTGCAACTGCTGGTATCTGCAGCAGCGAGCGGCATCATGCAGCTCCGCAGTACAGTAGTACGCAGCATCGGCGGTTCGAAGGCGGCTGCCGCTACTGGCCCGCTGTTCTGTGCGGTCTTATTCCGATCTGCTGCCTAGACAGCCAACCTCTCCTTTCTTTCGTCGTCATGAAAGCCTGTCTGTCATGATCTCCAATGCAACCGTGGCATTGTACCGATTCCGTCATGCGCCCGCCACAATGTAACATGGGCAGGGCACCGACACTTGGCCGGACTGCCCCTGTGGTAGCCATCCTTACCAAGCCGGCGGAGGTGCAAGCCTCCTCGACCGCAATGCGCTGCAATAGAGCGCTGTCCTGCAGCTAGACAAGACATCGCCCTGGCACGCAGCCCGCCTGCTGCAAGACCACACGGATTGCCCCAAAGGCAACAAAACCATGCTGCCGCCTCCCATGCTTCGGTCAGCAGCGGCTGCGGCTGTCTGAAATGCATGCAGCGGCATTGAGCGGGTACTCTATGGGCAGCCACTTCAGCCCTGTGCCAAGCGAGCAAGGAACATGTGGGTGTGCTCGCCGGCAGCTGCCCAGATCTCTCTTGCAAGCACATTGATTGCTTGTCACAATACAGCACTCAAGGCAGCTTCCGCGCAGCCAACTGTCGCATGCAGCGAGCAAACAGCCTGAGCCACGTTTTGCCAGACTGGCTGCCGCCCCGCTGCTACTGCCCGTTCTGCGGCTGCTGATGCCCGTTCTCTTGCTGCTCCTGTGCAGGCCCCTCCGTCTCCGCCTCCGCCTCCCACCACAACGGCGGCGAGGAGGGCAGCCGCGCGGTGAGCACCTCGCACCCGTCGGGGTGATGACCAGGGTGTGCTCAAACTGGGCCGAGCGACGGCCGTCCTCGGTGACCGAGGTCCAGCCATCGGGCCAGATCTTCTCGCGGTGGGTGCCCTGGTTGATCATGGGCTCTGCGGGTGTGTGTGGGTGGTGGTGTGTGTGTGTGGGGGGGGGGGGGGGGGGGGGGACAAGGGTTCAAAGGTAAGCAGCAGGAAGTGGGTGGGGAGGGGCGGGGGTGACGGGGTGGGTGTCGTCGGCTGGCCAGGGCAGCGGCTGGCCGGGCTGGTGTGTTGATATGGCGGATTTGGTGGCTTGCATCAAGCGGGCAGCGTGTTGACCAGCAGCTCAGCAGGGCACAGCAACCGTGCAGAAGGGGCCGCTGACTGCCACCCCTGCATTCACGACGAAGCACCAAGGCAGCCCACCCCGGCAGCAGCCCCCCACCTATGGTGAACACCTCCCCCACTTTCATGGTGCCCTTGGCCTTGTTCTTTGCGTAGTGCAACACGTCGGGGGCGCAGTGGAAGAGGTCGCCGATGCCGTGGCCGCAGTACGCACGCACCACGCTCAGGCTGGGGTGGAGGAGGGATGCATGTGCATGAGAGGCGGAGCTTCAGCTGCCCTGTGTGCGAGCTAACATCAGCAGTCACCCGTGCAAAGGGAGGTTACAACATCCCCCGTGCCCCAGCCCTGCTGCGGAACACAGCGGTTGTTGCCGCAAAGGCCCATGCTTGCGCAACTGGTCCTCTGCCGCAGGCTCAAAGCCTGAGCTGCGCGGCGGCAGCCAGCACACACCACTCTCACACCACCAGTTGCAAAGGCATGCCAGCGCACCCGTGCGCCTTGGCCAGCTTGGAGATGACTTCCCGATCTCGCGGTACGGCACGCCCGGCTTGCAGATGGCGATGGCGTTGTGAAGGCACTGCGAGGGGAGGGCAGCAGCGCAGCCCGCTCATCAATCGCACAGCCCTGCCAGCAAGATAGAACGCTGCGCATGGCGGCAAGCATGGGCATGGAGGCACGCAGGCTCAGCGCAGGACAGCAAGCGCAGCGCAGCGCAGCGCCAGCGGTGCCGCACGTCGTGAGTGACCCGAAGCAGCTTCTTGGACTCCTCGTCCACTTCCCCCACCACAAACGTCTCGTTGAGGTCGCCTGCAGCGCACGCAGTACAACCCAGGCAATACAGGTTGCAAAGCGCAGCAGGAGAGCTGCAGCACGGGCAAAGGGGTGGCGCCATTGCAGCGGCGGCCACACGTGGCCTTGGCTGCGCGCTCCGCAGCTGGCACGGCCTGCACAGCAGCCAGCGCGGTTTGTACAGGTAGCTGCACCGCTGTGTCCCGCCCACCATGGTACCCCTTGTAGTACACCGACACGTCGACGTTGACGATGTCGCCCTCCTCGAGCGGGCGGCGGTCGGGGATACCGTGGCAGATGACCTCGTTGATGGAGATGCAGCAGGACCTGCAGCATTGCGGGCGGTGCAGCCGCACGCAAGTCGGTTGCTGACCACTCAGCCGCCTACCGATGCTTGGGACGCGCTGTTCCGGTGCTGGGATGGCGTGCAAGGTGAAGCACCGCAACGGGATCAAGGGACAAGGGACAGATGCTCGAGGGAGCCACGGCTTGGCGCATTCCAGGACGGGCACGCCAGCGCCTGCACTGCCGCTGGATCAAGACAAACCGTGGCACCCCCAGCCTCACTTGGGAAAGGTGTAGTAATTATAGGGGAGGGGTAGGCGCCCGCAGCCAGCGTCGCCTCATGAACCTACACAGCGGCGGGGGGGCAGCCGTGGCAGCGGAGGCCTGCGGCGTGGGCACGTGCTGGCATGCCCGCGGGCAGCGGGGGAGGCGTGGAGGGCCCGCCGCACGATTGGCGTAGCCGTGCCGTGAAAGCAGCCCACCCCCAGCTGTCACCCACCCAGCGGGGCAGATCGGACAGGGCCGCTGCCATTGGGCCCATCGCCACCATGCCAGGTAGCTGACAATGATGCTGGCAGGCTGGCTGTTCATTCAAGAAAGAACCTCTCCTGCAGCACAGGGTGAGGGGAGGAGTTGCAACCGGCAGCAGGGGCTCACAATGCGGTCGATCTCGTCCGTGGTGATGCCCGGCCGCACCGCCGCGTGCGCCGCGTCCAGCACCTGGCGCCCGATGAGGCACGCCTCGCGGATGCCGGCTATGTCGCGCTCGCTGTGGATCTTGGCTGCGCGGGAGGGGGGCCCAGGGTGTGTGGGTGGTGAGGATGTTCGGGTGAGAGGGAGGGGTGGTGGTGGTGGTGGTGGAAGGGCGGTGGTTGGGGGTGGGGTGGGAGGAGGCAGATGCGTCTGAGTGGGAGCAGCGTGTGCATGGGCCGGGTGCCGAGCTGCAGATGCAGGCAGCGATGTTGCAGATGCAGGCAGTGATGCCGTGGTGTGGGTGCGGACAGCGGCGCAGCTCCCTCCACCGAAGAGCGGCCGCACTGGAACCCAGCGTGGCAGCGCCGTTGCAACACCAACCCTGACCGTCCTCTGCACACCCGTAATCTGCTGCCGGCTCGCAATCTCTATGGCGGGGTAGCCAATCGAGTAGTAGTCTGGCTTGGGGATGTGGTCAGGAATCTGCGGGGGAACGGGGGCCCGTGTGCGCGCGCGCGCGGGGCAATGAGAAAGGTCAGAGGACCCGCCAGCTGGGCGGGTGCGAGCTACAAGACCACCCGGCCTGCTGCCTGGGTGCTGCGGCAGCGACAGCTGCGAGCCTGGGCCTTTGACGATAGGTGGCAGCAGGGATCGTGCGAGGTGTTCTCACCTGCTCCAGCCTTTCATCACCGCTCGCTGCCGCTAGCCCCCACGGCCACGCCCCAACCCCGGCCTCCCGCTGAGATCACTCACATGGCGCATGGGTCCGATGCGCGCCGGCCGCAGGTCCCCGTCCACTTGAACTCCGGTATGTTCAAGGAGCGCCCCTGGCCACGCCGCGTGCAGTAGTGCCAGCCCTCACTCGTGCTCGGCTTGTGCAGCTTCTTGTGCTCTGCCCAGGAAGCCTTGAAGCAATCTTGGGAACAGAAGGCTGCCAGGTCGCGCTCCAGGTTCAACTCTAGGCTGCGGAAAAGGGATTCGGTAATGTGGAGGAAGTGGAGGAAGGGCTGGGCTGAACGACCTCCTTTTGGGTGGCTGGCGGCAGCGGCGGCTTACCAACGTGGGCACTGCAGCTTGGCAGGCTGCCGACACGTCGCGCAGGCGAGCTGCTCCACGCCCTCCTGTTTCTGTTCCTGCACCATGCTGCTGCGGTGACGTATGACTGCTTCTAGTTGGCGAATGCCATGCAGCCCTGGGGAGCAACGACTTGCTTCCAACGGTGCAGTCCACTCTGCGGTGTCTGGCAAGCTGAACAATGCACCCAACGTGTCGAAGGAGCCCCTCCTGCCTCGCCAGGCTGTCATGCTGTGCGTGGCATGGTTTCTGGGCGCCTCCTCCTGCATCGACCCTGCATATAGGCTGGTCCTGGCTTCTTGTGTGGTCGATCCATAGTCTAAACAACTCACACCCTATATTTTTCTGCCCTCGGTGACGCCTGAAGTGCCCTAGCCGTGAATCAAAGGCGTCTCGATCGCTGATCTGTGACCGAGTCGTGGTTACCAGGATCTTGATCAAAGTTCGGAGGCATGCAGCTCTGCTTCACTGCCCGGACGGGCCTCCCCACACGCTCTTCGAGCCGACCTGTGCGGCAGCAGCAGCCCCGCCGCGCCCTGCTTGTGCGCTCGGTTCTGGACATCCCCAAGCAGACCTCTGGCGAAAGCAACGGCGCCACCAAGCTGGACGTGACCGCACTGGAATCGGACATTGAGCACGAGCTCAAATATCGTCTGGCTGCCAAGACCACCGACGATGAGAAGCTCTATCAGTCAGGTGAGAGCTTCTCAGATTGGGGCGGCGGCCCCAGACGTCACGGCCAGCAAGTTCACCAACTCCGCCTTGCGGCCACCGCTGCCTTGGTGCCTGCTGCCAACCGCCACGCCCCTGCCCTCTCTGCTTCTCACAGTGGCCTGGAGCGTGCACAACCGCCTTGTGGATGCCTTTGACAAAACTCAGGCATACTGGAAGTGAGCAGCAGTGTCAGCGGCAATGCGCAGCGGGCGTCCGTTGCGGATGATTCTGGCAATCCGTTTGAACTGCTGTGCGGTGTTTTGGCAGCTGCTGCTGCTGAGCCTTGCCATCAGCACACCCAACCCAGCACAGCTTGCTCTTTCAGCCTTTAGCTGTGCATTCCCCAGCTGCAGCCTGCCGCAAGAATGGCAAAGTGTGCGGGCTTGCACTGCGCTCCCAACCGCCGCTTGATGCCAACCGCCCGCTGCTGCCACGCCCTGCGCCCCCTCCGCCCCCTGCTTGTTTGCCCGCAGGGAGACGGACCCCAAGCACGTCTACTACCTGTCTGCAGAGTTCCTGATGGGCCGCACGCTGACCAACGCTGTGAACAACTTGGGCCTGAAGGGCGAATATGCTGAGGTGGGTGCTGCTCCCCTGCCACACTTCAGCTTGTGGGTGCTGCGCTCTCGCCCGCAGCCGATGGCACCGCGCCGCAGGAGCAGCAGCATGCCACTCTGGCGGAAAGGCGCCGATGCCTGGCATGGCAGCCAGCGAGCGGCGGCGGCAGCTGCCATGGCAGCTGCCACGGCTGGTGCCGGGTAGCTGCCGCCGCCCTGCACAGCCCGCGGCTCAGCTGACCAGCCAACGACCTGCTGCCGGCAGGCTTTTCCGGCCATGGGACGGCCGCCAGCTCCTGTTGATGCCATGCCTGTGGAGATGCCAGTGAAGGAGCACGCATGCAGCCCAGGCTGCCGATCCCTCTTGCAGATTTGCCCGCCATGCCCCGCCCTGGCCGTCTCCACCAATGTCTTTCGCTCGTGCTGCAGGCCATCAAGAAGTTCGGCACCAGCCTGGAGGCTGTGGCAGGCGCGGAGTATGACGCCGCGCTGGGCAACGGCGGCCTGGGCCGCCTCGCCGCCTGCTTCCTCGACTCCATTGCCACCCTGGACCTGCCCGGCTGGGGCTACGGCATCCGCTACCGCTACGGCATGTTCAAGCAGGCGGTGCAGGATGGGTTGCAGGTGAAAAAGAGGGGCACCTGCATGGCTGCAGCTGGGGTAAATCGGCGGGGATGGGGGTTGTGGTGGACGCTGCCACGCCTTGTGTATGCAGCAAGGTCCTGATCCTTGGGGCAGATTAGTCGCGGCATTCGCATGGGGCATCGCCCTTGCATCCCCCGGTTTGCCTGCTGCCTGGCAGAGGACCAGCGCAGCCCGCCACCACTGCTTGCCCTGCACCGCGTCCCGCAATGCCCCCATCATTCGTGCGTGCCGCAGGTGGAGCTGCCCGACTACTGGCTGGACTCGGGCAACCCTTGGGAGATCCGCCGCCCCGAGACGCAGTTCAAGTAGGCCGCATCGGGGCCGGGGCGGGCGGGACCCGCGTGCAGCCCGGGATGGCCATCCCCCTTCCCACCCTCATATTCGCTTGTGCCACGACAGCACCCTGCGCTCCGGCTCCCAGCCATCTGCTCCGCCCGCGGTCTTCACTGCCCCGCTTTCTTTCCCGGTGCCTCATCCCTGCAGGGTTGGGTTCTACGGCGAGCTCAAGGACGGCAAGTGGGTGCCCGGCGAGGAGGTGGTGGCCGAGGCCTACGATGTGCCCATCCCTGGCTACGGCACCAAGACTTGCAGGCAAGCCCCTGCTTTCGCGCTCTATTGTTAGCCTGCTGTCGTTCTTTGCGGCAGCAGCGGGGTGTCTGATGCAGAGCGGCGGCAGCACAAGCAGCTGGCAAGAGGCGCAGGAATCCCACAAATCCCGCTCTCTGCACGCGGCCTGTTGCACGCCCGGCTTGCAAACTTCCCGTGATGGTCCATCCCCTCCCTTGCAGCAACCTGCGGCTGTGGGATGCACTGCCCTCCAGCGAGTTTGACCTGACCGCCTTCAACGCCGGAGACTACACCAAGGTGGGCACACTGTGCAGTGGCGCTGGGGGCGCTGGTCACAAGCGCTGCTCTGCATGCCGGCCTGCGCACCGCAGTCTGGACCAGGCAGCGCACCTCGGAGCTGCAGGCGCGGTGGCCCATGGTCACCCCGCCGCCGCCTGCCCGGTGTGCGCCTCCTTCAACCCTTTTGATACCGACCTTCCCTGTGCCGCCCTCCCGCGCCGCTTGCGCAGGCTGTGGAGCAGAAGCGGCGTGCGGACGACATCACTGCAGTGCTTTACCCCAACGACGCGACGGAGGAGGGCAAGGAGCTGCGCCTGAAGCAGCAGTTCTTCTTCGTCTCCGCCTCGCTGCAGGACACCATTGCGCGGTACCTGGTGCGCGCGGCTGCCCGGCGGGGGCGGAGGGCGGGGGCCAGCGGGCATTGGTGCCCTCGGGGCTTCCCTGGCGCGCAGAGCCGGCACGCTTGGTGCATGTGCGACCTCGCCACCGTGGCTGCCGCCTGGTCAGCGCCCCCGCTGGACCAGCCGTGGCTGGCCCCAGCAAGCACCTCAGCCTGCTGCTCTTGACCTCTTCCCCTCCTTCCCCCCCAAAACGGGACACCCTCCCGCAGGAGAAGCACGACGACCTCTCGGGCCTCCCGACAAGGCGTGCTTCCAGATGAACGACACGCACCCCACGATCGCGGTGGCGGAGCTCATGCGCCTGCTGATCGACGAGCACGGCCTGGGCTTTGAGCAGGCCTGGGCCATCACCACCAAATGCGTGGCCTACACCAACCACACGTGAGTCTGGCGGCCTCCACGCCTGGCACCTCGCTGCCCACGCTGCTGCGTGCAAGAGGGGTGGTTGGGGAAGCTGCCCCGCTGGTCCCTCTGGTAGAGAGAGTGATTTGGAAGGACAGGGCCCCTGCCACACCTCGTGGCATGTCGTTTGTTTCAGGGGAGCTAGGGTGCAGGTCAGGTTGCGCCTGGGTGCTCCGTTGCACCTGCCCACCGTGCACATGTTCCCCCTCCACGCGCGTGCCCCCCCCCCACACACACACACACCGCCACCACCTCTGTCTGCGCTCCTGCAGCGTGATGCCGGAGGCGCTGGAGAAGTGGCCTGTGCGTGTGCTGGGCAAGCTGCTGCCCCGCCACATGCAGCTGATTGAGCAGATCAACGACTCCTGGCTGGCCTCCATCAAGGTGCGCTGGTGGTGCACCAGCTTCCTGCTGTGCTGTTGAGACCAGGGGGCTGCGCTGAGGTGGGGAGAAACGCAGACCTGAACCATCCTTGTCTCGGCTTCGGTGCCAGAAGCTGCCTCTGCGAGGGTGGGAGCTTCCCAAGTTGGTTATCGGATGCGTTGCCGTCCGCGCAGGGCCACGTCACCGCCAAGGTGGAGTCCGCTGCTGCCGCTGAGGCCGCGGCGGCGGAGGAGGCGGAGAAGGCGGCTGCTGAGGCGCGTGCCGCTGCCATCGCCACGGCTGAGGCTGAGGGCCCGGAGGCGGCGGCCAAGGCAAAGGAGGCTGCTGCGGCCGAGGAGGCGGCTGCGGCCGAGGCCAAGAAGAAGAAGGCGGAGGAGGCGTCGCAGGTGGGTCTATACGGCGGCGAGAGGACCCATCGTTTGCCAGAGCGCTCACCGCAGACCTGCCCCTGCCGCTCCTAGATGTCTCCCTTCGCTCTTGCCTCGCCTCACCAATGTTTGCTGCCGTTGCTGCTCCCTGCCGGCCTTTCTGCTTACATGCCCCCATGCCCTCGTTTCGCTAACCGCTGCAGAAGGATGCCGCTGCGGAGCTGCTGACCACCTACTCCATCATCCAGGAGAACCCCTGGAACAAGGGCGAGATGTGAGTGGAGGCGGGCCCACCAACCCTCCAGGGGCCTCTGCAAGGCTGCCGTGCCCACTATCTGCATCTGCATGCTGGCGTGCACACGCGCTGTCTGCAGCCTTCCAGCTGCGCCCCCCACCCCATCCAACCCCCACACACGTACACACACCAACGACCATTCGCTGCCCACCTTCCCGCCCACCCTTCGCAACCCCCAGGCTCGTCAACATGGCGTACCTGGCTGTGGTGGGCTCGTTCGCCGTCAACGGCGTGGCCGCCATCCACTCCGAGATCATCAAGACCGACATCTTCCCGGTGAGGGCTGGCTGGCAGCAGGGCTGCAGGGATAGAGCGGTGCCAGTGAGGGGTTGAAGGTGGGCCAGGGCAGCGTAAGGGAACCTTGAAGTGCCCTCCACTCCGGTGTTGCGGACGCCTGCTTCACATGCTCACATGCACACCACACACACACCGCCGCAGCACTTTGTGGAGCTGTTCCCCGAGCGCTTCCAGAACAAGACCAACGGCGTCACGCTGCGCCGCTGGCTGGCCTACTGCAACCCCGAGCTCTCCGGCCTCATCACCGAGGTGCGATGGGGGTGACTTGAGGGCGCCCCGCGCCCCCCCGCTCAGCCATGCTTTGCTTGCGTCAAGGGTAGGGGTTCATTGGGCAGCAGAGCGGAAGCGTGGTTGCCTGGTTGCGGGCTCCTCAAAAACAGCCCTGGCACCGGCACCATCATCGCGCGCCTGGCTGCCGCCGCTTCCTTCGCTTGCTGCCACGCCGCGCAGCCCTCTGCCTGCTGCTGGGCCTTTCCCTTGCGTCGGCCGACGCCCTCCCCCTCCCGGTCGGCCGTTGGCAGGCTCTGGGCACCGACGGGTGGGTGCGCGACGCCACGCTGCTGGCCCAGCTCAAGCCCAAGGCGGAGGACCCTGAGTTCCGGCGCGCTGGCGGGCGATCAAGACGGCCAAGAAGGAGGCGCTGGCGGGGCACATCAAGGAGGTGACGGGCATCACCGTCCCCACCAACGCGCTGTACGACGTGCACGTGAGTGGCGCCCCGCCAGCTGAACCGTCTTTGGTGTCCTTCCGCTGCCCGGTCTCATGTGCCTGCGAAGGGCAGGGCAGCCGGCAGAGGGCCAGACCACCGCTCCTGCCGCTGCGGCGCTCCTGCCTGCATGTGTGCCTGCCCTCCCCCGCTGGTGACAGCCACCCGTGAGCCCCTCCCTTCACGCCTGCCTGTGCCCCTCTCCCCCCCCTCCCTGCCTCAGATCAAGCGCATCCACGAGTACAAGCGCCAGTTCATGAACGCCATCTCCCTCATCTACCGCTACAAGCGCATCAAGGAGATGAGCCCCGAGGAGCGCAAGCAGGTGGTGCCACGCGTGTGCGTGTTTGGCGGCAAGGCCGCCTCCGCTACTACATGGCCAAGAAGATCGTGGGCCTCATCCTGTCGCTCGGCGACACCATCAACAACGATCCCGACGTGGGAGACCTGCTCAAGGCGAGCTGGCAGCGGCTGCGTGGTGGCGCCGAGGGTGCCAGCGGCTGCCGCTGGCTGCCCGCCACCGCCCCGCACGCCCCGTGCGGCCCCATTTCTGCCCCTGCTCTCTCCCATTTCATGTCCTGAGGAAAGCGTTAACATCAGGTGCCTCCCCGCCTCCCTCCAGGTCGTGTTCCTGCCCAACTACAACGTCACCGCAGCCGAGATGATCATCCCCGCCGCAGAGCTCAGGTGCGCTCACCCACAGGCGGCCCGTGGCCGGACAAAGGGCAGGGCCACACGCGCAAGGCTGCACCGCTGCGCAAGACGCGGCTGAACACACCCTGCCGCTGCTTGGGCGCATGCCCCGACGCGCAGTCTGCGGGGCGCTGCGCCGAGAAGCGCTGCCGCCGACCGCTGCCTCCCCATCAGCAGCCCCCAACTGCGCCTCCCTCTGTTCTATCCCCGACCGGTGCCTCCCCTCTTCCACCCCCGGGCCTCCCTTGCAGCCAGCACATCTCCACCGCGGGCACGGAAGCGAGCGGCACGAGCAACATGAAGTTTGCGCTCAACGGCTCGCTCATCATCGGCACCATGGACGGCGCCAACATCGAGATCGGCGACAACACTGGTGCGCCTTGCTGGCTGGGGGAGGGTGGGGCCAGGCGCATGCGTGTGCCGCCCGCGCCGCCGCCGTGGGTTGCAGCTTATCCTGGCGCTGGCGAGACCCTGCTCCACCCTCCCTCCCTCCCCCACGAACGCGCGGCAACCCGCAGGCTTTGAGAACCTGTTCATCTTTGGCGTGCGCGCCGAGGAGATCAACCGCCTTCGCCAGGTGGGGGCTGGGCAGCGCAGCCCGCCCTGCTGCTCCTGCTTTGCGTCAACTCCCTCGCCCCCTCCCAACCCTCCCGCCTGCCCTGCTCCCTCCCTGCCAACCCGCAGGAGCGCAAGGACTTCAAGGACTACGACCCGCGCTGGACCGAGGCCCTGGACATGCTGAAGAGCGGCGCCTTTGGCCGCCCGACTACTTTGACGACCTGGTGGCCTCTGTGAACGACATGAACCGCGGCAACGACTGGTTCCTGCTGGGTGAGCCGCGGGTGCTGGGTGAGCCGCGGGTGCTGGGTGAGCCGCGGGGGCGACGAGCTGGGACGAAGAAGGGGTTTGGGCCGGCGGCCGGCCAGGACGACGCCCTGCTCGCTGCGCTCCCTGCGCGCTGCCCTGCCCTGGGGCACCTGCCTCGCTCCCCAGCCGCCGCCCTGAGTTTTGGGCGTCTTTCCCTTGCTTTCTTCCCATCCTGACTATCCCCCCCCCCACCCCCCCACACACGCGCGCAGCCAACGACTTTGCCTCCTACATGGCGGCCCAGGAGGAGGTGGACGCGCTGTACCGCGACCAGGAGGAGTGGACCCGCCGCTCCATCCTCTACACCGCCTCCAACGGCTTCTTCTCCTCGGACCGCACCATCGACCAGTACGCGCGCGAGATCTGGGGCGTGCAGCCCACCCCGCTGCCCTGAGGGGCGCGGGCAGGCGGAGGGGCGCCCGAGCCGCCGCCTCGCTGCGCTGGCGGGGAGCCAGCAGCCGCGGCTGGAGGCTGAGCCTGTTGCGCTGCGCTGCGGACCACACCACGCGGCGCCAATCCAAGCAGCCCGCATGGCACTGTATGTTGGGGAGCCCCAACCTGATGGCATGACAGCGGCTCAGGGGTGACGCTGCCGCCTGCCACCCTTTTGCCCGCCTCCCGTGTTTGTACCCTGTTGCCTGTCTGCCTGCATTTCTCCTTGCTTCAGCTTCTCTTGAGTAGTTTTGTTCAGAAGCCTCCCCGCAGCGCATGCCTCGGAACAGCATGCGCTCGCAGTGTGCACTAAGCCCCTAGGACATATTCCGCCGGTCAAAGCTTCCATTTGGCCAGAACTGTCTGTGTTAGACAAGCAGGCAGGCGAGCGCAAGCAACGGTTACTGGTGTGGCGCGCAAAGGGCAAGGATGCTGACACATGGGCTGCTGCTGGGTTGGGGCCGCGCAGCTGGCAGGCTCGGCGCTGCGGGGCTGTCGTGTCGCTCCCCTCACGCCGTGCTGTCCTTGCCTGCCTCCGCCGCCGCCGCCGCGCCGCCGCCGCCCAGGGCGGGCAGGCGCCGCGAGGCCACCAGGGCCGACCGCGCAAACATGGCGTCGGTGCCGATGCGAGAGGCGTTGACGAGGAGGGAGCGGGCGGGGGGGGTGCCGTGCAGGGTGCGGTGCTCGCGCAGGTAAGTGGAGAAGGTGGAGGGCCCAAACCCCACAAACTTGTGCGAGCGGGCCAGGATCAGGAAGTCCAGCAGCGCCAGCTGCTCGCTGTTCAGCCCTGCGAGCGGCGGCGGGGGAGGGCAGGGTGGGCGGCGGCGAGCAAGCAAGCCTGCTTGGAGGGCAGGCAAGGACCCCACCAGCAAGGCAGCACCATGGCCGGTTGCTGCCATGCCACTGCCCGCTGCTGAAGATTTCCACGGAATGCGGCGCCCCCAAAGCCACGCAATCCACCGCCCTCGCCAGCGCTGGTGGCCCGCCTGCGGCTGCCCCGCCTGCATCCGTGACCTAGCCACTGCCCCGGACGACGGTCTGCGCCCAGCCGCTGCCGCCCTCCGCACAAGCGACTCACGCTGCAGCTCAAACGGCGGCACGTACTCCTCCTTGTACAGCACCTCGGAGCACAGGCGCTCCCCATCAGCAGCGCTACGCCGGTCTGGCAGGGAGGCAGGGCGGGCGGAGGGGAGGTTGAACGAGGGGGAAGAGAGACGGCGTTGGGTGTGCCCGGGGGTGGGGGCATGGGGGAAGCCGATTGCGGAGCAGCTCTGAACGCAAGAGCCTGCGTAGCAGAGCGTCCGCCGCAGCAGGGCAGCGCTGTGGCAGGCAGCCGCGACACCAGGCCGTCAACTTAGAGCAACGGCAAGCAGCCGGGCCGGGCCCCACCTTGAACTCTATCTCCGCGCCGTACGAGAGCAGCCCGGTGGCCACAAAGAGCGGCGTGGCGGCGTCAAAGCCCGCCGCCGCCATGGCGTCCATGTACATGCCCCACACCACCGCGGGCCCCCCAGGATGGATATCCACTCCTCCGCGTCCTTCTCCACACGCAGGTGCGCGCCTGCACGGCGGCGGCGGCGGCGGACAGCGGCGGCGGCGTGGATGGCGGCGGCGGCGGCGGGCAGCGGCGGCGGGAAGCCGCTGTTGAGGCGGTGATGGGCGCGGGGGCAGGCATGCAGGCATCATGCAGTCAAAGAGGGGGCATGGACAGGGGCAGGGAGCTGCGATGCCGCCCGCCGCGAGCCGCCAGGCTGCCCGGTTGCTGAGCTGGCGCGGCGGGGCGCTGAGCTGGCGCACCGTTGAAGGTGCGGCGGCCGTCCCGCGTCATGAGCGCCACCACCCGGTCAGCCAGGTACTCCAGGGAGGGGTTGAAGTGCAGGGTGGCCGCCACCTGGCTCACAGCCGGCAGGATGCTGCAAGTGCGGGGGGAGGAGGGCGGCCGGTCGGCCGCCGCATTCTCACAGGGGAGTGGCTGGGCGCATGGAGCGGACAGAGAACAAGGGGGAGGTGCGGGGCAGGGCAGTGGAGGCGGCAGAGGCGGCCAGCTGAGGGGTGTGTGCGGTCAGCAGCAAGCCAAGAGTGTCCCCCACCTCCCACCCCCACTGTTCCCCAACCGCACTTTCCCCCAGCCCCACCCATCAACACCCGTGCATCCCCACACTCACGGCGTCGTGTGCAGCGAGAAGAAGGTGCAGGGCAGGTCCAGCAGCAGCTCGCTGGGCTGGTAGTCGGGAAGGCGGCCGCCAGGCGGTCGAGGTGCGCTTCCACGGCGGCCACCGCCGCCGCCACCAGCTGCCGCAGCTCCATCTGTGCCATGTAGATGCCGCCCAGCCGCACCACGGCCCGCGGGTCCACGCCGGGGGCGGGGGTGAGGATGAAGGCGCCCGAGGGGAACATGAGGTCTGGGAAGGGCAGCAGCGCCAGCGGCTGCGGCGGCGGGTCGCGCGTGGGGGGGGGGTTGGCAGCGGGGGTGGTCAGCAGCGCGAGCTCAGCGCCGGCCGGCTGGACATGGACAGGCCCCCCGCGCGTGAAAGCGCAGCGCAACGCCGCGCTGCACCGCTGGCGCGGTGTGCAGCGCATGCAGCTGCTTCAGCGTGTCTTTGGGCAGGCCAACCGCCGGCCAACCGCCGCCGCTCGGGCGTGGGGTGGCTGAGCTGGAGCCAGCAGGGCCTCACCTCATGCACCCGCACCCCTTGGGCCGCCCAGGCGCGCTGCAGCCGCTCCACATCCAGCAGGCAGGAGGTGCGGGCGGGGAACCACTGCATCTGGTTCTGCTCCTGGCGCACCGAGAACTTATGGCCAAACGAGTCGCGCACGGCAGCGGGCGGCAGGTGCACGTCCGCCACGCCCAGGGCGGCGGCCAGCGTGAACGCCGCGATGTGCGAGTACTGCTGGTTGACCAGCCCCGTGCAGGCCGTGTACCGCAGCTGCAGGCGGTAGCGCCGCCCCCGCACCTCCAGGCCGCGGCCGCCGGGCGGCTCGCGCGCCGCCGTGGCCGCCGACGTGAAGCCGCCGCGCCGCCCCAGCGCGCCCTGCTGACCGATCGCCGCCGCATGCGACAGCTGCGCAAGGGCGATGCACAGTAGCAGCCGGGCCAGCAGGCACGCCAGCAGCCGGCGACACGGCTGCTGCCAGGCGCGGCGGATCCTCATCGGCTGTTGCCCGCTCCCTGGCAACCTGCTGTAGCCGCTACAAGGTTTTCATTCCAAATAATTCAATCGAGAAGCAAATCCAGCACCACGCAGAGCCCCAGTCCACTGTTGCCCGAGTTGAAGAGGAGGCGAGACGCGTTGAAACTGCAGTTTCGACTGCAAAAATGATCAACCAGATTCAACAGCAACAATAATTGCAGCATGCCGCGCAGGCTCGTCGCCGAGGCATGCCAGGGGTCAAGCAGGGCGGGATGCCGCTGCCAACAGCTGAGCGCAGAGGCGGACCAGAGCCTGATTACAATGCACAGCAGTGTACTGAGAAGTGTAAGGATAGGTCAAATCATGCTTGAACGTTGAATAAGAGGACAGGGGGCTAAAAACACACACACACGCACAGAATGGTGGAGGTCCCCGAGCCAGCAGCACACCACGGCCACTGTCAGCCGTGTTAGCCGGCCCAGAAGATGCAGGTGGGTAGAACAATGAACGACTCAACGAAGCTGTCACGAAGCGAAGTTGGTTAACAGTCCTGCAAGCTCACTTCGGGGCCTTGCGCCGCGCCGAATTGCCCACAAATGTGACTCGCCAGTCGACGGCCGCGCCGGTGCTGCTGCACGGCAGCATGAAGGGCCCATCCGCCTCCTGGCAGTCCCGCGACAGCAGGGACCTTGAAAACCCCAGGCAGTTGGAGGGGGCGGCTGCGCTCTGGAGGCGCACGGTGTTGGGCGCCACGTAGGCGATGCGCCAGGTGGCGCCCCCGCCAGGCCGGTGGACACGCTGCCGCCGCCGAACACCAGGTCGTTGGTGCAGGCGTCGTCCAGGTAGCGAAAGCGGTACCGGTTGTACAGCAGCACGCGGCTGGCCACGTTTCCGACCCAGTCGCCGCCCACCGCATCCCACACGGCCGACTCGTCGCCGCCGGTGCCCAGGTACAGCCAGAGGTCGTCGCACGCGTAGCCGCTCTCCAGGAAGCCGGAGCAGCCGGGCACAGAGATGGACAGCTTCATGCCGTGCGTCGCCAGCGACGATGGCCTCGCCAAAGGGCGCGGGGGCGGGCGGCGGGGGGTGGAGGTCTGGGCTTGGGCTTGGGCTGGGCGCGAGGCGGTGGCGGCGACGGCTTTGGCACCGCTGAGCCAAGCCTCATCAGGGTGGGCTTGAAGCTGGCGACGAAGTTGCGCATGTAAGCAATCTGGTTGGGGGTGAAGCTGGTGAGGCACCTGCGGCACGGGCACAAGAGCAGCGGCACGCTCAGGCATCAGCGGCTCCCAGGCTGCAGCTCTGTCGCTGCAGGAGCGAGCAGACTGGCACCGCTGCGGCAGCCTCCTGACGCAGCGCTTGAAGCGCAAAACGAGAAAACAGCGGCGCCGGGGCCAGGGCATGGGGTCCCGGCATCATGTGCAGCGAGCATGCGGTCCCTATGCGGTGTATGCCCCCCCCACACAACTCTCTAAGCCAGTCCCACGGAGGAGCAGTGGAGCACCCACCTGTCGTCGCTGTAGTCCATGTAGTTGCGCACGGAGTCCAGCCCCGGGCTGCCGGGGCAGCTGTCCCTGCGCGCGGGGCAGCCGCTGGTGGGGGTGGCCTGGAAGGGCGTGTCGGCGATGCCGTCGCTGTTGAAGCAGCGGCCGCCCTCGTCAAACACGTGGTCCAGGCCAAAGGTGTGGCCCAGCTCGTGCACCAGCGTGAGGCCCAGGTTGAAAGCTCCGCTGCTCCCCGGCAGCCCCACTGGATTTATGAAGGCCATGTTGGCGAAGGCGTGGGCCTCGTTGGTGGGGGGAAGGCCATGCCCAGGGTGTCGTTGCCGGGGCAGACGACGACGCTGAGGAAGGAGGGGAGCCGCCCGCCAGCGCCCCCACACGCCGGTCGTCGTAGAAGCAGTCGCCATTGTAGGCCTTCTGCTGGATGCTGAGCGTGCGGAACTGGATCTTGACTGGGGAGAAGCGCTGGTTCAGCACAGCCAGCTGCTGGCCCACCGCGGCGGCGGCGGCTGCGCTCTGCCCGCGGGCAGCGCCACGGTCCACCGAATGGGCAGCACCACTCCGGCGCCCGGAAAACTGGCCGCCGAACCAGCTGTGGTTGCGGGCAAGCCCTGCAGCCCCTTGAAGCGGGCACAGGCGGACGTGCCCGCCCCCGGCAACGGGCGGCACGCCCGTGCTCCGGCAAACAAGCGGCTGCAGATGGCCAAAACAAGCGCCACGCGGAGCGACGAGACACGCATGGGAGGACGAAGGCGACGGGAACGCCCGACCGGAGGACTTTCAAGCCCGCCAGCGGCAGAAGCTGCCCTGCTGGGCGCAGCGCAGCAGCAGCACATGCAGGGGCGTTGGGAACTATCCCTCGCCAGCCATCCTTATCCAACTTGTGGCAGACCGATTGAATAACTGTACAATGCAGGCCCTCAACTTGAAGCCTCCCGCCAGCCATGCTGGGCCTTACAGAAAGGTCGACGCGCCGGCGTTTCACAGGGCATCAAGCGCTACAGCTGCAGGCCATGCTGGAAATCGAGAGAGAGTGCAATGAAAATTTATCCAGGAACAATCAATAGTGAAAGGAGGGCCAAAAGGACACGAGAATATTTTGGGGCTGTGTCTGCAAAGACCAAAACTTCTGAGCTGGCATGCTACAAGGAAGGGGGCGACAGGGTGGGGATGGCACGGCATTATTAAAAGTGCATGATGGCATGGTGTCATTATTTATGCGTGATGGCAGAACCACTTCACAAAGAGTGTCAAGTCACTTGACGGGGATTGCCACTGGGAGAGGCATTGCAGCATCAACACGAGCGGCTCCGGCGGAGCGCCGGGCTTTCTTGGCAGCCTGCCGCCTTGATGGGTAGCGCACAAACGTGACACGCCAGTCGACGGCTGCGCGGGAGTCCCGGCAGTCGTACAGCCCGGGCAAGGCGCAGGTCCTGAGGTAGCCCAGGCACAACGACGGATTGCTAGCATACTGGATGCGCACGGTGTTGGGCGCGGTGTAGACCACCCGCCACAGGTTGGTCGTTGCGTAGCCAACAGACGCGTAGCCAAAGCGGTCGACCACCAGGTCGTTGTCGCAGGTGTATTCTTCCAGGTAGAAGTAGCGCCACCGGTTGAACAGCATCACGGGGCTGGCCACGTTGCCGACCCAGTCGCCGCCCGGGCCCGCCGCATCCCACACGGCCGACTCGTCGCCGCTGTTGTACAGGTAGAGGTCAGTGTTGTCGCAGGCGTAGCCGGCCTCCAGGAAGCCGGAGCAGCCGGGCGAGATGATAGACAGCTTCATGCCGTGCGTCGCCAACGACGGCAGCCTCGCCGAAGGACGCGGGGCGGGCGGCGGGGGGTGGTGGTCTGGGCTTGGGCTTGGGCTGAGCGCGAGGCGGTGGCTTGCGCACCGCCGAGCCTGCCCTCATCAGTGTGGGCTTGAAGCTGGCTGCAAAAGCGCGCATGTAAGCAATCTGGCCAGAGGTGAACCTGGTGAGACATCTGCGGCATGGGTACAGCCACATGGCGTGCCAGTTTGTCAGCGGCAACGACTAATGGGCTGCTGTGGTTTGAAGCATGCTGAGGCACAGCACATCATGCCAGCCACAAAGCTGTGAGCAAGCCACACAGGGCACTTGCATGCAAGGCAGAGACGCTGTGCATGTTGCTGCTCGGCATTTGCCTCGAAGCCCCCCCCCGCCCCGCACGCCCCCTCCCCCACACACACACACCTGTCGTAGCTGTAGTCCATGTAGTTGCTAATAGAGTCCAGGCCAGGCTTTGTGGGGCAGCTGTCCTTGCGCGCCGGGCAGCCGCTGGTGGGTGTGGCCTGGAAGGGCGTGTCGGCGAAGCCGTCCCCATCCCGGGAGCACGTGTTGCCTTCAAAGACGTGCGGGAGGCCAAAGGTGTGGCCCAGCTCGTGCACCAGGGTGAGGCCCAGGTTGAAAGCTCCGCTGCTCCCCGGCACAGAGCTAGGGTTGATCAGCACCGTGTTCGCCAAGGCCTGCCGCTCGCTTGTCGTTGTGAAGGCCAGGCCGAGGATTTGGGGCCCCGGGCAGACGACGACGCTGAGGAAGGAGGGTGAGCTGCCCGCCAGAGCTGCCACACGCTGGTAGTCATTGAAGCAGTTCCTGCCAGTGTAGGTCTTCAGCTGGATGCTGTGCGTCTTGAACTGGATGCTGGCGGGGGCAAAGCGCTGGTTCAGCACCGCCAGCTGCCGCTTGATGACAGCGGTGGTCACGGCCTGTGCGCCAGGCACCGCCACCGTCCACCTGATGGGCAGCACCACGCCCGCCGTGGGAAAGCTGGCCGCCGACGCCGCCATTGTCGAAATGGAAATTTGGGGGTTTTGAAGCCATCGCACACCGAGGCGTTGGCCCCGGCAGCAGGCCGACATGCCCGGGCTGCCGGTAACAGCCAACAGGAGAGCGCCAAAGCAAGCACCAGAACGACGGAACAACGAGGCATGCTTGCACTGTAAAGGATGTGAGACACAAAGCTGCCTTAGTGCCTTCAGGCACATGCCAGGGCTGGAAGAGACTCTGCTGCCCCTTGAAGGACATCCACAAATCTGCTCAGAAACTCCAGTAAAGAGCTAGGAAATTGCAGTGTTGAAATTATCGTGGGATGCAGAAAGGAAGGGCCAGGGATGGGCACATCACAACCCCTCCTCGCCGCCCGTCATCGCTCGCAGTGCATCCTCGCCTCTGCTGCCAGCTCCTCCTTGCCGCAGCAGTCCAGGACCTGCGTCAAGGGGAGCAGCAAAATGTGCACTGTATAAACACACAGCGACTCATGCAGGGCGCGGCATGTGCAGCACGGACTGCACGGGCCGGGCGCTGCAAGGGCCAGGGCGACGGCAGAGACGCGCAGGGTCCGCCCCAGTGGCAGCACCTTTATGAACGACTGCAGCTTGTCCACCCGCTGGATCTTCCAGATGCGCGTCTGCAGCGCCCTGTCGCTCATGCTCCGGACCCGCATGATGTTGTGCGCATCCAAACCGGGGTCGCTGTCGCAGGAAGCGTCCAACATGCCGTGGTCCACATGCACCCGCTGCGGCGGCCTGGAGGGCCGCTCTTGCCTGCAGCCGGCCGTCCCGCAAGGCGTCAGGCAGTCGCGAAAGAATAGACGCATGCATCAAACAGATAGGGGTGTTGCATGTGCACAGACAGGGGCCTGCTACCGCTTGTATCACCTGACGCCCGCCCCTGCACCCATGCTCATGCCAGAATTCTCCACCTCCTCTCTCAGTAATCGCCGCGATTTGCGAGGAGGCTCCGCTTGCTGCTGCTGCTCACAGTCTGCTGCGCTCTGCTGCTGCCGCCGCTGCAGTGGGGCTCGTCGTCGTGCCGCCTGCTCCCCAGCTACGCTGAGTGGGTGTTGTAGCAGTCCCAAATCTTGCAACATCTGCTGGTTGCGCTGCATTCGCCGTCTCCTGGCCTCCTCATACTCATTGGGAGCTACCTGGCTCATTGTAGGAACAGCCACTGGCAGCTCAGGTCAGGCGGGCGAATTGCACGGAAAGCTCCAGGGCGTGATTCTCACCAGCAGAGTTTCTGACAAAGCAGGGCAACGTGCTTTTAATCCGTCTTGGCACTCCCTCGCTCGCCTGGAAGTAGGCGGTACGGCGGTCCTCGGTTTCTTTTGATTCATTTCCCTATCTGATGATGAAGAGCGCGATTTCTATGTGCATTTTGTATTGTGCTGGATTCAGGCGAGTGATTTCCGCCGCCGCTGACAGGCCAAGGTGCTGGCCATGGTGGTGACACGGCCAGGCAGCCTCAGCACATTATCGGCAGCAGGCAGACCACAACAAGGAAGGCCTCCAAGCCTGCGGGCCTTCCTCATCCGAAACTCGAATGTCTTGCTGCTTTGCTTGGCGGTTTGCGCACTGCTCAGTCTTGGATCCTGGCCGCTGCACGGCTCCAGCCCACCCTCATCGGGCGGGAGGCTCGGCCGACGCGGCCAGGGAGCCGTGGACTACGGCGTGGGCGCGGCAGCAGCGGCAACAGTGGCAGCGGGCGCTGGCGTGCACGGCTATGTTCACAAAGAGGGTGTGGCCGACCTGCGCAACTGGCATCCAGACTACAAGACGTTCCGGCAGCAACGGCTGCAGGACTGGCTGGCAGAGCGGGAAGCGTCGCTGGCGGAGGGTGAGGGGCTGCTGGCGGCCGAGGGCGGTTGCGGCCGCAGTTGACTGTGGACACTTTCGCTGGCGACGCGTGTACCATGCTGCTATTGGTTAAAACTCGCCCACATTATCATAAGCAGCTCGGCTGCCGTCTCCTACGAGCCGCATGTCGTCCCCCGCTGCTGCGCGCCCCGCAGGCCGGCTGCCGCCGCCGCTCCCCGTCTACACCGGCTGCCAGGTGTATGTGAACCACCTGTACCGCGTCCTGTACCTGCGTCATGCCAAGACCGCCTCCAGCTCCCTCTTCTGCCACTTTGGCGGCTGTCGCTCCAACTCCAGCGACCCGGCAGAGCAGGCGCTGCGCTTCGAGCTGCTGCAGGCGAGTATTTCTCACGTGCCTTTTTCCTCTGAAAACGTCTGGTTCTGCACTGCGCGTACGGGGAAAGGCCGAGGTGGTTGAGCGCAGCACGTTGCGGCAGGGGTGGCAGCAGCACCCGCAGGACCCCGGCAACAGCGGCGCTCAAAGCGCCCCTCTGCTTGCCCTCTGTGCCCGCCCTGCCCGCTTGACCCCGGAGCAGGGCAAGGACGCCGCCGAGCTGGACCAGCTCTGGCGCGACTACTTTGTGGTGACGTTTGTGCGCAGCCCGTACCAGCGGGCGGTCAGCTCGTACCGCATGATGGCGCGCCAGCTGGCGCCGGGCGGCCCCGTCGCGGGCGCCTACACCTGGGACCGCTTCTGCGCCGATCCAACCGGCTTTGCGGACGAGTGCATGCGGGACGAGCTATGTCAGAAGTGAGTGGCAGTGTGTGTGGGGGTGGTTGGGGGGCCGCGCGGGGCTGATGTTGCCGCCCTGAGTTGATGCGTTGCCGCTGCGCCGGCTGACACCCTTCCAGCCAGCCGGCTTCCGCATCGCTGGCACCTGTGGCTGCAGCATGGCCTGCATGGTGCAGGTCCGCTGCGCGTGCCCATCGCCGCTGCTCCTGCCTTGCACTGACAGTACCGCTTGTGGGCGGCCCCCTTCCACAGGAAGGGCCGCAACTTTGTGTACATCCACATCCAGCCGCAGCACGACTGCATCATCACGGAGGGCGGCGGCTGGGCGGTGGACTTCATAGGGCGGGTGGAAAGCATCGATACCGACCTACAGGCCGTGCTGGATGAGCTGGAACGGCGGCGACCGGCCGAGGCGCCGCCGGTGCGTGCGCCAGCGCGGCCTGTGGGGCCGCGCGCATGGCCAGCTGGCAGGAGCGGCGCTGGGGGAAGATGACTGGGCCTTGCAGCTGGCGACTCGCTCCCCAGTTCTCTCTCACAACCCCCTCGCGTTGCTGTGCGTCCTGTGCTGGGTGCAGGTGAAGCCGCTGCAGGGCAGCCTGGCGAACGTGAACGGCCGCGGCTGCAACGAGAGTGCGGCGGGTGCGCAGCAGCGCTTGCCGAGCTCTGTGCTGCCGATGGCCGGGAGAGGCTGCTCTCGCAGCTGCCGCCGTGGCGGCTGGCACAATGCCGCCGCCGGCACAGCTGCTGCTGGCTAACCTCGGACCTTTCCTTCCCCTTGTAGACGGCCATAACGTGGCGCCAGAGCAATACTGCGACCCAGTAGAGTACTTCAACGGCCGCCACGCCGCCTGCTTGGGCCAGGTGCGTCACCACTACTACAGCGACGCGCACAGCCTGCGCTTTGGGCCGGCAGAGCTGGCGGACGAGTGACGGCGGGCGGCGGCGTCAGCTGTGCGGCTGCGCTGCGCGATTGTCGACGAGCGCGCGAGTGAGTAGAGAGATAAAATGAGAGTGACTGTGAACTGAGCACTGCTTTTGCGACAGGAAGCAGGGGTTTGTGACAGGCACGGCAGGGTGGCATAGCGGCGGAGTGCGGCCAGCGCGGCATAGCGCTGCGGTGGCTGGTCATGCTGCGGGCTTCAACGCCATCTCGGGGCCCACACTCACACGCATCGCTTCTTGCAAATTGAAAGTGTTTGGCGGGATCCCTCTCGTCAGAGAACGGCGAGAGCAGCCAAACTCGCCGATTCTAAGCACGGCGGAAGCCAACAATGAGGAAGCTTTGCGTTTAATTTTCGTCGGTTGGAAGCTAGCGGAAACACACGAGCAGCAAGGTTCTTAAGCCCCCTGCTCCAGACCAGCGGCAGGGCAAGTGAAGGCTGTCAGAGCAGCGGCTCTGTGGCTGTGTGTCATGTGGCACTGATAGCATGCTGTGATCGCCATCTGCCGCTCGAGCAGACTGAGCTCCAAAACGAACTGATCGGGGCTGCGCCGCAGCGGGCTGGCTCTTGCTGCCTTTATTATTTACCAACTGCCGAGGCTCCTGCTTTTGCGCAGGGGGAGCCTGGCGGCGCCGGCCATGAGTGAAGAAGCTGCTGCCAGCGGCGGCGGCGGCAGCGAGAGCTGCGTGCCTCCCGCCCTGGGTGTCAAGGTGCGGCTCGCCGGCCATGGGGGCGCTGTGGCTGTGGTTCATGCCTGGGAGTGCATCTTACACCGCCTGCTGCGCTCCTGTGTTGCAGGTGGGCGCCCGGCAGCGGAAGCCAAGCGCCAAGCGCAGCGCGGCGGAAGCCTTCAGCCCGCCCAGTGCCCCAGCCAGCGGCCGAGGCCGCGGGCGGGGGCGAAGAAGGCCAAGGTGAGCGTGCACCTGCAGCTGAAATCTGTGAGTTGTTTGTGCATGCGGCGCCATGACAGCTGCACCTCCTGAGCCATGCCTGGAGCTCGCCCCCGCAGGCCTCCGGCGGCGGCGGGCGAGTGCGGTTTGCGGGCCGCGGCCGCGGGCGCGGCGCCGCCGCCGGCTCGGCCGCGGCCTCTGCGACAGATTTGACGGCGGTGGGGGCGTTTCAGGGTGCCGCACAGCCCTTCTTCATGCTGGAGGGGGTCAGCGATGACGACATGCCCGAAGACTTTGATCCGTCGGGTGCGTCGGTTTATTGCATGGGAACATTGTATGGGAACCCCACCCTTCGCGGGCACACCCTTCCTGGGCAGCCGAGCAGGAGACCGCACTGGCACGTGCGCTGTTGTGCGGCCGCGCCTGTTCGCCAGCAGTATAAACGGTGGGGTGCCCTGTGAGGGCCTCTGGCAGCGCCGTGGTGCAGCGCAGGCGCAGCCGCCCGGCCAGCCAGCTCGGCGCAGCACTCTGGTGGCATGCTGCCATGCCAGGGCGCCTTTGTTGAGCCCCACCCGCTGCTGCCGCCGCCGCAGACGGCGATGCCGAGGAGGAGCTGGGCCAGGCGCACGCGGGCCGCTCCCGCAAGCGCGCCTGGCAGCGCATCAAGCTCTGGCGGCGGCGGGCGGCGGAGGAGCGAGGCGCAGCGTGCGGGTGCGCAGCCGCTGCCGGGCAGTGCCAATGCCATTCAAACCGTCCTTGTTGTTTTCCCAAGAACGTGCATGGGCATCCCTCCTGAACCTGGGGATAGCAGGGTGGCTCCTGATCTTCGGCTGCTTCACACATGCTCGCGCTGTTCGTTTTTTTTATTGCAGCGCGCGAGGCGCGGGCGGTGGCCGAGGCTGCGGCAGACGCGGCACGGGGGCCGCCGCCGGAGCCGCAGCGCGCCTTCCGCCTGCCCATGTCCGCTGTGCCCGACCTGCTCATGGTCTGGGAGTTCACTCAGGTGGGCTGCTGGTGTGACCTGCTGCTCCTGTCGTTCTTTGCCTTGCTAGCCGTGTTGTTCTGTTCTGTAGGCAGGTGCAAAGTCGCAAAACCTGCCATGTGTGCTGTCAATGTGCCGGCAGCTTTCTGGCGTTTTTGTTCTGAGAAGGGGGCGGTGGTTTTTTGGGGAGGACAGAGGCGCGCAGGAGTATGGCGTGATGCATAGGCTCGCCGCCCCCGCAGGCCTTTGGCGACCTGCTCCAAGTGCCGCCCTACTCGCTGGCGGCGCTGGAGGCTGCGTTGGACCCCGGGCCGCACCTGCCCGCCCCCACCGCCGCCCCCGCCGCCAGCCGCGGCGCCGACACCGGCGGCGCCGCCGCTGCCTCTGCGGCGCTGGGCGGCGGCGGCTTTGTCCCCCACCAAGCTTGTGGCGGCGGTGTGGGGGGAGGACGCGCAGCAAGGGGGCCAGCAGCCGGCTGTGGCGGACGCACCGGAGGTCCCCGCAGCGGCGGCAGCGGAGCAGCAGCGGGGCATAGAGGCGAGTGCCGCCGAGGAGGCAGCCCCCGCGGTTGCAGCCGCCACAGCCGCCGCACCCCAGGCAGCGGTCGCCGCCCAGACGGGGCTGTTGCAGGGCGATCCGGCCCCGCAGGCTGGCCAGCAGCAGGCGGCCGCTGCGGCTGCTCCTGCAGCCGGAGATGCTGGGCAGCAGCTTGCTGCTGAGGGTCAGCAGGAGGGGGGCCTGAAGGGGGCTCTGCGGAAGAGCAGCAGCAGCAGGCGGCTGGAGAGCAGCATGCTGCACAGCAACAGCTGGAGGAGCAGGCAGAAGTTGTTCGAGAGGAGGCGGGGCACGATGCCGGTCAGCAACCCTCGTCACAAGCGGAAGAGGAGGAGGAGGAGGACATCAGGAGGAGGAAAGTGAGGAGGAGGGGCAGGATGGGGAGGAGGAGGGGGAGGAGAGCCTGGGCGAGGAGCGCGCGCGCGGCGGCGGCGAGCCATGCGCCCGCGGGCAGCGAGGAGGCGTGGGACGCGGCTGCGCTGCGTGCGCTGGGCGGCCTGGGTGGCAGCGAGGAGGATGACGAAGAGGAGGAGGAGGAGGAGGAGGAAGACTTAAGCGACAGCGACGAGTATGTTGGGGCTGACGACGACGACGACGACGACGACTTTGACATCGATGAGGAGGACGAAGACGAGGAGGCGCGCGCGGCCCTGCGAGCGGCCCGCCGCGGCGGCGGCCGCGGCCGCGGGCGTGGCCGCGGCAGGGGCGCCCGCGCTGCGCGGCTCTCTCAGGCGCGAGCAGCGGGTTGCCGGGGCGTTTGTGCTGCCTGCTGGGCTGCGGCATGGTTGTTGTGTCGGACTGTGTGGCGCCGTGCCGGGTGCGTCCAGCGGCCAAGCTGCTGATGTCCTGAGCGTGGATTCTTCTGCGCAGGGCGACGGAGCAGAGAGTCCCGCAAACAGCGAGGCCGCCGGCGATGGGCTGCGCTTTCGCATCACGCTCGGCGGGCGAGGCAGGGGCCGCGGGCGGGGCCGCGGGCGCGGGCGGGGGCGGGGGCGCGGCCGCCGCGGCGCCGCGCTGCCGCCGCTGCAGGGCCCCGCCGCGCCGCTGCTGACGCCGGAGCAGGTGCAGCATGCGCAGCGGCTGCGGGAAAAGTACGGGCTGGACGCGGAAGCTGCCCGGCGGCTGGTACCGCTGGATCGGGACTACGCCCCCAGCGGCGCGCTGCTGCGGGACGTCTGCTGCGCCCTGCTGCGCCTGGCAGCGGGCGTGCCGCCGCCGCCGGGCCCGCCCGCCCTGAGCAGCCGCGCACCGCCCGCCTTCAGAGCGAGGAGAATGAGGTGCGGTGCCGCTGCTGCAGCGCCGCTCCTGCTGCCGCTCTCTCTCTGTGCGTGGCTGCACGCCGCCCGTTCCTCCTTGCCTTTTCTTTTGCCATAAAGGACCCTGAGCCGCCGCCCAAACAGCCCTCGCCGCTGGGCTCATCGCCTGCCTGCCGGCTGCATTCCAGGCCCCTCCCTTCAGTATAACCCGCACCAACGCACGTGGGCCTGTCCCCCCCCCCCCCCGCCCCTCCTCTTGCCTGCAGAACCCGCTGCCGTGGACGGAGCGGGTGTGCAACGCTGTGTGGGGCGCCCCGACGCTGACGACGCTGACCGCGCCGCCGCCCTGCGCCTGGGCTACGGCGACTGGGCAGACATGAGCCCCGAGGAGCGAGTGCGGGTGGGTAGGGAGGCGCGGGGCTGGCCGCGGGGAAAGCGAGGGGGTGTGGAGAGCTAGAGAGGGGGACGACAGGGCTGGTTGTGGGGCAATGGGCTGACTGTGGAATCCGTGGGGGTATGGGGGAGGGAGCAGGGAGGGTTGAGAGGCTGAACGCGGGGGAAGAACCGGTTCAGGAGCTGGGTGAAGGCCTGCTGGCGGCCCGTGCACACCTCTCTCTCCTGCTGCTTGGACAACCAGTAGCAAAGCGGCTTCCTAATGCCTGACCCGTGCCCCCCCTCCTCCCTTCCTCACCACAGCTGCTGGCGGCCCTTGTGCGGCTGGCTCTGGGCTCGGAGCAGCTGCAGGCGGAGCTGAACAGGCGGCTGGAGGCACTGGCGGCGCAGCGGGGGCCAAGGATGGCGGCGCCGGCGACGAGGAATCCGAGGACGAGGGGCTCCCAGCGGCGGCGGCCCCACCCCCAGCAGGCGGCCTGCCTTCGGGAGTGGCCGCCGCCTTTGCCGCCTCCACCCACCCCACGCCCGCGGCCTCGGCGCAGCTGGGCGGCGGCGGCGGCGCGGGGGCGGTTGCCGACGACGCGGCCACCGCCGCCCGCGCCGGCTCCCAGGCTCCCGCCGCCTCGGCTGCCACCGCCGCCAGCTCAGAAGCGATGCCAGGGGCAGCCGCTCTGTGGGCCCCCAGCGACGCGCTGCTGCGGCCGCCGCCGCCGGCGGACGCGGGCGACTGGGCGGCGTGGATGGCGGCGCAGCGGCTGGGCCTGCGCCGCGCCCTGGGTGCCGACCTGCGTGGCCGCCGCTATTGGTGCCTGGGGCGGGAGGCGGGCGCGTTTCGGGTCTATGTGGAAGAGGAGGAGGGGCGGCTGTGGGGCTGGTACGAAGGTGCGGCGAGGGGCGCAGGGGCGGGGCAACCACTCTGGGTGCACAGCCTGGGCCAGCCACAGCCTGTGCACGGCGTGCGCGAGGTGCTGTGCTGTGGGGTCTGTAGTGGCAGCGGCGGCCGGAGCGCTGCCCTGCGCAGTGTGCACAGTGCCCTCTTACCGCAGGATGCCGCACCGCTACCCACTCAACCCCCAAACTCTCCTCCCCTCAACTTTATGTGCCCACAACTTTATGTACCCACCCAATTCTCCCACCCACTTGTGCTGCTCCAGGCGACCAGATCCCGAGGCTGACGGCCTGGCTGGAGGCGGCGGCCATAGCGTGCGAGGCGCCGCTGCTGCGCGCGCTGCGCGCAGCGCCGCTGCCCCACGCGGCCGGGCGGCGGCGGCGGCCGCGCCGCCGCTCACGCCGCCGCCGCTGCGCGGCGCCTGCTGGCGGGGCCTGAGCTGGAGGCAGTACGCCTGGATGGGTACCGCTCCCTGGTGCGCCCGCCTTCCCCCTGCTGCATGTATTATGGCGCCCTTGTTGCTGCATGGTGCCAAAGGCATGCCAGCGGCTAGCCGGGACCCTCTAGCCTCCGGAAGTGTGCGCGTGTGTGTGGATGTGGCAGGGGAACGCGCAGTTGTTTCATGCCCCCTCGAGGCTGCAGCTTCCTGGCCCTGCTCACCACACACTTGCTTGGGGCGGGCTTGCATCCCCGCCGTCGTGCCAAGCTCCTCCCCTTACCTCCCCCTTTCACACACGCCGCGCCGCCCCCTTCCCCCGCTTCCACACACGCTTGCCCGCAGTCCGCCCCCTTCTTGCGTGGCGAATGGAACGCGGCGCGGGTGGGGCTGCTGGCGCCGGCGGAGGCGCGCATCGCGCTGGCGGTGGACGCCATGCTGGGGCGGTGCCCTTCTGGTTCAAGGTGGGCTGGCTGGCTGGCAGGAAGGGGAGCGAGGGGGTGCGTCAACGCTTGGTTGTTGTGCCTGAGCGGCTGTGGATGGGCGTGCCTTTGCCAGCCCCAGCCCCCCCAACCCACCCCATTCTTTCTCTCACCCACCCCAAAATTGCGCACACACTCGCACCCTCACTCACTCCACATCCCCACACACCGTGCAACAGGGCCCCGAGGCCGCCGGCCACCACCTGGCCATTGGGGAGGCGCTGGCGGGGGCGGCGCGCTGGATGCGGCGCGCGGCCTGCTGGGCGCGGAGTCCTTCCTGTCGGCTGAGGGGGCCCTGGAGCCCGCCTGGGCGGATGCGTGGCAGCTGCCGTGGCGGCGGTGAGGCCTGCAGCAGCCTGCCGTAGCCTGCCCTGAGCACCGGCTGCATAAACTCCTCGTCGGCTCTGGCCCCGCGCTCCGCGCTTGGCCCCTCCCCGGGGCCCTTCTTCTTGCAAGCCAGTGCGAGGCGTGGGCGCCCCCGCCCTGCCCCCTGCTGGCTGTCTGGCTGGCTGTCTGGCTGTCTGGCTGGCCCCCGCTCCCAGGCACTGCTCCCTCCCCCCCCTTTTCTGGGCAGGTCTGTGGCGACGTGCGGCGACGCGCGCGACCTGTTGCTGCACACCGCCGCCCTGCAGCGCCACGTGCGCGCCTTCCCGACCTGCTGCCGCGCCCGGTGAGGCCGCCGGCTGGGTGGGGCGTCCGGGCTGCTGCCCAGGCCGCCGCCGCTGGCTGGCGCGGCCCCGGGTGCCCCTGGGCAGGCCTGTGGTTGTGCGGGGAGGCAGGCAGCGCTGGCAGCCCCTGCAGTAGCACGCAGCCCCGCTTGGGGCCGTGCGCTCCTTCCCCAGCCTCGATGACTTGTTCCTTTCTACCAGCAGCCCCCTGCCCAAAACCCCTGCCCCACCTCTCCCCCGTCGCAGGCCTTCCTCAAGTTTGCGATTGAGGCGCAGTGCCCCCTCACCTTCCCCTTCCCCGGCGACACCGTGGTGGTCATGCGCACCGGCCTGCTGCGCCACTTAGACAGGCGAGCGGTGAAGCGGCTTTGGGAGGCGTTGTGTGTGTGCGTGCGGGTATCTCTGTGCATGGAAGGGCAGTGTGGCGAGAAGGGGCGACAGCTGCAAGGGGGCTGCGATATATAGCTGTGGTGGCCATCGGCGGCGGAGTACCGCCCAAGCTCTGCTGTCGCTCCGGGGCCGCAGGTACATGCAAGTGCTGGGGCTGGACCCGGCTGATGGGGCGGGGCGGCGCCTGCTGAGCTGGCACCAGCCGCGGCGCACGAGGCGGCGGCGGGGCATCAGCAGCCGGGGGCTGGGCAGGCAGCGGTGAAGCAGGAGCAGGCAGCAGGCGGCGCAGAAGGCCAGGCGGCAGCGGTGAAGCAGGAGGACGAGCAGCAGCAGCAGCAGCAGCAGGAGCCGCAGCTTCGGGGACAGGAAGCAGCGGCTGGCGAGGGCATGGAGGTGGATGGGGGCGGAAGGAGTACAGCGGCCAGCGGCCGCCCAGCCTTCAGCCTCCGCCACGCCCGCAGCCACCGAGGCGACGGGCGGGGGGGAGGGCGACGACGACGGCGAGGGCGGCGAGGGCGGCACCAGCCGCGGCCCGCCGCCGCCGCCGCCCGGCCCCGCCCCGCGCGCCGAGTGCCGCGCCGCGCTGCAGGCGGCGTGGGGCGCTGCGCGCGGCGGCGGCGGCGGCGCTGCGGCCTGTGGAGCGGTACATCGTCAGGAGCGTGGTGTACCGCCGCCACCTGGCAGACGAGGCGTCCCTGGACCACGGCGTCTCCCTCATCCATTCCTTCTGCTGGCCCGTGGCCTGGCTCATCCTGCGCCCAGCCAAGTACGGCCCCGCACACCAGCTGCCCACGCAGGCAAGGCGCCTCCGCACCCGGGCGGCCGCCTGCCGCACACGCCCTCCAAGGCGGCGGGACCGCGCGCTGGAGCTGCACGACAGCGGCCGCGCTCGGCTGCGCTTGCTTGCCCTGCGCGCGATCAGAGACCCACTCCTGCCTGTCCCCCTGCCTGGGTACCATTGTTTCCAATCTCCCCTCCCTCGTCGAACCTTATACCTAAACGTGTTGCCGCCGCCGCCGCAGGACATTGCCGTGCCGGTGGCCATCCACGCCTCCCTGCCCGACTACGTCGTCAGGGCGGAGGCCTACGGCGGCGCATGCGCGTGCGCTGGCAGCCGGGCGACCGCTTCCGCATGTTCTTCGGCGGCAAGATATCCTCCAAGACGCACAAGAAGGTCAAGACAGGTGGGGTTGGGTGGTGGTGGGTGGTGTAAGGGGAGAAGGGGGTGGGTGGCTGGTGGGGCGGGTGGTTGTCACTTAACATTATCTCCCGCCTCTACGCCCCTACACCATTCAACTCTCCACCCACCCTTCCCACCCACCTCCCCGCTTGACAAACGTGCACACGCAGCCCGCGGTCACCCAGCATGTTTCGCCTTTATCGCCCCCACCACCACACACACACACACACACACACACACACACACACACACACACACACACACACACACACACACACACACACTCCCCCAACCCCCAGGCGGCGTGTGGTACAAGGGCACGGTGCTGGGGCTGAGGGCGGCGCAGCCCGCGGCCGAGGCGCCCCCGAGCAGAAGGCGGCGTACGACCCCTGGGAGACGCTGCTGGTGCAGTGGGAGCGGGGTGAGCGCGGCGCAGCACTGTCTGACACACTGATCGCAGTGGCGACAGTCCTTTGTCATTGAGCAGCCTTGGATGGTTGCATGCATGGTTTGCTGAGGGGTTGGGAGCACCCCTGCAACGCTGCCGGCGCCGCTGGCCAGGCTGCCTGCCCCTGTTGCTGCTCTCTGGGCGGCCGCGGTCTTGCCCGCAGGGTCAGGGATTCTTTCCTTTCCTGGATCCCTGTCACGTCCCCCCCCTTTCCCTGGCTGCCACAGCCGCTGCACTGCATCCTCGTGCTCCTCATCCTTCACCCCCCGACCCCCTGCTGTGCACCACACTGCCTCACTCTTTCACACCCCGTGTGCCCCCTCCAACACCCCTCGCAGCCCTGCCGGGCGAGGCGGAGCTGGTGAGCCCCTGGGAGGTGGAGGTGGACCCTGAGGAGGAGCGGCGGCGCGCCGACGAGGCACGCCGCGCGCAGCAGGCGGCGGCACGGGCCCACCGCGCGCGCCAGGGATCGCGGCGGTGGGTGCCCGCGCGGTTTGGGGGATGACTGGGGCCTGCTGTGCCGTCCTAGGGGGTGGGGGCTGGCTGCTGGGCGGGCAGGTGCCGCACAGAAGGCAATGGCCCTTCTCGCCCGTGTGTGCGGCTCTGTGGGGCGTGCGCCACACAATGCATGTGTGCATGCGCCCACATCATTCGCGCTCGATCCTGTGATTGTGCTGTCAACCCCCCGCCCCCCCCCCCCCCTCCTTCTGTGTTCAGCTACGCGGAGGCGGAGGGCGGCGAGGGCGGCGCGGCGGCGCTGGCGGCGCAGGCCCAGCGCGCGCAGCAGCTGCTCAGCTACCACCTGCAGGTGCCTGCCTGCCCGCTCTGCTTGCTCTTAGTCGACCGCTGTGGGGCTGTGCCTGGTGTTTGGGGGTGCACACATGTACGTGTGTGTGGCACCCCACCGTCTGCCTGCCTGGTGCTGCGTGCAGGCGGGGCCTGAGGAGGAGTCGACCTTCAACGAGGCGGTGTACGGCCAGCCCCCGCCCCCGCCAGCTCACACCTGCCAGAGGCATCCGCCCTGGGGCCGCCGCTGCGCGGCGGCCCCGCCGGGGGGCGGCGCGGGCGGCGGCGGCGGCGGAGCCGCCGCCGCGCCTGCCGCGCCGCTGCGCCCGGGGCAGGAGGTGCCGGGCGAGGTGCTGGCTTCGCTGCGGCAGCTGCCCCCGACGCCTTCCTGACGCTGCTGTCCAACTTCTACCGCGGCCTGAAGGGCCGCTCAAGGTGCCCATCTTTGCGCATCAGGAGCTGGACCTCTTCACGGTGAGGCCCCCCGCCTGGCGGCGGCACCTGGTTGAGCAGGCAGGCAGGCGGCAGCCGTGCTGGCTTGGATGAGGCTGCCCCCGCCCCACACACAACCATGAACCCCCCCCACCCACCCACAACCGCCATCCCCTCATCCACCCACCCACACCCGTGATCCCCCTCCCCACCCACACCCACATAAACACACCCACAGGTGTTCTGGGGCGTGATGGAGCGCGGCGGCTACGAGACGGTGACCAACGCCAAGCTGTGGAAGGACATCTGCCGCTGCCTGCCCATCGACCTCACCGGCCAGACCAGCGCCTCCTTCAACATGCGCGTCAACTACGAGCGCTGCCTGCTGGACTTTGAAAACTACCTGGCCTGCGGGCAGGTGGGCGGCGCAGCGGGGGCGCGGCTGCCAGGTGGCGGTGTCTGTGTGTGTGGGGGGAGGGGGTAAAGGGAGTGGCTTGCTGTCGGCCCTCATCCTCGCTTTGCCGTGGGATGCTTCTCGCGACACCCATGTTAGAAAAGCAAGGAAGGGGGAAGGCACACGGTGACGTGGGTTGCCCCCCGTGCCTGCAGTACCAGCGCGACGTGGCCGCCGGCTGCGGCCCCCCAGCGACTTCCTGACGGACCACACCAAGGTGCGGTTCACAATCCCCGGAGTGGACTACTCCTCCCCCGCACCAGCCCGCCGCTTCGGCGGCGGCCGAGGCCGCGGGCGGCACGGCCACAGCGAGGCTGAGGACGAGGATGAGCCCCCGGCGCCGTGGCGGGTCTGGCAGGCGGGCGCGGCGGGCGCGGCGGGCGGGGCGGGCGGGGCGGGCGTGGGCGGCGGGGGCCCAGCCGGCTGGGCGGGCGGGGCAGGGGCGCGGCCGCAGCGCGGCCCCTGGCGAAGAGGCGGCGGCGGAGGGTCAGGACGACTTCATGGCGGTGAGCTGTGTGTGTTGTGTGGGAGGGGGGCATAGCGGCAGTCCATTGGATGGTGGCTACCAAGATGCAGTGTGGCAGGTCACAGCTGTCACAGCCTGGCGGGGGTGCTCTGTCGAGCCTGAGTCCCGGCTGCTCCCCATCCCCTGACCCCCCAGAGCATCGCCGCCGCGTTTGGCGACACATCCCAGCCCCCCGCCGCCCCCGCCGACGCGCAGCCGGCTGCGGCGGCGGGGTGGGCGCCGCCGCCGATGCCGCTGCCGGAGGGGGATGCCGGGCCCGCACTGAGCGCGCTGGGCGCCTTTGCCGTCGGGCACAGCGTGGAGCGGTACTGGCAGGACGAGGGTGCGCGCGGCAAGCCTTCTCTCCGTTCTCTCCCCGTCCCATCTGCGACTGGTGGCCCCTCGGCATGCAGCAGGGCCAGGCTTGAACGCTCGCTCCAACAGAGTTGATGCCGCCCCCGGGCACCCCCTTCCCCCTGTCAAGCTCCCGCCTGCCTGAACCCCCTCCCCCTCCCTGCTCCCCCAGGCGGCTGGTGGCCTGCCCTGGTGACCGGCTACAACGGCGTCAGCGGCGAGCACCAGCTGACCTACAGCCGCGGCCAGCCCGACGAGAGCTTCGAGTGGGCCGACCTGGGGGCCATGGGCGCGCTGGAGCTGCGGTGCGTGCCCTGCTGAGCAGCAGCAGCCAGGGTCAAGGTGGCGCAGCGCCGCCGCCGCCCCCGGCACACACATTCACGTGTGACCACACACGTGCACGCACACACTTGCGCTCTTGGACAGCGGCCGTAGGTGCGAGCCGGTTACACGCCGGTCTCACAACTTGGCCGGCTTCCCTGCTTGCAGGGCCCCGAGAGCAGCAGCCGGCAGCGGCCCCGCCCCCGATGCCGCTGGCGCAGGCACGGCGGCAACAGGCGGCCAGCTTCAGGCGGAACAGGCGGCGCGGCAGCAGCAGCAGCAGCAAGACTTTGAGGCGCTCCCAGCAGGCTTCGCGGCGCCGGTGCTGAGCGCAGAAGCGGTGCTTGCGATGATGCCCCCGAGCGTCGACGAGCATGCAGGGGTGGCAGCCCCGCCCGCAGCGCCGCCAGGCACCGATGGACAGGAAGGCATGCAGAGCGGCTAGCTTCCCTGGCGGCACCCGCCTGACATCCTAGTTGTAGCCTTGCCAGGCTAGTTGCATGTTGTTGCTGCCACCGGCACAACGAGTGGACGCATGGAAGCTGTTAGAGCCGCCATGCGCAGGCGTGGGAAGAAGAGCGGAACATGGCGCAGGTTGCGCCTGCATGTGCCCTATCAGCGGGATTTTGCGGCTGCAAGTTGGCTTTCCTCAATTAGCAGATTGTGATTCTCCTCGCAGCAACATTCTTGCCACGGAGCGGCCCTGGCACTTGCAGCTGCCCAGGCCGCCACAGCTGCAGCCGCCATGCAGCTGAAAGGCCTCTGACACTCCGCACGTTTCCCCCTTTGAACACATTGAGTTGCATCACATATACCATCACAATGGCACCGCACGCAGTGGGCTACATGCCAACGGCAAGCGCCAGCAAAACCCGGTGCCTGCAGACCTGACAACAAAAAACCGATACCCCGCGTTCCTGACAATAGCCGTCTCTCCTCTCACTAGCGGCCTTCGTTCGCCTCCCTCGCCAACCGGTTGCAAGAGCCACTGTTGTTGGCGGAGTCGTGTAGCCAGATGCAGACCTCGATGCGATGTTGTCAGCCCTCGGCGGCGGCCTCGGCTCGGTGTTGTCGGCACACAAAAATGCGCGTGGCCGCTCAGGCGCGGGGCGCGCGTGCTGGCGCCGCGGCGACGCCTGCCGCCTTGCCGGGCTCAGCTGTCGGCGCCGGCCTGCACGCTGTTGGCGCCAACAACGCCGTGCAAGGGCCTTGCCTGTCCACCACGGACATCGGCAACTCCACAAACATCCGCTGGCACGACAGCATGGTGGCGCGCCGCGACAAGGAGATGTTGCTGGGCCAGCGCGGCTGCGTGCTGTGGTTCACAGGTGCGCGCTGCTGCCTGCCCTGATGTGCATCAGCTGCGCTCCTGCCCACACCAGGCGCTTCTGGTTGTCTGCTGCTGTAAGAGTCGTATGTTCGAATGTGTATGCACCTCGCATCGGCTATCCGCCGCCGTTGACTCGCCTCCCAACCCCTTTCTCGCCCGCTTGACAGGGCTGAGCGGCGCGGGCAAGTCCACAGTGGCTTGCACCCTGGAGCACCTGCTGCACGAGCGCGGCCACCTCACATCCCTGCTGGACGGTGACAACATCCGCCACGGCCTCAACAAGGACCTGGGGTTCAGGTGTGGGTGGGTGGGTGTTTGTGCGTGTGTGGGTGTGGGTGGGGCTTGGGAGGGGAGGGGGCGGCCTTGGTGCGGTGCTGTACGTCAGTTTCTTCCGCGCAGCCCTGGCAGGCCCCGCTGCCGTCACTGCTCGTCACGGCTCCCTGCATCCCTTGGCCTGACTGTGTTCTTGCTTTGCCACCGCTCCGACGTCCCGCCGCAGCGCCGAGGACCGTGCCGAGAACATCCGCCGCATCGGCGAGGTGTCCAAGCTGTTTGCCGACGCTGGCGCCATCACCATGACCTCCTTCATCTCGCCCTACCGCGCAGACAGGGAGACAGTACGCGCACGGTGTAACCCGGGTGAGCAAGCAGCGGGCAAATGCTGCCTGGCAGAGGAAGCGCTGCCTGGTTGCCAGCGCAGCACGCTGGCAGCTCTGTTGCTGCCTGCTCTTCCCGCCCTCTTGGGGCGCCCTGCCATCCTGGATTTCTGTGCAAGCGCTGATGTCACCCTAGTTCTCCCCTCAGGCGAGTTCCTGGAGGTGTTCATGAACATCCCGCTGGAAGTCTGCGAGGCGCGGGACCCCAAGGGCCTGTACAAGAAGGCGCGGGCGGGGCTCATCAAAAACTTCACGGGTGGGTGCAGGGCTTGTGGGGATTGCACGGTGCCTGGCAGCAGGAGGCGGGCAGCGCAGCCATCATCGGTCACTTGCTGTCGCAGCATGCCATCCATCATCCCATTCACCCCCTCCCATCCCCTCTCCAACCAAACCAGGCATTGATGACCCGTACGAGCCGCCACTGAACCCCGAGATTGTGGTGGATTGCTTCGACTCTGGTGGGTTTGGTGCTGTGTCGTTGCTGCCCTGCCGCGCCTTGCTGCCCCTGAGCCGCTTTCGCTCCAAGGCGCCCGTGCTTCCAACCTGTTATGCCGCCCACCGCCCCCTGTTACCGCAGCTGGCCGCCAGCGCAGCCCATTGGAGATGGCAGAGCAAATTCTGGATGTGCTGGAGGAAATGGGTTACCTGCGGTGAGTTGCTTGGCAAGCGGCTGCCTGTGACTTGATGCCGATAATGAAATCCTCATTTGCTTCACTCCTTCTCTGCCAGCATGCTGCTCACTCCCTCGTGTGTGCTCTGCCCTCGGCTGCTGTAGCGACCCACGCATGCCCACCTTGGCCGCCTATGGCGCCCTGCAGCGCAAGCACAGCGACGGCGTCCTCGACTATGCGCAGCTGTAAGGCCCTCCCTGCCTACGCCCAGTCGCTGCAAGTCGTTGCGCTTTTGATTCGCTATTTTGTGGTGTGTATGACCAAACCAGCTGGTGCCGTCACCCGATCAAACCGAACAAAACTGCGACGCCCGTGTCCGCGCAAGTTTCTGAACACCGCCTATGCCCATGCGTGTGAGCGACTCGTGCCTCTTTTGTGCCATGTTGCATGTACACTAACTACAAACAATGATTGTTTACCTATCTTATCTTGTGTGGATATCTTGTGTTCACTGCTGGTTGTCTGTAGGGTGCCCGAGCATGCCTCCCAATTGCCACATTGCAACCACGCACCCCTTGCCTGTTGTGATGTTGCTGGCAAAACCTGGCTTGCAACATGCCACTCTATGGATCCTTTCCTGGGCACAACATCACAAGAATGAACATGCTTTTCCCACTACCCACCCTCCTTCCTCGTTGGATCCCCCCGAACGAGATTTCTTTGTGCAGTCACCCAGTTAGATATATCACAATAGCAATGAGGGGCGGCCCAGAAACCCACACAAACACCGGGGTCGTCGACATGGGCTATAGGGGAGTCACACTGGAGCACTGTCGAGGACTGTGGGCTATGATCCGGGCACACGCAACCACTCAGCATTTTCAAATCCTGCGCCGATCAGCAAGCGGAAGAGGCGGGGGCGGCCGTCCACTGCCAGCCATGGGCCTGCCGCCGACAGCAATTCACATAGCTCTCTTGGTCGCTGAAGCGCTCGTGGAATACATAACAAAGAAGAGGACTGGAAGAGTTTGTGCGACCTTAGCAGCGCTTCAATCGCAGACCCGGGAAGTGCTTGGATCGGCCTCCGCTTTATACAAGAGGGGAGGCCCTTGCTGCCTCCTGCTCTCGCTTTCAATCGAGTTGTGATCGAGGACGGCTAAGCGAGCAACCTCCAACCTCTTTTCCAAGTGCTCTTGAGCAGGAGCAGCTGCGCGGCAAGCCCCGCTCGGCAGCCAGCCGACCGACCTTGGACCGACCCCAGGTGGAACACAGGAGGGGGCACAAAGGCCAGACGCTCGCGAGCAAGGCGAGCGGCGCCGGAATTGGCAGCAGCGGCGCTCGCAACGCCCGAACGCACATGTTGCCTCTCACACTACCCCTCCCCTTACGGTTCTTTGCGGGATGTTAACGAATTATCAATCGACTTATCAATCGAGTATCCCATCGTTGCTTGGGCAGTATAAGTTGTTGCTCCAAGAGGCTGGCATAGACGAGGGGCCGTTGGATGATCCGCCCCTTGCAAGACCAGGTAAGCTGCATGAGCATTGAACCATGGAGCGAGAATCATCGGCAAGGCCTGGGTTCATTTCGGGTGAGAGTGCAATGACCGTAATTGTCATGACACCTGAAAAATTTTATCCCTCGCCCCTCGTTTTCAGCTAAAGCAACGAAACAGATAGAGCTGATAGATGAAAATCGCACTCGGCGCAACTGCTAAGGATTTCAAACTTTATTATACCGAGTTATTCACGGTGAGTTGGAGTGTCTTGTGGTTTGTGCTTGTGTCGTAATAATTAAGTGTTGAATGTTCCATGATGTAGCAAGGCATTGGCCTATGCAAGGCATGTTATCAAAAGGACTGATACTCATGACGTTGAGCGTGCTTTGGCCATGGTTAAAGCTGCCAAAGACAGATTGATGGACGCGGCTGATGCAAGGTCACAACACGACGTAAGGGAAGCAACATCAGGTGTGGAGGTTGACATCATCTTCATAATGAGAGTCACGCTAAATTGGTCATGAACATGCTCGCATGAAACACGTTTGGGAAATGTAGGAGGTTCACCTACGGCGGCCGAAGTTCCTTGCAATGTTCAAGGGGATTTTAGACATGGTGACGCGATTGATGAAGTTGTCCAAGGATATGCACTTGAAGGAGAGGATGAGGACACCGATGAAGAAGAAGAAGAGTATCAGGTGCTTTATATTAAAATTCTGCATTGCCTAAAATTATTACTGACTTGTCATTGTTGAAAATGTTGTTGGGAATGTATGACCCTACCAATCTCCTAGACTTGCAGTTAATACCAAGAAGCATACAAGAGGCAACGGCGGAGACGCGGTTTGAATTTAATATATCGTCTTGGCCTGGTGCGTTCCAGCAGTTAACACCCATGGTAATTTCGGCGTTCTTAGCTGCGGCACAAAAACGTGGCGCCTTGTGGATAGCTGGCAAAGGAGGGTTGTGTGTCACGGAACACGGAGCGTTGCAAGCATCAACTAGCCAGGTTAAAGACCGCAATGTGCTTTGCATCCTTGCAATGATGTACATTTAGTGAGTGCAATTTCACATCAATGAGTGCGGGAGACACAAGGCATGGGTCCGTGGGCATCGCGATTGTTGGTGGAAGTCCCCGGTTATATCGTTTCGCAACTTCAAAGTCGTTTTCCACCAAATTTTTCAAGTACCGAATGCCGCAAATCGCGTTACGTGGGTTGCCAGGCATGCAAGCTCATGTGAGTACTCTCATTCAATTGGCTTTAGGTGGAGCAACTCACACTATATTTGAAGCCCTTCTTCCGGGCGCACCATACCGATTCCATCAAACATGACGGCACCAGGCGTGTCATTGCCCACAAGCCATTGTTGATCACGCCCGAAGGCACACCTCACGGGCTTGAAATGAAGATCAACCGAGAATTGGCTTCTTTATGTGGCCTTCGAGGAGAGGCTAATGTGGCGCCGCAAAGCAAACAACGGTATTTAGCACCATGGGTTGTGCATTAATCGTTGATCAATCCGAGTAAGTGAAGGCATGTTGAGATAAAGAATCAGAGATTTGTATGATTGAGGCCCTCATTTAAGCTTGTAGGTTGACGAAGCACAGCGGCGCCACGCATGCTGCCTTTTACAGCGGCCGCCCAATGGCGAGCATTTTAAGTGATGTGCATCACGTTCAACATGCACCTGAGACCAGGCTAGCAAGGGCTTCACCTTGCCCTAACATAGCTGAGCTACCATCCGATGCCGAGCTTGACGGCCAGCCGCTTGCCATCGCTCTGCGGGACTTTCAATACAAAGGAGTTGAACCCCCACTGGAATCGAACACGATTCCATCGAAGCCTGCCACGGCCCGGTGGGCAAGCTGGTGCAAATCAGCGTGGTGAGGCAGAGAATCAACATTATGCTAGTGAAATGGTCGGCGGTCATTCGATCATGCAAGGCTGAATGCAAACCCCCCGTCCGGCAAGGTTGAATGGACATTCCATGTGCGGAGCCGGATGACGGTATCTATTCGGCGGGGCCGACAGGCCACATGACAAAACTACAACAAGTAAGCTTAAGTACCATTGAGGGCCGTGAGCAATACGCTAACCTTGGTGAGTGGCGACATTATGCGGTAAAATTCAATAACATTTGACGACGTCCGTTGTTTCTAAATCCGCTTTGCTTGCGGCAAAAGGGATGCCTACCGTATCCGATTCACGTGAAGGGGGCCCGAACGGTGCGAGGCAAGAATCTTACTAAGGTTGGACGCAAAAGAGGATGTGAGTATGCATATTGGTGGATAGCTAGTTGGTAGTGCTGCGGTGAGTTTGTGCAAGCAAGTGATTTGTGTCATGGCCTCAAACATTGCATTGCGGTGGAGACTCAAGCGCGGGAGCGTGGAGGCGATTGGAAGGAGTTGCGGGAAGGCGCGGAGGTTGTAGCAACGCGCTCTCGGCCCTCAACCGTTGCATTATTGAAAAACACAGAGGTGAGCGAATGTACTTATCACGAGAGAATCTCTCCTCACATTTTGTTTGTGTGCCACCACGGGCTGTCATCGCCAATGAGTCGTACGGGTGTACCAACACAACCAATTGAGTCTAGATATCTTGCACCTTTCCCAAATGCAGCACGTATCTTTCGCTCGACAATGGGTGAGCGGCCGAATGGCGAATGGGAAGAACGTGCACGTTATCGGCCTGCGACGAGATATGCTCGCCAAGTTTCCACCGGCGGCAGAGCTGGATCAGTTCGGCCAAAAGCAATGGGAAGCGATTGCCAAAACGGCCAAGCGACACGCAGAAAAACAAGACCCTCAGCTTGAGAAGAGCAAGGCTACTCACAAACCCAAAGAGTCTGAAAAGGTCCGCCTCGAGAAGGCGAAGAGGGGCGGATACAGCGACGGGAGAATGCCCTTAAATGGGTACGTGTCAATATGTAGTTGTTGCACAATGTAATGGCAAGAGAATGATATGTGCATAAAGGAACAACTTAAATAACATCACAACTCGTCTTAGACATGATTGAGTGCTGGCAAGGAATGGCTTGATTGGGACCGTGCGACTACACCAACTATAATGCACGGGCGCAGGGGGGCGGGCGACAACAATGAAAATTGGCGGGCTTGTTGCTGCCCGAGGTCAACGAGGCCAACGGTGAGGTGCGGGCATGTGTTTCGCAAGCGGTGTAACGGGCTGGCACATACAGCACCGGCGCGTAGCCCTCGCGGAGTTGCGTGCGAGGCGTCCACCGGGGGCGGAGGAGACCGACCGGCCGCGCGGCCGAGCGGCCCGGCTGCAGCGGGCGCTTCTGCCCCCACTGCGCGGCGGCACGGGGAAGGGCAGCAAGTTGAGGATACCCGCCACATTCTCTTTGATCGCATCCTCTACAGCGACCTCCGCCCGCTCTTCAGTCCCCTGTTCCCTAGCCGGACACCCCTTCTCGTCCGAGCCACCCTCCCCGGCACGGTTTTCGAGAGCCCCGCCGCCGCAGCTGCGACCTTGTCGCCGGCGAGCACGCAAAGCGGCGGGGCTGCCCCCACATAGCCCCTACAACCCTTAGCGAACGTGGTGTGTCCCTCCGCTAGAACGGGGCCAGCCGGCCTAAGCCACCCAGGATCAAACACCCCACCTGCCGGCCAAGGGGTCGGAAGGTGTTAGGTGTCCGGTGGGGCGGTAAGGACATGTAGCACCACGCGAGCTTCCGGCTGGAGACCGCCACTACCCTTGCTATCCTCTGTTGTTCTGCAGCTGCTTCTCGGCCACCGCATTCCCTTGTCGGCACTTCTCTCGCGAGCCTTTCTTGACTCCCACCCCAGAGCCTGCCCAGCGTTGCCCGAGTTCCCTTGCATGACTTCCCTCCCTGTTGTTTGACATCCTTGCTTCTCCTTTGCAGCCCATGTCGACGACTCCACCCCCCTCCCCCACCCCCATCCCCCTCTCTTTCCCCCTCTGTTTGTGTGGCGTTCTCTTTCTGGGTCGTGTGCCAGCCCAGGCCTGTCATCGCTTTTGTGATGTACACGGGTGTAACAGCAGCAGCAGCACTGCTTCCATGGCCTGGTAGCGCAGCCCAAGGAGCTCGCTGCGTACAGGTCCACGGCTGCCGCTGCAATCCGCGCTCGGCGGGAGCGGCGGCCGCCCACAATGTGTGTGTATCAAGAGAAGAAAGTTAAGCAACGCGCTTACTTAGCTTGGGCATGGGAGACTGCGTCACACGCTCATGCTGTTGTTGCACACCCTGCACCCCTGCAACACCTGTGCAACACCACAGCCGCCGCCGGGAGGCACAGACAGCAACGGGGGCATACTGCTAATCCCCCAATCCCCGTCCGCACTTATTCTGGCCATCGCATGCTGGCGCATCGCTCGTGGATCCTGGTGGCTCTCGGCCGCCTGCCTGGCCGCCGAGTCGCTGCTGCCGCCGAGTGAATGTTCTGTCCGCCATCTCCGCTCCATCTACAGCGCGGAGCGGGCGGAGAAGACATCGACGGAAGGCAGCGGGGAGCGCAGGTTACTTTGGTGCGGCGCCGTAAATGTGCGGGGGAGCCGTCCACCCACACCGAAATAATTGCACAGAACTTGTGGAAAGCCCGTGGCGCGCCTGGTTTGCGAACCTGGAGGGGAGCACATGTATAACAAGGAGGTCGCTAAAAAATCGTGCGACTGCCTTCTCGATATGCTGATTTTTTGTTCATTCAATTGCGGGTGTGGCGAGCAGTTTCTGAAGAGGTCTGGTTTGCAACAATCTGAGGCGTCGTGGGGAGACTCCGGGGCCGTCGATGCTAAATGAAAAGATGTTGAGGGACGCGATGTGGAAAGGGGGAAGGCGTCTATACGGTCGTTGGCGCGGCCAAGCGGGCGGCAGTACTGTGCGTTCACCCTCGACATAGAAACCCGGCTTGCCAACGATGAATGCTCGACAAGTACCTCAGCCTGTTCTGTTCGGCTTCTCTTGCAATCAAATAATTTTTAATTGCTTCCGGGTTCGCAAGCACCTCTGGAGCCAGCACCATATTCAATGTCGCGTCCATTCAGCGCCGTAAGTGCGGTGTCAGCCTTCACTTGTTATCTGAAGGCAGAGAAACTTATCAACATACTTCTTATCCAGCCAACAGCAGCAAGGCCAGCTTGGCTCCCGCGGCGGCGGCGGCGGCGGCGGCGGTGAGAATGCGGGGGAGAAAGCTATTGTGTGCACCTCGCGGCGTAGCGAGTAACAGCCGACCCACACCGCCCGAAGCCTAGCAGGCCCCACCGCCGCAAGAGGGGCAGATGCAGGGCAGGCATGTGACGGGCCGCAGGGCAGGGCAGATCTTGAGCTTGGCGGCGTGCTGAGGCCGGGGCAGGTGAGGCCAATCTGCATGCTGGCCGAGAGCAATGCACGAAGGGCAAGCCTGCCATTGGCACTCCACTGGTGGCAACAACAGAAGCCTCGCGCCGGTGTGTGGTGGTTTGCAGGTTGTCGACGACTCCCCTCCCCCTTTCTCTCCCGCCAGGCCTGATCATCGCTATTGTGATGTACACGGCAAAGGAACAGTTGAGTGTGCTAAACAAAAATAAAATGTTTTCGTCCGAACGAGGATTCGAACCTCGGCGTGTTTCCACATCAACTTAGCAGGCTGACCCCTTAAGACCACTCGGGCATCCGGACTGATGCTGCCGCAAGAGGATAAACTGCACTATATATAAACTAAACCTATTTTGCACGTGCTCCTGATTGTTTTTGCCTCAGCCCCCCAGGCCCCCTCCCCGCCGCCTGCCGGTCGGCGGTCGGTGCGTTTTGGTCTCTCCTTGCTGATTTTCATGCCCTGGACCTGGCGCCTGCCGCTTGGCTTGGCCGCATCCCCACCACACACCCCTTCTTTTTCACAGAAAATGGCCGCCTGCAGTTGCGGCCTCCCCCGCTCCCTGATGCCTAGCGCCTGATCCCAGGGCCTGTGCCCCGCCCGCCCTGCTGGGCCTGCGGGGCGGCCCTGCCCCCTCGTCCCCATCTCGTTCCTTTACAGTTGGTCCCCTCTGCTGCTCTCCTGCCTGACCCGCTGCATGACGCTTCAGTGTCCCCTGCCTGCCCTGTGTCGTTTCCGCCCGCCCGTCTGGCCGCCTCCCGGCTACTGTGCCGGGGCGGGCTGCGGCGCGTGGCTGTCAGCGGCCTGCTGCTGCCTTGCTGCGGGGCCCCACCTTCCCCCTTTCCGTCCCCATTCTGACCCGTGATGGCGGCCCTGCGGTGGCGTGCGATGGTGCCCACATGCGTAACCGGCGCCCTGCCTCCCCGCCTTCCTGTGTCATTGCTTCGCTGGCGGCGCTTTGGGTGTGCTCCCAGGCGCCCTCCGTTCCCCTGCTGCCCCCTGCGCCCGATCCCCGGCTTGGCCGGTGCTTACACCCCGCCCGCCCGCCCGCCTGCGATGCTTAGATGTTGTACCGGAGCTAGTGGGGTGCACTGCTGTGTGCCCCCAGCGCGGTACCGCGCCTCGCCTCTGTAACAGTCACCAGTCACCAGTCACCAGCCCCCTCGGGTGCCTGTCTCTTCATGCTTGTCCCCGTTCCCAACCTGAGCCGTGGTAACGCTCTGACGCAACGTGTGATGGCGCCCACATGCGAAACCGACGCCCTGGGCCCCCCGCCTCCCTGCGCTTCGTGCTCTGCTGGTTGTGCGATGGTTGGGCTCACGAGCGCCACCCATTTCCCTTGCCCTCCGCTACGCCCACCCCAGCCAATGCTTGTGCCCCCGCCCAACACGGGCGCCCGCCAGCCAGCATTGCGTTTTGTGCCTCACCATACATAGCTAGTGGGATGCCTGATTTGCTTCTCCAACGCGTCACCGCGCATGGGTCTCCGTAATAGCATCCGTGCCAGGCCCTCATCTTCTACGGATGCATCCCATATGGGGCCTGGCTCACGCCAGATATTTTGATGCCGGCGCCATACCGAGCAGTGGACCCCACTAAGTGGCCGCAGTTGCAGGCCGCGGCCCGCCCGCTGCCTGCGGGGGCATGGCGACAGCCGCGGCTGTCAAGCCCGCGCTGCCCTCTTGCGCGTATCATGACCTGGCCGCTGGCCTGTTTGGAACTCGCCGGCGCCCGCCACCTCTATCCAAGTACTGCCCACCCTGATCGGCGCATCCCAAGCTCTTGTGTCGAGAAAGGGGCTGCTTCTGCCGCGTTGGCGTGTGGGAGTCTGCGCTCTGGCTTGGCCAAATGTGGGGCTCCCTGCTGCCTCAGCCTCCCTGCTCTTTATCGCGAAGCGGCCATGCCGTCTTGTTGTGGTTGAAGATTGCGAGGGACTCCTGTTACACCCGTCTACATCACAACAGCGATGACAAGCCTCAGAATGCTAACATCCTCTGCTGCAAGAGATATGCATGGGCAAGTTTAGGCCGCCTAGAAGCTGCAGGCGCCTCGCCCACGTCCACTGCACATGCTGGCCTGCGCAGATGGCCGAGCACTTGCTGGATCATGATGCTGCAAAGCGCGGAGAAGGCACATAGCTTTCCTGGCACCCAGCAAGGCCACCGTCGTTGTGTCACACACGGAAAACCCCATCTTCCATGGAGGGTTCTCACAAGGGACAGCAGCACACGAGCAAAGCTGGGAGGGGGATCATAAGGCATCACAATCGAAAGCATGCATCAGGATGCGAGGAAAGATATCAGAGGGCAGGAACATTCTGCACCGACGTTGGGAGACGTGCAGGCACAGCAACGCTGTGCGCAGCCACGCTGCGTCGATGGGGGACAGCCGATGCACAATCTCGCGGGCCTGGTCTGCTGACCGGGTGAGAGCGGCTGGCAGGGCGCGCAGGATGCCTGGGCAGGGGGCTGGGATGAGCTGCCACTCGAGGGGAGATAGAGGAACTCGAGCAATCACAAAATCGGCCAGCAGATGCAGCCCGCGTGGACCGCGGGCAAGCAGAATGGACAGGTCAAGCAGCCTGGGTGCTGCTGCTGCACGGAGAAGGAGGCTGGCAGCAGCAAAATGCGGGACGCCATGGCCTTGGGGGAGTGCCAAGTGCAGAGGCAGCTGGCCTGCCCGTGTTGCCTGCATTGCGGCTTTCGGAACAGCATCCAGCAGGTGCTGCACAACTGATGTGTGGCCATTCCCCACCGCCACATGCAGAGGCAGGCAACCGTTGGGCGTTGGCATCAGCGCCGCCTGTGGGGCAGCATGAAGTAGCTGCTGCACAACTGCTGCGTGGCCTGCTTCCGCCGCCATATGCAGCGGCAGCCAGCCTTCCTCATTTGCATGCAATGTGACCTCCACAGCTGCGCCAGCAGCTGCTGCACCACTGCCGTGTGGCCATTTTGCGCTGCCATGTGCAGCGGCAGCCAGCCTTCCTCGTCCGCACCCCGCCCCCGTCGCCACCGTGCTGGCCGAGGAGAGCTGCCCATCCTCATCTCTTGGCTGGGGAGGTGTGCCCACTTCTGGAGCAGCAAACGGAAGGCGGCTGCGGCGAGTAGGCTGCCCCACACCTTGAGTCTCCTGCACTCGCGAGTGCCGATCGGCTGCCTGCTTCTTCCAGCACCAGAACACCAACGCACAGGCCCCAGCAGCCGCCCAGACCAACTTCATAGTAGGCATCCAGCCAGGTGATTTTGTGTGAGGGGCGCATCAATTCGAGTGAACAGGCGAGGCACCAAAGACTGGATCAAGACTCCAGCCAAGATGACAGGTGTGCAGCTAGCACGCTGCGCAGGCGGCAGGGACTTTGAGTGGGGAGCTGTGCCAACCAGGGGTGGTAGTGATGCATTTCGCGTCTGTTTGGACGGCTGGGCACGTTGCTGCATGCCGTAGCTTCTCGCTGCAGCCATGGGCGACGCCACGCCGATCTGCAGAGTTGTAGATGTCGGTGACCGCTTCAAGGTAGCCGGAAACCCTGCGCTCTCTGCACAACCCACAATTTTCCAGCCGGTGCTGGCTGCCGTTACGCGCGCCCCCAACCTCAACACTCCCTGACTCCTGAGACTGTCGCCCGTGCTTGCTAGGTTGAGGTATTTTTCAACGAGGACGTGCACGAGGTTTCTCCGCTGCGCACTGAGGAGGAGGCGGCGGTGGTGTGCGACGCCGTCACTCGTGAGTCTTGCCTCGAGTTCCGTCAGCAAACGCTCCGCGCTGGCCCTTCTGACAGCACACATAGCTCCAATGGCCGATGAATGCAGTGAAGTGGGCTCTGGGTGCGGGGCGGTCTGTTCAGGCAGCAGAGCTCCGCTTCCAGGATGGTGCGCCTGAGCTGCAAAGTGCGCGGCTGCAAAGGTGAGTGTGTGTTGCGTTTTGCTGCCTGTTGGCAGGGTTTGCATGAAGATCAGCGCGTACTCCACACTAGGCTTACCATGGGCAATCGTTCCTGCAGGCTTCGCTTGGAGGTGCTCGCTGGTGGCGGCACCCTGCAGGAGCCCCTGCTGGCTGTGCTGCAGCAGCTTGCCGACTGTGCTGCTAACAACCACTCCACTTCCGAAGGTGAGGTTAGTGGGAGTGGTGTTGTTGTGCTTGTTCTGCGATGACACAGTGCCACTGCATTGAGGCTCACTGCTTGGTCTCATGCCTCCCTTGCAGTGCCCCCTCCTCATGTAGCGGCGGTGGGCCTGCTGGGTGCAGCAGTGACCCAGCGCCATGACGCTGCGCTGGAGATGTTGCTCATGGTCAACCCGTCGGCAGCATCGGCAAAACTTTGGATGTCAAGTGGGGCACAGGAGCCACAAACTGCAGCATCTCTCCTTCACCTGGCAGCAAAGTGTGGCAGCAGCACAGCCGTCAGGATGCTGTTGGCTGCAGCCCCGAAGTTGGGACGCAGCCAGATGAGGCGGGCTGGCTGCCGCTGCATCTTGCGGCGCAGAATGGCCACGTGACAGCGGCGCAGCAGCTACTTGATGCATCTTCTGAGGCTGCGACAATACCGGACGAGGAAGGCTGGCTGCCGCTGCACGTGGCGGCGCAGAATGGCCACACGGCAGTGGTGCAGCAGCTGCTGACGGCAGTTGCTGACGCCGCGATGCAGGCAACTGAGCAAGGCTGGCTGCCCCTGCATCATGCGGCGCAGAATGGTCACACGGCAGTGGTGCAGCAGCTGCTTGATGCAGCTGCTGAGGCCGCGATGCAGGCAACTGAGGAAGGCTGGCTGCCGCTGCATGTGGCGGCGGCGAACGGCCACACGGCAGTGGTGCAGCAGCTGCTTGATGCAGCTGCTGAGGCTGCGACAAGACCGGACGAGGAAGGCTGGCTGCCGCTGCACGTGGCAGCGCAGAATGGCCACACGGCAGTGGTGCAGCAGCTGTTGGCGGCAGCTGCTGAGGCCGCGACAAGACCAGACGAGGAAGGCTATCTGCCGCTGCATTTTGCGGCGCAGAATGGCCACACGGCGGTCGCGCAGCAGCTGCTTGATGCATCTGCTGAGGCCGCGATGCAGGCAACTGAGGAAAGCTGGCTGCCGCTGCATTTTGCGGCACGGAATGGCCACACAGCAGTGGTGCAGCAGCTGCTTGATGCAGCTGCTGAGGCTGCGACAAGACCGGACGAGGAAGGCTGGCTGCCGCTGCATTTTGCAGCACGGAATGGCCACACGGCAGTGGTGCAGCAGCTGCTTGATGCAGCTGCTGAGGCTGCGACAAGACCAGACGAGGAAGGCTATCTGCCGCTGCATGTGGCGGCGGCGAAAGGCCACACGGCAGTGGTGCAGCAGCTGCTGGCGGCAGCCTCTGGGGCCGCGATGCGAGCTAAAAATGATGGCTGGCTGCCGCTGCATGTGGCGGCGGCGGAAGGCCACGCAGCAGTGGTGCAGCAGCTGCTGGCGGCAGCTGCTGAGGCTGTGACACAGCCAGATGAGGATGGCTGGCTGCCGCTGCATGTGGCAGCGCACAATGGCCACGCGGCAGTGGTGCAGCAGCTACGTGATGCTGCCCCGCAGGCGGCGATGGTGCCAACGCGTGACGGTTTCCTGCCTCTGCATTCGGCGGCGCAGAATGGCCACGCGGCAGTGGTGCAGCAGCTACTTGTTGCTGCTGCGAAGGCCGCAATGCATGCTGCAGGGCAAGGCTGGCTGCCGCTGCATGTGGCGGCGGCGCAAGGCCATGCGGCAGTGGTGCAGCAGCTGCTGGCAGCAGCCGCTGAGGCTGCGACACAGCCGGATGAGACAGGCTGTCTGCCGCTGCATTTTGCTGCACAGAGAGGCCACACGGCAGTGGTGCAGCAGCTGCTGGCGGCAGCTGCGGACGCCGCAATGCAAGCTAAAAATGATGGCCGGCTGCCGCTGCATCTTGCAGCGCAAGGCCACACGGCAGTGGTGCAGCAGCTACTTGAAGCTGCCCCGCAGGCCGCTTTGGTGCCAACACCTGACGGTTTCCTGCCTCTGCATTTGGCAGCGCATAATGGCCACACGGCAGTGATGCAGCAGCTGCTGGTGGCATCTGCTGAGGCCGCGATGCATGCGACTGAGCAAGGCTGGCTGCCGCTTCATGTGGCGGCGGCGCAAGGCCACGCGGCAGTTGTGCAGCAGCTGCTGGCGGCAGCTGTTGATGCTGCGGTACAGCCGGATGAGGATGGCTGGCTGCCGCTGCATGTGGCAGCGCAATATGGCCACGCAGCAGCTGTGCAGCAGCTGCTGGCGGCAGCTGCTGAGGCTGCGACACAGCCGGGGAGAAAGGCTGGCTGCCGCTGCATCTTGTAGCGCAGAATGGCCACGCGGCAGTGGTGCAGCAGCTGCTGGCAGCAGCCTCTGAGGCCGCGATGCATGCGACTGAGCAAGGCTGGCTGCCGCTGCATCATGCGGCGCAGAATGGTCACGCGGCAGTGGCGCGGCAGCTACTTGATGCGGCTGCTGAGGCTGCGATGCATGCAACCGAGCAAGGCTGGCTGCCGCTGCATGTGGCGGCGGCGAAAGGCCACGCGGCAGTGGTGCAGCAGCTGCTGGCAGCAGCCTCTGAGGCCCCGATGCATGCGACTGAGCAAGGCTGGCTGCCGCTGCATCATGCGGCACAGGAAGGCCACGCGGCAGTGGTGCAGCAGCTGCTGGCGGCAGCTGTTGAGGCTGCGGTACAGCCGGATGAGGATGGCTGGCTGCCGCTGCATGTGGCAGCGCAAAATGGCCACACGGCAGTGGTGCAGCGGCTGCTGGCGGCAGCTGCTGAGGCTGCGACACAGCCGGGGAAAAGGCTGGCTGTCCCTGCATCTTGCGGCGCAGAATGGCCACGCGGCAGTGGTGCAGCAGCTACTTGATGCATCTGCTGAGGCTGCGATGCATGCAACTGAGCAAGGCTGGCTGCCGCTGCATGTGGCGGCGGCGAAAGGCCATGCGGCAGTTGTGCAGCAGCTGCTGGCGGCAGCTGCTGAGGCTGCGACACAGTCGGATGAGGAAGGCTGGCTGCCGCTGCATTTTGCGGCGGCAAACGGCCACACGGCAGTGGTGCAGCAGCTGCTGGCGGCAGCTGTGGAGGTCACATTGCATGCAAATGAGGAAGGCTGGCTGCCGCTGCATATGGCGGCGGAAGCAGGCCACGCAGCAGTTGTGCAGCAGCTACTTCATGCTGCCCCACAGGCGGCGCTGATGCCAACGCCCAACGGTTGCCTGCCTCTGCATGTGGCGGTGGGGAATGGCCACACATCAGTTGTGCAGCACCTGCTGGATGCTGTTCCGAAAGCCGCAATGCAGGCAACACGGGCAGGCCAGCTGCCTCTGCACTTGGCACTCCCCCAAGGCCATGGCGTCCCGCATTTTGCTGCTGCCAGCCTCCTTCTCCGTGCAGCAGCAGCACCCAGGCTGCTTGACCTGTCCATTCTGCTTGCCCGCGGTCCACGCGGGCTGCATCTGCTGGCCGATTTTGTGATTGCTCGAGTTCCTCTATCTCCCCTCGAGTGGCAGCTCATCCCAGCCCCCTGCCCAGGCATCCTGCGCGCCCTGCCAGCCGCTCTCACCCGGTCAGCAGACCAGGCCCGCGAGATTGTGCATCGGCTGTCCCCCGTCGACGCAGCGTGGCTGCGCACAGCGTTGCTGTGCCTGCACGTCTCCCAACGTCGGTGCAGAATGTTCCTGCCCTCTGATATCTTTCCTCGCATCCTGATGCATGCTTTCGATTGTGATGCCTTATGATCCCCCTCCCAGCTTTGCCCGTGTGCTGCTGTCCCTTGTGAGAACCCTCTATGGAAGATGGGGTTTTCCGTGTGTGACACAACGACGGTGGCCTTGCTGGGTGCCAGGAAAGCTATGTGCCTTCTCCGCGCTTTGCAGCATCATGATCCAGCAAGTGCTCGGCCATCTGCGCAGGCCAGCATGTGCAGTGGACGTGGGCGAGGCGCCTGCAGCTTCTAGGCGGCCTAAACTTGCCCATGCATATCTCTTGCAGCAGAGGATGTTAGCATTCTGAGGCTTGTCATCGCTGTTGTGATGTAGACGGGTGTAACAGGAGTCCCTCGCAATCTTCAACCACAACAAGACGGCATGGCCGCGCTTCGCGATAAAGAGCAGGGAGGCTGAGGCAGCAGGGAGCCCCACATTTGGCCAAGCCAGAGCGCAGACTCCCACACGCCAACGCGGCAGAAGCAGCCCCTTTCTCGACACAAGAGCTTGGGATGCGCCGATCAGGGTGGGCAGTACTTGGATAGAGGTGGCGGGCGCCGGCGAGTTCCAAACAGGCCAGCGGCCAGGTCATGATACGCGCAAGAGGGCAGCGCGGGCTTGACAGCCGCGGCTGTCGCCATGCCCCCTCGCAGGCAGCGGGCGGGCCGCGGCCTGCAACTGCGGCCACTTAGTGGGGTCCACTGCTCGGTATGGCGCCGGCATCAAAATATCTGGCGTGAGCCAGGCCCCATATGGGATGCATCCGTAGAAGATGAGGGCCTAGCACGGATGCTATTACGGAGACCCATGCGCGGTGACGCGTTGGAGAAGCAAATCAGGCATCCCACTAGCTATGTATGGTGAGGCACAAACGCAATGCTGGCTGGCGGGCGCCCGTGTTGGGCGGGGGCACAAGCATTGGCTGGGGTGGGCGTAGCGGAGGGCAAGGGAAATGGGTGGCGCTCGTGAGCCCAACCATCGCACAACCAGCAGAGCACGAAGCGCAGGGAGGCGGGGGGGCCCAGGGCGTCGGTTTCGCATGTGGGCGCCATCACACGTTGCGTCAGAGCGTTACCACGGCTCAGGTTGGGAACGGGGACAAGCATGAAGAGACAGGCACCCGAGGGGGCCCGGAACAGTTGCAGAAAAAAAGCTAACAGTACTAATACAATAGTTAATGCAGACTGGTCGCTTAACCCCCTAGGGTTGAAATCTAATTCCGTCGGATTGGCCGAGTGGTTATCAATAGCTGTTAAGTTGATGGGGAGACCCGCGCAGGTTCATTGGTCCCTATCAACCACCCGCCGCCAAGGACAACACCTCCGACACGCCAGTGAAGCTGCCGGGCAAGGACGCATGCCAGCCATATGTTGGAGCGCGACAGCTGCACCTGGGGCAGCCGCCTCTCAACCAGCTGAGCAGGAATGGAGCCAACAACAAGGCTGCACGGGGAAGGCCCAACAGTGGTGGCACCGGTCCGGGGCGGGGTTGACGCGCGTGCACGCACATGCACGGCTGGTTGATGTGAAGCCACACAGCCGTGGGGCGCGTCGTATTGATCAGCCGCCAGAAATGCTCCTTGCGGGAGTTCTCTTAGCGCAGTCGCGACAACAGCAACCGCACTGCTCCAACAGGCTTAGGCAGCGGGGTTGGCAAGGGCCCACAACGGCTCTAGGTGTTGCACGTCGTGGCGGCGCTCAGGGGGCAAAACAAGGAGAGACTTGCCAGTGCGTACAGTGTAGGCAGGCGACACCAGGGGCTCGTGGCCCGGCCGGCGCCAGCCAAGGCTCAAGCAGGGTGGCAGCGGCGGCGGCGGCGCGCAGCGGCGGCAGCTGCCCAACAGCCAATGCGGCGCGGGTGGCACGCGTAGCCTCCACCCACGCAGGCGGCAGAGCAGCAGTCAGGGCAGCCGGGGCGGGCGGCATGCTCCTCCTCAAGAGCAGGAAAGGGAAGGTGCAAGGGGAGGAAAAGAAGCGGCGGCGTGATAAGCACGGGTCGGCAATACAAACTCATACTGGAAGCTCAGGCAAGATGATCAAGAGCCATGAACGACAGGTTCAGATCTGCTTGGCATGCTAGCACTCTTTGGCTGTCTGCTGCACCACCTGTGCACTGCGCTGCCAGGGAAGCCAAGCGAGCCAAACAAAGGCAAACCCCCAAGGCACCCGACATGCTCACCCTGCCACCTGTGAACGACAAGGGCGAAGGGCGGCGGCGGCCCTCTCGTTCTTGCCTTCTCTTTGCCTCCACAACCAGTTTTCATCACATCCGCCCTGACCTGACCAGCCGAATCAGGGAAACACAGACTCGCTTAATTACAGGCAGCATGCGGTGATCAGATGAATGCTAGTATATGTCCTCCTCAGCAAACAGTCTGTCAAATGTTCAATGTCCAGACAGCCAGGGCAATCTGGAAGTTGGGCACAGCAGGGCACAGCATGGAAGTGCCTCAAGCGCAGTGTGCATGCAGAGTTTGAAGGCAACCTTTACGCTTGTCTACTAGCGGCGGCAATGACGTGCACCAGGATTGGTGACGCTCCCTTTGAGCCATACGCAAGTTGAATCACAGCCCGGCTCCAACTTGCTGGTGAGCAGCCACGATTGTTGTGCAAGCCCTGCAGCGTTAATTTGCGCGTAGGACTCGAGCCTGCGCCAGTCACCGCGATTGTGTGCCCTTGCCCCGCTCCACTGCCAGCTGCTCTCGCTGGTTCACAGCAGCAGTTTGTGTGCCAAAGCCTGTCTGTCCCCTACTCATCTCCACATTATTCTTGTGTTTCCATGTGCAATGCATGCGCAGCGGTGGATGGGGGCAGCCATGGCCCCGCAGCAGCATGGCCGGCAGGCGGGCGGGTGGGCGCGTTACCTGCGCGTGGCTGCCACGCTGCTGCTGTGCGTCACGCTGGTGATGTGGTCCAAGCTGGGTGACGTCTCCATCTCCAGCCAGACAGTGCCGCAGCAGCCCAAGTCCAGCGTGTTTCTCACGCCGGCCACACACCCAGACGCCACCCCAGCCTCTACCATGGACGGCGGCCAGAGTGGCGATGCCTTGCAGGCCAGCAGCGGCGGCAGCGGGGCTGAGGAGGAGGACGAGGATGAGGGCGTGAATCGCGGCGACGAGGACAGAAGCAGCGGCGAGGGCAGCGGCAGCAGCCCAGGCGGCGGCAGCAGCGAGGCGCCGCGCAGGGTGCGCTTGGGCTGGATGGGCAAAGTGTTCTACGATCGCCCCCCTCTGGGCTGTCCATGCACGAGGCGGTCAAGGTGGCCACCGATAACACCGGGAACATGGTGTGGGCGTATGGCGCGTGGCAGCTGCTGGACCACCAACGGGTGGAGGTGGTGCACATGACGCGGCCGCCTCACAAAGCGGACGTCGCTGCCGTGCTCATTCCCACCGCCAACCTGTTGTTCGACCGGCTCAAGTACAACCGCAGCGTGATGGTCGGCATGACCAACATGCTGCTCGACGTCACGCGTTCCATCCGAGTGCCCTCCGCCTTGCTTGGCATCGGCTCCCAAATCGAGTTCACTCAGCCGCTGGCGGGGGGGGGGGGCGGCGGGGGGGCCCAAGCCCCCACCGCCGACTTCTCGGCGGCCGACAAGGTGCAGCTGCCGTCGACGCAGGTGGCGCTGCTGCAGCGGGTGGTGGATTCAGGCGGGTTCATCAGCACGCGCGGCGCCTTCACCGCCCGCATCCTGGAGGCCAACGGCCTGCCGCCGCCGCTGCCCCTGGGCTGCCCCTCCCTCTTCCTCAACCACAACCCTGCGCTGGGCGCGGAGCTGCAGCGCAAGTGGGACGCGGTGCTGGCCAAGCGCTCCACCTCCCTGCGCTTGGCGGTCACGCTGCCCAGCAAGTCGCGCTACAAGAAGTTGCCGCCCTACGCCGACATGCTGGCGGTGCGCGTGCTCAAGCGCTTCCCCAACAGCGTGGTGGTGCTGCAAACGGAGGACGACGCCTACATGCTGCAACGCCTGCACTCCAAGCTGGACCTGTACGTGCCGGTGGACCGCGTACGCTACTTCTTCGACCCGCGCTCTTGGGTGGAGGGCCTGGCGGCCTGCTGCGACTTTGTATTCGGCTTTAGGTGGGGCGCGGCGCCAGCGGTGGGTGCAGCTGTGTTGGCGGGGCCTTAGGGAACAAGCGGGGGCATGGGGTGCTTCCTAAAGCTGCAGGCTGGCGATGCGTTGATCTGTGGTTGGCGTTTGTGGCAACACACAGTGTTTGTGCTGCCACGCGCTGACCACTAATTCTGCTGCCGGTGCCCTCCCCTCTGTGCAGGATCCACGGCACGATGGCAGGTGGGAAGCGCTGGCTGCTGCGCTAAATGCTACAGCTTAGGAGGGGCGCGGGCCCGCCAGCAGCAGCCGTCTTGTCCTGCCCAACTGCCCGCCACCCCCAACGCCTTGCTGTCCCCGGCTTGGATCGCCGCGCGGCGCCATCGTCGCCCCCACCCCCGCTCCTGCCTCCCTCCCCTCCCCACATCCACGAATTGCAGCCCTGGCAGCCGGAGTGCCTGGCATCGTGGTGTCCAAGGACTACCGCATCAAGGAGCTGGCGGAGGGCATGGCGCTGCCCACGGTGGACCTGCTCGACTTCCTGGCAGCCGTGGACCTCGACAAATTCGACCTGTTCGACTTCATGGCCAGCGTCAAAGCCTACGACGCCAGGGGCTTTGACGCCCACCGCGCCGAGGTGGCTGCAGAGTATGTGCGCCAGTTCGAGAAGCTGGGCGTGCCTCTCAACCCAGAGGTGGCGGCAATGGCGGGGGCTGCCCCTGCTGCGGGCGCGGGGGTGGGGCTGGCGGCAGCGGGGTCGAGCGACTCGTGAGCTCCAACCCTACGCAGGGCACGACAGAGCGCCCGTTTCCCGATACCTGTTCTCTCTGTGCAATGTCCTTCGGTGCCAATTTCTTGTTTGTGCAACAACATCCACAATAGCACGACAGGTGTACAGTTGCAAGAAAACAAACAAACAAACCACCCTGTTGGGGGCATTGTGCAGAAAGGGGCACAGAGCAAGATGGAAGGGACAACGGAATGCGATTTCTCACAGTGAGCAGTTACCTGGCAGCTCAGAGGGCGCTGCCCGCAAGTATTCCCGCAGGTCAGTGGGTGGGCGCACGCATGGCGGGGCGGCAGGCAAAGGGGTCGTGGCGCGGCGCTGCCTTGGCTGCACCCGCCCGCGGCTATTGCGAGGCCAGCAGCTGGGAGGGGTGGTAGTCTGCGGGAGGCGGAACTCCTCGCGGACGTCGTCGGGCACCGGCGGCGCAGCTTGCACAGAGGGCGCTGCGCGGGCGGCAGACGCCCGCCGGCGCTGCTGCTGAGGCTGCCGCCGGCGTTCCTGCTGCTGCCCTGGCACCGCGGAACTCTGCCAGCCGGCTCTGCTTGCCGCGGTCCAGATTCAGACGGATGTGGGTGTCACTGCGGAACGGAGGGACATGGGCGGAGACAGCTCAAAAGCGCATGGTGGTGAGGGGCCGCCACAGCAAGGGCGGGCAGCCACGGCAGAGCAGGCAGGGCTGGGGTGTGTGTAGCAGCGGGCGGTGCGTGCCCACCCAGCAGCGCCCTGCCTGCAGGCCAAGCGGGCGGGGCGGGCGAGCTGCGCCAGCCAGCGCTTCTGCTCCAGGCGCTGCTGCTCCAGGCGCTGCGCCCGGTACTGCGGGGGCCAACGGCAGCGTGAAGGGGTCCCTGCTGGGAACGCAGCTGTGCTGTGCATGCTGGGCTGCTATGGGGCGCAGCACGCAAAGCGCGGCGCACAGCCAGGGCGTCAGGGGGCCCCTGCGGGACCCACCTGGTCCCGCACCCGGTCCTGCTCCGCCGCCCGCTGCTCCGCCTCCACAAACCTGCGGGGCAGCGGTTGGGCAGCGGCCAGCAGGGCGCCTGTAAGCCGACGTCACGACAGGCTTTGAGAGCAGAGCACGGTGCGCGCCTGCGGCGCTAGCCCTGCTGCGCGCAAGCCCTGCCACAAGCCTCGCATCGACACGGTTGGAGGGGAGGCTCAGCCCGAGCGACGGCAGCCGCCAGTCTGCCGCGCTCACATGACCATGCGCTCCTGGCGCCGCTCGTACTCGCTGTCATCGCTGCCATCATCGCTGTCCTCGTGGCTGCTCTCCTCCACCTCTGCGCAGGACTGCTTGCAGAGGCATCCCTGTCGGCTGATGTGCAGGTCGCATGCAAAAGGATGCTATGAGCTCAAGCAGGACAGGTGCCAGCAGCGCTGGTCGCCGCCGCGCGGCTGGTGCGCCTTGGCTCGCCCCCGCCCCCTGAGCTGGGCCTGCATGGAGAGGCAAGCCGCGGGGTGCAGCAAGGCAAGGCCAGCGGGGCTTGAGAACAAGAGGGCTGCAGGGCGGGAGCGCACCGCTGCAGGGGGGGGTTGCTTGCCGCGATGCAGGGTGCAGCCCCCACAATGAATGGGATACTCTTGAGCCAGCCTCACACGTCATGCTGGTAGGAGCCGTCAGCCCCTGGTGCATCCATGAAGACGATGCGCGCCTCGCCTTCCGCTGACCTGGAGCAATGCGTGGCAGCTTAGCCGTGTCACAATCCATCCAGGCAAGGCCAAACTCCTTCCGGCACCTCACTGCTGCTCCGAGAAGCAGAGCGCTCCGCTTGCGCAGCTGCCATGGCCGCATGCTGTAACACAGGCGCTGCAGCGGCACCTCAGCACATCATGGGCGGTGATCCCCGCGGTGCCCACCTCTAAGGACGCATCCGCAGCAACAGCACTGCTTTCCTCCACGCCATCAATGAAACGCCATCAATGAAACACCATCAATGAAGAATTTTTTTTTCGTATCCCGGCCTGTGCTGCTGCCAATCCCGCCATGCGCCGCCAGTAGGCTGCCGCGCAGCCCCGGCGGCGACGCCCGAATGGCTCCGGCTGGACGGCCGACCCCCTACGAGGCAGCCAGGCGCAGGCCTTCTGCCTGGCAACAGCAATGATGCATCGCCTACAGCCAGGCAAGCGGCAGCAGCAATGCCTTGGCCTGCAGCATGTGTGGCGCGGGATGTGCTCCCACCGTCTGCTTCGTCGTCGGTGCTGAGGCTGAGGGGCATCCCCTCCGGCTCTTGGCTCCAGCCGGATGGCTCCACCCAACGGGCCGCCGCACCTGCTGTGGCTGCCATCCCGGCACCTGCGCCCATGGGCATGGGATGCGGTGCTGGCCAGCAGTAGCGGAAGCACCACACCAGGCGAGCACAGGGCTAGGTCTCAGGCGGGCTGGAGGAAGCTTGTGGGCAGCGCCACCCGCCCCCGCTGCTCACGCGATGGTCAGCAGCACTTGGGCGTGCACGCGGCCGTCGCCAGGCTAGCCCCATCTGCGGCAGCTGCTACAAACGTCTCCTGCAACCACCCGTAGGTGGAGCACAGTCTGGTAGGTTGAGGCAGATGGTGCCCACTGGCTGGCTGACTGCAGGCTTGCTGCTGGCGTCGGCCGGATCCACCGTCAGCTGGAAGCAGAAGCATGGGCTGGAAAAGCCCAGGCCTTCCGCGCTGCGTTCCTTACTGTCACACAGCAACGAATGGAGCAAGGTGAGCCAAACGATGAAGCCAAACGAAATGTCAGACCGCCGGCCATGTCGCAGTAGGGGCACACTTGAGAGGGTGGCAGGCAGCTGCATCTGCTCCTCGATGACATAGCTGGCGAGGCTCGGCTGGCTGACCGGGCCATTGGGCCAACTGGGCTGCCTGTGCTGCCAACGTGGGCTGCCTGTATGAGCCCTGCGCTCAAAGCGTGCGCAGAGGCGCACTGGGGAGGTGGGCCTTGCGAGCTCATGTGCGTGAACAAGTATATGAACCGCAACGCCCTCCCTGCGCGGAATATGCAGCGCTTTGCGGAAGGGGTGCCCTGGATCTGTTGACCAGATTGACGTTTAACCTCACATTATCCCCTATAGCAGAACGTTCCGTCAAATTTCAATGACCAGACAGCCAGCGCAAACAGCGCAACGCGCAACCACCGCAGGGCACAGCAGGGGAGTGCCAACACCGCGTTATGCAGACTTTGAAGGCAACATTCAGGCTTGTCTACTAGCGGCGGCAATGATGTGCCCCAGGATTGGTGACGCTCTCTAAAAGCCATACGCATGTGGCGAGTTGAACCATAGCCCGGCTCCAACTTGCTGGTAAGCAGCCACGATTGTTTTACAAGCCCTGCAGCGTTGCTTCGAGCGTGCCACTCGAGCCTGCGCGCGAGAAACTCCCAGAAGGAGGCCTCCCCTCCTACCCCCTCCCGCCCCTCCCAACCCCTCGCCGCCCCTCCCCCTCCCGCATCTCCCGCCCCTCCCGCCCCTCCGAAGCCTGGCTGTACCCTATTCATCTCCACATTACTGTGTTTTCATGTGCAGTGCGTGCGCAGCAGTAGATCTACCTAGATGGTGGCAGCCTTTGCGTCGGCCACGAAGCAGCGCGGCCGGCCGGCTGGCGGGTGGGCGCGTTACATGCGCGTGGCCGCCACGCTGCTGCTGTGCGTCACGCTGGTGATGTGGGCCAAGCCGGGGGACGCCTCCATCTCCAGCAAGCCAGTGCCGCAGCAGCCTAAGTCTATCATATTGCTCGAGTCGCCCACACACCCAGACGCCACCCCAACCTCCAGCGTGGACGGCGGCCAGAGTGGCGATGCCTTGCAGGCCAGCAGCGGCGGCAGCGGGGAGAGGGAGGAGGGCGAGGACGAGGGCGTGAATGGCGGCGGCGAGAACAGCAGCACTGGCGAGGGCGGCGGCAGCAACCCAGGCGGCGGCGGCAGCCCAGGCCGCGGCGGCAGCAAGGCCCCACGCAAGGTGCGCGTGGGCTGGATGAGCAACGTGTTCCACGATCGCCCCCTTTCTGGGCTGTCCATACACGAGGCCGTCAGGGTGGCCAGCGACAACACTGGGAACATGGTGTTGGCGTATGGCGCGTGGCAGCTGCTGGACCACCAACGGGTGGAGGTGGTGCATGTGGCGCCGCCGCCCTACAAAATCGACGTCGCCGCCGTGCTCATTCCCACCGCCAACCTGTTGTTCGACCGGCTCAAGTACAGCGGCAGCCAGATGGTCGGCATGACCAACATGATGCTCAACATCACCCGTTCCAACCGAGTGCCCTCCGCCCTGCTCGGCATCGGCTCCCAAGTCGAGTTCACTCAGCCGCTGGCGGGGGAGGAGGGGGCGGCGGCGAGGGCCAAGCGCCCCACCGCCGACTTCTCGGCGGCCGACAAGGTGCAGCTGCCGCCGACGCAGGTGGCGCTGCTGCAGCGGGTGGTGGATTCAGGCGGGTTCATCAGCACGCGCGGCGCCTTCACCGCCCGCATCCTGGAGGCCAACGGCTTGCCGCCGCCGCTGCCCCTGGGCTGCCCCTCCCTCTTCCTCAACCACAACCCGGCGCTGGGCGCGGAGCTGCAGCGCAAGTGGAACGCGGTGCTGGCCGAGCGCTCCACCTCGCTGCGCTTGGCGGTCACGCTGCCCGCCATATCGCATCGGACGGACATGCCGCCTTACGTCGACATGCTGGCGGTGCGCGTGCTCAAGCGCTTCCCCAACAGCATGGTGGTGCTGCAAACGGAGGCTGATGCCTTCTCGCTGGAGCGCCTGCACGCCAAGCACGACGTGTACGTGCCGGTGGACCGCGTGCGCTACTTCTACGACCCGCGCTCCTGGGTGGAGGGCCTGGCAGCCTGCTGCGACTTCGCCTTTGGATTCAGGTGGGGGCGCGCGCCATCGGTGGGTGTGTCTGAGGGAGCCGGGCTGTGGGTGGGTGGGGGAGCGAGGTCTTATTGGGGGGCGGGGCAGAGGGGTGATACTCGCCAGAACTTCAGGGTCTGCGCGTGCGTTGGTCTGTGGTTGGCGGTTTTTACAACACGTTGTTCCTGCTGTCATGCGCTGACCCTGGGTCTGCTTCCGTGCCATTCTCCATACGCAGGATCCATGGCATGATGGCAGGTGTGAAGGGCTGGCTGCTGCGCTAACTGTTGCAGCAGAAGCGGGCCGCGGGCTGCCAGCAACAGCCGTCTTGTCCTACCCAACTGCCCGCCACCCCCAAACGCCTTGCTGTCCCCAGGGTTGCCTCTCGGTCCTGCGCCATTGTCCCGCCTATCCCCTGCCCTGCCCCCTCCCCTCCCCACATCCACGCATTGCAGCCCTGGCGGCCGGAGTGCCCGGCATCGTGGTGTCCAAGGACTACCGCATCAAGGAGCTGGCGGAGGGCATGGCGCTGCCCACGGTTGACATGCTCGACTTCCTGGCAGCCGTGGACCTCGACAAGTTCGACCTGTTTGACTTCATGGCCAGCGTCAAAGCCTACAACGCCAGGGGCTTTGACGCCCACCGCGCCGAGGTGGCTGCAGAGTATGTGCGCCAGTTTGAGAAGCTGGGTGTGCCACTCAACCCGGAGATGGCGGCAATGGCGGGGGCTGCCCCCACCCCCAGCGATGGCGAAGCGATGCCTGCAGCGCGGGCAAGCGACTCGTGAGCTCCCAACATGCCCAGGACGCGACAGAGCGCCCGTTTCCCGAGTACTGTTCTTTCTTTCTGTGCAATGCCCTTCGGTGCCGGTTTCTTTCTCGTGCAAGAACTTTTTCTTTCTGTATCGTGCAGTAACTTTTATCTTTCTGGGTCGTGCAATAACTTTGTTCTTTCTGGGTCGTGTGCTTACCCAGGCCAGCCATCGCTATTGTGATGTGGGTGTAACAGCAGCAGCAGCCACAACATCAAGCCAAGTGCACAGCTGCAGCAAGAGAGCGGAGAACAATACTAACAAGGAGGCAAACTACCCTGCTGGGGCATTGTGCAGCAAGGAGCATAGAACAGGAAAGCCTTTGTGCAGTGCACAGGAAGCAGCGAGGGGAAGGAAGATGAAGGGGCCACTAGTGACACCGAAAGAGATCAGTTAACGCGTCATCTCATGTGAGCAGCTACCCGGCAGCGAAAAGGGGGTGCCAGGTCAATGGGCAAGCACATCGGAGGGGTGAAGCTGCCAGCGCTGCGCAGGTGGTGCTGGGGGGCACCTAGGTAGCAGAGTCGGGCGGTTGCGTGCCCAAAAAAGTAAAGCTTTTGTTTGTATGGTGATGGGAGCGCAGCCCCCGCCTGCTGTCGCTCCCAGGCCATCACTGGGATGCTTCCCTACTGCTGCTGTGGCTGTTGATCCATCACTGCACGTGGCTGCTACCGGCCGCTACATAGCTCTGCTCGTTTGGGCAAGGGCAAGGGCTGGGGCGGCAGCCCCCGCTTGCGCCTTCGGTGCATGGCCGCAAGCGCCGGCCGTGCGCTCAGCGCCAGCACTGCGCACACCACCAGCAGGTGCACGCCGCTGCCGCCTCCCAGCGCAACCCCCAGCCCTGGGGGCTCCTCTGCAGCCAGCGCCGCCAGCCGCTGCAGTTCCGCCTCGTCCTGTGCTGCTTCGGCGCCATCGCCACCTGGCTCGGCAGCTGTCGCACCTCTGCGATCCGCGATGGCTTGCAACAGCCGCCGCGCGTCGTCCACCCTGCCCTGCTTGCGCAGCACCCGCAGCAGGGCCTTGTCAATGAGGCCGGCAAGGAGCTCGGGGCTGACGGCAAAGTTGAAGCAGTAAAGGGCCGCCTCTATCTGGGCCGCCTTGCAGGCGTTCCACTCAGAGTAGGACGCGTTGCGCAGCTCGTCGGAGCAGTTGAATGCGGCCAGCAACTGCGGATACAGTGGCCTGGCAGGGGGGTTCATGAGACGCAGCGTGCAGGGAGGTGAATGGTGTGGGCTGCCGGGCGTCCGTCAAGGCAGGGCTCTCCCTCGTGGGTTTCAATCGAGCGGCTCGATGGGCGGACGAGCACCACAAGCCCGCACCCACAACGCCCAGCATTAGGCAGGCCCACTGGCGGCCCCCACCCCTATGCAGCCCCCAGCCACCGAACATCCCGCCCGCCCCCGCCGCCCACCTGCCGCCATCCAGCCCCGCCAGCTGCGGCACCGCTGCCACCGCCTGCGGTACAGCGCTCAAGCTGCCGCCATCTGTGCTGCGCCAGTCGAACACGTCAATGCCGGCGGCCAGATCAAGGTCACGCTTCTGTGGGTCGGGGGCGAGGGTGGTGCATGGGGAGATGCTGATGAGCAAGCTGTGCGGGGCACAGGTGGCAGCCCTGTCTGTCGCAAACGGCGGCGCATGGAGGCCCGGCAGACCCTCCCATGGTTGCTGAGCAGGCAAGGGGCCACATCGGCACAGCGCGGAGCGACACACACGCCAGTCCTGCCGCGGCACCGCGCCCCCACCAGCGGCTGGGTGTATTTGTCGACGGAGATGACGCCGGGCAGGTGGGACAGCTGCAGAGCGGCCGCCTGCGCTGGTAGGAAGAAGTAGTTTCCCAGCACCGCGCCGTGCGCATGCACCACCAGGCTGGTGCCGCTGAACAGCTGTGCCTGCCGCCGCAGCGTGAGGCCCTGCGTATGAGAGCGTGGGTGTAGGTGTAGATGGTGGTGAAGATGCGATGGTGGCGCGCGAGGGTTTGAAGCTGCTTGCCCGGCGTTGAGACAGGCACGCGTGGTTTGCGGCGCTGCTCCAAACCCACCACCCGCACACCCACGCGCACCTCCATGTACGCCAGCTGCGCCTGCACCAAGTCTGGCGGGTAGCGCCGCCGCAGCGCTGCCATCACCTCTCGCACGTTGGTGATGTGCCTGGGCAGCGCAGCACAGCATGTTGCAGTCGAGCCGAGCTGTGCATGCGCAGCTCCAGCGGTGGCTGGCTGGACAGCAGGCAGCGCCCACCGCCGCCACAGCACACCACACCTCCCCGCTCCTCCCACACCCAGCCCATGCCCCCGGAGAGCCCTTGGCGGCACGAGGCTCGGCGGGGCCGCCTGCCCACCTGCTCTCTTGCTCCGGACGGTCCACCAGCAGCAGGCGCAGCGGCTGCACGGGCGCCGGCTGCTCCAGGGCCGGCACACGCAGGCAGGCGGCCAGGGTGGCGCGCCACGCGCGCAGCAGGCGCGCCGTGGGCGGCAGCCGCCCAAAGTCGGCGGTGTAGCAGCCGGGGGTGTAGCCGCGGCAGCGCGGGCCCAGCCCCAGCCACGCCTCGCGCACCGGCGTGAGGGCTGCGCCCAGGGAGGGGCCTGCCAGGTGGCGCAGGGGCGCGTCGCTGAGGCAGGCCACCGCCTCCGTGTAGAACGGCGGGTAGGTCTCCAGACGGTTGCAGCGGCGCGGCTGGATGTCGATCAGGCGCAGCCGGGAGCGGTTGGCGTGGTGGCAGTGGTCTGCTTTTGGGGCGGGGGTGCGGGGAAAAGGGGGTTGCGGGCCGGGGTCGGGGTTGCGCATGTGGGGCCTGCCGGGCTCTCCCACTGCCGACATCATGCTGGTGAGCAGGCAGCAGGCAGCACCACCCCTAGCAGTTGCCGCCAACGCACATGCTGCTGCCCGCGGCCGTTGTTAGGCGTGGCGGGAGGCTGCCAGGCACAGGCATGGCGGGAGGCTGCCCGCACCCATGGCATCGCAGAGCGTCATGGCGAGGGTGGGCAGGTGCTCCCCATCAAGTGCCCGTAGCTGCAGCAGGCATGGCAGGGAGGCAAGGCAGCGGGCCGGCGGTGGCAGCCGGCAAAGAGAGGGCGAGGGTTGGCAGGGGCAGCGGCAGAAGGAAACATCCCCTGTCGGCGGCACGCTGCAGCGAAGCGGCAAGGGCAGCCGTCGGCGGCACATGCACCAGTGCGCAGGGGTGCTGCAGCGGCGCCCCACTTGGCTTTGCCGGCCCTTCCAGAGGAGGGCGGGTCGCACTCGGCGCCCCGCAGGCGGCGTCACCACGCGGGCTGCAAGCACAGCAGGAGCATGCGACTTGGTCGGCAGGCACGTTTCTCGCGCCCTGAGCGGCCCTCGACCTCCCTTTGCACAAAAACCTGCCCTGCCGACGGTGAGGCTGCCAAGGCCTGGGCCGCCTACGCCTCCCCTATCCCAGCCTGGGCTCACCCTTCCAGAAGTAGGCGCGGTCAATGGGTGGCGCCCGCGTGGGGTTCCCCGCTTTCGCCAGCTTCGCAGCAAACGCCTTTGCCGTGACGATGGACAGCACATCGCCCACCGGGCGCGGACCCTCGTCCGAGGGCCACATCTCAAACCGCAGCCCCAGCTTGCCCAGCGCTGGCGCGCCGGTGTCGTTGCCTGCAACGCGGGCGGGCAGCAGCGCTTGCTACGCGACGAATGCAGCAGAATGGTGCTCCTGCTGCGGCCAGACATGGTGGACATGAGCGGGCGGCAGCGCCGCACCGGGGGCCTTGATGTAGTGTATCCTGCCGCCGTGTAGCCACACGTTGGAGAACATGCAGACGGAGTTGGCCGGGCGCCGCTGATTGCCAAAGATGAGACCACGCAACGATAGGAGGACAGCTCAAAGCGAGTTTCCTGCACAGGGCACACCGGAGGGCATGGGTCACACTTACTACCAGGGGCAGCAGCGAGAGTGGTCGCGCACAGAGGGATGCAGCAACCCATGCCCCTGCGTTTCTCTCTTCCCTCGCACCCCGCCCTCTCCCCAGTGGTCGCGCACAGAGGGATGCAGCAACCCATGCCCCCGCGTTTCTCTCTTCCCTCGCACCCCGCCCTCTCCCCAGTGGTCGCGCACAGAGGGATGCAGCAACCCATGCCCCCGCGTTTCTCTCTTCCCTCGCACCCCGCCCTCTCCCCCGAACCCCACACATCTCACCTCTGCCCTACACACTGCTGCAAAGACCAGCAAGGCGGCCAAGGCGGTCCTCCCGATGCCAGGCCATAGGCAGCTAGCAGAGCGGTATGGTGGTGGCCGGCGTCGCCGCGTACCAACTGGCCTGGGGTGTTCCATTCCTTGAGCGGGCAGCGGCCCTTGATAGCGCTCTGGATTGACGTTGGCACATCAATCAGTCAGGTTTAGTTAGAGGGCCACCGGTCTCGCCGTCCCGGTGCAGTATTCACGAAAGGTTGAAACATGGAGTCTGCTGCCTTGATGCTGATTGAGTTCAAGTCTGAACTGCGCAATCCAATCGTTAAGCGCCGCGCCTGTAGACTGCAGCAGGGTTGAAAGCGAGGGGAACTCCCAGTTGCTTGCAGGCAGCCTCAGAATGATGCAACCGTTGTCAAAACGAAAGCATTGAGATTCAGGAGACGTTGTCGGCGGCAAGGTGCGCCGACATGTCACGCTTGGTACAGCAATCCCTTTGCAGTCACTTCCTACGTCCTGCTGGTCTGCTAGCTGCACATTCTCAAACCATCAATGTTGCATCAGACAAAGTTGTAGAATTTCCTGTTGGTAGCCTGGGTGGCGCACGGCTGTTGAAAGCCACAATCACAGCGAGAAAGGCGCGCTGCGCGCACCCACGCTGGCCGCCAGCTCCGGCAGCATCAACGGGCCGGCTCAACACCAGGCGCCTCGTCCTCGGCTCCAGCCGCTGCTATGCTGACCAGTGCATGCGCTAGCGGTAGCGGAGTGCTGCAGACTATCACAGAGTGGTTCTGCCGTCACGACACACCTGCCATGCCGCCCCTGCCTGCCGCAGGATGTGCAGTTCCGGCCGGAGGCGTACCGGCTGGAGTGCGAGCTGAGCCGGGGCTCTGGGCGCGGTCGCCGAGCGGTGGCACTCCGCGTTGCTGGCTGGCGGCAGAGGCGGCAGGGGCCCCAGCAGGAGGGACACAAGCAGCAGCGGCAGCAGGCGCCGCCGGGCAGCAGCAAAGCGACGACGGGCGGGGGCGCCAAGCAAGCAGCGGTCGGAACGGCAGCCCAAGGCGAGACACTAATGCAGCGCGGGGCAGAGAGGGACGCCGGGGTGCAAGCAGGACGAATCTCTGGGGACAGCGAAAGCATCTGGTTACAGGCGGGCCAGATTTAACGCGCAAGCTGGCAAGCATGTGTGTGAACCAATGGCGGCAATGCACACGGAGGGCGCCGCACCGCAAAAAAAAAAATCAAGCAGAGCCTGCAAGGTTGGGCGGTTCAGAGGGCGTGCAAGGGGGCACTCGAGAGCGCTGGCAGGGCGGGAGTCCGAGGGTCACAGCAGCAGCGCCCCAGCTGCCTCGTACTGCTGCCGCTCCAGCTTGAAGTCGTGGCGCGGGTGGCCCTCCCCAGTGAACCCCACCAGCGTAGGGGCGTGCATGGGCAGGTAGGCACGGGCGTATCGGAAGGCCAGGAAGCCCGACGAGGGCCAGGGGCGGTCGGCGTCGGCGGGGTCGTACTGCGGAAACTGGCGGTACAGGGTCTGCATGAGGGCGGGACCCCGCTCCAGCACCTCCAAGTGCGGGAAGCGGGCCAGCTGCGGCAGGTTGCGCGGCTCCAGCGTGGCGTACTGCGTCTTGTTGCTCTCGTTCAGCACGATGAGGCGGTCGACGGAGACCGCCAGCGCCGTCGCACGCGCTCGGTTGCCGCCCCCAAACGTGCGCATGACCGCTGAGTTGGTGAAGAGCAGCTTCTGCGCGCGCGGCACGCCGGCAAAGTGTTCCAACGGGGGTGCCTGGAAGGGGCGTCGGGGGTGGGCGGAAACGGCTGGGAGGACACAGGATTTAGCGGAATTGGAAAGCAAGGATCTGAAACTGGTGGAACGGCCCCGAAAGGAGAGATGAGATGATCACTCACAAGGTTGAAGAAGAGCAGCAGGTCACGAGGGCCCACTTCGAGGCGGCTCCAAGTGGCGTTGGCAGCAGGGTTGTTGGCCAACAGAAAAATGCGGGGCCCCTCCGGCGCTGCTGCCGCGCCGCCACCCCGGCCAATGGCGCTGCCGCCAGCCTTCGATGGCCCTGCGGCTGAGCGCGGGTCGGCGCCGCGGAGGGCGAGCAAGGCTGCAGCCAGCAGCGAGATGGCGACGGCGGCCCCCGCTGCGCTCAGCACCCGTCGCGCGGCAAGGCGAGGGGCCCAGGGCCGTGCTGCTACCATTCAGACGGCATGACACTGCCTGCACACGCATTGCAGCGAGGTGAACGTACAGCAGTGGTTCGAGCCTCGTGGAAGGCGGCAACCGAAAGGCGGCAGCAGCAGCAGCAGCACAGTGCCTGCAAAATGCCGAAGCACCTTCAGTGCTTGAGTGCCGAAACCTCATACAAACAGTCTCCGATCGGTGTTTGGTCGCTCTGCAAGGACCACCGGGCCGCTTGGCCCAGTGTTGAACCGACCGTCTTGCAAAGGGCGCAACTTGCTGGACGAAAACTGGAGCCTGCTTTATGTGGGGATCAAAAATATCTTGCATACATGAAAGAACGTCCCGAACGAATTTAGCCAGCTTTCCTGCTGCCTCCCTGTCGCCTTGTCACCCGCCTGTCGCTCGCTGTTGCTGGCAGCACTCTGTTTGCATCCACTGGGCCAACCATCAGGCTGACTGCACTGTGAAGTTTTGCAAGGCTCGAAGCATGAAGCATGCAGATGCCCTCCTCCTGTCCTCCCAGCCCGGGTCCTCGTGCTGCCGCCCAACACGAGGACCCGCCAGGCGCAGGAAGCATCGGCTCCTCCACCGCCCAGCCCGCCATCTCATCGACCTCGTCGCTCGGCGCGAGAGGCTCCGGCCAGCGCCGCTGGAGGAAGGCTGCGGGGCGGGGCGGGGGTGGACTGAGCAGCAGGCGGCGCGAGGATGAGCTCAGCGCCGAGACACATGTACGGCTGCGGCCTGTCGCCCCAAACATTCTTAGCTCAAATCAAATCAAGATCAGGCCGCAAGCCCCACCCTTGTGCCGAGTCACGTGCTTGACGTCCGCCAGCAGCAGCGGCTCCACTAGCGGCCACACTCCCGCCACCGCCTCCCGGCTGCTGAGCTGGCACGCCGCCTCCGCGGCAGAGGCCTTGCACTGCATGGATGAAGGTGAAGGGGCGTGGATCTTGTTGGTTCACATTAGCTGGTGCCATCTGGTAGGCGGCTGTTTGGATCACCGCCAGCGCGGCCCTGCCCCCAAGCACTCAGCGGCACCGCTAGCATTCGTGCCCCCCCCCACCACCCCCACCCCCACCCAAAAACACACACACACACACACACTAACCCACCTCAAAGTCTGCGCCCCACTCCTCTGCATCGCCCAGCCCCGGCAGTTCCAGGCCGTACAGCCAGCGAAGGCAGTACAGCACGCCGTCATGCAGCGCCTCCCGCAGCTCCCTCGCATCCGCCTCCCGCCCTCGGCGGCGGTGGCGTTAGCGCCGGCCGCGGGCGGCGAGGCTCTCCGCGCTGCGGCGAGGCTGCCCAGCTCGCGCTGCAGCTGGTGCAGCTCTGCCAGGCACGCCTGCGCTTGGGTCGGGAGGCAGTACACCGCAGTTGCTGCGCTGGGTGGATCAGCGCCAACGCCCTGCTTACATGATGGCTTCTGGGGCCGCAATGCCCCAGCCCCAGCTGTGCGACAGCTGTTCAGGCCATACATGCAGCTGGGCGCCGAGCATCACAGCGGGGTGCCCACCTGCACAAAGCGCCCCTGCCGCGCCAGTAACGCCTGCGCAGCCCCCAACGCGTCGCACAGCTGCCAGGCCAGCTCCTGGGCGGCCTCCAGAGCCGCCAGGGCCGCCGCCGCCTCGCCGCCACCGCCGCCGCCGCTTCGGCCGCCTGCGGCAAGGCCGCTGAGGCGCAGCAGCGCGGTTGCGGCGTCGCACATGGCGGAGCGATGGGAGGCTGCCTGAAGGGGGGAGGAGGCGGAGGAGGAAACATGGCACATGTGGGGCAGGGCACAGGGGCTTCGAGTAGTGCTGAGATGCTGACAACTCGTGGAATGGATGTGCAGGGATCACGCCGCTGCAACACCAAGAAGCAGACCGTTGAGGCAACAGCAAGCCAACCTTGAGGCTGAGGCGGGACTCGGCGGCAAGCCCCCCGCAACCGCAGCGGCGCTGCCGGCGACAACCAAGGCAGCAGCTGCTGCTGCACGGCGGCGTACAGGGCATGCTCCTGAGGCTGAAGGGCCATATGCCGCTGATTGGCAGCCGGTTCCTGCGAGGACAGGGCAGCATCTGCCGGCAGCTGCTGCAAAAAGGCGACCGCCGCCTCCAGGGCCGTATGCAGCCGCAGGAGGCGCTGACGGTCTTGTAGCCATTGCATGTGGTGCACTCTGATGGTCTCTTATTACATCAGGCCACTAGGCAGATGAAGACAGCAATGCTTCCAAAGATGCTCCTGCATGGCACGTCAGGTGAGGTACCGGGAGCGGCCAACGGATGCTGTTCATCGCGCTCGTGGCAGGAGCGCAGGCAGGCCCGCAGCTGCTCGCCGCCGCCGTTGGAGAGCTCCCGGCGTGCAAGCAGACGTGTTGTGCCTCCGCGGGTGTAGTTCTGGCCATTCGACCCAGCCGTGGTGCAGCTGGAGAGGCGCAGCGTGGCGGGCTGCGCTTCTCTCTGCAGTTGGAAGCAAAAGTCAAGCAAGGAGGCAGGTGCCCCGGTGCCACAGGATGCCCCCGCACCTGTCACCTCGGCCTGGCAAGGGCCTCGGCTGCCCCATCCCTTGGTGCGACCCACAGGGTGGTGCATGCCCTTGGCGTGCCTTGGCGCTGCGCCGCTCTCCCACGCCGCACCCGGGGGAGGGGGGCCCTGCACAGGGAGGCAAAGTCGGCAAAGGCAGGCGGCGGCGGCGGCGGGGCATGGGGTGGGAGGTGATGGTCGGTGCCCAAGAGCACCGACCAGTCGCTCCCTGGAAAAATAAAGAGAGAGGGATGGGGGTCGGGTGGCCGTGGCAGCACCCCAACCAGTGAGGGACAAACTAGCGGCCCCGCCAAACCAAGCCACGGATGAAGTATGCCGTCTTGCTCCTGCGTAAGGTTCCTCTCCTTGCGCTTGCGCGCCCGCTGGGCCGGAGCCTGCCCGTGGGGCTGCTGCTGCTCGGGCGGCGGCGGCGACGCGGGCAGCGCCAGCTCGGGCGGCGGCGGTGCAGGCTGCTGCTCGTGGGGCTGCGGCGGCTGCGGCGGCAGTGCAGGCTGCGCCAGCTCAGGCGGCGCTGCAGGATGCTGCTGCTGCTGCTGCTGCTGCTGCGCACCCTCATCCATGGCGCGGTCCAGCGCGGCGCAGATGGCGCGCACAAAGGGGCCCAGCGGGTCCCACGCGCGCCACATGAGCAGCAGGCTGCCCGGGCCGAGGGTGGTGGGCAGCGCCAGGCGGCGCAGCGCCGCGCCGTGCAGCACGTGGTCGGGCGGCAGCCCGCAGCGCTGCGCGAGGAAAAGCCGCAGGCCACCCACCCACGCCACCGCCAGCTCTGCCAGCTCCAGCGGCGGCGCGCGCGGCGCGCGGCCGCCTCCTGCTCGTCCCCCTCCTGGGCTGCCCGCTCGGCGGCTGCTGCCGTCCTCCTCGGCCGCCTCGACCCGGGCTGCCTCGTCCTCCGGGTCGGCCTGCGCCAGCGGGCGGCGCGGCTGTGCGCGGGCACGCAGCGCGGCCGCGGCAGCGCGCTGCCCTCGTGCGCCACCGGGCGGCCGGGAAGCCGTGGGCGTGCAGGGCGGCCTTGGTGCCGCCATCGGCTGCGGGGAGGTGGGGGAAAGGGGCAGAGGGCGAGTCGTCAGACCTCGCATGGTGGCGGGAAGAGGGCCACAAACAACGCATGGCGGCTGGCCGCCCCAGCCCCTCCAACAACAACCAGGGAGGGCCACAAACAACGTATGCAGACATGCCGCACCAGCCCCTCCAACAACACAGCCGAAACGCACCCCAGCCGCGGCCGGCCACCACCGCGGCGTAGGCGGCGGCGTCCGCCGCCAGCGCCAGCAAGGGGTCGCAGCAGCGCTCGCAGGCGCAGGCGTAGCGCTCGTGCGGCGGCACGCGCTTCGCGGTGTAGTAGGCGGCGCTCAGGCGGCGGCCCTCCTCCTGCATGCACACCTCCAGCGGGCGCAGCGCGCGCCACTCCTCGCCGCTGACCAGCAGGCCGGAGGGAAGGTGCACCAGCCACTCCTGCGCGCCGTGCGCGTCCAGCCAGCCCGGCGGCAGCCTGCCGCGCAGCCAGCCGGCGCGCGCCAGCAGCTGCTCCAGCGCCATGAAGACGCCCGCCGCCTTCATGGGCCCGTTGAACCACCTGGGGGAATTGGGAGGGGATTGAGGGGGTGAGCTTGTGGTGGGGGGCAGGCTGTCTGTTGGTGCAGGCAGGCAGGCAGGCAGGCAGGCAAACCCCAGCACCTGGGCACGGCCACCAGGCACTCCACGTCGGTGTGGGGCTGGCCGGGCGCAGCAGGTAGATGGACAGCGCGTGGTCCAGCTGCAGGCGCAGCTGCTCAGGGGGCAGGCGCGCCGCCTCGGCGGGGTCGAGCAAGCGGGAGATGACGGGGCCCAGCGGCACGTCGGCCTGCAGCAGCTCGGCCAGCGGGGGCAGGCGCACGCGCTCGCCGGGCAGCCGCTCCACGGCGGCGTCCAGCTCGGCGCCGGCCAGCGCCAGCGTCGCGCGCAGGCGCCGCAGGAAGGCCGCCGTGCCCTCCCGGGTGGCGTCGCCGGGGTAGGCGGTGCCCCACAGGCCGGTGGACCCGGCCTCCACGATGGCCTGGCGGTGGCGGCCGGCCTCGTGCTGCGGCGAGCCGGTGGCGGCGCGGGGGCGATGCCGTGCACCGCGTCGCGCACCGAGAAGGCGCTCACGCAGCGGAGGGCGCTGCGACCCTGGGAGGGAGGGGGAGAAGGGGAGGGCAGAGTCGGCAAAGGCAGAGTCGGCAAAGGCAGGCGGCGGCGGCGAGGCACGGGGTGGGAGGTGGTGATCGGTGCCCCATGAGCACCGACCAGTCGCTCCCTGGAAAAAAAAAAAAAAAAGAGGGATGGGGATAATGGTGGCAGGCCCTCATGAAGGGGGCTCACGGCCGGAAATACCTATTGCCCAAGTTACGCTTCAGCGCCATATGCCTGTGATGATAAGTGCGCTTGCGATTGGCCGGAGGCTGCTGCTGCTGCTGCTCGGGGGCTGCGGCGCCGGGGACTGCGCCGGCTCGGGCGGCGGCGGCGCTGCGGGCTGCTGCTGTTGCTGCTGCTCGGGCGGCGGTGGCGGCGCTGCGGGCTGCTGCTGCTGCTGCTGCTCGGGCGGCGGTGGCGGCGCTGCGGGCTGCGCCGGCTCAGGCGGCGGCGGCGCAGGCTGCTGCTGCTGCTGCTGCTGCTGCTGCTCGGGCGGCGGCGGCGCTGCGGGCTGCGCCGGCTCAGGCGGCGGCGGCGCTGCGGGCTGCGCCGGCTCGGGCGGCGCCGGCGCAGGCTGCTGCTGCTGCTGCTGCTGCTGCTCGGGCGGCGGCGGCGCTGCGGGCTGCGCCGGCTCGGGCGGCGGCGGCGCAGGCTGCTGCTGCTGCTGCTGCTGCGGCGGCTGAACCGCGCCCTCATCCATGGCGCGGTCCAGCGCGGCGCAGATGGCGCGCACAAAGGGGCCCAGCGGGTCCCACGCGCGCCACATGAGCAGCAGGCTGCCCGGGCCGAGGGTGGTGGGCAGCGCCAGGCGGCGCCGCGCCGCGCCGTGCAGCACGTGGTCGGGCGGCAGCCCGCAGCGCTGCGCGAGGAAAAGCCGCAGGCCACCCACCCACGCCACCGCCAGCTCTGCCAGCTCCAGCGGCGGCGGCGCGGCGGCGGCGGCCGCCTCCTGCTCGTCCCCCTCCTGGGCTGCCCGCTCGGCGGCTGCCTCGTCCTCGGCCGCCTCGACCCGGGCTGCCTCGTCCTCCGGGTCGGCCTGCGCCAGCGGGGCGGCGCGGCTGTGCGCGGGCACGCAGCGCGGCCGCGGCAGCGCGCTGCCCTCGTGCGCCACCGGGCGGCCGGGAAGCCGTGGGCGTGCAGGGCGGCCTTGGTGCCGCCATCGGCTGCGGGAGGTGGGGGAAAGGGGCAGAGGGCGAGTCGTCAGACCTCGCATGGTGGCGGGAAGAGGGCCACAAACAACGCATGGCGGCTGGCCGCCCCAGCCCCTCCAACAACAACCAGGGAGGGCCACAAACAACGTATGCAGACATGCCGCACCAGCCCCTCCAACAACACAGCCGAAACGCACCCCAGCCGCGGCCGGCCACCACCGCGGCGTAGGCGGCGGCGTCCGCCGCCAGCGCCAGCAAGGGGTCGCAGCAGCGCTCGCAGGCGCAGGCGTAGCGCTCGTGCGGCGGCACGCGCTCGCGGTGTAGTCGACGGGGCCCAGCGGCACGCCGGCCTCCAGCAGCTCGGCCAGCGGGGGAGGCGCACGCGGGGCCCGGCAGCTGGGCCACGGCGGCGTCCAGCTCGGCGCCGGCAAGCGCCCTGATCGCGCGCAGGCGCCGCAGGAAGGCCGCCGTGCCCTCCGGGGTGGCGTCGCCGGGGTAGGCGGTGCCCCACAGGCCGGTGGACCCGGCCTCCACGATGCCGCCGCGGTGGCGGCCGGCCTCGTGCTGCGGCGAGCCGGTGGCGGCGCGGGGGGCCAGCCCAGCGCGATGCCGTGCACCGCGTCGCGCACCGCGTAGGCGCTCACGCAGCGGTCGAGGGCGCTGCCCAGGTCGGCGGGGGCTGCTGCCGCTGCTGCTGCTGCTGCGGTGGGGCCGGCACCACTGCCTCAAGGCGCAGCGTGCACAGCTCCAGCGCGGCGAGCGAGTGGTCGGCCTGGCGGCGCGGGGAGGAGGAGGTGGCGCCGCGGCCGCTGGGCGCCGGCGGCTGCTGCGTGCGGCGGTAGGCGTTCACCTAAAGGGTTTGTGTGGAGGGCCAGGGAGGGAGGGAGGGTTTGTGAGGTGTGCCAGGCGGCAGCTGCCCACAAAGACACAAATCACCCGCCCACAGCAGCTGCCTACAAAGACACAAATCACCCGCCCACTACCCGCCCGCCCACACAAAAACAGCCCACCTGTGCCAGGAGGTCGGCGGCGCCGGGCACCCCGTCCGCAACGGCGCGGTGCAGGGCGGCGTGGTCCACAAACTGCTGCAGCCAGCCCACGCGGCGAAAGGCGTCGGCGGCCTGGCAGACGCGCTGGAAGGCCAGCAGCAGCGCCTGGACGGTGCTCCAGCGGGTGACGCCGTCGACTTCGAGCTCGCGCTGCTCCCAGGCCTCTCCTGGCTGGCCGAGGATGTCCCGGCGGGACAAGAGGCGGTAGTTGCCGTGTTTGGTCTGGCTGCCCCCAGGCACGCCGGTGGTGTTTTCCTTGCCTTTGGATGGAGGGAAGCCGCGGATGGTGTTCAGCACGCATACAGCTAGGAGAATCTCCATGCTGGATTGAAGGATTAGAGGATTAGAGGAAAAACAGGGCTACGGGGAGAGCGAGTTCGGAACGAAGGCTGAGAGGGCCAGCAGCTATGATGGAGCTATGGGGGAGCGGGAATTGGTCATCGGGAGCGAGGAAGAAGAAGAAGAAGTGGGGCGTATTCGCGTAGTGAGGGCACTACGCAGGAGGAACGGGGTTCATAGCGATCTCGCGCCCCTGGCTCCTATACAAAGCAAAGCAACGAAAATCACTTAGAATCAGCTGTGCCGCGCCCCAGTCTGCCGCCGCTTCGCCCGCCCGCGCCGTCGCGGCAGCCTCAGCAGAGCGCGCTGCAGCCGTCTCCGCCGACTCCCCCCGCCGCCAGGTGGCCACGAGTCTTTGGGCTGACGCACTGCTGAACCACACTGCTGAACCCGCTGCCAGTGCCCTCGCCCACACATTTTTAGCTACACTCAGGATGCAAGCCCCACCCTTGTGCCGAGCCAAGTGCTCGACGTCCTCCAGCAGCAGCGGCTCCACCAGCGGCCACACCCCCGCTGGCACGACCCGCCTGCGCAGCCCCCAATGCGTCGCACATGCCAGGCCAGCTCCTGGGCGGCCGCCGCCTCGCCGCCACCGCCCGCCGCCGCTTCGGCCGCCTGCGGCGCGGAACTGCCGCCCCGCTGCCTGGAGGCTGCCTGGAGGGGGCGAGGAAACATGTGCACATGTGGGGCAGGGCACAGGGGCTTCGAGTTGTGTGAGACAACTCGTGGCATGGATGTGCAGGGATCAAGCAGCTGCAACACCAACAACATCAAAGAAACAGACCGTTGAGGCAACAGCAGGCCCACCTTGAGGCTGAGGCGGGACTCGGCGGCAGGGCCCTCCGCCGCCGCAACCGCAGCGGCGCTGCCGGCGACAACCAAGGCCAGACGCCGATGATCACCAGCCGGGTCCTGCGAACACAGGGCAGCATCTGCCGGCAGCTGCTGCAAAAAGGCGACCGCCGCCTCCAGGGCAGCGACTGCCGCAGGCGACCCTGCCAGCTGCTCCGCGGCGGCGGCCAGCGCAGCGGGCGGTGCGGGACTCGCCGCTCCGTCGTCCGCACGCTCGCTTGCGCCGCCGATGGCCGCAGCAGGCAGGGGCGGCAGCAGCGCGCTCAGCAGGCGGAGGTGGCAGCGCAGCGCCAGGCCGGCGTCGCCGCTGCCGCCGCCGCCGGCGCCTGCCGCAACCAGGAGCAGCTGCATGCCTTGCAGCCACTGCGCGTGGTGCAGCTGCTGCAGCTCCCACTCCTGCTCGGTGCAGCAGGGGGTCAGGGCGGCAGCCACCGAGCCGTGGTCGCCGGCCGCAGCCGCCGCCGCCGCTCCCTCCAGCACACCGTGCAGCCGCAACGCCTCCTGCTTGTCAAGCACCGTCGCGGCGCTGACGGCCCCGTCGCAGGCGCAGTGTGGCAGGGCCAGGGCCGCGCCTCTCTCTGCAGAAGCAAAAGGAAGCAGGGGGGGCCGAGGGCAACTTGGAGCCAAACTGCAGCCAAGCATAGCTCAAGCGTAGCTCTCCCCAGCCGCGGCGGTTGTCCATTTGTCCAAAAATGTTGCCTTGCTATGGGCCCCACACGCTACCACTGCGCCAAGCTGAATGCTGCCAAACCTCCGTCAGCAGATTCGAACCGGTGCGACCCGGCATCCTTGTGAGTTTCAGCTCAAGGTTTCGATCCTTGGACCTTGGGGTGATCCCCGGCTGCAGTCTTGAATTTCGTACTACATAAGACGCCAGACCCCAAAATTTGCCCGAAAAAAAAATTCCGCGCCTGGTCTCTGTAACTGTCCAGTCAAGTCAAAAAAATCCCGTTTCCCCGGCCCCCGCTGCGCCCGATTCCCCGTCTGGCACATCCAACGATCAGCTGCCCCCTCTGACGATCAGCCTTGCCAGCCTGGTGACCGAGTTGCAATTCCCATCCCGCGGTTGTCTTACTCTCCCCGCCGCTTTCTCCTCTGCTTTTATTAGCAATCGTTTTATGCGAAGCGGGCCGCCGGCTGGCACTGGCAGTCGCGATGCGCCATTCGCTTCTGACGTGCCGGCACCCTATCGCCCTGTGCCTCGCGTAAGCTTCTTTTGAGAGCTTCAGAATAACAAGGGGCGCGGTGCGCCGGCGTGCAAAGGCGCGCAGCTGCGGGCTGGCATGCTCCTGCCTGCTGCCGCCGCTGCTGCCGCCCTGCAGGTGGCCCAGCCCCCGCCTGCAGGCTGTGCACTCTCCCTGCCTTCCAAATGCCCCTGGTTTCTTAAAAGGCGGTTAAGGTTAACGTTACAGGAGCAGCAGTGGGCGCGGCAGCAGTGGGCGCCTCAGGCTCAGGCATCAGGCAGGGACAGTGCCATGGCTTGCCGAGCGGCACATATGCGTTCATCCTCGTGCATGCTGAGCGTGTACACTCCCTCGCCCAGGGTGTGCACCTCCACATCAGTGCAGATCACCAGGTTTGTGTAAGCTGCGCAGGGCTCTCCCATAAGATAGTCATGAGGGAAAGCGTTCCGGTCCCGCACCCGCTCCAGCCACGTACCCTCTCCCACATACTCGCCCGCCTCGAACGTTAGATCGCCGACTGCCAGCGGTTCTGCCAGCTGCTTGGGGGGCCGCTTGCGCGCAGCAGCCAGCACATATCATCATCATCGTGATTCCCTGCCACCACGGCCACAAAGTCGCCCACGCTAATGCCCAGCGTCTCCAGCTGCGTGTTCAGCGCCGCCACGAGGCGGGCGCTGCTGACGCCGCTGAAGGCGGGTTGGGGTGCTGCCTGCTGCGCCGCTGCCTCGTCCTCCTCCTCGCTGTCCGTTTCCCAAGCCTGGTGTGCGCCGCGGCGGCGCTGGCTAGCCTGCTGCCTGCTGGCCGCTTCCTGGCTGCCCGGCTGCTTGCTGGCACGCATCGCAGTGGGGGCACGGGTGCCCCTCAGCCACAGCTGCCGGGTGACCCAGGGGGCAAGGCGGTGCCGCGCTCACAGTTCCCAAAATCTGCCGTCCTGCAGCCCAGTCAGGAGCAGTAAAATGTTGTGAATGAAGCCGCATCGACTGCATTCCTAACCCCAGCCTGCCCCACGTGCTCAGCGTGCCGGCAACACGCCCAGCTGTGCCGCCCCTCCCCGCGCCCAGCTGCGCCGCCCACCCCCGTGCCCACCTGCACGACGCGCAGAAGCAGCTCAGCTCCCTCATTTCCACGATGCCTGCAATACCCGCCGTGAAGAAGCAGCGGCTGCGCTGCTGCCCCCGTGCGCCAGTGTAGCGTTGCCCGTTGGGGTGCTCGACTGCATCGACAGGCACATACACAAAGCGCCGTTCTGCGAGCTCCACTGCTGCTGCGTGTGCCTCCGAGGTCTTGGCTGCTGGTGCAGTCTTGCAGGAGACACACCAGTCGAACAAGTCGTCGGCGGAGTTGATAACCACGCCGCCCTCAGTGGCTGCCACCAGGCGAATTGCCCGCTTGATCAGCGCCCCCACGCCGTCGTGCTCCCCCTTCCCATGCCCTGCCTGCCAGTGGTGCCAGCAGATGCGGATGTTCAATGCGGCGGCCAACTCGGACTGCCGCATGTGCTTGTCACAACACCTGCAGCAAGGGGGCAGGCTGCTGCAAAGGGTGGCCCGGAGGACTGCAGCAATGACCGGGGCTGCAACCGCAGGAAGGCACATTGCCTCACCGGAACTGGCCCGAGCAGCCATCGGTCCAGATGTGCAGGATGTCAGGTGTGCAGCCCTGTGCAGCCAGCCAGGCCGTGATGTCCTTCACAAGTGCTCCACGAACCTGTGGCAGGCGGGCAGTAGGCAGGGCAGGGCAGGGCAGCGCTGGGCAGCGCAAGCAGGGCAGGGCAGCGTGGGCAGTGCCGGCAGGGCAGGGCAGGGCAGCATGGCCCCGCCTGTGGGAGTGCTTGCGGTCAGGCGAGATGAAGATGTGCTCGGTCTTGACGCGCTCAGCTGCGCCCGGCACCCAGTGCCAGGTGGAGGCAGCTGCTGCTGAGAAGCATCACTCTGCTTTTCATACCCAGCAGAGAGATGGTGCATGAATGGAGGCAAGAGTAGCTGCTGACCTTCCTTGCCAGCTGAGCTGGCACCAAACGCCAGCAGGACGCCCAAGCCACCAAGCCATCCAGCAGTAGGGGGAGGGGAGTGACCGGGTGCTGCCTCCAAGCTAGATACTGGCTGAGGTGCACGTATCCCCATCGGCTGGCAGCCCCACTGTTGAAGCGGACGTGGTGCAGCACGGGTGCCCTGCTGTGAAGCAACCCTGCCTGCCATTTGCCCTCCAGCCACGCCTGCTGCAGCTGCAGAACACTTTGCTGCAGCCAAAGCTCCCGCATAGGACCTAGCTGCGACGGTAAAGCGCTGCCACTGGCGGTGCCACCAAACTGGCAGACAGCTGAGGCCCTGGTGGCCCAACACCCCTGGCCACTGGGGACAACTGCTACTGGAGAGCTGTGCTGGTTGAGCCCTGCCAATGACAGCCGTCGCGCTGCTGCCAAAGGACCCATGATCAAAGCGTCTGCCATAAGGGAACGGTGCCCAGCAGGAATCTTGCTATGTACAACTTGAACAGGGTACAGTGGCAATAGCAGATAGGTCAGCCTGCTACCCCGCTTGCTGGTGCCCAGCCTGCCCAGTAGTTTGGATGTTTGCAGCTAGCAGACCCGTCCCACCATTGCATAGCAATGAGCATGGCCCTGCCAGCTGAGTAATTTGGCAGGGTGTATGGGTGGGGAGCCTGGGCATGCAGGGCAAGAGCAAGTAGTGCAGCAGACTGGCAAGCAGCAGTCTGCATGCTCAGAAGAGGGTGGAGATAAAAGGTGCTGCAATAAGCCCGCCTGAAGGCAATCTGAATCCCTCGGAACCTGACACTTCTGCTTATAGCAGTACGCACAAGTATATAAAGTGCATAGCCGCCAGCAACTATGGGAATTGAAGCACAACCATCCGTACGCATCCTGCAGTCAAAGGAACTCGATCCGAGCAGTTCTGGCGGAGAGTTTTGGGAGGGCTGCGACTTACCGGTAACTGGACGCTTAAACGGCGGCGGCAGCGGCTAACAACATAAGAGGGATGCATGGTGGATCACAAGGCGCCGCGTTCGCACGGGCAGCAGCGCCACTAGCAGTGGTTGCTGCGTTGTTAGGCGCATGCCTGCTGGCGGCTGGGCCATTCTTCCAACAGTGGTCTGTGCCTTCAAAGAGCTCTAGCCGACAGCAGGCACGTGTGAATTATATAACAAATTCAGCAGATGGCTGGCATATTGCTCAGCCCCCTCGGAATCCTTAGCAGCGGTTGGCTGCTGCCCGGTTGCCCAGCTGTGCTTGCTATGCGCCAGATCAGAAGCAAGAGTGCTGGGACCGTGGGCCATACGATCCAGCTTACCTGCGGTGCATCTCATATGATCTTGTTGTCATCGGCGCCACTCCTGCAGGCCTTGAAAGCGCTGCAGCACTTATTGGCTGATGTGGAGGCAAGGCACGCCGCCGCCCAGACTCAGCTGGAACCAACCATAGCGCAGGTGCGGTGCCGGCTAGCGCTGCCTTTTTGTCTATGTGCAACTGCGCCCCTTCTTCCCCGTGCTTCTCCTCGCGTTCCTCGCCAACCCTGTGTTGGAACTGAACCGGTTTCCATGCCATTGCCTGCTGCGCGCGGTTGCGTCTGTCCAGCCACTCCCATACCCTCCTGTGCAGCTGCTGGAGCTGCAGAGGGGCATCGAGGCCCGGGTCAAGAAGCTTTCTGGGCTGCTGGAGGTTGCAAGCAATTTGCAGAGCCTGAATCGCAACCTCTCTGGGCACGCGCCCTGCCCCGGCACTCTGACAAGCTTTCAGAACAGCCCGCAGTGGCAGTAGGTGCGGCAGCAGCTGGGCGGTTGGGGTGCACATCTCAATGGTTGGCTGCTCATCCTCCAGTCGGGACGGGCATGTGGCCACACTTTCCTGGAAGCCTCACGAGTTTTCAACTCGCTCCTCATTCCCAGCGCACCTGGACAATGAGGGGCAGTACCTGGCCTCCCCCCTCCCTCGTCAAGCTGCCCGGAGGGCGGCTGCTGGCGGCGGCGGAACGGACAGGGCGCCCCACAGAGGAAACGCAAATGAAGCTCATCTACGCGTCTGACAACAGCGGCGCCATGTGGCAGCAGATCGCGACAGTGGGACCCATGAACTGGCCACAGGTCACCGTTTTTGCTTGCTCTCCTTGCGATGCCGCTGCGCTGGGCACTCCTCACTTCTGGCTGCCCCCCCCCCCCCCAATACACACACACGCACGCCTGTATTCAATCACATCACACCATCATCGTATCTGCTATACATGCGCTGTCTGTGCAGCTGGTCAGCTGCGCCAGCGGTGTCTACCTGATTGGCACGGAGCGCCGCTTTTCCCGCAACAACAACCTGGTGATCAGCAGGATGATGGACGAGCAGGGTGCGTTGCGCTGCTCTGTGCTGTGTGAGATCAGCGGCATGTGGCAGTTCATTGGGACACGCAGTATGTGCGTTGTTCCGTAAGGCATAGTTGCCATGCAATCGCGGTGTGGCAGCCACATCAATATGCTGCACCGCTCGTGCGAAGTGGCCGACACCGCCCATGCGCTTGCAGGCGCCAGCTGGTCACAGCCCACCAAGCTTACAAGTGGGCTGTGCGTGGTCAGGTGCCTGCGGCTGCAGTAGGAATTCCGCTCTTCACGGCCGCTCTTTGCTTTGCATGCAGCCAGGCACACAAGGTGCTTGCTTGCTGCCGCCCAAGCACGGACATGCGTCTTGTTTTCCCTGTCGCCGCGGCCGTGCCTGCTGCCGCAGCGCCAACAGCGGTGTGGATGTGTCCCATGGGCGTGTGACCAAGACGTTTGAGCTCATCCCCTCCATGGCCCAGCCGGTGGTGCAGACTCGGCTCACGCATGTGCGCTGCCATTGGGCCTCTGGCTGAGAAGCGCTTCGCGAGCTCGAGTGCCCTGCCTGTTGACTTTCAGGCACGGCTGCAGCGGCTGCAACCCTTCCCTGCCCGCCTGCTTCTCGCAGCCTGTAGCCGTGGACATCGGGGCGGGGTGCAAGGCCCCACCTGGCGACACCCCCGCTGCTGGAGCTGCCAGTGGCCTCAATTGACGGCTTCGTCCTGTACACGCTGGTCAAGGTTTGTGTGCTGCCCTGTTCCCGTCCGATGTGCAGAAGGGCCTGCAGGCTGCCCGCTGGCTGGCCAGGTGAGTGCAGAAGGGCCAGCTGGCTGCTACCCAAGCATCCCCTCGGGCTGGGGCGCCCACACGGATTCCTAGGGTCTGCTCCCTGGTCCCGCTGCACCGCCTACCGCACAGGTGCCCCTGCGAGGCAAGGCACTGTTCTTTAGGATCGCCGGCATCGATGCGACGAAGAAAGTAATCATGTCAGTCTCGCTCAATACCTGCGCCTGCAGCTGCCACGCCTTGCCGAGACGGGCCAGCCTGGGGAAGGCCAGCTGGCGGCCTCGGCAGCGGCTGGTGGACTACTCTGCAAAAACTGCACTGCTGAACCTTGCACCTGCCCAATCTGCCGCTCTCCCCCGCCTGGCTGCAGCGCGCGTCTCGAGCGCTTCAACATGTTCTGGCAGAAAGAGCCTGTGTCGCTCGCGGCGAACAACACACTAACAGTTTGGTCAGGTGAGCAGGCGGTGCCATCGCGCGGCATGTTGCCCTGGGTGTCCAGCTGCTGGCAGGGTCCTCTCGACTGATGCTGCCGCAACGGTTCTATGTGGCGTGAGCCGCATGGGAACCAGGCTTTCCCTTGCAGGCTGATTGTGCTGTCATGGCCTCATCAATGTTGCCTGGCTAGCATCTCACAAAGTCCCCCTCACACCCCACCCAGCGACTCACCTCTTACCCCGCCGCCCCATACGTGTTCCATCATCGCTTTGTTTTTCAGGCGATCGGATATATGGCGCTGTGGACTGGGTAGCAATGGCTATGAGCGCCGACGAAACGGCAGGCAGGGCAGCTGTCCTGCCCTCCAACCTGCATGGCTTCTCACTGCCCGCCGCGTCAAGCATAGGGCAGCAAGTCGGATGACTGAGCAGTCCCCCTACCACTACTGATTGGTGCCCGCTGCACTTCCAGCAGCCACAGATTACTGACGCAAACTCCGATGAGCACCCTCTCCCAGCGCAGACTTGCGCGATCCTAGTGCCTGGGTGTTCTCAAAGGATTGGGCAACCCAGCCTCGTTGCACAACCAGGAGATGCGGGAGCTGTTCGATGCATCCTTTCGTGGAGACGCCCGGTTGGTGCCCTGCCGTTTGCAGTATGCTCAGGGGGTGGCAAGGGTTGTGCTGGTGTGTGTGTATTTGGGGGCCTGTGCGGAAAGCCACTTAAAAGCAACAGGCTGCCGAGTATCAGTCAGGCCACAGATGCAAGGGTGGCAACAAAATCCCAACAAACAAAGTCCAGAACAACCGAGAGCAGCGGTCTTGCGTACATTTGCTGCACTTGACCATGCATGTATGCCGTACCGCGCTTGGCCGTTTGCCGCCACCCCACCAGGTGCGCAAGTCCATCATCGGCTTTGACGTGCCGGGGCTGGACACCAGCAGCGCTTGGGAGGCGGGCTTTGGGAGCCTGTACTGGATGGAGGGGGTGGCCACACGCCTGCGGGACAAGCACGGCGGTAAGATCCGCGCTGCTGTGGCCCTCAGTGCTTGCAAGCCACGCCAGCCGTGTGCTGGGGCTGGTGTTTGCCCGCCAATCGCGCAACATCAGCGTTTTCCTTGTTGCGCATTGGCTTGTGCATCATACTGCCTACCCCTCTGCAACCACTTTTCCATCACAACAGCCAAAGTTGTCTTTACAAGCAAGTGCGTTTCCCATTGCAACCAAGCCAGCCTATGAGTGCATGCAGGCAGCAACCGCCTGCTGAGCATCATGCGCGTCAACAACGACATGCTGTGCGACCTGGCGGCGCTGGTGGAGTTCGACGACTCCTCGCTGCTGGCGGCATCAAACGGCAGCCAGCCCGAGGGCGGCGCCCGCCTTGCAGCGCGCTTCCTGCGCTATGCCTTCATCCCCGGGCTGGGCGTGGGCCACCCTGCCATCCTGTACGACGAGGCGAGGAGGAGGGGCAGTTGTTCTGTCGATGAAGAATGCGCATGTGGGAGAGGAAGAGGGAGGAGGGCGTGGTGCATGATTGCTGGGGGTGTTGTTGCCTTGAGGAGCCCACGCAGCTTGAGCTCTGACTGTGAGCTGCCTGGCGGTATGTGTTTGTGGCAAAGCCTTCCCTGTTCCAGTAAAACTTGCCCTTGCATGCCACCCTCCGGTACCGCAGAATTCTGACCTGTACTGGATGGTGACCAACCTCAATCGTGACTCCACCCGCAGCTGGAAGCAGCCTAGTGCTAGTAGCAGTGTCAACCCGCCCCTCCACATCCCTCGCTTCTCCAAGTGCGAGGTGGATCGATCCGCCATTGCGCTTTACTTCTCTAGGTAGGCATGCAATGGACCATGCCGCCAGAAATAAATAGAGGCGAGGAAAAGAAGGGGGCCCTGGGTGTGCAGGGGAGCGTGGAAGCGCTCAATTGCCACGACCATGCCCATTTGCTATGATCTGCCCAAGAACATTGCCTCTTGCAGCTGTCCACCTACTGTAGCACCGCCCAACCTTTCTTCTTGTTTTCCCTTTGCGATGCAGCAACCTGGTCAGCTGGGTGATGGCTGGCATGGTCGACTACCACATCTCGCTGGGCCGCCATTTTGCATACCCCCACATGCTCATAGATGGTGGGTGGGTGTAGACATGCGTGTGGTTTGAGTGTAGTCTGCGGTTGTGTGGGGTGAGAAAGTTGGGCAGGTGGTGCCTACCAGTAAGTGCAACAGGGTGCCTTGGCAGCAGGTGCTGCTAGGCGAGGGCAGTATAGGCAGCCGAAGATGCAGATCAGCCGTGCGCCAAACACCTGCCGGCTGCCTCTGAGCCAGCCGCCCGAAGCCCTTACTTTATTGTCCGTGTGCCCCCTCCCCCTCTGCCTTCCCTCCCTGGCCTCCACCCACCCACCTTGTCACTTTGTCAGGCGCCGACCTGCTGATTGTGACGCGTGCCGCCTTTGCGCCCTGGTCCCCCGACCCCAAGGCCCCGCTCAACCCCTTCTACAACAACCACAACTCCAACTCCATCGCTTTCCACAGGCACGCAGTTCATCTCTGTGCGGTACACATGCGGTGGTGGTGTTAGGGTGTGTGGCTGCATGTGTGAGGGGGCTCGGTCGCTGCAACACTGCTGGGCGGGTGGACCTGAACGACACTATACGGAAAAGGCATTGCCAGCAAGGGGCAGCGCACTCGATGGCGCTGTTCCTGGAGAACCCAACACCACCCCACACCCCACCCCAACCCCTGGCAGGGTGAAGAACTTCCGGCAGTACGCCAACACCGAGTGGGTGCTGTACCAGGGCCCTTACTCACAGTTTCCGCGCCGTACTGCCATGAAGGACGAGGTGGAAAGCGCGGAAGGGAAGGCATTTGTGGAGGGTGTTGCGGCAACACAAAAAGCGGCAGATGAGGCGGCGGCTGCGGATGCCGCCGCGCGGCAGCATGCTGGCAAGGGCAACAAGCAGCATGAACAGCAGCAACAGCAACCAAAACAACAACGGCGCAGACGGCCAGGACAGGGGCAGAAAGGGAAGTGAAGCCAACAAATGGTTTCCATTGGTTGCTGTGGTTATAACCATCATATATGAGAGTTGTGATGTCATGGTTTCCCATCTGCAAGTTGGATCTGAGAGCAGTAACAGTCTGTCATTAGTAAACACCCAAGCGAAGCACAAATTCCCAAGAGACGCTCAGATGTCGGAGTTTGCATGTGGCAGCGCCAATTGGCCACGCGACACTGGCGCAGCAGCTACTTCATGCTGCCCCACAGGCGGCGCTGATGCCAACGCCCAACGGTTGCCTGCCTCTGCCAGTGGCGGTGGGTAATGGCCAAAGGTCTGCCCGGCTGCTTCGTATCCTTGCCAGTATCGCAACTCCTGAGCAGATTGGGAACTGCGCATCAAGCTGATGAAGCAGTTCCCAATCTGCTGAGGAGGTTTGAGTTTGTTTTGCCGCCTAACAACCGCTCAGTCCGAGAGCTGCTCCTCATGCGGGCTGTTGCTGGCCTCGTCCTCACTCGCGCGCATGCATGTCGGCCACCGCAAGCGACCTCGCGCAGCGTGACGGACATGACGAACACGTGCTGTTTCAATCCCTCAAGGAGGAAAGGCGCAAGATGAGCAGCGTGGGTCGGCCGGCAACTTCCCACCCACGCAGGCAACTGTCCCATTTCCTTAGCGCGCGTGTCAAGACCGCGCGCGCGCCCCGCCCAGCTGTGCGGCCTGAATGGTTGTGGAGGCTGTGTGACTGGGTGGCACACCGCCCCAATCAATCCCTTGAACGATTGGTGTGCGCGGCCTAAGACTCGGCCTGAACAAGGAGTACAGATGGAACTTGCCATCTCAGCGTTATGTTACACCTTCCGAAGCGTCATACTGTCAAACAGACAGCACAAAGGAGAGAAAGAGGAAAAGAAGAAAATGAGTGGCCAAGGTGGCACCAGTTTTTCACAGGAAATGGCCGCCTTCAGTTGCGGCCTCCCCCACGCCCTGATGCCTAGCGCCTGGCCCCGGCCTGTGTTCCCCGCCCGCCCTGCTGCGCCGGCGGGGCGGCCCCCCTCGTCTCCCTCTCGTTCCTTCCCAGTTTGCCCCCTGGGCTACTCTCCTGTCTGATCCGCTGCGTGTGGCTTCAATGTCCCCTGCATGCCTTGTGTCGTTTCCGCCCGCCCTTCTGGCCGCCTCCCGGCTACACTGCCGGGGCGGGCTGCGTCACATGGCTGTCAGATGCCTGCTGCCGCCCGGTTTCGGGGCCCTGGCTTCCCCCTTTCCGTTCTGACCCGTGTTGGCGGCCCTGCAGTGGCGTGCGATGGTGCCCACATGCGCAACCGGCGCCCTGCCCCCCGCCTTCCTGTGTCTGCTGCTTCGGTGGCGGCGCTTTGGGTGTGCTCTCCCAGCGCCCTCCGCTCCCCTACCGCCCTCTGCGCCCGATCCCCGGCTTGCGCCAGTGCTTAAAACCCTGCCCGGCCGCCCGCCTGCGCTGCTTAGATGTTGTACCGGAGCTAGTGGGATGCACTGTTGTGTGTCTCCAGCGCGTTACCGCGCCTGGTCTCTGTAACAGTCAAGTCAAGCCCTGGCCCCCGCTGCGCCCGATTTCCCCCAGCTGCCGCTGGTGCTTGCATCCCCGCCTACCCTCCTGCCAGCGTTGTGTTTGTACCAAACAAGAGCTAGTGGGATGCTTGATGTGCGCCCCCTTTCCGCGCCTGTAAAGGGTATCAGTATCAGCCTTCTGCCTTTGCGTCGTCTTTGCTGCCCTCTTCCGCCCCAGCTGCAGGGCTTCACAGAGATCTTAAGAGTCGAATGCCGGCAACTACAAGCCCTGCAACTGCACCTCACAAATCAAGCGCCATCCTCCTCATCCACGCTCCCGCCTCGGCTGCGCTTGCGCGCGCGCTGCGCAGCTCGTCTCCCGGGGGCCCGCTTGCGTCCCGCCCCAGCTGCCTCCTCCCCCTCCCTGATGGGGGCAGCTGCGCCCCGCCGGCGCGCGCCCCCTGGCGACCCGTCGCGCCCCCTTGCTTCGACTGCCGCCGCTGCTGCTTCCCCACCTCCTCCCCCGCCTTGACCGCCGCGCGGAGCTGATCAGCACGGCTGGCGCCCGGCGGAGCGCGATGGGCGGCTGGGCCAGCGGCGCATGCACGCGGAACGACCTGCTCGGCAAAGGGGCGAGCGGGCTGGGACGTTGGCGTGCCTCCCGGTTGCCGCTGGCAAAGGGTGCAACACGACGGCATGCGGCCACCCACACACTCCACACCCCCACCTCAGCAGGAGCTCCTCGGCGGCGTGGGCGGCGGCACGCAGCTCCTCCGCGCCGCTGCCGCCAACCTGCACCTGCACCGGCTGCATCAAGTTCAGCACACACAACGCTGGGCCAGCTGCAGCTCATGGCGCTGGACCTTGGTCCCACACAACGCACCTGCCGCAGCCGAGTGGCCTTCTCAAAGGCGGCAGCCAGGTGCAGCAACGCGCCGCTGCGCTCTCGCAGCCGCGCCGCCTCCGTTGTCTCCACGCCGCCCGGCGAGCCCAGCACGGCGCGCAGGTCGGTGGCCGGCGGCGCCTCGGCCGGCGGCGGGCCGGCACCCGGGGCGTGGCGGCGCCCGCCCCTGCCGCCCGTGCATCGGAAGCCATGCTTGGGCTGGGCAGCGGGGACGCACCCAGCGGGGAACCCGGCTGGCCGCCGCCGCCAGCTGCAGGTGCCGGCTGCTCAGTCCGCTGCCCCGCCACCGCCGCCGCGCGCCGGCCTCCTGCCTCGCAGCGCTGGGCAGCTCCAGCTCCAGGGCTGCGAGCGCCGAGCCCAGCGTGCCCAGCAGCGCGTCGGCCAGCGCGAGCACCTGGCGGCGCAGGAAGCGCGCCTGCCGCGCCTCGGCGCCGCCGCCGCTCTTCATCCTGCGGCAGGCAGGCGGGGGCCGCGGGGAGTGGGCGAGTGCGGGAGGCAGCGGCTGGGATGCCACCTCTCCCCCTTCTTCTCGAGGGCCTGGCGGGGCCGCATGCGCTGCAGCCCAAGCCAAGCTGTGCCAGCACGTCGGGCCCGCGGTGCGACGCGCCGAGCTCGCTGGGCAGCCCGCTCACCGCTCGCGCAGCGCCGTCAGCAGGTGCAGCAGGCGCTTGGCGTCGCCCGGTGCCGGAGCAGGCCCACGTGGAGGCTGGCGTACAGGCTGCGAGGCAAGGGAGGAAGAAAGAAAAGCGGTTGTGTGCGTGGACAGGCAGGTCGAACGAGGCTCGGTCAGAGGGAAGGAGGCGAAGACGGGTCAGGGGCGCCCTCAAACCGCGGCTTGGTAACGGTGGGAAGGGACGAGGCAGAGCACGGCTGGCACCCCTGCTGGGGCACCGCAGCCAGTCCCCCTCCCCCTCCCTTCCCGCACCGGAACAGCCGGCGCAGCTCGTCGGCGGCTCCCTGGCCGCCGCCGCACAGCTGGCGGACCTGCCGGTCGCCCGCCAGGCGGCTGCGGCTGATGCTGCAAGGAGGGGGCTCGGGGAGCGGCGTTCAAAGGGGCACGGGCGGCGTGCACACGGCGGTCGCACAAACAAGGCAGGCACACGCGCCACATGCAGGCTCCCACGCCACACCAGCATCAGCATCAGTGACGGCGGCAGCCTGGGGGCGAGGCGGCGGCGGGCGGCAGCTAGCAGGCGGGCGGCGTCAGCGCACCTCAGGGCGTCCTGCAGGCTGGGCAGCGCCTCGCGCCGCCAGCGGTCCTCCCCCGCCGTGGTGAGACAGCTCGGCGTGCACCTGCCGGCGGTGTGCGAGGGCGGCGGCGGGGAGGGCGGGACGTACTGCCTGAGGGCCCGGGCAGCCAGGCGCTCGCCCGCACGTGGCGGCGACCAGCAAAAGCGGTCGGTGCATATAGCCACTCACGCTTATTGGCGTGGCAGCCCCTCCCCCGAACAAACCTGGTAAGCCGCCGCCAGCCACGGAGCCACCGCGGGCCCCGCCAGCCGCCCCGCCGCCTGCAGCAGCCGCGCCGCCGCCTCGTGGCGAGCAGAGGTGGCGGGGGTGGGCATCCCGCGCCACGCGGGCCACGCCCCTGCGCCCATGCCTTGCCCGGCGGGTGTTGCCTCCACATGAGCCTGCGCCGACGCGCCGCCCGGCGCCGCCGGCGCCGCCTGGCGTCTGCTGCACCGCCTGCTCCGCTTCTGGCGGCGCCAGCTCAGCCGCCGCCGTGCCAGCGACCCGCGCGGCTGCTGCCGCCGTTGATGGCGGCGCTGCATCAGCCGCCATGGTTGTTGATGGCGGCGCCGCCTCCGCCGCCGCCTCCACCGCCTCCAGAGGGCAGCAGGTGCGCAGCCCGACCAGCAGCGCCAGCAGCAGGTGGCCCCTGCAGAGGAAGCGCGCATGTGTGGGTCGATGTGCGTGGGGGATTCGCTGGCGCGGATGGAAAGGCGGATAGAAGGCAGCCAGCTGCCAGCTGCTGCAGCTCTGCCGGGGGAGCCGGCGGGCGGGCGGGCGGCAGGCGTCCCAGGCCCGAGCCGGCTGCCCGCCAGGTCAGCAGGCGCGCTGTCGCTCCGCTGGCGCTGCCACCGATGCACCAATGCACCAATGCACACCCCACCCTCACACACCCCACCCACACCAGCCGCCCATCCACCCACTTGGCCAGCCGGGCAAAGCCGTCAAAGGGCTTGGCCTCCTGCCCCGCAAAGTAGGCCGCCGCCGCCTGAAGCACCTCCAGCGGCGCCCGCCCGCCGTCCTGGCCGCCGTCAGCGGCGCCGTCGACAGCGGCGGCGCCGCCCGCGGAGGCTGCGTCGGCGGCTGCCGCGTCGGCTAAGCAGGCAAGGTAGAGGGCGGTTGTTTTCCTGCATGCAAGGGTGCATGGGTGGGTGGGGGACAGGTTCACGGAACGGGGTGTGATTGGCTGTCCAGACCGCAGCTCCACAGCCGCTGCGTCAGACCCGGGTGGGGCACGCGGCTGCGCCGGCGCGGCTGGCAACCCGCTGTGCTGCCGTTGGTTGCACCAGCAGTACCAGCAGTACCAGCGGTACCAGCAGTACCTACCTCAGCCGCGTGTGGAAGGTGGCCAGGTCCTCGTGGTACCCCACAGCAGCCACCCGCTCCGGCGCCTCGCCCCAGCGGCAGCCCCGGGCCGCGCTGCCACTCGCGCCGCCGGCCTGCTCGCTGGCAGCGGCGGCGGCGGGGGCGCCGCGCCGCGCCGTCGGCCCTGCGGCCGGGCGGCCGCGGCCGCGCTTGCCGCCCGCCTCCTTGCTTTCCTGCAAGGACAGGCAGCAGGCGGGGAGGGTGGCGGTGCTTCTCAGGTGATGCGTCCCGCCCAAGCTGGCCGCCCGCCACAGCCACCCCCAAGCGCTGCAAGCCTCCCGTCCTTCCCACAGCGCAAGCTGCGGCATTTGCTGGGCTGCCCCGCGCCTGGATGGGCTGCATGACGGGCAGGAAGGCCTGGCGTCCGCGACAGAAGAAGGGGGCCAGCGCCGCCGCGGCGCCGTGCGGGTCGCCCTGCTGCCGCAAGCATGCCGCCAGCCTGCCGGGAGGAAAGGGGTGGGTGACGGGTCAACAAGTGCCTGGCCTTAGCAGCTGCTTGCCTTTGTAGAGCAAGTACGGCAACAGGCCGCGATCGGCTGGGCCCGGCGGCGGCGCTGAGGAGGGGCCCAGGCGCTGGCACGCGCTTGCTGCCCGCCCAGAGCCCTTGCCAAAGAAGCCCTTGCCGCCGAGAGAAAGCGCGAGACAGCTGGCGCCCCGCCGCCCGGCACCCGCCTGTGCGCGCGCGGTGGAAGCCCGGCTCCCGCTCCAGGCACCACCGCATTGCGGCGACGCAGTCGGCCAGCAGCACACGCACTGCGGACGTTGGGTCGGCGGCGAGCCCCGGGAAGGGGGCCCGCGGCCCCGCTCAGCGCCGCGTGGCTGCCGGGCAGGAAGCAGTAGCTTCCGACCAGGCGCAGCGTGTGCACCTCTTCCGCGCTGGCTGGCGGCGTGCCGCCGCTGCCACCGCCGCTGCCGCCGCCGCCGCACCAGGCGCGCGCGGCAGGCAGGCCCAGCAGCAGCGCGCGCGGGCCGCGTGCAGGGCGTACAGCGGCATCAGCACGCCGCCCGGCGGCAGGGTCGGCGGCCGCGGCGGCGGCCGCCCCGCGCCATCGCCGCCAGCCAGTTGGCGGGCGGCTCGCCCGCCTTGCGCGCGCACCGCGCCTGGTGCATCAGCACGTCCCACTCCACCGGAACGCCATCCAGCTGCTGCGTGGCCTCAGCAAGCTCGAAAGCCTGCTGCGCGCGGCGGAAGGCGGGCGCCGCCGCGGCCTTGGCCGCCCGCCACGCGCCGCCGTCCGCCAGCGGGTCCCGCCAGGGCAGCACCCGCAGCGAGTCCTCAGACAGCCTGCGCAGCAACGACGGGCGGCACGAGGGGACATGGGAGGAGGTACGGTGCCGCGAGAAAGAAGCGCGAGGCGGCGGCAGCGCCGCAGCTGGCGGCTCGACGGCGGCACGCGCTCGGCGGCGCGGAGTGCTGGAGGCACCCAGGCAGGTGCTACCCCGAGACCCCAGATACAGCTCTTTAACCACCCCGCCTCACTCTTCAACAGCACAAAACGCTTTGCGCACACCGGGGCCAGACCCGCACCAACCCCCCCCGCACGCACACACACGCACACACACACACACACATCCCACCCACCCACCGCGAGCCTGTTCCCGTCAGCAGGCGCACGCGCTGCTCGCCGGTGTCGGCGCAGCGCCACGCCCCGCCGTGGCCCAGTAGGCCAGCCGGCGCCAGCGCCGCACGCGCGCCGCCAGCGCGGGGCGTGCCGCCACTCGCGGCAGGACAGCTCGCCGCTCGACTCAACCTGCGGGGGGGGGGGAGGGGGATGCACTTGTGCGGTTGTGCGCCAGGGCCGCAGCCCAACCATGCAGAAGGGAGGACAAGGGAGCGGGGGAAGGGAGCGGACACGGCATGCGCTGCGGCCAGAAGGCGCAGGACGCATCAGCCCGCTGCAGGGCGCCCGCTGCAACCCCTCACGTCGGCGGCGACGTCCAGCGGCAGCGAACGCCGCACCCACCGCCCCCGCCCCCACCCACCCGCGGCCCACGCACACACACACTATCTTTCTGTATCATCCAGCTTTCACGGCTATCCACTGACGCATCCGCACCCTGGTGCTTGTCAGCCACAGCGCCTGCTTTGCCGCCACCGCCATCGCCCGCTAGCCACACATCCCAATTCCATGCGCACGTGCCCGCCGCCCCCCCGCCCCCAACACACCCACACCCACACCACAGCTCCCCCCCGCACATACACACAGCCCCCCCCCACACACACACACCACCACTACCACCACCACCACCCACACACACACAGGCCTCCAGCTCCCCCAACACCACCACCCCACCCACACCCACACCAGCAGCTCACCAGCAGCTCGTCCGCGGCATCGTGATACACCAGGGCCAGGCGCTCCCAGGAGTCGAAGCGGCGCGGGTTGAAGCACAGGTCTAGCTTGGAGGGGGCCAGGGCGGCCTCCAGGGCCGCCTCAGCCCCGCGTTCCAGCAGGCTGCCCAGCCCGTCCGCGGGCTGCAGGCGCACGCCAAAGAGCGGCAAGGCAAGTAAGAGCGGCTGGAGGAGGCTTGCCAGCTGCAGGATCGCTCGCTTCTGGGCAGCCGGCCAGGCAGTGAAGCTCCCAACAGCCCCTCACCTCCTCGTCTTGCAGCGCCGCCAGCAGGAGGTACAAGCTGCGGTACACCGGTGCGTACGCCTCGTCGCGCGCCCCCTCCCCCTCGCCGCTCCCGCCAGCCGCGCCGCCGTCAACCTCCATGGAGGCTTGGCCCTGCCCTGGCTCCCCACTTCGCTGCTGCGGCTCCTGCCCCCGTTCGCCTGCCTGCTGCTCAGCCGGCTGCCCAGCCTGCTGCCCTTCCGCCAGCTGCTGCTGCAGGTCCTGCAAAGCCGCCCGCTGCGCAGCCAGACGCAACAGGAAGCTCATCGGCTCCTCCTCCGCCCAGCCAGCCATCTCATCGACCTCGTCGCTCGGCACGAGCGGCTCCGGCGCGGCAGCCAGCGCGCGCCACGCCGCCGCGCTGCGGGCCGCCGCCGCCGCGGGAGGGGGCATGAACTGCGCCGCGGCGGCTTGGAGGAAGGCTGCGGGGCGGGGCGGGGTGTGGACTGAGCGGCAGGCGGCGCAAGAATGCGCTAAGCGCCCAGACACATGTACGGCTGCGACCCGTCGCCCCAAACAATCCTAAACCTTGCTCAAGATCACGCCGCAAGCCTCACCCTTGTGCCGAGCCACGTGCTCGACGTCCGCCAGCAGCAGCGGCTCCACTAGCGGCCACACCCCCGCCACCGCCTCCCGGCTGCTGAGCTGGCACGCCGCCGCGTCGGCGGCAGAGGCCTTGCACTGCATGGATGAAGGTGGATCTTGTTGGTTCACATTAGCTGGTGCCATCTGGTAGGCGGCTGTTTGGATCACCGCTGTTTGGATCACAGCGCGGCCCTGCCTCCAAGCACTCCGCGGCACCACTAGCGACCGTAACACCACAACTCAACCCCACCGCGCCTTTTGTGGGCTACATGGCCCCCCCGCCGCGCCCCCTCCCCCCTCCCCAAACACACACTAACCCACCTCAAAGTCTGCGCCCCACTCCTCTGCATCGCCCAGCCCAGGCAGTTCCAGGCCGTACAGCCAGCGCAGGCAGTGCAGCACGCCGTCGTGCAGCGCCTCCCGCAGCTCCCCGCGTCCGCCTCCCCGCCCTCCGCAGCGGCGGCGCTAGCGCGGGCCGCTGGCGGAGAAGCGCCCGCGCTGCGGCGAGGCTGTCCAGCTCGCGCCGCAGCTGGTGCAGCTCCGCCAGGCAGGCCTGCGCTTGGGTCGGGAGGCAGTACACCGCAGATGTGGATCAGTGCCAACGCCCTGCTTACATTATGGCTTCTGGGGCCGCAATGCCCCAGCAACAACTGTGCGACAACTGCTTTAGGCCAAACATGCAGCAGGGCGCCGAGCATCACAGCGGGGTGCCCGCCTGCACAAAGCGCCCCTGCCGCGCCAGCAGCGCCTGCGCAGCCCCCAATGCGTCGCACAGCTGCCAGGCCAGCTCCTGTGCGGCCTCCAGGGCCGCCAGGGCCGCCGCCACCTCGCCACCACCGCCCGCCGCCGCTTCGGCGGCCTGCGGCGCGGCGCTGCCGCCCCGCTGCGCAAGGCTGCTGAGGCGCAGCAGCGCGGTGGCGGCGTCGCACATGGCGGCGCGATGGGAGGCTGCCTGGGGGAGGCGGAGCAGGAAACATGTGCACATGTGGGGCAGGGCACAGGGGCTTCGAGTTGTGCGCTTCGAGTTGTGTGAGACAACTCGTGGCATGGATGTGCAGGGATCACGCAGCTGCAACATCAACAACATCAAAGAAACAGACCGTTGAGGCAACAGCAGGCCCACCTTGAGGCTGAGGCGGGACTCGGCGGCAGGGCCCCCGCCGCCGCAACCGCAGCGGCGCTGCCGGCGACAACCAAGGCCAGCTGCTGCTGCACGGCGGCGTACAGAGCGTGCTCCTGGGGCTGAAGGGCCAGACGCCGATGATCACCAGCCGGTTGCTGCGAACACAGGGCAGCATCTGCCGGCAGCTGCTGCAAAAAGGCGACCGCCGCCTCCAGGGCCGCCACTGCCGCGGGCGACCCTGCCAGCTGCTCCGCGGCGGCGGCCAGCGCAGCGGGCGGTGCGGGACCCGCCGCCGCGTCGTCCGCACGCTCGCTTGCGCCGCCGATGGCCGCAGCAGGCAGGGGCGGCAGCAGCGCGCTCAGCAGGCGGAGGTGGCAGCGCAGCGCCAGGCCGGCGTCGCCGCTGCCGCCGCCGCCGGCGCCTGCCGCAACCAGGAGCAGCTGCATGCCTTGCAGCCACTGCGCGTGGTGCAGCTGCTGCAGCTCCCGCTCCTGCTCGGTGCAGCTGAGCAGCAGGGGGTCAGGGCGGCAGCCACCGAGCCGTGGTCGCCGGCCGCAGCCGCCGCCGCCGCTCCCTCCAGCACACCGTGCAGCCGCAACGCCTCCTGCTTGTCGCGAACAGCCGCAGCGCTGACGGCGCCGTCGCAGGCGCAGTGTGGCAGGGCCAGGGCCGCGCCTCTCTCTGTAAGAGCAAAAGGAAGCGGGGGGCTTGGGGCCAAATTGCAGCCAAGCATAGCTCAAGCGTAGCTCTCCCCAGCCCCGCGGCGGTTGTCCATTTGTCCAAAAACGTTGCCTTGCTATGGGCCCCACACGCTACCACTGCGCCAAGCTGAATGCTGCCAAACCTCCGTCAGCAGGATCGAACCGGTGCGACCCGGCATCCTTGTGAGTTTCAGCTCAAGGTTTCGATCCTTGGACCTTGGGGTGATCCCCGGCTATGGGAAGGGCCTGGAGCCAAGCAGCAGCGCAAGCGCAGCAGCCCGAGCCCCAGCCACCCCTAGCGCCTAGCGCCAGCAGCGCTGCTCCTGCCTGCCGCGCTAGCGGCGGCTGCGCTGCACTGCCCACCCACGCAGCCTGGCAGGGCTGTGGAGATGCAACCGGCGCGGCCTCACGCTCACAGCCAAGCATGCCGCGCAGACGGCTCACCCAAGGCGCCCAGGCAGGCTGCGCAGTTGGCGTAGGCAGCGGCAGCCTCCTCGATGTCGCCGGCAGCCTCCCGCAGGCGGCCCATCGCCCACCAGCCCCTGGCCCCGCCCTCCGCCTGTTGCCGCCGCTGCTGCTGCGCTCCTGCTGCTGCGCTGCGGGCGCCGCCAGCTGCCCAGCGGCGTCCCCCTCGTGCGGCGGCGCCTCTGCTGTCGCGAGGCGGTACCGCATGAGCCACAGGCAGCCACACTGCTGCAGCTGCTCCAGCGCCAGCTCAGAGCGGCGCCTGCGGAGGCTGGGCGGGCGGTGGTGTGCCGCGGCCTGCCAGGGGCCCGCACCGAGTGCCCGTTCCGCGCCGCCGCCGCAGCAGCATCCACAAACAGCTCCCCCAAGACCAGGCATGTGGCTGGGGGCAGGTGGGGCACGTCGTGCCGCGCTGCATGCGCCAGCTGCAGCAGGTGCTGCCGCGCGGGGGCCCAGCGCAGCGGCGGCGGCCTCGTCGCACAGCGTGCACAGCAGCACCGTCGCCAGCTCACGCCGCCCGATGCCCTGCTGCGGCAGCCGCCTCAGGAACGCCTTCACTGCGGCGGCCTCCTGCTCTGCAGCCTGTTTGTCCTGCTCTGCGCCCGCTGCCCCAGCAGGCAACCCACCCAGCGGGGGCCGCCCAGCCGCGCCCGGCGCCTTGCCCACGGAGGGCAGCAGCGGGGAGGCGGCGGCGCCTCCACGCTGCGCCTGCTGCGGCACGCTGACCAGGCTGCCCAGCGCGCCCAGCAGCTCCGCAGCCTCGACCTCCGGGCCGCCGCCGCCGCCGCCGGGCACTGCCAGCGGAGTGGCCTGGCCGCTGGCCGCCCTGCATGGGCATGGGCAGGAGAGGACAGCCAGCCCAGCCCAGGGGTTAGCTGGAGAGCCGCAGGCGGGCAGCCAACTGGTTTGAGCCAGCGGGGCAGCACAACACTTGAGTGGAGCAACAGCTGCAAGAGCGCGGCGTTTGATGTCACAACAGCAAGAGCGCAGCGCTTCACGTCACAGCAGCAGGGGCCAAGCGCACCGGGACCGCGTGGCGCGCGCCACTGCCTTCCGCGCGCCGCCGCCGGCGCGGCCGTTTGGGTGCCGCTGCTCCTGCTGCTCCTCCTCGCCCGCCCCGTGCCCATCCATGCCCCGTTCAGCAGCCTCCGAGTCTGGGGGAAGCGGCGACACGCTGCTGCCGCCCTGGTTCAGTGCGGTGGCGGCGGCAGCGGGGTGGCGTCGGGTGGAGCGCCGCTGCCCGGCAATGCTGCTACGAAGGGGCTGGCGGCGGCAGGTGTGGCAGCGCTGGGGGCTTGGCCTGCTTGCTCCAGGGGCCCAGGCGGGCGCGGCTCTGCTGCGGGGGAGGGGCTGTGCGAGGCCGTAGCGCCGCCGCCCGCCGCCGCCGGCGCGCCGGCAGCGGCAGCAGCCGGCGCTGGGGACACCCGCGGGGACGGCGCGCCCGCCACCGCCGCCGTAGCCGCCCCTCCCACAGCCGCGGCAGCTGGCTGCGCCGGCGGGGGGGGCGCTTTGCGGTAGGTGAAGCGCACCAGCGAGGGCACGTGCCTGTGGGAGCGGCCACCGGGGGAGTGCTGCGCTGCGGCGGCGGGGTCGGCGGCGGCGGTGGGCGTGGCGGGCTCGCCGCCGCCACCGCCGCCCTCGGCGAGCCTGTTGGCTGACAGGAAGAGGAGCGAGTGGTGCAGCAGCTGCTGCCAGGAAGGCTGCTCCAGCGTGCGCGGGCGCTCAAGATGGTGGTGCTGCTGCGGCCGGGCGGCGGCGGCGCGCGCGCCGCCGCCCGCAGGCGGCAGCGCCAGCAGCCCGGCGCGCAGCGCGGGCAGCGGCGCGCCCTGGCCCGCCGCGCGCGCCACGGCGGCGGCGCCGCCGTGGCGCGGCTGCGCGCGGTGCAGCGCGGAGGCCAGGGTGGCGGCGGCGCCGCAGTCGCCCAGGTGCAGCAGCAGCTGGAGCAGCTTGTCTGGCATGGTGGGGTGGCCCGGGTCCAGCTCCAGCCCACGCTCAAAGGCGCTGCGAGCGGCAGCCCAGTACCCCGCCTCCGATGCCTGCAGTCGAAAGTGGAACGGCACCAGCAACGCGGAATCCTTTGGCGCCAGCCTAGGGCAGATGCAGCCGTGGCCGGCCACCACTTTATTGTGCGCCGTGCAGCCCAGCCTGGCGCCCTGCCCCGCCCCGCCCCCTTCGCCAACCCACCAGCGTGCCCAGCCTGTTCCAAAGCCCCGCATCATCCCCCACGACCTCGGTGGCCCGGCAGTACGCTGCGAGCGCAGAGGGGATGCCGGGCGTACCGCGCCGCACCAGCAGGTCACCCAGGTTCTTCAGAGCCAGGAACTTGACGCGCAGCAGCTGGTCGGTGGCGCACTCGGCCACCACCGGCTCCTCCAGCAGCGCGCGCAGGGCAGCCTGCGCTTGGGCGAAAGAGCGCACGACCACAGTGGGAGCGAGCGGCGGTGGCACTGACAGGCTGTCAGCGCGGCTGTCAGTCGCTACACCGTTGGCTGGATTGCTCGTGGCGCTTCTCTTGACCGACTGAACCGGGAGATCAGTCGCCAAGCGGCGTCTGCTGGGCGCAAGCGAGCAGTCACCTCTGCCTGGTCGGCCTGCTGCGCCTGAATCAGCGTCAGCGTCTGCTCATACGAGCTGATGGCACGGGCTTCACGTGCCTCCAGCGTTTGGGCCTGCTGGCCCACCGCGGGTTCATCTGTGTTGACAGAAGCGAAGCCTTGCAGCAGAGACATTGCGATTAATCATCCATCGCTACAAACAATCCCACGTGTTCACTTTTCGAGGCGAATGCAACAGATGCCTGACTGTGCAGGTACGGCCAGAGTACCGCCTGGCATGCAAACCCGGCGGGCAAGAGGTGCGCTGTGGCCTCCTCCTCCACCCTCGTGGTGCCCTGGAGCTGCTTTTGAAGAAGGTGCTGGTTTCCACCCCACTTCTTCACATGACTGAAAATGTTCTCCGTCACTGCCATGCAACTCCGGCCCGGCCGCCGGCCCGCTTGCCTGGGGTGTCCCTGGCCGATCACGCAGTTTGTTTGTTGCGCCCAGCCCAGGATGATGTTGAATGAACGAAAGTTTAACAATTAATGACGAGGAAATGTAGCAGAGTGATGAGGTGGAATGGAACGGGTCAGGGCTTGCGCAACCCAACAATGCAGGCACGGTTTCAGAAAGAATGGGAGCGCTGCCCTTCCGCAGTGTTCAGAACGTGAGCTGCTGCAGAACACAGTTTGGCAGTGAGATGGGTTTGGAAGTGTGATAGAAAAACTGGAATACAGGGGCATGCTGTGTGGATGGGCGCGGACTGCCGCAAACCTGCTTCAAGCGCTGGCTGAGCGGCAGGGAGGTGGGCAGGGTCAGCCGCCGGGAGGCTGCTGCGGCCGCCCAGGCGGGCCCGTTGCGTGCTCCTCATGGCCGCCAGCAAGTCTTTCGGGCGCACTGTCGCGCCCTCACGCGCCACCTCCACCCACCAGCGCACCCGCCGAGCGCAGTAGGCGGGGAAGAGCCTGGTGGGGGCCCCGCTGGCGAGCCACGCCCAACCACGCCGGCATCGCCTTTGGCTGGCGGGCCGAAGCTGCTGCCGATGAAGTTCAGCTGGGGGCCAAAGTCGCAGCTGGGGAGGGCGAGGCGCGCTCCCGGCTTGCCAGAGGCATAGATGTTCCACCAAGTGTTGTTTGAGGCTGGGGGGGGGGGGGGGGGCAGCAGTAGGAAGACACAAATTGTGCAGGGCTTCTGCTGCAGCTGTGGAGCCAGCGCGACACACACACTGAAGGCTGCCCCCCGCCGCACCCACCCGCGTGCGCGCCCCTGATCCCCGCCCCGCTTGACGCAAAGGTCCGCCTGCCGGCCCCCACGTCGATGTTGCTCCACAGGTTGTTGTGGGAGCCTGCAGAGGGGAGGCCGGGCGCGAGGCTGTCTAAAGGCACGGCCAGGGGAGTGCTGCGTCGCCTCGCAGCAAGCAAGCAGGCGCAGCTGGGTGCTGGCAGCTCCGAAGGAAACATGCTGCCGCCGCTGCGACCCCAGCCCACCTCCCGGTGCATGTCCAGGCTCATGTCCACGCCCGGCCGCTTGTGAAGGCCTGCAAGCCGCCAGAGTGGCGCCTCAAGCGGGGAACGGGCCTCGCCAAAGCACGCAACAAGGCTGCCGCGGCCAGCGGCAAGGGGAACAAGTGCGCAGGGGCAAGCGCTAGAGGGCGACGAGGGCGCGCTGCCGCTCACACTCTCTTGCGCCCACACGTCAAAAGTGAGGTCGTGGATGAAGCTGCCCTTGAAGTTGAACCTGCTCACAGCAAGCATGGGGCGGGTCGGCAGGCCCCGCCGAGACCGTGCGGCGGCAACGGCGGCGCTGGCAGCGGCGGCTGCCGGGGCGCCCAAGGTTGGGCTGCGAAGCCCGCGCGCGCGGCTCACTCTGTGGCGTGTACCAGGCTGCTGGAGGCGGCCCACAGGCCGTGGTGGCCGTCCTTGTTCTGCGTGAGCTTGCCGCCCCTGCAGCAGCAGCAGGGCCGGGGAACGAGCAAGGCTTCCATCTCCGTTACTGTCTTCAGGGCCATTGCCCCCAGCCGCCCGCCAAACTCACTCGAACCCCGCGCCCCCTCTCCCCCCCAAACAACCGCCTGATAATACCCTGAATACACCCGCGCCACCCAAACACACAGTCCCCTTTCGTGTGCCAGCCAGCACTGACCTGGGCCGCGTGAACAGCAGCGTGATGTTGCGCATCGTGACCATGTCGCAGTTGATGGCCTCGGCGCCGTTGTCGGCATCAATGATGCGGATCTGGGTGTGTGTGGAAGGGGGCGGGGGCGGCGGGCGGGCGATGGGTGCAATTTTTGGCACCCGAAACCCGAAACCGTGGCACAGCTGCTCACTATGCTCGCAGCCGGCTGGCATGCGCCCAGGGCGCAGCGGGTGCGACAGCTGGCAGGCAGGCGCGGCAGGGCAGCACGGGGCGGCAGCCAGGCGGGCGCCCACGTTTCGGATCCAGGCGTTGCCGCAGCCACTGAAGTAGAAGGCGTTGTAGCCGAGCGCCTTGAGGTGGGCGGGGTAGCGAGCTGCTCCGTTGCCAGGGGAGGGAAGGGGCGGCATCCATGGGCGTGTCTGTCGGGCAGCACCGTCACGCACTGTGCAACATTGTTTTCCACTGTGCAACATCATTTCCGCTGGAAGCTGGCATGCCCTTACCCCACTTGAACTGCACTGTAAAGTCTTGAAGCCCACGTGCTGCGTTGGCATCTGGAGGGAGTGGATCCACACCTGCTGGCCAGGGTTCGAAAGTTTAAAGGTGGAGCAGCAGCTCAGAGGGACTCCTTGCATGCAAACCCATGCCCCGACAAGACTGGGAAGAAACAGGCCTGGAAGCGGCGAGCCGCCAACAGCAGCATGCAGCAGCGCGCCGGCCTCATCCCACGCCGCCGCCGCCCTGGCCGCCGCCAGCCAGGCCCTACCCTCCACGCAGGGCGAAGGTCGTAGGGCAGCGGCCGCTCCAGCTCCACCCAGCCGGGGCCCACCGCCGAGATGCGGGAAATGAAGCGGATGCGCTCCTCCGCAAACGGAGCTGCAAACGGGGGCAGTCAGCAGGCTCTGAAGGTGCAGCAGAGCAGAGAAGGAGGCAGACAGCCGCGCGGCCGTGCGCTGCCGCCCATCGCCCGCCGAGCTTGCAGGCCAAAGCTGCCGGCCTGGCTACTTTTGTGACCAACAGCCTGCCGGCTCACATCTTCCGCTGTCCACGGCGTTCTCCATGTACAGGTAAGCATCCAGCGTGCCCGGCGCCGAGGCGGTGCCGCTGTCGCCGCCGCCGCTCAAAGCGGCGCCCCCTCCTCAGGCCGGTCCAGGCCCAGAGCCTGTGCCGCCCGCTGCCACGACAGCACGGACTCGGTGACCGGGCGGCACGGCTGTCGGTCGCCTGCAGGCCCACACATGCGGCGCGGCCCCGAGCCCGCGCTGCTGGCGTTGCCGGCCAGCAGGCGGCGGGCTGGCAGCCGGGCAGCAGTGCCGAGCCCGTCGGGCGCGCCGCCGGCTGCCTCGCCGGACAGCAGCCCGCGGCGGCTGACGGCCAGCGGTTGGGCCGCGAAGAGGCGGATCCAGCGGCCCACAGTCAGGCCTACAGTGGTGTCGACCTGCAGGAGCGCAGGCACAGCGGCAGTGGGGCTGACACAGATCTGATTCGGGAACGTCGGCGGTGCCGCCAGCTCGCAGGCACGGTGCGGGTGCCAGGCTTGCAGGCCAGGCCAGCCGGGCTTGGACGCGCCTTGAGGCGGCGGTCGCCCCTGCGCGCCGCCGCGGCGATGCGCGCCAGCCTGAACTGCGTGGCGGTGCTGTTGTTGTCACTGCCGCGGCACCTGCACCAGGGCGGGAGGAAGCCGTGTCGTTTCGATAACCGACCGCGCGCCTGCCGCAGGCAGCTGCTTAACAGCTGCCCAACAGCTGCCCTCACGTCAGGAAGCCACCCATGTAGGACCAGGCCATGATGCTGCCGTACACGTGTTCCAGCGGCTTGGGGAAGTACAGCACGGTACGGTCCACCTGGGGGCGGGAAGATGCAGTGGGGGTCCTGTCAGGGCCCCGTTCCCCACCCCGACTGAGGAGCCAACTCTTGTTGACACAGCGGCCAAGGGAACAGCCGTACCATCCAGGACCATGAGCTCGCGGGAGCAGCCCAGCTGCAGCAGCAGCAGCGCCGCCCCGCGCGGCCGCTCACCCCCTCGCCCCCGCACAGCCACGTTGCTCTGCTGCAGCTCGATGTACTGTGTGACCCTGTAGCGGCCTGCCGGCAGCAGCACCGCCGCGCCGGCCCTGCCCCCGTTCTGCATGCCGCCCTGCAGAGGGGAGGAGGGCGCAGAGCGCGCTGGCAGAGCTGGCCGGATCCCAAGTCTGGACGTGGGGCCTGTGCACTGTCTGTCCTTGCTGCTCATGCGAGCAGCTGCGGAACGGCAGCCGGTGGCGCACCGTGGGGCGGCCTGGCGCTTGGCGTAGTCGGAGGCCGCCTCGATGGCGGCTACTATGGCGCCGCCGTCGTCTGCAACCCGGACAGATGACGCCCCTTGAGGGGGGCATGTCGCATTCTCTCCCAACACGGCACATGCTGCCCGAACATGGCATTGGAGGCGGCCTGCGTCCCTGCCTACCGGCGACGCCGTCGCCCTTTGCTCCGTAGTCCCTCACGTTGAACAGGGCTGGATACCTGGGGATGGTTCGCTCGTTCCCTGCATTGGTGGCCAGCAGAAAGGAGCCCACCCATTCACATGTCCAACATAGCTCAGAGGCAGGTGGTGCTCGAGGGCGGAGCAGCAGTGCATGGGGAGCATGCAAGGTGCAGACGTAGCCTCCCCGTGAGCTGCCCCACCCATGTATCCTACATAGCTCCAGTCCGCCAGCCGGCCGGCAGGGCTCCACAGCTCGCCGTTCCTGCCCCACAGCCAGCTGAACTGGCGGGAGCCGGTGCCCAGCTCTGCTGGGAAGGGAGGGAAGGCGGGGGAGGGCCGCGAGGGGCCCGGCGGCCTGCACGAGAGAGAGGGAGGGAGGGACAAGGGGCAGCCTTTGCACGTGGTGACACGACGGCGAGGGTGCAAGTTGGCGGCTGGAGCAATGTGCACCTGGGTTTTGGCCGTAGCGGCGGCGATCGACTGGGCGGGGACGCGGCGGCTGGGGAGGGTGCTGCCGCCGCCAGCAACAGGAGGAGGAGGGGCACCATCATTGCCGCACGCCAGGCTCTGGCATGGCCTCGTTGGCACTGCAGGCAGGCATGGGCAAGCTGCCATGAGATACAGCTGTGGCATGCATCAAAGCAGCAGTGGATAGCGGATGGTGGCAGGCTTGGCGGGCGGGAACAAGGGCGGGCTGCGTGGTGGCGGCCATGGACGGCTGTCAGCCATCGACTGTATCTCATGCCAACCGTTCAAGATTACACCATGCAGACGAGTCTCTCCGCTTCAGGCGCGACGCAGAAATCGGCCTGTGCGCTGCAGCGGGTTTGGTCTGTAAGGACTTGCAAAGCCATCAATTGACCGCTCACATGCAGAGAAGCAGCGATGTCAGCGTCAGCAAGGTGGTCGAGCGTACAGGAGGAGTTATTTTGAACCCGGACTGCACTCGCGATTTCGTTGTGGCAATTTGTTCCTTAGCTTAGCAGTGAAGGTTGGCCAGCAGCTGACAAGGAGACTGCGGGCACCATTTTCCTGCATCCCGGACGCACCTGCAACAAGCCCTTCCTGACGTCCTTTTAACACTGGCACAGTGTCAAGTAGATAGAAACAGATGCCGAAACCGCATCGGCATCCGCAAGGCGACTGTGCGCCGATGCAATTCACACAGTACAGCGCTGGCTGTGCTGTGGCTAGCCGCCACTGAGACATCCTGGGGACTGCTCATCACACAGTGCAAACTGTACCTGCGCGCAGCTGCCTCCAACTGGGTGCCCCTCTCGATACGCACCTGCCAGCATTCCCCTCGTATTTGAGGTTGCCATGGACACGAGCTCTCCCGCCGGCCGCCGTCAGAGCTGAGCAATGCCCAGATGGCCACCTCTATAGTTAGTGATGCAACTAACCCCCAAGTCGTTTTTGTGGGAATATAAAGGTAGATTGTGATGAGACGCGCAGAAGCAATCAATGAAACTTGGCGCACCTTTGCCCGCCAGCGTCATCGGCGGCTGCTGCCGCCGCCAGCAACCCTCCCGGCATGCTTGCAATATCTAGCACTGCTGCTTGCCGTAAGTAACTCAGTGCATCATGCATTGAAAGGAAGGACACCGACATCCGGCTGTTATGGAGGGCGGGAAAAGAAAAGGCACCCGTGTCGTGCTGCTGTCGTACCGCTCCTAGCTCCTGCATGAAGTCAAGCTGGGCTGTTGGGTATGCAAGATCGCTATTGTTACTTTATAAAGAACTCACTGACGGTGTCGCCAGTAGCACAGTGGTGTCGAGACGGACATGGCATTTATGCGCGCCGCTGCGGCTGCCAGCAACGGCTGGCGATGCGTCAGAACTAGCGGCCTGACAGCCATGCCGCCGTTGCAACATCAGCTATGGAGGGCTCCAGCAGCAGGTGGGCGGCCTGCGTGCGGTCGCCAGCGCGACGGGCAGCTGCCGAAACGACAGGCTGTCAGTCGCGCCGACCCCAATGCTCCAACCATGGTGGCACTTGCTGCGTCGTCCCATCTCGCAGGTCTGCTACAACCGCTGCCCGCTGGGCGCGGGCAGCCATGGGCGGGCGTCTGCGCCAGCGCCAGCAAGGAGGCCGCTGCCGCCGCCGCCGCCGCCGAACCGCCGCGCCTGCAGTCCATCCCTGAACGCATCGGCTTCATCGGGGCAGGGCAGATGGGCGAGGCGCTGCTGCGCGGCTTCCTGCGCTCAAAGATCAGCTCCCCAGGGCGCATCTGCGCCTCTGTGCGCGACGTGGAGCGGCAGGATGCGCTGGAGCGCATCGGCGTCGGCAGGCAAGCTGCCCCGCGGGCAGACCACGGTCTTGTTTGACACCATGCCATCAGCTCTGCCGCTCTCGGGCCGGCCAGACCGCCCTCAGCCCCCTCCCCTCCAGTTTGCTGCCCTTTTGTGTCACCATCCGCACAGCATTCTTTGGGCCCGTTGCACTTACCAACACCATCCCGCCCCCCCACACGCAGCGTGTTTGGCGATGCCTGCGAGGACGGCAGCCGCGAGGTGGCCCAGTTTGCCGACATCATCTGGCTGTGCACCAAGCCGCAGGCCATGCCCGAGGTGCTGGCGGCGCTGGCCCCCACGTCACCCCCAAGCACCTGGTGGTGAGCTCAGCGCGGCTTCGGGGGCCCCGATATAAAAACAGCTTGCACGAGGGGGCAGCCAGGGTGGGCCAGCGTGGGGTAATAGGCAGCGTCCAGCCTGTACGCTTACCCGGCAGCAACGCACGGGCGACAGACGGCTGGGCTGCCTGGGCTTGCCTGCGGGCGCGCCTGCCAACGCCACCGCCCGCCCGCCCACGCACGCACACATCTCGGCGGCGGTTCCAAACACCTCCATCCACTTCAAACGGCTGTTGTTAGGGCTGCCTGCTTTCTCTTTCCTCCCGTCCAGATCTCAGTGGCGGCAGGCATCACGCTGCAGTCTTTGGAGGGCGCTCTGGGGAGGGCGTGCGCGTGGTGCGCGTCATGCCAAACACGCCGGGTGCGCCGTGCAGCGCTGCGCGCGCTGCGTGCGCTGCCGCCGCCCCCTGTTGGTTGATTAATCCGCGGCCTGCGGCTCGTCAGGCGCGGCATGCCTCCCTGGCTTCAGCGTGAATGGCGCCCTGCGCATGCTGCAGCGCTTCTCCCGTCTTCCAAACCACTCGTTCCACCCAACTGCACCATCCAGCCTGCCTGGCCCACCCGTCCCGCTCTGCCCTCCTCTCCCCCTACACTGCCCAGCCTGCCTCGCCCGCCCGCGCCGCCCCTCCCCCTCTTTCCCCCTCCCCCGCGCCGCAGCCTTGGTCCAGTGCGGCGCGTCGGCGTATGCGCTGGGGCGCCACGTCACCCCTCGCGACGCCGAGGTGGTGGAGCTGCTGCTCTCCTCGGTGGGCTTCTGCATCGAGGTGCGGGAGAAGCAGTTGGACGCGGTCACGGGTGCGCCGCTGCGGCTGCTGGGGACCTTGGGCGTGTGTTTATTCAGTGAATTTTAGTTAAGGCGGGGGAGGGGAGGGGAACGAGGGGGACTGGGGGAGAGCAAGTGTGTCGTCAGGGCGAGGTGTGCTGTTCCGTTTGTGTGAGCGCTGCCGCCAGCGAGGCACTGCGTGTGTGGACAAGACAGCGGCGGCATCCCGCACCGCTGCCGCCGACGCTTTTGCTTCCTGGGGCGCATGCGTGTGCGTCTCCACTTCACGATGCGAGCGGGCCGGCCGCGCCTGGAGGAGCTGCCCCTCTGCCTTGCTTCTTGCCAGCTGCGGCTTTCCAGGGGCTCAGCACAGCGCTGCCTTCCCATCCCATACTCGCACCACCCCCTCGCTTATTCTTGCACTGCGTCCCCACCCCATTCCGCTCCAATCTGTCACAACCCGTTTCAGGCCTGTCCGGGTCGGGGCCCGCTTTCGTGTACATGGTAATTGAGGCGATGGCGGACGGCGGCGTGATGGCGGGCCTGCCGCGCGACACCGCCCTCGCCCTCGCCGCCAAGACGGTGGCGGGCGCCGCGCAGGTGTGTATGGGGGGGCAGGCGGGCTCGCGCAGGTGTGTGTGTGTGGGGGGGCAGGCGGGTGGTCGGGGAACGGGTCCCTGTATGGACACCTGCCTCCCCCTCCCCACCCTCGCGCCCCCCTTCCCCACGCCACAGATGGTGTTCAGCGACGACGACGGCGGCAGCAGCGCGCTGGGCATGGTGCACCCGGGCGTGCTCAAAGACCGCGTGGCCTCCCCGCAGGTGAGCCTCGGGGCGGCGGCAGGCGGGGCAGCAGGCAGGGCAGTTGGCGGGGCACATTGCAGGGCGGAAGCAATGGGCAGGGGCAATGCAGCGCTAGTGGTTGACTGGGGCGGCAAAGCAAGTGACTGGGGCAGGCCTGCAACGATGCGGCAAACGCCTGTATCAAACGCTTGTAGGCGGCTGCCAGGGGCCCACGTCACCAGCGGATGCAGTGTGCTGTCAGTGAGGCGTGTGATCGAGAGGCTCCGTTCAATAGGGTACCATCGCAACGGCACGCTCGACTGCTGCTGCTGCCTCTGGCTGCGCCGGGAGCGCTCTGAGCCTGCACCCGCCCCTTGCGCCTCCTGCCACCCCCAGGCACCACCATTGCCGGAATCACGGAGCTGGAGAGTGCGGGCATGCGGGGCGCGTTCATCCGCGCGGTCAACCGGGCGGCGCAGCGGGCGCGGGAGCTGGCGGGCTGATGCCTGGCTGGCGCCCTGGCGTGTGCTGCCGGCGGCTAGCGAGAGCCAGTTTTGTGAGTGTTTCATTCTTACGAGAGACGGGCTGAGGCAAGCATGATGTGGTATGATATAGCGCTGCCAGCACCGTGGCATTGATTACATTTGAAGAAGCTGCATGCTCGCGCTGTACTTAACGTGATTGTCGCACCAGGGCTGCTGTGCTGGGTTCTCAGTGCTCGGCTCCGCCACACAACACACAACAATGACAGCTGCTGCGCTCAAGTGCCACAGCGCGGCTTCCCGGCCCCCAGCATCAAAACAGCAACAGAAGCGCAGGCGGGGGCGGCCATCGGCGGGCGTGCACGCTGGCCGCCGCACGGCGCGGGGAGCGCAGCGCCTGGGGGCGTCAGAGGTGCCTCAGAGGTCGATGACGGCCCACTCGGCCTGGCTGCGCCAGAACTCTCCGGGTGCCAGCCGCACGGGGCTGCTGAACTGCGCGTTTTCCACGCACACAAAGGAGCGGTAGCAGTCGGGCATGGCCTCCCAGGGGGACCACACCACCACGTCGCTCCACTTGTTGCTCGTCACCGCCACCGCGGCGCCTGCGGCGTGCGGCGGCGGCGGAGGGCGAGAAGGCGGCTGAGTGGAGCAGGGGACAGCATGAGGGGCTGGAAGAACTGGGTGAGTGGCCAAACGACCCGGGCGGAACGCCGCCACTGCTGCTACGGGCGGCGGCAAGGAACGGTTGGGATGCTGGAAAGCGGGTGGCCTGCAGGCGGAGCAGATCCAACGCCGCAACAAAGAATAGTAACACAGCGGCAGAGCGCACACCAGTGCCCACGTCCAGCTCCACGTAGTCTCGGGCCTTGAGGTACACGCTGCGGGTGGAAAGCACGGAGAGGCGGTACAAGCTGGGCAGAGCGGCAGTACAACAGCAGGCGCAAGGGGAGGGGACGCCGAGCCAAGGCTTGGGCGGCTGCGGGCTGGCCCCCGCAGCGCGGCCGCGACACTGGCATGCCCAATGCCAGACAGCTGGCTGCGTCGGCCGCGCTGCTCTGGCCCCGCTGCTGCTGATCCTGCCGCCCCGCTCCCCACCTGTCGGTGGGGCCGCTGAAGGTGACTGCCTCCCGCTCCTCCTTGCGCTTGACAGGGTTCTTGGGGTCGACGGTCTGTGGGGGAGGCAGATGAGAGGAGGGCGGGAGGCTTCGGCTGGCCTGCAGCCCGTGACAGCTGCGCCTGCTTGAGCTGGCAGTAATGCTGAGCTGGTAGGCTGACCGCGCTGGGCTGCCAGCAGCAGTGAACACACGGTCGCTGCACATCCGGCAGCAGGCATGCAGCTGCAGCCGCAGGCACCCCCACCCCAAGCCAGCCAGCATCCAGCCCCGGCGAAAACCAGCAAGGGAGGATGCTTTCGGGCGGGCTGTTGCACGGAAAGTTATACCTCCCTTCTCATTCTTTCCTATCAAATGGAGAAGCATCGAAACGCCTCTCCAATCGCCGCACCTTGTCCAGGTACTCCAGCCCCTGCAGCCCCTTGACGCGCGCCTGCCCCACGTCCGTCACCTCCAGGTAGCTGTGCAGGGCGGCGGTGAACTCAAAGGGCGAGTCCCCGTGTTCTGCACCCGCATGTCGGCGCGCAGCAGCTCGCCTGGAACAGCAGGGAGGGGTGGGGGTGTGGGTGCGGGTGGGGGTGGGGCGGAGCGGGGTTGAGGGCAGGTGCGGGTTGAAGAGGAGGGTTGAAGAACTTGTTCTGAAGAACGAGGCAACCATTGCACGGGCGGCTAGCCTCGGGAGTGGAGGTGGGGAGGCTGCCTGACACACGACAAACAAACGTGGGAGGGGCTGCAGGCGCAGCGGCGGCATGGGCAGCAAAGGCGAGGCAGCTGCGTGCTGCCAGCCTGCTGGCTCACCGTGCAGCGCCACGCTGTAGGCCACCTTGAAAGAGTGCGGCCTGCAAGGCGGTAGAGGCAGGGGTGGTGTGTGTGTGTGTGACGTGGCATCGCGTGTGTTTGTGTGTAAAGTGGCAGAGTTGGGTGGGGTGGCGGGTGGGTGGTTGGGGAATGGGGTGGGGTTGGCGCAGGCGCGGGAGTGTGGCGTCAGCTGTGGCAGCGAGCACATCGCAGCTGCCCGGCTGGCTTTGGCTGCCCTGCTGCTGCGGGCTGAACCCAAGGACGCTGCCTCGCCGTGGGCCCCCAGTAGACCGCCTAGCCCCGCCCAGCAGACCACCCTCCTGAGACACCTGCTCCTTGAATCGTCTCACCGCAGCACCGCCGTTACCGCCCCTTGCTCCCCTCGGCCATCCCCCGCAGCAGCCCCTCCGCCCCCAGCGCAGGCGCGAGCCGCCCCCAACCCCCCACACACACACAAGCAGGCGCGCGAGCCAGCCGCGCGCACCACATGGAGCGCGTGTAGTCGCTGTCGGCCAGCACCAGCGTCACCTCCGGGTCCTGGTCGTCTGGCTGAGGGTCGGCCGAGGTGGCGGCGATTGACCAGTCCACGTTGCGCGCAAAGCCGTGCTGCTGCATGGCGCCGGGGCCAAACTGCGGCGCGGGGGGCAGGGCGGGGCTGGAGAGAAGCATCGCTTGCAGGAGGGACGTGGGGGCGGAGACTGCCTGGCACACTAATAAAGAGGCGCTGATGGCGACGGCAGTCGTTATTACAAAGCAGGCTGCCTTTCCTGAAGAACAACAACCTGACGAATTGAATGGCCTGTCGCACCTGCGGGAAGCAGTGTGGGATGCCGCCGCTGATGGGCTTGGCCCGCGGGTCGGGCCCCTCCAGCACCTTGAGCGCGTCGGGCGCATGAACAGCACCTCGTCGCCGCTGGGCTGCTTCCAGCTGGTGATGCAGCCGCCAAAGAGCGTGACCTCGGCGCTGGCGCCGCACGCGTGCTTCAGCACCACCGTGGGCAGCCCGCCGCGCCCCGCCACCACCTCCACGCGCCCGGGAATGCCAAACTCCTCGTTGAGGGCTGCGATGTCGGCGGCGGCCGGCGCGGACAATGCGCGCGGGGCGCTGCGCAAGCGCAGTGCGCGCCGCGCTGGCCGCGACGCAGCAGGGCGTGCGGCTAATGGGCTGCGGGCTGTTGGCGCCCTGCGCGAAAAATGGGGGGGCAAGCAACCTTGACTGGGCAGCACGAGGACACGGGCATACAGATTCTGAACGGCGTTTGGCGGTGGACAGCGGCGGCAGGCGGGGTCATGCGTGCCGCCAATTGAGCATGATACGCCCGTCACATTCACGAAAAAGTTGTGAGAGCGGAGACATTCACGACTGTCTGCCGTGGGCCGCAAGTTGCACCTTTGTGCTCGCTGCACGGTTGCGCACTGGCGCGCCACCGGGGTTTGGAAGACAAGCGTCGCCATTTTATTTCGTATACGATTGCTATGACGGGCGATGGAGCACGGACAATGGAGAACGGTGCGTGTACCGCGGGTTCGTACAGCAACCAGCACTCTGCTAGCTCACAGAGGGCGGAAAGCGCAGCCTGGACGGCGATAAGCCTCTGCGTTCTGCGATATTCTCGAGCACATGGTGCTACAGGCCAGCAGGGGCAGTCACGGATCGGCAAGCAGTGATCGGAAGCCTATGAGGGGCTGAGGAGGACGCCAGAAGGCGGGGCTAGACATGTTGGATGACTGGAACTCCCAGTTGACGGAGGCGGGGGAGCCAGGGGCCCTGTCAGAGCTGGGCTCCGGCCCAGGGGCGGCAGCGGCGACCCCTCCCGACCTCTTTGGGCTGGACCATCGCGCTGAGCTGCTGGCCAGGTGGGCAGCCTGAGGCGATGGAGTTGCAAGGTCCTGCCCGCGTGTGTGGGGCCATTGCGACATCAGGCGGTGCTCCTGCAGCTGCGCTCTGCATGCTGTGCTCCACCTTGCGCTCCCTCTGGTGCTCCCACAGGGGCCGCGGCTACGCAGTCGCCTTCACCGTGTGCAACGACGCGCTGTTTGTGGCCACCAGCCGCAACTTCGTGCTGCGCCACGACCTCTCCGGCGACACCGCGGCAGGCGCGGTGCCGCCCGCCCCGCCCCCTCCCCCGCCATTCCTGCCCCTGCTGCTGCGCACGCCCTTCTGCCCGCCCAGGCGCTGCCATGCACGCGATAATGTACCCCTCTTTTCATACATCGGCTAAACACCACCACATGTCTTGGCCGTATTTCTTTCTTCTGCTGCCCTGCAGTGGCGGAGCTGGAGGCCAGCAAGAGCCCCGACGCCCGAGTGCGCCGCCTCTTTGTCGACCCGCTGGGCCGCCACGCGCTGCTCACGCTGCAGGTGAGCCCCCCGCTTGACTGGCCTTCAGTTGGGTGCTGCCGCTGCTTTCCAGTGTTGAGTTTCTGCACGCCCCCAGAGCTTGGCCGCACTACGGCCGGCCCTGGCTGATCTGGCTCCAGCTGTCGTTCTGAGCCCTCTGCGGGCGACCCGGGCGGCGCTGCGCCGCAGGTGGGCGGCGGCGGCGGCGGCCTGCTGGGCGGCGGCGGCGGCGCCAGCCTGGAGTCGTCCTACCTGGACGGACAGCTCAGCAGGGCCCGCCCGCTGCCCAAGCTGAAGGGCCTGGCGGTGACAAGCGTGGCGTGGAGCCCCACGCTGCGCGCGACGGGCTTCAGGTGCGCGCTGTGCCTGCTGCCGCCGCGGCGCGCTGCGCCTGCTGCCGCCAGTACGCCCTTGATCCGCAAGGGCACGCCAGTCTATCGTCCATTGCTGGCCCCCTGCGATCCAGCTGCGGGCCCAAGCCCCCAAGTCCCCGTGCCTTTGTGCCTCAGTCCTTCGCTTGGCCCCACTTTATTCGATTTCCCCTTCTTTCTCCCCGGCAGCGAGGCGCTGCTGGGCACCGACAGCGGCGCCATCTACGAGCTGTCGCTGGAGGAGGGGAAGGGGAAGGAGCGGCTGCAGCTGCTGGCGGAGCTGCCCGGGGAGCCAGGGCCGGTGGCGGGACTGGCGCAGGTGCGGAACCGGAGTCGCCAGCCGCAGGGCAGCTGGCTGCAGCAGCCTGGTTTGCCATACATTGGCAGGCGCCAGCAGCGCAGCTGCTGAGTTGCCTAGGGCTGGCGCGCTCCTGGGCAGGCTGCCGTGCTTGGCTGCTGAGGCTTGCTCTGCGCCCCCTTTGGCCCCAGGTTGCGCTGTCGCAGGACCGGCGGCTGGTGCTGGCGCTGTGCGGCACCCGCCTGCACGCGTTCACTGGCGGCCCGACCCCGGAGGCCCTCTTTGCAGCAGTGGCCACCCCCGGCCCCACCCCCAGCCCCGCCGGCCTGGCCCGCTGCATCGATCTGCCGGTGCAGGGCGGCGCGGCGCAGCTGCAGCTGCTCTACCCGCCGCGGCAGCCGGAGCCGGGGGCGGCGGGCGTGTTTGACATGCCGCGCCCAGAGGCCTTTGCTGTGCTGGCGCCCTCTGGCGTCTACTACGGCCGGCTGAACCTGGACCCCGGCCTGCCAGACCCAACCGACCACCTGGTCAAGCACCAGCTGCTGCCCGCAGCCGCGCTGCAGCCGCCCCAGACCGCCGCTCCGCCGGCGGGGGGTGGTGGTGGCGGCGGGCGAGCGGCCGCTGTCCATGGTGGGCTGGCGGCGCGGCGGCGGCTGTGCGGCGGCGCCACTGCTTCATGCTCGGCGCGCGCATCGGTTTGTGTTGGCGGCCGACCAGAGGTATTGCTGACTGGGTGCAGGCTGCCTGTGAGCCGCCCCCAGCCCCTCCCGCTGCCCCCTCCCCCGTGCAGGCCCTGACGCAGTACCACCTGGTACTGCTGTACCCCAGCAAGCTGCAGTACGTGAACCGCACCAGCAAGCAGGCGGTGCAGGAGGTGGCGCTGTCCCGCTTCGCCGCGCCGCTGCGCGGGGCCGCCACCATGCCGCTGGGCCTGTGCCGGGACCAGCTGGCGGGACGCATCTACGTGCTGGCAGGTGGGCAGCAAGCAGAGGCGCCGCGGGGCCTGGGCAGGCGCGGCGGCCGGCGCGGAAGGCGCAGCAGGCTTGTGGGGCGAGCAGGCGGCTGCCCGCCCCGAGCGGCGCCCTGCCTGCGGTGCTGGCGCGTCGCGGCCTGCCCGCAGCTTTCGCTGACATGGACTTGCCTGCTCTCTCCTGGTTTTTGCTCGTCGAACCTCCCTTGCCGGGTTTTTATCTCGTTTCGCTCGTCGACCCCTCCCTCGTTGCATCGCCCCCCCCTTTCGGCCGCCAGGGGACGACGCGCTGGAGGTGGATGCAACAGCAGAGGAGCGAGACATGTGGAGGGCGCACCTGGAGAGGGGGACTACGCCGCCGCGCTGCTGCACTGCCGCACGTGAGCGCCCGCCGCGGCTGGCCGTGCAGGCGCCGCCGCGGCTGGTCGGCCCAGGCTGCCTGCTGCCGCAAGCGCGGCTCCCGCCGGCCCCACAGCCGATGGATTGGATTCAGTGCCTCACCTCAGCAACTTCTTAGCCCCATCTAATCTCTCTATGCCCTCCCGGCCTTGACCCCACACGCGACGGAGCGCAGCGCGGCTCAGCGCAACGCCGTGTACCTAGCTGAGGCTGCGGCGCTGTTTGAAGACGGCGACTACGTGGCGGCGGCGGCGCTGTATGGCAAGGTGCCCGGGGTGGGGGGATTATGGACGAGGGTGGGTGTCTGTGTCTTGTAGGTTGTGTGATGTGTGGGTGTGGGTGTGTGCACTGCGGAGCCACAGCGGCTGTTGGAAGAAGCCAGTAGGGCACGTCATCCAGCTGCAGTCTGCAGCGCATCACCGCAGCCATTACGCTTGGATCGACACCTTTCCCTCCCGCCTCTCCCAGCCCATGTCCTTGCCGTATCACGGCCCCTGCGCTTCCCGCCCCCTCTCCCTCACCCACCCATGCCCACAACCTCAAGCCTGCACATTGATACACACGTCCTCACATCACACACATTTGCGCGAACACAAACCTCTGTAACAAGCCCCCCACTGCCCCCTCCCGCCCCAGGTCACTGCCCGCACTCCCTCCTTTGAGGAGGTGGCGCTGCGGCTGATGGAGACAGGCGAGCCCGAGGCGGTGGCTGCTTTCCTGCAGGCTCGCCTGGACACGCTGGGCCGAGAGGACAAGGCGCAGGTGTGTGTGTGTGTGCCAGGGGGGGGGGGGGGGGGATTTTAGCGTTACCCAAACATGCAATGTGGGGGTGGAAAGTGTGTGTGTGTGGGGGCGTGTTGGGGGGTGGCTGGCGAGTTTGCGGGGGGCCGGCGTGTGTGAAGCATCGACGGCCAGCAGCTGCCGCCCTCGATTGTCCAGCAGGCGCGCCCTGCTCAGCGGCCAGATGAGCCTCTCCAGCACGCTCTCGCCGCGGTTCCCCACCCGCCCGCAGGCCACCATGGTCGCCACCTGGCTCACCGAGCTGCTGCTGGACCGCCTGAACCGCGCGCTGCTGCAGCGGGGGCCCGCCGCGGACGAGCCCGCTGCGCCGCAAGACGGGCGCAGGATGAGGCGCAGGGCGGCGGGGAGGGCGGCGAGGAGGGCGATGAGTATCAGCAGGTTTGCGCCGCCGCCGCTTCAGCCGGCCGCCAACTCTCCCCCAAAGCCCCCTCGCTCTCTGCTGAAAGCAGGGCGATTTGTGGCGGTTGTCAGCCATTGACGGGGACCTGCGCTGCCGTTGCTGCCTGACGCTCTTTCTCGCCGCGTGCCCAACCCCTGGCCCCTTTCTTCACCCGCATTCCCACTCGCTGCGAGTCCACCCAACCCCCTGCCTAAACCCCCCCTCCCGCGCGTATGCCCCCCCCTCCCGCGCGTATGCTCCCCATCCCCCTGCACAGGCCGCCTCCCGCCTGCGAGCCTTCATCCAGCGGTACACCGATGTACTGGATCCGGGCACCACTGTGGGGCTGCTGGCGGGGTATGGGCGGCTGGACGAGCTGCAGCACTATGCGCGCTGCCGCGGCGACTGGGAGGGCCTGCTGGGCTACCTGCTGCAGCGCGGGGAGGTGAGGGGGTGCTCGTTGTTCGCAGCGGGCATGGCAGACTGAGCACGTGTGGGTGCCAAGCTTAATGCGCATGTGCATGTGACCTTGTGTTTCAGGCAGTACTTGCGCCGCTGCCATGGCGGCAGCCGAGCCGTCGCTGGAGCCAAACCGACTGTACCGCCCCCCCAAACCTGCGCCGCCGCTGTGTTTGGCCTGCAGGCGGAGCGGGCTCTGGAGGTGCTGCGCCGCCCCTCCGTCAGCCCAGAGCTGCACTACAAGTTTGCTGCGGCGCTGGTTGCGGCGCAGCCGCGCCTCACGGTGCAATCCTGGATGGATGCGGGGCCGCCGCTGGAGCCGCGGTGGGGTTGGGCGGCGCTGCTGCCCCTGCTCGGCAGCCATGCTCGGGTTGCTTGGCCGCGAGGGTGCAATTTCTGAAAGGGTAGCTTCATCACGTTTCTCGCTCGTGGGTTGTCCGTTGTGCTGTGTAGCTTGCCCTGTCAGCTCACAAGCAGCCTGCCTGGCGCCCCCTTCCCGCAGCCGCCTCCTGCCCGCGCTGCTACACTTTGGCGAGGAGGCTGCCTCCTCCCCCTCCTCCTCCTCCGCCACTGCCGCCGCCGCCGCTGCTCCTGCACCATCGGTCGCCGCCGAGGGCCGCGCCGAGGCTCTGCGCTACGTGCGCTTCTGCCTGCAGCGGCTGGGCAGCCAAGACCCGGCGGTACACAACCTGGCGGTGGCGCTGCTGACGCAGGAAGCTGACGGGGTGGGTGGCAGCTGCCGGGCAGCTTCTTTGGCGGGACGGGTTGGAAATATGCGCGGCAGCGGGCCCCCAGACGGAGGCCCGCCGCCCGGCAAAGCACCGCTTGGCGGCGCTGCTGCTGTTGAAGCAGGTCGCCGCGTCGGTGAACCAGGCGATGCTGAAGGGGCCTGCTGTTGCTGCGCCCGACATCCCATGGCGATAGCCCAACTGGGCTGCTGAAGGGGCCTGCTGCTCAGCATCCCCACTGCTGCAGGAGCAGGAGCTGCTGGAGTACCTGACCGCCGCCCGCGACCCCGCCGGCCGGCCCCTGTACGACGCCGTGGCCGCGCTGCGCCTTGCCCGCGACCGGGGCGCCAGCGCGCCAGCGTGGCGCTGTACTGCGAGGCACGCTGCCCCGTGCTTTGCTGCCGACCATGTCCAGCCCGCCTGCCGCGGCGGCTGCCCCTGATCGCACCCTAGCTGCTCCGTTTCCAGTGTTCCACAAGACCAGGATGTTGCGCATGCACAGGCAGCCCTTTAAGCTGCACCACACAGTTTGTTGCGTCACACGAGGCTGCTTGTTGCGCCACCCCTCCCCACACTCGCCCCGCGCGCGCCCCCTCCCCCCCAGGTGGGCCTGTTTGAGGATGCGGTGGCCCTGGCCCTCACCTTCGATACCGACCTGGCCACCGCCATCGCACGCCAGCCGGAGGGCGACGAGGCGCTGTCCCGCAAGCTCTGGCTGGCCATCGCGCGGCACCTGGTGGCGGGCGGGGAGGGCGGCGCGCCAAAGGTGCGCGGGGGCGGCAGGCACACGGCGCACGGGTCGGCGCCCCTGAGCCCGGCAACGCATCGGTCACGCGACCGGCGGAGCAGGGCTCAGCATCGTCCGCTCTTCGACCAGACCCCGCAATTTATCCCCTCTGTCGTTTCGCTGCTGCCTGCCCAACCGCTCGCTCGCATATGCCTTCACCCTACAGACAATCCCTCTCCCCAAACAAAACACACACACACACACACACCGCCACGCCCCCACTGCAGCCCGAGCGCATTGCGGCGGTGACGCGGCTGCTGGAGGGCGGGGGCGCGCTGCGCATCGAGGACGTGCTGCCGCTGTTCCCCGACTTTGTGGAGATCGACGCCTTCAAGGAGGCCATCTGCAGGTGGGGCCAGCACCCTGCCGTTTTGGCTTTTTGTTCATGCTTCCTTCGCGGGGCTGCGCTGGCGGGGGTGGGTGGGCTGCCTTGGCGGGTGGGGGGCTGGGGGCTTGGAGGGTGTTGCATTGGTCCCGCAGGCTGTTCAGGTGGGCCGCCCTGCAGTCCTTTCTTTTCCCCAGTGCCCCGCTGCCCTTGTGGTACACTTGCGTTTGCACACACACACGCACACATGCACACACGCACACGCACCGCCCCCGCAGCTCCCTGGAGGCCTACAACCAAGAAATCGAGGGGCTGAAGCGCGAGATGCAGATCGCCACGCAGACGGCGCAGGCGATACGGTGGGGGCCGCTGCTGGAACTGCGCGGTGCAGCGTGTGCCGCCTGCACACCCCGCGCCCAGCCCCCCCCAGGCTTGCCCCTCCGTTTACGGCTGCGCTCTCCGCTGCCGGCAGCGTCGTCATATCAATGTTGCCTCCACCTGCCTGGGGGAGGAAACAATCCTTGTTTAATCCCGAGTTTTTCTGCTTCTCTGTGCTGGGCTTCAGGGAGGACCTGTCCCGCCTGGAGCATCGCTCCGCTGCGCTGGACAGCGGCGAGCCGTGCGCGCGCTGCTGGCGCCCGCTGGCCTCCCCTGCCCCGCGGCCGCGGGCCCCTCTGGCGGCGCGCTGCCCCGCCTCTACCTCTTCCCCACGGGCAACGCCTTCCACGCGCCCTGCCTGTGCGCCGAGGTGGCTGAGCTGGCGCCAGCCGCGCAGCGCGCGCGCATCGCCGCCCTGGCCGAGCGCCTCGCCGCGCTGCCAGAGGGCGCCGCCGAGCCCCCGCCACCCCGGCGGCGCCCGGCCGCCAGCGTGGCGGAGCTGCGGCGCCAGCTGGAGGATGAGGTGGCGGTGGAGGACCCTTACGAGGGGGAGCTGGTGGCCAGGCACCTCTCCCGCCCCTATGTGGCCCCCACGAGCAGGAGGCCGACGGCTGGGCGCTGTGACGCGGCCGCCGCGCCTGGCGTAACCCCTTCTCGGCTCAGCCACTCCCCCTCTTTTTCCTGATGTATGGGTGTGCCACCGGGCTTTGCCAGCCAGGATTGCAAGCCAGGCTTTGCATACGGCTGCGGCCAGCCAGGCTTTGCGATTGCGATTGTGGGCACGCTCGCGCGGTCAAAAATAATCGACGGGGTTGCAGAGGGCAGGGGACGGCACGCGGGGCCAAGGTCGGAAGCAAGGCGGCGGGCCAACGATGCGTCTTGGCGCCGGCCGGCCGCATATCAGCAGGCGGGCTGGCATTGTCAGGCGGCCTGCCAGGGGCCGGGACAGGAAAAAATGGCAGCGCGGGAGGCTCACTAGGATGGCGAGGGAAACACGGGAGGGTGGGGAGGCGGGCACTGGTGTGGGGATGTACAACACTCGGGTCGGGCAGGCCGGAGGCGTGCGTTGGCGACGCACAACGGGCCGCAGGCGCGGCGGGGGCTGCTAGTGCCCGGCTCCCGCCTTCTGCACGCCCAGCAAGCGAATGAAGTCCACCCACAGCAGCCTGCAGGGAGGAGCGTTCAGCGGGAGCGTTGAGGAGGAGGACAAGGGGTGATGGGGAGGAAAGAAGGGGCGCTGAGGAGTAGGGGAGGAGTGCTGAAGGGAGTGCGCGCGGTGGGCGCTTGCTGTGACACTCCCACCCCTCCGCCACCAGCGGCTCCTGGCAGGCAGACCCAGACAGCGGCCAAGCGGCAGCCAGGCAGGCAAGCAGCCGGGCAGGCCCCCCAGCGCGCGATGGCAGCGTCGGCGCCACCAACGGAACGGCGCCATCAGCAGCAGCAGCTCACGATCCCAGGAAGGTGTTGCCGGTGCGGACGATGAAGGAGAGCGCGGCGCAGGCGGCGGGGTTGGAGCGGAAGAACACCTCGATGCCGCGCTCCTCAACCAACCCAGCCAGTATCTGCGCGGGGGGCGGGCGTTGAGCGGTGGGGATGGCGGGTTGAAATGGAGAAGTGCGATAGGGTGTGGGTGGGCGTGAGTTGAAGGATGGGTGCGCATGACCGGGGCAGGCGATATGACGCGAGGGGCAGGGCGGGCGGCCAAAGGGCGGGGAGGAAAGGGGGAGGGGTCTGGCGAGGTGCGCGTGACCATCATCATCAATCAAGTTGCAGCAGGCCGAGGGGCTGCGCACGCAGCTGCTCCCGGCTTCCATGCTTCCCCCACCCACACCGCCCCACCACCCCGCCATCCCCACCTGGTAGCGCAGGTTGGAAGAGGAGGCCATGTACGAGCCGTAGGCGGCGCTCATCACCAGCACATCCTGCGCGGGGGAGAGGAAAACATTTGCTTACAATTTTTCACCGGGGGAGAGGGGAGACGTTGTTGATTCATCCAAAGATGTGTGATGTTGTTATTTTATCCACAAATGTGTGGGTGGGCGGGGGCGGGGCCTGTGTCAGGGAAGGCGCAGCAGCACCCCACCACCAGCCGACTAGCGGCGCCGAACCAGCGGCAGCACGCCTGCCGTGCCACTTTGCAAGAGGGACGCCCGGCAGCGAAGAGGACTGCGCGGCAGCGCGGGCGGGCGAGCGGGTCCGCGGCCCGCCTGCCGCAGGGCGCTGTGCGGCAGCGCGGCGAGGAGCGGCGGCAGCACAGCAAGGAGCGGCGGCAGCGCGGCGAGGAGCGGCGGCAGCACAGCAAGGAGCGGCGGCAGCGCGGCGAGGAGCGGCGCAGCGCACCTGTGGCGGGTTGAGCGGCACGAAGTCTGGGTCCAGCAGGGAGCGCACGCCCACCAGCCCGTTGGTGATGCCCACGCCCAGCAGGGAGGCGAAGAAGCCAACGCCAAACAGCTTCAGGCCTGGGGAGGGGGGCGGCGGGGGAGGGCAGGGTGAGGAGGGCATGTGTGTGTAGAGGGGGAGGGAGAGGGGGAGGGAGAGGAGGGCACGGCGAGGAGGGTATGTGCGTAGGGTGCAGGCGGGGGTGTTCGCGGGCAACAGGAGGTCAGGGTGTACAGCAGAAAAGGAGGGCCGCCGCAGCTCGCAGGGCAGCAGCCGGGGGCAGGGCATGAGCCACCAGAGCATGCAGCATCCGGCTGGCCATGCGCCGCAAGTTGGCGGCATCCGCCGGCCAGGCAGCAGGTGCGGCAGCGAGCGGGCCGGCCGGCCTGCAGGCCACCCACCGTTGCGCACGACGGCGCCCGTGCGCTGGGCCAGCGTGAAGGGCGCGTAGCCCGGGGGCACCTTTTGGAAGGCGTTGTCGGGGCAGCCCGCAAACAGCTTGCCCAGGGGGTTGAAGGAGGCGGCGGCGGCGCTGCCCCTGCAAGGAGGGCCAGAACGGAGCGCAGTTGATGGGCGGCAGGGCGCTTCCCAGACAGAACGCCGCACAGCTGCGCGAGCATGCTGGCCTGCTGCCACAAGCCCTAAGCAAGCGGCGGCAGGAGGAGCGGCGCCGACGGGCAGCGGGGCAGCGTGCGGGCGCTGCACAGGCCCTCACTTGGAGGCGTAGGTGGGCGCAGGCAGCCAGACGAGCATGAAGTCCGCAATGACAGCCCTGCAGACAGGTGGCAGCGGGGGGCGGCAAGTCGGCAAGAGGGACGGAGGGGCTTGGGCTCCTGCCCGCCGCAGCCCCTAGCAGCCACAGCCCACACCATCTTCCACACATCCACAGCCTTTCCTTGTCATGCAAGCAAAGTGAGGCGGCGCCTGGCTGCCTCGATGCTGCACGTCATGACACCGCACAGCAAGCAAGCAGCACAGCACCAAACAGCTCACATGACGAGGTTGGCAAAGACGAAGTCGAGCTCACGCTTGAAGTCGTCGCCGCGCTTGGTGTACTCTGCGGGACAGGCGGTACGGCAAGCGACGGCGGTGCAGCGCAAGAGTCGCTCACGCCGCTGAGGGATGCGGCAGGTGCTGCCCTTGCTCCTGGCTGCTCCTGCCTGCGACGGCCACACGCTGTGCACAGCGCCTGGGCCTCTGCCCCGCCGCCCCGCCGCCGCTGCCGCTACCCACAGCCGCCTGCTGCCAGCCGCCGCCCGCCTCCTCACCTGCGGTGGTCTTGGTGCAGATGCCGATGCCCACCTCTATGGCCACCTTGATCATGAAGCCGGGGTCAGCCAGCAGCCGCTCGCGGAAGCCGCTGCGTGCAGTGCTCGGAAACAATCATCAGGAACAGGGGAGGGAGGGCTCCCCGGGGCAAGCGGCAACAGGGGTCAACACTTCGGAGGCGGGGGTGCCTTGCAGCGGCGCAAAGGCTGACGAGTCCCAGCTCCCCGCATCCTCGCCCCCAGCCGCGTGCTGGGCCCTGCGCCGCAGAGCCGCCGTCGCCCCACGAGTGTCCCGCACGCCCGCTGCAACCCCCAGCCCACCCGCAACCCCTGCTCACCCGATCTTGAGCAGCCAGGAGAGGACGGGGTTGCGGTCCAGGTCCAGGAAGCGGTCCAGGATCTCCTTGGGCAGCTTGCCCGCAGCCAGCGCCTCCGCCATGTCTGCGGGGCAAGCGTCGAGGATTCAGAAGACGCGTGCGGTCGCCAGTCAGACGGGCGGCGTCCGAGCGCCCAGGGGCGGACAAGGGGGCAGGCCGGGCCGGCTGGTTGGCCTGATCGTACAGTACGCTCACCTGCCGGGAGGGACTCCACCGCCTTGCCAGCCAGGATCGCGCCGCTGGCGACGCCGCTGCCGTTGCCACCCGCGCCGTTCTCGTCGCCGCCGCCGCCGCCGCCGCTGCCGCCTGTGGGGCCGCTGCTGCCTGGAGGCGCGCCTCCCGTGGATGGTACCGCCTCAGCATCACCTGAGGCGCCCCGTGCCCGCCAATGCGCACGGCTGTTTTGCAGAGATGCGCGGCGGAACGCGGGGAGCTCCCGGGACGCCCCCTCACGCCCTGTGCATTGTGGAGATGGCATCTTATTTTAATCAGCGACATAGCCGCCATTGTGGGCGTTGCAGTTCTAGCCCACAAGCTGCCCTAATTCACAAACGCGGGCTGGCGGAGGCGATGGCGCGGAACGGGATACAGGCGAGCTGCACAACACCGATGGCGGAGGGTTCGCGCCATGCCGCTCCGGGGCCCCGTAGGTCACACCCCTGCCCATGTGGCAGACGGGGCAGCCGCAGCGCGTCGCGGCATCTGGACGCTGTCGTTGTCCCCAGGAAGCATCCATGGCTTGCAGTAAACCGTTTCAGTGCCTGGCATACCCACTCGATTGCAGTGGAGCGCAAGCGGCCTGGTTCTCTGCTGCACCCAGCGGCAAGCTGGATGCTCTCCGGCACTCGAGTGTCCACGTGAAAGCTGGTGCCGTCATCCCGCTGCGACGTCTGCTGATGGCCACCAATGAAAAGGAGCTGACGGCGCTGCACCTTGCTGCTCGCAAGGCACATGGCCAGGCGGTGATTGTGCAGGCAGACCGCAGCGCCGCCCCACCAGCACACAAGGCTGCCACTGGAGGGCACCGCTGGGCGGCTCGGCAGCACACAGGCGCACCGCCGCTTTGAATGAGGTGCACGCCGCCTTGATGGGCGCAGTATGAACCTGAACGCACGAGTTTAACCCCGACACTCGGAGAACATGCAGCCTAGATGCAGCTCAGCTGCTCGGGTGCAAGCACGTGAGCGCTGCACCGCCCAAGCCTGGGTGCAGGTGTTCCGGCCTGTACCCTGCCCAGACTGGGAGGGTGCCAGCAACGCCCGCATTCAATCACTCCATGCCCTCCAGGTTTGTCTGCAGGCGCTGTCGCAGCCGCGCCAGCTCGCCGCGCTTGGCCTGGATGGCCGCTTCCGCCTCGGCCACGTCAGCGGGCAGGCCGCCGTAAGGCTCCAGCTGGCGCTCCACCGCCGCAAGCTCGGCGGCAGTGGCTGCATGCTGCTTCCCCAGGGCATGCAGCCGCACTTGCATGATCTGCGAGCACGGGAAGGGAAGCGGCTCGCTTTGGGCAGCCACGTATGCCGTGCGCGGCTTGCATGCTGGCCGATCAATTTGCTGGCTCAAACCAGGGCCCTTGCACGTAAAACCAAGGTTCATGCATGTTTTGGGGCTGTTTTGGCATGCATGCGCACCTCTGGTCTCAGCTGGATTGCCGCCAGCCGCGACTCGATCTGCTGATGCCGCTCCGCGTAGCCAGCCGTCCTCGCATCCGCAGGCTGCACTTCGCCCTGCCACCTCTCCTCATCCTGTCTTCGCTCCTCCGCCGCTGCGTCGAGCCTCTGCGCCAGGCTCTGGAGCTCGCTGAGGGCGGCGCGGGTAGCCGCCAGCTGTGCCGCCAGCTGAGCGCCGACGTCAAATGCCGCTTCCTGCAGGGCCGATGCCGTTTCAGGGCAGTGGGTAAAGAGAAGAAACAGCAACGAATTGTCCAGAAGTCAATGCATGGTGCACTTGGTGTCGCGCATGCGCACCTCTCGATCCTGCGCTTCTTGAGCGGCTGAGGCGGCCTGTCGCGCTGCCGCTGCAAGTGACGCTGGCCGGGTGTCGGCAAGGTGCAGGGCAGCTGCCGCCTGGGACAGGGTTTCTAGCAGGTCTGCTATGCTCGGGGGAGGGCATCAAGGGCACTCGGTTGCGGCAGGAGCAGGTCAGCAAGACTGCTCATTTTTGTTTCGCTGTGCATTGAGTCGGTGCCGGTTTGGTACAACACGTGCTAGAAACGATCGCAGGTGGCCACAATCGTGAGGCGCAGGCAGGTCATTGAAATTTCTTTGCAACGTGGTCTGAGCTGTCGCTGGGGTTTTGTTGCTGGGCCTCTGGCGGGTCTGCCTATCGCGGCTGCCTCATTCAGAGGTGGCGGTTCGCTGCTGCTTGATTCCATACAGCCATGGAGGCGCTGGCTAGCGGCAGAGCCCTGCCCAAGTGCGGCGGCGCTCTGACGTGCCGCAAGGCGGCTGGGTGAGCATCCCGACATTGATATATATGTTATGCAATGCGTGCGGCCAGCCTCGCCAGACCCCACACGTGCAACGTGCAACCATCACTGTGCACACCATGCATGACGCTTTGCTGCAGGCCTGGCACGCGCTGGCAGCCCCGCCGCCTGGGAGGACGCGCCCTTGGCGCTTTCAAGCAGGGTGCCGCCCTCTTGCCAGGTGCCGCCGCTGCCGCCACTGTCCTCTGTTTGGGCCCGCGCAGCAGCGGCAGTAGCTGCATTTCACTCTTGTGGTGTTGCTGTGTGCAGGCCAGCAACCTGTTGCACAAGGGCGCAGCCGTCTGGTGGTGCACGCGATCCAGACGCCCCCGTGAGCCAGTGCAGCGTGCAAATGCTATTGTTGGACTTGCCATTGATGTTGTGGACTTGCCGTCGGTGGCCATGCATGCCCTGCTGAACAGCTGGCCCGTGAGGTGCAAATCCTCCTTTTGGCACCTCTGCTTCCCTGCTCATACAACCACATTGCACCCTGCCGGCTGCGCAGCGCCCTGCGGCCCCGCGGCGCCTCAACAGAAGCTGCAGCAGGCGGGCGCCGGCATCGTCCAGCTGTACCGCTACCCCGGCCTGACCGAGTCCAAAGCCAAGACGCTGCTGCGCAAGGTCAGCTCGCAAGGGCATGGATGAACAGCTGTATGCCTGGATTGCCAGGCCAGCACTGCACTTGTGGTGGCATGTGACAGTTCCGCGCGCCGGTACGAGCGGCGTCAGCTGGGGCAGCGGGCTCCCTGCGAGGGCCGCTGCTTCCAGCAGAGGCTGGCTGGGCACCCCGGCTGCAGGCTGACGCGCGTGCTTGCCAGACGGCACTGCAGCAGGCTCAATGCCTGCCGCGCTCCGTCGCGCTGAGGTTGCGCCCCCGCCCAGCATGACCCGCTTTCCGTCCTGTTTCTTCGCTCCTCTGCAGGCCCAGGACAAGGCCTCGAAGGACATTGTGGGCATTGACGGCGAGCTGGTGAGGCCGGCAGCAAAGGCGCAGCCCGAGCTCACGCTTGCACGCAGCCAGCCGTTCGAGGCCTTGCGGAGAGGCCGCTTGCCGCGGCTGCGCCGCATGTGTTCCAGACGTGGCCGCGCCGTGCGACAGAGCCCCGCGGAAACCCGCTTTTCCGTTGTCACCGTGCCTCCTTTCGCAGTGCTTCAACATCTCCCTCAAGGCGCCGCTCACTGCCGCTGAGGCCAACACGCTGTCCTGGCTGCTGCGCGAGACGTTTGAGCCGGAGCTGCTGACCGCCTCCACCGAGTTTTCCGCCTCTGCACTCGGCCCCAATGACGCAGTGGTGGAGGTGAGGCGCGCTGGCGGCTCTTGCTGCGCTTGTTTTATTGCGCATATGCTTTCCAGCTGGCCTCCCTGGCTTGCACAAGGGCTGCACAGCGGCCCCCGGGACGCTCAAGTGAGCGGGTTCGGCGGAGCAGCGCCCAGCGCTGCTGCATCCGGCAATGATTGCACTCCAAATCGTTGATAGTAGATTCTGACTCTCGCTGAGGACACCCTACGTGGGAATCTCACTGAGCCGCGCAGCGCCGCACGGGCGCCTTGCATCCTGCCCGCTGACGCACCCTCGTTCTGCCCCCCCAAAACGGCTGCCTTTGCATCCCAGCACACAAACCTGCCACCCCCACGTGCCCACTGTTGTTACAACAAGCCCAACACCACGCACGCGCAGGTTGGCCCCCGCATGTCCTTCTCCACTGCCTGGTGCGCCAACGCCCTCTCCATCTGCGCCTCCTGCGGCCTCGGCGACAAGGTGGACCGCGTGGAGGTGTCCCCCGCTACCTGCTGCGCGGCGGCGCCCGCTGGACGGCGCCGCCGCCGCACGCGCGCGGCCCTGGTGCACGATCGCATGACGGAGCAGGTGGGGGTTGGGGGGTGAGGGGTGGGGTGGTGGGGAGTGGGTGGGGGCACGATTGCACGACAAGAGAGGGTGTGTGTGGGTGTGAGGGGTGTAGGGGGTTCACAGGTACGGTGGATTCAGGAGGACGAGGAGCGGGGATGCTTGGGTCGCCACACACGCGCATGCCACTGCCATGCGCCAAAGCACCTGCACGCACGCATGACACCCCACCCCACCTCGCCCGACCCACCTCACATCGCAACAGGTGTACCCCGAGCCGCTGCGCAGCTTTGCGTCCGACGCGGTGCCCGCCCCGTGGTGACTGTGCCTGTGATGGAGCGGGGCCGCGCCGCGCTGGAGGCCATCAACAAGGCACGCTGCGCCTGCCGCGCTGCGCCTGCCGTGCTGTGCCCGCCGCGCTGGGCCTGCCGCTGGGCCCGCACGCTTGCCCAGTGCTGGCCGGCCGCCAGCAGCAGCGCGCCGCTGCACCGGGTCCAGGCTGCAGCCCGCCCCAGCCCCCCAGCCGGCCACCGCAGCACTCCCGCCCATCCCCTCCTCGCCCTCTTTTGTTTCCCCTGTTTTCCTTCTGCCTGCTTCAGGAGATGGGGCTGGCTTTTGACGAGTGGGACCTGGACTACTACACCGCCATGTTCAAGGACGAGCTGCTGCGGCGCGACCCACCAACGTGGAGCTCTTCGACATCGCCCAGTCCAACTCGGAGCACAGCCGGTGGGTGGGTGGGAGGGTGGCGGGGTGGGTGGGGGCAGGCCGCCAGGACGGGTGCGGGCGCAGCGTGGCTGTCGCCCGCACCCGGGGGGGCTGCCGTCGTCCTTGAATCCCCCACCTGGCTGTGATCTCCCCGCCTGCGGCCTTGCGCTCGACTGCTGCCCCCGCACGTTTCCTGCGCGGCATCATGCACACGGCGAGCCCCGCCTGCTGCCACCCGCACCCTGCCCCCGCTCATCAACCCTCCTCAACCCTTCGGCACCTTTCACCCCTCACCCCATCCCCCCCACCAAAAAAAAAAAAAAGAAACACACACCTCTTCCCACCACACACTCACCCTGTCCCACCCCCACGGCCACCCCCTCCCCACACATGCAGGCACTGGTTCTTCAAGGCCGACCTGTTTGTGGACGGGCAGCAGGTCCCCGAGAACCTGATGGACATTGTGAAGAGCACGCTGACCGCCAACAAGGGCAACTCGGTCATCGGCTTTAAGGACAACTCGAGCGCCATCCGCGGCGGCCCCGTCACCCCGCTGCTGCCCGCGGCGCCCGGCAGCCCGGGGCCCCTGGAGCCAAAGGTGGGCGGATGCCGCTTTCTTTTGGTTTCTTGCCTGGTTTCTTTCCTTTTAATCAACTTAATGTTGCCCTGAGGAGGGAGTCGTTGGGCGGGTGCGCTGCCCAGCGCCCCCTCTGCTCCCGCTGCCGCCGCAGCTTGCTAGCCTTCCTTGCACCCCTGCTGCCCCCCTTTTCCACACCCGCCCACACCCGCCTGGCCCCACCCTTCCCCTTGGCGCAGCCCCGCGACTGGGATGTGCTGCTGACCGCGGAGACCCACAACTTCCCCTGCGCCGTGGCCCCTACCCCGGCGCCGAGACGGGGCGGGCGGGCGCATCCGCGACACGCACGCCACCGGCATCGGCTCCATCATGGGCGCCGCCACCGCCGGCTACTGCGTGGGCAACCTGCACATGGACGGGTGCGGCTGCGGCGCCGCAGCCTCCACCTCTCCGCCTTGCTGGCTCCCCCGCCTGGTCGTGGCTGCGCTGAAACGCTGCTGCGGAAATCGTCCGCGCTCATCGGGGCCCGCTTTCTCACACTGGCCTTTCCAGGCCGCTTTTGCCTGGCCCTTTCCCATACACGCCAAGCCAAACTCTTGCCCGCATAGCTAGTACGCAGCACCCAACGTTGCTCTTCGCCACCCCTCGCCACCCCCTGCAGGTACCCGCTGCCCGGCGAGGACCCGTCGTTGAGTACCCCGCCAGCCTGGCGCCGCCGCTGCAGATCCTGGTGGATGCCTCCAACGGCGCCTCCGACTACGGCAACAAGTTTGGGGAGCCGCTGGTGGCGGGCTACACGCGCACCTTTGGCCAGCGCCTGCCGGGGGAGCGGCGGGAGTGGATCAAGCCCATCATGTTCAGGTGTGTGCGTGGCTATCTGTGTGTACGTGCGTGTTGTGTGTGTTTTGTTGGGGGGGCTTCAAGCCTGTAGGGCAGGAGAGGAGGAGGAGGGCTGGCTGCCTGTGTGGCCGTGGAAAGCCGAGGTACACCCATCCTCCTCCCAAACATATCGGTTTGCCTTCAGCATTGCTGCCTCACAGCCCGGGTTGGTTCCCTCCCCCTGCTCATGCACCTGCCTGCTGCACCATCCCCCCTTCCGCCATCCTCCCGCAGCGCCGGCCTGGGCCAGATTGACCACGCCCACCTGTACAAGAACGACCCCGAGATCGGCATGCTGGTGGTGAAGATCGGCGGCCCCGCCTACCGCATCGGCATGGGCGGCGGCGCCGCCTCCTCCGTCCCCTCCGGCTCCAACTCCGCCGACCTGGACTTCAACGCGGTGCAGGTGCGCCGCACAGTGCGGTACAGCACGGTACCGTTTGCGTAGGCAGCACTCTGTGCCTGAAGCAAGAGCGCTGGGCCGCCCATCGCGTGCCTCGGTTGCCCGCACTTGCCCCGCCTGCACCCTTGTCGTGTGCACACTCTTGCTTGCACCCACACCTTCCTGCTGGCCCCCGCTCCTTCCCCCAGCGGCGACGCGGAGGTGAGCCAGAAGCTGTGGCGCGTGGTGCGCGCGTGCGTGGAGCTGGGCGACGACAACCCCATTGAGCAGATCCACGACCAGGTGGGGCTGGGCTGGGGTGGGGGCGCAGCACAGAAACACGACCAGGTGGGGCTGGGCTGGGGGGGCGCAGCACAGAAACACGACCAGGTGGGGCTGGGCTGGGGGCGGGCGCAGCACAGAAACACGACCATGGGCTGAGCTGGGGGGGGGGCAGCACAAAAATGTACGCTGCTTTAGCAAACCAGCGCCTTGAGCCACTCCGCCATTCTTCTACACAAGGTGTCTTGCACCATTGCCGCTCGAATAGCAGCACGTGAGCTGTTTCGCCGCCGCGCAGCAACCCACCTGGGAAGGGCAGCCATCCACCACGGATGCCCTGCCTCGTTCCCTGCGTACTCTGCACTCCCCTCCCTCCTCCTGCCGTTGCAATGCTCACCCCTCACACGCGCGCCCTCTCGCCGCGGCCGGCGCGGTGCAGGGCGCGGGCGGCAACTGCAACGTGGTCAAGGAGATCATCTACCCGCTGGGCGCCCAGATCGACGTGCGCGCCATCCGGCTGGGGACGCCACGCTGAGCGTGCTGGAGATCTGGGGCGCGGAGTATCAGGAGAACGACTGCCTGCTGATCAAGCCCGACAAACGGGACGCGCTGGAGGCCATCTGCGCGCGCGAGCGCTGCCTCATGCAGGCGAGCCGGTGCAGCGGGTTGAGGGTCCGTTCCTGCCTGGGCATGTCATGCGTGTGGAACAGTGAAGGCCACCGCCTGGGCTGGGCTGCTGTGTGCTCGCAGCTGCAGCGCGCACAGCCCAGCAGCGACGTCGTCGTCGCAGGGCGGGGCTGGGGGCGCCCAGCCAACGCATCGGCTTATGCAGGCCTCCTGCGCCCTCCCTGCCCCCTCTTTTAACAAGCACTCGCCCTCGCGGCACCCCTCCCTCCTCCCCCACGAAACCGACGCAGGTGATTGGCGCGATTGACGGCAGCGGGCGGGTTGTGCTGGTGGACCGTGAGGCTCCGGAGGGGGCCCCCACCCCGGTGGACCTGGATCTGGAGAAGGTGCTGGGCGACATGCCCAACAAGACCTTCAGGCGGGTGGCCGCCCCCTGCTGCCCCTGCTCCCTCGCGCGCGCGCAGCTTCCTGTTCTGGTTGATTTGGGGGGTGGGGGCGGCGGCAGCGCATGCGCGCGCAGAAGTGACAGGGATGCTGGGGGTTTGGTGCTGGAAAGTGGGTAAGAAAACATCGTTGAAGGCCCGCTGTGGAGTTGATCCTGGGATGGGTGACCCCAGAGGTGCCCAGTGTCCGCACCCACCTCTGCCCCGCCTACCCCCCGCCGCCTGCAGGTTTGAGCGCAAGGCGGAGCCGACCCAGCCGCTGGCCTTCCCAGAGGGCACCACCCCGGCGGCGGCGCTGGATGCTGTGCTGCGCCTGCCGGGCGTCTGCTCCAAGCGCTTCCTCACCACCAAGGTGGGCGCCGTGCTCCCCCTCTGGGTCGCCCGTGCTCCCTCTGCTGCCTCTCACCTGCTTCTCGCAGCTCTTGGCGGCGCCTCATGGCGGCTCTGGCCGGCCAGCTCATCCTCCGAGCGCTGCTGCGGACACGACCCCGCCGCGTTCGACGCTCCCCACCCCGCCCCATCCCACCCTCGCCCCTCCTCACGCAGGTGGATCGGTCGGTGACGGGCCTGGTTGCGCAGCAGCAGTGCTGCGGCCCGCTGCAGCTGCCCGTGTCCGACGTGGCGGTCATGGCGCAGACGCACTTTGGGCTGACGGGCGCCGCCACCGCCATCGGGGAGCAGCCCATCAAGGTGTGCTGGGCTGCTCTTCGTGCTGCCGTGTGGCGCGCTGCGCTGTGCGCTGTGCGTTGCTGCGTGCCGCTGCGCTGCAGCAACAGCTCACCTGCGACACATGTTGCACAGCAGCGAATCAACGCCCGCGTGGCCGCGTTCCCATCCCTCCTGCAGGGTTTGATCGACCCCGCTGCCATGGCCCGCCTTGCGTTGGGCGAGGCGCTGACTAACCTGGTGATGGCGCGCGTGACTGCGCTGCGCGACGTCAAGGCCTCGGGTGGGGGCTGCCGCACGAGCCGCGGCTGCCGCCTGCCGCCGTACGCTGCTTGGGGCGGGGCCTGTTGGGGGTGCATGCGGCGCTTGGAGCCAACCTCTGGTGGCATTCCCCCGTGGAGGGCATTGCGCCTGCTTTCTCCTTGTGACTTCGTCTCTTGGTCTCTGCCCTGTTTCCCTACCGCACAAACTGCGCCCCACCCACCCGCGTGCATCTTGCTGCCGCAGTCAACTGGATGTACGCGGCTAAGATGGGCTCAGAGGGCGCCGCCATGTACGACGCCGCCGTGGCGCTGCGTGACGCCATGCTCGAGCTGGAGGTGGCGGTGGACGGCGGCAAGGACTCGCTGTCCATGGCAGCCGCAGCGGGTGAGCCTGCCTGTTCGTTTTTCCCTGCGTTTCTCTGTTGTGCGGCTCCTTGCTTGGCTGCTGCGGCCAGGGCTGCCCGCCTGCCTGCGCTTCTTGCCCTCTGTTGTGTTTAGTCGACATCTTCATAAGAGGGCTGTGCAGGCAGCTCCGTCTGATGTACGGGAAGCTTCGCGCCGGCTGGCCAGCAGCGCTGCCGCCGGGCTGCCCCTCCTGCCCTGCTACCGCTGAGGGTTGTCCGCCGCCTGCCACTGCCGCAGGCTCTGAGACGGTGAAGGCCCCCGGCAACCTTGTGGTGTCCGCTTACGTGACGTGCCCAGATGTGACGCAGGCGCGCCGCTGCACCGCCGCAATCGGACTTCTGTGTCTATCTCTCCGTGCCACCTGTCCGCGTGTGTGTGCCGGCTGGCCCCTGGCCCTCGGTTTGGCTGTGCTCCACCGGACCAGCGGCCGGCCTGTGACCCTGCCGCTCACTGTGCCGCCCTCTGTGCCCCCCGCCCGGCTTCCCCGCAGGTCCTGACCCCGACCTCAAGGCCCCCGGCGCCTCCAGGCTGGTCCACGTGGATTTGGGGGCGGGCGGCGCCGCCCGGCGGCTCCTCCCTCGCCCAGGCCTTCTCCCAGGTGGGGGGCCTGCCGCCTGCCGGGGTGCAGCCTGGCCCCGCCCCGTTGCCTGCCTGCCTGCCTGCCGTCAGTGCACCGCGAAGCAGCCCCAACCCCCTTGCTCGCTGAGAGCTCTGGGGGATGGTCTGGCTGCATGCCCACGGCCAACAAGTGCCCCACGACGGGTTGGCTGGTGACTTGTGCATGCCCCTCCATCCCCCCCTCCACACACACACACACACACACAACACACACACATGCTTCCCCTGCCTGTGCCCCCAGGTGGGCGACGCCAGCCCCGACGTCGACCCGCGCCTGCTCAAGGCCGCCTTCAACGCCACGCAGCAGCTGCTGGCCGACGGTCTGCTCCTCTCGGGCCACGACATCTCAGACGGCGGCATCGCCACCACGGTGCGCGCCAGCGGCGGCGGCGGCGGGCGGCGCCGCAGCTGCTCTGCTCTGCTTCTGAAAGCCGGCCCGCGGTGCAGCGTGCACCCCAGCCACCTGCAGCCCGTTGCAATCTGTGCTGGCTCTGTGCCACCTCACAGAGAACAACCGTTGCTTGCTTGTTGTCCTCGCGCTCGCATGATGCCGTGCCGCACCCGCGCTCACTGAGCAAGCGCTGCGCCGCCCCGCCGCAGATCCTGGAGATGGCGTTTGCGGGCAACTGCGGCGTGGAGGCTGACCTGGCGCCGCCCGCGCGTCGGACCCGCACGGCCCCCTGGCCTCCCTGTTTGCCGAGGAGCTGGGCCTGGTGCTGGAGGTGGCCCCGGAGAAGGAGGCTGCGGTACTGGCGGCGTACGCCGCCGCCGGCGTGCCCGCGGCCGCCATCGGCGCCTCGCGCGCCGACCAAACGGTGGAGCTCCGGGTCGGCGGCGCGGCGGCGGTGTCCGGCACCACGCCTGCGCTGCGCGACGTCTGGGAGGCCACGTCTTTCCAGCTGGAGCGGCTGCAGGCGGCGGAGGAGTGCGTGGAGGCGGAGCAGGCGGGGCTGGCCAGCCGCCGCGCGCCGCAGTGGCGCCTGCCCTTCACGCCCGAGTGGACGCCGGCGGACAAGCTGGCTGCCACGGGTGAGCCAACGGGAGGCCCTGCGCTGGAGCCCGGCCCTGGCACCCGGCCCCTGGCAGCCTTGCCTTGCCAGCAGAATCATCCACTGGTCTGCGCGTTCCTTCTCTGTCATCATCCGTCACACACCTTGCCGCCGTTGGCTCTGCTCCGCCCTCGCCCACACCCTCATCCATCCCAACTTTCCCGATTGCCCCTCCCCCTTCAACTGCCCGCGTGCCCCACCCACCCACCCCACACCCACACCCGCACACGCTGCGTTCCCCCCAAAAACCCTCCCCCACCGCAGGCAAGGTGCGGGTGGCTGTGCTGCGCGAGGAGGGCTCCAACGGCGACCGCGAGATGGCGGCGGCGGTGTACGCGGCGGGCATGGAGCCCTGGGACGTGCACATGAGCGACCTGCTGGAGGGGCGGGCCAGCCTGGACGACTTCCAGGGCCTCATCTTCGTGGGAGGCTTCAGGTGGGTGTGGGTGGGTGGGTGGGTGGCTATGTGGGTGTGGGTGTGGGTGTGGGTGGGTGGGTGGGGGGGAGGGAACTCAAGGCAAGTGCATGCGCCCAGGGGTGAGCCCGTGGGCCCATCCCCCAGTGGTGAGAGTGTGGTTGCGGGGGCTGGCTGGGAGGGCTGGCACGGCATGCTCCGGTGCCTCCGTTGTTTCCATTTGAGGGCTCGCCTGGTTGGTGTCTGGCCGCCAAGCGAGGGATGTTGAGTGCACGAGCGAGCACGCTCTCTGCACGCCCCCTCCCCCGTCTTTCTCTCCAACAAATGTATCCAATCACCGACCCCACCTCCCTTGTTGGCCGCAGCTACGCCGACGTGCTGGACAGCTCCAAGGGCTGGGCGGGCACCATCCGCTTCAACGAGCGCCTGTGGGCCCAGTTCCAGAGCTTCTACGCCCGCCCCGACACCTTCTCCCTGGGCATCTGCAACGGCTGCCAGCTGATGGCGCTGCTGGGCTGGGTGCCGGGCGGGGAGGCGGCGCGCCGCCGCCGGCGGCGGCCCCGCGGAAGCCGCCACGCAGCTGCTGGAGGACGCGGTGCAGCCGCGCTTTGTGCACACGAGTCGGGTCGCTACGAGTCGCGCTGGATCATGGTGCAAATCGCCGACGGCTCCCCCGCCATCATGCTCAAGGGCATGGGCGGCGCCCAGGTTGGCGTGTGGTGCGCGCACGGCGAGGGCCGCGCTCACTTCCCTGATGCCGGCGTGCGGGCGCGGGTGGAGGCTGATGGCCTGGCACCCATCAGGTGAATTGTTGGTGGGTGAGGGGTGAGGTGCATGCAATGGGGGGCAGGGGGGGCGGGGGGGGGGGGGGGCTGGTGGAAGCGACCTGCCTGGCTGGCTGGGGCAGGCGGGGCAGGGCTGGGGCGCGGCAAAGCGTGCCAATGCGGCAGCCTGTCCACGGACCAGCGGCCCAGCTGCGGCCCACGGAGCATGGTTTGTGTGTGTTCCTGCACACCATGTTCTGCCCTGCACGTCACCGCCCGCTCCCGCCCCTCCCGCGACCACCGCAGGTACTGCGATGCCGACGGCACCGTCACCGAGCAGTACCCCTTCAACCCCAACGGCTCCCGGCCGGCATCGCCGCCCTCTGCTCGCCCAACGGCCGCCACCTGGCCATGATGCCCCACCCCGAGCGCTGCTTCCTGGAGTGGCAGCACCCCTGGCACCCGCGCGACCTGCCCGGCCTGGCGCCCGGCGGCCCGGGCCCCTGGCTGCGCCTGTTCCAGAATGCGCGGGAGTGGTGCGAGGCGCAGCGCCAGTGAGGCTGCTGCCCGGCCCGGGCCGCACCGGGAGGAGGTTCAGCCCTCTTCCCCCTGCATGCAGGCGGTGCGCTGCGCTGCGCACCGCCTGCCGGGCTGGCCTCCGGCTGCCCATAACGACTGACCCTTTCCTGCTTCCCTCCTACGCTTCTGGGGAACCGCAAACGCCACCGCAACGCACCATTGCCCCCACCCCCTCCTTGCATCTCCGGCCTGCTGCCCTGCAAGGCCTCGCCACCCCGCTGATCCCCTCTTCCCTTTCCTGCTCCCCGGCCGTGGCGCACTCCCTGCCCGTCCCGCAACGCAACACTTTCTTCCTTCTGCTCTTTTCTGATATACCTCAGAGCGCCTAAAGTGTAAGCTGATGCTGATGTGACGCTGCACAAGCGGCCTGCGAAGTGGGCAGCTGCCGGCACAGGTGGCGACATGCAACGACAGCAGGGGCGGTGCTGCCCCCTCCCGGCGGTCTTGCCATCGGCGGCTTAGTTTGAAGCAGCTGGGCGCCTCCATTGGGCTGCCTGTTGAGATGGGCGGCCTCTGCAAAGCCCTGCGCTGTTTGACTTCATAAGCACGAAAGGCGTCGACATGCCCGCAGGGGGCCTGGATGCCGCTGATGACGTGCGCGAAACCCGACTTAGTAAGTTGAAGCTAACCAGGAGCCGGCAGACGCTGGCAGCCACGACCCTGTCATCGGGCGCTACCCCTACGGGCCTTGGACAGCGCTCCAACGGCCTGCACACTGCTTCGAGCCATTCGGTCGCCGGCAACAACTCGGACGCAGCGGCACAGAGAGGCGCTTTCACGGCAGCCTCTGCACGCGGTGCCGTCGCTGCCCCTGCCGCCAGCGACACCCCGCTGGGGAGGCTCGGGCACAGGCAGCACGCCTGGAGGTGAATCCCCTGTGTAGTTTTTTCCTCTACTGTGCCTCCATGCAGCCATGCTGGATGCTAACATCACGTGCCTCACCGATTGCTGCTCTCTGCGCCGCACCGGCACCCGCAGGGCGCCAACCACCAGCTGCGCGAGGCGCTGCGCGACGCTCTCGGCGAGCTTGAATCCACCCGCACGCAGCTGCAGGCCCTGCAGGCCCTCCAGCAGCGGCTGAGGGATGGCGCACCGGGCGGCGCGGCCCTGGCGGAGGCCGCGTCGGAACAGGAGCGAGCGGAGCAGGCGGAAAGAGACGCCGCGGTGCTGCACCTGCTGCGTTCAAAGGTTGGGTGCGGCAGCGCTTGCAACCCCACTACCCCCCGCCTGGCCGTCGTGTTCGTGCCGCGTGTGGCACAGCAGGAGCGATGCGCGGTGTGTGTGCTGCTGTATAGGATGACGTGATTGAGAGCTTTGAGGCGCGGCACGCCGAGAGCCGCGCCGAGGTGGCGCAGCTGCGTGAGCAGCTGGGCGCCTGCCAGCAGCAGCTCCAGGCCAGCCAGGTGCGGGTGAAAGAGCTGGTGGAGGCGCAGGGCAGGCAGCGCCGGCAGGCGGAGCAGGCGGCGGCGGCGGCGACGGACGCCGAGGCGGCCCTGCGGGCTCAAGCCGGCAAGCTGCAGGTGGGGTGCATGCAAACCGCTGAGCAAGCACGCTGCACGCGTGTCGCGCTGTGCACGCCGTGTTGCTGACCCCCGTGGTTGCCGTGCGGCGTAGGAGGAGGCGGCGGTGGCGGAGCCGCTGCGGCGGCGTGGTGCAGCAGCTGGAGGGGGAGGCGGCGGCGGCGCGGGAGGAGCTGGGCTCTGCGCGCACTCGGCTGCAGACGCTGTCTGACACGGTGGATGCCGCCAACGACGCCATACTGGTGGGGCTGGTAGCCGAGCCAAGGGGTTGCTCTGGGTCGGGTTGGAGGCCTCCTTGGAACTAGAAACCATTGAGAAGCGCATCTTTACGCCTCAAATGAGATGAACCTCTGCTCAACGCGCGCCTTGCGCCGCGGCGCGGCGCCCGCTGCCTGCCCGAACACTCCATCCTCCGGTCTTGTGTGCTCTCCGGGCGCAGGAGGTGCAGGGCCTGCTGACCGAGCGGGAGCGGGAGGCCGCCGACAAGGACGCCGAGCTGGCGGCCCTGCGGCAGCACCTGCTCCACCTGCTGAGCCTGCCTGAGCGGGATGCCCGCCAGCCGCACCACGCGCGCTTGGGCCACGATGGCGGGCCGGGTGCGGGCCATGAGTCACTCGCGAGGATAGCGGAACTGGAGGTGAGAGGGGCTTAGGCAGCGGCCGGCAGAGGTTGGGAGGTGGAGGTGCTTGGGCCGGGCTGGATGGTGTTCTTTGGCTCCTCCATCCCGAGGCCTGCCTGTTCCATCGCGCGTCTGCCGCACTGCCGCCTGCGTGGTGCAGGCAGCCAACGAGCGGCTGGAGACGGCGCTGGTGGAGACGACGCGCCGGGCGGGCGGCGCGGCAGCGGCCGAGCGCGTTCCTGCCGCAGTTGCCAGCGCGGGTGGCGAAGCGATCGGTGGAGGGGGCCTCGGCGCAGAGGAGTTTGGGCTGGCTCTGGGCAGGCTGCAGGCGGCGGAGGAGCGGCGGGAGCAGCTGGAAGAGCTGCTGCAGGTGGCCACGCACCCACCCTCCTTGCTCACGTTCCTGCTTTCCCTCTGTTTCGGGTGGCATCCTCACGCCCTGCCTGAACGCCGCTGCCTCCTCCACTCGCCAGCCTGGCAGCCCTGACCGACAGGTGGCCCCTGCTGCGCGGGTGCAGGCTGCGGAGACGGCGCTGGTGCGCAGCGAGGGGCAGCTGCGGGAGAGTGTGGAGGGGCGCAAGCGGGCGGAGGAGCAGGTGGGAGGGGGAGTTGAGTGTTGTTGAGGGCTCGACGGGCTGGGAACGACGGGTTACGCAGCCAACCGCCTTGGCGTTTCGCCCCACCAGTATACCAACCGGTGCACAAAACCGGTGTGCTCTCTATTCACAAGTGTGATCATGTACTTGTATGCACGTGTGCCCCCAGGTTGCCGCTCAACGGCAGGAGCTGGAGGACAAGCAAGCGGCAGCCGCTCGGCTGCAAGTCCAGCTGGAGCGGCTGGCGGCGGCGGAGCTGGAGGCACGGGAGGAAGCGGCGGCGGTGCAGCAGGCAGTGCTGGCAGCGGTGGCTGAGCTGGGGCAGGAGGCGCAGCCGGCAGCTGGGCCAGCAGGCGACAGCCCTGCTGGTGCAGACGCGCGCCACGATGCTGCGGCACACGTGTCGGCACTTGTCCAGCGCATTCGCAACCTGGAGCGGCAGCTGGCTGACCAGCAGGAGCGGCAGCAGGAGGCTGCGCAGGGTGCGGCGGAGAATGCAGAGGCGCAACGCTGCGGTGGAACCCAGGCTGCTGGCGTGCAATGCGAGGCGGCGGCAGTGTGCCACTCCGGGGTCCAAGCTGCGGCCGTGGAGGCGGCAGTGTGCCATACCGGGTCTCAAACTGCCGCCGCGGAGACGGCGGTGTGCCACTCTGGGGTCCAAGCTGGAGCCTCTGAGGCTGCGGTGCCGCCAGCGGAGGCGACTGAGGACAGCAGCACACAGACCGAGCGGGAGCCCGGCGACGAAGCGTGCTCCGCGCCAGCAGCGACAGCAGCGCCCGCGTACGGCCGGCCGGACCAGCTGCAGCAGCAGGTTGCGCAGCTGACGGCTGAGCTGGCGGCGGCAAGGCTGGCGCAGGTCGGCGGCAAGGCTGAGGCTGCCGCGCTGCGCAGTCAGCTGCATTCGGCGCAGCAGGAGGTGGGTGACTGCTGGTTCCCACAGCAATGTAAGGTGGACGGTTGGCGGGATTTGGGGTTCGGGCAAGGTTCGCTGAAGTCATTTGTTCTCCTCTGCGTGCCCGGGGCCTGCGTGATTGCAGATACAAGGGTTGAGCGAGCGGCTTGCCGATGGCGCCAGCAGCTCGGAGGCAAGCGCAGCGCACGCGGCAGCCTGCGCCTGCCCCCGCCGCGCAGCAGCTGCGCGAATGGTGCGACGAGCTGTCGGCAGAAGTGGAGCGGCTGCGCGGAGCGCTGCGGCGGCGCAGCAGGAGGGGCAAGCCGCGCTGGCGGCGCGGCGGCGGCAGCGCAGGCGCAGCAGCAGGCGGGTGCCTGCTGCTTGCGTGCTTCGGCTCTGGCTGCCCGCCAAGCGACTCACACCGATGCTGCAATTCCATTCTTGGGGTGGGTTCCATCACACCCTGCTGACGCCTCCCCCTGTTGCAGGCCCTGCAGCAGCGGCTGTCGGCGCTGCAGAGCGGCGAGCAGGAGCTGCGAGAGCTGCGCAGCAGCGCCTACGCCGCCGTGCACCGCATGCGGCAGGCGGCGCGGGAGCATGGCGGCGGAGGCGGCGGCAGCTTTGCTGCTGCCGGCGGCGGCGGGGAGGGCCCGATCCAGCAGCAGCTGAAGCAGGCGCTTGAGGGCCTGCTGTCGCTGCTGCAGGCGAGCTGGTTCGCCGGCAGTGTGCGACTGATTGTTGGAGCAGGCCGCCCCCTGCAGTTGGCAGCGAGCCGATGCGCCTCACTTTCCTGGCCTTCCGCGCTTTTTCCCTGCAGGAGCGCGCTCAGCTCGTGTCCGCTCTGCAGCAGCACCTCACTCACCAGCTGCCGCCAGCCGGGGCGCCGCGTCCCCCGCCGAGGCTGCGCTGGGTGGGGCCGGCGGGGAGCGGCCTGCCGCTGGAGGCGTCACAGCGGGCGGTGATTCGCTCCCTGGCGAGCCAGCTGGCGGAGCTGCAGGCTTCGGCCACCGGCCAGCAAATCCTGCCCGCGGCGGCGGGGCTGGCGGGCGGCGGCGACACCGCTCAGCTGCTGGGCCTGCTGGGGCTGGTGGGGCGCCACCTGGCGGCCCTTGAGCGAGCGCAGCAGCAGCTGGAGGCGTCGCTGGGGGCCCCGCGGCGGCGGCGAAGCCGCCCAGCACGGCGGCGGGGCCGAGGTGGCGCACGCTGCGGCCACGCTGGGTGCTGAGCTGCTGTCCCTGCGCGCCACCTGCGACGTGGCGGCGGCGGAGGTGCGGCGCCTGGCGCCGCTGGCACTTGTGCAATCCGCGGTGGGCACGCCAGGTGGGGCCAGCCTCTGCTGCTGCCGCCGACAGGAGGATGCACCACTTGCTGGCCCTGCTGCGCTGCCTTGCAGCTTGCAGTTTCGCAGTTTGCACTTTGCTGGGTTGCAGTTTTGTGTTCTTTGCTTGTCTGACAGAATTTGCCGCGCTGCGCATGCAGGGGCCTCGCCGCCTGCACCCCCTCCCTGCAGCCTGCACCCTCGCCAGGTGGCGACGCTCCGCTGGGCAAGGCCAAGTGGAAGGCGCGCTGCAAGGAAGCCAGGGAGCAGCTGGCGGCGTCGCGCCGCGGCGAGGCCGCTATGCGCGCTGAGCTGACCGCAGCGCAGCAGGAGGCTGCCGCCGCCGCCGCGCGGCAGGAGGGCGCTGTGGCGGCGCTGCAGGGCCGGGTGGAGGAGCTGGCTGCGGCGGGCAGCCAGCTGGAAGCTGCGCTGCGGGAAGCTGCCGAGCAGCTGGAGGCCACCACGCAGCGCGCACAGGCCCTGGAGGCTGAGCTGGGCAAGCAGCGGCGGCGGCAGCAGGCGGCTGTCGCCGAGGCGAGCTCACGAGCGGCGGCTGCAGAGGTGGGCCGCTCTTTGGTGTTGGCGCGTCTGTGCGGCTTCAAGGGGCAGCCGTCACGCCCCTGCACCCCCGCCCTGTGTCTGTCGTGGCGCCGTGCCTCCCCACCCGGCTCGCCTGCCACGTCAGCACTGGCCTGCTCCATGCAGCAGCTCCTCCCGGGCTCCGCCTGCCGCCCAGCCCCCCACTTACGTCCCTTACGCAAACAGCCATCAAAGCGCTTGCCTTTCCCCCAGCACCCGCCAACCCACCGGCCCCTCACCCAGCGCTGGCCCACACCCTTGCCCCACCCGCTCTCCCCGCAGGCTGCTCTTGCAGAGGAGCGGCGGGGCCACGCGGCCCTGGCGGGCAGCCTGCGCGGCGTCGCGGCGAGCGCGGCGGGGGCGGAGGAGCTGGAGGGCCGCCTGCGCTGCCAGCTGGTCGACCTGGCTGAGCGCGTGGCGGTGCTGACGGCAGCGCAGGCGCGCCGCGGCCTTTGCTCCCCTGCTGCCTCGTTCCGTGCTGTGCTCTGCTACCGCTGCTGTGGGGTCGGCGGGTGGAGCCCCCTTGCTTCGGGGGCCTGGCGTGCCGCTTGGGAGTGCTTCCCGCGCCGGCTGGGCGGCTCTGTAAGGGCTGCCAAGCGCAGTTGGGCTTGCCCCGGGAGCATGCGCCAGCTCGCTCCCGGGGCGGCAGCTGGAGCCTCTCCTCGGCGGCGCCTGCCGCCCGCCCGGCGCTGACTGGACTCCCGCCTGTGCCCATGCTGCCGCAGGAGGCGGCTCGTGCCGAGGCGGCGCAGCAACGCTCCGCTCTGCACGAAGCGGAGCGGCAGCTGCAGGCGGCGCTGGCGGCGCGGCGGGCGGCAGAGGCGGAGGGGGCCGCCCGCGAGGGGGCGCTGGCGGCGCGGCTGCAGGCCACGCAGCGCGAGTGTGCCGCGCTGCTGGAGCTGATGGAAGGGGCGGAGGGGCAGCATGCGGAGGTGGGTGCTCAGCACACAGGACGATTCGCAAGTTGAGCTGGCCGCCTGGCCGCTGAGCACCGCCTGCAGCCTGCGCCCAGCCTTTTTGCTGCTGCCCAAGCACACAATCCTTCCCTTGAGCAGCCTCAATGTGTCTGTGGCGGCTGCTGGGCGGCCACCGTCGTTTGCAGGCCGAGGCTCGCATGACGGCGCGGCTGGCGGCGGTGAGCAGCCAGCTGGATCGGCTGGGCGATGACGAGGCGGCGCGGAGCCGGCTCTTGCCGCCCAGCTGGGCCGCGTGCAGCAGGCTGCCGAGGAGTTGGAGGTGCGGCTGCTGCGGCTGGAGGCTCACGCCGCGGCTGCCGCCCAGGATCGGGAGGCGGCGGCGGCGGCGCGTTGGGCCACGCTGGCCTGCGGGCAGCGCCGCGCCGCCGCCGTGCGCCAGCTGCGCCACGGGCTGCGCCTGCAGCTGCTGGACGCGCAGGCTGCCTGCCAGCGGCAGGAAGCGCAGCTGCGCCAGGCGGCGGCGGCGCTGGCGGCGGCGCGCGGCGAGTGCAGCCAGCTGCAGGCGGCCCTGGAGGCGCAGGCTGGCCAGCACCGCGCCGCCCTGGCAGCTGCCGAGCAGCTGCACCAGCAGCAGATGCGCGACCTGCGCAGCGCGGCGGGCGAGGAGCGGCAGCGGGCGCAGCAGGCGGCGGGCGAGGCCCAAGCGGCGGCGCTGGCGGAAGCGGGGGAGCGGAGCCGGCTGGAGTTGGCAGCGAGGTTTGTGGGGCTGCTGGCGGTTGCAGCGTGTGCCCTGCTCGGGCAGAGGGAGCGTTTGGGCAGAGCTGCTGCGTTGCCTGGCCTAGCACAAGCATAACTTCACAAAACGGTGAGCAGTTTTCTGGGCGCCGCTGGCTGCCTGCTGTGCAGGCTGGCCCAGGCAGAGCAGCGGGCACGGGCAGAGCTGGAGGCGGCGGAGCGCCAGCTGGCGGCCGCACAGGCGGAGGCGGAGGCTGTGGGGCGGGAGTTCCAGCGGTACCGTACCGCCAAGGCAGTCGAGGTGAAGCTGCTGGAGCAGCGCGTGCTGCAGCAGCTGCAAGGCAGCCCTGCGGGCAGCCCCGCTGCCAGCGGCACGCTCCGCAAGGGCGGCGAGCGGTCCAAACCGGCTGCAGAGGCGGCCGCTGAGGAGAACGGCGTGACTGCAGAGGCTCTGGCGGCGGCCTGCCAGCGCGAGGGCATCGCCGCTGCGCTGCGTGAGGCTCGGCTTGAGCGGCTGCACCGTGAGCAGGTGCAGGCTGAGCTGGCGACGGCAGCGGCAGCTGCCGAGCAGCTGGGGGTCCGTGCCCGGGCAGCCGAGGCCGAGCTGGCCTCCGCCAAGAGCCGGCTGGCGGAGGAGGGCCGTGCGCTGCGGCAGCGCGCAGAACAGCTGGCGGCTGAGCTGGCGGGGTGCCAGCAGGCGCTGCGCGTGGCCAAGGCGGAGGGCGGCCGCCGCCTGAAGGAGCTACAGGCCCTGCAGCGCGCCGCGGCGGCCGCCGCCGACGAAAACGGCGGCGCCAACTCGGCCGCCTCCGCGGCGGCGCGGCTGGAGGCCGAAACGCGGGCGCGGGCGGCCGCTGAGGCGCAGCTGGGTGAGGCGCGGGCCGCCCTGTCCCGCAAGGCAGCGCTGGTGAAGGATCTGCGGGCCAAGGTGGGCTGAGGCCGGGTGCCCGTGCGGCGCCTGCCTGCGGGGCCGGCCAGCGTGCGCCAAGAAAAGCGCGCAACAGCAGAGCTCCATGAGGCAGGGCTCGGGCTGCTGGCATCCTGCCGACTTTTTCACAAAGATGCTCCTCGCCGGCCATACGCCGCTTTGTTTTGTGCCCCCATAAGCTGATCGGTTTGCACTACCTGACACAGGTTGAGGCCCTGGAGCGCCAGCTGGCGGAGCGGGACCCCTCGGCGGCGCAGAGCGAGCTGGCGGCGTGCCAGGAGCGGCTGGCCCACGCGCAGGCCGCCTGCGGCAGCAAGGAAGCGGCCGTGCGGGAGCTGCGCCAGCGGTTGGAGCAGCAGCGGTGAGGCCGGTGGTGCGGCTGTCCCCGGGGGCACCTTTCCGTTTCGTGGGGCAGACTTTTGGCAAGCCGGGACAGGGCGTTTGGCAGCTTTCCACGCACCACAAGCTGCCCCTGCTTCATGCCCCTTCTCCTCCGGCAGGCTGGCGCATGAGCAAGGCGCGGCCGAGGAGCGGGCAGCGGCGGCGGCGGCGCGGCAGCTGAGGCGGGAGCTGGGTGAGCGCGAGGAGCAGGTGGCGCAGCTCTGCGCCCAGCTGCAGCAGGTGAGCGCCGAGGCTGCCCACAGGCGCGTGCGTGGAGGCCCTCTCACAGCCCACAATGAGATTTTGGGGGGAAGAGGTGTGCTGCTTTGCCTGCGCAGCATCTGCTGTGCACGGCCAGAGGATGCCCTGCGACACCACCCTTTACAGGTGCAGCAGCAGCTGGAGGCTGCCTCGGCGGGCCTGCGTGACGCGGCCGCCGCTCACGCCGCCGAGGCGGAAGCCGCCGCCGGCCACCTTGCGTGCGCGCAGCGCTGCGCTGTGCAGCTCACGATGGCAGTGCAGCAGCTGCTGGCGGCGGTGGGGAGGTTGGCGCGGCGGCTGCAGCGGCTGCAGATGACGGGCGGAAGGGGGCCGGCCACAACAGCTCTCAGGTACAGCGCTGTCCTGCTGCCCCCCTTGTGGCTGCCGCCCTCGCAGCCAGCTGCTCAGCCGCCGGCGCCGCCCTCTGCTTCTGGAATTTCGCTCGTCACTGGCATGCAGGCGGAAGCCGTGGCGGCAGCCGCAGACGACATTGCCGGCCTGGTCGGCCTCTCGCGCGAGGACGTCTGCTCCGTGCTGGCGCCCGCCCCTGCAGCGCCGCCGCCGCCACCCGGACGCAGCGGCTCGCACGCAGCGGACGCGGCGGTGCGGCAGCTTCTGCTGCACGCGCAGCGGCTGGAGTCGGCGCTGCTGGCAGGGGACTGGCAGGCGGGGCAGGCGGCGCTGGGGGGCCTGGCAGGCGGCCTGGCGGCCGTGGGGGACCTGTGCTGCAGGTGGGCCCTCCTTGGCTGCGTTCCCTGCCACAGCCCGCCACCTCAAAACTCCCTGTGTAGACCACCCACAACGTAAGTGGAGCAGGCAGGTGGGGACTCAGCACGGCTGGCTCTTGCTGCTGCCTCATGCCGCAGGGCGGAGGCTGCGCTGGCCAGCCGCAAGGCCGCAGCAGGACCCAGCACCAGCACGGCCGCCTTCCTCGACTTGGAGCAGCGCCTGCAGCAGGCGGCGGCGGAGGTGGCGGCGCTGGAGGAGCGCCTCGGCTGACGCCGGCAAGCCGGCCGGTTGCGAGGCATGCCTGCTGCTCGACAGCCTTGCAGACTCAGAGTTTTGACAGGGACGCACACATACTGCTGACAATCGATTGAATGAATGGCAAAAGGTACACAATGATGCAAATGCACGTGAATTAAGGAACAGACAACAGGGCAGCCAGCCAAGGAACGGGGCGGCAAGCGGAGACGAGGGCTGTCGGGCGGCAGTGGCGTGCACAAGCCGCGCGTCCTGAGGTGCAGCCTGAGCGGGAGGGTGAATGAGTCACAGTCGGGGGTTGGTCCTTTGTTTCCATCGTTCTTTCTTCCTTCCCCTTCCCCCGGCTCATGGCTCGTAGTTGAGCATGGGCCTGAGCCAGCGCTGCGCCTCCCCAGCTCCATCTTCTTGCGGGCGGCGTAGTCCTCAACCTGGTCCGCCGTGATCTTGCCCACCGCAAAGTACTGGGCGGCGGGGGAGGCGAAGTAGAGGCCCGACACCGAGGCCGCGGGCAGCATGGCCATCGACTCGGTGAGGGCCATGCCCACCTGGGGAGCAAGATCAAAGGAGGGGGTTCCTTTGTTGGCAAGGCTGGACGCATGGCGTACCACTTTTACAAAGCGAGTGGACTGCAGCCAAGCCGTCCATGTGCAGCGTCCTCCCTGCCACGCCAGGTTCGGTTCTGCCCCTCAAGCCTTCCTGTGCCGCTTGAGCACGCCGCCCGCTGGTGCCCCCGCACCGCCCACACCGGCAGTCCCCCCCACCCCTCCCCCTCCTCACCTGCTCCTCCACCCGCATCAGGTCCCACATCGTGCGCTTCTCGGTGTGGTCGGGCTGGGAGGGGTAGCCGGGGGCGGGACGGATGCCGCGGTACCGCACCTTGAGCATGTCCTCCACGCTGAGCGCCTCATCGGCGGCGTAGCCCCACACCTCCCGCCGCACCAGCTCGTGCAGCCGCTCGGCGGCCGCCTCGGCCAGCCGGTCGGCCAGAGCCTCGGCCATGATGTACGAGTAGTCGTCGCCCGCCGCCTTGTACTGCTCCGTCATGGCCTCCACGCCCATGGCTGCTCGGGGGGGGGTGTGGGTGGGTGGGTGGGGGCTCATGTGGTTGGGGGTGTTAGGTTGCGGGTGTGTCATTGGCTCAGGCGGGTGGGTGGTGGTGGCGGAAGGAAGAGACGGAGGGGTGTCATTGGGTCAGGTGAGTGGGTGGGTGAGGTGCGTGGAGGCGGCCACGTCAGCATGGGGGCGTGCATGCAACAGCCTCCAGCTGGAGGGCAGCTGGAGGGCCCAGGGTGTGTGCAGCGCGCGGCCGAGCGGCCCCGGTGCGCGCTGCCAGCTCCCGCGACAGCCCCGCTCGACCCGCAGGCACTTTGTGAGCAGACCGCGGAGCCGGGGTGTGCTGGGGCAGGCGGGCGGGCGCCTTGAGAAACGGTGCGGCGGGGGAGCGGCTCACCCGCGTTGGCAAACATGCCCAGGTAGTCGACGGTGCCGGAGGAGCGCGGGGCCACAAAGTCGGAGAGGCAGTAGTAGGGCTCGTCGCCGCCGTCCTTCTCCGCCTGCTGGCGCAGGCCGTGGAAGCGGGCCACCACCTGGGGGGTGGATGTGGGGGAGGGAGGGCAGAGGTGGGAGTGGCTGTGGTGTGAGCTCGTGTGTGTGTGTGTGTGTGTGTGTGTGTGTGTGTGTGGGGGGGGGCAAGCGCAGAAGCAGGTACAAGCAGCAAGGGGGTGCCACGGTCGCCCTTTGTGTGGGCCGCCGTCGACAGGGTGGAGGGCGGCCACGCCCTGGGCCACGCCCACCCAGCAGCGGCCGGCGGCAGCGACGACGGCTGCCAAGCAGGCCGGCGCTGCAAGCATGTGCTGGCTGCAGCACGCGGTGCATGCCTCGCAACCCCGCCCGCCACCTGCCCACGACCAGCACACTCAGACATCCCCCCCTTCCCCTTTCGTCACATCTTCACCACCCGCCCACTCACCTCCCCCGGCTCTCGTCGGCGTACACCTCGATGTCGTCGCCCACCGAGTTGGCGGGGAAGATGCCCACCACGCCGCACAGGCGCAGCTTCTTGCCCGCAATGATGTCCTGCGGCGAGGCGGAGGGGTCATGGGAGGGAGGGAGGGCTGGTGAGAGGGGGCTTCGCAGGACGCGCACGCTGCCTGCCAGGGGCCGCAGGCGCAGCGCAGCTATGCGCGGAGGCAGGCAGGCAGGCGGTCGCTAGATGGGAAGGGAAGCATTGTGCATTCAGGACAACGCCTCGGCGCCACGATGCAGCGGCGGGGGCGGGCGGGGGCGGGCGGTGGGCCCACCTGGAGCATGGCCTGCGCCTCGTCAAACAGCTTGCGCGCCTCCGACCCCACGGTCTCGTCGTTGAAGATCTTGGGGTAGCCGCGGTTGGGGTAGCGCCCCGCAGCTGCCACACCTGCGGCGTGCCGGGTCAAGGAAAGGGGTAGGGAAGGTTGAGGTGAGGCGTGGCGGCGGTGGGGTGTGCAGCGACAGCTGGCAGCCGACGGCCGGTGGCGGCCCGGAGAGCTGGGGCCAGCCAGGGGCAGGAGACAGGCCTGCAACATCCACTGATCAGCAAACGCCGATGCACACGCACACGCACACGCACACGCGCTGCCCATCACCGTCTACAAACAGCCACGCAGGCCAGCCTGTCCCAGGGCCCCCCGCCCCGCCCAGCGCTGCAGTCGTCGCCGCCACCGCCGCACCTGGAAGAAGGGGTTCCAGTCGATGTAGGGCAGCAGCTGCTCCAGGTCCAGCTCGTGGTACACCTTGGTGCCCAGCAGGTTGGGGCGCACGGGGGCGTTCTCGGGGGCAGACCAGTCCACCTGCGTGGAAGGCAGGGCGGGGGGCAAAGGTGGGCCACGTGGGCGGGGGCAGCTCAACACCGCCGGCGCTGGCACAACAGGCACCGATGCACAGGGCGAGGGGGCGGGGCCAAGCGACAAGCAGCAATGGGGGAGACAAGGGCAGATGGGAAGGGCGGTGCGCAGCGGGCAGCCCAGTTGTTTTGCTGGTTCAGGGCGCACACCTGCAAGCCCTTCCGCTGCACCTCCGGCAACGGCAGGTACTTGCGGTCCTCCAGGCCCGCAAAGAACTCCTCCCGCATCTCCGCGTACTGCTCCCTGCGCAGGCGGTACAGTCGGCAGTACGTGCGCGGGCTCGGAACCGACGCGCATGCATGGAAGCAGCAGGCAAGGCGGGCAAGCGCTCCGCAGCGCCGGCGGCGGCTGCAGCGCCCCACGCCGAGGCGCCACCCGGCCGCCCTGCACCGCACAACTCAGCGCAAGCTGCAGCGCGCGCGCCTGATGTCCTCCACAAACTCCTCCTTCTGCCGGGCGTCCAGCAGCGACTGCGCCACCGGCACGGAGCGGGACGCGTCCAGCACGTACACCACGGGGCCGCTGTACTGCGGCGCGATCTTCACCGCCGTGTGCATCTTGGAGGTGGTGGCGCCGCCGATGAGCAGCGGCAGGCGCAGGCCGCGCTCCTCCATGCGCTTCGCCACGGTGACCTGACCGGGAGGAGGGGGGCGGCGGCGTTGAGCTGCACACGTGTGGCTGACACGAGGGGCAGCCTGCCAAGGCCACCCTTGGTGTGCTGCTGTGAAGCGCCAAACAAACCCATGCACTTCCGCCCGCAGTTGCTGCCCCACGCCCAGGCGAGGCAGACCGGCAGACCTCAACCACCCTCGGGCTCACCGCTTCCCCAACAGCCCCAGCTGGCCCCTGCCGCAACAGCCCCCGCTGTCCGCTGCCTCATCCCCCTGGCTATCCCCCTGCCAGCACAGCAGCCCGGCTGCCCACCATCTCGTCCAGGGAGGGGGTGATGAGGCCCGACAGGCCGATGATGTCAGCATTGTGCTCCACGGCGGCATCCAGGATCTTCTCCCAGGGGCACATCACGCCCACGTCCACCACCTGCGCCAGCGCCGCCGCACCGCCTTGTCAGCCGTGCAGGGCAGACCGGGCTGGCGGCACGCAAGCGGGCGAGCTGGCCACAGGCGCGGGTAGGCAGGCGGGCAGCACGCCCGGCCCAGAGCGCAAGCCCAGGGCATCCTATCCCTGCCCCTACCGTCTCCTTCCAGGCCAGCCTGTTGCGAACCGTCGTCCCACACACACACCCAGCGCACATCCTCCCCCACCCACCCACCCACCCACACCCCACCCCCTCTCCGGCACCCACCTTGAAGTTGTTGCAGCCCAGCACCACGCCCACGATGTTCTTGCCGATGTCGTGCACGTCGCCCTTGACGGTGGCCATGATGATGACGCCCGCGTTGTCGCTGCCGCCGCCGCCCCCGCCGCCCTCTTCTCCTCCTCGATGAAAGGCACCAGGTGGCCCACCGCGCGCTTCATCACCCGTGCGGACTTGATGACCTGAAGGGGGAGGAGGGCGGCGCGCACAAGGGCCAAGCAGCTGTGGGGTCTACAGCGAAACATACGGCTGGCAAGCAAGGGGGCCAGGCTGCGGCGCTTCCAGCAGGCGGCATGCGGCCGCGTCGAGCGCGCCAGCAAGCCGCCTACTGTGCCATTGGCCCCCGCCGTTTCCCGTGCGCACAAGGCAAACGCTTGCGATCGCGCTCAGCGGTGGGGCGCACCTGGGGCAGGAACATCTTGCCGGCGCCAAACAGGTCCCCACGACGTTCATGCCGTCCATGAGGGGGCCCTCAATGACGTTCAGCGGGCGCGGGTAGAGCCCGCACGTGCGCGCCTCCTCCGTGTCGGCCACCACGAACTCGTCGATGCCCTTGATGAGCGCGTGCTCCAGCCGCTTCTCCACCGGCAGCTCGCGCCAGGAGGCCTGCGGCGGCGGCGGCGCCAAGGGAGGCGGTGGCGGCGGCGGCGGCTGAGTGGCGCAGCAGGGTGGCAAAATGCGGTGGAAAGTGGCTGGGCAGCATATGGGCTGGCGGAAGGGGGCAAAACTGCCTCAAGGAGCGCAGTTTTGCCCCATCAATCCTCCATCAATCCAGTGAAGCAAGCACAATCATGCTTGGTACTGTGGTAATGTAAGCATTGCCCCGCTTCCTGAAGGGCCCCCCCCGCCCCAAAACACCACCACCCACACTCACACACATCCCACCTGCTTCTTGCCCTCTGCCTGCGTCGCGGCCTGCCCCTTCTTCTTCACGTCCGTGGGCTTGCACTTGGGCTCCAGCGTGGCGGCATACTCCATCATGCGCTCGGTGGCGTTGTCGCACCGGTTGAGCAGCACGTCCTCCACAAACTCGAGCAGCTCCTTGTCAATCTTCTCGTACACATCGGCCTTGACCTGCGACGCAACATGTGACGGGCAGTTGGTGAACAAAAGGCCGATGGGTGAGCAAGGCGTGAGTTGCGCACCGCTCAACCACAAGAGCAGGTGCTGAACAGAGCAATGAGCAGCCAGGGGCAGCAAGCCAGCTCCAGCAGCGCAGCACGCCAACCAATCAGCATCAAGCCTGCCCGTAAGCGCAACGCCGCACCTGCGCCGCGTTGACGATGCCCATGTCCATGCCGGCTGCGCACGCGTGGTGCAGGAAGGCGGAGTGGAAAGCGCGCCGCACCGCCTCGTTGCCGCGGAAGGAGAAGGCGATGTTGGACACGCCGCCGCTGATCTTGGCGCCCGGGCACACGCGCTTGATCTCGCGCGTCGCACGGATGAAGTCAACCGCGTAGTTGTTGTGCTCGGACAGCCCCGTGCCCACGGTCAGGATGTTGGGGTCAAAGATGATGTCCTGCGGGTTGAACCCAACCTCCTCCACAAGGATGCGGTACGCGCGCTGGCAGATGCGCACCTGCGGCGGAGGGAGGGCAGAACAGGCACAGCGCAGTTGTGCAGGCTGACGGAAATGCAGCAAGTATTGATGGCAGCTACAGAAAAGACCAGACAATGAGGAATATGGGCCAAAAAGAGGTTGCAGGAGGCTGTAGCAGCCCCAGCATCACAACAGGCCCGGCTGCAGCGGGCCTGCAACCCAGGAACACTTGCAAACCATCATACGCTGACCCTCTGCACCAGCTTTCTTCATGCCCACCTTGTCCGCATAGCCAGCAGCCTGCCCCTCCTCGTCGAAGGCCATCACCACCAGGGCAGCGCCATGACGCTTGACAATGTTGGCTTGCTCCCTGAACTTCTCCTCGCCCTCCTTCAGCGAGATGGAGTTCACAATGCACTTGCCCTGCATTTGGGGGAGGCAACACGCACTTGCTGAGCAATAGAACATGAGGTTTCAAGCATACTTCAACAAGACAGGAAGAAAGAAAGACTACTCGGAGCAGTTGGGGAGTGCGCGCTGCTCCTCCCCCTCCTCCCCACACACCCACCTGGCAGCACTTGAGGCCCGCCTCAATGATGAAGAACTTGGACGAGTCAATCATGAAGGGCACGCGGCTGGCCTCGGGATCGGACACCAACAGGTTCACAAACCGCGTCATGGCGGGCACGCCGTCGATCAGGCCGTCATCCATGTTGATGTCCAGCACATCAGCACCCGCGTTCACCTGAAGTGGGCAATGCGAAGGATGGGTGCCCAGGTGAGTCTTGGTGTGCAGAGGATACCAACAAACAAAGATATCAACAAACAACAACTGACGGCCACGCTTAGAAGCGAAGCATGCCCGTGCGCCAACTGCAGCCTCCACCTTTCTGGTCCAGTCCCTGGCATCAATCAATCCCTCCTCCCAGCACAAACCCCGCACACATCGCAGCAGCCCCACCTGCGACAGAGCAATGGACATCGCCTTGTCGTAGTCGCCATCCACGATCGCCTTCTTGTACAGGATGGAGCCAGCCACGTTGCATCGCTCGCCAATGTTCAGAAACGTCTCCCGCATGTTGGCGGCGTTGGGCTCGTAGTTCAGTGGCTCCAGCCCGCTCAAGCGCAGCAGAGCAGGCACGTCATGCCGCTGGCGGGGCGGGTATGCCGACGCCATCTCGCGGATGGCCGCGATGTGCTCCGGGCTGGTGCCGCAGCAGCCGCCGATCGCGTTCACCAGGCCCTCCTCGCAGAAGGGGCGGATCTCCTCAGCCATCTCAGGCCCCCGCTGGTCGTACCCGCCCATGGCGTTGGGCAAGCCCGCGTTGGGGTAGCAGAACACGTAGCAGTCCGCGCACGCTGCCAGGTTGGCCACGTACTTCTTCATGTCGCTGGCGCCCAGGGCGCAGTTCAGCCCCACCGCCAGAGGCTTGGCGTGGCTCACGCTGTTCCAGAACGCCTCGTTGGTCTGGCCGCTCAGCGTGCGCCCAGAGTTGTCCACAATCGTGCCGCTGATGAACACCGGGATGCGCACACCCTGCAGAAGGAGCCAGAGGGGACAGTAGGAAGTTACTGTCAGCTGCGCGGCCAATCAACCACACTTGGCACCGTAGCAACCCGGCCCTATGCAGCCAGGCAAACAATCTACAGCGCCACTGCAGCCAGGCAAACAATTTACAGTGCCACCCCTGCCTGCCCCTCAAAGCAGCTGCAATTGCAGCTGTCCCTTATCACAGCCAGGCACAACAAACTCGGAGGACAGGCACCGCAAACTGGCAGCCTGCCCACCTTCTCCTCAAAGAAGCGCTCCAACGCATAGACGGCAGCCTTGGCGTTGCCCGTATCAAAGATGGTCTCCACCAGAAACATGTCCACGCCACCCTCGTACAGAGCTGCCGCCTGCTCGTAATATGCCTGCTCAATCTCGTCGTAAGTCACGCCGCGCAGCGCAGGGTTCTCCACGCTGGGCGACACGCTCAGCGTCTTGTTGGTGGGGCCAATGGCGCCAGCCACAAACTTGCGGCTGCCAGGGTGGGCCGCCATGTAGGCGGCCGTCGCCTTCTTGGCCAGCTGGGCAGCGGCGCGGTTGATCTCAACCACCTCCTCCAGCTGGTCAAGCTGGTAGTCAGCCTGTTAAGAGGGGCATGAGACATGGAAGCAACGATGAGAACAAAGGCAGCACAGGACATCAAAATCCAGAGCATTCAGGAACTTCAAACAAATCAGTTGAAAACCCAGCATCCAAACCCAAGATAGCCTAACCAGCGGCCACCATACCTGCGAGATGGTGGTGCCGTTGAAGGTGTTGGTCTCGATGATGTCGGCGCCGCCCTCCAGGTACGCGGTGTGGATCTCCTCAATCACGTCGGGCGGGTCAGCACCAGCACGTCGTTGTTGCCCTTCAGCTCGTGTGCGTGGTCCTTGTACCTGCAGCAATAGAGCGGGCCATGCAGGACAACGATTTGAACCATCTGCAAGAGCAGGAAGCCAACTCAAAAAGCGGGGACACCGGCATTCTCTCAGCAGCATCCCCTCCCCCCCCCCCCTCACCTCTCGCCGCGGAAGTCCTCCTCCTGCAGCTTGTACCGCTGGATCATGGTCCCCATGGCACCGTCGATGAAGATGATGCGCTCCTGCATCAGCGCCTCCAGCTGATCAAACGCCTCGGACTTGGCCAGCGGGTCCGACCAGGCCTTGTACTGGGGCACGGGCGGCAGCTCCGCCTCCGGCGCAAGCGGATCCACACCAACAGGAATGGGGTTGAGCTTGGGGGTGAAGGCAGGCGTGGCGTTGAGCTTGCGCACAGCAGTGGGCTTGCACTTGGGCTCCAGCGTGGCGGCATAGTCAAGGATGCGCTCGGTGGCGTCGTCGCGACGGTTCAGCAGCACATCCTCCACATACTCAAGCAGCTCCTTGTCAATCTTCTCGTACACATCCGCCTTGACCTGCAAGGATGGACGATTGGCCATGGTAAGCACAAGGGGGAACGTTGCCTGTCGCCATGTCATCTATGCAAAGAGTGGCGTTTCACAGCTCAGCAGCGTGGTCACACACCTGCGCCGCGTTGACGATGCCCATGTCCATGCCGGCTGCGCACGCGTGGTGCAGGAAGGCGGAGTGGAAAGCGCGCCGCACCGCCTCGTTGCCGCGGAAGGAGAAGGCGATGTTGGACACGCCGCCGCTGATCTTGGCGCCCGGGCACACGCGCTTGATCTCGCGCGTCGCACGGATGAAGTCAACCGCGTAGTTGTTGTGCTCGGACAGCCCCGTGCCCACGGTCAGGATGTTGGGGTCAAAGATGATGTCCTGCGGGTTGAACCCAACCTCCTCCACAAGGATGCGGTACGCGCGCTGGCAGATGCGCACCTGCGGCGGAGGGAGGGCATAACAGGCAAAGCACGATTGTGCAGGCTGAGTAAAATGCAGTTATATGGCAGACTGAAGAAGCCAAACACGATGTAGGAAAGCCTCAACAAGCATGCCTGCAATAAGGCGCAATAGCAACAGCAACAGCAGCAGAACACGCACGGCAGCAGTGAACTGCAGACCAGGAATGCTGGCAAAGAACCGCAGCCGAAAACCTCCGCATCAGCGCCCATCACACCCACCTTGTCCGCATAGCCGGCAGCCTGCCCCTCCTCGTCGAAGGCCATCACCACCAGGGCAGCGCCATGACGCTTGACAATGTTGGCTTGCTCCCTGAACTTCTCCTCGCCCTCCTTCAGCGAGATGGAGTTCACAATGCACTTGCCCTGCATTTGGGGGAGGCAACACGCACTTGCTGAGCAATAGAACATGAGGTTTCAAGCATACGTCAACAAGACAGGAAGAAAGAAAGACTACTCGGAGCAGTTGGGGAGTGCGCGCTGCTCCTCCCCCTCCTCCCCACACACCCACCTGGCAGCACTTGAGGCCCGCCTCAATGATGAAGAACTTGGATGAGTCAATCATGAACGGCACGCGGCTGGCCTCGGGATCGGACACCAACAGGTTCACAAACCGCGTCATGGCGGGCACGCCGTCGATCAGGCCGTCATCCATGTTGATGTCCAGCACATCAGCACCCGCGTTCACCTGAAGTGGGCAATGGTTGTAAACACACAGCTTGTGATGCCCAGCCTGGAAACAGAGCAGGCCCATACGCCATCTGCAGACGCCACCTCTCTGGTCTAGTCCCTGCCATCAATCGATTTCTCCTCCCAACACACACCCCTGACACTGCACACCGTGGCAGCCCCACCTGCGACAGAGCAATGGACATCGCCTTGTCGTAGTCGCCATCCACGATCGCCTTCTTGTACAGGATGGAGCCAGCCACGTTGCATCGCTCGCCAATGTTCAGAAACGTCTCCCGCATGTTGGCGGCGTTGGGCTCGTAGTTCAGTGGCTCCAGCCCGCTCAAGCGCAGCAGAGCAGGCACGTCATGCCGCTGGCGGGGCGGGTATGCCGACGCCATCTCGCGGATGGCCGCGATGTGCTCCGGGCTGGTGCCGCAGCAGCCGCCGATCGCGTTCACCAGGCCCTCCTCGCAGAAGGGGCGGATCTCCTCAGCCATCTCAGGCCCCCGCTGGTCGTACCCGCCCATGGCGTTGGGCAAGCCCGCGTTGGGGTAGCAGAACACGTAGCAGTCCGCGCACGCTGCCAGGTTGGCCACGTACTTCTTCATGTCGCTGGCGCCCAGGGCGCAGTTCAGCCCCACCGCCAGAGGCTTGGCGTGGCTCACGCTGTTCCAGAACGCCTCGTTGGTCTGGCCGCTCAGCGTGCGCCCAGAGTTGTCCACAATCGTGCCGCTGATGAACACCGGGATGCGCACACCCTGCAGAAGGAGCCAGAGGGGACAGTAGGAAGTTACTGTCAGCTGCGCGGCCAATCAACCACACTTGGCACCGTAGCAACCCGGCCCTATGCAGCCAGGCAAACAATCTACAGCGCCACTGCAGCCAGGCAAACAATTTACAGTGCCACCCCTGCCTGCCCCTCAAAGCAGCTGCAATTGCAGCTGTCCCTTATCACAGCCAGGCACAACAAACTCGGAGGACAGGCACCGCAAACTGGCAGCCTGCCCACCTTCTCCTCAAAGAAGCGCTCCAACGCATAGACGGCAGCCTTGGCGTTGCCCGTATCAAAGATGGTCTCCACCAGAAACATGTCCACGCCACCCTCGTACAGAGCTGCCGCCTGCTCGTAATATGCCTGCTCAATCTCGTCGTAAGTCACGCCGCGCAGCGCAGGGTTCTCCACGCTGGGCGACACGCTCAGCGTCTTGTTGGTGGGGCCAATGGCGCCAGCCACAAACTTGCGGCTGCCAGGGTGGGCCGCCATGTAGGCGGCCGTCGCCTTCTTGGCCAGCTGGGCAGCGGCGCGGTTGATCTCAACCACCTCCTCCAGCTGGTCAAGCTGGTAGTCAGCCTGTTAAGAGGGGCATGAGACATGGAAGCAACGATGAGAACAAAGGCAGCACAGGACATCAAAATCCAGAGCATTCAGGAACTTCAAACAAATCAGTTGAAAACCCAGCATCCAAACCCAAGATAGCCTAACCAGCGGCCACCATACCTGCGAGATGGTGGTGCCGTTGAAGGTGTTGGTCTCGATGATGTCGGCGCCGCCCTCCAGGTACGCGGTGTGGATCTCCTCAATCACGTCGGGCGGGTCAGCACCAGCACATCGTTGTTGCCCTTGAGCTCGTGCGCATGGTCCTTGTACCTGCAGCCATAGGGTGGGCCATGCCAGGGTGAGAGAGCAGCCTCGACAGCTGTGCCAGCGCCAGCCAACTGCTCCCATTTTGGGCTCAGCAGCTGCCCCCTCCCCTACCCCCTACACCGCTCGCCGCGGAAGTCCTCCTCCTGCAGCTTGTACCGCTGGATCATGGTCCCCATGGCGCCGTCGATGAAGATGATGCGCTCCTGCATGAGCGCCTCCAGCTGCTCAAACGCCTCGGACTTGGCCAGCGGGTCCGACCACGCCTTGTACTGGGGCACAGGCGGCAGCTCCTCCTCCGGCGCCAGAGTGGGAGGGATCTGATACATGCTGCCCTGTGCTGCCTGGGCTGCGCCTGCCACAAGAGGGCTAGCTGGCACGGGTGGTGCCAGCTCTGGTGCGGCCGCAGCTTTAACGCTGCTGGTGGGTGCTGCCGCAGGCTCAGCTGTGGGTGCTGCAACCTCCTGCGCCTGCTGCACTCCTTCCGCTGCAGACACTGCACGAAGAGTTGAATAATGGCAATCATAAATGCGCAATTCTGCAATGGTAACGTTGGGGTTGCATGAAGGCAGCGCAGCCTACCAGCTTGGGCTGCAGGCTCGGGAGCAGCAACTGCAGGCGGCCGCTCACTGCCGCTGGTCAGCCACCAGATAGCCTGCGGTTGGGGGCAATCAGCGATATATATCGGCTTCAAGACATATCAAAGGGGCGCAAAGGACTGCATGCGGCAAGCGCAGCGTGGTCTCACAGCGACAAAAAACAGAGTTGGCACGAGGATAGGAGCGCCAAGGACGGCGATTGCCAGGAGCAAAGGGCTGCACAAAAAGGTCAGAGGGACTCCGACCAGGGCCAGCAAGCCAGCCCGCAGTGGCCTTGCTCGGGCTGCTTCGAGCAAGGCCTGCATTCCCAGACCCGTGCTGTGTCTTGAACTTTATTGAAATTGAACCTCGCTGGATAACTAGCTGCAGCATGCTAGTCTGAGCGGGCGAGCAACCGTGTACTGCAGGAGGCACAATCAGGTACAGCTCGCCCTTCGTTGTTCGGTGGTCCCCATCACCATTCTTTCGCTGTTCCTACGATGACGATGAGATCTGCAGCCAACTTATATCCCGAACTGCTGTTGGCCCTCGTTGGGCATACCGGCGAGGCGTTTGTGCGGCATGAACCGCACGGTATAGTGCTGGCGGATGCGGTGGTGGACTGGGTCACGCCTCCCGAGCGGTGGGTGCCACAACTTGTCGGCAAGTGATCGCCGGCTTGCAGGCCTCCTTCACCCTTCGCCTCCTGGCTTGCAGGGAGCAGCTCAATCGCCTGGCCCTGCTGGGCGCCCACTTCGCCGCGCTGGAGGACTTTGTGGCGGGCGAGCTGGCAGCTGGCGACAGCGGCCTCCAGCCGCCGAGCCTGTACCGCGGCGCGCTGGCCACGGCGTGAGCGAGCTGCTGGACGTGTACCGCTCCGCCGTGCTGCGCGTGGAGGCGCACCTGCTGCGCCTGCCCGCGCCGCCGCCGCTGCTCAGCGTGCAGCACTTCCTGGCGGAGTTTGAGGCGCTGCTGCCTGAGGTGGCGGCCCTGGTGGGCGAGGTGCGGCGGCGGGGCCTGGCCGGCAGCGGCGTCATGCGCGCGCTGGAGCTGCGCGCGCGCAGCGGCGCGCGCCCGCGCTGCAGTCCTGCGCCGCGCGCCTGCTGTGGCACTGCCGCCAGGTGCTGCTCAAGCAGCTCGAGTCGTGGCTCGTGCACGGCCTGCTGCTGGACGCCACCGCCGAGTTCTTCGTCCAGCGCTGCGAGCCGGGCGGCGGCAGCCACGCCGCGCCCGCCCACCTCGCCGCCAGCCCGCCGCCGGGCGCCTGCTTGGACTGGCAGCCTCTGGAGTGGCACTCGGGCTTCCAGGTGGGGGTTGCGGCACTCACAAGCTGTTGCTGCTGGTCTGTGAGGTTGCGAATGCTGAAGAGGACTGCCGCCAACAGAGCGGTCGAGGCATGGTCTGGCTGTTCGGGCCGCTGCAGCAGCTGCAACAGCTGAGCCGGCAGCCTGGGGGCTGATCACGCTGCCGCCCCATCCCGCCCGCCGCCACCCGGCGTGCCGCCGGCGCAGGTGGCGCTTGAGGAGCTGCCCCCTGGGGTGTCTCCCCCCGGCGGAGGCGGTACTGTTCATCGGCAAGGCGGTACGAGCGCTGAAGCAGCCCATGAGTGCGGCGGTGAGCGCGCAGGCGCTGGCGGCGCACGCCCGCGTGCTGGGCTTCTCCCGAGCGCTGCGCCGCCTGCAGCGCGAGGAGGAGTTCTCGGCCGCCCGCTTCGAGCTGTGCGTGGAGGGCATGCGGGCGCAGGTGACTGCGCTGGGGGTGGCCCGCTCCCGCGCCCGCCCGCCGCCGCACGGCTGCGCGCTGTCGGTCGCAGTTCGTGGGGCGGGCTGCCTGCCGTCGGTGTGCTTGGCGGCGCGACAGCGCCTGCTGCTCAGACCTAGTGCTGCTTGCTGTGCCTCCTCTCCCCTGCCTTGGATTGTTAAACATTCCGCTGCCCTTCCCCTACTGCCCCATTTACCCCCGGGCCTTTCCCACCCACCACCACCCATGCGCCAGGTGTCCTCGCTGCTGTGGGAGCTGGTGCGCCACCGCTGCGACCTGGCGGGGCAGCTGGAGGCGGCGCGCGCGTACCTGCTGCTGGGCCGCGGCGACTTCTACCAGCAATTCCTGGACGAGGTGTGGGGGCGGTAACGCGGTACCGCCTGCCTCTCGCCGCACATGTGCTTAGGTGGCCTTCCTTGCGGGAAGGCTGCTGCCCGATGAGGGGCGGCAGCGGCGGCCCCTTACAGCTGGCGCCCCAGGCTGGGTGGCACAGTCATGTGAGGGCAGCGCTTGGAAGCTGTGCAGGCCCCGCGCTCAGCCGCGCTGCGCTCCTGCCTGCCTGCGACGATTGCTGTGCAGGCGGGGCCGCTGCTGGCGCGGGAGCCCAAGCCCAACACGGCGGAGGCGGACATCGCGCTCGCCTTCCAGCAGTCGGCGGCGAAGAGCACCGCCGAGACCGACCCCCTGTTTGGCTCCCTCACCCTGCGCTGGCTGCCGCCGGACGCCGCCGCGTCGGGCGCGCCCGCGTGGCACCCCTCGCGCTGCGTGGGCGTGGCGGCGCCGCGTACGACGCCTGGGACGGGCTGTACCTCGAGTGCGCCGTCGACTGGCCCCTGCAGTTGCTCTTCCCTCCAGAGGTGCGCGGCGCTGAGGGGCTGGGAGCCGCTCTGGCGGCTTGCTGTGATGCTGCTGGGGTGGCTGCCTGTTGCCGAGGCGGGTCCCTCGCCCCTAGCCGCATCCGCAGCACCGCTTCCTGCTTCCTGCGGTGCGCTGCTTGTCCCCCCTTTTCAGCCCCCCACCCATTTCTCTGGGAAAGGTGGTGGTGCTGGTGGCCCTCAGCCTTGCTGATCCTGTGGAGGAAAGTCGAGCCAGGCTCCGGCCACCCATGCCCACCCCCTTCCGCAGGTGATGGCCAAGTACGGAGCGCTGTGGCAGCACCTGCTGTGCGTGCGGCGGGCCCAGCTGGCGCTGGAGGGCGCCTGGGCCACACTGCAGGTGGGCCTGGGCGGCGGCGGGGGCCCTGCCAGATGCACAGCTTTCTTTCTTGGACTGCCTGATCGGCCAGACCATCCTGCTGTCCCTTGTCCTCCGACCGGGTTGCAGCCAGCATCAGCATTGCCGCGAAGCCGTGCCCCCTGCTCCTGCTCCGCAGGCGCTGCAGCGCCGCCGCCCGAGCACGGCGGCCCGCTCCGTCTCCCGGCGGCGCTGCGCTCACGGCTGTGCGCCGCCCGCCTGGAGCAGCACCACTTCCTGTCCAACCTGTGGCGCTACCTGGCGGTCGACGTGGTGGAGGCGTCGTTCGGGCAGCTGCGCGCCGCCGTGGCCACCGCCCGGACTTCTCGGCGGCCGATGCCGCGCACCGCCGCTGCGTTGCGTCGCTCGTGTCGCAGGCGCGCCCGCCTGCCCGGCACCTCTCCCTCGCCCGCCAGTGACATACTTGCGCGCTTGCTACAACTCTCGTTGCATCGCAGCCACCGCTCTGCACCTCTGTTACCCTCCCCCTACAGTGCTTCCTGGACATGCGGCAGCTGGTTGGGTTGCTGGAGGACATGCTGCTCCAGTGCCGCGCGCTGTGCCAGCTGGTGCAGGTGCGCATGGGGAGAGTTTAGGGTGGCAGAGGCGGGGGGGGAGGGGGCCGCAGGGCGTAGGGGACAGCTGACGGCGCAAGCATGGGGTGTGGGTGTGCGAGAGATACTGTTCGTTGGGGGCAAGGGGAGAAGCTGGTGTGGTGAACTGTGGGGGAGGGGCTTTGCAGGCGGGGCATCCCCTTCCTGTGCCATGGGGCAGCCTCCTGGCAACGCAACATGCAGCCCGATGATTCCTTGCTGCCTGAGCTGCTCCCCCAGCCCTCCCCACGCTTCCTCCCCTGCCGGCCCCCCGCCGCTTGCTGCAGAGCCTGGCCCAGCGGGGGAGGAGGCGGACGTGGAGGCAGCGGGCAGGGCGCTGGGCGGCATCCGCGCCACCTTCCGCTCCCGCCACCGCGTGCTGTACCAGGTCATGCAGAGCGGCAAGCTGGCGGCCCGCGCGCCCGCACTGCGCCAGCTCATCTCACGCCTCAACTACAACGGCGTGGCGGAGAGGCTGGCGCGGCGCGGCGATGCCAGATGACGGAACCACATCTCGGCCAGCGCGGGCTGTGGGGAAGGGGAGGGCGGCAGCGGTGGGGAACACACACTCGCGTCGGCGGCTCCCAGCGCGCGTCGGTGCCGTCGTTGCATACCTGAATCTCACAACTTCTGTATTGCGTCAACGTGTCTCTTGCCGGCGGCACCCGCCTGCTGCTGTGATCTCAGGAGAGCTCATGCAGTTTGTTTGAGAGATATGTTGTAGTGCACATTGCTGCCAAACAGCAGCTATGCATGCATGCCAGATACGGGATGCATCAACAATTCACGCCGCCCCACCACTGGACTGCTGCGATGGCCGTCGCGACGACGGGGCAGCGGGCGGCGCCGCCAACCGCCCAACCATTGTATCCACCCAGCAATAGGCTGAGGCATCCCGCAGCATTATGTGTGTGTGTGTGTGTGTGTGTGTGAGGGGGTTGTCAGCTAGCCAAGTTTAAGTTCTGGAGGGGGCTGCAAATGCCAGCCTTGTGCAAGATCTGAAAAGGCTCGAGCCCGCATAGAATCAAATTTGCCGCCTTGCCCAAGGCTGGCAGGACTGGGCGGCAGCGCATTCCAGCAAGAAAAATGACAGCCCTGCAAGAGAGGATTGCAAATTGGGGGCCACACTGCCGCTGCACTTCTGCTGCCAACAAACAACCAGACCTCTACTCTGCATGCTCAGGGAGCAGCAGCGGCTGTGAATCACTGCGCTCAGCGTCGCCATCATGCCCGGTGCTGCCGCTGAACACACCACGGCGCTGGCGGCTGGATGGAGGCCGTCGTGCAGTAGAGCCTGCGCTGCCTGTGCTCAGTAGTGTCGATGGTGCCTCGCCAAGTCCATTCGCCTTTGTAGACGCCTCAGTTTCGCAAACTGCAGAGCAAGCCAAAGGACAAAGAAGTGAAGCAGCGTGATTGGCTGTTTGGCAGCGCAGCGGGCGCAAACAAGGCCTGGCAGCTACCGCGCTGTTTTCCACTCACCCAGCCATGGCGGCTCTGGCAAAGGCAACGGCTGCTCTGGCAGGGGTCGTACACCATGAATCATAAAGTCTGCACGGGCGGAGTCACAGCAAGGAGGTGCTGGTCAGACCGTCAAACGCCACAAACTCAGCCCAGCAACCATCCACGACTCAGAGGGCCAGGCGGCAACCAACACCCAGCGCACACGCTGTCGCAGTGCTCGCCTTTACGCCTGCGCCACATCCGTCTTGCTCTCAGCAACTGAGCGTAGTACTGGACAACCTCTTGACACTCGGGCGAGTCGACCGGCGTTCCTTGGCACCCCAACAAGGCGATCCTCGTCTCGGTTTCTGTCAACCATGATTCCACCAGAGCGTACTGCGATGCTTCGTCACGCGGCAAGCTGTGCTGCAAGCCCATCCAGCGGCGGCTGGAGAGACGAGCTGCTGCGGCGAGACGAGGGAGGGCAGAGGACCCAGCGCCGCACTCGAGGCCGCTGCTGTCAGAGGGAGTGCATTGTGCCTGAGCCGTTGCAGCAAGCGCACGTGTTTTGGGCCCTCGTACCGGTGAAAGCCTGCACAGGGACCTCGGAACGAGAAACCAGGCTGCCTTGCAAACAAAACAGTGTGTGGCCGGCGCGAAAGTTCTGCCAGGCTACATACGGAACACCTGCGAGATGACAAATGAATGCGCGGGAGCACTGAACCCAGTGGCCGTCGAGTTGGCACTCAATCACGCGCCCGTCCTGCCGGGCGTAGTGCCGACCTTCACCAGCCCGATGATTCCTTGCTGCCTGAGCTGCTCCCCCAGCCCCACCCACGCTTCCTCCCCTGCCGGCCCCCCGCTGCCTGCTGTAGAGCCTGGCCCAGCGGGGGGAGGAGGCGGACGTGGAGGCAGCGGGCAGGGCGCTGGGCGGCATCCGCGCCACCTTCCGCTCCCGCCACCGCGTGCTGTACCAGGTCATGCAGAGCGGCAAGCTGGCGGCCCACGCGCCCGCGCTGCGCCAGCTCATCTCACGCCTCAACTACAACGGCGTGGCGGAGCGGCTGGCACGGCATGGCGACGCCGGATGACGGAACCACATCTCGGCCAGCGCGGGCTGTGGGGAAGGGGAGGGCGGCAGCGGTGGGGAACACACACTCGCGTCGGCGGCTCCCAGCGCGCGTCGGTGCCGTCGATGCATACCTGCATCTCACAACTTCTGTATTGCGTCAACGTGTCTCTTGCCGGCGGCACCCGCCTGCCGCTGTGATCTCAGGAGAGCTCATGCAGTTTGAGAGATTGTTGCAGTGCAGATTGCTGCCAAACAGCAGCTATGCATGCATGCCAGATACGGGATGCATCAACAATTCACGCCGCCCCACCACTGGACTGCTGCGATGGCCGTCACGACGACGGGGCAGCGGGCTGCGCCGCCAACCGCCCAACCATTGTATCCACCCAGCAATAGGCTGAGGCATCCCGCAGCATTATGTGTGTGCTTTGGTGTGAGGGGGTTGTCAGCTAGCCAAGTTTAAGTTCTGGAGGGGGTTGCAAATGCCAGCCTTGTGCAAGCTCTGAAAAGGCTTCGGGCCGCATACAATCAAAGTTGCCGCCTTGCCCAAGGCTGGCAGGACTGGGCAGCAGCGCATTCCAGCACGAACAATGACAAGACCTGCAATAGAGGATTGCAGATGGGGGCCACACTGCCGCTGAATGTCTGCTGCCAACAAACAAGCCGCCCGCTACGCTGCATGCTCATGGTCCAGCAGCGGCTGCGATTCACTGCGCTCAGCGTCGCCACCATGCCCGGTGCTGCCGCTGAGAACACCACGGCGCTGGAGGCTGGATGGAGGCCGTCGTGCAGTAGAGCCTTCGCTGCCTGTGCTCAGTGGCGTGGATGGTGGCTCGCCAACTCCGTTCGCCTTTGTGGACGCATCAGCTTCGCGAACTGCAGAGCGAGCCAAACGACAAAGAAGTGAAGCAGCGCATTGGCTGTTTGGCAAAGCGCAGCGATGTTGGCAGGGCTGCAGCAAAGCCTGGCAGTCTACCGCGCTTCACTCACCCAGCCATGGCGGCTCTGGCAAAGGCGACGGCTGCTCTGGCAGGGGTCGTGTGCCATAAAGCATGTAGCCTGCACGAGCGGAGTCACAGCACGGAGCTGCTGGTCAAGCATCAACCGCCACAAACTCAGCCAGCAACCCGCACGGCTCTGCACTGTTCAGAGGGCCGGGCGGCAATCAACACCCAGCGCACACGCTGTCGCAGTGCAGTGCTCACCTTCACGAACGCGCCACATCCGTTGTGCTCGCAACAACTGAGCGAAGTACTCGACGGCCTCTCGAAACTCGGGCGAGTCGACCGGCGTTCCTTAGCACCCCAACAAGGCGATCCTCGTCTCGGTTTCTGTCAACCATGATTCCACCCTTTTTTTCTGCAGCGCTTCGTCACGCGGCAAGCTGTGCTGCAAGCCCATCCAGCGGCGGCTGGAGAGACGACCTGTCGCGGCGAGACGACGGAGGGCGGAAGACCCAGCGCCGCACTGGAGTCCGCTGCTGTCAAAGGCACTGCACTGTGCGTGAGCCGTTGCAGCAAGAGCACGGGTTTCGGGCCCTCGTACCGGTGAAAGCCTGCACAGGCACCTCGGAACGAGAAACCAGGCTGCCCTGCTACAAAAACAGTGGTTGGTCGGCGCGAAAGTGCTACCAGGCTACATGCGGAACACCTGCGAGATGACTTGTGAATGCGCGGGCGCACTGAACCCGGGGGCCGTCGAATTGGCACTCAATCACGCGCCCGTCCTGCTGGGCGTAGTGCCGACCTTCACCAGCCCGATGATTCCTTGCTGCCTGAGCCCCTCCCCCAGCCCCACCCACGCTTCCTCCCCTGCCGGCCCCCGCTGCCTGCTGCAGAGCCTGGCCCAGCGGGGAGAGGAGGCGGACGTGGAGGCAGCGGGCAGGGCGCTGGGCGGCATCCGCGCCACCTTCCGCTCCCGCCACCGCGTGCTGTACCAGGTCATGCAGAGCGGCAAGCTGGCGGCCCGCGCGCCCGCGCTGCGCCAGCTCATCTCACGCCTCAACTACAACGGCGTGGCGGAGCGGCTGGCACGGCATGGCGACGCCGGATGACGGAACCACATCTCGGCCAGCGCGGGCTGTGCTGAAGGGGAGGGGCGGCAGCGATGGGGAACACACACTCGCGTCGGCGGCTCCCAGCGCGCGTCGGTGCCGTCGTTGCATACCTGAATCTCACAACTTCTGTATTGCGTCAACGTGTCTCTTGCCGGCGGCACTCCGCCTGCCGCTGTGATCTCAGGAGAGCTCATGCAGTTTGAGAGATATGTTGCAGTGCACATTGCTGCCAAACAACAGCTATGCATGCATGATATAGGGGATGCATCAACATTTCACGCCGCCCCGCCACTGGACTGCTGCGATGGCCGCCACGACGACGGGGCAGCGGGCGGCGCCGCCAACTGCCCAAACACTGTATCCACCCAGCAATAGGGTGAGGCATCCTGCAGCATTATGTGTATGTGTTTTGGTGGCAGGGGGTTGTCAGCTGGCCAAGTTTAAGTTCTGGAGGGGGTTGCAAATGCCAGCCTTGTGCAAGCTCTGAAAAGGCTCGGGCCCGCATACAATCAAATTTGCCGCCTTGCTCAAGGCTGGCAGGACTGGGCGGCAGCGCATTCCAGCAAAGAAAATAGACAGCCCTGCAATAGAGGATTGCAAATGGGGGATCACACTGCCACCGAACGTCTGCTGCCAACAAACAGCAGACCTCTACTCTGCATGCTCAGGGAGCAGCAGCGGCTGTGAATCACTGCGCTCAGCGTCGCCACCATGCCCGGTGCTGCCGCTGAGCGCACCACGGCGCTGGCGGCTGGATGGAGGCCGTCGTGCAGTAGAGCCTGCGCTGCCTGTGCTCAGCAGTGTCGATGGTGCATCGCCAAGTCCATTCGCCTTTGTGGACGCCTCAGTTTCGCACACTGCAGAGCAAGCCAAACGACAAAGAAGTGAAGCAGCGGGATTGGCTGTTTGGCAAAGCGCTCGCAACAAGGCCTGGCAGCTAGCGAGCACGCTTACCCAGCCATGGCGGCTCTGGCAAAGGCGACGGCTGCTCTGGCAGGGGTCGTGTGCCATAAAGCATGTAGCCTGCACGAGCGGAGTAACAGCATGGAGCTGCTGGTCAGACTGTCAACCGCCACAAACACAGCCAGCAAGCATGCACGACTCTGCACTGTGCAGAGGGCCGGGCGGCAGTCAGCACCCAGCGCACACTCGGTCGCAGTACAGTGCTCACCTTCACGGATGCGCCACATCCGTTGTGCTCGCAACAACTGAGCGAAGTACTCGACGGCCTCTCGAAACTCGGGCGAGTCGACCGGCGTTCCTTGGCACCCCAACAAGGCGATCCTCGTCTCGGTTTCTGTCAACCATGATTCCACCCTTTTTTTCTGCAGTGCTTCGTCACGCGGCAAGCTGTGCTGCAAGACCATCCAGCGGCGGCTGGAGAGACGAGCTGCTGCGGCGAGACGAGGGAGGGCGGAGGACCCAGCGCCGCACTGGAGTCCGCTGCTGTCACAGGGAGTGCATTGTGCCTGAGCCGTTGCAGCAAGCGCACGTGTTTCGGGCACTCGTCCCGGTAAAAGCCTGCACAGGCACCTTGGAACGAGGAACCAGGCTGCCTTGCAAACAAAACAGTGTTTGGTCGGCGTGAAAGTGCTACCAGGCTACATGCGGAACACCTGCGAGATGACTTGTGAATGCGCGGGCGCACTGAACCCCGGGGCCGTCGAGTTGGCACTCAATCACGCGCGTCCTGCCGGGCGTAGTGCCGACCTTCACCAGCCCGATGATTCCTTGCTGCCTGAGCCCCTCCCCCAGCCCCACCCACACTTCCTCCCCTGCTGGCCCCCTGCTGCTTGCTGCAGAGCCTGGCCCAGGGGGGGGAGGAGGCGGACGTGGAGGCAGCGGGCAGGGCGCTGGGCGGCATCCGCGCCACCTTCCGCTCCCGCCACCGCGTGCTGTACCAGGTCATGCAGAGCGGCAAGCTGGCGGCCCGCGCGCCCGCGCTGCGCCAGCTCATCTCACGCCTCAACTACAACGGCGTGGCGGAGAGGCTGGCGCGGCGCGGCGATGCCAGATGACGGAATCGCGCAGAGCTGGATGCGCACGTGACGGGGAGGGCGGCAGCGATGGGGAACGCGTCGCTGGAATCGGCAGCTGCAGCGCGCGTCAGTGTCGTGAAAAGCATGCGAGAAAATGATATCATGTGTGTGGCGCGATCCCTGTCGGCTGCCAGTGTTTTCAGACCAACAACGCCGCCGGCTCTCTCACCCGCTGCTGTGGAACTCTTGGGGCGGCACCCCGCCCGCTGATGTGATCTCAGGAGAGCCCATGCGATGCGAGAGATGTTGCAGTGGACATTGCTCATCCCAACAGCAGCTATGCATGCATACCAGATACAGGATGTATCAACAACTAATGCCGCCCGGCCAGAGGACTGCTACGTCGGCCGTCACGACGACGGGGCAGCGGGCGGCGCCGCCAGCCGCCCAAACATGCTGCCCAGGTCCACCCAGCGATAGGCCGAGGCATCCCGCAGCACCGCCGTCGTGGCTGCCGCCGCGTCGGCCACCTCCCCGCAGCGGCGCCAGCTTCTGGGCGGCCGCCGCCGCCGCCCGGGGCTGCCCAGGGAGTGCAGCAGGCCCTCCACGTCAAACAGGCGGTGCAGGTAGGACAGCTGCAGGTGGTGGTGCGGGTGGGGGGGGTAAAAGCTACGCAACCTGCAGGAATGATGTCTTTTGTTCTGGGTTATCCAAAGCGCAGCAGCAGCAGGGCTGCGGCTGGCAGGACCGTTGGCGGCGCCGTGCTGCTGGCCACCCCTCGCCTCCACACCCCTCCCCGACAGCGGCTGCTGGGCAGCAGCCAGGCAGCTGCGTGTTCTGGAGCGTCATCCAGCCCACCTGGGTGTAGAGCGCGCCCTCGCTGACCACCAGCCGCATGGAGCCGGTGCAGCGCGCCTCTGGCGGCACGCTGCCGGGCGCCGCATCCTCGCGCACCGCCAGGCACACGTTGCGCGTGTCGCACGGCGCCGTCTCGTCGTCACTGCGCAGCCGGCCCTCGTAGTAGCCCGCGATCGCCCGCCGCTGCGCCAGCCGCACCTGGTTGCACACCCGCGCCACGCTGAGCGGGCGGGGAGGCGGCGGCGGCTCCCGCGGCGGCGGCGGCGGCGGCGGGCCCAGCGGCGCCCTCGCCCGCGGCCGCGCCGGGGGCTTCTCCAGCGGGCGCCGCGGGGGCAGCAGCGCTGCGTCTATCGCCACAGGCGGGTTTGGCTTCAGCAGCTCCCGCACTCCAGGGAAGCGCAGGGTGCCGCCGCCCGGCGCCGTCAGCAGCAGCGGTGCGCAGGCCTTGTACCTGCAGAGGCAGGGCGGTACAGCAACGTCACCGCCCCCGCACCGCACGCTGCGGCACGGTCTCTGGGCCGGAGGCTGCCGCTGGGAGGATGGGTCACGCCGCAAGGCAGGCCGTCGCAGCACCCGCCCGCCTGACCCAACCGCCGGCCCCACCGCATTGAGACACGCTGACACACTGACTGACACACGCTTGACGCGTGCACCACACAATCCACCCCCGCCCCCAAACCTCCCCCTTTCAAACCGCACACCCACACACACACACACACACACCCCACCCACCTGTCATCGTCGTCCAGGAGGCGGCGGCCGCCAGCAGCGCATCATCGCGCGACGCACCCGCCTCCGCGGCGGCGGCCGCCCTGTACTTGGAGCCATCCAGGCCCAGGCAGTCGGCGATGCGGCCGGCGTCGGTGCCCTCAATGGGGGCGCAGAGGCGGGAGACGACGGGGAAGACCTGGGCATGTGAGTGCATGGGTTTATTGTAAACAAGGGGGACGGGGGACTAGAGAGCGGGCTGGGTGCAACAGCCGCTAGCCAAGACAGGATTGATGGAGCTTGGAGGGGTGGCAAGCAAACCAGCGGCCCCTCCCATGCTTGAGCACCACACAGATGGAAACGTTGGTCCCTGCACCGCCATGCAACCACCTAACCTACTAAGTACCGATCAACACTCTCAACCTGCTGGCATGCGGGACCACCGAGCGTACCGCCCGAGCGTACCGCCCACCTGGTTGGCCAGGTACCACTCGAAGTCGACGCGCAGCGCGGGGTCGGCGTGCACCTCCTCCGGGTGGAAAGCGCGGTCCGCCAGCGGCGCTGCCGCGCGGCAGCGGCGCCCCGCCCTCGTCCAGCCGGCAGCAGATGACGTACGGCACGGTCTCGCCCTGAGGGAGGTCGTGTGTGTGGGGGTGGTAGAGTGGAGAGCAGGTGAGCGTGGGGAGAGGAGGGGGCTGCAACTGGTTTGTACTCTGCCCTTGCAAAGGGGGAAGGGAGGTGGGGGCACAGGCCACACAAGACCCTCGCAGGCAGCAACCGACAGCGAGGCACCGCAGCGGCGGCGGTGCCCATCCAGCAGCAGCCCGCAGCCGCTGCCGGGGCCATCCATCAGAGCCTGGCCCCACCAAAGGCCTGGCATCCAGGGGCAGCTGGCCACTCGGCGCATCTCACCGCCATGACTCCGTTCTGCCTGCCCGCGGCACGCGCGCCGCAGCGCCACCTGCACGTGCGGCTGGTTCTTGGCATCGGGGTAGTCGTCGGGCGCTTGGTCAGCTGCTTGGTGATGACAAACTTGTTGAGGGGCACCTGCCCCGCTAGCACCTGCAGCCGAGAAGAGGAGGGCTCGAGGGCAGGGGACCACGTAATGCTGGGCAAGGGCAGCGGGGCGGCTGCTGGGAAGGCTGGCATCAGACATTCACAGGGCCTGCAGCCCTGCTTCTGCATCGCGCCCCCACAGTTGAGAGGCCTGCAGGCCGCGGGCGCTTCCCACCCCAAAACCCAAGCAGGCGGTAGACGCAGCAAACAGGCACGCACTCTGCCACCCTCCCACCTTCTCCTTCACGTCCGCCAGGTGCTCGTGGATGGAGTCCACCACCTCGTCCCGAGCAGCCCCGCTGAGGATGGCCCGCAGCGCCTGGCCGCCGCAGTCCTTGGACAGCGGGGACCAGTCGCGGCGCACCATGTCCAACCCCTTCTGCTCCATCACCTGCACGCAGTGATGGGGGAAGCGGGGAGGGCAGGGCAGCGTGTCGGCGTGTGCAAGTGGGCGTGAGGTGGGGCGCGCGCCGATGCCGCTGATGCGGGCTCAGCGATCGTCTTGCACAGGGCTGGGGCTCGGCAGGCAGCTGCGGGCATGGGCAGCTGGCTGGCAGCTACAGGCCAGTGCTGCCAATCGCTGCCTCAACCAGTTGCGGGGGCTCCTGCTGCCCAGCTGTGGCCGTCGTCCCCTCAACCCCTTGAGACTCTCGGTCCTGCCCTACCCACTGGCCCTCGGCGCCCCCGCACCCCCTCAAACCCCTCACACATACACACCACCAGAGCCACCAGCACCAGCCCCGCACACAGCGCCCACCTCCACAGTGGTTCCGTCTGCCTGCACCTCCACCTTCACGCTCGCGTACTTCTTCTTCTTCAGCAGCAGCATGCACTTGAACACGCCGTCCATCTCGATCTCCAGCAGGCGGTACCGCTTGTTCACCTGGGCGGTACGGTGCGGCACGGCAGGAAACGGGCAGGCGCAGCAAGTTAGCCCTGGCCAGCACAAGGCAGCTGCCGCCGCTGGTGACAGCAATGGGCGGTGCGCTGACCCTTGTCCTGCAAGCTTGCCCCACCTCCATGCCTCTCCGCCAGCCAGCGCATGCATGCAGCGTACGCCCAACTTGGTGGCCCCGCCCCTGCACCCCCTCACCTCCTTCTTGATCTGCTGCCCCAGCTTGACCACCTCCGCCAGGCTGTCGCTGCCGGTGTAGACCATGATGGAGTCTGTGTCGCCGTAAATGACCTGCGGTACGGGCGGTACGCATGGCCACGCCCGTTGGTGTGCGCATGCGTGCATGCGTGCAAGGGAGGGGGTTGCGCCACCACGGCATGCTGGGCACGAAACGACCCCGCTGCGGGGCAGCAGGGCCCTGCAAACGCCGCAGCCGCCACCAAACCTTGGCGCCGGCGCCACCCGTCACACACACACACACACACCTCCTTGCCCACGGAGCCTTGCACCAGGTCCACGGTGGACTGCAGGATCTCGCGGCCCTGCGCCGTCACCAGCTCGGCCAGGGGCGGGCGTAGAAGCGGGAGTTGGAGAAGCCGAGGCAGCCGTACATGGAGTTGGCGGTGAGCTTCAGCGCCTGCTGCCGGATCTCCAGCTGCTGGCGGCGGACCTGCGGGGGCGGGGATAGGGGGAGGGGGAGGAACATGAGGCTGGGATTGGTGGCGAGAGGGAGCGCGGGGCGGGGGCAGAAGCCAGCAGAGATGCAACATGGGCCACCAGGCGCGGGCCGCAGACTGGTTCAAATCCACAGCGGCGCTCCAATCAAACGCGCCCGGCCTCAGCGCCCCTTCCCTCCCTGCCCTGCCGCCATGCCCTGCCTTGCTGGCAGCGGCTGAGGTGGCGGCTAAACCATGCCCAAGGCAGGGCTGCAGGCTCTCCCCAACCTATAACAGCAGTGGCAGCACACCATGCACCCGCAGCGGCTGCGGCGCTGCACAGCAACCCGGCAGCGGGAGCCCTGCGCAGCAAGCCAGGCAGGGACTCACCGGGTCCTTCTCCCCTTGATCAGGTCCTTGACGGCGCGGCGGCGCTGCACCAGGCCGCGGATGACTCGCGGCAGCGGAGCCATCTCCTCAGCCGACTCGGGCAGCGGGGGCACGCCGCCGTCCTGTGGGGGTCAGGCCAGAGGGCGATGAGCTGGCGGTGGGTGGAAGGCAGCAGAAGGGGGAGTGCGAGGGGCCCCTGGCGGCCAGCAGCAAGCATCGCGCGGTGCGCCCCTGCTGCTGCCCTTGCAGCGCGCTTCACATCCCCGCCAGGCGCACCTGCGCAGTCCTCCCAACCATACCCCGCCCTTGCACATACTTCACTACAATTCTCATACTCCCCCCCGCCTTACACAAAACACACACACACACACACACACACACACACACCACCCTTGCCTGGCCCCCACCTTGGGCCGCTGCACGGTGGTGAAGCAGATGTTGTACTCCTGGATGATGGAGGGGTAGAGGGAGTTGAAGTCCAGCAGCAGCACAAAGCGGTCGTACAGCCCCTTGCGCGGCTCCAGCACCAGCCCGCCCGCGTACTGCGCTCAAGGGGGCGGCGTGGGGGCGCAGGGGGCAGGGGCGGGGGGGGTTGACAGGGGTAAAAACATGGGTGGGGCACACATGGGCTTGTCGTCAGCAGGTGGGAGCGGCTAGCGTTTTGCTGATAGTGGGAGCCGCCTCTGTTCTGAGCTTCTTTGCACTCAGGGAAAACCCCTTGTTTTGGTGCTTTGTGGAATCTTGGCTAAGGATGCGAGGGTCGGGCGGGCAGCAGGCAGCAGCCCACCTGCGGGCCCTTGCCCTTCTTGCCGCCGGGCTTGGGCGCGGCGACCTCGCCGCCCTCCCCCTCCTCCCCTTGCGCCGCCGCGGCCTTCTTGGCCAGTCGCTCCTTTTCCTGCGGCATGAACAACCATGGCAGAGGCGCTGCCGTCACTTGGTCTGTGTTGCACCAATACACCTGCCGCAACCGCGCTGCCATGTCGGCCTGCGGGCCTAGGAGAGGGCGCCGCCGCGCACGCCGCCATCGCCGCACGCACCCTGGCGGAGAGCTTGTCTGGGAGCAGGAACTTGCGGGCGTAGAATTCGTGGAGGAGGAGCATCTCGATGCGCTGCGCGCGCTGGCCCAGCAGCGCCTTGCCCCACAGGGAACCAGACAGGCAGGCCTGCGGGGGTGTGGGGGCGTGTACGGGAAGTGGGCTGCAAGCACAGCCGCAACTGCACCTGCAACTAGGCGCGAAACAGGTTTGCTGCTTGCTCCTGTCCAAACCCAGTTTGGGCCCCGTGTGCCTCCTCAGGTCCTCTCTGGCGAGGCAGCCAGAGCAGCGCACGCACCACGCAGCCCTGTCAACGATGCGGCAACCGCGCGGCAGCTGCTGGCGGTGCGAAAGGCAGCCAGCGCAGCACGGCTGCACTCACCAGCTGGCGGGTGAGCGGCAGCACGGACAGGTAGAAAGCGAGGCCCAGCGACAGCCAGGCGTCCGACTCTGCATGGCGCACCAGCTGCAGCAGCTTGCCGGCGCTCTCGTACTTGGCTGCGGAGGGGCGGGGGGGCGCGCGCAGCGCAGGCACATGTTGCGGCTGGCGTGGCGCCTGAGCAGCGGGTCAGGCGCTGAGGGACGCTGGCCCCACCCCTCATCCCATGTTGCGGCTGGCGTGGCGCCTGAGCAGCGGGTCAGGCGCTGAGGACGCTGGCCCCACCCCTCATCCGGTGCTTTTCGACACGGCCGAGGGCGCACTGCCATCAGGCAGGCACTGCAGCTCGTCTTCCTCAAGCAGCCGCTCAAGCAGCATGCAGGGGTGGGGGCAAGCCAGCCGCTAAGCCAGCTGGCCAGGGCGCACCCGGCACGTCTGTGGGGCTCAGCTCCGCGCGCTCCTGCTTCAGCAGGCTCCTGGCCAGCGTGCTCAGCGTGTAGTCCACCTCGTGCACCAGGTCCCGAGCAGCCAGGTACGTGTCGCACAGCAGGCGGCCGGCCACGACTGCGGGGGCGTTGGTGTGACAACATGGGTTGGTGTGACAGGCGGGCTGTGGGAGGGGCAAGGAGCACAGGAACACGGTTGGATTGCATGTGGACAATGGTGTGGATTGGTGGACCCACCCGACAGCGCGCCGGCGCGGCGCCGCCGCCAAACTGGTGGCCGCCGCCCCCAGGTTTGGGAAGCGGGAGCGCTTCAGCCGCCCCAGGCTGCTCCAGTTGGGCACCTGCAGGGCGGTGGGGGGCAGGGGAGCGGGCGGCGCCAGGCTGGGCATATGCGCTGCTGCTGCTGCTGCTGCTGCTGCTGCCCTCCCTCCTCTCTGGCTGGCCATGCCCCGCCTCTATGCTGCCCCGTCAGGCTGGCAGAAGGGCAGGTGCAGGGGAGGCACAGGCTCCCAGGCCCTTCCTCTTATGCTGCACGCATCTTAACACCCAGTCCACACATTTCTTCCAACACCCCGCCCCTTCCAACACACTCACGCACCAACACCATCAGACCCACCCCACCCACCCCACACATCACACCTTGTGGTGCTGCATGCGGTGCAGGAGCACGTCCAAGTCAAAGGCGGCAAAGTTGTGCCCCACAAACACGTCGGCATCCACCGCCCGCAGCCGCGCCACGAGCATCGTCAGCAGCGCGCGCTCCGAAGGCTGCCAGGGTGGAAGAAAGAAAGTCGGGACGGTGCGTGCGGGAAGTGTGCGAGGCAGGCAGGGGGAACCGGGCGGCAGTCATGCGAGCAGGGTGCCTCGAGATGCTGGATGGGCGCCGCAGACAGCCAGCGGCACGACTTTGGCGGGCCCGGGGTTCAGGAGCTAAAACAGCTGGCGAGCGCCCATGCAGCCCAAAATGTGCAGCCGGCGCAGGTGCGGAGCAAAGGTGCCCCACAGCCGCGCGTAGCGGCCAGCGCGGGCAGTCAAAGCAGCCAAAGCGCGTCACCTGCATGGAGAGCATGGCGCCGCCGTTGCGCCGCCCAATCTCCGAGGCGTTGGCCTTGCGCACCTCAGCGTCAAAGCCTGCGGAGGGTGGAACAGGGAGGGTGAGCGCCGTGCCAAACCGGCCGCTGCAAACGGCGTTCCTGCTGCGCCCACGCGCAGCCGGCCAAGCCCGCGACAGCCGCAGCAGCAGCTGCTGGCCAGCTCCCAAACACGACTGGCCTGCGGGGAAGGGCTGGTTGTCCAGGCGGCGCACGGCGCTGAAGTGGCGCAGCGCAGCAGGGCTGTTCCACTCCTCCTAAAGGCAGCACGGGGGAATCGAAGGTTTAGAACACTCAGCCTGGCCCAGAGCACCTGCCAAGCGCTGCTAGGAGGCCCGTAAACCAGCTCCCCTCCCCGTTCTGATTGGCGCTGGGGCGTGTCGTTCCGCAGCGCACCACAGCACGGCGTCGCCCTCCCGAAGCTTTGCCTCGTGTGCCGTCCCCTCTGCCCCTCCCACCCCGGCTCCCCACCTGCGCCATCGGGCCGTCGCTGCGCACGCCCTGCAGATACACCACCGAGGCCGCCACCACCTCGTTGGCGGCGCTGCCGGGCGCCACCGCCGTCTGCACGTGCAGCGCGGCGACGGTGAGGGGCGGCGCGTCGCGCGGCGGCCCTTCTGCCGAGAGAGGCCCCACCGCCTTGTGCCCCTCCACCTCCACTTCCAGCTTGCACCAAGAGACCTGGGAAGGGCGGGAGGGACGGAGAGCCTGTTCATTCAAGCAGGTTTCAGCACGAGACCATCAGAACAAGCAGCACCAGCCGCTTGAAACACATTTCAGGGCTACAAGGCGGCCCGGAACGCGGCTGCCTCGCCCGGCCCAGCCAGGCCAGATGATCCCTTTTCCCCTTTGCGCCGCCGCACCTGCGTCTCGGGCGCCACCCGCCGCGGCTGCTTGACGGCCAGCCAGGAGGGGCCCATCAGGCGGCGCTTGAGCACCAGCGACTCCAGCGGCGACTGGTTGGCGCCAAACAGGGCGCAGAAGGTGGCGCCGGTGAGGCCCAGCGGAAGCGCCGGCTGGGCAGCGGGGTACTTGACCTGCATGGGTGGCGCGTGGGGGCGGGGTTGCGGGCTGGGTGGTGAGGCCAGGCAGGCTGGTCCAAATGTGCTTCAAGAGCAGCAGGTGGATGGATTCGGTGGCACCTGTCAGCTGGCAACGTCTCACGACAGCCAGAGGCACAAACTGCACCCTATCACCCCCTTTCTCGAAACACACACACACACACGCAGGAGGCCCACCTTGAGCACCCACTGGCTGCCGTGCGGTACCGCCTCGTTCTCAAAGGCGTACCGCCGCTTCACCGGCTTCATGCTCATCTGGCTGACGCGGTGCGCCGCCAGCAGCTCCCGCACCTCGGCCTTCACCTCGGAGAAGGCTTGCTGGAACGGGGAAGGCACACATGCGGTTTGAAAGGATACAGATGCGGTTTGAAAGGAGGGCGATGCAATGATGGCTGGTTCAAAGGCGAGAGGGGGGTGAACAGCGAAGAGGAAGGCCGCCGTGCCGGGAGCGGCAGTGCAGCGTCGATGCTGGGTTGGCCGCCGCCGCCAGCAGCGCAGGCCAACCCGCGACGCGCGGCGGCAACACCTCCCGAAATGGGTGGAGGAGGCAGAGCGCGCCGCACAGGCGGCGGCGGCAAACGGCGCAGGGGGCGGCAGCAGCGGCGGCAGGGGCCCACGTGGAGCAGCGGCACCAGCTTCTTCTTGGCCGCAGGGTCGGCGGCGGCCTCCGCCTCCGCGGCATCAATCTCCGGGCCGCCCACCGGCTCACGCGGCACCACAAACACGTTGCGCTGGAGGCCGCGCACGACGACGCAGCAAGAGACGTGCTGCTGCTGGTGGGGTGCCTGCGGGGGGCAGGGGGAGGAGGGTGGGCCGGCGGTGGCGCGGCGCAGAGGCCAGCCAGGCTGAGAGCCTGCGTGCAGCCCAACCGGGCTGCCCACCAGCACGCAACCCCGCCTGGTGCAGACAAAGAGGCAGGAGCGGCGCAGGCAGGCGCCGGCGGCATGATGACCAGGAGTGCGGTACTTGCACGGTGACCCACACCCTCAGATCGGGCCACCGCAGCCCCACGCAGCCACGCCATGCTGCCTCTCCACTCGCACCCAACCGCCGCCCCGTTCCCCCGGACCCACCTTGCCAAACAGGAAAGCCACCCCGGGCTGGGACAGCTCCTCGTGGGCATCGATCAGGTAGAAAGGCAGCTGGCCGTCGCCGTCCAGCGGCAGGCTGCCGTCGTCGCGCCACTCTGGCAGCGGGGAGGGCGCCGCCGTCGCGGCCTCGCCGCCGGCGTCAGCGCCATCGGCGGCGAGCGCGGGCGCGGCTGCTGGGGTGCCCTCCTCGGCGGCGTACATCAGCTGCCAGCCGGAGGCGGGGCCGGCAGTGGCGGGAGTCTTAGCCTCAGGCGCAAGCGAGGCCGCAGCCTCGGCCCGGCCCGGCGTCTTGGCCGCGGCTGCGGCGGCGCGCGCCTCTTCGGCGGCGAGGGGCGCGCCGCCAGGCGTCTCCTGCTGCTGCTGCGCCTGCTGCGCAGGCGGCTGGGGGCCTGCTGGCCCGCCGCTGCCGCCTCCGGCGCCCGGCTGCAGCTGCGGCGGGTGGCTCGCCGTCGTCATCCATGCCCTCAGCCATCCCCTCCCACGCCTCATCAGCAGGAAGCATGTCCTCGTCCTCCGCTGCTGCCTGCTCCGTTGGCGGCGTGGCAGCCGCAGGCGCGGGCGGCGTGCGCGCCACGCCGCCGCCGCCGCCCGGTCAGCCGCTGCGCACCGCCGGGCTTGGAGGCGGACTGCGCCGCGAATCCCGCAGGCTTGGGGGTGCCAGGGGCCGCGCTGCGGGGCCACGCGTGCGGCGGCGGCGGGCGGCAGCGGGCGGCGGGCGGGCATGGCCTGGCGAGCGAGAGGCGCCCGGCCGGCCTGCACAGGCAAGCAGAGGGGGCGCAAGCGGTGCAAGAGGCTCAGGCAGGCAGCCTTGCACAGCAATCTGCACCAGCGAGGCTGCCAGTGCCACCACGCAAACCCAATCTGCACAACGCGCGCAACACGAGCGGCGGCGGGCGGCGCTCGCCTCGTGCTGGCGCTGCCGCCGCTGCCCAGGCCGCCCAGGATGTCGTCCAGCAGGGCGTCGGCGGATGCGTCGTCCACGGGCGCCCGCGGCTTGGCCTTGGACTGCGCGCTCTGGAACATCTTCTGCATGCGGACACGAGCCCCGGGCACCGGCTCGGCCGCCGCCTTGCGCTTGCCGCCCGCCGCGGCGCCTGCACAGCGGGGTCGGCCCACCAGGGGGATGATTGCGGTCGACTACGGGGCTCGCTGCTCGGTGTGGTGTGCTGCACGCGGCGACTGTGGCAGCCAGTGAGCGGCGGAGCTGCATGACGAGGGTGTGTGGCTCACCCTTCTTGCCCTTGCCCTTGCCGTCGCTGCCGGGCCCCTCTGCCTGCGGCTCGTCCTCTGCAGTGCCCCAGTCCACCTCCTCCCCCACATCCGCGTAGCCCAGGCCATCCTCATCGATCACGAAGCCGCCTGCGTGCACAAGGGCCCTCGGCTCGGCCGGCAGGTGGCGACAGGCGGCGGCAGCACGGCTAGCGGCGGCGCAGGTATGCCTGCGGCAGCAACGGGCGCTCACCTCCCTCTTCCCGCCGCTTCTGCACCAGCTTGGCGTACTCGGCATCGTCCACAACGTCGTACACAGCCTCCTCCTCCCTCACTTCGAACCGATCCACTCGTTTGCCACCCGTCTTGCGCAGTTCAGCAAGCTCATCCAGTGCCGATTTTACCTTGACGCCCCCCCGGGGTACGATGGTGCGCTTGCCCCTGCCCTGCTGCCCCTCCATGGCTGCTGCAAAGGTGCTCGGCGCCCCAGAGCCGACGGCTTGTGGCGATTGCAATGCGCAGACGGCTGCAGCATATGTAGCAGGCGGTACTAAGACGTGCTGGGGTTTTGAACGGCGGCGTGACACGCGGGGTACAGACGGCGCCGGGGGTGCACTTTCTGGGCAATTGGTCTCTCATCGCCTCCTCTCTCGCCGTAGAACCATTTCAGTCCCTTGAACGTTCAATCGCAGCGGCCAGCGGCCAGGGCGCGATGGCAGACCTTACACCCCGCAGAGCTGAGTGCTCTTTCCCTTGGAGGGCTCGCCGGCGTTTGGTGAGCTGATGATAGGTGTGCAGGACTCAGATGTGAGCGGGGACTCGGTCCCTGGCCTCAGACACTCCCTTCACGCTATGCTGCAGTCATGGCTTCAGCAGAGGCTGCACGCTGCTTGGCCACCCCTGCAGCCGAGCTGGCGGCAGAAGCAAGGATGGGGCTGGCAAGTTGGTTCCACCTTCCCCCGCCCGGGAGTGGCGGCACGCCGGCAGGCCGGCAGCAGCTTTGCGACGGCGCCGGTGCAACTCCTGCTGTACAGCAAGCCACACATGCAGCCCTTGCTGAAGCTGCATTCAGCTATTGCGAGGGAGACTTTGAGGGTGCGTTCAGCATGCGCATAGAGCGGTAGTGCATGGTGGAGCTGATTCGCCAGCTGCACCTGGTAAGCGGGATGAACATAGAGCTGCCGGCCATGAGGAGACCTGCAAACCCGCCCACTCCTGCGGTAGACCAGCGTGAGCAGCCCTTGGCTTGCAGGCAGCGCACATCCGTCTGGACAGTCACAGCTCACGCAGGTCTCCTCAAGGCCGGCAGCTATTCTTGTGCCGCTTACCGGGTACAGCTGGCGAATCAGCTCCACCATGCGCATCCGCTCTCTGAGCATGCTGAACGCACCCTCAAAGTCTCCCTTGCAATGGATGAATGCAGCTTCTGCAGGGGCTGCATCGGCCGTATGGCTTGCGTCCAGCTGATGTTGCACTGGCGCTGCCGCAGCGCTGCTGCCGGCCTGTGGCGCGCCGGGCAGGGCTGGCGCCGGGCTGGGGGAAGTGGAACCACCGTGCCAGCACCATCCTTGCTTCTGCCGCCACCTCGGCTGCAGGGGTGGCCCAAGCAGCTGGTGCAGACTCTGCTGCAGCCATGACCGCAGCATACTGTGAAGGGAGGGTCTGAGGCCAAAGGCCTAGTCGCCCGCCTGTATCCGACTCCTACACAGCCTTCATCAGCTCAGCAAACGCCGGCTTGCCCTCCAAGGGAAAGCTGCAGGGTGTTTGGTCTGCCATCGCGCCCTGGCCGTAAAACCCCGCCCCTTGAACCGTGGGGGATGGTTATGCAGCAAGAGAGGAGGCGATGAGAGACCGATTGCCCCAAAATTCTCCCCACCCTCCCCCCTTCCGACGACCGCCGCATGTCACCGGCTTGTAACGGGCGATGCCCAGCATGGCGCTTCTTCCAGCTTTGGCCGCGCTCCTGGGGCGCTCTGTCCGCTGCCTCCTCGCAAACGAGCTTCAACAGCGCAATGAAGACAAGAACATTGCGGCTACAACGGCAAAGACAGCCAGTGCTGTGATAGCGCTCCAACCGCCCAGCACAGGTTGCGGGCCCCTGGAAAGCTTGTCGCCGCCACTGTGGCACTGCCGGGCCTGTTGGTCCTACCCTCCTCTCACGTGATTACAGAGGAGGCGTTAGAGGATGCATGTGCGGGAGGCGCATGGCCATCGTGGCGCCCAGCCGCAGGCCTGTGGTGGGCTGCACCCTTCCGAAGCACGGTGCCGCCCAGGTTGCCTGGCAGGGTCGGCCCCGTACCTGCAACAGAGGTGAATGAGCACATCAGCGCCTGCCATTGCCAGCCGCCCCCAGGCACCTGTCCTGCTCAGCGCCCCAATGCAGGCCCAGGCCTAACCTTGTCGACGGCCTCGCCCCTCTTCGCCAGGGTTGGCAGTTCGTCACAGTGGTCCCCAGGCGCCACAGGTGGGGCCCCCTTAGCCCGCTTTCGGCTGCGTGGCGGCAGCGGTTTGACCTCCCGGTCCTCAGGGTCGCGTCCTGCCCTGCGGAGTGCCTGCTGGCCAGCTCCCACCTCAGCAAGCTGCAGCCCAGCAGCCATGGCTAGCCGTTCTGCCTTAGCACGGACCTCAGCTACACTCTGCAGCAGCCTCTCCCGCGCCGCGCCCTTAGGCAAAATGGCGACGGCGCGCTCCACGAAGGCAGCATCTCTGCGCATCTGCGCCACGCCGGGGTCGGCCTTGCTTTGCAGCCTTTGTGCTGCGGCACTGGCAGCCTTCTTTGCCCCAGGCAGGCGGCGCACTCCAGCATGCCTGTCCTCCCCCAGCGGCTCCTTTTGGCCTCGAAAGTGCGCGCTGCATTGATGTCGATGCGCTGGGGGGGGGGGGGCTGAGACCGACCCTACAGTGGTGGTTTGATTCTGCCCAAGCCTGTTGCTGCCTGCTGCCTAGCCAAACTTCTCACCTCCTCATTGCTCTGCAGCGGCAGCCCTGATGGCAGCTCCATGTCATGGAATTCTTTAATTAGGCAGGGCGCAGCCAGCGAATGGCAGCACATGCCATGCATCATGTGGTCCAGGCAGGTGCAGAACCGTTTAGCTGCTTAAGTCAATGTAACTGACAAAAAGGGAGGCACCTGCATAGCAACTGGGAGTGTCTGTCGGCACGACAGGTTTAAAAATATCCACCCCACAGAGCGACCAGGGCACGCAGTCGCTCGTCCGATGGTCATAATCGCGTTCGTTTCATTGATTACGTCTAATTAGAGTCGCAAACGGCCGGAACAACCTCCGAAAGCCCGGGCCAGGTCGGCAGATTGCGAAATGGGCCGTATATCGCACGTTGAAAGGCTGTATTCAGGACTCCAAAATAGTAGTTGATATAAGAAATCGTGCAACGGAGCGTAACAACCCTGGCCTTACAGGGGGACGTGACACTTGCAACGTGTCCAGCGCAGCGCAGGCGCCGCGGCACTTCTCCCAGGTTTTGCTGCGCTCCTGGTGCGCTTCGTTTGCAGTCTCCTCGCAAATGAACTCCAGCGGCGCGATGAAGCCTATAAAATTGCGGCTGCGACGGCTGAGACAGTCACTGGGGCGCCAGCGCTCCTGCCGCCCAGCTTACGACGTGCTCCCCACCTCTCAAGCCGTGTCGCCGCCACTAGGCACTGCCACAGCGCCCCGACCTATTGATCCTACCCTCCTCTCACGTGATTACAGAGGAGAACGGCAGCGGATGGCTGTGCGGGAGGCGCATGGCCAGCGTGGCGCCCAGCCGCGGGCATGCGGGCGCGCGCCGGGCAGCCACGCCTCACACCAGCTTCTCGCCGCGGGCAGCATGCTCCAGCATGGCCACGTGCCGCTCGTCCCGCTGCAGTACATCCGTCATCCTGGCCAGGGCGTCGCCGTACTGCTGCAGCACGCTGAACACCTGGCCCAGCGCGGCGGGCTCCATCGCCGCCTCCAGCTCGAAGGCGGCGGCGCCGCCGGGGCACCCGCCCGCAGGCGTGCCGCCGCCCGCCAGCGCCGCGGCTTTGCCCTGCAGGCCGCCGCCGTTGGCTGGGGAGGGGGCCAGCCCGGCCTCCACCTCCGCCAGCTCAGCGGAGAGGCGCTGCAGCAGGTCGCGGGGGCCGCCGCCGTAGCCCGCCGCGCGCGCAAACCGCCCCTCCAGCGCATCAATCTGCCAGGGGATGTGGTGCACGGCGAAGTTAGGCGACGCGGGGTTGCAATAAAGAGCAACACAGTAACAGCAACATGACAGCGGGGCGGAGCACCAAGCGGCAGGGAACTGCCCCGAAACGCGCGGACAGCCACCAGGCGCTGCCTCGACGGCCGCCCCGCCCAGCGGCCCGGTACGCCCCAAGCATGCGGCCCCGGGCGCTCACGTGTCGCAGCAGGCGCAGCAGGCGGTGGCACAGCTGGCGGTGCCGCCGCCGCCCCTCCAGCTGCTCCTGCAGCACCGCCTCGTGCCGCGAGGCCAGCTGCGCCGCCATGCGCCCCAGCGCTTCCAGCCGCTCCGCATTCTCCTTCATGGCCTCATCCTGCGCCGCCTTCCTGCAACGGGCAGCAAACACGCAGGCACCGAGGCCAAGCACGGCGGGAGGGTGGGCAGGGGAGCGTCCAATGGAGCAGAGGGGGCAGCGGGAAGCGGCGGCACGGCATTGACGGGGAGCGCTGGGAGCGGCTGCCCCTGCTCGTTCAACTGCGCACAACCGCCCCCTAGCTTTCCCACCCGCCGCCCACAAGGCCCTCCTCTGCCGCCCTGCAAGGCCCCCCACAAACACACAAACAAAAGAACAAAGACGACAACAACAGCACCGGAAGTATGCGGAGGGGCGCGGGCGCCCACCTGGCCAGCAGGTCCTTGAATCCCTGCGCCTGCACCGGCCACAGGTGGTCCGGGTTGTCGGGCCCCCCGCCTGCTGCAGCGCCGCCCGCCAGCGCAGCTCGTCCACCCGGCCGGCTTCACCCTGGCTGCCGGGTTGTCCACCACGTTGAGCAGCAGGGCCTGGAAGCGGTACCGCGGGTTGTTGGGGGCGGGGACGAAGCTGTCCTTTATGCTTTCCAGCTCGCGGATGGCCGACATGTCGGGGCGGCGGGCGCAGCCGTGGCGCCCGCATAAGGGGCCAGCGCCCCGCCCGCCGCCGCCGCCGACGACTGCCCAAACAGGCTGCCAAAGGGCGCGGCGCCCGCCGCAGGCGCCGACGCGCCGCCAAACAGCGAGGGGGTCGATGCGGGAGCTGCGCCGAACAGGGACGGCTGCGACTGCGCAGGCTGCGGCGTGGTGAAGGAGAAGGGCGAGGCTGCTGCGCTGGAGGCTGCGCCAAACAGGGCTGCAGGCGAGGCAAGGGTGCAAGAGCAGGTCATGGGCAGGGCAAACCGTGAGCCCCACAGCGACTCCTCTCGGCAGCGCAAGTCGGCGCTTCAAGCCAAGTATACCCGGCTCACATGACGTGGATGCTGCTCCAAAGGCTGGCGTGCTGCTGGGCGTGGCGCCAAACAGCGGCGTGCTGGAGGCCTTCGGCAGGTTGGCGCCGCCGCCCGTCGCTCCAAACGCGGGGGTGCTGGAGAACGAGAAGCCCGGCGTCTGCACGCCATGATCAACAGGATCATTTTCGATGCATTGCCATCGTGACAGCACGGACAGGGAAGCGCAGCTCGACCTGCGACGACTCTTTTGCAAGGCGCTCACCGATGCAGGCATCTGCGTTGCTTGTCCAAAGCTGAACGCCATGATGGACAACTCTAAGCAAACAGGCGCTCGGCGCCTCTCTCGGGTGATGGTGGTCTGTTGGTGCCTTTAGGATGCTGCAGAGCGTCCCTCAAGTCCCTGATATTGATCACAACATTGAGAGGCCACGCGGCAGACTTTCTGACCTTCGCTGGGACGACTGCAGGTGGCAGTACAGCAGTGCCTTTTGACGCCCGCCATGGAGCGGGTCATATGCAGGAGAGCCAGGTGGATGCAACAACTACAAGTTTTGCGGGAAGAGGCAGGCAATGGTACACGCGGACATGCCGCTGGCGTGCACGCCCGCGGCTCTCCACAGCGCGCGAGCCGACCCCCGCCCCGCCCGCGTCACGCCATCCGCCTCCTGCGCCTCCAGCTGCGCCGCCGTGGCCTCCACGTTGGCCCGGATCTGGGCCAGGCGCTGCCGCGCGCTGTATCCGCTGGTACTCGGCGTCGGGCACAAAGGAGCTGTAAAATTGCGCCAGCTGGGAGGGCGGCGCGGGCGCGCGCGCGTGCGTGGCCATGCGGTCGAAGAACGCCGCCGTGGGCTGCCAGAAGCACATCTCGTCGTACACCTCCTGCACCACCTGCGCGAGCGCAGCGGGGTGCAAGCTTGAGCTGGAATGAGCGGGAAAAGGCACAAACAGGTGGCGCAGTCGTATCCAGCTGAGCGGATTTTGGGGGCCGGGGGTAGGGGGCCTGGCGGCGCCAGGGTGGCCCGCAAGGCAGGCGGGTGCAGGATGCAAGCCGCAAGGCGGGAGCCGTGCAGCCCGGCATGTGCGGCGAGCATCGCACGGCCCGCTGCCCACCGGCTTCTTGGGGTTGACCAAGCCCGACTCGTCGTACAGCTTCAGCCGGTGGTACAGCTCCAGCGGCCCCTCCTTGACATCGTCCTGAGGGGAACAGGACGGCACACAGGACCGCACACATGAATCAAGGGCCTAAAGGGCCAAAGCTGTGCAGGAAACGGGCGTGACCCGGCACCTGGGGCGGCTGATCATCGCCGCAGAGTGGGGGCACGACGGCCGGCCGCAGGCAGCGCCCCAGCCAGGCCCCTCACTGAGCCCCAATCCATGTTGCCCGCAGCGTGGGAAGGGGGCAGCAAGCCAAGACGGATTAACAAGGAGGGGCACGGGCCGCCACGCCGCCCCCTCGTGGCCCTCCTCCTCAGCGCTCACATGGAAGTGCACGGTGACCACGATGTCAAACTCGCCCCACCCCACCTCCGTCAGCTCGTACGGCGGGCTGACATGGTCCCGCTTGGGGTTCTGGAAGCTCTCGTGCAGCACAAAGGTCACCTGAGGCAGGCCAGAACACACGCGCAGGCGGGTAGCGACACCCGGGTGGGCCGCCAGCTGGCTGCCCCCAAGGCGGCATGCAGCGCCGCCCGACCCCGGCAGCGCCTCCCTGTCGCCGCACTGGGTTGCCTTCCAGGGGGCCGGTGTGCGTGTGGGCGCGTGTGGCTTGCGGAGCGCACGCCGCGGCGGTGGCGGCGCACCTTTTTAATCACATGCGACAGGTCTTCGCCCGTGGGGCTTCGCAGATATACAGTCCACTTGTGTGACTGGTGCTCGCTAGCCTGCAGGAGGCCCAGCACGGATCGATACAAAACTTTTCCGCCAATCGAATGCCTTGGCAGGCTGGTGTAAACGCCCCAGCTCCGCACCAGGCTCTGCAATGCCGCCACCGCCAGGGCAGGCAGCGGCGGCGAGGTGAAGGGCTGCGCTGCAGCTTTGCCCCGTCATCATATCAACCTACCTTCTTGCCCAAATAAAAGGCACAAGTTCCCGTAACTACGGGCACCGTGATGGTGCGCCCCTTCATCCTCTTCTCCCCGTCCTTCACGATGTACTTGTCATCCTCCGCCATCGTGAGCTACAGCCTCAGGGGCCGTGACCACGGATGCCCCTAGCTCAGCTTCGCGTCTGTCGCAAACATGAAAGCGCAGGTCGCCCTCCTCCTCAGAAGCCTCCTTGTGGTAATTGAGAATTGGAGCTCAAGCAGGTGAGATCGCCGCAAACAGAAGCAGCAGGCGAGCGCCTCTCCAAGATGTCCCGCGGCTCCCCGTCAGAGCGCTGTCCTGCACTGGCACACATTGCCGGTGTCACTGCGCTGGGGTGTGCCCAACAGGCCTTCCGGCATTACAGTTCTAGAGAAAGAAGCAAGGGTCATACTTTGGGCGCTGTTTCAGCAAAAGGGAGCGGACAAAAAGAGGGACAAGACAGTGGGGAGGGAGCAGCGCAGCGCAAGACAAGGGTAGTGCAGTGATTGTGGTGTGGCTCCCTCCTCTGCTTTGGTTGGGAAGTGCCCAGAGCAGCGGAAAGTGGGACGTTCGTTGGGGGGTCGTTGGGGGATGGACGCTAGGCTGGGGACGCTGCGCCCTGAATGGCGGGCGGGCAAAATCTGGGCCCGGCGCGGTCGCGGCCCCAGGCCCCCCGTCTGGCTGGCCCGCGGGCACCCTGCTGCCGCTGCCAAGTGCGCCTGGGGATCCTCACTCAGACGGGGTGGGCACAGGGCATGGCTCCGACTTCCAGATGTCGCTGTTGTACTGCGGGAACAGACGGGGCGGTGCAGGTTATGCGCACGTTGAACGGTGACCAACCAAAACAACGACGAGGCAGCAGAGGCTCGTCGCCGCATCGGCTGCCACAGACAGCGCGCCGCCTGCGCCTGCCCCGCGCGCCGAGGCACAGCTGCTCGGCGGGTGCAGCGACACAGACCACCGCTGACCGCCGCCACGCTCTCTCTTTCATCACAAAACCGCAGGCGGCAGCGGGGGCCCCTGTGCCCCCACCCACCCACCCACCCACCCACACCACATATACACACACACACACATACACACACTATACGCACAGGCACAACACACAGGCATGCAAGTCCCACCTCTGCGATGGTTCGGTCCGAGGAGAAGAAGCCGGAGCCGGCGGTGGACATGATGGACATGCGGGTCCAGCGCGCCTGGTCGCGGTACACTTGGTCCACGCGGTCCTGGAGGGGGTAAGAACAGGGGGTGAGGGTGAGGGTGGGTGTGCTGGCAAAGCTTGCACGTGAGAGGTCGAGAGAGTGGAGGAGTGAGGGAGCAACTGGGCTGGGATGTGTGTGGGGCTGCGGCGGCAGATGGCGAGGGAGCAAGCGAGGGAGCGAGTGGGGATACAAGGGGGAGAGGGGCCAGGGGAGCGTGCAGTAAGGCAGCGATGGAGAGGGGAGCAAGGGGCCGGGGGCAGCCGTGGCCGGCAGGGGTGGGGCGGGAAGGGGGCAGGGACCGAGCGATCAACACAGGCGCCCCTCTCCACACCCGGTTGCAGGGCTGCCCTGGCCTTCACTGGTCAAGCCCCAAAACACCCATCTCCCCGCTGCATGCCCTGCCCTGCAGCGGCGCCGGCACCATCAGCTCGCAGCCGCAGCCCCCTTTTTCCCTCCACCTGCGTAGCCACGTAGTCGGCAAAATCGTTGGCCAGCAGGTAGTAGTCGGAGTAGGTGATGGAGTCGACCAGGGGTGGAAGTCTGGGGGCGGACACAAGAAAAGGTAGAAACAAGAAGGGGGAGGGGATGTTTTAGGGGACGTTTTTCACGCGCACGGCTCCACCCAAGGGCGGACGAGCGCGCAGCAGGCAGCATGCTCCCTGCTCCCTGGGTCGACCGCTTGCCGCCCTGGGTCGCGGCATGGCAACCGCGCCCGCAGCACGCAGCCGGGCAGGCAGGGCCGGCAGCGGCGGGCGGCGTCAGCGGCGGCGGGGGGCGGCGGGTGCTCACAGTCTGCCCAGCCAAACTGGCCGGTGCGGATCATGTTGACGACGTGGAGGAAGCGCTCGTCGGGCTTGAACTCGGCGCGGTCGCTGCGCAGGCGGGGCACCTCGTCGGCCAGGGCCCCGAAGATGAACATGTTGTCCTGCGGGGGGGGCGTGTGGGTGGGTGGAGGGGCGGGGGGTGGGGTGGGCGTGAGGCTGGGAAGGCGTGCTGGTAGACAAAAGACACAAGGCGGAGGGAGCGCAGGCAGGGGCAAAGCCGCGAGCTAGGAGGGCTTGAAGGCAGGGGCAGCGAACACACGTGGAGGAGGCCATGAGGGTCCCCCGCTGCACACCACCACCAACCGCCTCCCAGCCCGCGCCCACACCCAGTGCCCACGCGCACCTCGCCAATCTCCTCGGCAATCTCGATGTTGGCGCCATCCATGGTGCCGATGATGAGGCAACCGTTGAGCGCAAACTTCATGTTGCCGGTGCCGCTCGCCTCGGTGCCCGCCGTGGAGATGTGCTGGCTGCAAGAGGGGCGGACAGCGAAGGAGGGCAGGCTTGAGAGGGCGAGCCTTCACCCGAGCTGCGCACCCTGCAATGCAGCTGCCGCCCCAGCTCTTGTTCAACACGATCCAGTCAATGCGCTGCAGGGCCGGCTCCAAAGCTCCAAGCCCAGCCCCTTCCGGCCCTGATGAGTGAATTCCAGGCAGCAAGGACACAGCTGCACGGCCGGCCGCCGCACCCGGCTCCCCGCCGCCCCTACACGAGCCAGCGGGCCCCACCTGAGTTCGCTGCCCGGGATGAGCCCCTCTGCCAGCGAGACGTTGTAGTCGGGCACAAACACCACCTTGAGCAGGTCGCCCACCTCGGGGTCGCCGTTGACCTGTGGAGGGGGAGGGTGGCAGCGGGGTGGCAGGTGCGGGGTTGGGGGGCGGAGTGGGGGCGCGGGGGGGGGGGAGTGGGGGACGGGGGGAGGGGAAGGATGGGATGGGGTGGCAGGTGGGGCATTGGGGGAGGGTGGTGGGGGAAGAGTGGTAAGGGGTGGAGTGTGGTGGAGCGTGAAGGGCCAGGGCCACCTCAGGGCGCAGGGGCCCATGCCCCCTGACCCAACTATCTCTGTGGCCTGCCGATGCCAACCTGGACATCCCTTCCACAGCCCCCTGCCCTCCCAGCCCACCTTGTCAGCCACCGCAGACACCAGCTTGATGATGCGCTTGGCCATCTCGTAGCCGGGGCGGCCTTGCCACCGATGACGCACACGCGCGGCACCACCTTCTTGCGTTCCGCAGCGCCCATGCTCTTGATGCGGTCGTAGCGGTGGATTATGCCCAGCACGTTGAGCAGCTGCCTCTTGTACTGCAGGGTCAAACAAAAGCGGGGGGGAGGTCGGCATCTCAAAGATGCAGCGGTGCTCGTCCTCGGAAATCTTGTGAAAGGGACGATAAAGCCAGGCCAAGGAGGGGGTGCCAGGAAGCGAGGAACGAGGAGAATGGGCGAGGGAGGGCCGCACAGTACGTGTTTGTGTGTGTATGTGAGGGGGCAGTGCCAAGCTCAGCAGCACATGCTGGGCCCTCCAGAAGCCTGCCGCGTGGATGCATCCCCCCACCACCACACACACACGCACCCACCCAGAAGCCTCCCTCACCTCGTGTATGCGCTTGACCTGCACATCCAGCATGGCGTCCCGCGGCAGCGGCACCCCCCGCCAGCCGCTCCACCAGCGCCAGGCTCTTGGCCTTGGCCGTGCGCTTCACCTCCTGCCACCGCGCCTGGAAGGCGTCGTCGGCGGCGTGCGTGCGCAGCTCCTGCGCGCGTGTGTGTGTGTGTGTGTGTGTGTGTGTGTGTGTGTGTGTGAGGGAGCAGGATGCAGAGACAGCACTGGGGCGGAGCGGGAGCAGCAAGCGCAGGCAGGGGTGCCAGCGCTGGCAGATCACGTCGACCGGCAGGGCAGAGGGGTGGCTGGTCAGAGCGGAGCCAGGGGGCGCTGTCGGTGCCGCCCTGGCCTTACAAGCAACCAACCCCGCAGCCGTGGCCGGTGAAGCAGCAGCGGCGACGAAAGCGCGGAGAGGGCAGCGTGCACAGCGCGGCGCCGCACCTTGAGCCGCTCCGGTTCCTTGATCCAACGCTGCGAGCCGAGCGTCTCCGTGATGAGGTCGCGCAGGGGCGGGTTGCAGAAGGCCAGCCAGCGGCGCGGCGTCACGCCGTTGGTCTTGTTCTGGAACTTCTCCGGGAAGATCTCGTAGAAGGGCCCAAACACGTCGTGCTTCAGGATGTCTGGCGCGGGAAGCGGGCGGCGGAGCACAGCCCGCCGGGTCAGCCAAAGTAAACCTCAAAAAAGCAACAAGCAAAACAAACTGTGCTGCAGCCAGAAAGCGGAGGCCTCGAGCAGCCGCTGCGTCTCGATGCAATGTCGGCGCGGCAGCGGCGGCGCGCCCCACCCGAGTGGATCTTGGCCACGCCGTTGACGTGCGCCGAGGCGATGACCGCCAGGTAGGCCATGCGCACCGTCTTCTCGCCGCTGGCCGTCTCCTCGATGATGGACAGCCGCGCGATGCGCGCCCAGTCGTCGCCAAAGCGCTGCCGCATCTGCAGCGCGGGCAGTGGGGAGCGGGGCCGTGTGGATGGGTGAGGGTGGTGGGGTGGTGTGTGTGTGTGTGTGTGGGGGGGCGCGGGGGCGCGCGCGCGCCCGAGGAAGATTGTGGAGCAAGAACCAGTCACCCCTCGCACCCCCTCCCCCCCAAAAAAAACGACAGCGCCCGCCCCACCTGCTGCAGGAAGCGCCAGTTGATGTCGTACACGATCTGCATGTGGCGCGGCAGCAGCTTCTCCATCATCGCCACCGGCCACTTCTCCAGCGCCTCGGGCAGCACGGTGTGGTTGGTGAAGTTGGCGGTGCGGGTGACCAGGTCCCAGGCCTTGGTCCACCCCAGCCGCTCCTGGTCCATCAGGATGCGCATCAGCTCGGGCACTGCGCAGCGGGGGCGCGGGCGTTGGGTGTTGGGGGTGTCTGAATGTGCGGGCGAGTGGATGTGTGGATGTGCGGATGTGTGAGTGTCTGAATGTGCGGGTGAGTGGATGTGTGGATGTGCGGATGTGTGGGTGTCTGGGTGTGCGGGTGAGTGGATGTGTGGATGTGCGGATGTGTGGGTGTGTGCATGTGCGGGTGCCTGGGTGTGTGCATGTGCGGATGTGTGGGGTGGGTCGGCGGATGGCGGTCAGGTGTTCAGGAGGGGCGCCAAGAGTGCGAGGATGTGCATGAAGGTGGACAGGTGGTTGTGGGGCGGTTTGCGTTGGGGGAAGGAGTACCAAAGGGGGTGAGGAAGGGGGCCACGGAATGGCGCGAGCGCCTCCCTCAGGCAGCGCTGCCGGCCAGGCGGGCGGCAGCGGGGGCCCACCCAGCAGCGTGGGGTGCGTGTCGTTCATCTGGAAAGCCACCTTGTCCGGGAACTCGTCCCAGGAGTCGGGTGCATCTCCTTGTACCGCCGCACTATGTCCTGCGTACCGCAAGTACCGCGGACAGCAGCAACAGGACCAAGCAGCAGGTGAAGAGGCCGGCTGTGTGGGGCTCGGCCACGGCTGCCCGGTCAGTCAGCCGGCAGCAGGACAGCTGGGGGTGGGGGCTGTTGGAATACGATCAACGTCCCTATATGGCACCACAAATGGGCACATACTAATTAACCTCCGGGTTGGCGCTTTTAACAGGTTATGGGCCCCAATGCGCTAGATGGGCGCTGTCACATACACCCACAGATCGTGGGTTCGATTCCCATCACGGGACATCCAGGTTTCCGGCCTGTAAAACGTTTCTCCACTCGGAAGCGGGGGAGCAGCCCTGCCTTCACGAACGTGGTTAGGTACGAAGCGAGCATACGGAACGTTGCTCGGGGGAGTGTTGGAATACGATCAACGTCCCTATATGGCACCACAAATGGGCACATACTAATTAACCTCCGGGTTGGCGCTTTTAACAGGGGCCCCGCCCCCGGCTGCCAGCTGCCCGCCCCCTGCCCCGCACCTGCACGGTTGCGGACACAAAGAAGTGCTGCTGCTTGAGGCGCAACTCCTTGCCCTCGTACGTGCGGTCGTCGGGGTAGAGCACGGAGGACAGCGTCTCGGCGCGCTGCTTGGACAGGATGGCCTGCAGGCGGCGGCGGCGCATGCGAGGCAGCGCAGGCGGTCGACGGGCGGCGCTGCGGCACGGAGCTGGGCTGCTGCTGGGAGGGCGCTGGGCTCCTGCCAGCTGTCAGGGGGCACGGGCACGCGCGGGCGCGACATGCTCACACCCTGCCCGGCTGGCAGAGGCGCGTTGCCCTGCTTGCGCTGGTAACCAAGCGCGCTGCCCGCCGCGGCCCCACCTGCACGTAGTCTCCCGTGTTGAAGGCCTGCAGGTCGAACTCGCGGTCGGGCTTGGCGGCCCAGAGGCGCAGGTTGATGGTGTTGTTGGTGCCAAAGCCGGGGATGGGGTTGTCGTACGCCATCGCCGTCACCGTCTCGCCCGGGTTCCAGCGGAACACCTGCCGCCCCCTCCTCGTGCACTGCACCGAAAGGAAGCGAGGAAGCGATCGACACTCAGTTGGATGAGCTGTGCGAAAGGCAGCGGGTGTGCTCGGGGCAGCTGCGGAGGCCAAGCCGGGCGGCCGCTGGCGGGCGGCGGGTGCCACCAATGGCCTCGGGCTGCTTCCCGCCGCCAGCGAGGACACAAACACAGAACCTTAATGAGTCCAAATGCACCCATTTGCGCAAGGGTGAGGCCGGCACCAGCCGGAGACGTTGGCGCCTGGCTGGCGGTCCCGGCGCGATGCAAGAAGATGTGCCCCTCCCTTGCTGGGAGCCCCCGCACCCGAAACATGGCCGTAGAAGGAGATGGGGTAGGCCACGTTGAGGCGCTCCAGCTCCCACGGGTTGCCAAAGTTCAGCCAGTAGTCGGGCTGCTCGTGCTGGAAGCCGTCGACGAGGACCTGGCAACACACATAATAAAACAAAGCATAAGGCATAACATACAGCATAAAGGAGGAGCGGGGGCCAGAAGTGAAGGAGGTGTGCACGAGGCTGCAGCGTCAGGTGCAGGCAGGCGGCAGCAGGCAGCCGCGCGGGCGTTGCAGCCCCTGTGCAGGCCTGCCAGCGCCGCCAAAGCGCTTCCCCCACATACCTGGCGGAACATTCCGTACTGGTAGCGGATGCCGTATCCCCAGGCAGGCAGGTTCAGGGTGGCCATGGAGTCGAGGAAGCAGGCGGCGAGGCGGCCCAGGCCGCCGTTGCCCAGCGCGGCGTCGCGCTCCTGCTCCACCTGCGCACAGAACAGAGCGGGAGCACACACGCAGCTCGCGCACCCCGCCAGCGCCGCAGCCGCTTGTCGCAGCCGCGGGTGCGTTGCCGTGCACGCACACATCTGCCACGCGCGTTGCAGCCCCGCTGCGCCCGCCTCCGCGGCACCGCCCCCGCCCCGTGCCCCCTGCCCTCCCCCACCAGCGTCTCCAGCTTGTAGCCCAGCTCGGTGATGGCCTCGCGGTACTGGTCCCGTACATCCAGGTTGGACAGCGCGTTGAGCAGGGAGCGGCCCATGAGGAACTCCATGGAGAGGTAGTAGATGCGCTTGGGGTCCACCTCCTTGAAGTACGTCCTGCGGTACACGCGCACGCAGCAGGCCTATTGGATATACACGGCCACCCCCCACAGCCTTGCCCGTGCGCCGCCTGCAGCAGCCACCCGCTTGCACTGCAGCAGGGCGGCCTCCCAGCTGGCCCCCCGGGCACCACAGCGCGCTGCAGCAGGGGGCCCTGCCAGCTGGCAGCTGCCCGGGACCGCAACGCACTGCGTGTCGTTCCACTCCTCGATCAGGCGGTCCCGCACGGAGTAGGCTGTCGCCATGTAGGCCTCCAGGTCATCAAACTTGTACCGCGAGCGGGCCATGGTGTACTCCACGTCTGCGCTCCCACAGGAAAGAGCAGAGGCTCAGTCGGTCGGTCGCAATGCAGGCTGGTTGCACGGCGCCAGCGCCGCCAGCCCTGCGCGGGTTGGAAGCTGCAGACTGCCACCCGGCAGCTGCGCGAACAGCCCACGCCAGCCAAAAGCATGCCCTCCGGCCTCCCCATCTCCCCGCCCCCACACCACGCGCTCCCGTCGCCCCCTCCGCCCCCCAGGCCCCCGCCGCCGCCGCCGCTCACGGTTGACGATGGACTGCTGGATGGACAGCACGTCGTTCTTGACGTAAGTGTCCATCAGCGTGTGCAGCAGCTCCTGACGCTCCTCGCTGGCGCCCGGCACCGTCAGCTTGGGGCGCACCACGGTGGAGGGCTTGGTGGCGGCGGCGGCGGTGGCCTCCAGCGCGGCGCGCACCGCGCCCAGCTCGCCCTCCGCCACCTTGCTGCCCTCCACGGTGGTCACCCAGAAGGTGTCCTTGAAGGTGCCGCCCTTGCCGCCGATGTTGGCCTTCACCACGTCCAGCCCCAGATCGGTGAAGGTTGATGTCAGGCTGTTCAGCAGGCCTGCGGGATCGAGGAGAGCGCCCAGGGGCACCCCGGTCAATGCGTGGGCATGCTTCTGAATGGGGACGCTTTGCGAGAGGCCGTGATCATGCCGTTGCAGCCACAAGCACAGGCACTTCAGTACCTGCGCTATGGAAAGCTGTGGCCTTGTGAAGCACAGCTGGCCCTCACGGCGGCGGCGCTGGACACGGCACGGCAAGGATGCTGTGCAGACCGCCCTTGCGCACCTGGCCGGTTGGTGCCCTGCACTGTGATGACTGTGGACGAGGCGTCTGCTTTGTTGTCCACAGTGACAACCGTGCTGGCGCTGCCATCGCTGTTGCGCTCTGCCGCCGACCGCTCCGCCTCTGCCACCGCGACGATCTGGGGCCCCAGGGGTCTGCCCGAGGCGCCCCGCCGCTGCCTTCGGCCTATGCCGCTCAACCGGCTGCGAAGAGCATATGCTGGACCTGGCCGCAAGCTAGACTGGCAGCGATGCAACGGCCTGGTGCCGGTGGCCAAGGCGGCCGCTGCTTGCATGGCAGGGGACTGTGGTGCTGCCGATGCGCACTGTTTCGGTTCTGACCGAAAACCCAGTAACGAACAACCCCGGCCGGCAGGGTTTGGGAGTGAGGGCTCCCAGCTGTGCAGCTCCTGGGCTGGCAAAACTGTCGAGCAGGCGTGTGCCCAATGTATGAAATCGTTTTGGGGGCAGGGAACCAGGGATGCTAGGGCACGACCTGTATTGCTTGACCGCCAGTTCTCGTGTGATGCAGGGCTTTTTGCAGCGCACTCTTGGGACCTGTGTTTTTGAAGGAAACCCTTCTTGATCAAGCGCTTATTTATACCGGGCAGCAGTGCCAAGGCTCTGTCAACTTGCCTTCCCCTGTACGATTGCGAATCGGCTGTCGCCAGGCCAACCCACGGCATGCAGTTGCGGGCATTGGCCACCAGGCCTGCAGCGGATCGCCCGGGGGCAGCAGCTTGCCGTCCAGCCCGCTGCAGAAGGGCTCTTCAACAGCCCCCACGCCGGGTCTCCTTGCGCTGCCGCGACAGTAACACAGGCTCTGACATAGCTGTGACAAACTTCCAGGTGCGAGTGTGGTTGAGGAGGGCTGCCCCAGGGGCCCGCCACCGGCGGCTTCGCTGCCGCTTGCTGCCGGTCCTCCTGTTTGCCTTGCATTGGCTTGTTTTTCAGCAGTACAACCTTGCAACGTGCAGCCCCTGCCCAAGTGTCTGTGCTATGCGCCGCAAGCTTGCGGAGGGTGCATGTTGCGCCTCCGCAAGGCGCACCTATGCACAATGCTGCCCTGCGCCGCCCCACCACGTCACCATCCTCCCTGCTTTTGCTGCTTCCCTCAAACCGAGGTCGCACTTAGGTATGATGCATTCATCACAACTCTTCCACGCTCTTCCGGTGCAGGTAGAAACTCCAGACGCTTCTGATGAGGTGCTTGAGTGCCCGACGCTGCGCGACCAGTTGAAGCCGCGCCCCAGCCCCTTTGTGGTGAGCCGCCAACCGTGGGGCACACCCCGCACAGCTGACCTGCCCACCTTGCGCCAGCAAGCAGCAAACCTGGCTGGCTGACGGATTCACGGAAGCAGCACGGCGGCTGCCAGCGCCGCGGCTGCTGGGCTGTTGCTTTGAGCTGTGTAGCTGCTCACCGCGGACTCGCTCCCGCCCCGCCAGGTCTCTAACAACTTTGGCGGCGGCTTTGTCAGCGACGACGACCGCGTTGCGCTCTCCTCCATCAAGTTTGCCTCAGCCGAGTCGGCCGGCGCGCGCTGCGTTGCCTCGGATGACAACGGGCCGCCCACGTGGCTGGAGGCCAGCATGGAGCAGCTGTGCGTGCCGCTGCCGCCTTGGAGCCTGCGGGCGGGGGCGCGCGAGACGATCTGGTTCAACCCCACCGAAGTCACCGCAGCAAGTGAGCTGGGCGTGTGCAGGATTCCTGCGGCGGTTGCGGCGTGAGGGCACGCTGCTGCAACGGCCGCCAGTCATTGGCCGCCAGCGTTTGCTCCAGCTGCCCGACACAGAGGCACAGCTGTGTCTTCTCCAGCTTGGGCAGTTGCACAGCGTTTGCAGGCCCTGCCGGCCTCGGGTGCTAAGGCGCCGCTCGCCGCGCCTTCCCCTCCCCTGCGCAGTTGTGACATGCGGCGGGCTGTGCCCGGCCTGAACGACGTGGTCCAGGGGCTGGTGGTGAAGCTGGCGCAGTATGGCGTGCCTGACGGCAACATCATCGGCATCCGGTGAGCGCCGGGGGCTGCGCGGCGCGGCAACGACAGCAGCAACTCCTTGCCTGGAGGGTTTGTCACGTTGACTGCTGCGAGAGATGAGACCGGCTGCTGGCTGTGCGAGTGGAGCAGCGTCCGGCTGCCCTACTCCAGCCCGCTGACACCCCTCCCTTCCCCCGGTCTGCCCCGCAGCTACGGCTTCCGCGGCTTCTACGACCGCAAGGCCAAGCCGATTGTGCTGACCAAGAAGAGCGTGGAGGGCGTGCACTTGGAGGGCGGCACCATGCTGGGCACCAGCCGCGGCGGCGCCGACCTGCGGTGCGCGTGGAGGGGCTGCCGCCCTCCTGCGCTGGCGTGGCCCTCGACGACAGTGCCGCAATGCAGCGATACGTGCCTCGAGCCAGCGTGCCTGCTTCCCTCCGCGCCAGGCGTGGCCGCACAGGCAGCCGCCGCTGGCTCCCTCATCCCGCCATGCCTCCCATCCTGCGTTGCTCGCAGCGAGATCGTGAAGCAGATCGACCTGTGGGGGATTGACATGGTGTTTGTGGTGGGCGGTAACGGCGGCAACGCGGGCGCCGCCGCCATCCAGGAGGAGCTGCACCGCAACGGCATCCTGTGCAGCGTGGTGGGGGTGCCCAAGTCGATCGACAACGACATCCTGCTCATCGACAAGACCTTTGGGTGAGGCAGCGGGGCGGGATCGAGGGCGGCGCAGCGGAAGCCAAGGCAAGGGCCTGCTCTCGAGTCGCTTCCTTGCCCGCCCGTCAGGCTGCTGCGCCGCGCTGCCCGTCCCCTTCCCTCCACACACCCACGCACGTGCGCCACTCCAAGCCAAACCACGCGGAGCGTCGCTTCCGCAGGTTTGACACGGCGGTGGAGGAAGCGCAGCGCGCGCTGATGGCGGCCAAGGTGGAGGCGGGCAGCGCTTGTGAGTGAGCCCCTGCCTCCTGGCAGCTTGCATCGCGAACCCGCAGGCCAGCCGAAGGCCATGCTGCGTGCGCCTCCTGCCGCCGCATTGTGAGCCGCCGGCCTCCCCCGCCGCCTTGCAGACCGCGGCATTGGGCTGGTGAAGCTGATGGGTCGGTGAGCATGAGTTTTGTTTAGTTTTTCGTTGTCACTAATGCTAATGCTGGGCCCAGCCATGTGTGCTCTGCTCGCCCACCAGACGGCTGCCCATGTTATGGTCACGGCGTGAGGGCGGCGCCTCATCTTGCGCGGCGGCCCTGCCGGCCGCTGCCGCAGTGCAAGCCGCTGAGCCTTGCCCTGCTCCTTGCCCTGCCCCGCATGCAGCCAGTCGGGCTTCATTGCCATGCAGGCATCCATGGCCTCTGGCGTCGTCGACATTGTGAGTGGGGGCCGGTGCCCCTTGGGTCCGCCGACCCAGCGCAGAGGCAGCTGCAGGGTCGCGCCCCTGGTGGGCTGTGCAGCTGAGCTCGCCCTGCTGGGCAGAGCTCGCCCTGCTGGGCAGGGCTCCTGGCAGACCCGCAGCGCCGCCCTGGCCGGGCCGCCCGGCCTGCCCCATTCACTGCCGGGGCCTCCACTCCTGGGCATCCACTCCCCCCTCCGCCCCTGCACCCTCCGGCAGTGCCTCATTCCGGAGGTGCCGTTCACCCTGCACGGCGAGAAGGGCATGTTTGCCTACCTGGAGAGGGTGCTAAACGAGAAGGGCCACGCGGTGGTGTGCATAGCGGAGGGCGCGGGGCAGGTGAGGGCCGCGCGGGGTGGGCTGTCTCTGCCCCGCGGTTCCCGACCTGTCCTGCTGACGCGCTGGGGTCGTATCGCCAGGCTGAACCAGAGCTGACCAGCGGCGCTCGCTGCGTCCCGCAGCCGGCTAGCTGCGTGCGCCCCCATGCCGCCAGTTGTGCCATGTGTCGTGCGCTTCTCCCGCCGCTGGGCGCAGCCTGAGCCTGGTGCTGCCCCGTGCCCGCTGCTGCTGCCGCCTGCAGGACTTGTTGGAGGACGGGGACGTGAAGACGGATGCCAGCGGCAACCCCATCCTCAAGGATGTGGGCCCCTGGCTGAAGAGCGAGATCAAAAAGGCGTTCAACGGCGCCGACGTGAAGTACATTGACCCCAGGTACTGCCCCCACCCTGCCGCCGCTGCACCGAGCCCGCACAAGCGGGGCAGAAGCAGAGGGGGCCGGGGTGGCCAGGGGCGCTGGCTTGCCTGTCGCCGGGTGCCGGCCAGCCGCAGCTGTGTGGCTGCACACCGTTTGCAGGCTGCCAGAGGGAAGCAGCATGCCTCATCGCTGCCTGAGACCGCGCTCTGCCTGTGCCTCATGTCTGTTCCCGCTTGCTGCCCCACACCCCGCGCGCCTGCAGCTACCAGATCCGCTCCATCCCCACCATTTCGGGCGACCGCATCTACTGCAAGGTGCTGGCTCACAACGCGGTGCACGCCGCCTTTGCGGGCTACACCGGCGTCACCGTCGGCCTCGTGAACACACACGTGAGCTCGCAAGGAGGGGGCAGGGGGGCCAAACGAGATGTATCTAGTTGCGGTGCAGCTGCAGCGCAAGAGTGGCGGTTCCCGGCGGCGGCATCTCACGCGCCTGACCCTGCCCATGCGGCAGGGTTGTGCCCCTGCTGCGTGGTTGCTTGTCTGAGCTGGTGTGAGCTCTGAGCCGTCCTGCCTGCCATCCCTGTACCGCGCAGTACTGCTACCTGCCCATCCGTACCGTCATCCAGGCGCCTCGGCAGGTCGACCCGCGCGGCAAGACTTGGAACAGGCACGCTCCAAGTGCTGGCTGGTCTTTGTGAGCCTGATGCACAGCCACATGCATGCACACACTGTTTCACACCGTCCTCACAACCGTGTTCTGCTCCCTCTGTCACCCTCACCCCTGCCTTCAGGCTACGCGCAAGCATAGGTGCGTCTTGCGGCGGGCTGGTCGATGCAGGGTGCCTTGGCAACCCATCCTGCGTGTGTTGAGCAGTACGCATCACCTGTTGTGTACCCACCTGTTTTGTACCCTATGCAGGCCAGCCCAACTTCTACTGATGATGATCGATGACTGTTGGCAGACTCGGCGGCGGGAGCGGCTCAGCCACACCAGCCTAGCTGACCTGTTGCACTGGTGGGAAAGCAGCCCACGCCAGCCGCTGAACGAATACTCTGGCGTGCAGCCTCTGTAGCTTTCCTGACGCTCCCATATTTCTTCACGTTGTCTACCAATGCCCCTGACACTTTGACCTGCTTTTGTTTGCCGCTAGGCCCGCACCCTCTCTGCTGGCCCCTCCTTTTGTTCTCTGCCACTCGATTGAGCAAACACTGATTCATTTTTGCAAGGTGCGTTATTTTGTGTAAGTCAGTCATTGTGGAGTCAAGAGTAGGTGCATGAGCAGGAAGGGAATGCTAGCAGGAAATACAGGCGGGAGGAGCAAAACTGACGGAGAGGCGGCGTTGAAGCCATCACCGACCAGGCATGATCAGGCCTCATCCTCCTTCTCTGGCGGCAGGCCGCACGGCAGCAGCATGTTTTGCATGAAGTTGTATTTCACGCGCCCGACAGACTCGTTCTCCGCGATGGCGTGGTACGCAGTGAGCGGGTAGTGGCCCACGAGACTGGCGTAGGTGTCCCGCTTGATGTTCACGTTCCACTCAAAGCGGTTGATGTCTGGGTGCCCCGTGCCCACGTATTTGGCCTGCAAGTGCTCTAGCTGGGCATTGATGTTGAAGCGGTCTGCCAAGCTTGCCATTTTCAACGGCGTGCGTGAAAAGCAGACAAAATTGACTGCGAGAGACGTGGTATCGACTGCTTGATTGCCCCAGCGGTGCTGACGGTGGGCGCAAGCAGGGCGGGCAGTACGCACGGAGCGCTCCAGTTTCTGCGCTCAGGGAAATCATAGGAACGGCCTGCAAGCATCCTGTACCAAAGGGAGGAGGTGGCGAACAGTATGCATGGGAACATCAGTAGCTGCGCTCCAATCAAGGGCTGAAGCTCCTGCTCTGCAATGCGCGGCTTGGCACCGTCCCAGGCTGACACTGACAAAAGTTGAAAACAGAGGTAGCTGGATCCTTTGCAAGATGCTTTATGCACGCCCCTCAACAAGCTGCGGCTTTGCCAGGAGACTCGGAGTTTGCACTCAGAGAGCACGATGTGGAGCGCAAGGATGTCGAGCACAGCCGCCGATGTGTCAGCAGCAATGGGCACGGTTCTGAACCATGGGTGTGACCCTGACAGCACCTTGGACATCACCATGGCTCATTCATAAATGTTTCAGCTGTGCCACATCGCTCACATCCAGATCCGGGCGCCAGCAGGCGGGGAGTTGTAACTGGGCGCGCGTTGTGAACCTGGCCACGGCACAAACCGGGCATGTGCGTTTGGCTGGCATTGACCAGCAGGCTGAAGCATCGGCGCAGTCAAGCGGCCATGATCAATGCGCCTGCAGCAGCAGCCAGAAGTATCAATGCGCCTGGCAGGAGGCCTGCAATGAAGGGCGGGCCACCTGTCAGCAGCGCCGCACACTTGTGTTCGCCTTTGCGGCACCAGCCCACCCAGCAGGGCTGGCAGTGGGTTGCTGCGCCAATGTCAGCATGACTGATTACCGCCAATGCCTGTCTTGAAAGCCCCTGATTGAATTCAACCTGGAGTCCGCCTGGCACCCCGTCATCAGCCGCCGCCATGGGATCACTAATGGGGGCGCAGCCCTTGCTGCAGCTGGACATCGTCACTTTCTCGTATTGAGAACGTCGTCACCGGGGCTCTGTAGGACAGCCCTCACGGCAGCGGTGATTGAGAGTTGGCAGCGAGGCTCTTGGCCCCGTTGCCGAGCTTCCAATCCGTGATGGAAGACGATGGATACGGAGGATATGGAAAAGCGCAGCGAGGGCGGCGGCATCGCACGCAGGCGGGCAGGACACCCTACTCCAGGCCGCTGCCCAGGCCTGCGCCGAAGGAGGAGCACCCACCCGTTTCACAGCTGCCTGTGGATGAGCCTGCGCGCCCCGGACTGTTTGGAAGCCTCAGGTCCTTGATCACCAAGGTGCGGCCCCTCGCTTGATTCTCCCCGGCCGCTGTCGCGCCCGTGCTCCCCCTCAAGCAAGCGCATGTGCACCTGTGCAACGAATTGCAACCATGATGCATGCAGGTCCCCGTCCTGGGCAGCTACTTTGCGCTGCCGCCTGCGAGCGGCTCGCCCGAGCCGCCTCACACGGGTGAGTCCCTGCTTGCCTCCCTTGTGGGGCGCAACCTGCACCGCTCTTTTCTGTGGAATGAGATGATTAATGATGACTTCGGCATGCAGCACATGCCCGCTTGCGTGGCAGGCTGGCAGCTGTGGTTGCTTGCGGGCTGTCCGCCGCCAGCTGTTGCACGTCGCTGGATCCCCGCCGGTTCCCCTTCTCAACCATCTGGTGTCCTTCGTTTGCTATGCAGATGATGAGGCAGACGGCAACATCGAGGTTTTGTTTGATTCTCAGGGGCAGGACGGCAGCAGCGGCGACGACGATGAGGGCGCAGCAGCGGCCGACCCAACTGCCAGCGCAGGTGGCATGCAGGCAGGCCGCCCGCCGCAGGCAGCTGCGCGCCGGCCGCCCGCGCGGCCCCCCGCGTCGCGTTTCCTTCCAGCCACCGCCCGTGGCGGACGGCGGCGGCGCGGCCACGCCGGCGGCAGCGGCTGGTCCGCGCGACGACGGCGACGGCAGCGACGCTGGCACTCCATACGATGGCGTGCTGGCCATGCTGCGGCAGGGGCCCCTGGCGGCAGCCTCGCCCCGCTCCTTCCCGCGCCCCCGCCCCGCCAGCCAGCTGACCGCGGGGGCGGGCCGCACCCGGGGCCCGGCCTCGCGTTTGTCGCCTCGCCGTCGCCGGCCGCGGGCGCCAGCGGCGGCAGCCGCCTGGGCGCCCCAGCGGCGGCTCCACCCCCTCCACCGGCGTCCGCACCGGCTTCGCCCCCCGCAGCGCCAGCCGCCGCACGCACGCCGGTGCACATGCAGCCGCTGGCGGCGGGCGGCGGCCGCGCGGCCCCCGCCGCCACCTCGCGCTTTGGACTCGCGGCGGCCGCCTCAGCGGGCGCCGCCGCGGCGGCGGTGGCGGCGGCGCCGCCCCTCTGCTGTCCCCCGCGCCGCTGGCGTGGACGCCCATGCGCAGCAACGTGGCTGGCGGCGCCCGCGGCGCCGCTGTGGTTGCCGGCGCCAAGCGGAAGGCGGACACAGCCAGCCCTGATGCAGGTGGGCTGGGAGCGTCATTCTTGCCCGCGCTTCCCTCAACAGCAGGCACAAGCCGCTGCTTGCCGCTGCCACCCTCCCCCTGGCTTCTCATCCCTGTTGCCCTCTGCTTTCAACCACTCTGCAGGTGCGGCCGGTACCATCAGCTTGCTGGACGCCCAGCGGCGCATCCGCCAGCGGTCGGAGCCGGCCGGCGGCGGCACCCCCGCCGCCGGCGACGCGCGGCTGGAACGCGGGGCGCACGCCCTTCCACCCGCGCGGCGCGGGCCTGTCACGCTTCGGCGCCCGCAGCAGCAGCAGCAGCAGCAGCAGCAGCTGGAGAAGAGGAGCGGCCTGGCTGGCCGCTGGGAGCCTGGGCAGGAGGAGAACGGGGCCAGCCCGCTGCCGCTGGCAGGTGCGGGGTTTGTTGGGGGCCGCTTTGCATGCTTTGCTGGCGCGGCAGCACCGACCGACCCGCGCATCCCGCCTGCCGATGCTGCGCAAATCTTTGCAAGGGTGTTGGCTGCGTTGCGCTTCTGCCGAGTCTGCTGCCCCCTCATTTGCTCACGTCTCGCCTTCGACAATATTGCAGACCAGCAACCCGCCGGCCCTCCCCACCCCCAACCCTGCCCGCAGGCCTGCTGGCGGGCGCCCCCGTGCCGCCGCCCCCTGGGCGGCAAGGCCACCACCGATACAGCCCGCCGCATCCTTGCCACCCTGGAAGCTTTAGACCAGGCGGTTGCGGCCGGCCGGGCGGTGGCGATGCGGCGGCGGTGGCGGCGGCGCTGGCTGAGGGGGAGGAGGCGGCGGCGCCCTCGCCGCCGCCCACCGATTCCTTGGGCTTTGCAGGTGGGGGGTGGGTGGTGGTGGTGGTGGGCGGGGGTGGCAGAAGAGGGGCGAGGGCTGCATGTGCCGAAGGCGTCAGGTGGGGGCCTTCTTGTCGATGTCACCCGCCCCTCCATGCCATGGCGGACGGCTGCGCACCACAGCTACTGAGTGTGTGCAAGCTTAGGGAAGCTCTTAACCGCGCCCCTTGCCCCCTCCCTGCAGGCCTCCCCGCGGCGAGCCTGCCACCGAGGGCGCCCCTGTCGGCCGCGAGAAGGGCGTGCGCTTTGGTGACGTCTCGTTTGCGCCCACCCCACCCCCACATCCTCCCCCATGGCCAAAGGCAGTGCGCCAGCGGCAGTCCCGGCAGCCGCTGCTGCGCGGCGGCCAGCGGCTGGGGCGAAGCGTTCCTCGCCGCAAACAAGGCCAAGGCCTCGGCCGCCGCCGAGGCCGCCGCCGCCGAAGCGGAGGGCAGCAAGGGTGCTGGCGATGCAGCCGGGACGCCGCAGCAGCAGTTCAGCTTTGGGCCGCCGCCACAGCAGCAGCAGCAGCCTGGCGGCGGCACTCCGACGGTGACGCAGCCGGCTGCCGGCAAGGCCGCGTCCGCCCCTGCAGCGCCGCTCTTCAGCTTCCAGCCGCCAACAACCACTCCAGCTGCCGAGCAGATGACCGCGGCGGCTGCAACCTCGGCCAAGGCCGCCGCCGCAGACGCAGCCCCCAAGTATTCCTTTGGCGGCAAGCGCAGCGGGCGCCGCGGCGGCGGTGGCGGCGGCGGTGGCGGCGGCGCCCGCGCTCCCCGCCGCGGGGCGGCGCCGGTGTTTTCCTTCGGCGCCGCCAAGTCTCCCAAGGAGAAGGTGCAGGAGGCGGCGCGCACGCCGCTGCCGGTGAGCCAATCGACTGCGGCTTTTGCTGCTTGCCGGGTTTGGGGGCTTGTTTGCGGGTCGTGCCGTTGCTCGGGGCTGCCCACACGCTTTGCCCTGCTGTGCGCCTCTTCCACCTTGCTGTGGGAGCGCGGGGCAGGCTGCCTCTCTGCAGCCCTGCTGTGATAACCAGCTGCCAGGCTTTTGAGCCCGCTCGCTGCCTGTCTCCTGGTGGAAAGCTGTCACCCCAACCTCCCCCAAACCCACCCCGACCACCCCTCTTGTTTCGCTTGACCCCGACCACCCCTCTTGTGTCTCTCTTGACCCGACCACCCCTCTTCTCAACCCCTGTGCAGGCCACGCGGGTGGAGGCGGCCCAGGCCAACCAGGCGGCGGCGGAGGCAGCCAAGTCGCCGCTGCCAGACTCGGACGACGAGGGGCAGGAGGGCGGCGGCGGCGCCGCCGCTGCCGCCGAGCCGGCGCAGCCGCCAAGCCGGCGCAGCAGGCGGAGAAAGAGCCAGAGAAGGCGGCAGGTGAGGCAGGGGGTGGCGGCTGCCGGCGTGACGCCGAGCAGCGCAAACAGGGCTGGTCGGAAAGCCGGCAGCGTGCTGCGCCGTCGGCGGGCGACGCTGCTGGGGGCGTGGGGTCAGCCGGTGTGCGTGCCTTGACCCGGCGTGCCCGCTGCTCTTCCGCTCCCACATTGCTGCAGCGCCAGCCAGCGGCGGTTGGGACCTGTCCTTCCTCCAGAAGAACCAGGCAGCGGCGCAGCAGGCGAGCGAGGCTGCCGCCGAGGAAGCTGAGGCCGGGCGCCCTGCGCCGCCCGCCGCCCAGCCGCCCAAGTTCACGTTTGGAGCGCCGCCCGAGGCAGAGGGCGGCGCCGCTGCAGCGTTCTCGGCGCCCGCCCTCTTTGGCGGCCAGCCCTCGTCCTTAGCGGCGGCGGGCGGCGCTGCCTCCTCCGCGGCAGCCCCGCTCTTCAGCTTTGGCGGCGGCGCCGCCGCGGCTTCGTCCGCCGCCGCGCCCGGCCTCTCCTCTGCCGCGGCACCCTCTGCCGGAGCGAGCGGCGGCGCCTTTGCGTTTGGCGGCGCCTCGAGCGACGCTGCTGCCGCGCCTGCTGCGCCTGCTGTGCCAGCGCCCGCCAGCAGCGCGGCTGCCTCGGCCTCCGGCTGGGGCGAGGCCTTCCTCAAGACCAACCAGGCCGCCGCATCCAAAGCAGCCGATGCTGCAGCCCAGGAGATTGACGCGGCGGCACCCGCCGCCGCCGCCCCTGCCCCTAGCTTTGGCCTGCCCGCCAGCTCAGCCGCTGCCGCTGCCCCCTTCTTGTTTGGCGCCGCCAGCTCAGCAGAAGCCGCAGCCCCCGCCTCCGCCCGGCATTCAGCTTTGGCGCCGCAGCACCCAGCGCAACCGCTTTCAGCTTTGGGGCGGCCGCAGCACCGACCGCCGCAGCTTCAAACAACCCAGCTGAACCCGCGCCGTCGGCGCCGCGGCGCCAGCCTTCAATTTCGGCGGCGCGGCAGCCTCGTCCGCGGCGGCGGCGCCGCCCGCCAGCTCAGCGCCTGTGTTCTCTTTCGGCGGCGGCGCAGCCAGCAGCGCGGCAGCGCCCGCACCCTTCTCTTTTGGCTTGGCCCCGGCTGCGCCCCCGCAAAGCCCAAGGCCGCCGGGCGCCCGCCGCGGCGGCGCCCTCCTTTTCCTTTGGAGGCGGCGCCGCCAGCGCCCCGCCCCCGCCTCATCCACCGGCCTCGTCTTTGGCGCCGCCAGCAGCGCAGCGGCGGCGCCCCGCCACCTCAGCGCCCGTCTTCTCGTTTGGCGCCGCCAGCTCAGCAGCAGCTGCAGGAGCCCCCGCCCCCGCCTTCTCGTTTGGGGGCGGCGCTCCCGCCAGCAGCGCGGCCGCGGCCCCCAGCTTTGCCTTTGGCGGCGCCAGCAGCGGCGGCTTTGGCGGCCAGCCCAGCGGCAACGGGTCCTTGGGTGAGCGGTTGGGGCGGTGGCCGAGGGGCGCAACAGCCTGCACCACGCTTGGTCTTGGCGCAAGAACACCGATAGAAACCAATCGAAACCGTGTGCTGGGTGCCTGGTCAGCTCCTCCTCGCGACACCCAACCGCCACTCCCCGCCCGCCCCTTCTCTCAACTGCCTGCAGAAATGCAGGACAGCGGCAACGGCGCCCGACAGGCGGCTTCCAGTTTGGCGCGGCTGCCCCCCCGCCGCCTCCGGCTTCCAGTTTGGCGCCCCCGCTCCCTCCAGCGCACCCGCCTTTGGCTCTGCCGCGCCCGTCTTTGGCGCCAGCGCACCATCCCTTGGTTCCGCGGCGCCTGCGTTTGGCGGCGGCGGCGCGCCAGCCGTTGGCGGCAACGCACCAGCCTTCGGGGGCAGCGCCCCGCGTTCGGAGGCGGCGCGGGCGGCTTTGGCGGTGGAGGCTCCAACCCCGGTTTTGGGTTTGGGCAGCAGCCGGCGGCGCCTGCTCCGGCTTTGGCGGCGGCGGCTTCGGGCGCCGCCCGCGTCGCAGCAGCAGCCGGCCTTTGGCGGCTTTGGGACCCAGCCGTCCGCCCGGCCTTCGGTGAGCCATCCGCCTGTGCCCACTGCCGCCCGGCCTGCCTGCAGCTGCACTGTGCATGTGCTCTATGTCTTTTTGGTGAGAACGCAGAGCTGCTGACGCCCTCCTGTGCCCCCCTTTCCGGGCTGTGCCGCAGGCGCCCCACCCCCGCCCCTGGCGGCTTTGCTCGGCGGCGCCCCGCGGCGGCCCCCAGCCGGCGGCATCCCCCAGCAACCCCTTTGGCGGCGGCGGCTTCAACATGGGGTCCTCAGGCGGCGGCGGCGGCTCCCGCTCGGAGTCTGGGCGGCGCAAGGTGCGGGTGAGGCGCCCGGCCGCAACTGAGGAGCTCCCGGCGGCGGCGGCGGCGGCGGGCCCGCGGCGCCCGCCTTGCGCATTTTGGTTTCCCTCTCGTTGCCCTGCGTTGCCCGCGGTCGCTCCCTTGTTTCTGTTTGTCACTCCCTTTGATGTAATCGACTCGTTCGAGCAGTGCTTCAGGATGCCGGGAAGGCGGATGCAGCACGCCAACAGTTTGCAAGGGGGTTGAAGCGTGCAGGCGGTGCAGGCGTTATTGTCCGCTGCTTGCTGCCGCCGCCGCCGCCGCCGCCGCCCGCCGTGCGCCCGCAGCCAGGGCGCCCGCCGCTGTGGTGCCCCCGCTGCCCGCTCGTCTCGGGGCAAGCCCTCCCCCGCTGCTCCCCCCGCCTGTCGCCGCTGCTGCACCCGCCTCTGCTGCCGCCAGCTCAGCCTCGCCGGCCGCCTGCAGGCTCGATTCCGGAAAGAGCTCCGGAAAGAGAGCTGCGTGGGGGCAGCAAGCCACAGGCCGGCCATGAGCTCTGCCGACTGTCGACGGGTGCATGGCCGATGGGTGTGGCCTTGGCCGATGGGTGTGGCCTTTGCCAAAGGCCGCACGCGCCCCAGGCGGGGCTTGCTCTCACGCCTCAGCAGCGGCAGCGCAGGCGGCAGCGGCAGAGCAGGCAGCAGCGGCAGGCCAGCAGGCTGCACAGGGCTGTGCTGGACGGCGCCCCAGCCGCCAGCCGCACCCGAGTCCTCCAGCCTGCACCCGCACTGACGGGCCGCTCTCCGCACGTCCAACACATGCTGGGGGAGGGAAGGGGGAGGTGTGGCTTGGTTGCGTGGCTACCAACAGCCGCATTGGCTGGCCTTGAGCACAGGGTCTGTTCCCAGGATGTGAAAAAGAGAGGGAAGGGGATGGATGGGAGGGGTGCAGCCTCACCTGCTTCAGCTGCTGCAGCTCCCGCGCCATCCGCTCGTTCGCCAGAGAGAGCTCATAAACGATCTGCGGGCGCGGTGGCGGGAGCGGCGTGGCGGCTCAGACCGCCGGCACGCTCGCCAGCTGTGGCGGCGACAGGTGGCAGCAGCCGCCAGCGCGGAGCCAGGGGCGCGCAGCGTGGGCTGCTGCAGGCCGAGCCCGGCGGCGGCCCCGGTGGCTGCGCGGCAGCGTGAGCATCGCTGCCAGCATGCACCGTCCTGCTGCGGTACCTCCTGCTTGGCGATATCTCGGCCTCGCCGCTCTCCCTCACGCGGCTCCGCCGCCCCCAGCTGCTGCGCAACGCCCGGCAAGTCAACTGCGTGGGGCGCAGCCACCCAGGGCTCAACGATATGGGCTGGATTCAGAGGGAAAAGCGCCGCCCTGCGACCCCCTTTTCAGCAGCGTCGTCGCCAGCAAAAACAAGCGCCCCGGTTGATCGAGCGACGGGCCTCACCAGCTGCGATGAGCTGCTGCCCCGTCAAGCAGAGCAGGAGCAGCAAGACGATGCCCGCCAGCAGCAGCCGTGGCGATGGCGAGCCCACACGCGCGGCCCCCACTTCGGTGGGAAACATTTGCAGGGAGGTCAGCCGGGTGGGGACGGCGCTGCACGCTCGTGCCGGCGGGGGAGCTGCCGGTGCCGCCGCCGCTGACCTTTGCTGCCCGCCAAGTGATCCAGACCCTGCACCTGGTCCGATGAGATATCAAAGGACCTTTCACGGCGAGCTCGCGACAGTGCAGTCGCGGGGAGAGTCTCGAGCAGGAAGGAGGCCGACAGCTCGGAGAGCTCGGGATCAATGTCGACTGAGCAGTTCTTGGGCAACGATCCAAACAGCACGCATGGTGAGAAAGAGCACGCATGGTGAGCTTCGCTGTCCCGTGTGTACGGCCTTGGTACTGTCAGTTTAGTAGAGCATGGCCTCCAAAAGCCAATCGGCATAGGTCTTCGCATCTTTGCGCTCAATTATTGATTGGGCTCGCGGGGGCAGCGTCGTTTGCTGACCGTGCTAATGCCGCAGCTGGTGACGTTGCTCTGACGGTGCTGTGGCGGCTTGGAACATGGCGCTTCCCTTCAACAACACTACTGCCACCCTGGCGGCGGCCAGCCGGCTGGACGCGCTGCTGGCAGCCATTCAGCCCAGCCCCTCCTCCGAGTTTCGCCGGCTGACCATAGCGCATTACATCTGTGGAGTGATCAGACGCTGCTTTCAGCCCCACCATCAGGCAAGCGGGGCTGGGATGGCTTCCCAACCGCGGCCGCTGCCGGCGCCGCACCAAGCCGCTGAGCTCGACCTTGCTTACTCACCTAGCAGGTGGATGCATTCATGTTTGGCTCCGTGCCGCTGCGCGCCGTGCTGCCCGACGGCGACATCGACATCTCCGTGTTTGCTGCGGCGCCGCCCGCGCCCGCCCGGCGACGGCGGCGGCGGCACGCCAGCGGCGGCCTCGCCGCGCCGCCCCCGCCCCGCTGCGCGACACCTGGGCCTCTCAGCTGCTGCGTGCGCTGGAGGCAGAGGCGGCGTCCCCGGATGCTCCCTTCCGCATCCGCGACGTGCACATCATCCAAGCGGAGGTGGGTGCGCTGTCGTAGTGCCCGCCGCCGCTCCTCCTTCGCTGCGGTTCTTGAACAGACCAATCGGCGAGAGCACGCCGGCGACCTGGCTGTGTTTGGGCCGCCACAGCGCCCAACCGTTGGCCTTTCGGCGCAGCTACCAGCCGCCAGCCCAGCAAGCAGCCGCCCACCGCTGCCGCCGCTGCCCTCTTTTTCCCACCTTCCTTGTTGTCTTTCACGGCAGCCCCTCCCCCTCTCCCAAACACACGCATGCCCACCCTCCCTCGCTCGCCCCAAAGTGGAAGGCCTCCTTACCCTCAACGTCTGCCCCGCTGCCCCTGTCTTCAACCCCATCTCCCCTTCCCCCATCCTCCCCCTTAGGTCAAGCTGGTCAAGTGCGTGGTCAGCGACGTGGTGGTGGATGTTTCGTTCGACAGCCTGGGCGGCCTCTGCACCGTCGCATTCCTGGAGGCCGCCGACCGCCGCATCGGGCGGCACCACCTGTTCAAGCGCTCCATACTGCTGGTGGGTGCTGGTGGGGGCCGCCGCGGCAGCGCTGCAGCAGCGCTGACGCCCGGCCGGCCCGCGCGGAATCTTCGGTTGAGGAGGCTGCGCTGGCTGGGAGGCCCAGGTCTACACGCGTGCTTCCTCTCACACATACACACACACACGCTCACCACCCCCACCCACCCGCACCACCGTCCTGCCCCCGCAGCTCAAGGCGTGGTGCTACTATGAGAGCCGGCTACTGGGAGCCCACCACGGCCTCATCTCCTCCTATGCCCTGGAGGTGCTGGTGCTCTACATCTTCAACCAGCACGGCGCTGAGCTGCACACACCCCTGGACGTGAGCCCCGCCGCCCCGCCCCCGCCCCTACCCCCGCCCCTCCCTGCACAGCCCACCCGGCCTTGTATGGCAGGGAGAAGGTGCCGCTTGCGCAGCGCGGCTGCCGCGCTGCCGCCACGGCCGGCCAGCTGGGCAGCCCTGGGCTCTGCTGCAACCCGCCCCCAGGCAGCCCCCACCCGCCGCGCCCTTCATCCCCCACGACTGTACCGCAGGTACTGCGTCGCTTCCTGTCGGTGCTGGGCGCCTTTGACTGGGAGCGGTACTGCCTGTCGCTGGCGGGACCCATCCCGCTGGATGCGCTGCGCGACGGCCAAGGTGCGCCCTGCCATTCCCCCTCCCGCCCCCTTTTCTTTGTTTTTTTAGTTTTCTTAAACTTTGAATTCAAACGCTGCTGCGTTGCCCTTGGCGGCGAGCCTGTTCAGCGGCTGATCTCGCCTCACGCGCAACAGCCGTCCTGCATCTCCTTGAGGGAAGCGCAAGAGGCGCCGGGGCTCTTGCTTTGGATGAGCTGGCGCCTTCGCTGACCTGGCCTGAGTCCGCCTGCCCCGCCCGGCCCGCCGCAGTGGATGCAAGTGCGGTGGCGGAGAGCAGTGCGGCGCCGCCGCTGCTGGACGACCACTTTGCGCGCAGCGTGCTGCGCCGCTACGGCGTCGCGCGCCACCTGGCGCCGCACCAGCAGCGCTGGCAGCAGGGGGAGGCGCAGGGGGAGCAGCAGCAGCAGCAGGGGCAGCAGCGGGGGAGGTGCCGAAGGAGCAGCAGCAGGGGCAGCAGCAGGCGCCGGCGGAGGGGGAGGGGTTTGCTCCTCTCCCCGCGGAGGTCGACGGCGGCGATGGTGCTGGCGAGGAGGCTCTGCCGCTCGTCTCGCCCCACTTCCCGCTGAAGCACTTGAACATCGTGGACCCGCTGCTGCCCAGCAACAACCTGGGCCGCTCCGTCAGCAAGGCCAGCTTCGCGCGGGTGAAGAAGGCGCTGGCGCTGGGCAGCCGCACGCTGGAGGAGGCGCTGCGCAAGGTGGGCGTACGTGGTGTGTGTGGGGTATGTGTTGAGTGTGTGTGTAGAGAGACATACTCTGTTTGGGCGCGGGGGAGAAGGGGGGTGCGGCCTGGCGGTTGTGGCAGGGAAGCCGTGGCACTGGCATTTATTACAGCCATTTTTGGCTCGGTCGGCTGTGTCCCTTTGCTGCGTGCTGGCCCCGCCGTGCGCAGGCCTCTCCAGCCCGTGAGGATGCTGAGCACCATCATGCTTGCCCCCGCCCCCATGCTGCGCAGGACCCGCGGTCTGCGGTTGACGCGCTGGACCAGTTCTTCCGCAACACGTGGCGCTCCCCCGCCCGCATGGCGGCCGACAACCAAACCTTCCTGGCGCGGCTGAGCAGCGTGCGGCTGCCGCCGGCCACCACAGAGGCAGTGGTGGCTGCGGCCGCGGCCGCAGGCTTCCCGCTGCACCTGCCGGGCGGCGGCAACGGCGGGGGAGGCCGGGACGCCTCCCGGCCCGGGGCTGGCGGCGGCCGCCCCGCCGTCGCCGGGGGTCGCCGTGCACCGTCTGCCGCAGCAGGCGCAGCAGGTGCAGCAGGTGCCCGCCGCGCAGGCGGCCATGCTGCAGCTCCTTCTCAGCGACCCGCTGCGGCAGCAGGGCGGCGTGTATGCGCCGCCGCGCTCCCAGCAGCCGCTCACGCAGCCGCTGCAGCAGCAGCAGCAGCAGCAGCAGCTGGGTGTGCAGCAGGCGGCGCTGCAGCAGCGGCGCCAGCAGCAGCTGGCCCAGCTGCAGCAGCAGGCCGTGCTGGCGGCACTGCAGCCACCCCTGGCAGCCATGCGGGTGCCGCCCGCCGCTGCCCCGCCCGCCGCGAGCCCCGCCGCCACACACGCGCCGCAGGCGGAGCAGCTCAGCAGCAACGGCAGCAGCGACAGCAGCGTGCAGGAGGGCGCAGCGCCGCAACCTGCCGGGCGAGAGCAAGCGCTGGCGCCGCCGCCGCCACCCGCCGCCGCCGCCGCCGCCCCCGCCGCCATCCCCGCTGCCGCGGGAGGCTCGGGCGCACTGCAGCAGCCGCCGCCGACGGAGCCAGAGCGCGTCAGCGGTAGCTTGGACAAGTGGCAGGGCGTGCGGCCTCCGGCGGCGGCGCCGCGGGCCGCAGGCTTTGCGGGGGCCGCCGCCACCGCCCCCAACACGCCCGTGGCGGCCGTCCTCACCGCCAGCAACGGCCTGACGTCGCCGCACAGGCACCAGCTGGCGGCGCTGCTGCGACAGGGTGAGCCCAGCGCGCGCAGGGGGCCACCTCCGCGGCCTCATGGGCGGGGACCACCCCCGCCCACACATGCTTGCCTGGCCCAAGCTGGCTCCCCTTTCAGCCCGCCGCACTTGCTGCGCCATAGAGCTGTGGCCCCTGTTCCTTGTCGACTGCTCAGCCCCTGCCCCTTCCCCTGCCCCACCGCCTCGCAGGCAGCCTTGGCCAGCCGGCAACGCCCACCGCGGCCAGCCCCGCCGCCACCGCCCAGCTCGCGCCGCTGCTGTCCCCGCTGGCACCGCGGCTCGACTCCCCCACAGCTTCTTTGGGGGTGACCTTGAGGCGCTGGAGCGCAACCTGGCGGTGGCCTGCCGGCGGCGCCTGCCACGCACGGCGACGCCACCGGCGGCGCGCCGCCGCCGCTGGCTGACGGGCGGGCGGCGGCAGCAGAGGGCCGCAGTGCTGAGGTGGCAGGCGAGGCAGGCTCCCCAGCAGCGAGCGGCAGCCCCGCTGCAGCCGCCCTGCCGCTGGACACACCCGTGCCGCCGGCGCCGCCGCCGCCAACCGCAGCAGCCAGCTCGCCACGTGCGGCGCCGGCGGCGCTGCCGCTGCCGCTGCCGCCCGGCGCGCTGCCTGCGGCGGCGGCAGCTCGCGAGGGGCTGGCGCAGGGGGGCAGCCGCAACTGCAGCAGCACACAGCGGGGGCCGGCCGCAGCTGAGGCAGCGGCAGCCAGCGGCGGCGGCGCCGGCGGCGGCGAGCTGCCTGTGGGCATGCCGTCGCTGCCAGCGGTGCGAACCCGCAGCCTCGCAGCCGCCAGCAGCAGCCTGGAGGGCGGGGCGCCGCCGCAGCAGCAGCAGCAGCTGCCGCAGCCCGCAGCGGGGCGTCGCCCGGCCCGGCGCCGCCGCCGCTGCCCATTGCGCCGCGCGGCGGGTCGCCCTCCGTCGCCGCACGCTCCCCCAAGACCTTTGCGGCGGCGCTGCGGGCCAGCAGCCGCAGCAGCAGCGTCGCCAGCCTCGCCGCCTCCCCCGTGGCGGCGGGCCGGGCTGCGGCAGCGCCGCCGCCCCCTCAGCAGCCTGGGCTCCTCCCCCTCCCGCTCCTACCCCCCAGCGGCACCACCACTCCCTCCTTTGCGGCGGCGGCAGCAGCAGCGGCACCCGGCGGCGCCACGCAGGGCGGCCGACGGCCGGCCTGGGGCCGCGGCAGCGGCGGCAGCCTGGGCGCGCCGGGGACGCCGCCGGCGCCCGCTGGCCCCCGCCGCCGCTGCCCGGCCCCCAGGCAGCAGCACCGCCGCCCGCCCCGACGGCACCTCAGCCGCGCAGCTGGAGCGCGGTGGCGGCAGCAGGCACTGCTGCTGGCAGGCGGGCGGGCGGGCGGGCGGGCTGAGGCACCAGACCAGACCTGCGCCGCTGTGCCTTGCATTAACCTCCCTTCCCAAGCGCCTGCCAACCCCTGCAATTCGCTGGTCACACCATGTCCACACCGTTCCTGTAAGCCTCGGGCTGGCAAGCCAGCGCAAGCAGACTGATGCACATGAAGCGATGCAGTGCCCTCTCTCTGCTCGGCCGCCCTGCTGCAGAGCCTCCCGCGCTGCCATTGTCGGTGTCCCTTCCAGCTAGGCAGGCAGCCAACAATGCAGCAGACATAGGCTGGCAGCAGCACAGCGACAGGCTGGTTGGCAAAGCAGCATTCTTGCTGCGACATGAGTGATGGCGTGACAAAACGGATGGGTAGAGAGGCAGGGAGCTGGCACCAAGCCAATGAACAAGCATGGCACTAGCATGGGAGCAAAGCAAGATAAGGCGATAGAATCAAATGAACTTGGTAGCATGCTCGCATCCATTGCGACCTTACCGCTGCCAGCAGGATTGGGGCGCATGGCTGGACACGCGTCCCGCAGGTGCTGGCAGCTGGAGCCGCACTGCACGCTCTGGGCAGACTTTTTTGCTCTCTTTGAGGCTCTGGGCCAGGCTCTTGCATTCTGCACACAGCGCAAACGTGTCGTCTCAACAAACATATGGGCTGAAGAGTGGAAGGTAGTGGGTTGAGGGGCTGTGGGGGACCCACAAGCGGCGGCACACATTCCGCATGCCTGCTCGCACCGCATCGGACCACAGCAAGCAGAAGCCACAAAGCGCGGCAGCTGGAATATGCTGCCGCAGCTAGGCCACACCCCTCACCTGGACAGGCGCCGAGCCTCCGCCAACGCCTCATGCGCGTGTAACAAAGTCCCGGAAGCAGCTCTGTTGATCGGGCAGCTGCCGTGCTGCACGGCGTTGCAAACATACACAGTCAACAGGAAGGAAGGGGCAACAGCGATGTCGCAGCTGACTACAGGCACACTGACCAGCTGGCGCTCAGGCAGGCGGGCGCTGCTCAATCGTTTATTCCCCCAAAGCAAGATCATGCTGCCAGCATGCGGCGATGCTCACCGCTGTTTGGAGCACCAAAGCTTACGCCGTGAAGACGGACAGCTCCGTCAGCTGTTGCACGGTCAGCTGCAGGGCGGGCACAAGAGTTCAACAGATTGATGTTCAGCAAGGGAACTGGATCGGCTTGTTGTGCGCCAACATCCACAGCGTTGCAGCAACAACAGCATCTGCGCGCTGCCCACTGCGGGCCCTCACCCCACCCCGCCTCCCTGCTCACAGTATTTGCTGCTGCAGTGTCTGCAGGGAACATGTGGGGGCGGCAGGTCGCCATACGCTGCCTGGCCAGCAGATTCGCCATCGGGCTCCTGATCCCTGGCCAGGGCCAGAAGGGGGCTGCAGGGTGCCCCAGTCCACTTCTCGGTTCCTTTTCCTTCGGTTGGCGTTGAATGGCTCTACAGCCAGCCGCTGCAGCATGGCAGGATTGCGCCAACACCTTAAAAGACATGCGTCTGTCTGTAGAGCGGCGGCTCAAGTGCAAAAGGAACAATGTTGCGTCAAGCACGCACCCCAGCACCCATGTGCCCACTCACCAGGTTGGTCGAATTCTGGTCAAGCTTAGTGACCTGGTTGGAAAGCCGAGCCAACATTGTGCTGATGTCGTCCGCTGCCCGGGTTCGAGCTGGCGCACAGCACCTGCGCAGGCACAAGACCCGCTAAGGAGCTGTGCGCCAGCTCGAACCTGGGCAGCGGGCGACACTGTGACCATGATGGCTCGGCCAACCAGGTCACTGAGCTTGACCATACGATAGACAACATGATCCGAACCCAGGGCGCCCAGATGGTGAGTGCCACGTGGGCGCTGTGGTGGAAGCATATGTACCAACCTCCTCCCTCCTGCACCCTGAGCAGCCGCCCTGCTGCCAGACGCATGCCTTTAACATGCTTGCCGCAATCCTGCCATAGCAGCGATTGAGAGTTGAACGATTCAACAATCATCAAAGGGCATGCAACTGGCACGTGGGCTGGAGCGACGTAGCCCCCTTTTGGCCCTGACCAGGGAGCGGGAGCCCATGTTGTGAAGCCGCTGGCCAGGCAGCACACTAGTGGAAGTGCGTCTCGATGGCATGCGCCTGGCAGCAGGGCGGGAGCAGGTTGCAATGAAGGGAGCAGGTTACGGTGCGTGCTTGCACCCCAGCACCCTGAGCTCACTCACCATAAGGTTGGTCATCATATTGTCCACGCGGGTCACCGTGTTGTCCAGGCGGGTCAGCGTGGCAACAATGCCCCCTGCCTAACCGGGTGCAAGCTGGCGCACAGCTCTTGCGCAGGCACGATGACCGCCCAGGAGCTGTGCGCCAGCTTGTACAAGTCAGGTGGGGGCATTCTTGCCACGCTGACCCGCCTGGACAACACGGTGACCCGCGTGGACAACACGATGATGCGGCTGGACAACAAAATAAACAACCTGATGGCAAGTGGGCACATGGGTGCCAGGGTGCGGGTGCAGGGTGCTGCCAAACGCATGCCTTTTAACACGCTTGCCATGTTGCAGCGATTGGCCGTAGAGCCCTTCAACGCTCATCGTTAAGAGTAAAAATGCAGATGGAAGTGCGTTTGAGTTTGACGGCATGCGCCTGGCAGCATGGCGGCCGCTCAGGATGCAGAAGGGGCATGTTGCGGTGTGTGCATGCACCCCAGAACCCATGTGGCACCCACCGTCTGGATGTCCAGGGTGCTGATCACACGCCCATCTTCTTCTCCAGGTCGTCCACCCTTCCGGACAGCTGGCTCAGCGCGGTGACAACGTCCCCAGACTGGCCCGGGGCAAGATGGCGCTGCGCACCTGCGCAGGCACAGCGGCAGGGTGCAGCACACAGGCAGCCATAGGACAGTGACGAGAGTGTGGCGCCTCGGCACTGATGAAGGAGCTGGTGGGTTGGTGGGTAACAAGCAGCCGCGGCAGCAGTAAGTGGAAGAGCCCACCCAGCTGCAGCCACTGCAGGGCCTTGATGCCGTCGGCCCCAAGCTCCTCAGCTGCAACGCACGGCCCTCCCACTACAAGGGTTGAAGTGATGCACGCAATCAGCAAATAAAAAGCTCGCATTCCGCTGTCCAAGGCATTAGGTTCAGCTGTATGCGGGAGGCGCCGCATGCAGCGCCTCACCAGCCTTGTTGGCGATTGACATCTGCAGCTTTACCGCCAGTGACATCATGATGGCGCCAATGGCGGCGTCGCTGGCCTCGTCGGCGGTCGCCGGGGGGTTGGTACGCGATAGTCGGTGGCCACCATGTTGGCGGTAGTCTTGCCAAACTGTTCTCAATTGAAGTTATAATACCAGGATAACGCGACGTGTTGGTCACTTTGCATGTGACGGGGGGCGTGATGAGAACTGTCTTCCATGCAGCTACCACTCAGCTGTCAGCTGCTGATGGTGTCCGCAATTCACGGGATGGGCCCCCTCTTCAATCTAGACATTCCATAGCCCTGTGTTTCCTCTTGTGCCCAGCATGTATGCAGTTGCTCAAGCGGCACAGGTACACAGAAACACAAGTGATGACACGCAGGGAAGCTGCGCAGGCTGTCGGCGGCTGGTTAAGCACCCCAAGTTGGAGCCTCCCTTCCTGCCGCATGCTGCTGCCCGGCCCCGGGGTGCAGCCCCTGCTGGAGAACTTCCTCAGCAGCTTCTTCAGCAAGTCGATCAAGTTTCTCCGCCGTTGGGGAGGGGCCATCGCCGTGAATGGGCTGCCCTGCCCCGCCTTGCTGGCAACGGCCCCCGCGGCGAGCAGCCTTCGCCTCGAAGCAGCAGCTGGCGCAGCAGCCGACCAGCAGCTGACCAGCAGCAAGGGAGCAGCCAGCCGTCAGGTGAAGTAGAAGTGTTTGACGTCGCCCTGGCCGAAGCTGACGCCGCAGCCGGGGCACTTGCGGTGGCGAGAGTCTGCACGGGGGGGGGGGCATGTGGGCGGAACGCGACGCAAACAGCCCACACACTGCACAGCTACCACCATGGCCGCAGGGAGCCTCTTACTCAGCGCAGCCGCCCTTGCCCGGCTTGCCCGGTTCACCTCCCTGCCCACCACCTCTCACTCCCTCACACGCGCCCAACAGTCGTGCAATCGCAGCGCCCGCAGCACCCGCAGCGCATGCCCCCTCCTCCTCCACCCAAGGAGCCCCCCAGCCCGAACATACACGCAAGGCCGCCAGGCGGCAGCAACGCGCGCAGGCCGCCCTCTACGACCCCCACCACATACGCGCGGGCGCACCCAGGTTGCGGCGGATGCACTCCTGGCAGAACATGTGCCAGCACTTGGTGATGACCACGTCCTTCTGCCGCTGGTGGCACACGTTGCAGCGGATCATGGCGCGCAGGGCGGCAGCCTCGGCCTGGTGTGTGGGTGGGTGGGTGGGGAGGGGAGGGGATAATACGAGGACGTGAGCGGGCTCAGAGGTCAGGGAGCGGTGATGGGGTGATGGGTGCAAGAGGCAAGGCCGCCAGCTTTGGCGCGCACATATCAACAACGCACATCAACGACTGCAGGCGCAGGGAACATGGGTGGTGCGGCAGCAGCTGCGATCTGCTGCCCCAGCCACTGCGAGACCGCTAGGGGAAACCATCGGCAACGGCGGCAGCACCCCACCTGCAGCTCCTGGTCGCCGCCGCCGGCTGGGGCTGCCGCCGCCGCACGCGTGCGCTCCGCCGCCGCCGCCGCCTCGCCCAGCTGCTCCTCGAGGCGCCGCACGCGGGCGGCGTGCTGCCTCGCCGCCTCCGCCTCGGCGTCGCGTTCGCTGGCGGTGTGGGCGGCTTGCGCTTGGGCTGCCTCGGCATCGGCCTGGGGGCACGCCGGGGGGGGGGGGGGTCAGCATGGAAGTCGGCGGGGCACCCCCTGGTAAGACGCTGCCCTTCCTCATCAAAAAGCCAGGCACGCGCTTTTTAAAGCAGGTTTGCGGCCCTTCGCTGGCGTCATCCTGGTCTGCCCCCTCCCACCCACCCCCAACCACAAACAAACCTGCCAACCACCCCTGGACACCCCCACCCACCCCACCCCCGTACCCACCCTTGCCGCCGCCAGCAGCTGCTCCCGCGCCTTGAGCTCCGCCTCGGCGGCATCTGCCCGGCGGCGGCCGTCCGCGCCTCGCCCTGAGCCGCGTCCAGCTCGTGCAGCAGCGCCTGCAGGTGTGTGGTGGTTCGTTGTGGTTGGGGGAGGCACCAATGATGTGTGTGAAGCTCGTGACGACGCAGCTGGCTGTGGTGCTGAGGGCGGTGATTAGTGGGAGGCGGGACAGCGGGGCAGGCGGCGGGCGGCAGGCGGTACGTGGTAGGGCGTGCATACGGCGTACAACCATGCAACCATGCATGCGCACAAATGCACTACATGCATGCAGGGGCCCACCCGCCCGCCTGCCCGCCCTTGCAGCACAGCTGTACCACCAGCTGGCAGCAGCAACAGCGGCGGCGGCCCCCACCTGCACCCGCCCCTCCAGCTCAGCCACGCGCTGCTGCGCCGCCGCCGCCGCCGCCGCCGCGCGCTTGGCCGCCGCATCCGCCTCGCCGCGCTCCTCCGCCAGGCGCTGCCGCTCGTGCTGCGCGGCGGTGGCCTGCGGCGGCCACGCAGGGTTGGTGATGGTTGCACCAGTGGGCGGCCTTGCGCGCGCGCTTTTTGTGTGTGTGTGCGTTTCTAGGGAGGGCAGCAAGGCAACCTGGTACCAGGGCCGTGGGACAAGCTGCTGCTGGGTGTGTGTGTGGGGGGAGGGGGCAGATGCCGCGCCACGGCATGCCGCACGCGCAAGACAGGCGCTGCCGGGCAGCCGGCGTGTGGGCGCGGCCGTGGCTGCCGCCGCACCTGCTGCAGCATCTTGGAGGCGTCCTCGTCGCGTTGCGCCAGCGAGGCCAGCAGGCGGGAGTTCTGGGCCTGAAGCGGCGGGGGAGGAGGGGGGGGGGGGGGTCCAGCTTGGGGCGGCTCGCAAAGCTCCAGGAGCAAAGCAAGGGGGCAGCTCTGTTCCTACTTTCTCACAGACAGGATTGGCAGTTTTTTTGAAGAGTGGCATGGGGGAAGAGTGGCGCTTGACCAGGGGGAGGGGAGCAAGGCGCCGCCAGGAGAGGAGCCCCAACCTGCGCATCCTCGTACGCCTGGCCCACGCTCTCAATCTCGGCCATGAACGCGTCGCCCTCGCGCTGCGCGGCGGGCGCGAGGGGGGGGGGGGACGGGGCCGTGAAGGGGCGCATGAGGAGGCACGGGGGGCGGGGAGGCTGATGGGGGGCTTGGGCTTGGTGGGGGTGGGGCAGCATGCTGAGGCATGGCGGCGGGTGCAGCAGCAGGCCGCTGTGCCAGCCTTGGCTCGCCATGCTGCTTGCGCGTACAGCTTTGAAATGGAAACTGAACACGCACGCTGGAATGAACAGAGGAGTGCCCGCCCACCTTCAGGTCTTCCACCTGCTGCTGCAGGTCCGCCAGCTGGCGCGCCGCCCCGCCGCCTCCGCCCGCAGCCGCGCCGCCTCCTCAACCGCCACGTCCAGCTGGCGCTGCGTGGCGGCGGCGCGCGCGGCGGCCGCCTCCGTGCCGCCCCCGCTTGAGCTGAGCTGTGCCTGCAGCTGTGACACCTGAGGGGGTGGGGAGCGTGGTGTGGGTTGAATGGGGGAGGCCATGGTGTGTGCACAGTGCCGCCTGTGCACTTGTTTCTGCTGCCTTTAAACTCCCTTCCCGGCCATGGTCCACTTCCCTGCCCGACAACGCAACCCCCAAAGAAACCGTCCGCAGCAGTACCGCTGCCAGTGAGCAACATGGCTGCCACACCGCCGCGCAGCCGCCCGCCAGCCCCCTCCCCACCTGGTGCTGCAGCCGCGCCAGAGCCACGCGCGCATCCGCCAGCTCGCGCGCTGTGGTCCCGCTGGGCGGCAGCGCGCTCCTCGTGGTCACCTCCACAAACAGGCGCAGGTCGGCCTCGCGCTCCTGAGAAGGCCGAGGTGGGGGAGGAGCAGGGGTTGGGCGCATCAGTCGGGAGGCGCAGCGCGGGGAGGGAAGGGGGATCTCGCAACAGAACGCGTGAGATGCGCGGATTTGGAGGCAAGGGACAGCCATCAGCCGGCGCCTAGATCCGCAGGGTTCCAGGGGAGCGCGCCGCACCAGCTGCAGCGCAGCGCATGGAAGAAGGAGAGCGGCAACTATCCAGGAGCAGCTGCTGCTGTGGCGGCGGCCCACCTGCCAGCGGTTTTCTTTGTCGCGCTGCGCCGCCAGCGCCGAGCCCTGCTCCTCGCACCGCCGCCGCAGCACGCCCGCCTCCGCGGCCGCAACCTCCGCAGCGCGGCGCTGCTCCTCTGCCGTTGCCTTGGCTGCACCGGGAGGGAGGGGAGGAAGGAGGAGCAGGTGGGAGACGGGTGCAAAGCAGCACAATGTGTGGCTGACACCGTACAAAAATGCAGCGGCAGCGGCAGCCGCCCAGGGGTCAACTCATGCAGCCCGCAGGGGGTTGGCCTTGCCTGCCTCCAGCGCTGCGGGCAGCCCCTTGTGGCGCTCCGCGGCGGCCTTCAGCCCGGCCACCTCGTTCTGGAGGGGGCAGGGTGTGGGTGGAAGAGGCAGGTTTTGGGAGTGCAAGTGTGTGTCTCAACACAACAAGCCCCGCTGCGCACAACGGGCGGGACCCGTTCCCCGGACATGCAACATGACATCGCAAACACAAACATCCAACTCGGAACTCAACACCCCCAAAACAGACATGTTGGCGCACACGTGAAAAGCAACGTCTCAGTCGCACCTGCAGCGCCTTGATCATCTCCTGCAGCTCCGCCGCCGTGGCCCGCCCGCCCGCCGCGGCGCGCGCTCCCGCGCCGCCGCCGCCTCCGCCTCGGCGCGCGCGGCCCGCTGGGCCGCCAGCGCCCGCTCCAGCTCGCGCACGCGGTCGTCGGCGGCAGGCAGCTGGCGGCGCAGGTGGGCGGCTTGATCAAGCTGGTGGCACAGGAGGGGGTTGGGGGAGCGGGGGAACAGGTGGGGGTGCTGAAGAAGGGGGCGCCCTGCACATGCCCACCCCCTACCTGCCAGCACAGCAAGCACCCAAACGCGTGTCACTACCCGCCGCCACCACCGCTACACACACAGCCACCCACACCCCCAGCCCGGCCCACCTGGAAGCGCAGGTCGTGCAGCTGCACCAGCAGGGCGTCCCCCGCGCGCTGCAGCTCCCGCGCCCGCTCCTCCACCTGCGGCGGGCCGGGAGCGGGCAGCACAGAATGGCTTGCGCACCTAGCGTCTGGGCAAGCCAGCGGCGGCTGGGAGCCAGCCCGGGCGGGCCGAGCGAGCCGGCGGCTGCGGGACACAAGCTGCGACGCGTGCTGTGGCGGATCCCCTGCCGATCGGTGCACCTTGCGCACCGCCCGCAAGGCATGCATGCCCTGCAAGCAGCACGGCCGCACGGGTCGTGAGGCGGTATTACGGCGCCGCACCTTGAGCAGCTCCACGTTGAGGTGGTGGAAGCGCTCCTGGTCGTACTGTTGCATGCGCGCCATGCGCTCGCGCTCCGAGGCCAGCGTGTCGCGCAGGCCGCGCACCTCCCTGGGGGTGGGGAGGGGGATGCAAGCAGCGGCAGCGCGCGCGGCGATCAGGCAGCGCATGGGTGATGCCCTATAACGGCTTCGCCACCTGTAGCTGGGGCCAAAGCGCTGGCCGCTCGAACGCCCCAACCACAAAGCCCAAGAACAGTGGGGATCGAATGATAGGCCGAATGGAGGGGCTGGGAAACAGGTACAGACGAAATGAATCATGAGGGTGCATGTCCAACACACGAGCTGATGTGAATGCGGGCGCCAGGCTAGGGCAGGCGAGGAGGTTCCTCGCCGGCTTTCGCCGCTGCCCCACCACAGCGCAGTGGCTGGAGGCCCAGGGGGTGTCGCCTAGCCAAGAGGTGGCAAACTCCGTCGCTGGCTGACCCAACCAAGCATGCTCAGGACACAGGAAGAATAAACTGAATAATTCTGAAAAATCCGCGGAGAACGCCGGCTCCGGCGAGAATTAGCCCGACCTGGTCGGAACAAAATTCGGATTTCTTTCCAAACTTTGAGAGGGCCCTGTAGCTCAGTGGATAGAGCGATTGGCTTCGGTGTGATCGAGGCGAGAGTGGTTATTGTAGAAACCAATAAGTCCCAGGTTCGATCCCTGGTAGGGTCGACATTTTGCTTCCCAAACCATCACACATTTCGGCTGAACAGTGCTCAGCCATTAGCCAGAGCTCGTATCAGACGGTTCTGATGTGGAAACCAGCCCTACCCGACCAGCGTCGCCCCACGCCCACCTGTCCGCCTTGATGAGCGCCTCCTCCCGCTCATCCAGCTCCGCGGTCCGCTTCAGCAGCAGCTGCTGCACCCGCGCCAGCTCGCTGCCGTCGTTGCTCCCGCCGCCAGCGGCCACAGCCGGCCCAGATGGCGAGCTGAGGCCCCGGCGGCTTCGCCGCCTCCGCCGGCGGCCCCGCCCGCCACGCTGCCGCCCGCCTTGAGCTGGGTGACCTTGCGCTGCGCAACCAGCAGCTCGTCCTCTCGATCTGCAGGGACCCAGGCTTGAGATGACTTGCCTCCTGCGAAAATCAGTCACAGACCTTCCAAGACGAGGCCGTCATCTTGACACACAGCCCACTCCCCCTGCAACCGTCCCCGATCCCACCTGCCAGGCTGCACTGCAGCTGCTTGATCTTGGTGGCATCCTGCAACGCCTGGTCCCGCAGCCGGTTGTTTTCCGCCTTGAGCAGGTTGTTCAGCGCTGCCAGCTGTGCGTCCTTGGAGGCGGCAGCCGCAGCGCTGCCGCCGCCGCCGCCGCCGCCGCCGCCCGCGCTGCTGCATCGCGCCTCCACCGCCGCCAGCGCGGCGGCCGCGCCCTCCAACGTCGCCGCCATGCGCTGGCGCAGCCGCCCTCCACCTCGCCCACATCCTCGGCAAAGTCCTCTGCGGCGGCAAATGATGCAAGCATGGGCGCCCAAACCCGCGCAAGAACCGTTGGCATCGCGGCCAGCCCCACAACAACCATGCCTCCTCCCCCTCGCCTCCCTCCCTCCCTGAGGCTCACCCGCCACCTGCTCCGCCTCCCTGTCCCCCGCCAGGTGCGTCAGCAGCAGGCGCGCAAGGAAGGGGTTGGCACGCCGCAGCAGCTCAGCGTCCGTGGCCTCGGTGTTCTCCTGCCGCGCCTCGCCCAGCGTGCCGCTGGCCCTGCAGCAGGAGCCAGGGGGGGGCGGGGGCGCGGGGGGAACGAGGGCAATAACACAGGTCAGCTGTTGCGATGCATCGCCGTCCATGCGTTCACGTGTGGTGTGGAGACAACAAGAAGGACATTGCGTGGGGATGCCCCTTCCAGCACCGCCCTTCCAGCATGGCAGCCCCCGCGGCGCCCACCGGTACTGCACAAAGCCGATGGCGCCGTTGAGCTCCTCCCACAGCCTGTTCACGCACAGCAGCGTCTCCTGGTAGGCCTCCTCCCGCTCCGCGCTCTGCTCCAACCTGCACAACGCAGACAGGTCTGTGCAGCCGCAGCTGAAGCACTTATGCTCTTGCAGACACCCGCCAGCCAGCCAGCCAGCCAGCCAGCGTAGGCAGCCAGAGCCCGCCCGAGCCGCCGCCAGCGCTTGCCTCTTCTCCAGCTTGTTGATCTCCCGCCGCTGCACATCACACTGCGCCGAGAGCTTGGCGTTCTTGTCCACCAGCAGCTCCAGCCTCTGGGCGCTCATCCTGGATAGCGTCCAGGAGAACAGGAGGCTCGTTGTGACAAGACGGCTGGCAGGAACGCCCGCCGCCAGCGGCACCGGCGGTCTGGCAGCCGTCGACTCTGGAGTCATGTCGGGAGGCCGAGATCTCATGTTGAGATACAACCTACCCTAACAAGTCAACAAGCTGCCGGCTGCCAAAGGCAGCAGGTGCAGAAAAGCTCGAGAGGAGGATGTCGCGAAGGCGCACCTTGATTGCGTTTCTGTCTCGCCCCTCACATGCACGATACGATGCGGTAGCCACGAGACGCTGCGCCGCGAACCCAGGCTGCGCCCTTGGGCTGCGGGCTGCTGCTGCGACTTTGCCGCCCCCAGAAACAGTCTACAACGATAGCAACGCCGGCGCGATGTAAATTAGGATGGAACGTGGGCCTCCTGGCTGAGCTGGCAAGCCGCTGTTCCTCCCGCCGCCCCAAGCGGCACTGCCGGTTCTACCCGCTACATAGTTACAGATTGGCACTAGTACGCAAAAATGTGGGGTTAACAGGCTGACGGGCAGCACTACGCTATCAAAATTGGAGCTATAAGTCGGGCTCTCGTGCGTTGACGAGGAAAACCGAGGCACTACATGCGACTGTGGACTCGCCACGTCACGGGAGACGCTACAGGCAGCCAATGCTGCTGCCAGGGGTGGCGGCAACCTGCTCACAGGCGGGATGCGGCGCCCTTGCCCGCAGACAGCTTCGTGCCAGACCGGGCGGCAGCCTCCAGGTAGCTGCAGGGCTTGAAGAAGCCGGCCAGCGGCGTGCCGCCAAACTGCTGCGCCCAGGCGGCCAGCCGCTTGCAGATGTAGTCTGCGGGGACAAGGGCGGGGTGGCTGTCAAACTTTGCCCGCATGTGCAGCGGGCACCAGCTGCGCACCCCTCGCCCCGCTGTCACTCTGTGCCCGCCCATGCACAGCTCGCCGCCAAGCCGTCGGGCCGTCTCCGACCCGCGAGGCTGCCTCCCTCTGCCGCCCACGTTCACGTGATGCCGGCCGGCCGAGACGGCAGCGCAGCCACCCCGCACCCCTCCTGCACAGCCCCCCAGCAGAGGAGCGCCACGCGGGCGGAGCGCACCTGCCCCCACCAGGTCGGCCCAGAAGATGAGGCCCCCCTGAAGGCGGGGAAGCCCATGCCCATCACCATCGCCACATCCAGGTCGGCTGCCTTGTCCACGATGCCTGCAAGCACCGGCGCAGCACAGAAGGACGCTCGGGCTGGCTGCGCGAGGGGCTGAGATGCATGGCTGGCGCAGCGCAGGCCGCGGGGCAGGTGCTCTGGAGCCCGGCATGGCCCCGGCCACAAAAGTAAACGCAGAACATGGCGGCAGCTTGGGAAGGACAGCCGCGCCGCCAACGGGCCGGCCAGGCAGCAGCAGCAGCAGCAGGGGCGGCGAGCTGCTCTCACCCCCATCCAGGTGAGCCAGCCTGGTGACTTCAGCAGCACGCAACCCTCCCAACCCCCAGCCAGCAGGCCCGCCTCTCACCCTCGTCCAGCACACGGCAGCCCTCGTTCACGACGGGGAAGAAGATGAACTCGGTGATGTCGCGGTCGCTGAGGCGGGCGGCGCCGAGCCCTCCTGGTACAGCCCCGCCGCCTGCGCGGGCAGCAGCGGGACGCGGGGGGTGGCTCCGATGTGTGGGGGCATCCAGTTGGATGGTGGAAGGGTGGCGGCGGGGGCGGGAGCATACCGCACGGAGCTGCTTGTGCAAGCTGGGCGGGAACAGGCAGCAGGCACCTGCGACTGCGGCCCGCATCCCCCCCCACACACACACCACCACCACCACCACACACACGCACACACACACCAACAAACAGCCCGCCGCCCGCACCTTGCGCGACTGCTGCACCAGCGGCGCGAGGTCGGGGTCGGGCGGCGCGGCGGCGGGCGTCGTACTTGTAAAAGCCCGCGCCGCTCTTCTCGCCCAGGCGCCGCGCCTCGTTGAGCAGCGGGATGATGCGGGCAGGGTAGGCGCGCTCGGAGAACGACTCCAAAAAGTTCTTGCCCACGTGCAGGCCCACGTCGGCGCCCACCAAGTCCGACAGCCTGCGCGGCGGCAAGAAGAAAGGAGAGGGAAGTGGACCATGGCACCGAGAGCTTGCCTCAGGGGGAGCCAGCGTGCGTGCGGAAGAGGTGACCCTGTGCTACCAGGCCGGCTTTGGCTGGGACTGGGAGGCCGCCTGGTGGGGAGGGCAGCACGCAAAAGGCGGCCCAGCCACTCCCTCGGGGCAGCAGAAAGGGGGCGGGGGCAGCTGCGCCAGCGACGCAACCAAGGGCAGCAGAGGGCTGCAGGGGCGGGAGCGTTTGTGGGCGGGGGAGGGGGAGGGGGTGTTCACCTGAACGGCCCCATGGGCATGCCGAAGCCGGCGATGGCCTTGTCGATGCGGTACGGGTCCAGCCCCATGTCCACCAGCAGGCAGGCGGCCTGCAAGAACAGAGCAGCGGGGGTGTTGGTGGGTGCAGGGGTGGGCAGTGATGGGGTGAGGGATGCAGTGTGATGGGGCTGCGGTGCGTGAGGCAAACAGGAAGGGAGGGGGCCGTGCTTGGCAGCTGTTAAGGGCGGAGGCTGCCAGGGCTGCCAGGGTGCGAGGGAAGGCTGTTGCGGCAGGCCGTCCCGCTTGCAACTCAAACCCCGCCGCCGCTGCTTGTTGCCCTTCGGCGTCTGTCGCAGCAGAGTGCCCCATGAGGGCATGCACCCGGCCGCTGCACGCGCCCCCACCCCCCACCTGGGTGTAGGGGAAGAAGACGCGGTTGACGGCGAAGCCGGTGCAGTTGCCCACCACAACGGGCGTCTTGCGGATGGCGGTGGACAGCTCCAGCGTGTCGAGGATGACCTGGCCGGTGGGGTGCAGGTGGGAGGAAGCTGTGAGGATGAGAAAAGGTGGGTGAAACACGTGTGCGAAGAAGCTTGGAGACAAAAGCTGGTGCGATATGCTGAGGAGGCGGCACACGCATGGACTGATGAGGTGGGGTTGGGTGCCAATCGCGCAGTGAAGCAACCAGCAGGTCACAATCAGCAGCGAATACAGCTGTGGGTGAGGCGGGGCTGAGCCCTGGCAGCGTGGAGCCGGCAGGCCAGCAGAATTCCAGGCAGCCAGGGGAGGCGCACGACGCGTCGGGCGTCAGCCACAGCCGCTGCTGCCCAACCTCGGGGCCTCCTCCCTCCCCCAAGAAATAAACTTCCCTGCACCTCACCTGCTTTGAGGTGGCCGGCGTGCGCACAATCTCCAGCAGGGGCATGACGTGGGCTGGAGAGAAGAAGTGGGCACCCACGATCCGATCTGCGCAGCGGCAGCGGCAGCGCATCGGGAAGGGAGGGTCACACATTGCGCACGCTGACGCTGAGCAGCCGGCAAGCCCGGCGCTGCGGCCGTGCCTCGCTGCCAGCACGGCTGCCTCTGCCGCTGCCGCCATAAGTTCCTCTGCAGGGTTGAAGGCGTGTCGGGTTTGAGAGCTGCCACGTGCAGGGCAGGCGCTCACCGGGGCAGGTGGTCTTGGCCCCCACCAGCTCAATGTTGATGGTGGAGGTGTTGGTGGACAGGATGGCGTCCCTGAGGTGCGGGACAGACAGCAGTACAGTCAGCGGTGCGTCTGCAAAGACGAACCCTGCCCGCCTCAAGGCTGCCGCACAAAAGAGGCGTTGCTGCAAACTGTTTACGATGGGAGGGAGTGGCCTGGGACAGCAAGACGCCCCATCCCCACACAGACACGAACAACAGGCACACGAGCGCAGGCCACCCACTTGCGGCACGCCTTCTCCAGATCGGCGAAGATCTGCTGCTTGAGGGCCAGGTCCTCCAGCGCCGCCTCGATCACCATGTCCACGGCGTCAAAGCCCGAGTAGTCCAGCGTGCCCTGCGACACAAAGGCTTGCGCACAGCACAGAGTCTTGCACACACATCGATTGTGTGGCAATGCCCCTTGGCGCATTGGCGCAAACGAATTTGAAACTGCGCGCACATGCATAGGCATGCAAAGGGGCGGGCGCGCGGGTCAGGATGCAGCGCCCGTGCGAGGGGCGGCGCAGCCGCCGCACCCCGGCGCACCTTGACGAGCGCCATGGCGGCCTTTGCTGCCTCCTCCTTCATGCGCCCCTTCTTCACGCGGCTGGCCAGGTTGGCCTGGATGCGGCCCAGCCCTGCCTGCGCGGCGCCAGGAGGAGGAGCGGGGTGGGGGAGACCTCACAGAGATGCACACGCACTCACCACCTGCCCGCTCCCCCAAAAACAAAAACTCGCACACGTTGCGCCGCCAACCCCAAACACACACACACACCACACACGCACGCACACCACACATAGACCCCCCCACACACACACACACCACCACCACCACCACCACCATACCCACACACATCCCCCACCACACACACAACACACACGCACATTTCCCTTAACACCCCGCACCTCCAGGAACTTCTGGTTGACCTCCTTGAGCAGCACCTGGATGCCCGCCAGCACGCAGGCGGTGGCGATGCCCGACCCCATCAGCCCGCCGCCGATGACGGCCACCCGCTTGATGGGGCGCGGGCGCAGGCCCGCGTCCGTCACGCCTGCAGGAGGAGTGGGGCGCGGGCAGGGGCAAGGTTATGGCAAGGAGAGTGGCTGGCCGGCACAACGAATTTGAAATTAAGCGCAACTGGACTGCGCAGGTGTGGCTGGTGGGGGGAAGCAGAAACGCTGTTCCTTTGCGTGGCGGCTCTCACACCCAACGACACCCCGAAACCCTCGCGCAGCACATGCACACGCACGCACCACACCCACCACAGTCGCCCCCGGCCCCCCACCCACCCACCCTTCAGTTTCTTGGTGGAGCGCTGCGCAAAGAAGATGTGCACCAGCGCCTTGTGCGTGTCCAGGGCGGCGGCGGCCTTGAAGGCCTCTCCCTCCTGCGCAAGGGGGAGCAGGGAGTGTGGCTGGTGTGCCGGCGTGCCGGGAAGCACGCTGTGGCTGGTGCCGGTGCCGTGCAGCAGCGACAGGCGGCGGCTGCCCAAGCGTTCAGCTGGAGCAACGACGCGGAGGCCAGAGGCGGCGGCAGCCCACCTTGACGAGCCCCGCGCGGCCGCCGTGCTCCACTCCGTGCTGGATGGCGTCGAGGCAGAGGAGGGGGTGGGTGAGGTGGCGCGCGCGCTTGACCGCCTGCGAGCAGGGGGGGCAGCGGAAGCTGCGGCTCTTGTTTTAGGGGTTGGGGTTAGGGAAGGCTGGTCCTGCATCCACCAAAGCGCGTGGCCGCTCGCTGCCGGTGGCTGCAGGCCAGAGCCTGCATGCGGCGCCCAAGCAGGCTACCGCCGCGCCGCCGCCGCACTGCCTGGGCCCCACCAGTGGCAGCCTCGCCGACGCCGATTCCCTCCCACCCCCTTTGCCGCAGCGCTCTCAAGGACCTGTTCTGCAGCATTACCATGCACCGGCAGCGGCCGCACCTGCGCGCGAGCAAACTGCAGCACCGCAAGCGCCTCTGCCAGCGGCTCCAGCCGGTCGGTGCGGTACAGCGTCTCCACCCGCGCCTTCTTTCCACCTGAGGCAGGCACGAATCCAGGGCCGGGGGCCGTTGATGGAGGTGATGAATGCGGGTGGTGTGCGTGGAAACAGCGGCAAAGCATGGGCTTGCACTAGCTGCAACTGGAGATGCGGCAAGCTACTGCATTGGAGAGCAATCCGGGCCCCACTTGCCCCTTCGTCGGCCCCGCGCTTCCTAACCCACCGCACATGCGCACACACCAGACCATGCTGTTCACGCCCACACAGAACAGCGCACCCGCAATCTCCAGCGCCAGCTGCTTCGCGGCGCCCAGCAGCTGCTGCGGCGGCGCCAGCAAGTCGACCAGGCCCAGCTTGGCGGCAGCCTCCGCCTTGATCGGCGCGCTCGTCAGCATCATCTCCACCGCCTTCTGCAGGCCCACCGCGCGCGGCAGGCGCTGCGTGCCGCCAAAGCCGGGATGATGCCCAGCTGCAGCTCGGGCAGCCCAAAGCTGGTGCCTGCAGCCCAGGGAAGAAAGAAAAGAAGGAACATAAAGACAGGGCAGCGAAGTTGTTGCGAAGAAGGGGGGCCGTATGGTGGGGCCAGCAGGCAGAGCAACGATCAAGTTCACAGCGGGCAGGCGTCGGGCAGGGGCAGCGAGCGATTGCAGGGCTGCTGCGGCGGGCGGCCCGCACCGGGCGCCGCCACACGTGCGTTGCAGGCCAGCGCCAGCTCGCAGCCGCCGCCCAGGGCCATGGTCTGCACCGCGGCCACGGTGGGCTTGGGCCCTGACTCCACAAGGTCGCAGAACGCATCATTGATGCGGTCGTCAATGCCGCCGCCGCCGCTGGCCTGCACAAACTGGTTGATGTCAAAGCCCGCGCAGAAGCGGCCTGCAGGGTGAGGGGAGGAGATGTGATGGTGAAAAGGTGTCACTCAAACAAAAAGCAGCACGGGGGTGAAGAGCGGGTGGCAAGGGGCTGCAAGGGGGCCAGTCGAAGGGGCCCAGCAGCGGTCGCACCATTGGCGCCGGTGATGACTATGGCCTTCACGTCGCGCCGGGCCTGTGCCTCCCGCAGGTTGTTGAACAGGCTCTGAAGCACTGCAAGCCAAGAAATAGACCAGGGCAGTGTGCACGCGTGGAGCGGGGTTGGGCCTGAGAGGGCAATCTGGGAGTGGGAGGGGTTCGACATGCATGCAATAAGATTCCAGCGCATTGAGCCAGCTCTTACCACTTGGGTGAAGAGCATTGACGGGCGGGTTGTGCAGGGTGACTACGGCCACGCCGCTGCTGTCAACCTCGAGAGTAGTGTGCGGCGCCATTGGGCCTGTGAATTTGATAGAATCGGACTGGTAGTGTCGGAGGTGCGCTGTTGCAAATTGCTGCCGGAAGATGTACAGGTGGGCTCGGGCGGACGCCCAACACCGCCTCATCCACTTCTTTGACTCCCCCGCTGAAACTGCAGCACCACTATGATTGACAGGCTTGCAGCCTTCCTGGACAAGTCTGCTGTTGAGCATGACAGGCAAAACTGCAAGCACTGAGTGCTTGCAAGGTCATGGCGAGCGGGTATGACGGGCATGCAGCGCAGCGCAGCAGCGACGCATCCGACTTCACAGCGGTTTGAAGCAGAAGGGGCAGCGGGGTTGGGCATCACACCGGCTTCTTCGCCGTGATGAACCACAGCAGGTTGTTGGTGCAGCACAGGTCTCCCTCAGGAGTGAGGCAGCCATTGGCGCTCAGCAGAGCCTGCATCTTCCCTCGCGCCTCCTCAAACACATCCTCGCCCGGCCGCTTCTCCTGCGCCTTGGTCAGGGCCTCCTGCAAGGCAGCCAGCAGCACGAGACGTGAGTTGGCAGCCAGCAGCCCGCCTCCCATTTTGCATGCACCCCCTCGCTCTGCGCACCTTGATGGGCACTGGGATGTTCAGCAAGCCATCCCACCACACATCCTTGCCAAACGTGAAGTCAGTCTGCACGGCCGGGAGCAACATGGGAAGGCTTGCGGACCAGAAGCGCCACATGAGCCTCAGGAAACACGTCAAGCTGGACCAACAAGCGCGCGCTGCCGCCCCCCTTGTACACCCACCGACACATATTCACCATGCCTGCGCCCACACCACCCAGCCTCGCAACCAGCACGCACCACCTCGCTGACATAAGCGCAAGCCAGGTCGGGCAGCGGCTCACCAGCAGCTCCTCGCGCTGCACCTCCTGGAAGCCCGCTGCGCTGAGCCCCTCCAGCAGCGGCGTGGGGTCGGCAAAGCGCAGCGCTGTGAAGGACGCCGCCTTGGGGACGGACTCGGGGTCGTATTCTGCGGCGGGTGGGCGGCGGTTGTGGGTGCTGGCAAGCGGCAGCACGGGAGCGGCAGGTGGGGGTGTGGAGGGGCAGGGAGCGGCCCCGCTACCTCGGTTATGCCATGGCCCGCCAACTGCAAGAAGACAAAAAGAGAGAAGCACGCCAGCATTGCTGGAGGCGACAGGTGGCGTGTCCGCTGCCAGCTGCCAGCTGCCAGCGGCACCCACCCGCCGCCAGGTCTCTTGTCAGGCCGAAGAAGGGCACGCGGTCCGCCGGTCCCCACACGGTGAAAGCCAGCACGCCGCCGGGCTTCAGCACGCGCGCAGGAACTCCTTGATGGCTTGCTCCCAGCGCGGCACAAACATGATGCCGAGGGAGCAGGTGACCGCGTCGAAGGAGGCTGTGCCGTACTGCCCCAGATCCTCGGCGTCTGCGGGCAGCAGGCAAAGCGAGTGCCAGAATAGCTTGCCACTTGAGAGGAAGAAGCAGAGGCGATGCGGGGGAGGGCCAGAGTACGATCAGAATGCAGGGCAGCCGTCACCGGCAGGCGCGCCCCCGGCCCCCTGCCGCCCCGCTCACCGGCTGTTTCGAAGGTGATGTTGCGGATGCCCAGCCGCTCCGCGCGCCTCCGCCCCAGCTCCAGGTAGCCGGGCACAAGGTCGGTGGACACGACGTGAGCGTGCGGCAGCGCCAGCGCCAGCGTGGCGGACGGCTCGCCGTTTGCGGCGGCCACGTCCAGGATGCGCGGCGCCGGCAGGCCGGCCAGCGCCTGCACCAGCGCGGCGCGGAACGCGGCAAATATGCCCTGCGTCGTGCCCCGGTCCACCACCCAGTCGGCGTAGCGGTCGGCGGCGGCGGTCCACGTCGCCACCATGCGCGCCCGCATCTCCTCCACGCCCTGCACACCACAGACCTCACCAGAGTTGCACGCGCAGCCGGAGCGGCTTTAGCCGGGCAATGGCAAAGTCGTTGTTCGATCCCAGCGGTCAACGGCGGCCCACTCGGCTGGCGGCCCTCTAGGCTGACGGCCAAGAGCGCCTTATTCAGCGGGCCAGCCCCACCCCACCCTGCGATCGGTCTCTTGTTCTTCCTGAAACGCCCCTGTCAGCGCGTGAATTGTTGCCCGCGTGAATTGCTCACCTCGCTCATGTTGGATTGGTGCGCTCTGGTCCTCGAACCAGCGGGCCTGGCTCGGTTATGTGCCTGCAGCGGCCTAGCGACACAGAAATGATTTCCTGCAAGCGAAACGAGGCTCATCATCACTCCTCAACCCTGCACCCTGCATTGCAAACCATCCACGCTGAGGTACACCCCTCACCATTGCCTCACCTTGTTGGATGGCAAGTGGATCAGAAAGTTGACAATTTCTGATCGTGTCGCGAAGAGGGTTCCCAACTAAGCGGCGGCGGCGGCTGCAGCAGCGCCGCTTGCCCGCCACGCAGCTCGGGGGCTGGCTCTGTGGGCCTAGGGGCTGCGCCCGGTCCTGCAACACCAGCGCTGCTGCCCGCCCACGTAGGCTGTCAGGCGCGCCACTGCCCGGCGCCTGGTCTGCCGGCGCAGCTGCCACAGGGTGCATGTGCGCAGGGATGGCGGCAACCACCTCGATCCCCCACCGCACACCTGCAGCGACACGCAGCTCCCTGTGCAGATACCGCCACTGCAGAGCTCGCTCTCTAGGCAAGCCTGGCTTGACCTGCACGCTGGTCAAGCGTGATGCGACTGGTGCTGGTTGTGGTCACGGATTTGTGCTGGTGCAGCCACCCAAAACGAGTATCAAGAGTTTGGCAGGCTTCCGGAACTGATGTTCGAATGCAAGCAGGGAGAAGCGGCTGGCGAGGAGCAAAAAGCGAGAGGGAAGGCACTGAACCCCAGCACGGGCGAGCAAAGCACACGACGTGCCCTGCCTGGCGTCCAGCTTCCCGATGGTACGGTGCGGTACCGCGCTACCGCAGGTACTGCTCCAGCGACTCGCCCGACAGCGCCTCCAGGCGGCGCACCAGCGCCGCCGCCGCCGCCTCCACCGGCTGCTCCGGGTCCTCCAGCAGCTCTGCCAGGAAGGGCAGCGTCTCGGGCAGCAGCGCGAGGTACTCTTCCGCCAGACGCTCCACCACCTGATCCACGTGCGGCAGGGGGAGGCATGAACAATCTTTTCAGACAGAGAGAAATGGGCATTCTTTTCAAACAGAGGGGAGAGGTGGGAGGGAAGAGAAGCAGGGTGGGGGAGGGGGACGGCGCGGAAAGCTGGGGGGGGGGAGGGTGCGGGGTTAGCTGGCCGGGCAGAGCGCCAACGGGCCTCCTCTCACCTGCGCAGCGGTGTTCAGGGCCAGCAGTCGCGTGCGCGGCTCCAGGGACCGGGTCATCATGAGCACCTGGGGGGGGCACGTCAAGTCAGGTGGGAGGGCGAAGGTGGGAGGTTAAGGGGTGTGAGCCATGACAAGGAAGAGGGGGGCCTCTCCGTGTGCCCCTCCTCTTCCTTTCATGCGTCGCACCGGCACGCCTACTTGGGCGTTCCCGCTGCAGCCACACGGACATACAAGGCTGCGGCGGTGCGCCCATCCCAAGCTCGATGCCACTCCCGCCCCCAGCACTCCGCCCTTGGCAGTCCGGCGGCGCACCTGGTGATTGAGCGGCTTCCACAACGCGTCGCTGCCAGCAGTCACCGCCAGCTGGGCGAGGCACGCGGCCACGGCGCGCCCAAACGTGTCGCCGCCGTCGTCGTCCCAGCCCTGCAGCGAGCCCTCCAGCTCCGCGGCGCCGTCTGCATGCGGGGTGGGGGTGGGGACAAACATGTGAGGCCGAGGCTATGGAGATGATGGGGCTGAGAGGAGGGCATGGGGGATGGCACCGGATCAGGCGCAAGGTCCCCCCGGGCGCGGGAGGGTGGTGGCCTGTTGGCGCCCAGCGCCGCCCCACGGATCGCTCTGCCCGATCAGGGGCAAGCACACTGAACGCCAGTGCATTGCCCGCGAGTATAGAAAACACCTCCCCCATGCCCTCCAACCCCCAACCGACCATGCCCAGCGCGCACACAGGCACGCGCAAGCGAGAGCAAGCATGAGCACGCAGCCCCAACAGCCAGCACCCACCGCTCTCGTGGTCGGGCTCCATGGCGGCGGCGGCGGCCGGCGGCGGCGCCAGCCCCAGGTGCGCCACCAGGGGGCAGCAGGCGCTGGAAGCGCGGCTCGTCCAGGAAGCGGGCGGCGCCCGCGGCCCCGGTGTCGTACAGCAGGCAGCGGTGCAGCGCGCGCAAGACCTGCGGCGGCGCGGGGGTGGTGGAAGGGGGTGCTGTGAGGCTGGGGTGGGGGTGGGTGGTTAAGGGGGTGAAGAGGGAGAGGGGCAGTGTGGGGTCGTGGGGTGGGTTGAGAATTGGGGAGCAAAGAGGGGGGTGTACTATGAGGCTGGGGAGAGTGGGTGGTGGGCAAGGCACAGCCTGTGGTTGTATGCGGAGGCCAAGGGAGGGTGGGGTTGGGCCTGGAATGTGCTGTGAGGCTGGTTGGCAAATGCGAGCGAGGTTTGGGCGCTTGGCAAGATGACTGGGGCAAGATGACTGGATCGACGCAAGGGGGTGGAGGAGGCAGCGAGGCCGCCTCATGCGGCGTGCACTCATTGTAGGCGAAAAAGTAGAGAAAAAAGATGCCGTGTAAGCAAGCAGGCTGCGTCAGCGCCGCTGCTCCGAGACTGCAGAATCAGAGCCGGCATGGGCAGGTGAGAAGGGAGGCGGAGCAGGGCTCACCTTGAGGCGCAGGCGCCAGTCGTGCTGGACGTGCAGCGGGTGATCGGCGCCCTCGGCTGCGGCGGCGCCCCCTCCGACGCCTTGCGCTTCTTCTTCTTGCCCTTCTTGTCGGCGGCGGCGGAGCCGTCTGCAGCGCGGCGCAGGCAGGCGGCAGCGGCAGCCGGGTGACGAGGAGGCTGGTGCTGGTGGGGCGGTGTGGCGACGCTCCGGCTGGAAAGCCTCCACCTTCCTCCGCACTCCCCTTGCTCTGGCAGCAGCGGCTCGGCCCCCTGCCCCTATCGCTGCTCATGCTCCGGCCCTTCCCCCTCCGCCCCCCGCCAAACGCACCAGACAGGCTCCACCCCCTCTGCCTTGTGACAGCGGCCAGCCCCCACACCGCCCCACCCACCCCATGCCACCCTGCCAGCCCACCCAGCCCACCCACCCGCCAGGTGCGCCAGGGCGGCGTCCAGCAGCAGGCCATAGTAGGGCACAAACACGCCGCGCAGGCGCTCCGCCAGCGCATTGACCAGCGAGAAGAGGGCGACGCTGCGCAGCAGCCGCGCGGTGGGCAGCGGCAGGTCTGCAGGGGAAGGTAGGGAGGCGCGGGGGGGGGCGCTGGTGGTTGGTGGCGGTAGCGCGTGGGAGGAGGGGTGCGTTGTCGGCGGGAAAGTGGGGACAAGGTTGGAAGCGCTGACGAGGGCTGGAAGGGGAACGGGCGGCGGGAAGCAGGGATACCGAGGCGACCGGCGAAGCAAACATCGCTCCCCGCCTGAACATTCAAAGCATGCGCAGGAAGGGAAACAACACGTGGAGCCAGCAGGGGGCGGGGTGCGCACCCGAGTCGCCCGCAGGCACCGCCTCTGCCCACTCCAAAATACGGAAGAACAGGGGCTTGAAGCGGGCCTCGGTGAGGCGCAGCGTGAGGGCGACAAAGGCGGCCACCGCCGCAGCCTCCACGCGGTCCAGGCCGCCGCTGCGGGGAGGCAGGACGGAACGAAGACGGCAGCTGATGAAGATTCAGTTGCGACGGCTCCCAGTCTTTGACAGCAGTGACAGGACGAGGAACCGGCACCAAACGGCCCGGCAGTCTGATATCTGTGGCGCCGCGAATCTTGCGGCGGCGGCGGCACGCGCACGCAGCGCTGCCTGCCAGAGCCCCTCAAGAGCCCGGCCGCGCACCTGGCGGCCGCCAGCGCGGCGGGCGGCGTCGCCGCAGGTCCAGCGCGCGCAGCAGCGCCGCAAACACGGCCTCGTGGTGGGAGGCCAGGGCGGCGGCGTCCATGGAGTCCACTGCGCCGCGCAGCATGCTGAGCAGGGCGCAGGCGGACTCGGGGCCGGCCTGCAGAGCAGAGACCAGGGAAGGAGGTGTGCGTGTGTGTGCGTGTGTGTGTTTCACTGTGTTCTGGTGTGTGTCCGAGTGGAATGGCGGGGGGGGCGGCGGCGGCGGCGGGGCCGGCTGTTCGCAGGGCTCATGAAGCTGTCACCAGTGAGACCCAGCAAGGCCCCAAAGCACCGCCCCCTTGGCCGCCCAGAGCACCGCCCCCTGCCCCTCACCTCAGCCGCCGGCTCCAGCTGGGACAGCAGCGGCGGCAGCAGCAGGCGGGTGGGCACCTCCGCCGCCAGGCGGCGCCGGATGGCGGCCGCGGCGTCTGCACAGCGCGCCGCCGTGCACTGCGGCACGCAGATGATAGAAAGGGGTCGAGGGGGTTGGTGAGGGCTCAAGCAGAGCGAAAACAGCACAAGCTTGTTCAGTCCTGGCAGCGGGCATCAGCTGTGAAGCAGCTGGCAAGGCCAGGGCGGCGGCGGCAGCGCCGCCATATGCTGCAGCCCCTTCCCGCGGGCCCCTCCCTGTACAGCCCCTCACCTGCAGGATGGCCGGGTGCAGCAGCACCTGCAGCAGCTGGGGCAGGTGGGGGCCAGGAAGGCGCCCAGGTGCTCCACCAGCGCCGCCGCCGCCGCCAGCGCCGCCGCCAGCTCCAGCGCAGCGCCTTCGTCCACAGAGCCCTGCCGCTGGCCGCCCGCCGCATCCCCCTCCGAGTCGCTGTCCCCTCCAGCGGCTGCCGCTGCGTCGTGGCGGGCAGCGGCGGCAGGCGTCGCCGCGGCGACGACGGCGGCCGCGGCGCCCACCGCCGCCAGCACCGCTGCGACCGCGGCGGGCAGCTGCGGGACCAGGCGCGGGCCGAGCGCTACTGCCAGAGAAGCGGTGGCGCCCAGCGCGCTGCCGCACCGCCGCCGCGGAATCCGCGGTCGCCGCCAGCACGGGGGCAGCACCTGCAGCAGGCGGGCCGGGTGGGAGGGCCCAAAGGCCGCCGCCACGGTCCCCACCGCTGCCAGAGCCGTCTGCTTGGTGAGCGGCGAGGCAGCGTCGCCGCCGCCGCCGCCGCCGCCCGGCAGCAGCAGCGCCACGGCGGCGTCGCAGGCGGCCAGGGCGGCCTCCGCCGCCGCCGCCGCCTCCTCTGCGTCTTCCTGCAGTGAAGCGTCCTCGGCAGCCTCCCGCGCCGCCGTTGCCAGCAGCTGCAGCGCCTTGCGCCGCACGCGGTCCGCGGGGTGCCGGCCGCCAGCGCCGCCAGCGCCGACAGGAAGGCGGAGGGCGGCATGTGTGCCCGCAGCGCGCGCAGCAGGCGGTAGCACCCCGCGGTGCCTGCCCGCAGCAGCGCCCGGCGGCGCGGCGGCGCCCCCTGCCGCGCGCGGCGGCCGCCTGCCGCTCCCCGAGGGCCTGCAGGTGCTGCAGGGCTGCGGCCAGCAGCCGGCGGTACGCCCCCTAGCTCCTCGGCGCTGGCCGCGCTGGCGGCCCCCGCCGCGCCTCCAGCTGCTGCGTCACGAAAGCCACCGCCAGCAGCGGCAGCGGCTGCCAGGGCTGCTGCTTGGAGGCTGCCAGCGAGTGCTCCAGCAGCGCCGCCGACACCGAAGCCTGCAGCAGCAGCGGCGCCTGCAGCAGAAAAGGGGGCAGGGCAGGCGGGAGGGGGCGACGTTTAGGGCAGAGTGACGACGCGCTGCTGGCTGTGCGGCTTGCAGAAGAAAGGCTGTGGTGCAAAGAACCGTAGGTGCAGATGACGGCAAACAAAGCGTACAGGAAAGAGAGGAAGAAGCGGGTGGCATGCAAGCAGAAGCATGCGGTGAGTCAGTGCTGTGCAGTGCAGCATGGGCGGCAGAGCGGGCTCGGCTTCAGGGGTAGTGATGGGTTGTCACCAGGCGGCGGCGTGCCGCCGTAAGACTGACGTGCAACTACTGGAGGCTCGTCCTCAGCCGGCGGTGCAGGCAACAAACGCAGCGCCCGCACCCCCGCCCAAAACGCAGAGGTAGAATACGGACAGCGGGGAGGCAGGCGATGCAGCGAGGGGCAAGGACTCGATGCACGGGAAACCAGGGCGCAGCTGGAGCGCAGCAGGCGGTGGCGCAGGACCGGAGCGCTGCACGCGTGCGCGCAGAGCAGGCAGGAAAGGCGGCGGTGCAAGCGGGGCAGATGGAAGGCAGAAACGACAATCAGCACAGGAGGAGCATGCCTGTTCTAGAAGGTCTCCCGCCAGGTCGGCAGCCCATCCCTCCTCCTCCACCGCCGCCGCCGCCGCCGCATCAGCCTCCCCCATGTCGGCGTCGCCCCCGCCGGCGGCGGGGGCCTGCTGCCTCACTGCCTGCTCCAGCAGCAGGGCCAGCACGGAGCACAGCCCCTCCACCTGCTCAATCAAGGGCGGGCAGGAGCGAGAAGTTAAAGAAAGCATCTCGGCTGAAAGGTGGTGTCGTAAAGGGACCGTGGCGCTGGCAGCAAGCACGCAGCCGCGCAAGAGCGTGCTCCGGCAGCGCAGCAAATCTGCGGTGTGCCATAGCACCCCCTGGTGCGTCGCCATCAGCGCCAGCCACTCAAGCAAGCGACACGTGCAGAGCGGGCACCTCAGCGGCAGGGACCGTTCCTCATGAAAACACCTCACAGGCGCCGCCCCCAAAAGCACACCTCGGGCAGCGCCGACACGAGGGCCGACAGGAGGGGCAGGCGGCGCGGCGGCGGCGCACGCGGCAGCGAGGCCACCACCGCCGCTGCCAGCGCGTCCAGGCCGCGACCCGCGCCGGTCCAGGCGGGCAGGATGGCTCTCAGGGCTTGAGCCGCGACCTGCGGCCACGGAAGGCAGCGCAGAAGGGACCAAAGCGTGCACAGCGTGGAACCAAAGCGTGCACAGCGTGGAACCAAAGCGTGCAGAGCACAGGGCAGGCACGCAGCCCATGCCTCCTGTGCTGGCCATGTACAGCCTTGAAGCGCGCGGCGGCAGAGCAGAGGCCGCACACCAAACGGCGGGAGCCGAAGGCGGCCAGGGACACGCACCCGCTCCGAGTGTTCATCTTCCTGCAGCGCCGCCGCGTCGCCCGCAGCCGCCACCACGTCCAGGACCAGGTCCAGGGCCCCCTGCTTGGGGCGGTAACAAGCGGTACCAAGGGGTAAGTGATCGTGTTGGGGGGAAGGGGGCAGGGTGGATGAGCGACGGTTGGGATTGGAGGGAGGAGGGCGCGTCCGCCCCCTTTCCCGGCTGGAAGGCGCCCCGCAGCGGCTGGCAGCTGCATGGGCGCGCGGGGCTGCCGGCGAGGCAGGCCAGGTGTGTGGCAGATGCCGGCGTTACTGCGGAAAACAGGGCGCACCTGGGGGCGCCAGCCGCCAGCAGCGCGACGAGCTCCAGGGCGGCGGTACGGGCGGCGCCGTCGGGCGCCGCCTGCGCCGCGCGCACCGCCAGCCGCAGGTCGAATGCGGCCGGTCCCTGCTGCCCCTGCTGCTGCTGCTGCTGCTGCTGTTGCTGTTGCTGGGCATGAGCCTTGGCAGGAGCCTTGCGCCCCTTGGGCCCCTTGCCCGCCTTGGCGGCCGACGGCGGCGGCGAGGCTGGCGTCGTGGTGGCGGCGCCGTGCCGCCGCGCAACGCCCGCCAGCACCGAAAGGCACAGCTGCAGCAGGTAGATCGCTTCCGCTGGGGGAAGCAGCAGGGCGGGCGGCGCCGCTGCCGCCGGGGCTTGGTCGTCATCGTCGCCCTCCGCCGCAGCTTGCTCCGCCGCAGCGGCGGCTGCTAGCTGGTCCAGAAGCTGAGACAGCAGCGCCTGCACTGGTGCCACCACCAGCGGTGCCTCCGCCACATCCTCTTTCCACAGCAGCAGCTCCAGCGCGGCGGCGCAGCGCTGCACGCCCTCCAGAGGCGGGGGGGCGTCGCCGCCGCCCCGCCGTCGCCGCCCTCTGCGGCTCGGCGTGCGGCGCTCCGTGCTGCACGCTGTGCACGCAGCGCCGCCCGCCGCCGCTCCACCGCATCTGCGGCAGCAGCGGCGGCCTCCGCCAGCGCAGCGCGTTCGCGCTGCTGCGCTGCGCCGCTGGCGCGGCGGCCGCCGCGGGCGTGGCGGCCTTGGCGGCTGCCGCCGCCGCCGCCGCCTCAGCCCGCAGCCGCTGCAGCTCCTCGTCTCCCTCCTCCTCCTCCTCCTCCTCCTCTTGGCCTGCCTCTGCCTCTGCCGCCGCATCCGCCATGTGCGCGTCGCCGCCGCCGCCGCCGCCGCCGCCCCCAGGGGCAGCTCCAGCAGCGGCGCCAGGGTGGCGGCGTGCAGGGGCAGCGCGCCCAGCGCGTCGCGCGCCGCCGCCCGGCAGCCGTCGTCGCCGTCCTGGCTGGCGGCGCGGAGCAGGGCCTGCGCGGCGGCGAGGGGTCGGGAAGCAAGGCAGCCAGGCGCGGTGGGGAAGTGCGTCTGGGCAGCCGGCTCGCCTCCAGAGGCGGCACCCCAGCCGGTGCCCGGCAAACCAGCGTGCTCGGCAGGCATTGAATTCCCAGCCAGCAGGACAAGCATGCCTCTCAGCAACCAGCACAACCTCAACAGTCCCTCCTCTTCAATTCACTCGCACGCAAACGACTGTCGGATCCCCCACCCCCACCCCCACCCGGGCCCCACCCACCTCCAAACACCGCTGCTGGATGCCGGCCGGCAGGGCCGCGTAGGCGGTACCGCGCAGGTGGCGCAGCGCGGCGAGGCGTGCCGCCGCCAGGCCGCCGTCCGCAGGGACAGGCTCCAGCAGCGCGCACCAGGCGTCCAGGATGTCTCGTGCGGCGGCGCCAGCGTCGCCGTCCTTGCTGGCGGGCCGCTGGGGGCAGCGGATGGCTGCAGCAGCGCCTCCAGCCGCCCCGAGGAGAAGCAGGCGGCGGCGGCGGCCAGCAGCGCCTCCCGCTCGCGCCCCTCGGCGCCGTCGGCAGCCAGCCGCCGCGCAGCTGCCAGGACGCCCGCCGCGCAGCTCAGCAGCTCCTCGGGGTCGCCCAGTCGGCCAGCAGCTCCAGCAGCAGACGCGAGGTGTGGGCGGCGGCGAGGGCGGCGGCGCCGCGGCCCGCGGCGCCCGCCGCCGCCGCCCGGCGGCGGCCGCCGCCAGCAGCGAGCTGCCCAGGCTCTCCGCATCAGCTGCAGGCAGCACGTAGGCGCCCTGCTGCTCGCTGGGCTCCTCAGCCCCAAGCATGAGGGAGAGGAGGCGCGGCGCCGCGTCGGCATCCGCCGCCAGCGCGCCAGCGGCGTCGGCGAGCGTCGCCTCAACGGCCTTGCCGGCGCGGTCTGGGGGGTGGATGGGGCAGGGGCACAAAAGCGGGGGCCAAAAATCACAATCATGCAGCGAAGAAATTGCTGCGCGCCTGCTGCCATGCAAGCAGCAAGCCTGGGGAGGGCAACATGCGGGCAAGCATGGCAGGCGGGGCAGCAGCGCGTGGGCAGCAGCAGGCAGACGAAGCACGATGCCCGCACACGTCACCCACCTGCGGGCGCCGCCAGCTGCGCCAGCTGGGCGGCGGCGTGGCGCACGTCCCTGCTGGGGTGGCACAGCGTGCAGAGCGCGCGCGCCAGCAGCGCTACGCCGCCTGCAGGGCAGGGGCAGAGGCGGTCAGCTGCCGGGGCAACAGGTTGGAAGGTCGGCCGCCGCTGCAGCCTGGAAACATTCCTTCCCACTGGTACCCGAACGCATGCACAAGCATGCTGCAACCTGGCTGGCTGTGCAGAAGCCAGTCTGAGCGGGAGACAGGCTGGCAGCATTGCAAGCACGCACCGGTGTGCCGGCGGCGGCGCCGCCCTTCTTGCCGCCGCCGCGGCGCCGCTGCTGCAGCGCCGTCGCCGCGTACTGCAGCGCCGCCAGCTGCACGCCCTCCTCCTCGGAGCCCGGCGGTGCGGCAAAGAGGGAGGAGAGGAGGTCGGCGGCGTCGAGGCCCTCGGCCGCCATGCGGGCGGCGAGGGTGGAAAGCGCGGGCGCCAGCGCAGCGCGCACAGCACGCGGGCCAGAGACAGCAGGTCCTGCAGCGGGGGCGGGGCGGTGTGCGGGTGAGGAGCCTCGGCCGCGGCAGGTGCCGGCCAGAAGCAGGAGCTGAGGGCGCCTCTGTGCGCAACCAAGCACAAACCCTCGCAACTGCCCGCGGCAAGCATCAATCAGCCTGCCACGGCACCCCTGAACGAGCCACCCAGGCGCGTCAAGCCATGACCGAGCCGCAGCGCCGCTCACCCTGCCGCCGCGTGGTGCGAGGTCGGCCCAGGGGGCGGAAGAGAGGGCGGCGAGAGCCACCGAGCTGCTCAGGGCCGGCAGGTCCAGCTTGTCACCCATGAACTGGTGCAGCAGGGCGGCGGTGGGCAGGCCATCCTCCTGGAAGCACTCTGCTGGGAGGGCTTCCGCTGGCAGCTGAGAGGAAGCTGCCCTGCCGGCGGCGCGCGGCGGCGGCGGCGGCGGCGGCGGCGGGCCCGTAGGGCCCCTTGGCCAGCTGCTGCGCCAGCGCCGCCCGCGAGCACGGCGCTGCCACGCCCGCCGCGACGCAGCGCAGCATGAGCGAGCAGCAGCGCGACGGGCGCGGCGTGCCGGCTGCCGGCCTCCGCCTCGCGCCCCGGTGCCAGCTGCGCCGCCAGCGCCGCCGCCGCGTCGGCATCGGCGGCCGCGCGGGCAGCCAGGGCGGCCAGCGCCCGTGCGTTGTACGCAGCATCTTCCGCCGCTTTGCTGACCTTCTCCCCGTTCTGTGCTGCAGTGGCCTTTGCCGCAGCCTTCTTGCCGCTCGTGCGCTTGACTGCCCGCTCATCCTCGGCGGCCGCCGCCGCCTGATCCCCGCCTTGGCCCCCGGGCAGCGGCACGCCCTCCAGCGCGGTCAGCAGCGGATGTTGCAGCTTGGCAGCTGCCTTGGCGGCTGTGGCAGCCACCTTGCGCCCGCCGCGGGGCCCACCAGCAGCGCCGCCAGCAGCAGGGGCAGCGTGCGGGGCAGCAGCGCGGGCGCCGCTTCCACCAACGGCCCTGCCACCAGCTTCACCACCTTGCGAGCCACGCCCCGCGCCGCCGCTCGCTGCGCCTTGCGACAGTCGCGGTCACCAGCCTGCACCCCAAAAAGTGGTGTGTGTGTGTGCATGGGAAACTATTAGGAAAACAAAAACAAAGGAAGATTGAACAAAAACAAAGGAAAACAAAAACAAAGGAAGATTGAACAAAAACAGAAGATTGAAGCGGAGGAGGGGGCGGTCCGTATTCAGGGACAAGCTGAGTGCTGCGCAACTCCCACCGCAGCGCCGGCAGCAGCCCGGGGCGTACAGCAAGCTGCACAATTGCCAGCGCTGCACCGACTGGCGTGCCACAGGCAGGGACCATGCTCGGGCAAGGAAGAGCTTGCAGAACGGCCAGGCACCACAGCGGCAGCAGCGGCAGGCGCGCCATGCCCGCAGCAGCAGCAGTAGCAGCGGGCTGCCGGCGCCGCCGCACCTGGTCCAAGGCCCTGTCAAAGCACTCTGCCAGGCCGTCAAACAGCGCCGCCGGCGGCATCTTGAGCAGCGAGGTGGCCGACAGCGCCGCCAGCACCACCGCCGGAGCGTCGTCCTGCAGGCGGCGCAGCAGCGCGGCGCGCGCGGCGGCGGCGGCGGCGGCGGCGGTCGGCGGTGGGGGAGGAGGCGAGCGCGTCGAGTCGCTGCACGGCCTGCAGTGGGGGGAGGTGAGGAGGCGGGGAGGTGGGGAGGAAGCTCACAGGTGTGAAAGAGTGGGATGGGTGGTGGTGGTGGTGGCTGTGGCCAGTTTTGAGCCTCAGCAATGTGCCTGCCCTGCGGATTGCTTCGACAGCCGCCGCCCTACAAGGCGACCAGCCCGGCAGCCGGCCCCCTCATGGCCCTTTTCCGGAGACTGCAAACCAAAAGTAGAAGAAGTAGAAGAAAGGAGGAGCGGCGCTCACCAGCTGCCGCACCGCGGCCGACGGCGCCTCTGCGGCCAGCAGCACTGTGGTGCCTGCCGCATCCAGCGGGCAGCGCGCGGTGCCCTCAAACGCCTCCTGCAGCGCCGCCAGCAGCCGCCGCCGCTGCCCCTGCTCCTGCTGCCGCGCGCGCCGCCGCGGCGCCGCCCCCGCCCTCGGCACCCTGCTGCGGCCGCTCGTCGCCTGCGTGCTGCGCCTGCTGCGCATCGTCGCCAGCAGGGCCTCCGTCGGTGTCCATGGCGGCAGCCTCCGTGGCAGCCTCCGTGGCGGGCGCCTGGGGCGGCAGCAGGGCGTCCACGGCGGCGTCCAGCTCAGTGGGGCAGCGCAGGTCCAGCGCGCGCAGCAGGCGCAGCAGGGGGCCCCCCCGCGCCGCCGCCGCCGCCCCATCCTCGCCGTCGCCGTAGGTGGCAGCTGCCTGGCGCAGCACCTCTTCCGCCAGGCCCCTAGCAACTGGACCTGAAGGCACGGCCAGCACACAGTAAACGCAGCTGCGGTGACGAGAAGCAGGGCAACAGGCCATGCACGCCCCAGCCCTTTTCCCAAGGAGATCCGCCCCCAAAAGGACAGACAAAGCACACGGGGGATGGCAGGGCACAGTTGCTGCTTTGTGCACGCACCCAGCCTGGTCTTGGTCAGCAGGCCGAGCAACAGCGGCTCTTGCTGCGCGGGGTCTGCGGGCAGCGCGCGCAGCGCGGCGCCCGCCAGCAGGCCGAGGAAGCGCTGCAGCCGCAGGCCGCGCTCGCTCATCGCCGCCAGCTCGTCGACGAGGCCCGGGCTCTGCACGAGAGGCAGGACCGAAGCAAGGGCAAAGGTTGCTTGCATGTACGACACCCCCAGCGCAGCGGGCTTGCTGAACATGCAGCGCAGCGCATGCTGCCAACTCCGAACGGGTGGTGCCAGTAGGACACAGCAGTTGAAGGCGGCTCTGGCGCGGCACCCGCCCTGCGCCGCCGCCGCAGCTGCCCCCGCCAGCGGGCGACAAGCTGCAAAGCGTGGGAGAGCTGGGCTGTGCGGCTGCTGGGAAGCTGCGCGGCAGCTGGGAGGCTGGCCCTCACCCTAGCCAGGTAGGCGAGCGCCTTGTCGGGCAGCTCCCGCAGCTGCTCCTGGCTGTTGGCCAGCGCCGCCAGCAGCAGCAGCACGGCACGCAGCAGGGCGGGGGTGGCAGAGCGGCACGCCTCCACCACAAGCACTGCAGGCAGCCCGGGAAGGTGGTGGGGGAGGGGTTGGTAAGACAGAGCGGCAGGTGAGAAGGGAGGCTGGTGGAAGCGGCGGGGCATGGCGTCACCGCGGGTGGCTGGAAGATGGCGGCAGGGGCTTGGGGATCCACGAAAAGCGGCGGAAGTGATGGCGTGCATGGCGTGCACAGCGTGCGCCTCAGGGAATACAAACTGTAGTATGATTGCCGCTCAGGTGGCGTCGCGATCGTGAGTTTGCATCATCGGCGCCACGCGGGCATGAATGCACGCAGCGCACCCTAGCGGGCGGGCAGCTGGCAGGGCAGAGCGGTGCAGCGAGCAACCGCACCAACAAACCCATGCACTGTCGGCAGCTCAAACAGCTGCTCGCCACCTGCCCCTTCTCCCCCACACACACTCAGCGCACCATTGACAAGGTCAGCGGTGAAGGTGGCCCGCGCCCCCAGCCGCCCAACGATGCTGTATGTGGCGGCGCGGTGGTCCGGCGCCACAGCGGCGGTCAACCCCTTGAGCAGGTACGGCAGCAGCATGCTGCACGGTAGGGAACAGGAAGCGGGCAGCAAGACAAGGGGTGTGTTTGAGGAGAAGAAGCCTGGCGCTCCTGGCCAGCCTGCGAGTTGCCAGCAGGCCGTTTTGGGCGCACGCAGGCGGCCGCGGACCAGGCAGGCTGCGTTCCCAGCCTTTACGGCAGCCTTTGAGATCAGCTGCCTGGCAGCTGCCCGGCAGCCGCTGCTCACGTGACGAGCGGCTCGTCCACCGCCTTCAGCTTGGCGATGTACTCGCACAGCAGCACAGCGTAGAAAGGGGGAAGACGCGCCCCGCCCGCTGCGGCTCCGCCTGCCGCTGCGCAGTCTCACACACAAAGCGCAGCAGGCCCTGTGACGGGGAGGGAGGCATGTGGCGGCGGCGCCTGTCAGGCCAAGGCGGGCACATTCAGGAAGGCACATCGCACGGCGGGATGCGCGGTGGGAAGGGGCAGCTGCCAGCGCTGTCAGCTGCCGGCACCCCGCGGCGGTCAGCCGCCCAAACAACGCGTGTGCCAAGCTTGCCAGGCGGACGATGAACAGAAGAACAAGCGGCAGAGAGCCGCCAGCAGAGAACAGGCCGCGTGTCCCGTCGCATGCCGGCCGCAGCCGCGGCGCACCCGGTCTGTGAGGCATCTGAGCACGAGGGTTTCTCGTGGCGCGGGCGCCCGCTGCCCTGCATCGGCTCCAGGAAGGCCCACAGGGAGCGCGGCTCCAGCCGCAGCACCTGCACCAGCCGCACAAACTGGGGGTCTCGTGGTAGGGCAGCGCCGCCGCCATCAGCGCGTCCACGTTGCGCTCGTGCACCCTGCAGAGGCGGCGGGGGAGCGACGAAGTGAGGCAGGCGTGCATGCGTGCGACGTCGCTGCTGCTCGAGAGCTGGAAGGTGGTGCTTGCAAATGAAGACGACAGCCTGGCAGCCTGCGCTGCTCTGACACAAGCTGCCCACTGCCCGCACCCCATCAAACAAGGTCAGCCGCCATGCACATGTGCCCTGGCGTGTGCACGTAGCCGCTGCCGTGCTGTAGGCTGCCGCCGCCCGACAATCGGGTGCGCGGTGCTCGGCGCCTCGCAGCAGCGGTGGACCCACTCACTTGTACTTGCGTACGAGGTGTTCCAGCGCCTTGAAGGCCGGCGCCAGCAGGAAGTAGGAGGAGAGCAGGTCGCAGAAGGCTGCCACGGCGGCGTCCAGCCGCGCATTCACCTCCTGCGTCGCGCTGTCGCGGTCCAACGCCTGCCCCCAAACAGCGTGCGACGGAACGGCTGGAAGCGCGCATCCAACGTGATCAGCTGCTCCAGGCCTGCGTGTTTAGGAAAGGAGGGGGGAATGCCGGGGTGTCCAGGGGTGGGCGGAAGGGTGGCGAGCGGCGGGGAAGGCAGGCGGCGGCGGCGGCGGCAGCAGGCGGCGGGGGAGGCAAGGCAGCTGCATGCCGGACACGACGGCTCACCCTCCAGGCCAATTCTGTAGATTGTCTCTCCATCAATGTCGGCTGCCTCCTGAAAGGTGTAGAGCAGGCTCGCCTTGCCCCGGTGCCGGCGGCCCTGGTCCACTTGCTGCCTCACAGCTAGCTTATTCAGCTGTTCCGCCAGGTCGGTGGTGGGGGTGCCGCCGGTGCCGCGGCATTCGCAGCCGCCCCTGCCTTGGGCATGTTGCTGCAACTCGGTAGAGCAATGCAGCTTCTGCAGCCCTCAGATCGACATCCCCATTGCTCGGTCTGCCTTGGCAGCATGCATGCAGCCGAAAAGCCCCAAAGGCAGACAAGCGGTACTCGTTCTAGTACTGCCTTCAGGCGAAAAACGCAGCCCTGCCTTTGCTCCATTCCAAGCGATTCAATGGCCTGGAATGGCCTGCTGCGGATTGAAGATAGGTATACAGCGTGAAAATGCGCAGCTGTTCTCTTGTCGAAGCTTTCGAAGTCTGAGCCTTAAGCATTGGAATCCGCTCCCAGAAGATCCGCAAAGGTTAAGAATAGCGTGAGCCAGCTCCGGAAGGCACGTCGCCTTTAACGGTTCCTCCGCTAACTCAGAACCCAGAGCCGGCCGCAGTCACTAGCCACCAGCAGCCAAGCGCCCATCCGGCTAAGAGCTGCGTCTAGTATGGCAGCTGACTGGCTGTCCAAGGGCACGCCGGTCTGGGTGGCAGGCAGCGACAGCGACGGCGAGGGCCCCTGGCAGCGCGGCGTGGTGTCCGCAGTCCCCGGCGCCTCCTGCGTCGTGTCCCTGGATCGAGGCGGCCAAGTCACGGTGCCTCCTGCTTCCCTGGCACCAGCCAACCCTGCATTCCTAGACCTGGCCAGGTGCGGGGCCTGCGTGCTCCCTTCCATGCGGGAGCTGGCCGCTCGTGCGCCGCGCCGGGCCACCCCGCCGCCGTCCTGCCCCTGTGCAAGAGCCTCGTTGCATGCTCCTCTTGTGCGCACCTTAATTCATTGTGTATCTTACAACCTGGCTGCCTGCAGCGATCTCACAAACCTCTCCTACCTGAATGAGCCGGGCATGCTGCACACGCTGCGCCAGCGCTTTGCCGCCGGCCAGATTTACACAGCCACTGGCCCCGTGCTCGTCGCCATCAACCCCTTCCGCCCCCTGCCGCTCTACGGCCCCGAGGAGGTGCAGCGGTACAGCCAGCGCAGCGCGGCAGGGGCCGCGGCGGAAGGCTACGAGCCGCATGTCTTTCTCACAGCAGACCAGGCGTACAAGCAGGCGAGCTGGCACAGCTGCAGCGTGGCTCCCGCCGTTGCTTGCCTTTTCCGCCCTCGTGCAGCTGTCAGCACACAGCGATGTGCAGGTTGCTGCTCGGATGCGCCGGATGGGCGGCCTTTTTCACCCCGAGCCAAGCCGACGGCCCGCCGCCGCCCTGCGGTTCCCCGCCGCAGATGGTGGCGCTGCAGCAGTCCCAGTCTGTGCTGATCACTGGGGAGTCGGGGGCGGGCAAGACTGAGACCACCAAGTTTGTGATGCGCTACCTGGCGGCGCTGGCGGGGGCATGGGCATGGAGGCAAGCCAGTTTGCATGCAGGGGGATGCCGCCGCCCTGCTCCGCCCCGGCTTCACCTTGCCCAGCTTGGCAGCACCTCGAGCTCGGCGCTCGCCAGCCGAGGTCCAGCAGAGCGGGCAGGATGCGGCAACAGGGTTGCGGCTGCTCGCAGCACACCACCATGTGTGCTGCACCGCTCGTTCCCGAACTAGAGCCTCCCCACCTCCCCACCTCCGCGCAGGGCCGTGTGCTTCAGACCAACCCCATCCTGGAGGCCTTTGGCAACGCAAAAACCGGGCTGAACGACAACTCCTCCCGCTTCGGGCGGCTGATCGAGATCTTCTTTGGCGGGGGCGGGCGCCGCGGCATCTGCGGCGCCCGCGTGCACGCCTACCTGCTTGAGAAGTCGCGCGTGGTGCGCCAGCAGCCCGGCGAGCGCTCCTTCCACGTGTTCTACCAGCTGTGCCGCGGCGCGAGCGACGCGGAGCGCGCGCACTACGGCCTGCCACCTGCCGACGCCGCGCTGGCGGGGTTTGCCTACCTGGCGGGCAGCGGCTGCACCAGCGTGGAGGGGGTGGACGACGCCGCTGAGTTCCGCCGCGTGAAGGCCGCTCTGCATGCTGTGGGCATCGGCGAGGAGCGGCAGCAGGAGCTGTTCTCGCAGCTCGCGGCTGTGCTGCACCTGGGCAACGTGCGCTTCTCGCCGCTGCACGACGACGCGGCCGAGGTGGAGGCGGGCAGCGCCGCGCCGCTGCAGCAGGCGGCCGCGCTGCTGGGGGTGCCCGCTGCCGCGCTGGCAGCGGCGCTGACCACGCGGCGCATGGAGGCGGGCGGCGAGCGCATCACGCGCCAGCTCAGCGCGGAGGCGGCGGGGGACAACCGCGACGCCCTGGCCAAGGCCCTGTACGCAGCCGCCTTCAGCTGGCTGGTGGCGCAGGTGCGCCGCGCTGCGCCGCCCCCAAGCATTCCCGCCCGCAGCGCAGCTGGGCATGCTGACCTGCCGCAGCTGGAGCACTGCTCTGCTCCCGGCCACGGCACACTGAAAAAGGGCAGCATGGCCCAGCCGGAGCCCTGCCCTGAAGCTGCTGGGCGCCTCATGCCGGTGCCTCCCTTCCTCATGATTCGGCTCCTTGCTGAGGCCCCCACCTTTGCTCCCCCCTTCCCCCAGATCAATGGCGCGCTGGCGGTGGGCAAGCAGCATTCGGGCGCTGACATGCTGTCCATATCGCTGCTCGACATTTATGGTGCGGGGGGCCCGGGGGCACGACCTACTGCTGCTGCTGTTGCCACTAGTGGGGTGCCAGCGCGCCAGGCTCGCCTTGGTTGGCCTTGCTCTTGCGTCCAGCGTGTGGACTGGCCTCAGCTGCCCCGGCCTCAGCACGCCGCCAAGCTCAAGGCCTGCCTTGCGCTGCCGCCCGTCACGCGCCTGCCCTGATGCTGCTCTTCCTCCCCCCCACCTGTCGGCTCCCCTGCGCCCTTCACCCCTGCAGGCTTTGAGCAGTTTGGGACCAACTCGTTCGAGACGCTGTGCATCAACTATGCCAACGAGCGCCTGCAGGGCCAGTTTGCGGCGCACATGTTTGCACTGGAGCAGGGCGCGTACGAGCAGGAGGGCATCGACTGGGCGCACATCGACTGGGCCGACAACCAGGCAGGCCCAGGGGGATGCCTTGGGATGGGAGGGGCGGGGGCGGGGGTTGTGTGTTGTGTGGATGGGCAGCAGGGAGGGTGCGTGGTGCGTTTGTGCATGTGCGGATGCGTGGAGGGCAGCGTTCGCAGGACGGGGGGCCAGCGCACGTGCACCGCACATGACGTGGCACGTGCCTGCCCCCCCCCTCCCGTTCCTCCCTGCCAGGACTGCGTGGACCTGATTGAGGCGCGGCCCCCCGGGCTGGGCCTGCTGTCTCTGCTGGACGAGGAGTGCATGGTGGGCGGTGTGGGTGGGCTGGGTGTGTGTTTTCTCTGTGTGTGACGTGGGTGCGTGGGTGTGGGTTGGTGAGGGGCTGTTTGCAGCCGTGAAGCGGCTGCTCCGCTCAGGCATCAACGCAGGTGGATTGCCGGATGATGTGGCAGGCATGCAAGCTGACGAGGGTGCGCTCGCTGCATGCCTGCTGCCCCCTACCCTGTGCAGATGCCGCGCGGCAGCGACGCCACCTTGCCGCGAAGCTGCAGGCTGCGCACGCGGCACACCCCCGCTTTGGCTGCCCCGCGCGCGCCCCAGGCCCGGCCTTCACCATCCGCCATTTCGCGGGGCCGGTCACCTACTCGGCAGCGCTGTTCCTGGACAAGAACCGGGACATGCTCAGCAGAGGTGGGGCGGCGTCCGTAAGCGGCGGTGGGGCCTCTGGGCTCTGGGTGCTGCGGGACAGCTTTTACTCGCGTCGCCGCGAGGTGCACGCGGCACAGCGCTTGGCAGCGCTCCACAGCTTGCGCTTGATTCGTGGCAAGGCTTGGCGGCGCTTGGGGGTTGCTGTGCTGTGCTGAGTTGTCAGGGGCTGGTTGTGGTGCTGCCAGCCAGTCCCGGGGGCGTCCACCACCTTTCCTCTCGTTCGCTCTCTCGACCTCGCCTCCCTCTGCCCTGCGGCCCCCACCTCCACACTGTTTTCCTGCATCATACCACTGGTTTCACCATCCAGGCTTCCCGTTGGCTCCCCTTGCAAGCAGACCTGGTGGAGCTCCTGGCCGCCTCCTCCGCCCCCTGGCCGCGGCGCTGGCGGCGGAGATGGAGGGGGCGCGGGGGCGGCGGCGGGGCAGCGCCACCGTGGGCGCTCGCTTCAGGGACCAGCTGAGGGACCTCGTCCAGCGCCTGGACGCGTGAGTGGCCTGCTGTGTACTTCTGTTATGGTTATTTGGGGGTGCGAATGATGAATTATGGGGGGGAGGGGGCCTTGTCGGCTGTGGCTGGGTGGCTGGGGCGGCGACGGAGCTCGTCTGACGCTCTCGGCGCCCACATGCTGCGGCTGCTGCCAGAGCAAAGGGAAGCATGCCTGAAGCCGGTGCTCCCTCTCCCTCTGCCAACGCTGTTTGCCTCTTGCTCGTGCCCCTCGCCTCCCCCTGCAGCACCCGCCTTCACTTTGTGCGCTGCGTGAAGCCCAACGCCGCGCAGGCCGGCGGCACCTTTGACCCAGCTCTTGTCCTGCACCAGCTGCGGTGCTGCGGGGTGCTGGAGGTGGCGCGCATCGCCCGGGCGGGGTACCCCACGCGGTACCGCCACGCCGAGTTTGCGCAGCGGTACGCTGGGCTGCTGCCGCAGTACGGGACAGGTGCGCTGCGCGCGCTGTGGTCGCTCGCTGCATCCCCTCCGCCCCCCTCCTCAAGCCTCCTTTGCACGCTGCATGTGGCTGGCAGGCGGCTGCAGGGCCTGCCCGCACCTGGCTGCACCTGCCAGCCACCTGCGCGGGCTGCCCTCCCCTCCCCTCCGCCCCCACCCAACATCGAGCCCTCTGCCCCTTCTCTTTGCAGGCCCTCTGCCCCCGACGTGCCCCCGGCAGACGTGTGCCGCCACCTGCTGGCCCACTTTGGTGTGGACCCCTCCCAGTTCCAGCTGGGCCGCTGCAAGCTGTTCTGCCGGGTGGGGGTGCTGGGGCGGCTGGAGGACGCGGCGGCGCGCATGCAGAGGTGGGAGTGTGTGTGGAGGGTGGTGGTGGCGTATATGTGTGAATGTGTGTGCGTGTGGGTGTGTGGGGGGAGGGGGGAGGGGGGCAAGGGGGCAGACGGGGTTTACCTGCTTTCCAGCGTCTGGGATCGGCTGTGCAAGCGTGGCGGTGTGAGGCCGCCAAAGGGCAGCCTGCATGCCTGCTTTCCCGGCCCGGCTGTTGCTGTACCGCCCCTGTTCGCAACCCTTGCGTGGACCTGCCTGTGCCTGTCTTCTCCCCCCCTCTTGCCTCCCCTTCAGGTCTGCGCTGCTCATCCAGAGCACCTGGCGCATGGCGGTCCGCCGCCGCGCCTTCCTCGCGGCCCGTGCCTCCGCCGTGACGGTGCAGGCTCGGTGGCGCGGCGTGCGCGCGCCGCGCCGCCTTTGCCGACCTCCTCGCCCGGCACCGAGCAGCGCTGCTCATCCAGGCGACGTCGCGCGGCTGGGCGGCACGACGGCGGTTCCCGGCGGCGCTGCGCGGCGTGAGGGCGGTGCAGGCGGCCTGGCGGCGGCACGCGCTGCGCACGCGGGCGGCAGCACAGGTTGCAGCGCGGCGCGAGGCGGATCGGGAGCAGCGCGCTGCGGCCGACGCGAGGCGCCGGGCGGATGAAACCTTCGAGGTGGGGCGCTGCCATGAGAGGCCAAGGCGGCGCTCCTTGTCGTGCTGATGACCTGGAACGAGTGTGTTGAGAGCGATGCCGGCTGGCTAGCATAGGGCGCCCCTGCCCTACCTGCCCAGCAACCTGCATCCGGTTCATTCTCCGCACGTCTTTCAGTCTGCCCGGCGCCCCCACCACCACCACACACACACACCCCACACACACCCACATCCCACCCACCCACTTACCCACCCCATTCAGGCCATTCAGCGGGAGTTTGGCATGGATGCCGGCCAGGTGCGCTCCGTACTGGGCCTGTGGCGCCAACACGGCGACGCCTTTCAACGCTGGCACGCGGCAGGGCGCCCCTTCTCGCCGCCGCCCGCACCGCCAGCTCCCAAGGGGGCTCCCCGCCCTCGGGGCTGCCGCCCGGCGAGGATTCGGGGCTGCTGCTGGAAGTGGCGGCGGCCAACGCCGACGTGGCGGCGCTGCAGCAGCGGCTGGAGGGCTTGCAGCTGTACAGCCAGCAGCTGGCGCGGCACGTGAGTTCGGGGGAAGCAAGGGTTCACGAAAGGCGGTGTCCATACTCGTTTCCGGTGCATTATTTTCCATCTCCTCGCTTGCTACTGCGTGAAAACACAATCACTCTCTTTCCGTCCCCCTTGCAGTCTGACGACTTGAGAGAGGAGAACCGGCTGCTGCAGCGCGCGCTGTCCGCCCTGCAGGCCGCCGTGGACGAACGCGCCCGACGCGGCGGCGGCGGCACACTGCCGCGCCGTGCTGGCCCTGCTCATGCCGCCCGGCGCGGGCAGCCCGCGGGGGGCACGCCGCCGCCCGGCCGCCACCGCCGTTGACGCCGCGCAGCTCGGTTTGGGGTCGACGCTGCGGCAGCCCTCCGCGCCGCACCCCCGCTACTCCGTCCACGCCGACGCGTCGGCGGGCGCGCCGCCGGCCGCCGCTGCGGCGACAGCGCCAGCGGCTCAGATTCCGACACCATCTCCCTGATGAGCCTGGGTGATGTCGACGGCAGCGTGTTCACGGACGCCGCACCCAGCCCGCTGCTGGGTGTGGCGCCGACGCCACCGACCGCGCCCTCGGTGTGTGCCGGCTGTCGCCTCCGCGCGCTGCGGTTTTGATGCATCCCACCTGCGTGTGCCTGGATCGGCTCCAAGCTTGACGCCCCCCTTGGTTGTGGCTGCAGGCGGTACGGGGTGAAGGCGCCGCCCTGTTGAGCTCCCTCAGCCGTGAGCTGGACAAGGTGCGCCGCCTGTCCAATCTGGCGACACTGCTGCCACGCCGCAGCATCCCCAGCACGTGCTACCGTTACGCCTCGCGATGGCTGGCACCGCCTCAAGGCCGTGTCCCTGTGTGGGCTGCCCCAGCCGCCGCCCCTGCTGCCTCCTCCCCCTGCAGAAGCGCACTCTGTTGGACGACGACGCAGACTTCATCCGCGAGGTGGGTGGCCGTGTGTGTGTGTGTGTGTGTGTGTGTGTGTGTGGGGGGGGGGGATTCGCCGGTGTGTGTGTGAGGGTGGGCGTGCTGGATTTGGGGGATCGTGGGGGTTGGGGGCTGGATTTGGGGGATCGTGGGGGTGGGGGGTGGGGATGGATGGAAAGTGGGGAGTACAGGTCACTGATTTGGGAAGGGTGCTAGGCCTGGGGCGCCTCACCGCCACGCGCGGCTGGCTGCCCTGGCGCGCAAAGAGGTGTCGCGGTGCGCTGCAGGTGAGCGGCGGGCTGTCGGCGGCACCTGGCATGGACCCCGCCCAGGAGTACGAGCGGCTGGTGGCGCGGTACAAGTCCTGGAAGAAGGAGTTCAAGGAGCGGCTGGCGGGCACGCAGCGCGCCGTGCGGCAGCTGAAGCGCGACGAGCGGCGGTCGACCGGCACGCCCCGCTCCTCGGCATCTCACGGCGGCAGCAACGGCGGCGCCTTCTCGCTGACCCGCCTGCGCAGCAGCAGCGGCGGGGGCGGCCTGGGCGGCGGGGGCGACATACCCAAGGGCGGCGGTGCCAGCGAGGACGGCGGGCGGGCGAGTCGCGCGCGCGGGTGCTGCTGCCCTTCAAGTCACGCCGGGGCTGACCCTCTTGCCTTTGATTTCATCTCGCTACCTACCGCTATTGTATTACATGGCGTCAGTCTTTTCTTCCCGTTCCCGTTGTGGACGCACTGTAACTTTCCTGCTCCTTAAGGCTGCCTGCTGCAACTCCACTGCGCTGCACCTCCACTGGCAACTGCTGCCGCCTCCAGCACACCATGCAGCCAGGGGGCGCTGGGCGGCCTTGCAGCCATTGCATGGGTGATACATGGTTTCTGGTTACAATGAAGACAGCATTGCTCCCACGGAGCGCCCTCCTCTCCCCCTCCACCCCCTCCCACCCCGCCACCTTCTCCCCCTCCCCTCCCCCTCCCACCACGGTCCACCTCCTACCCCGCCACCCCCACCTCCTCCCACCCCGCCACCCCCTCCTCCTTCCCCACCACCCCCACCTCGTCCCACCACCGTCCACCTCGTCCCACCCCGCCACCCCCTCCTACCCCACCACCGTCTCCCCCTTCCACCCCCGCCACCCCCTTCACCGCCACCCCTCGGTTGTTTCTTTCTCCAAAAAGGGCAAATGACGCGGACAGGATTTGAACCTGCGCCCTTGCGGACTGGAACCTTACTCCAGCGCGTTAGACCACTCCGCCACCGCGTCCCATCACAGAATCGATACATCGACATCTGATCGTTTAAGCCGCCTCCGATCGTAAGTACCGTTTGGCACACCCGACCGAGGTGTTGCTGCAAAATTTCGAAATAATACTGATCATATCCCATGTAGCACGTTTTAACCTCAAAAAAATCCTCAGTCTGACCCGTGCTGGCGTCCCTGCGGTGGCGCCCCCATGGTGCCCCCATGCGTAACCGGCGCCCTGGATCCCCGCCTTCCTGTGTCTGCTGCGTTGCTGGCGGCGCTTTGGGTGCTCCTAGGCGCCCTCCGCTCCCCTACCGCCCTCTGCGTCCGATCCCCAGCTTGCGCCGGTGCTTACAACCCTGCCCACCCGCCCGCCTGCGAGGCTTAGACGTTGTACCAGAGCTAGAGGGATGCACTGCTGTATGTCCCCAGCGCCTGGTCTCTGTAACAGTCAAGTCAAGTAAAAAGAAGTGGCTTCAGTGTCCCCTGCCTGCCCCGTGTCGTTTCCGCCCGCCCGTCTGGCCGCCTCCCGGCTTCTCTGGGGCGGGCTGCGTCGCGTGGCTGTCAGCGGCCTGCTGCTGCTCCGCTGCGAAGCCCTGCCTTCCCCCTTTCCATCCCCGTTCTGACCCGTGTTGGCGGCCTTGCGATGGCGTGCGATGGAGCCCACATGCGTGACCGGCGCGCCCCCCCCCCGCCTTCCTGTGTCTGCTGCCTGACTGGCGGTGCAAGCGGTGCAGCAGGGCTGGATGGGCAAGCAAGAATCAGTCGGGGCGCCCGGTGGCGGCGTTGGCAAACATCAGGCCTTTTCAACAGCAAGGCAGGTCAAAGGCGAGCCCAACCATGTGGAAGCCACTTCCATCAGCCCCATCTCTGGCGAGATGCGCTTCTGCCGGCCATAAAACTGCACGGATGCTTATCACACGCAGCACTGCAAAAAATAAAAGGAAGTGGCAGGGATGAGGGGAGGATCAGGTGGAAAACACAGTCCAGTGATGAAAAGAGCATCAGCGTCAAGGAGGAGAGTCTGGGGACGGGCCAGGTGGGGCGGGCGCGTGCGGGCGGGCAGCGGCCCCTTCCCCCTCAGCCCTGCTGCTGCGCCGCCATCTTCTGCCGTATGCGCGCCGCGTAGCGCTGCACCGTGGCATCGTCGCCCCCGCGCAGCGCAGCGCCGCCGCCAGCGCCTCGGCCAGGCCCAGCCGGCGCAGCGCCGCCGCGCAGTCGGCGTGGGCGGCCAGGTTGCCCAGCGAGAAGAGCGCGATCTGCACGCTGCTGGAGGCCGCGGCTGCGGCGTTTGGCGAATCGGCGGTGGGCGCCCCCCGCTGGATCAGCTCCAGCATGGCCTGCCCAGAGAAGGAAGGGGGCGGGGGTATCGTCAAGAAACAAAATCAACGCTTACGCGATGGTGCCAACCGGCACACTCCTGCGCGAGCGACGCTTGTGAGCTCGGGGGCAGAGGAGCTGCCTTTCTTCTCCCGGGGGCGAGCAGGGCAGGGCCTGCCCGGGCTGGTGTGTTGCGCTGAGTGACAGAAGAGCAGTGAAGCCGGATGAAAAGTAGAGCGCCTTCAGCACGCCTTCCGCACTCCTTCCAACCCCACCCAAGCATCATCCACACACCGCACCCCGCCGCGCTCCCCCGCATGCCGCGCAGCGCCCACCTGCAGCGCCCGGCTCGCATGATGTCGGGGCAGAGGGCGCCGCCGTTGCGCACGAGGTTGCCCAGCGCGCCCGCCGCGTTGGCCCGCGTGCGGTCCTCCTCGTCGCGCAGCAGCGCCACCAGGGGCGGCACGGCGGGGCGCAGCGCTGGGTACAGCGACGCGTTGTGGAAGCCTGGGGGGCGGCGAGGTGAGTAGCAGAGAGGGTCGGGGTGAGAGGGTCGTGAGAGGCTGGGGAGTTGAGGGGTGCTCGAGGCGCATGCCCCGTTGATTTGCGGCTCCGCCCCTCCCTGGCCAGAGCACACACTGCTGCAGCAGTGCGGAGCAGCAGCAGGGCAGGGCAGCAGGGCGAGGCAGCGCAGGAGCCCCCACACTCCCCCACACACACACACACATACCCGCGTTGCCGATGGCGAAGCAGGCAAACTTGCGGGCGGAGCGGTCGGGGTCACGGCACAGCGGCAGCAGCGCGCCCAGCACGCCGTGCGCCGCCAGGGCAGCATAGAAACGGTCGCTGCGGGGCGGTGGGGGGCCGTGGGGGGGTCCTCCAGGTGGGTCAGTGTGTGCGAGTGTGCGTATGCAGGCAGTGGGTGGGGTGTGTGAGCGGTGCAAGAAGACGGTCGCTGAGGGCAGAGACCAACCACGTGTGTGACTCTGCCCAAGAGCCGCCGTCCAGCCGGGCACCATGCCCCAAGCAAGCGCGTGCCGCCTTCCCCAAGAAGCGGCATGCCGCCAGCCTCACAGCCCAGGCCGCACGCCGCGCTGCATCATCCCGCGGCTTCTACCTGCCCCCCCCACACACACACACACACACACGCCGGCGCTGGTCCCTCCCGCCCAGGTCAGCGGCGCCCCCGCCCGCCCACCCACCTGTGGCGGCAGAGGTTGCCCAGCAGGTTGCAGGAGCGCGCGCGCACGGCGGCATCGGGGTGGCGCAGCAGCGGCGGCATGAGCGGGACCAGCTGGCTGGCTGCGCTCATCGGTGTGGCGGCGGTGGCGGGTGTGTGTGAGCGAGGGAGAGGAGGTGGGGGGGCAGGGGAGGGGTGGTGGTGGTGGGGGGCAAGACAGGGGTGTGAGCGGGGCTGCGCCTGTGCCGACGCCCGGCGAGAACCCAGCCGGCATGGGATGCAGGAGGGTGCCACCGGCAACTGCCCTGGCACAATCAGCACAATCACCCCTTCCCCTCCCCCGCCCCGACCCTCGCCCCACACACAGCAGCGGCAGCAGAAGCAGCGACGGCAGAAGCAGCGGCAGCGGAAGCAGCAGGGCGGCTTGCCTGCCAGGGCGTCGTAGTGGGTGTGGGAGGAGCGGGCGAGCTGGGAGATGACGAGCAGCGCGTTGATGAGGAGGGGGCGGGGTTGGAGGGCTGCAGCAGCCTGCGCGCAGCGAACAGTGAAGGCGGGAGGGAGGCACCGCAGAGGGGGCGCTTGTGACAGTGCGTGCGCGAGATGAGGAGCACCAGAGGCAGGGCGCTTGCATGCTGTGGCAGGCGCCGCCAGCCCACTCCCACGCAGCAAGCCTGCAGCGCCGCCCCCTTGCTTTCCACCCCGCTCACTTCTCCACGATGGCCGGCGCCAGCCCCCCGCCGACACAAACGGCGCCAGCAGCCGGTCGCTGGACATGGCCAGGCGCGCCAGCAGGCCGCCGCCGCCGCCGCCAGCTCCTCGCTGTCGGGCGCCGCCGCCGCCGCCGCCGCCACCAGCGCCGCGGGCAGGCCCCGCTGCTCCAGCAGGGAGCGCTGCAGGGCCGCCAGCGCGGAGTCGTGCCCGGCCGAGGCTGGCGGCAGCGCAAAGGGCGCGTGCAGGGCGGCGAGCGGCGCGGCGCGCAGCGCCGCCGCCGCCGTGCCGCCGTCGTTGAGGGGGAGCGCACGCCGGGCAGCCGCCCAGGCTGTTGCCCGGGTTGCAGGCGGCGGTGGCGTCGACAAGCGCGCGGCGGCGTCCAGCGCGGGCGGCGCCGCAGCTTCCAGCAGCGACTGCGGCAGCGCGGGCTGCTGCAGCGCCAGCTGTAGCGCAGCAGGCTCAGCTTCCAGCAGCCGCTGCAGCGCCGTCATGGCAGAGACCAGCCCCGCTGGCGACAGCTCAGCCCACGCCCGCCGCCGCCGCCGTCGTCGCCGGAGCGTGCCAACAGCGCCACGATCGCCGCCGCCACGCCGGACTGCAGCAGGCGCGGCGCCTGGCTGGCGGCCACCGTGGCGGCCAATGCGGCCGGGCCATCCAGCAGGCCAGACAGGCAGGGGAAGCCTTCAGCCTCCGCCAACGCGGGCACACCGTCGCCGCCCTTGCGCGGCGGCCGCCACGCCAGCAGCTGCCGCAGCTGCTGCAGAGCCGCCGCTGGCACGGCCGCCGCCACGTCGCGCGGCCGCGGCGGCGCCGCCGCGGCCGCGTGCTGCTGCGTGCGGGGGCGACAGAGGCGCCGCAGGCGCGCCGCCGCCGCGGCGGCGGTCAGGGCGGCCAGCGCCGCCAGCGCCCCCGCCGACGCACACGCCAGCTGTGGGTCGGCGGCCCCCTGCCCATCATCGCCAGCAGCCGCGCCGTCAGCTGCTCGGCGCCCCGCCGCTGGACCCCTGCCGCGCCAGCAGCGCGTAGCTGGCCCCCGCCGAGGGCAGCAGCGCCGCAGAGCCCAGCACCCCGCTGAGACACAGCATGGGGCGGCGCCGCCCGCGCCTCCGCCTCCCCCAGGATCCCCTGCGGCAGAGGGGCCGCACCGCCGCCACGTCAGACAGCTCCACGCTCGAGAGAATTAAGAGAAAAAAAGAGAAAACAGAGAAAAACGCCGCTGAGGACAAGGAGTTCGATGGAAGGAAATGCGCAGGGGGACCCGCCGCTGCTTGCGCCCCAGCCCCGCTTGGCCCCAGGCCAAAGCACACATTCACGCCGGCACAATTGCCCCCTGCTTCAAGGCACTGCCGCCACCAAGCCCACAGCAGTTTCCAGGCATGAGACACACCAGTCCAGGAACACACACACGGCGGCCCGGCGCCGCGATTGTCGCCAACCCGCCACAGCCCTCCACCCCCAACCCCTCACCTCCACTACGTGGCAGCGGATGGCGGCGGCGCCAAGCTGCGGCACAGCCACCGCCGCTCGGCGCAGCAGCGCCAGGCAGCGCGCCGCCGCCGCCGCCGCCGCCGCCGCCTCGGCGCCGCTGGGCACGGGCCGCGGCGCCAGGCTGTCGCAGGCGGCTGCCAGGGCGGGCTGGGAGGCAAGCAACGCGTCGGCACACTCAAAGCGAATCTGCGGCAAGAAATTGGCGTGGAGCGAGTCTGTGTGAAAAGCGTGTCGGGGTGTGTGGGTACGGGGGGAGGAGGTGCTGGCACACCTTTGTGAGTGGCAAAAGGCAGGGAGCCCTCCCTAACGGTGCAATCCCGGCAAGCCGCAGACATGGAAAGGAGGGTAGGTGCGGTGGCAGCGGCAGCGCCTCTCACCGCCTTGACCAGCGGGTGGCTGGCGGGCTGCCGCCACCGCCCCTCCCCGCCGCCCGCCGCCGCCGCCGGGAAGTAGGGTGTGCCACCGCCGCTGCTGCCGCCGCCGCCGCCAAACAGCTCCGGGCGAGCACAGGTGAGGGCCCAGAGGCAGTGGAGGGCGGCTTGAACGGCATCCAGCGTGCCTGCGGGATAAGGAACAGGCGGCGGGAAGGGGGCAGGCGAGGCGTGAAGGGCGGAAAGAAGGCGCAAGCGATGTGTTTTGGATGCTCCGAGCGACGGGAAGGGCGCAGCGGCTGGCCCCGCCGCAGCACCGTGTTCAATCACACCAGCGTCCGTGGCTGCCCCCTTGCCACCATCCGAGCGGCACCAGGAGGAGGGCGGAGAGGGTGGAAAGGACGGGCGCACCTGCAGCCATGGCGCTCTGCGCATCCTCTATGCAGCGGCACAGCCGCCCCGCCGCCTTCTTGTCCAGCACCGACTGCAGCACGCCGCCGGCGCCCTGCAGCGGGAGCACGGTGGGGGTGGGGTGTGAGTGGTTGTTTGGGGGGCTGATTCAGTGTGGGTGGGTGGGTGTGTGCGTGTGGCGGGGTGGCGGGCGCTTGGTGTGAGTGGTGTTTTGGGGGGCTGATGTAGTGTAGTGTGTGCGAGTGACAGAGTGGTGTGTGTGTGAGGGGGAGAGGAATTAGGGCGGCGGGGCGACTGACAGCGGGCCGCTGGCAGCACGGTTCCTCCGCTGCCCCTGTCCCGCTCCCAACCGCCCAGCGCTGCAACACAGCAGGCCTCGGCGCCCAACCGACAAAACCGCCCCCAGAGCTTTGCGATTACCCCTGGCTTAGAAACACACACAACACACACACACTCTCTGCCCCACAAAGCATCAGAGAACGCAGCGCTCACCGCTGGGCCGCCGCGTCTGCCCGCGGCGAGAGGAGCGTGGCAGCGGCCGCCCCCGCCGCGCCAGCCAGCGCGCGGCAGCCGCCGGCGTTGACGCCCAGCAGCCGCGGTGGCTGATCAGCTCGCAGTACAGCAGCACGCGTTCCTGCTCCAGGGACGGCACCGCGGCGTGCCCCAGGGCGTCCAGCGCAGCGCACACAGCGGCCTCGCTGACCGCCACCGCCGCGTGCGCCACCCGCAGCACGAGGCGGGCCAGCTCGCTGTATGCCTCCCCCGCCGCACTGGGCGGCTGCTGCAGCATGCGCCGCGCGAGGCGCAGAGCCTGCTTGGGAGGGTCCGAGGGGGGCGCGCGCGCGTGCGGGCAGGTTGGTGCAGTATGGTGGAGAGGAGGGCAGCAGAGGGAGGGGCGTTTCATGTAAAAGGGGGCAGGGTGCCCGCAGGGTCACAGCTGCGGCTGAAAGGTAGGTGCAGCCAGCATGTGCAGCCGCACCTGCACCAGCTCCTCCTGCCGCCCCCACTGCAGCAGCTGCTGGTTGGAGGTGGGTGGCAGCAGCACATTGCGCAGCGACGACAGCAGCGCCGCATCCGCCCAGCATGCTCCCGAATCACCTGCGGCGTCGGGGAAGGGTGTGTGTTGTGGGGGCGAATTGCAGAGGCGAGGCAAGCGGGAGGGAGACACAGATGAAGCATCTGAAGGGGCGGCCCGGGTGGGGCGCGAGCTGATTTGGATGTCACGAGCGGAGTTGCAGGGCGGGAAGTGTGTGAGTGAGGGGGTGGGGTGGGGGTGGGGGTGGGGTGGGGTGAGTGCGTGCGCCCGGTGCGATGGGGGCAGCGAGCGAGAGGCTCATAGCGCTCAGTGCGACAGGCGGGCCTTGCAGGCAGGGCGGCGGGGGCACCCACCCTCCTCCGCACGCCGCTCCGCGGCCTCCAGCAGCCGAAGCGTTGGGAGGGCTCCGGGGCGGCGGCTGCTGCGGCACGGGTGGAGAGGCGGAGGGAGTGGTTCGAGCAGGCAAGGCGCAGGCCAACGACCGCTCAGCCTCCTGAAACAGCGCCCCAGCCAGTTGCAGCAGCGCTGCCAGGGGTGTGCAGGGGGAGGGGGCTGCTGCAGCAGGCCGGGGCATGCAGCGGTAGGCAGCGGGCGTGGCAGGAGGGAAGCGCAGGCGGAGCAGCGGGCACCTGGGGCGCCGCGTGGGCGGCAAACTGCGGCGGGTCCTCAAAGCTCGGCTCGGTATGCTCGCCGCCTCCGCCGCCGCCGCCGGAAGCCTCACCAGCCATGCTGTCGCTCCTCTGGTGGTGCACCTGCCGCTGCTGCTGCTGGGGCTGCTGCTGCTGCTGCTGCTGCTGCTGCGCGTCGCCGTCAGCGGAGGGCGCCCCGTCGGCTCCCCGCTCGGGGCCGACCGGCGTGTTGGCAAAGGGGCCGGCGGCGCAGGCGGGGCTGAGGGTACCGTTCAGGAAGGGGTTGGGCCCGTCCAGGGCCGCCTGCTGCTGCGGCTGCAGCTGCTGCGGCTGCGCCAGCTCGCCGCCCCCGCCAACGCCGCCCACGCGTGCGCCTCCTGCCCCGCCGCCACACCGCCGCCGCCGTACCCAAACACATCCTGCCCCACCTGCTCCACCACCACCACCTGCCGGTGGGGGCCTGGCCGCCGCCGCGGGCGCCTCCTCCACCACCACCACCTGCCCCTGCCCCTGCAGCTGCTGCAGCTGGTGGGGGGAGCTGGCAGCGGGGGCCCCCGCCCGCCGTGGTTGGCGCGCTGCAGCACGCCGTGCTGCGCGCCTCGGGGGTGGCCCTTGTGCGCTGGCGTGGAGAACAATTGGTCTGGGAGGGGCGGGGGTGGAAGGGGGCGGGGGTGGAAGGCCAGGTGGGCGGTGGTGGGGGTGGGGGTGACGGGCCACCAAGCAGCGGGTCCGCCGCCGGTGAGAGGGGGCCGCACAGGGGCCGGCGCAGAGGAGGCAGCACTGCCCGCTGGGACCAGGCACACGCGGTTGAAGGGCAGGGCGATGCAGCTGCAGCAGCGGCGGCGCACCCTCCACGCAGGACTGGCGCGTGGGCGCGGCGGCGCCCTCCCCGCGGCGCGAGGCGGCGTCGTCGGCCTCCCGCGCCGCCCGCTCGCGATCTGCCGCCGTCTCCGCCAGGAAGGGGTGGTCCAGCAGGGCTGGCCAGTCGAGGCGCAGCGAGGGCTGCTTCTCCAGCAGGCCCTGTGTGTGTGTGGGGGCGCGCGCGGGGGCAGGAGCGCGGCGTGTGTGAGCGCGTCTATCGTCTGCCGCCGCCGAATCACAAAGCACCACAACATCGCTCCTCGGCAACGCGCCGACCTGGACCACCTCGCCACCTTTCGCCCCGGATGATTAGCAAAACGAACAAAGATCCGACTGCAACCCACAGAACTCCCAGAACCACGCGCCCACACAGCCATGGTTTCAGCTCCATCCCCGTCGCCAACATCCCCCCCCCCCCCCCTCCCCGCCACTCCCCCATTTACTCACCTTGAGGAAGCTTGCAAAGGTGGGGGACATGGTGTCGGGGTAGGCCACCGGCTCCCGCACGATCTGCTTGATGAGGGTGTAGATGGAGGTGGTGTAGAAGGGGGCTGCCCCACAAACAGCTCGTACAGGATGACCCCCAGGGACCAGAGGTCCACGGTGTGGTTGTACGGCTGCTCCTGGACCAGCTCCGGGGCCATGTACAGCGGGGTGCCCTTGATGGAGGTGACCACCAGCGTGTTGGTGGACATCAGCCGAGCGAAGCCAAAGTCGCAGAGCTTGACCGCGCCGTTGGCGCTGCAGGGGCAGCGGGGCGGGCGCTGGGCCGGGCGGCGGCTGGGGCAGCCGGGTGCGGGCTGGGGCCACCTGGCCCCAGCGGCGCGGCAGCGGGAGGGGGCACACTTCAACGCGCTTCAACGCTTCCACGCACCTTCCTTTGCCCCTGCACCTCCGCACAAACCACACCCTGCAGCTGCGAAGTTCTGCTGCCCCCGGCGCGCCGCACCTGATCAGGATGTTCTGCGGCTTCATGTCCCGGTGGATGATGCGGTTGGTGTGGAGGTAGTGCAGGGCCGCCACCAGCTGGCGCGCCACCGACCGCACCACGCCCTCGGGCAGGCAGCGGTCGTCCTCAAGGATGTGGAACAGCTCGCCTGGGGGCGCAACGTGGCGGGCCTGAGCGCGACGAGGGGTTGGGATGGGGCGGCGGCACGGGGCACGGCGGCACGGCGCTTTGTGCGCCAGTACTGCTGCTGCTGTTGCTGCTGCTGTTGAGCCCCATCCCTTTCCCCTCCAAGGCAGCAGCAAGAGTCGTAGTAGCGCCGCCCCCCCAAGCAGGCGGCCGGCGGCCGCACCCTGCGCAAACTCGGTGACGACGCAGAAGTCGTGCTTGGTCTCAAACGCGTCCAGCATGGCGATGACGTTTGGGTGCTGCAGCTTGCGCAGGATCTCGATCTCCTGGCGCAGGTTGCGCAGGTCCTTCTCGTTCTTGCCGTGCTTGGTGATGAGCTTGACAGCGACAGTCTGCAGCGAGCCCGCCCGCCGCGCCTTCCACACCTTGCCGAAGCTGCCCTCCCCCGCCAACTCCAGCAGCTTGTAGTCGCCGATCTGGCTCTGGCTGGGCATCTGCGGGCAGCGGCACCCGCGGCGGGGGTGAGCGAGCGCAGGGGGAGGCCAAACCAGGCGCGAAAGGGGCGGGTGCAGGCAGAAGCGGCAGCCGGATGCCGGCGGTGGCGGGCAACACCGGCCCAGGGCAACGCGTGCAGCGAGGTTCCCAACGATGCATGGAATACCAAGTGGGGACCGCTCGCAACACCAGAGAAAGCCCTGCAGTGGCAGCTGCTCAACTTGGCTGCACACCTGGGCGACCTCCTACCCACTGATGCACTTTGAAATCAAAGCATAGTAGTACAGGAGCGGGGTGAGAACTCGGCGAGTGCAGTGTGCAAAGCTGTTTGCTGCTTCACTACAGACCCTTCCGAAACGCTCGTTTAATGACACATCCGGCACTTCCGACTGATCGGAGGGGTTAGCAGGCGGGATTCAGCGGGTCACCAGGAGCGGAGTGGGTGTACAGCGTGTTCCACGTTGTACAAAGAAGAGACTGTGCCTACGAACACGGGATTGCGCACAGTTTACTGGGTGTTTCGCGCATTGGGCGCCGCAATTGTCCTCCTACACGTCGTACAACGTCTTCCGGCGCGGGCATTTGCACACCCATGCCCTCGAGCAGCAGTAGCAGCAGCAGCGATGATGATATTGGGCGCTTCGCATCCGTGGCACTGTCTGCGGAGATGCTGCAGCAGCAGGCGGAGCGCAGCAAGGAAGTGAGCACGCCGCCCCCTCAACGCACTTGCCGACACCTGCTGTGTTTGTGCGGTGGGTAGTGAGTGGTACGGAGCTAGTCGTGAGACGTTCCAATGCCCAGAGGGTCCTCATCCCGTGCCTGTGCGCACAGGTAGCGCAGCGACGCCAGGCGCGGGCGCGGCAGCGCAGGGCAGGCGGCGGCGGCATCCTGGGCGTCGCGCCAGGCGGCGGCAGCGATGACGAGGCGGGGGCGACCCTGGCTTCCTGGACGCCGCACAGCTCACAGTGGCGCAGGCGCTGCAGCAGCGGCTGCAGCAAGAACTGGAGCTAGAGGAGGAGACGGCGCCTGCACAAATATCGTCAACGCCGCCCTCCTCCGGCGACGGCGCCAACCACGCGACGGCGGAAGAGGTGCGCCTCTTCCGCAGAGTCCAAGCAGGGGCGCCTGTGCGTGATGCCGCGCCAGCAACAGCAGCTGCTAAAGGATCGATGGATGGGGGAGGGTGGCGAGGAGAGCAGAGCAGGATGGCGCGGCAAGTGGTGCCTGCAACCAGCGACCAAAGCGCGGTGCCGGGCCGCTGCCATTGAGGCCGCCGCCTTGGAGGAGGCAGCCAGGAAGGCGGCGCAGCAGGCGGTTGCCAGCATAGCCTCGCCGCCCGGCTGGCTGCCAGCAGACGACGATCCCATCCGCTGGAGCCATAGACGCAGCGGCGGGCCGCCAAGCTGGCGGCGGAGGCGGCGTCGTGGCGTGCCCAGCGGGCCACGCGCTGAGCGCGCTGTCTGTAGCGAGCAGCGATGCTGTGCACCTTGCCTCCAAGCCTTTCCATGTGTCAGCAGGCTTGCAAAGAATGCGGCAAAACAGGTAGCAGAAATGAGAGAGCATGCCAAAATGCAGGGGCGGGGCCATGTCGGCCGTACAGCAGCGGCACAGCACCAGTGCGCTACAGCAGGTCCTCATCCGCCTTGTATGACACCAGCGCCTCCACGTTGTGCACCTGCGGCGATGTGAGGGGCAGCAAGGCGGCGCGGGGGCAGCTGGCTCAGGAATGGGCAGGCAGATGCCACACAGCCAGAGCTGCATGCTCGCCCCTGCCTGGCAGCTACAGTTTTCGGGCAGCCAGCCGGCCCCACTTGCCAAACTCGCCCTCTACCAGCAACAAGCACAAAGGGAAGGCAGTCAGCCACAAGGCTCCGCCCAGCAGGGTGGTCGCCCCTCCCACCCCCACCCTCCTCCCCCACCTTCGTGCTGAAGGCGCGCAGCTTCACGTCGGCTGCGTTGGCGATGTAGCGCGGGTCGCTTTCCTCCCAGTCCAGGGGCACCATGTTCTCCTTGTCCGTGTAAGCCAGCACGTCTATCGTGCCTGCGCAAGGGTGCGGCGGCAGCGAACCGGGTGAGGCGGCAATCGCAGAACCAAGACAATACTCCAGAGGGGATGGATGCCTGGTGCAGAGAGGGAACGGAGGAAAGCATGGCACACCAAGGTGCAGCTGGGGCAGGCCGGGCAAGGGCCCACGTGCAAGCAGCACGCGCAGCGTGTCGGGCGGCGCGCTGCGGCGGCGCCTCACACTTGTCCTGCAGCAGCGGCAGGAAGGTGACGGAGGCGGTGATCTGGCGGATGATGGCCTGGATCTCGCTCGTGACCTGCGCCTCGCTCTTCTCAGGCAGCGGTCCGCTGCAGGGCAAGGCGACGGGTGACGGTGCACGGGCGCACAGGGAGCAACAGTGGATGCCCGGCAGCAGGGGTTCAGAACGCCGCCAACGCAGCTGAATGGGCTGCTGCAGGGCTTCCGCCTCGGCCCTGGGAACCGTGGATGCGCTGCCGCCCAGCAGAGCTGCGCCCGCGCCCCACCTGCCCTCCACCACCGCCCGGTCGGTTTGGATGTCAAAAGTCCAGCGCTCCAGCACTTCCTTGGAGGCTGCCCCCGTCACCACCAGCACCGCCTTTTGCAGCGTGCCGCCCTCCAGCCACTCTGCGGCATGAGCAGGGGCGGGCCGGGCAGGAAGGGAGGACGCGCGTGCTGGGTAGGTGCCATTCCAGACAGCGTGAGGGGCATGCATAGTTCATATGCAGCGGCGGATGCGCAGCGGACAGGGCGGCAGTTGCAAAAGTGGAAGAAGGTGCAGCACCCACAAAAGCGACTTGCCGGAGAACTGCTTCAGCACGGCCTGCAGGTAGGCAGCCAGCTTGTCGTCTTTGACCGCCATCACGGTCAGCCCGTACGCCTTGGCCGGCTCGAAGCTCTCCGGGCCGTAGATTCCGCGCTGGTACAGTATGGAGCTGAGCGCGTGGCGGAAGAACTCCGTCACCGTGGCCACGGAGCCCTTGAGCGTGATCTCGTTGCGGGTGGCCTGCGCCGTGGCCGCCATCCTGCAAGGGGCGGCGGCGGTAGCGGCAGCGGGCCGTCACTGCGGGAGCTTCTCCAGGCGCGCATCATATTAATAAGCAATGCTGGCAGAGCGGGGCTCACGTGAGCGGTGCTGCAGCACAACTGCGCGGGCTGTTCTTCTCTGCTGCAGGCACGAAATTCAACTGGCGCTGTACAGGGCGAAGCCTCGCGGAAGGCAGCAATAAAGCATACAAAGTGCTTGAATGGCCTCCTGCATGCATGTATTAACGAAAACCACACACAGTCTTGCATCTGGAACCGAGGCGATACGGTGGGAGGTACACTTGTTCTTGGATAGCCTGATGGCCTCAAGCGCAGTGGGTGTTATATGATCAAGCATCCAAACATCGAGATGAACCTTCAGGAGCATCTTCAAGGGCTTCAAGACCTGCTGCGGCGCAATGTAGCGCAGTTTTCGGCCAACTTGCAGCATGCGAGCAGCCAGGCGGCGCAAATATGTCAGCACGTGCTCCCACCACAGCGAGGCGCCTTGCCGATGCTGGCGGTGAGCACCTGGGGGCGGCGGCGGGATAGCGCGCTGCGGCCTGGCGCCCTGCCCTGCGGAGGCCCGGTGCTTCTTGCCCCGCCGCAGCAGCTGCCTTGCAGTGCACTGTGCATACGCTTGGCTGCGGTGGCGTCCCACCTTGTCAGCCTTGCATCCTAAGAGAGTCGGGGGCCGGGTCACTGTTGCGTGCAGTCGGTGAGCGCGCGTGCATCGGCGGCCGCCCGCGCCGCGCAGCCGCTCTTCGACCTCGCCTTCAACCCGGAGGCCATCAAGCTGCGCTTCGCGGCCGTCCCCGTCTACGCCGTGGTCAACAGCAAGAACGAGTTTGTGCTGGTCACCGGAGAGGCGAGCGGCGGCGGCGCCCGCCGCTTTGCCTGCCCCCTCTGCCGAGCAGCCGGTTAGCTCAGCTCCCAAGCGGCTGCAGAGCGCACATCCCCTGCGCCCTGAGCCGTGCCCCTTGCAAGCACAGATGTCCGCGGTGCTTCCCTGTCACCCGCTGCAGAAGGACGCCAAACAGCTCGGCCTCTTCTTCTTTTCGGAGGCGGAGGCGCAGGCGATGCTGAAGACGGTGGGTCGCGGCGCTGCCCAGCTGGCCGTGCGCTGCCGCCTGCAGGGTCCAGGCCGGCAGCTGGCATTCGCAGGCATGGGAACCGCGCTGCTTCCGCAACCCTGTCTGCGCCCAATCCACAGCCAAGCCTGCCCTCGGCCTTTCACCCTGCCCGCCTTGCCCGCTGTGCCCGCCACGCCCGCCCCACGCCACCCCCCAGATCAAGGAGAGCAACCCCAAGCTGGGGCGGCAGGCGCGCGTGCTGCCCACCTCCATGGATCGCGTGTACGAGTTCGCATCCACGCCGCGGGAGCAGACCGGCACCGAGGGCGTCGCCTTCCGCTTTGTGCCCGACCCGCGCCAGGTCGAGGCCGCGCTGCAGGTGGGCGCCCAGCAAGGCTGGTGCCCTGATGAGCGGGGGTGATGGCGCGGCCTGTACTTGGGTGAATGGTGGTTGTAGGAGGATGTGGTGGTGGGGGTGGTGATGGTGGGGGAGGTGTGGGGGGGGATCGCAGTTTGCAGCGCCAGCCACGAGAAGCCTTGGAGGCGAGGGCACGTGTGATGGGGCAGGGCATTGTGCTGACTGCGGGTGTGATGGTGGTGCTCCCCCGACCCCGCCCTTCCTTCTGCCCATCACTCACGCGCCTGCCCCATCTCTACGCCCTGCTCTGTCGACCTTGCTCCACCCTTGGTACCGCAGCTGTACCGCCACGCCGGCGTCCCTGCCTCCGGCTTCCAGGGCGTGCCGCTGTTCCAGGCGGAAGGGCTGACCATCAAGGGGGAGAAGGAGCGGTACACGCCGCTGTTCTTCAGGTGTCGTGCTGCACGGGCCCGTGGCTTCTTGCCAGCCTCACGCTCTTGGCTGCACGCCCGTGGCGGTGCTGCCACGCTGAGCGCTCCCGCCTGAGTCTGTTTCTCTCCATCTGGGCGCCTTCCACATGTGGGCGGCTGTGCACCCCGCGGCTGCCCCTGCCCCTTGGCGCCAGTTTCGTTTCAGCCCCTGCGGTACCACCTCCCCCTACACCCCCCGCCACCTCCCCCTGAACCCCGCCCCCCTGTCTGCTGCGCTACTGCAGCAAGGACGACCTGGATGCCGCGCTGGGCGCCGCCGTCAGCAGCAAGGACGCGGCGGCGGCTGCGGAGACGCGCGCCAAGGCGGAGCGGGCGCTGGGGGGAGGCGCGGGAGGCGGAGGCAGAGGTGCGTGTGCGTATGAGTAATGGCCGTGGCATGCAGTGCGTACAGGGTTGTTTTTGTGTGTGTGTGTGCGTGTGTGGTGGTGGGGTGTGTTGGGGGAGGGGATGCTGCTGCCGCTCATGTTATGTGCGGCGGCAAGCTGCAGCCTGTAAAGGACGGCAGCCTGGTCAGCATGCCTGCCTCTCGCGAGCCTGTGCTCCTGGGCCCCCCAACCGCACCCACCTGCCCACATGCCCCTCCACCTGCGCTCTCGCGCGCAGGCCGCCGCCGCCAAGTCGGAGCGGGAGCGCAAGGCGGCGACGCGGCGCGCAGCGGCCGCCAAGGAGCGGCTAAGCAAGTACGAGGCGCGCCTGGCTGAGGCGGACAAGCAAAGGGTGCGCGAGTGCGTGCGCCTCCCTTGTCCCAGCCTGCCCGCTTCTTTCCTGCCCCCGCCCCTCAGAACACCCCAGCCATTATCGCCGCATGCCCTCGCTTCAACTCGCCCGTTTGCCCGCCGTGTCGGGCCCCCGCCTCGCTGCCTCATCTCCGCCTGCCTGTCCTGCGGAACCTGCGCAGAAGCTGCCCCGCGTGGACGTGGGCTCGCTGGAGGAGGTGATTGCCCGCATGGAGCGCGAGGAGAAGGAGTGGGGCGATGTGGTGTTTGTGCCGCCCGCAGCGTGGCCACCCGGTGAAGCCTGTGCTGCTAAGTGGTTCTGGAAAGCGGCGGCTGCAGCAGTGCCGGCCTGATAACGCAAAAGTGATGCCACGCACGTCGCTGCACAATTCTGCGGCGCACTTCAAGTTTTGCTCCACAGAGTACACTGCGTTGAGTTGCACCATGCCTGTCCATGTCTGTACAGCCTTCCCGACACACTGCTGCCGCCTGAGCCTTGCAAGCACAGCAGACCGCAGGCAAGGTGCAAGTGCAACACGAGTGCCAGGGCAGCAGGCACGTCGCCGCATCACCACGCGAGCGTGGGCGCCGCCGCGGCCTCTCTCGAGCGCTCCGCCAGCCCCTCCTTGACCTCCTGCTGCAACGCGTCCAGGAAGCATCCGCGGAAGGTCTCCACCGCCAGCCGCATGTCGGTGGCCTGCCACGGCTCCTCCCCCTGTGCGAGCGGGAGGCGCACAGCAGCAACGCAATGCTTGGGCTGCGGCAGTGGCAGCATAGCAGGGCGTCCGCCTGGCCCACTGCCACCCAGGCCCTTCCCAAATATCTCCTTTCCCACCAATTACGACTGCCCTCTGCCGTGACCCCCCCCACCCCCCACCCACACCTGCGGCGCTGCCGGCCCTGCACTGTTGAGCTGGTTGAGCAGCGCCCCAACGGTGGCCACGGCCTCGGGGTCAAACTCCCAGGCGGCCTCCGGGTCGATGGGCACGCACACCCGCCCCGTCTTGGGGTGCACGCAGAAGGGGCCTGCGCGCGCGGGCGGGGGTGTCGGGCCGTGGGATGTGGCAGAGTGCTGGCGCTGAGGGTGGGTTGTGACATCTATGTGGGGGCACGCTTGCAGCAGGCGGAAACGGAGGCAAGGTCGAGGCGCGCGTGGGGGATGTGTGAAGGGACAAGATTCAGCAGGGGTGCGTTGAGCGGGACAGTTTTGTTATGCTCGGGGGTCGATGTACGCAACAGCCCCCCGCCCCTGCCTTGCCGCCACCCTCTGACTTGCTGCCGCCCACTCGTCGGGCTCACCTTCAGCAAGTGGTTCATCTTTTTAGACACCTCCATGTCCAGGCGCGGGTAGGTATAGGCGCACACAATCTCCTTCACGGCCTTGCGCAGCGCAGCCGCGCGCGCGCGCGCCATCACCGCCCCCTTCTTGCCCGGCTTGGCCAGAGCCTGCAGAGGAGTCGTGGGGGCATGATGAAGTAGGGTGGTGGATTGAGTGATGAGCGGTGAACATCAGTGCTGCACAGCCAGTGGATGACCTGCAGGGCAGCTGGCTCAGCCGCCTTGTGCTGCTATCACGCGAAGGATGCCGCGATGCGGCGGCGCGCAGCCGCTGCATCACGAGCTGTCGCAGCAGGTCCCAGGGCTCAGCGCAGGCAGCAGGTGCGACAGGCATACTGCCGCAGCGGCAGCGGCAGCAGCAGCGCACCGCCGCCTCCTCCTCCACCTCCTCCAGCAGCGCCTCCCAACGCTCGGCGCTGCCGCTCAGCCGCTCCCACCGCCGCTCCACCGCCGCACGGACTGCGGGAGAGGGTGGGGTGGTGGGGTGTGTGTTTGTGTGGGGGAGGCGGTGGTCCGCGCATATACATTGCGCCCCAAGGCGGCTCCCACACGGGAGATCACTCTGCCTGCCGCACCAAACGGCGGCGCTGGGCTGGAGTCCCCTTTGAAGGGGCTGGGTACCAGCGCAGGAGGGCCCCCAGCGATGCTCTCAGCCCCTGTGTCGCCGTTCACGGCTGCCTACCCCTCCTCCCAACACCTGCTTCGCCCAGCAGATAGGCCAGCACCGCCCTGCAGTGCCCCCACCCCCAACCGCCATCGCCCACCCCCACCTGCTTCGCTGGGCAGGTAGGCCAGCACCGCCCTGCACTGCGCCTCATCCTCCAACAGGGCCTGCCCCGGCAGGATGCGCTGCAGCAGCGGCGGCGCCGGGTGCCAGGAAGGGACAGCCTGTTATGCTTGCAGTCCTGAATGTGTTGCTGTGTTGCAGAGCATCGCTGTCACGCGGCTGGGGGTGGTGCCAGGCTGCCTGGTGCCGCAGCAGCTGGCATCCGCAGCATGCGGTACGCTGGCTGTGCAGCGCAGCAGCACGCAGCACGCCCGTTGCCCGCTCGCACGGCCACCTCCCTGCCCCAAGCAACACCGTCTCCCTGCAGCGCTCACGGTTTCAAACGCTTCCCGCAGCAGCTCGTAGGCGCGTGCCACGGCGGGGTGGTCGTCCGCCGCCAGCGCCAGCCGCGCCACCCCCTTCTCCTGCCCCTTGTACACCGCAAAGTAGGAGGCGACGGCGGAGCGCTGCTCGTCGGTCAGCCGCCGCGCTCTGCGGACAGGAGGAGGGAAGGGTGTGGTGGGGTGGCGGGTGGGCATGGCGACGGGAGCTGGATGCGTCGCTCAGTGCGGGCAGGTGTGCGTATCTGGAGTATTGCCTCTGCTGCCCCCCTCGAACACACTGGTGCAGCACACATGTGGACAAACACACACACAGCCACACGTGCACACACACACCATCACAGCCACGCATGCAGAGGGCACCAGCCGCACAGCCACCCGCGCGCACCGCTCGTCGCAGACCCAGCAGTGCACGCCGCGGCGGCCCGAGTAGACAAAGAAGATGTGGCGGAAGCCAAAGTCCTGGCGCAGGCCGACGTCCAGGATCTTCGTGTGCCGAGAGGGGGAGGCAATCGAGGAAGTGTGTGTGTGTGCACGGCGGTGGAGTGTGCGTGTGTGGGTGGGGTGGGTGGTTGGGGCGACAGCGTGCGGCGCGCAAGCTAGAGAGCGGGGCGCAGTGCAGCGGCTGTCGTCGGAGCAGAATGAGTGGGATTGGCGCAGGAGCGCTGAGGGCAGGGGCCCAGACGCAGGGCGCAGGGCTCGCAGGAGGAGGGTGGCAGCAGGTGCAGCCCGGGCAGCATGCGCCGGGCAGCAGGCGTCGGCAGTCGGCTGCCAGGCATGGCCCCACCCCAACCCTGCCTTCAAGGCAGCCACAAGCACGCGCCGGGCAGCCTGCCGCCGCGCGGCATGCAGCCGCCGCGCGCCCGCACCTTGACGGCGGCGGCCATCAGCGGCCAGCACTTGCCGCAGATGTGCCCCCCGTGCCGCAGGTGCGCACGTCGTCGTAGTCGGTCAGATCAATGTCAAACACGAGCTCGCGCTCCAGCGGGAGAAACCCTGGCCCTGCCCCGAGCCTGCCATTCAAGACATCAAAGCGTTCAAGATGAGAAAGGACGAAAGGGGGTGAAGGAAGCCGGCAAAGGGCGGGCGCGGCATGGAAGCTGGCAACGCGGCGGGTCCAATCGCGCGCACCCCGCCCCGGCAAAGCCCTCCCCCACCCCCGACCCAGCCGTGCAACATGCACAGCCCGGCAGAAGGTGCGCACTCTGGTAGGCTGCGCGGCGATGGGGCTCCACATTGTACACCGGGCCGATGTCAATCTTGGAGGGGCATCGCTCCTTGAGCGCCGCCGCCATCTCAGCGCCATCCTGCGGCGGGTCGGTGCGGCGGCGGCAGCTGCGGCGGCTGAGCGCTGCGGTGGGCAGCTTGCTGCTGGGCTGGACTGCGTCGAGCGCCTGAGCGGCGGGCCGGCGATCAAGCAGGCGTGCCCTGCCGGGCGCACATCATGCAGCAAGACATCTCTTGCACGTGAAGCAGCAGGGAGCACCTTGAAGGATTGGTACCGCACAAAAATGTCGCCATCCAGCGTGAAGCAGAACTCTCGCCGCGGGAAAAAGGATGCGTCGCTCTTGGCGTGCTTGCTGTCTGTGGGCGGGAAGGGAGCAAGCGGCGGGTGCAACATGATGCACGCAGCCTGATGGGGCAGGCAGCCTGAGCAGCGCCTGGTACCAAACGCAGGTGGGCTTGAGCAGCAGCACTGCGGCCGCACCGTTGCCGTAGGCGAGCCACTTGTACATCTCCTGGTGCGGGAACAGGCGGGCTGCGGCGGCAGGGCACCAGCGGGGGCAGGTCGGGCGTGCGGAGGGCACAGCGGGCGGCAGCTGCAAACAGGCAGCTGGCAGCGGCGGCGGCGGCGGGCCTCACAGTAGTACAGCCGCATCATGTCCTGCACGCCCATGCTCGTAAAGTCAATGCCCGCAGGGGCAGCCGCTGCACACGGACAGGGAGAACTCGTCAGGAACATTGCCCCGCCACCGCAGGCACCCAAAGGTCATGGCTCGCTGCAAGGGGCGATTACCTTGCTGGTCGGTTTCCATCCTATACCAAGCTCAGCCACACCGCAGCCTCAGGTGCAGTTCAAAACTTAGCGAGGCTGCGACGAAGGAGCTGTATTTGTGCTGTTGGTGCAAACATTCGATCGCGTCATAAATCAACTGTTGGGCTGCAGCGGTTGAACAACCCCATCAGGCTGACTGGTCGTGATAGGGCACTGCTCTTGCAAAGCTTCGTGAGGTTGCAGGGCAGAGAGTCCCTAAATTGACGCACATAAGTGTTTGCATTGTTGTACGCCCCCAAGAAGCGCACCGACGACCTTGCTGTCGGCCTGTGAATTCTCCTTCACTCCTGTCTTTCCGGGCACTAGGCAGCTGCGGTGGCTTCGACTCCTGGAACGGCAGCCAGACCAGGAGTGAATGGCATACATCGATATTGAGGGAGACAAACTTGGAGGTGAGCAGGTTTTAGCAGCCTGTTCAGGAAGTGGAACGTCTGCAGTTTGGGACGCTTGGGTAAATCGTTTTGGGCTATGGCGCAACGCGGAGCGCGCCACTGACACCACCTCCCAGTGGCCCGCCAGCCACCCGCTTGCGCCCTGAACCTGCTGCTGCCTGTCTGACCCATCCTCTCCCTCTTCTAACGCTTCATGCAGTGGGGAGTTCGTGCTTTGTGCGTGCCGAAGGGTGCGCTGCGAAGTGACTGCAGGCCCAGCTGGTGTCGCAGTCTCATGCTCATGCCAGGACTTGCGCCGCTGCCGTTGGCCCCTGCTGAGTGGCAACCCCTCCCGCCTCTGTTCAAGCAGGGACTCCTTGAATGTGAGGCCCTTCATTGCTAGAATTCAAAGGATAGAGCCGGATCCCAAGCATGGTGGCCACCTGCTGACTGTGCGATGGTACTACCGACCTGAGGATCCAGGTGGGTGCAGCCGGTCACAGCCCACCGCAGTTCGCTTGCTGTCGGCAGCACATGGCGCGCTCCCGCTCGCCGCTTCCGTGTGGGACCCGCACCGAGCGTTGCTGTCGGATGGTGTGCCGCCATTGCTGCAGGCATTCCGGGCGGCAGGAAAGCGTTCCACGGAGAGGTGAGCTTGCTCCGTGCCGCAGCGGAGTGGCTGCTCGGCCGCAGGCTGCCCGACGCAGCGTGCACGCTTGCAGCCGCTCATCACTGGCATTTCCCTCTTCCGTTCGCGCCTGACTCCCAGACACGTTCCCTTCTTTCACCTGCTTGTTCCTCCTTTCTTCCGTCCTCCTCTGCCCTGCAGCGCGAGCTGTACTACAGCGACCACTCCGACGTCGTCCACTCGGCCACCGTGCTGGGCCGCTGCTGCGTGCACAGCCTGGAGCAGTACCGGGTAGGCGGCACCGCTTCCGCGCAGCCCCTGCACCGCCCATGCTCGCATCTGAAACGGCGCGTGGGGGCACGGCCGTTGCTCTTCAGGGCAAAGGCAGTGTAGTTCCTGCAGCCCTGCATTGCCTTGAAGGCCCCCTGGCTGCACCAACGCAGGACCTGGACACCATCCGACCCCAGGACTACTTCCGCCGCTTCAACTTCTCGGTGAAGACACAGAAGTTCGACCCAGAGTGTGTTGGCCGGCTGCTGGCCGGCAGCTGGCCGCCTGCCCCGCGCTGTCCGTCGGCCAATGCCTGGGTGCACGGGCTGCTGGTCGGTGCCTGGCGCGGGTCGTGTGCAGCGCTTGCGGCGTGGCGGCGGCTTCACGGAAAAGGGCCTGGCGTGTGCCCCGCTGTGCTGCAGGGGGTGACCATCTACTGCCGCTGCCAGCAGCCGGAGAACCCCGACCGCCCAATGTCCCAGGTGGGTGCCCGCATGCCCCTGCCTGCCACGCGCCGCAGCAGCGGCAGCCCCTTGCAGAGGGGCAGGTGCCAGGAAGCTGCGGCCCCGGCGCTTCTAACTTTTGCCTGCCTGTGCTTACACGCAGCGCGCCCCCCCACCCCCTCCTTTTCGCCCCCGCAGTGCGACGCTTGCCATCAGTGGTACCACCCAGGTGGGCGCACACTGCGCCGCTGCAGCGCCACGTCTTCACCGGTGCCCTCATCATGGGGGTAGCCACCTGCTCAGCGCTCTTCCGTCCCCGGCTTTTTGCGCGCTTCACGCCTCCTCACGTCCTCCCACCCCTTTGCCGCCCCATCTCCCACACCCACACGCGCCCCTCCCCATCATGCTTCTCTTTGCAGAGTGCTGCCACACCACCTTGGAACACATAGAGGCTTGCAACGTCTGGCGATGTCCGGGCTGCGAGCAGCGGCACGCGGCCGCTGCGCGCTGGCGCCGTCGCCGTCGCCGTTCCAGCCGCTGCAGGCCGTGCAGCCGCTGGGCGGCGACCCTGCGCAGACCTGGCTGGGCGGCGGGGAGAGCCCCGGCTTCTTGTCGGTGGGTGCGGGCTTGGCAGACCCCTTGCTGGAGATGCTGCAGGCACAGATTGCGCAGCAGCAGCAGCAGCAGCAGGCGCCGCCGCAGCCGCAGCCGCGGCCGCATCAGGGCTTCTTGGCGCCAGGCTGGTGAGGCTGCCTGATGAGGCGGCCCATGCAAGCTTGTCTGCTGACGTACTGCATGGCCCGCATGTTGTGCGACAGGGCAGTTTAACATATCAATTGAAGAGAATGGGCAGCCGCCACGGAAAGTGCGGCGGGCGGCGGTGCCGGGGGCGGCGCCAGGTCATCTCACACAGAGCAAATGACTTTGCAAGCAGGCGTTGTTGCGCCCACATGCGCCTGCCATCTTCTAGCGCTCGTCCTCACATCCCGTGCACCTGCCCGTTGCCTGGGTGCTTGTCTCAGCTTTACTTGTATTCAACCCTCGCTCTTGTTGCTGCTTGGAAGACGGGGCATCTGCGCGACCTCGTAACACTTATGGGACAGCCGTATTGCGCTAACTAGCTGCTCCGCACGAGAGGAGCCTCGTGTCGGCGCTGCCAGCTCGCCGCCGGTCTCAGCGCGGCGCGCTGCTCTCTTCTTGGAGCCCGCCCGGCTCGCGGCCTTCTTCCTGTGCTCCCATGGCCGCATGGTCGCCGCCATGCCGCCCCACAGCGAGCACCGTGGCAGGCTGTCCTGCGCCTGCCTGGCCGCGGCGGCGGCCACCGCTCTGCTGCTGTCCTCCCTGGCGGCGCTGAGCTGGCCGCTCGCCCCCGCCGCTCCGCAGCCACACGGCAGCCTGCTGCCCGCATGGCTGCGGTGTGCAACAGCAGCAGCCCGGCGGCGGCGGGCGGCCGGATCAGGATCGGCTGGTACGGGCGCCCGCTGGGGGCCGCCCGCCCTCGGGGCTGACGGTGCGGGAGGCGCGCAGCCTGAGCAGCGGCAACAGCGGCAACCTGGTCTGGATACACGGGGCAGCCGGGTTGGTCGACCCCGAGCAGCGGAGCTGGTCCACATGCAGCCGCCTTACCATGCTGACGTGGCGGCGGTGCTGCTGCCCACTGCAAACATTCTGGGTGCGCCGCTCGGCGGGAGGGCCCGGCCAGCGCCCGCGCGCTGCCGCGCCCTCCAGCTTAGGCCAACCGCGCCTGTGCCAACACAGCTTCCTGTGTGCCTGTTTGGGAACTTAGAGAGATCTTGTGCCGCGGCTGGCCACCTGCGATTCGTGCATCCAGCGGCAGCGGCGGCGGCAGGCCGGGCATGGGGGCAGCCCCTGCTCGGTGGGGCCCACAGCGGATGCCGCCCCCGCTGGGCGCAGCAACCGGCATCGACCCTTCTGCCGCCGTCCCGTGCTGCTGCAGTGGACGAGGGCCGGTACGAGGAGGCGGTACGGGGTACACAACCGCTGCGCTGCTGATGGTGCGGGCGGTACGGGTGCCTGTACTGCTCGTTGGCCTGGGCTCCCAGGTGCGCTTCGACGAGCTGCCTGGCGGCGGCGCGCCGCCGCGGCTGCAGACACGGGCGCGGCGGCGCTGCGCGCCGCCGGCGCCCGCGTGCGGCTGGCTCCGCAGCAGCGCGCTCTGTTGGAGCGCGTCAGCGGCGGCGGCGGGGCTGTGCTCTCGCGCGGCGCCTTCACTGCAGGCGCGGTCGAGGCGGCGGGCCTGCCGCCGCCGCTGCCCCTCGGCTGCCCCTCCCTGCTGCTCAACCGCTCGCCGGCGCTGGGGCGGCAGCTGCAGCGCGGCTGGCGCGCAGCGCTGGCGGCGCGCAGCCCACAGCTGCGCCTGGCGGTGACCCTGCCCAAGGTGCACGCCGACCGCCCCTTCCCCGACGCCTTGGTCGAGCTGATAGCCACCCGCGTGCTGGCGCGCTTCAACGCCAGCGTGGTGGTGCTGCAGACGGAGGACGACCTGCACACGCTCCAGGCAAGGGGCTGCGGGCGACGTGTGCACCCTGACCGCTGCCCGCTCTGCGCTCGCGCCGGCTTGCCGTCGTGTTGTTTGGAGGGGAGGTTGTGAAATGATAAGACAGCCAGGCAAGGCTGCGGAAGATGAAACGAGGTATTGGCTCTTGTGAGGGGCCTGGAAACAGCCTGCGCTAGGTTGCGGACCTGATGAGTCTGCACCGCAGCGCTGCGCCCACCACAACTGATTACACATCCAGCAACTTGTGCACACACAGCGATTGCACGCCCACCCGCCATGCACCACTGCCAACGCCGCCACCAACACACACGCCTGCACCGCGGTTCTGCAGGCAATGCACGACCGCCATGGGCTCTACCTGCGTCACGACCGCGTGCGCCACTATTACGATGTGCAGTCCTGGCTGGATGGCCTGGCGGCCTGCTGCGACATGGTCTGGGGCTTCCGCATCCACGGGGCCATGGCTGGCGTGGCGGCAGGCCTGCCGTCCGTCGTGCTGGCGCGGGACTTCCGGGTCGCTGAGCTGGCGGCGGCGATGGCGCTGCCGACGGGCGACGCCGGGAGTTGCCCCTTGACCCCGCCGCATGGGATTTTTTCGACCACCTGGAGTCGCTGGGCGGCTTGGACGGCCCTCGGTTCGATGCACGGCGCCAGGAGGTGGCGGCTGCCTATGCGAGAGAGTTTCGGCGGCTGGGAGTGCCGCTCCATCCGGCCATCCGTGTGCTCGCCGATGGGCAGGATCATTGACGCCGTAAAGCCATGGCGCAGACGGGCTGCTGTAAGCTTTGCATCGCTCTGTGTTTCATCCTAAGCGGCGGGTGTCCTGTTTCGCAACCAGGCCCAAGGCTTGTGGGTGCGCTAGGCATCCAGGTGGCGACAGACGTGGAAGGTGCGGATGGGAGCTTTAGCGCAGCACGGCTGACACTGACCTGTGGCAATAGCACCGTGGCAGGCTTTTTGGGCTCCCACAAGGGGCGCCGACACGGTAGGGTTTGGTGTCGAGTGTGCAAGGCGGTACAGACGGGTGTCACAGCGTCGATTCTGCCTTTGCACGCCTGATTGCTCCGCCATTTGTTGTACAGAAGCTGTTTCACTCCATACTGCTGCCGCACCCCGGCAGGCAGCGACTCCCGTCTCTTTGCAACATCGGCTGCTTTTGCAGCCGCCATCGCCCGACAGTCGCCTCTTTACCGCACCATGACCGACACACAAGCCCCCACTGAGCAGCCGCACCAGGAAACGGCCCCCAAGCCTGAGCCTGCTGCTGCTCAAGCACCTGCAGCAAACGAGCCAGCGCCGCCCTCCGCTCCTGCTCGGGAGAATGCTGCTGCCCCCGCCGATGGGGCGGTCGCAGCGCCAGCAGCCGCGGCGCCCGCCAGCCAGGCATCGCCGGGCCAGGCCGCAGCGCCTCCCACTTCGCCTGGGGGCGAGCCGAGGCTCCCAGTGCGCACCTACCTAGAGCAGACAGGTACTGAGGACCGGCAGGTGTTTGCAGCATTATGTACCAGTTCAGCGGCCAGCCGGTCCTGGAGCATGCCGCTGACAGCTCTCCGCCCTTCCCTGCCCTGCAGTGGTGCCCATCCTGATGCAGGGCATGATGGAGCTCAACCGCAAGCGGCCGGCTGATCCAATCGACTTCCTGTGTGCCTACCTGCAGCAGCACAATCCCAAGAAGCAGCAGAAAACAGCATGAACGACTGTTCTGGCAGCCATCGCGGCGCCGAGGGTGGGCTCTCTGCCCGCACGCGCAACCGCCTGACCATCCACTTTTTTCATGGACCCGCAACCTTATCATGTCCACCTATGTTACAGTGACCGCCCCGTGTCGCACAGCTGCCGCGTGAGGCCAGCCAAAGCAGCAGCACGCCGTGTGGAGGCGGGCCCCCCCGCTACCATGTGTCAGGGTGCCGCAGGAATGCTGCCGCCGCCGCCGCATCAGGCACGAGCGCATGCCGCGGTGGCTGCACCCCCGCCCGCTGCCAGCGCGCCACGCAACCCTCCTCCACCGCTCGTGCCTGCGGGCGGGGAGAAAGTGCGCAGCATCCCCATCAGCGGGCAGAACAGATTCAATTACTTTCCGGGGAGCTTTGGAATCTGATGTGCTTGCAGCGCAGCGGGGCCGCCCCTCACCAGCCGCACAGCCTGGGGCTCGCCCCGCCCCGTGAATGGCGTCGGCCGTATCGTGAACATGCCGTTGCGGTTGCCGAAAACAATGTCGGTCAAGTATCTGTCCCCCACCATGATCAGCTGCTCCGCCTTGCACCTGCCACACACAAGGCAAACAGCCGGGTGGGGGAGGCAGATACAGCGAGCGTCTGGGCGGCGGTGGCGGAAACGCAGCAAGGAGGCCAAGCGCCAGCTCTGGCAGCGGAGGCAGGCCACTGCACTCGCTCGCCAGGGGTGCAGGGCAGGCTTGACAACCACGCCGCGCGCCTCTGGCCGCAACGGCAGCTGGGTGTCGCAAGCTCGGCAGCGGAGAGACAGGCTGAGCGGCGTGCCGGCAGCGGAGAGGCAAGCGGAGCGGCGGCGCACCCAAAGTGCGCCTCCATGTCTTCGGCGCCACCTGCCGGCTTCTTTTCGCGATGACGCAGCACGGGCACGCCCAGCGCAGCCTCCAACGCCTCGGCTTCCTTGCCTGGGAGCATGGCCAACGGCGAGGGCAGAGAATGGCTTGAGCGCCTGCAGAGAGGTGCACCCTGGCTGCTGCAACCAGTCGCCACCCAAATCCCGTAGCCCGTACATCAGCGTCCCCATGCCCAAACTCCCTCCCTCACCACCCCACACGATCCCCCAGCCCAGTCCCCGATACATAGCGTCACAAAACAGCCAACCCACTCGCCCGCCAGCCCACCCACCCTGTGCTGTCCTGCCCCCCCCTCCCCGCCCCGCCGGCCCCAGCCTGCCCCACCCACCATCGGGGTCGTACTGCTCCAGCCCCGCCGAGTTGCTGTACAGCGCCAGGCGGCCGTCAAACGCGGCGCGGCAGGCCGTCAGGCTCTCCACCGCATGCGGGTGCAGTTCCAGCTGGTATGGCTCTGCTTGGGGGCGGGGCAGGCGCAGGGCAGGGGTTGCGCAGGCCAGGGGCGGCGCAGGGCAGAGGTGCGCTTTGCACAGGCTGAGACGGGCAGGGGTGGCAGGCTGGGGTGGTGCACTCGGCGCTGTTTGCACGCTGCCCCCTCGGCCCCACTGCATGCCTGCCACACCCATTGAATGCCGGCTCCCCGCACCTGTCAGCGTGTTGTCCTTGTCAAAGACGCAGCCCTGGAAGCCGGCCGATCGCAGTGCATCCCAGTCCACCCAGCGCAGGTCGGACACAGCAAGGTGCGGCAGCGCCAGCGCGCGGTCGCCCTGCGGCGGCAAACTCCGCTATATGGTTCGCAAATATGCAAAGGGGCAGCGAGCATACTCAGGTTGCTGGACGCAGTGAGGCTGTTTTCCTCTGGCGGCAGCTGACTGGGCCAGCACGGCCTGAGCAGGCAGCACCAGACGGTCGCCGCCGCCAGGCGCACCGTGGCTATGCGGGCAAACAGCACAATGCCAGCCGAGTTGAAGCTCTGCCCCAGACGCGCTGCTGCTTGTTGCATCATGCTTCGTTCCTGCACTTGAGGGCGCGAGCAGGGAGGAGCGCTGAGTGGCTGCAGTCGGGGCACGAGGGTGGGGGCGGTGGAAGGCGGGAGCCGCTACAGATGACAGCACCTGCACAGGCTGCGCCGTCATTCCCAGTACCACAAGTCTTCGTCGTGATGGCCGCGCAGCCGCTGTTTGTGTTGTGAGTGAACGCCCGCTGGTCGGCCACAGCCCCACACCAAGCATATGTCTTCCTGGCAGTTGTGATCTTGGAAGTGTGATGATATGAATGTTATGAACCGCCAAGTGCATTTGGATTCAAGACTCTTATAGGGGCAGGACACGACTGCAGGACACAGACCCTCTACTTGTCACCCATATCGGAAAGACGCGCTATCATTTCGAAACAAACATCAACTTTTGGACGAGCGTGCGATGTGTCCTTTGTGGGCAGAGGACCGGAACTTGTGATGGGGGCTGCGCTTCCAAGGAGCCGGAGGCACAGGCCTCACAGCCTGCTCCACCAGCTACCGATGGTGTGCAGGTGAGATTGGACGGGTGGCGGGGGCCTGTGCGCGGGTTCCCTACTCACCCCTACCTTCCCCTTCCTCACGCGCCTTCCTTCGCTTTGCAGAAAGCGTCACCCCCGCCCCGGCGTCCGATCCGCAGCAGCCGACGGGCGAATCCAGCGCGTGGGCGTACCGGGGTGCCCCTCGCCCACCCAACGAGGCGGAGAGGCTGGGCCTGCTGCGGGCGTTGGGCGTGCTGGACTCTGAGCAGGGCCCAGACCAGTTTGATGCCATCACCCGTCTCTTGTGCGGCGTGTTCAACGTGCCCATAGCGCTGGTCTCCCTTGTTGACGCGGGTGCGGCCCTGGGCGGGTGTCTGCCGCCGCCATGCGAGGCTCTGCTCCTGCCGCCGCGGCCGGTCCCCTCGTCGCCCTTACTCACGCCTCCCGTTTGGGCCTTGCGCGCCCGCCCCCATGCCCCCCTCTCCCCCTTCTCCGGCCCCCAGAGCGGCAATGGTTCAAGTCCGTGCAGGGGCTGGGCAACTGCATGCAGACGGGGCGGGAGGAGTCGTTCTGTGCTTGGACGCTGCTGCCCGAATCGCCCTACGTGCTGGTGTGTGCTGCAGCCCTCCCACCGCTGTGATCCAGCTACCTGTACCTCCGCACTGTTTAAGCACCAGCTGGGGCTGCCTAGCCCGCAGCCGAGCCGCTTCTGAACCCCGCCCTGGGCTCCCCGTCCCACGGTCCTGCTCATACTGCCGCCGATGCTGCTTTGCTGAGCAGCGACAGATGTCTCAAACATCAGCATCTGCTGGGCGCCCCCCCACACACACACCTTCACCACTTATACACAGAAAACGCTGCTTTCGGCCTGCTTTCGGCCCGGCTGCACCGGCCTGCATTCCATCCCCCGCATTCGACCCCGCCTCTCCCTCCTCCTCTCCACCCCGCCTGCAGATTGTGGAGGACGCGCTGGAGGACAAGCGCTTCCGCGAGAACCCGCTGGTTGTGGGGAGCCCCACATCCGTTTCTACGCAGGCGCCCCCTCATCTCCTCCGCCAACGGCTACCGCTACGGCACGGTGCGGCCCTGCCCAGCGCCTGCCGCGGTCCGTGGCGCTGCTGCCGCGCCTTGTGCAGCCGGCAGTTGCGGCGCGCCGGCAGTTGCGGTGCTGGGGGATCTGCGGCGCTCCGCGCCAGGCAGGCGAGCTGGTTCCGGCGCCGCTCCCCTCCTACTGCTTGCAGTTGTGCGTGATAGACAACAAGCCGCACCACGAGTTCGCAGCGGAGGCCTACAACCTGCTCATTCAGGTGCGCTGGTGGGGTGGGCCAGCCACGGAGTGTGGGTGGGTGTGTTCAGGAGGGGGGGCGGGCGGGTGGCGTGAAGACGACGCACACGTGCACGTTTGCGGGTGGTGGGCTTTTGGGGGCTGAGCTTCGCGCTTGCGGCTGCGCTTTGCGTTTGGCAGCCCTCTCCAACGTCCTGTGCGTCCTTTGGCGCAGTTTGCGGAGCTGTGTGTGCGGGAGATTGAGAAGGACAAGGTGGGGCGGGAGGGCGGTAGCCGCCGGCGCCACGCCCGCCGCCGTTGCAGTGCAGCCAGCCGCCTGGGCGCTGCGTCCGGCATGCCACCGCGCTCCTCCCACACCAGCTTGCAGCTTCTTCACCTCGTCTGTGGGCTGATTGGGTCAGAGCTTCAGCGCAGACCCATTGCAGCGTTCCAAAACCCGCGTGTCGCCGCAAAAATGCTGCGAAGCCGCCTTGCGCCAGCACGGCACTCACCGGCCAAGCCTGCGCGTGCCCCCTGCAGCTGACGGTGCTCCAGAAGGCGGTGCAGCAGACGGCGGCGCAGGGCAGCGAGGGCGGCGGCCTCACGCCGCTCGAGTCGCTGCGCAGCTCCGCCGCGGGCAGCCTGGCGGCGCCGGCCGCCGACCGCAGCGCACAGGCCGCCAGCCAGCACGGCGGCCTCACCCGCGCAGCCGACTGCTTCCGGTGCGCTGCGCCCCGCCGCCTGCAGCAGCGGTGGCTGTCCACCCGCCAGCATGCCGCTGTGCCTGGCGCTGCCTGCGGCCGCCAGCGCGCGCGTGGCTGCTGCCTGCCTCAGCGGCTCTGCGCATCGGGGCCGCCCACCGCCGCCGCTCCGCTGCCCTGCTGTTCTTGCCGTCGCAGGGAGGGCGTGCTGCTGCTGGACTCCGACAGCCCCGGCTGGACCGTGCTGTACACCAACGACGCCTTCTCCGCGGTGTCCGGGGTGGCGCGGCGGGACGCCGTGTCCCGCGGCTTCTGGGACCTCTTTGGCGCGCCGGGGCAGGGTCCCGCCACCTTCCAGGCGGGTTCCTCGGCAGGGTGGAAGGAGGGGGGCGGGTGGGGAGGTGGGGGGTGTCCCCCAGTCCTGCACCTGCATTTCCACATCAGTCATCCGCTGTCCTCGCCCACAGCAGCCCTTCCCTGACTAACCCTTCTCCCGTTAACCCTGACCTGGACTGTTTCTGCCTCCTTGCTGCAGGATAGCGTGGATGCCGGGAAGCCTTCACCACGACCGTCAGCCTGCACACGCCGCACCGCGACACCCCCAAGCTGGCGCTGGTGGACTTCAGGTGCGCGGCAGCTGCCGGGCAGGCCGCTCCTCCCTCCCCGCAGGGCAGCCGCTGCTCCGCTGCCCACCTTTGAGTTGGAGGAGGGGGCCGCCCTGCATGCCCAGCAGGGTGCCCAAACCGCAGCGAAATCTCCCTGTTTCAGCAGAAGCAGGTGGCTGACCGGCTGCTTGCCCGGTGCGCCGCTTTGCAGGCCGGCAGCCACGGGGCAGCTGGGCGGGCACTCGGACCAAGTGGGCATCCCCACCAGCGCCCTCTCCGCCAGCCTGGGCCAGACTCAGGCGACCGCCCCAGGGCTGGGCTCTCGGTGCGCCCTCCCCGCCCTCTCCGCCGCCCTCCGCGCGCACCCTTGCCTTCTCCTTCGCTTTCCTTGCTGCCGACTCCTTCCACCCTGCCCCAGCGGCTCCGTCCCCGCCCTTGCTGTGCTGGGCGCGTGTGCTGCTGCGCGCTTCACCCGGCCCTGCGGCCTGCGTGCTGCCGGCCCTGCCACCCTCCCACCTCTCCCTTTACCTTACCTGGTACACTTGCTGCCTGTTGCGCCTGCGGCGGGCTGCCCTGCAGGTACTACTTTGCGATCCTGCGGGCGGACACGCGCCAGCGGCCCCCTCCCTCCCATCCCCCAGCTCGGCCACAGCAGCCTCTGCCCGCGCCGGCGCCTCCTACTCGTCCCGCAGCGAGGAGCCCGCCTCCCAACCAGCTGTCCTTGGGCGGCGGCGGGGGGCAGCAGCGACGCCAGCTCTGGCCAAGCCTGCCGCCGCCGCCGCCGCTGGGTCGGCGGCCATCGGTCGCGCCAGCCTGGACAGCGAGCGCAGCCTGTCCAGCATCCCGCCCTTCAAGCGCGCCATGCCCTCCGCCTTCACCGACGTGCGGCTGGGGCCCCTGATCGGACGCGGCGCCTACGGACGGGTGCGGCGGCGGCGGCGGCGGCACGCCCGTCTTGCGCTGCTTCCCCACCTTGCGGATTTGTTGCCTCTGCACGCCAGCCGCCTGCGCCGCCCCCGCCGCCCCCTGCTCCCTGTGGCACCCTCCTCCCAGGCTCCAACATGAGCTCTCACCCCGTACCGCCCTGCGCCGCGCCCGTACCGCAGGTGTACCGCGGCAGCTGGAACGGTACCACCGTGGCGGTGAAGGTGATGGAGACGAGCGAGCCTTTGGAGGACGATCCCTCGGCACTGGCAGCAGGTGGGCATGGGGCCGCTGCTGGCGACGTGGATGCTTTTTCTGCCTGTCTTAGGATTTTAGGAGGGGGAAGCTCGCGTGGGCGCCCGCCTCCTCCGCCACCTACTGCCGCGCCGCCCGGCCCGAGCCTGCGCCCCAGCGTGCCCGCCGCCTTGCTTGGGCGCCGCTGTGCTTGTGGCGTGCCGCCCCCAGGACGGGTCATCAACCTCGTGCAGCAACTTGAGCGTTGCGGCTGCCCCTGGTGTTCCCGGCCTGCCGCCGCGGCTGCTGCAGGCAAGAGCGGCATCTTTGAGGCGGTGCTGTCCACCAACCTCTCCCACCCCAACATCGTGCACACCTACCAGTACGCCTTCAGGCCCGTCACGGTGCGCTGGCCCGACCCCCTCCCGCCGCCGCCCTCCCCTTACGCGCCTGTCTGTGCACGCCCGGCTGGGGGGTGGGTTGGGCGACGAGCCAGGCGCGCTGCCGGCAGGCCCATCCTGAAAGAGGGCCGCCGCAAGGGGTCGGCGCTGCGCGCGGCAGGGGGCCTGCCAGCCGCGCTGAGATTGTGCCCCGCTTTCGGGCCGCTGCATCCCAGCGCCGAGGCTTCCTGCTTCCTCGTTGCGCGCCACCATGTCTTGCGCATGTTGTGCCTCACACGTTTCCTCGCTGTGCGGCGGCGCAGGCTGAGGAGCAGCAGGAGCGTGGGTCCGGCGGCTCGCTGGTCAGCTCTGCCAGTGCGAACGACCCGCACAGGCCCAAGGCGCGCCCCGCCGCCGCCGCCCTGCTGCCCTCTCTTCCAGCTTCTTTGCTCCGGCTTGATGGCCGCTCCCTCTCCTGCCGTGCCCGTCAATCCATGTGCCTCCCAAACTGCATGTACTGCCGGTGCCGCGTGCCGCCTTGTACCTCATGCACTGCCCACGCTCCGCCCCTGCCGCGCCCGCAGGTGGTCACCGAGGTGTGGCTGGTCGGCGAGTTCTGCAACCGCGGCCCGCTGCTGACGGCCATCGAGCGCGGCGCCTTCCTCACCCAGCCCTCCAGCCAGTACGGGCAGCCCAACCTGATCAGCGTGCTGCAGGTGGGCGCCCCCGCTGCCCGCCCTCCTCCCCCATCACCGCTGGTCCATGGTCAGCTTGCTTTGAAGAGAGGTGTTTGGGCGGTTGAGCGATGTTGCCGTCGCTGGCGCTCGGCCCGGGGCCCCACCCCTTGCGGCAGCCGTCCCCGCACCGTCCCCGCCTCACCCCCACCCCCCCCCCCCACCCCCTTTGCCGTCGCCCCGCAGACGCTGCAGGAGATAGCGGCGGCGCTGCAGTACCTGCACCGCAACGACGTGCTGCACGGCGACCTCACCGGCGGCAACGTGCTGCTCACCGCCTCGGACAAGGACACGCGCGGCTTCACCGCAAAGGCGCGCCTTGTTGCTCCCGCTTCTGTTTTTCGGTCGCTCCCTTTCTATTGATGCGTGGGGGAGGGAGGTTGGGATAAGGAGGGTGGGGTCAGAGGCAGTTGATTGTTGTCTGCTGGGACTTGTGCTTGCTGGGCTTAGTGAGGCGTGCCGGGTGGGCTGGCTTGCCCTGCAAGGATGCCGTGCTGGCAGGCAAGTGCCCAGCCCCGGCCGCCCCGCGCCGGGCCACCTGTCTGTGCCCCGCCGCCGCGGCGCTCGGCTGGGCCCTGCACCCGTGCGGCCGCACGCCACCGTCGGTTTGTCTTACGGCTGCCTGCGTGGCCCTGCCGCCGCCGTCCGCGGTTGCAGGTGGTTGACTTTGGGCTGAGCCGCGTGTGCTCGGGGACTACCTGCGCACGCGCACGCTGGGCTGCGCCGAGTACATGTGAGGGGGGTGCAAACTGGGTGGGGTCCCGTGGCGGGGGGCTGCCACTGGCAGTGTGTCCATCCTTGGCTTGGGGGCCTTGCCTCTGGCTGCAGGCGCTGCAGGGTCAGGCTGCGCTGGACGCGCTGCTTCGTGTGCGTGCCTCACGCGCGCGTCCTGCCTGCTGTGCCGCAGGCCCCGGAGCTGATCACCGAAGGCATCCTCACAAAGGCCGCAGGTGGGCCCCAGGGCGCCCGTCGGCTTGCCGCCTGGCGTGCGTGCTGCGCCCCCGCGGCGGCGCTGCTCTCGCTCCGCCCCGCACGCGCGGCCGAGCACAACCAACCCCCTTGCTCCCGGTGCCTCCGCTGCCCGCCATGCAGACGTGTACGCGTTCGGGGTCATCACCTGGGAAATATACGTGGGCAGGTACGCGCGCCAACTGTCCTGCGGGCTGTGCGCTACGAATGTACTGCGCTGCGCTGCCTGCTGCACTGCTCCCAAGCATCTGTGGCCTGCCGGCAGCGGCCCACTGGTTGTACTGCCGCCGTGGTTGGCCACCAACGCGCCGCACCGCGCCCGACACCCGCTAGCGCGCCCCTGCCTCGCTGCCACCCCGCTGCAGGCGTGCGTGGGATGGGCTGAAGCCCACCGAGGTGCTCCGCAAGGTGGCCTCCAATACGCGCCTCGCCTTCCCGCCGCAGACACCGCACCGACTCAAGGCACGCACCTCCCTGTTTCTGTGGTGTTTTCTCTCGGGAATTGAAGTGTGTCTCAGAATTTAAGTGTGTCAGCTCTGGTTGCGTGGTGTGTGGGTGTGGTTGGGTGTCTGGGTCGGTGGCTGGGGTGGCCCGGGGGGATGGGAAGGCTTACTCGCTCAAGTGCAGCATTGGGCAGCTCGAGGCGTTTGATTGCAAGGGCTGTGCAGCTGGCTAGGCCAGTTTCTTGCTCTGGTGTGGGGGTGGGTTGCCTGGCCGCCCGTTGCCCACGCGCACCAGCCACCAGCCAGGCGGCTCTTTTGTGCCTGTTAACTAGATCCCTGTTTAGTTGTTTCCTCCTGCCTACTCCCCTTCTCTGCACAGGTGCTGGGCGAACGGTGCATGGAATACTCGCCCTCTGCCCGCCCCACGATGGAGGAAGTGCTGACGGGTGCGGCCCGCCCGCTGCCTGCTGCCGCCGTTGCTGGCTGCCCGATGCCGCACCTGCCTGCTGTCACGCGCCCCTGTCTGCATATGCATGTGCATGTCCATGCGCGTGTGTGCATCGTGTTGCTGCTGGCGCACTTTTGCCGCAGGCGCGCTGCTGCTGCTGTTCGCTCGCCCGGCAGCCCTGGCCTGGGCTTGGCTTGGTGTGCTGCTGCTCCACCCACCTTTGCTCAACCGTCTGCCCTGGTGCCCATGCCTGCATGCCCTTCCTTGTCGCCAGAGGTGAACAGCATCTTGAGCGACACGATGGGCATCCTGCAGCAGTTTTTGGCGGCAAGCTCGGCGGCGGCAATGGGTGGCGGCGCGGGGGTGCTGGGCAGCGGGATGGTATCGGACCTGCCGCCCTCAGACCCTTTCAAGTAGGATTTCTGCAGACCGGATCGCCCCCTTCCCCGTTCCTCTTTTCTTTTTCCTTACCTGTTCCCCAACAACCCAAAGGCCTGCACATGCCTGCTGCGCGCTTTCCGTGTGTGCCCCTGCGCGATGCTGCCCAACTTGTCGTTATCGTTTCACATGTCAAAAAATCATCAGCTGATTTCGTGCGCATGGCATCGGATGGGATGTGTGAGAATTGGACTAGAAGGTTTCCTTAAGTTGGTTGAATCATGGGGCCTGGTGCCGGGAGCGTTGCAGGCAGGGTGTGATCGGGCCCAATGACTCGACCTGCTGCTGGCCGTTGACGGCGGCCAGCAGCCCAGCGTCGTCAGCGGGAGGGCAGCCGGGCGAGGTGCCGGGGTAGGGCAGGCGGTGGGGAGGCCCCGCCAGCTGTCGCCGCTGCCCCGCAAGGGCGCAAGCTTGCGCCTCGAAGCGTAGCGGGGTGGCGCCCTACCACGCGGCGTGAAGCCGGACGTAGCAGAAAACCCCACAGCCGCTCCTGGCTGACCCAAGCAGACAGCGGCCACGCATGCTCAGGGGCTGCACAATTGCACATAGCCCTTGCCGCTCCCGCACCGCAGTAGGCCCACCTCGCCGGTGCGGGGACCCCCACCGTCAGCTACTTGCAGCGGCGGCACGGCAACGCACTAGCAACCGCGGCAGGCTGCGCACGCTGGCACGGCGACTAGCGGGCAAGGCAAGGCAGCAGGCGGCGGCCGGCGACTGGTAGATGAGGCGGCGGGAAGACTAGGGGCAGGTTGGGGCGGCAAAATCACTTAGAAGGCGTGTGGGGGCAACAACGGGACGGTCCATCGCCACGGAGGCCGTGCCTACGTCAAAGTAAATAAAGGGGTGGCCAGCAGGCGACACCACCAGCCACATGCGGGCGCCATCGCACGCCACTTGCATGGCCGCCAAGACAGCGCAGACTTGACTTGACTTAACAGTTCTGTTACAGAGAACAGGCGCGGTAACGCGCTGGGGACACAACAGTGCATCCCACTAGCTCTGGTACAACACCTAAGCATCGCAGGCGGGCGGGCGGTCAGATGCCGGGATGCCGGGATTCCTGCAGGGATGCAAGCACCGGCGCAAGCCGGGATCGGGCGCAGGGGGCGGCAGGGGAGCGGAGGGCGCCTGAGAGCACCCAAAGCGCCGCCAGCGAAGCAGCAGGCACCGGAAGGCGGGGGCGGGGCGCCGCTTACGCACGTGGGCACCATCGCACGTCACCGCAGGGCCGCCAACACGGGTCAAATCCTACGGCTTGACTTGACTTGACTGCTACAGAAACCAGGCGCGGTAACGCGCTGGGGACACACAGCAGTGCACCCCACTAGCTCCGGTACAACATCTAAGCATCGCAGGCGGGCGGGCGGGCAGGGTTGTAAGCACCGGCGCAAGCCGGGGATCGGGGCAGAGGGCGGCAGGGGAGCGGAGGGCGCCTGGGAGCACACCCAAAGCACCGCCAGCGAGGCAGCAGACACAGGAAGGCGGGGAGGCAGGGCGCCGGTTACGCATGTGGGCACCATCGCACGCCACCGCAGGGCCGCCAGCACGGGTCAGAATGGGGATGGAAAGGGGGAAGGTGGGGCCCCCGCAAAAAAACCTTGACTTGACTTGACTGTTACAGAGACCAGGCGTGGTAACGCGCTGGGGACACACAGCAGTGCATCCCACTAGCTCCGGTACAACATCTAAGCATCGCAGGCGGGCGGGCGGGCAGGGTTGTAGGCACCGGCTCAAGCCGGGGGATCGGGCGCAGAGGGCGGTAGGGGAGCGGAGGGCGCCTGGGAGCACACCCAAAGCGCCGCCAGCGAAGCAGCAGACACAGGAAGGCGGGGAGGCAGGGCGCCGGTTACGCATGCGGGCACCATCGCACGCCACCGCAGGGCCGCCAGCACGGGTCAGAATGGGGATGGAAAGGGGGAAGTAGGGCCCCGCAGCAGGGCGGCAGCAGGCCGCTGACAGCTAAGCGGCGCAACCCGCCCGGCACAGTAGCCGAGAGGCGGCCAGACGGTCGGGCGGAAACGACACAGGGCAGCCAGGGGACACTGAAGCGTCATGCAGCGGGTCAGACAGGGATGGCCAGGGGAAGGGACCGTGCGAGGCACGCCGCCACCAAAAGCGAGCCAAGCCCGCCCCGGCACAGGAGCCGGGAGGCGGCCAGACAGGCGGGTTGGGCGCCGCACACGAGGCGGGGGCGAGAGGAGCCCGGCAGATTGTAAGCGTGGGGCAGGGGACTGGGTGTCAAGAGGGATAAAACAGGGGAAAGCCTGGGAAGGGTAGGGTGCTGGCTGGGCGGACCGCTGCCGCCTGGTTGCCGCTGGCAGGGTGCCGCCAGGCTGCCGCAGCAAGGCAGGTTGGGGCTGCGCCCAACAGCCACCATGCACGACAGCCCACCAGTCAGCGAGACGGTCCGAAGGAGGGGAGGTTGGCTGCCAGGGGCCGATCTGGGGATGGGGAGGAGGAGCACGTGCTGCGCGGCTGGAGCTGGCTCAGTCCGCGTGGAAAAAGCCGACCGCCGCGGCAAGCTGCGAAATACACGGGCCAGGAGCCGGAGCTGGCCCGCGGGCTGCCAGCCATCCCGCAAAGGGCCGCGCTGCACGCCCGGCCCACGCGGGGGCCCGCCCGCGCTCCAGAAGCCGCCTCGGGGTACGTAGTCGCCGAATCGCGGGGTCTGCACCCGGCACCCCGCCCTGCGCCGAGGCAGCCACGCGATGTCCGCGGCCACTCGTTCTGGGGCCCCCAATCCCAGAGTGTTGCCCCAAGAGGGCCCCTGAGGGGCGGGAAGGGCCGCACGGGGCCTGCAGCGACAGGCGACTCTAGCAAAGATGGAAGAACAAACGCGCCGGTGACTGGTGACTGGTGACTTGACTTGACTTGACTGTTACAGAGACCAGGCGCGGTAACGCGCTGGGGACACACAGCAGTGCATCCCACTAGCTCCGGTACAACATCTAAGCATCGCAGGCGGGCGGGCGGGCAGGGTTGTAGGCACCGGCTCAAGCCGGGGATCGGGCGCAGAGGGCGGCAGGGGAGCGGAGGGCGCCTGGGAGCACACCCAAAGCGCCGCCAGCGAAGCAGCTGGTGATGGTGACTGGTGACTGTTACAGAGGCGAGGCGCGGTAACGCGCTGGGGACACACAGCAGTGCACCCCACTAGCTCCGGTAACATCTAAGCATCGCAGGCGGGCGGGCGGGCGGGGTGTAAGCACCGGCCAAGCCGGGGATCGGGCGCAGGGGGCAGCAGGGGAACGGAGGGCGCCTGGGAGCACACCCAAAGCGCCGCCAGCGAAGCAAATGACACAGGAAGGCGGGGAGGCAGGGCGCCGGTTACGCATGTGGGCACCATCGCACGCCACCGCAGGGCCGCCATCACGGGTCAGAATGGGGATGGAAAGGTGACTGGTGACTGGTGACTGTTACAGAGGCGAGGCGCGGTAACGCGCTGGGGGCACACAGCAGTGCACCCCACTAGCTCCGGTACAACATCTAAGCATCGCAGGCGGGCGGGCGGGCGGGGTGTAAGCACCGGCCAAGCCGGGGATCGGGCGCAGGGGGCAGCAGGGGAACGGAGGGCGCCTGGGAGCACACCCAAAGCGCCGCCAGCGAAGCAAATGACACAGGAAGGCGGGGAGGCAGGGCGCCGGTTACGCATGTGGGCACCATCGCACGCCACCGCAGGGCCGCCATCACGGGTCAGAATGGGGATGGAAAGGGGAAGGTGGGGCCCCGCAGCAAGGCAGCAGCAGGCCGCTGACAGCCACGCGCCGCGGCCCGCCCGGCACAGTAGCCGAGAGGCGGCCAGACGGGCGGGCGGAAACGACAAAGGGCAGGCAGGGGACACTGAAGCGTCATGCAGCGGGTCAGGCAGGAGAGCAGCAGAGGGGACCAACTGTAAAGGAACGAGATGGGGACGAGGGGCAGGGCCGCCCCGCAGGCCCAGCAGGGCGGGCGGGGCACAGGCCCTGGGATCAGGCGCTAGGCATCAGGGAGCGGGGGAGGCCGCAACTGCAGGCGGCCATTTTCTGTGAAAAAGAAGGGGTGTGTGGTGGGGATGCGGCCAAGCCAAGCGGCAGGCGCCAGGTCCAGGGCATGAAAATCAGCAAGGAGAGACCAAAACGCACCGACCGCCGACCGGCAGGCGGCGGGGGGGGCCTGGGGGGCTGAGGCAGCGGCGCCGGGGCGCCGCCGGCTCGCGCGGGGCGGGGGGCTCCTGGCTGGCGGCGGCCGAAGCCGCCGCGCCAGGGGGCTCAGGAGGCCGGGGCTGCCGCAGGAAGCCGTCAAGTGAGCGCTGGACGAGGCGGGGCTGCTGCTGCTGCTGCTGCTGCTGCTCGCTCCGGCGCCGCAGCGCCGCCGCAGCCAGAGAACGCCGGCCACGGTCCATGGCTTCGACAGCCGCCAGGCAGACCACCCCCACACCCCGGCGTCAAGGCCGGGCGGGCGCGGGCCAGCCAGATGTTGGCCGGCAAAAGGGGGCAGGCTGCTCTGCAGGGGGCGCCGCGGCCGCAAGCGCCGCCTGGACAGCGGCGACAACGGCCTGCGCCACCGGGCATGCCCAGAAGTGGTGGTGGCGGTCTGGGCGGGGGCCTGCGCCGCACTCGCACGGCTGGTCGCGGTGCAGGCGGGCTGCGGTGGGGAGGGCATCGTAGGCCAGCCGCCAGAACACCTCCTTCCGCCCATTCTCCCAGGGCAGGTGCCACAGCCGGCGCATGGCAGCCTGGAGCTCGGGGAGGTGGGAAGGGGAGGGGGCTGCCGGCGGAGGCGAGCGCCGCAAAGGGGGCAAGGTGGAGGCTGGCACGCTGTTGGGCAGCTGGCGCCGCCAGCAGCGCGGTGGCTGAGCGCACGGTGAGCCGCGCGAAGCTGACGGGCCGGCCGGCGGGCAGCCGCCAGGCCAGGCGAGGGAGGAGGAGGGTGTGGAGGACGTGGGCGGGGAGGGCGGCTGCGGTGGGGCCGCGGCAGCAGCGGCGGCGCGCGCTGCCGCTACCCAAGCAGCGGGGACCGCCGCCAGCAGGGCTGCGAGGCGCTCCGCCGCCACGTGGCGCTGTGCAAACGCCGGGAGGAGGCCAAGAGCGGGTGGCGCACCAGGCTGACGTAAGCCGCCTGCGTGGGCGCTGCCGCCACAGCCCGCGCAACAGCGAGCGCGCGCCCGAGGGTGCCCACCCCTGCTGCCAGGAAGTCGGTGAAGGCGTGGTCCAGGCCGGCGGGGTGGGCTGCTGAGACCAGGAAGGGGTTGCCCCACAGGGGCAGGGAGAGGCACCAGGGGCCGGGCCGGAGCTGCTGGGGCGCCAGGTCGGCTGGGGGTGGCAAGGAGGCGAGGGCTGCCCGCAGGCGGAGGGGGGCGGCGGCAGGTGGGCGAGCGACGCCGGCAGGGGCTGCTGGATGGGCCAGAAGAGCAGGCCTGCTGGCGGCAGGCCGTCAAGCAGCTCGTACGCCAGCGCCACCCAGGGCGGGAGCCGCTCCTCCGGAGGGGCCGGTGCGTCGGGAGGCGGGGCGGGCGGCGGCCGGGAGCGGCGGAAGGGGAGGCAAGGGAGGTGGCGGGTCTGGGGGAGGGGCCGCCGCCCCTGCGAGGTGTGTGAGGGGAGGCGGAGGGGAGGTGAGGAGGCGGGCCGCCCAGCTGGCATGGCGGGCCGAGATATGGAGGAGCCAGGGCAGCGCCCCAAAGCCGCCGTCAGCAGGCCGCCCAGGCAGGACGTCGCGGTGCAGGCCGGCAAAGCGCCGCTGCGTGGCGGAGGGGCCCTGGCTGCGATCCACAAGGCGCGCCGTGATGCGTGCAAGGCGGTCAGCGATGGCGGCGGGGGTGGCCCAGGAACTCGGAGTGGTAGAGCAGCTTCGGCACGCCATAGCCGGCGCTGGCAAAGGCCCGCCCGAAGACGGAGAGGCCAAGGCGGGCGATGCGGGCGTACACGGTCTCCACCCGGGCCAGCAGGGAGGCCCAGGTGGCGGCGGTGGCGGCTGCGGGCGGTTCGCCGTTGGCAAAGGGGATGCCGAGGGCGGTGACGGAGGAGACGACGCGCAGGCCGCGGCGCGCCGCGGGAGGTGGCAGCGCCGCTTCCACGTCGGCGGGCACGGCGCCGAGGGGGAGCAGCTGCGTTTTGGAGGGGTTGAGGCGCTGCCCGGTGGCGTCGCCAAAGGTGTCCATGGCGCCCAGGAAGGCGGGCAGCTGGGCTGGAGAGTCCAACAGGATGTGCGCGTCGTCAGCATAGCAGCCGGTGGTGGTGGTGAGGGGGAGCCGGGCAGGAGGTCGCGCAGGCCAACGCCACGCTGGCGCAGGAAGGCAAGCAGGGCCTGGGCGACAAACAGGTAGAGCAGCGGGGCCAGCGGGCAGCCCTGGCGCACGCCTGCCAGGAAGTCGGCGGGGGAGGAGATGAAGCCGCTAACCAGGGCTCGGGCGCGGGTGCCGTGGAGGAGGGGGCGGACCAGGGAGAGGAAGCCCTCGCCGACGCCCAGGTCCGCCATGATGCGGAAGAGGAAGGAGCGGTCGATGGTGTCGTAGGCCTTGCGGAAGTCGCAGAAGGCCGCCAGCGCCCAGCGGCCCGCACGGCGGAGGAGGTGGGGGAGGAGCTGCAGGGCCATGATGTTGTCGCCGATGCGGCGGCCGGGCACAAAGGCAACCTGCTCTGGGTCGATGACGGAGGCGAGGCAGGGCCCAAGGCGGCGGGCCAGCACAAGCGCATAGAGGCGATAGTCGGCGCCGAGCAGGGTGATGGGGCGGTAGCAGGCGGGGTCAGCGCGGTCGCCAGCCTTGAAGAGGAAGGTGATGAGCCCCTCATGGAATGAGCGCGGCAGCTGGCCGGTGGAGGCAATGGCGGTGAAGAGGCGGGAGAAGAGGGGGCAAAGGCGGTGCGGAAGTGGCGGTACAGGTCGGGGGACGCCGTCCAGGCCAGGCGACTTGCCCGGCTTGACGCGCCGCATGGCGCGCAGCACCTCCTCGGCAGAGAAGGCAGCCTCGCCCAGGGAAGCTGCCTGCAGCTCGGTGAGGCGGCGGCCGCTGCGCACCGCTGCGCTGACCTCATCCTGGGCGGCGGCAGAGGTGGTGGGCGCTGCAGAAATGGCCGCGGCTGCCTGCACCGCCACCGCAGCGGCTGAGGGGCCGGTGTGCAAGGCGCCGCCGGAACCTCGCAGCGGGGTGACTGGTGACTGGTGACTGTTACAGAGGCGAGGCGCGGTAACGCGCTGGGGGCACACAGCAGTGCACCCCACTAGCTCCGGTACAACATCTAAGCATCGCAGGCGGGCGGGCGGGCGGGGTGTAAGCACCGGCCAAGCCGGGGATCGGGCGCAGGGGGCAGCAGGGGAACGGAGGGCGCCTGGGAGCACACCCAAAGCGCCGCCAGCGAAGCAAATGACACAGGAAGGCGGGGAGGCAGGGCGCCGGTTACGCATGTGGGCACCATCGCACGCCACCGCAGGGCCGCCATCACGGGTCAGAATGGGGATGGAAAGGGGGAAGGTGGGGCCCCGCAGCAAGGCAGCAGCAGGCCGCTGACAGCCACGCGCCGCGGCCCGCCCGGCACAGTAGCCGAGAGGCGGCCAGACGGGCGGGCGGAAACGACAAAGGGCAGGCAGGGGACACTGAAGCGTCATGCAGCGGGTCAGGCAGGAGAGCAGCAGAGGGGACCAACTGTAAAGGAACGAGATGGGGACGAGGGGCAGGGCCGCCCCGCAGGCCCAGCAGGGCGGGCGGGGCACAGGCCCTGGGATCAGGCGCTAGGCATCAGGGAGCGGGGGAGGCCGCAACTGCAGGCGGCCATTTTCTGTGAAAAAGAAGGGGTGTGTGGTGGGGATGCGGCCAAGCCAAGCGGCAGGCGCCAGGTCCAGGGCATGAAAATCAGCAAGGAGAGACCAAAACGCACCGACCGCCGACCGGCAGGCGGCGGGGAGGGGGCCTGGGGGGCTGAGGCAGCGGCGCCGGGGGCGCCGCCGGCTCGCGCGGGGGGGGGGGCTCCTGGCTGGCGGCGGCCGAAGCCGCCGCCAGGGGGCTCAGGAGGCCGGGGCTGCCGCAGGAAGCCGTCAAGTGAGCGCTGGACGAGGCGGGGCTGCTGCTGCTGCTGCTGCTGCTGCTCGCTCCCGGCGCCGCAGCGCCGCCGCAGCCAGAGAACGCCGGCCACGGTCCATGGCTTCGACAGCCGCCAGGCAGACCACCCCACACCCCGGCGTCAAGGCCGGGCGGGGCGCGGGCCAGCCAGATGTTGGCCGGCAAAAGGGGGGCAGGCTGCTCTGCAGGGGGCGCGCCGCGCCGCAAGCGCCGCCTGGACAGCGGCGACAACGGCCTGCGCCACCGGGCATGCCCAGAAGTGGTGGTGGCGGTCTGGGCGGGGGCCTGCGCCGCACTCGCACGGCTGGTCGCGGTGCAGGCGGGCTGCGGTGGGGAGGGCATCGTAGGCCAGCCGCCAGAACACCTCCTTCCGCCCATTCTCCCAGGGCAGGTGCCACAGCCGGCGCATGGCAGCCTGGAGCTCGGGGAGGTGGGAAGGGGAAGGGGGCTGCCGGCGGAGGCGAGCGCCGCAAAGGGGGCAAGGTGGAGGCTGGCACGCTGTTGGGCAGCTGGCGCCGCCAGCAGCGCGGTGGCTGAGCGCACGGTGAGCCGCGCGAAGCTGACGGGCCGGCCGGCGGGCAGCCGCCAGGCCAGGCGAGGGAGGAGGAGGGTGTGGAGGACGTGGGCGGGGAGGGCGGCTGCGGTGGGGCCGCGGCAGCAGCGGCGGCGCGCGCTGCCGCTACCCAAGCAGCGGGGACCGCCGCCAGCAGGGCTGCGAGGCGCTCCGCCGCCACGTGGCGCTGTGCAAACGCCGGGAGGAGGCCAAGAGCGGGTGGCGCACCAGGCTGACGTAAGCCGCCTGCGTGGGCGCTGCCGCCACAGCCCGCGCAACAGCGAGCGCGCGCCCGAGGGTGCCCACCCCTGCTGCCAGGAAGTCGGTGAAGGCGTGGTCCAGGCCGGCGGGGTGGGCTGCTGAGACCAGGAAGGGGTTGCCCCACAGGGGCAGGGAGAGGCACCAGGGGCCGGGCCGGAGCTGCTGGGGCGCCAGGTCGGCTGGGGGTGGCAAGGAGGCGAGGGCTGCCCGCAGGCGGAGGAGGGGCGGCGGCAGGTGGGCGAGCGACGCCGGCAGGGGCTGCTGGATGGGCCAGAAGAGCAGGCCTGCTGGCGGCAGGCCGTCAAGCAGCTCGTACGCCAGCGCCACCCAGGGCGGGAGCCGCTCCTCCGGAGGGGCCGGTGCGTCGGGAGGCGGGGCGGGGCGGCGGCCGGGAGCGGCGGAAGGGGAGGCAAGGGAGGTGGCGGGTCTGGGGAGGGGCCGCCGCCCCTGCGAGGTGTGTGAGGGGAGGCGGAGGGGAGGTGAGGAGGCGGGCCGCCCAGCTGGCATGGCGGGCCGAGATATGGAGGAGCCAGGGCAGCGCCCCAAAGCCGCCGTCAGCAGGCCGCCCAGGCAGGACGTCGCGGTGCAGGCCGGCAAAGCGCCGCTGCGTGGCGGAGGGGCCCTGGCTGCGATCCACAAGGCGCGCCGTGATGCGTGCAAGGCGGTCAGCGATGGCGGCGGGGGTGGCCCAGGAACTCGGAGTGATAGAGGAGCTTCGGCACGCCATAGCCGGCGCTGGCAAAGGCCCGCCCGAAGACGGAGAGGCCAAGGCGGGCGATGCGGGCGTACACGGTCTCCACCCGGGCCAGCAGGGAGGCCCAGGTGGCGGCGGTGGCGGCTGCGGGCGGCTCGCCGTTGGCAAAGGGGATGCCGAGGGCGGTGACGGAGGAGACGACGCGCAGACCGCGGCGCGCCGCGGGAGGTGGCAGCGCCGCTTCCACGTCGGCGGGCACGGCGCCGAGGGGAGCAGCCGCGTTTTGGAGGGGTGATTTGTTGTTGTGTGTTACAGGACGTGGCGGTTCGGTAACGAACCTCTAGATCCAGCCTGATAGGGAAAGCAAGCAAGCCAAGCAGCTCCGTATTGCAAGCACCGCCAGGAACGCTCGATCCCGAAGAAGGGGCACAGGCCAACTCTGTGGCAATCGGGCCCACCGGAAAGTACCGGCCTTCCCAGCTAGTATCTCGGCCGGGATCGGGTGACTGTTACAGAGTTTTTTGAAAGTTTGTTGTACTATGGATAGTTGGAAATCTGTCATCTTAATCAAGTCTCGTTGGTGTAGTTGGTTATCACATTCGCTTCACACGCGAAAGGTCCTCAGTTCGAACCTGAGATGGGACATTTTTTTGCTTGTTCGGTTGTGTGTGTGCTACTCTTTTGTTTTAAATTGTGTGTGTGCTAGGATGTCTCCCCTTAAAAGGAGAACAGGGATGCAAGAAAAACCAATTGTATTCTGCTTGGCGATCTGGTAACCAAGCGGTTTCAAGTCGTGGCGACGAGGAAGGGGTGCGGCGGAGGAAGAGGGGCGGTGACAAACCCAGCATTGGCCAATAGGAACCAGGGCATGCCAAGTAACGCCCACGTGTGGCTGCACCATGGAGACAAGGCCCGGACGACAGCGGAGGGGCGGCCAAGAGTGGCATGGGGGCGTGGATACTTAGAACTGATCCACTCCTGTTTGTTTTGTTTGTTACTGACTGCTGCTGCAGGGGGTGCAGAACTTGACTTGACCTGACTGTTACAGAAACCAGGCGCGGGTGCAGAAGGGGAACTCTTTGCTTGCGCAAGCTACGAAGGGCTGTTCAGCTGGAAATTTGCGCATGCATTTGTGATGTCTCGTTGGTGTAGTTGGTCTATCACATTCGCTTCACACGCGAAAGGTCCTCAGTTCGATCCTGAGATGGGACATTCTGCGACCTTTTGTTTGTTGGATTCGAGTTAAGAAAAAATTACTTATATGGCATGGTTAGCATGAAAAAATGGCTTCACCTGGGATCGAACCAGGGACCTTCAGATCTTCAGTCTGACGCTCTCCCAATTGAGCTATGAAGCCGTCCACCCGATAATAGAAGGACATCTTGCGAATTGTTGTTGTGCACTCGGGATTATTGTTGTTGTACACTCGGGAATAAAAGCATGGTTCTATACCACAGAAAGATTGGAATTTTGTGCCCTATCCCCGCTGCTGCTCTCCTGCCTGACCCGCTGCATGACGCTTCAGTGTCCCCTGCCTGCCCTGTGTCGTTTCCGCCCGCCCGTCTGGCCGCCTCTCGGCTACTGTGCCGGGCGGGCCGCGGCGCGTGGCTGTCAGCGGCCTGCTGCTGCCTTGCTGCGGGGCCCCACCTTCCCCCTTTCCATCCCCATTCTGACCCGTGATGGCGGCCCTGCGGTGGCGTGCGATGGTGCCCACATGCGTAACCGGCGCCCTGCCTCCCCGCCTTCCTGTGTCATTTGCTTCGCTGGCGGCGCTTTGGGTGTGCTCCCAGGCGCCCTCCGTTCCCCTGCTGCCCCCTGCGCCCGATCCCCGGCTTGGCCGGTGCTTACACCCCGCCCGCCCGCCCGCCTGCGATGCTTAGATGTTGTACCGGAGCTAGTGGGGTGCACTGCTGTGTGCCCCCAGCGCGTTACCGCGCCTCGCCTCTGTAACAGTCACCAGTCACCAGTCACCCCGCTGCGAGGTTCCGGCGGCGCCTTGCACACCGGCCCCTCAGCCGCTGCGGTGGCGGTGCAGGCAGCCGCGGCCATTTCTGCAGCGCCCACCACCTCTGCCGCCGCCCAGGATGAGGTCAGCGCAGCGGTGCGCAGCGGCCGCCGCCTCACCGAGCTGCAGGCAGCTTCCCTGGGCGAGGCTGCCTTCTCTGCCGAGGAGGTGCTGCGCGCCATGCGGCGCGTCAAGCCGGGCAAGTCGCCTGGCCTGGACGGCGTCCCCCGACCTGTACCGCCACTTCCGCACCGCCTTTGCCCCCTCTTCTCCCGCCTCTTCACCGCCATTGCCTCCACCGGCCAGCTGCCGCGCTCATTCCATGAGGGGCTCATCACCTTCCTCTTCAAGGCTGGCGACCGCGCTGACCCCGCCTGCTACCGCCCCATCACCCTGCTCGGCGCCGACTATCGCCTCTATGCGCTTGTGCTGGCCCGCCGCCTTGGGCCCTGCCTCGCCTCCGTCATCGACCCAGAGCAGGTTGCCTTTGTGCCCGGCCGCCGCATCGGCGACAACATCATGGCCCTGCAGCTCCTCCCCCACCTCCTCCGCCGTGCGGGCCGCTGGGCGCTGGCGGCCTTCTGCGACTTCCGCAAGGCCTACGACACCATCGACCGCTCCTTCCTCTTCCGCATCATGGCGGACCTGGGCGTCGGCGAGGGCTTCCTCTCCCTGGTCCGCCCCCTCCTCCACGGCACCCGCGCCCGAGCCCTGGTTAGCGGCTTCATCTCCTCCCCCGCCGACTTCCTGGCAGGCGTGCGCCAGGGCTGCCCGCTGGCCCCGCTGCTCTACCTGTTTGTCGCCCAGGCCCTGCTTGCCTTCCTGCGCCAGCGTGGCGTTGGCCTGCGCGACCTCCTGCCCGGCTCCCCCTCACCACCACCACCGGCTGCTATGCTGACGACGCGCACATCCTGTTGGACTCTCCAGCCCAGCTGCCCGCCTTCCTGGGCGCCATGGACACCTTTGGCGACGCCACCGGGCAGCGCCTCAACCCTCCAAAACGCAGCTGCTCCCCTCGGCGCCGTGCCCGCCGACGTGGAAGCGGCGCTGCCACCTCCCGCGGCGCGCCGCGGCCTGCGCGCGTCGTCTCCTCCGTCACCGCCCTCGGCATCCCTTTGCCAACGGCGAACCGCCCGCAGCCGCCACCGCCGCCACCTGGGCCTCCCTGCTGGCCCGGGTGGAGACCGTGTACGCCCGCATCGCCCGCCTTGGCCTCTCCGTCTTCGGGCGGGCCTTTGCCAGCGCCGGCTATGGCGTGCCGAAGCTGCTCTACCACTCCGAGTTCCTGGGCCACCCCCGCCGCCATCGCTGACCGCCTTGCACGCATCACGGCGCGCCTTGTGGATCGCAGCCAGGGCCCCTCCGCCACGCAGCGGCGCTTTGCCGGCCTGCACCGCGACGTCCTGCCTGGGCGGCCTGCTGACGGCGGCTTTGGGGCGCTGCCCTGGCTCCTCCATATCTCGGCCCGCCATGCCAGCTGGGCGGCCCGCCTCCTCACCTCCCCTCCGCCTCCCCTCACACACCTCGCAGGGGCGGCGGCCCCTCCCCAGACCCGCCACCTCCCTTGCCTCCCCTTCCGCCGCTCCCGGCCGCCGCCCCGCCCCCGCCTCCCGACGCACCGGCCCCTCCGGAGGAGCGGCTCCCGCCCTGGGTGGCGCTGGCGTACGAGCTGCTTGACGGCCTGCCGCCAGCAGGCCTGCTGTTCTGGCCCATCCACCAGCCCCTGCCGGCGTCGCTCGCCCACCTGCCGCCGCCCCTCCTCCGCCTGCGGGCAGCCCTCGCCTCCTTGCCACCCCCAGCCGACCTGGCGCCCCAGCAGCTCCGGCCCGGCCCCTGGTGCCTCTCCCTGCCCCTGTGGGGCAACCCCTTCCTGGTCTCAGCAGCCCACCCCGCCGGCCTGGACCACGCCTTCACCGACTTCCTGGCAGCAGGGGTGGGCACCCTCGGGCGCGCGCTCGCTGTTGCGCGGGCTGTGGCGGCAGCGCCCACGCAGGCGGCTTACGTCAGCCTGGTGCGCCACCCGCTCTTGGCCTCCTCCCCGGCGTTTGCACAGCGCCACGTGGCGGCGGAGCGCCTCGCAGCCCTGCTGGCGGCGGTCCCCGCTGCTTGGGTAGCGGCAGCGCGCGCCGCCGCTGCTGCCGCGGCCCCACCGCAGCCGCCCTCCCCCGCCCACGTCCTCCACACTCCTCCTCCCCTCGCCTGGCCTGGCGGCTGCCCGCCGGCCGGCCCGTCAGCTTCGCGCGGCTCACCGTGCGCTCAGCCACCGCGCTGCTGGCGGCGCCAGCTGCCCAACAGCGTGCCAGCCTCCACCTTGCCCCCTTTGCGGCGCTCGCCTCCGCCGGCAGCCCCCTTCCCCTTCCCACCTCCCCGAGCTCCAGGCTGCCATGCGCCGGCTGTGGCACCTGCCCTGGGAGAATGGGCGGAAGGAGGTGTTCTGGCGGCTGGCCTACGATGCCCTCCCCACCGCAGCCCGCCTGCACCGCGACCAGCCGTGCGAGTGCGGCGCAGGCCCCCGCCCAGACCGCCACCACCACTTCTGGGCATGCCCGGTGGCGCAGGCCGTTGTCGCCGCTGTCCAGGCGGCGCTGGCGGCCGCGGCGCCCCCTGCAGAGCAGCCTGCCCCCTTTTGCCGGCCAACGTCTGGCTGGCCCGCGCCCGCCCGGCCTTGACGCTGGGGTGTGGGGGTGGTCTGCCTGGCGGCTGTCGAAGCCATGGACCGTGGCCGGCGTTCTCTGGCTGCGGCGGCGCTGCGGCGCCGGAGCGAGCAGCAGCAGCAGCAGCAGCAGCAGCCCCGCCTCGTCCAGCGCTCACTTGACGGCTTCCTGCGGCAGCCCCAGCCTCCTGAGCCCCCTGGCGCGGCGGCTTCGGCCGCCGCCAGCCAGGAGCCCCCGCCCCGCGAGAGCCGGCAGCGCCCCCGCCCCGCTGCCTCAGCCCCCCAGGCCCCCCCCGCCGCCTGCCGCTCGGCGGTCGGTGCGTTTTGGTCTCTCCTTGCTGATTTTCATGCCCTGGACCTGGCGCCTGCCGCTTGGCTTGGCCGCATCCCCACCACACACCCCTTCTTTTTCACAGAAAATGGCCGCCTGCAGTTGCGGCCTCCCCCACTCCCTGACGCCTAGCGCCTGATCCCAGGGCTTGTGCCCCGCCCGCCCTGCTGGGCCTGCCCCACGGGGCGGCCCTGCCCCTCGTCCCCATCTCGTTCCTTTACAGTTGGTCCCCTCTGCTCCTCTCCTGCCTGACCTGCTGCGTGACGCTTCAGTGTCCCCTGCCTGCCCTGTGTCGTTTCCGCCCGCCCGTCTGGCCGCCTTCCGGCTACTGTGCCGGGCGGGCTGCGTCGCATGGCTGTCAGCGGCCTGCTGCTGCCTTGCTGCGGGGCCCCACCTTCCCCCTTTCCATCCCCATCCTGACCCGTGCTGGCGGCCCTGCGGTGGCGTGCGGTGGTGCCCACATGCGTAACCGGCGCCCTGCCTCCCCGCCTTCCCGTGTCTGCTGCCTCGCTGGCGGTGCTTTGGGTGTGCTCCCAGGCGCCCTCCGCTCCCCTACCGCCCTCTGCGCCCGATCCCCGGCTTGCGCCGGTGCTTACAACCCTGCCCGCCCGCCCGCCTGCGATGCTTAGATGTTGTACTGGAGCTAGTGGGATGCACTGCTGTGTGTCCCCAGCGCGTTACCGCGCCTGGTCTCTGTAACAGTCAAGTCAAGCCCCATCCAGTTGTTCATCCATCTTTGCTAGAGTCGCCTGTCGCTGCAGGCCCCGTGCGGCCCTTCCGCCCCTCAGGGGCCCTCCTGGGGCAACACTCTGGGCTTGGGGGCCCCAGAGCGAGTGGCCGCGAACATCGCGTGGCTGCCTCGGCACAGGGCGGGGCTGCCGTGTGCAGACCCCGCGATTTGGCGACTACGTACCCCGGGACGGCCTCTGGAACGCGGGCGGGCCCCGGGTGGGCCGGGCGTGCAGCGCGGCCCTTTGCGGGGTGGCTGGCAGCCCGCGGGTCAGCTCCGGCTCCTGGCCCGTGTATTTCGCAGCTTGCCGCGGCGACCGGCTTTTTCCACGCGGACTGTGCCAGCTCCAGCCGCGCAGCACGTGCTCCTCCTCCCCATCCCCAGATCGGCCCCTGGCAGCCAACCTCCCCTCCTTCGGACCGTCTCGCTGACTGGTGGGCTGTCGTGCATGGTGGCTGTTGGGCGCAGCCCCAACCTGCCTTGCTGCGGCAGCCTGGCGGCACCCTGCCAGCGGCAACCAGGCGGCAGCGGTCCGCCCAGCCAGCACCCTACCCTTCCCAGGCTTTCCCCTGTTTTATCCCTCTTGACACCCAGTCCCCTGCCCCATGCTTGCAATCTGCCGGGCTCCTCTCGCCCCCGCCTCGTGTGCGGCGCCCAACCCGCCTGTCTGGCCGCCTCCCGGCTCCTGTGCCGGGCGGGCTTGGCTCTCGCTTTTGGTGGCGGCGTGCCTCGCACGGTCCCTTCCCCTGGCCATCCCTGTCTGACCCGCTGCATGACGCTTCAGTGTCCCCTGGCTGCCCTGTGTCGTTTCCGCCCGCCCGTCTGGCCGCCTCTCGGCTACTGTGCCGGGGCGGGTTGCGCCGCTTAGCTGTCGGCGGCCTGCTGCCGCCCTGCTGCGGGGCCCTACTTCCCCCTTTCCATCCCCATTCTGACCCGTGCTGGCGGCCCTGCGGTGGCGTGCGATGGTGCCCGCATGCGTAACCGGCGCCCTGCCTCCCCGCCTTCCTGTGTCTGCTGCTTCGCTGGCGGCGCTTTGGGTGTGCTCCCAGGCGCCCTCCGCTCCCCTACCGCCCTCTGTGCCCGATCCCCGGCTTGAGCCGGTGCCTACAACCCTGCCCGCCCGCCCGCCTGCGATGCTTAGATGTTGTACCGGAGCTAGTGGGATGCACTGCTGTGTGTCCCCAGCGCGTTACCGCGCCTGGTCTCTGTAACAGTCAAGTCAAGTCAAGTCCCCCGTTCGAATCCCGGCCGAGATACTAGCTGGGAAGGCCGGTACTTTCCGGTGGGCCCGATTGCCACAGAGTTGGCCTGTGCCCCTTCTTCGGGATCGAGCGTTCCTGGCGGTGCTTGCAATACGGAGCTGCTTGGCTTGCTTGCTTTCCCTATCAGGCTGGATCTAGAGGTTCGTTACCGAACCGCCACGTCCTGTAACACAACAACAACAACAACCCCCGGGATGGCTGGCAGCCCGCGGGTCAGCTCCGGCTCCTGGCCCGTGTATTTCGCAGCTTGCCGCGGCGACCGGCTTTTTCCACGCGGACTGTGCCAGCTCCAGCCGCGCAGCACGTGCTCCTCCTCCCCATCCCCAGATCGGCCCCTGGCAGCCAACCTCCCCTCCTTCGGACCGTCTCGCTGACTGGTGGGCTGTCGTGCATGGTGGCTGTTGGGCGCAGCCCCAACCTGCCTTGCTGCGGCAGCCTGGCGGCACCCTGCCAGCGGCAACCAGGCGGCAGCGGTCCGCCCAGCCAGCACCCTACCCTTCCCAGGCTTTCCCCTGTTTTATCCCTCTTGACACCCAGTCCCCTGCCCCATGCTTGCAATCTGCCGGGCTCCTCTCGCCCCCGCCTCGTGTGCGGCGCCCAACCCGCCTGTCTGGCCGCCTCCCGGCTCCTGTGCCGGGCGGGCTTGGCTCTCGCTTTTGGTGGCGGCGTGCCTCGCACGGTCCCTTCCCCTGGCCATCCCTGTCTGACCCGCTGCATGACGCTTCAGTGTCCCCTGGCTGCCCTGTGTCGTTTCCGCCCGCCCGTCTGGCCGCCTCTCGGCTACTGTGCCGGGGCGGGTTGCGCCGCTTAGCTGTCGGCGGCCTGCTGCCGCCCTGCTGCGGGGCCCTACTTCCCCCTTTCCATCCCCATTCTGACCCGTGCTGGCGGCCCTGCGGTGGCGTGCGATGGTGCCCGCATGCGTAACCGGCGCCCTGCCTCCCCGCCTTCCTGTGTCTGCTGCTTCGCTGGCGGCGCTTTGGGTGTGCTCCCAGGCGCCCTCCGCTCCCCTACCGCCCTCTGCGCCCGATCCCCGGCTTGAGCCGGTGCCTACAACCCTGCCCGCCCGCCCGCCTGCGATGCTTAGATGTTGTACCGGAGCTAGTGGGATGCACTGCTGTGTGTCCCCAGCGCGTTACCGCGCCTGGTCTCTGTAACAGTCAAGTCAAGTCAAGTCCCCCGTTCGAATCCCGGCCGAGATACTAGCTGGGAAGTCCCCCGGCTCCACTGCGCTACCCTGCTTGCCTGCGCACCACGAGTGGTGCACGGCCGCCCGTTTGGCCGCCTTCCGCTACTGTGCCGGGGCAGCTTGGCGCTCGCTGTGGCAGGCCGTGCCGTGGCGGTGCCCTCCCCTCCATCCCCAGTTTGCTTCTCCCCTGCCTGACCCGCTGCATGTGGCTTCAGTGTCCCCTGCCGCCTTGTGTCACCTCCGCCCGCCCCTCTGGCCACCGTGCCGGGCGCGCTGCGTTGAAGGGCTGTCAGCGGCCTGCTGCAGCCCTGCTGTGGGGCCCTGCCTTTTCCCCTTTCCATCCAATTCTGACCATGTTGCCGGCCCTGCCGTGGCGTGCGATGGTGCCCACATGCGTAACCGGCGCCCTGCCTCCCCGCCTTTTTGTGTCTGCTGCTTCGCTGACGGCGCTTTGGGTGTGCTCCCAGGCGCCCTCCGCTCCCCTACCGCCCTCTGCGCCCAATCCCCGGCTTGCGCCGGTGCTAACATCCCCGCCCGCCCGCCTACATGCAGCGCTGCTGCTGCTGTTACACCCGTGTACATCACAATAGCGATGACAGGCCTGGGCTGGCACACGACCAAGAAAGAAAGCGCCACACAAACAGGGGGAGAGAGGGGGTCGTCGACATGGGCTGCAAAGGGGAGGCAGGAATGTCAACAAACAAGGAGGGAAGTCCCCCACCGTTGCCCGAGTTCCCCTGCATGACTTCCCTCCCTGTTGTTTGACATTCTTGCTTCTCCTTTGCAGCCCATGTCGACGACTCCCCTCCCCTTTCTCTCCCGCTCCCTAGAGGGAGCTGTTTGTGTGGCGTTTCTTTCTGGGTCGTGTGCCAGCCCAGGCCTGTCATCGCTATTGTGATGTACACGGGTGTAACAGCAGCAGCAGCAGCAGCAGTCATGCAGAAGGGCTCGGGCAACGGTGGGGGATGCGTGTGTTAGTCCAGCGTGTGTTACAGTTAAAGTCTGCCTATGGTCAATCACTGAACCGTCGCAGACTGTTGTGCATGTATGTAACAGCAGCAGCATGTGTGTGTGTTACATCGGTCTATGGTCAATCACTGAACCGTAACCGCCCATGGCGCAATTGAACCCTTCCCAAATTGCAACCATCTATCAACGAGGGCAGGTTGGGTATGCTAGGGATGGGCTGCCACTCATTGCCGCTCGCCCGGACGCCACCTCCTCATCGCCGCCAGCGGGCCAAGTCCTTCCGCCCAGCTCTACCGGGCTCTGCTCGACGCCGTATGCAAGTTAATGCTGATGTTTGCTAATTTTCTGCACCTCCGTCAATTCCGCCCGGCAAGTGTATCGGCCGGATTCGAACCCGGAACCTCTTGCTCATGAGCAGAAGCCCGAGCCCACAGGGCATTTAAAGCCCGCCCTGCAAGGCCTGCAAGGCATGAGGTGAGAGTGAAGGGTGAGGGTGAGGCAAGGGGACAGAAGCAAGGAGGCAGGGAGTATCGAGCGAAAGCATGAGGTGGACCCCGGGACTGGCAGCCAAGCAAGAGATGGAGCAAAGAGACAGGAGGAGGGGAGGGGAGGGGAGGGCGGGCACAGGTCAGAGTTAGGGGTTATCAGAACGATGCATGCATACGGGATGCAAGTGAGAAGGGAGGGCAGGCTCTAGGGTGGGAGTCGAAAAGGCTCGCAAGAGAGTGCTTAGATGTCGTACCGGAGCTAGTGGGATGCACTGCTGTGTGTCCCCAGCGGGTTACCGCGCCTGGTCTCTGTAACAGTCAAGTCAAGTGTAAGGGGCTGACCCTTACACGTACCCTGCATCCCATGCAGTGTACTTCTGTATTGCTTTTCTTGCTTTCCAGTGCTGTTTATCCTTTTGTGTCTGTCTTGTGCCCCTCTCCTCCTCTCTGTTAGGTGTTAGCCAGGTGTGGCTGTAACAGGAGCAGTTGCCTGAGCAGTGTTGTTGCTGCAGATTGGGCAGGGACTACAGCTTCTGCAGGTTTGCAGGGTGTCAGCTGTGGGCCACTCGTAGCAGGTCTGGTGCAGGTCTGTGCCAGCCCGTTACAATTGGATTCGATCGATTAACTGGTGCTTGCTGTCTGGCAGTGGGCAGTCTGCATGCCCTGCCAGTGCATTGCTTGCACCTGCTGCTTGCACCTGTACCCCGGAGTGAGCCCTCGGGGCTAGTTGAGCCCTCGGGGCTAGTTGAGCTCTCGATCGGGGCTTAAGAGAGCCCTCGGGGCTAAGTGGGCCCTCGTGGCTAAGTGGGCCCTCGGGCTAAGTGAAGGGGTGCACGCTGAGCCCAGTGATCGTGGAGGGCTGGTGCAAGTGAGAGGATAAGGCTCCGGACATGTTGAGTCAACACCAAGGGGGCATAGGGACTGAGAAGGCCCTGCTGGCTGCTGGGCCGACCCTAGTTTATCCTTGCACGGTTACTCTTCAGTGAGAGGGGCTGAGCCGGCTGACAGGCAGTCCCGGGAAGAGATCGCTTGCTGTAAGGGGCCGATGCGGCCTTTGTCGAACTAGTGTGCTGAGCATTGAGAGGCGTACTGATGCCTGTGCAAACGCGGAGACAAGCCGCGGAAGGCGATGGTCAGGGTGGCAGTGCCGCTGGCAGCGGCAGCGCCACGCCTCGTTCACAAGAGGATGCCGGTGGGATCCGGCAGAGCTTGGCTGCTGAACAGCGAGAAGCGCTGAAGCAGGAATTAATCAGGGCGGTGCTTAGCCAGCTGAAGGGGGAGCAGAACCCCCAGGCAGTAGGGGATGCGTCTGTCGCTGATGGGGAGGCAGCCGCTACGACGGTTGCTGATCTGACCGTTCAAGAGCTGGTCAAGGCTGTGTCGGCGGCAGTTGGCGGCGGTGGCCGAGGGCCGCCTGAGCCGCGCCCCACACCACCTGAGAAGTTTGGCGGCGAACCGCGAGATCTGCGCCAGTTCTTGCTGCAAGTTGAGCTGTATCTGGCTGAGTTTCCTAATATGGATGTTCATAGGAAGGCTAGGCGAGTGGGGGAGCTGTTGACGGGCTCTGCCCTTACCGCCTACCAGGGTCTGGTTGAGCAGTTTGGTGTTGGCAATGTGACAATGGCGCAGGTTGATTCGCTGCTGCGGTCACGGTTTACAAACGTCACAGAAGCAGAGGAAGCGATTGCGCGCTTGAGCTGGGCGACGCAGCGTGGCTCTGTGGCGGAGTTTGCCAACTACCTGCATGACCTGTGGTTCACGCCTGGGCTTGAGGCACTCCGTGAGTCGGAGCTGATCAAGCTTGCGTTCTTCAAGCAAGGCCTGCAGAGCCCTGTGAAGGAGAAAGTGGCGGTTGAGACCTTCGCTTCGCTGGAAACTGCAGTGCAGTTTGCCTGCCGCGTGGAGGCGCAGTTGCGCCCGCCCAGCGGAACAAGGGCTCCCGTCCGGCAGTGGCGTGGGCTGATATGACTGATGGCGAGAGCGAACTCCCTGATGCCGAGGAGGAGGCCCAGTTACCGGCCTACCAACCCGGCAGGGAGGAGCAGATGGATGGCAAGAGCCCTGAGCAGCAGCGTGCAGGCAGCGACAGTAGTGCCCAGCTGGAAGAGGCCGTCGCTGGCACCAACATGAGGGTTTACCCGTCTACTCGCTGCAAGTTGTGCAAGCGCTTGGGTCATATTAAGATGTTTTGCCCTCGCAACAGGCTGGGAGGTCCCCAGCGTAGCCAAGAGAACGCCTGAGCCCAGCGGAGGCTGGGGCGCTGGCTGCTGGGACGATCCAGTTAGCCCAAGGAGGATCGTCTCCTAGCAGTAGGCAGGAGAGCTCTCCGCCGAGCTCAATTGCAGAGGCAGCCGTGGACCTGTACGCAGCGAGCTCCCCGAGCTGCGCTGCCAGGCCACAGAAGCAATATGTGCGTGCACCCCGGTGTTTGGACGCCCCGAAGTCGGCAGGTGCCGTGGAAGCAGGTCTGCTAGCGGTGGCCGATGGCGCTGCTGAGAGCGCTGGGGAGCGGCAGGTAGTGGCAGGTGGCTGTGAATCCAGTGTAGATGGATCGCCTGCGCCTGGCCATGAGTCTCCGGGTGGGCCCCTTAGTGGTAGATGTGCGCCGCTTCGATAAGTGCCGTCCTCAGCAGATCGCGGCTTAAGCGGAAGAGTCGCTCAAGTTTGGTGCCGTGGCGGCACCTAACGAAGCGCTGCTCGACAGCGGCGCTAAGCGCAATTTTATATTGGAAGTTTTTGTGCGTGCCAGTGGGATCAGCACACACAAAGTAGACAAGCCCCTTCAGAATATATTAACAAATGGTTCCACCGTCCGCTGTGACACGGTGGTGAAGAGCATGCTGTCTGTGGATGGCTGGACGCAGCCAGGACACTTACTGCATGTCATTTTATAGGCCCAGGCTATGAGGTCATTCTGGGCATGCCCTGGCTGGCTAGGCTCAACCCCCAGATTGACTGGCGGGGGGAGTACTGTGGCCCTCACGATGCCTGACGGGTCGGTGGCAGTGCTGCGCAGTAAGGATACAGAGCGGCCTGATTTTCTGATGTCGGCTGCTCAGCTCCGTCGCGCAGAATGAGATAATGAGATATTCCTGACTGCTTTCTGGCTATGAGGTGGGCGAAGCCCGCGGCCGAGGTGAGTTCGGCTATGGTAGCTCAGAGTATAGAGTAATTTTCCGACGTGCTGCAGAGGAAGCGGCTGTCGGGAGTGCCCTTGCACCGGGCAGCAGACAGTGTCGCTGGGACAGTGCCTGGTGAGGAGCCGGCCTGCAAGCGGCCTTGTGTAATGTCTGCGGAAGCATGTTAAAAAGTAGTGCTAAGAGGAAGTGGTCCGGAGATGCGTTGGCTCGTGCCGAGCAAGGCATCAGTGCTGCGCAGCTGCGGCAGGCTGAGCAGGCAAACCGCCATCGCGGGTGTGCGGTGTGCAGTGTAACCGAAGTGATGTGGTCCTGTTGTCTGCCAAGCACGTGTCCTCAAGAAAGACTTTGGTGCACGTGAGTTGGACGGGCTGTGGGCAGGTCCATACAAGGTCATCGAGCGGGTAGGCAAGGTTGCTTACCGCCAGGCTCTGGCAGAGGATATGCGGGTGCCCGACGTGTTTCATGTCGGCCTGCTGAGGCCTTTTCTGGAGAGCTCATCATTCAGGGACAGTGAAGTGCCAAGGGTTTCCTTGTGTGTGCCCCCGCGTGCTGAGAAGTGGTGGTGCGTGAAGCGGCGCGGCGGCACCCAGGACAGGGTATGCTGGGAAGAGTACTCAAGTGAGCATGACACTTGGGAACCTGCTCAGCATCTGCGTCGAGATCTTGGCGCAAGCACCTTCGACAAGATGGTAGCTGACCTGATGGCTGACCAACAACCGGCAGCGCCGAAGCCTCAAGCGGAAGCGAAGCCCAGCGGCGGCCAGCAGCGGCGGCAGCCTTCGAAGCAGAGTAACACGGCGCCACAACAAGCTACTCGCCGCTCTTCACGGCTAGCAGCTAGCTGAACTACTCTGTGTGTTGTTGTTGCTTTCTATTCACTCACTTACATCTGTCTTTTCCTTTCCTGAGACGCACGGGGACGTTGCGTTCTGAAGAGGGGGCAGTGTAAGGGGCTGACCCTTACACGTACCCTGCATCCCATGCAGTGTACTTCTGTATTGCTTTTCTTGCTTTCCAGTGCTGTTTATCCTTTTGTGTCTGTCTTGTGCCCCTCTCCTCCTCTCTGTTAGGTGTTAGCCAGGTGTGGCTGTAACAGGAGCAGTTGCCTGAGCAGTGTTGTTGCTGCAGTTTGGGCAGGGACTACAGCTTCTGCAGGTTTGCAGGGTGTCAGCTGTGGGCCACTCGTAGCAGGTCTGGTGCAGGTCTGTGCCAGCCCGTTACATCAAGTCCACCCGCCCGCCTGCGATGCTTGGATGTTGTACCGGAGCTAGTGGGATGCACTGCTGTGTGTCCCCAGCGCGTTACCGCGCCTGCTCTCTGCAACAGTCAAGTCAAGTCAAGTCGTGTTTTCCCGCCTGGATCGCATCCACGTCTCCCGCCGGCTGGCGCCCTCTGCCACCAGCGCCACCGATTTCCCGCCGCCGATGGCTGCCCGCCCTGATGGACGCTCCATGAAGCTCTTGTACCCAGGGGTCTGCTTCTGCCGCTGTGTCTCTGGTGTGTGGTGCGCTCTGGCCACCCGGATGTTGGGCTACTCGCTGTGTCCGCCCCCTGGCAGGGTCTTCAGGTCGCCGCTTCGCAGACGCGTGCAAGGCGTGTGCGCAACACAGCGTGCTCAGGGTGTGCTGCCTTGTGCATCTGTAGAATACTGCGCACTCTTACCCCCTTTCACTACGGCTATATCCTCAGCTCTCGATCTTGAGGCCACCTGAAGCGCCGTAGCAGGCACCTGGCGCCACATCAGCAGGAGCCGCGGCTCCTTGCTGCCGACTGCCTGTGCATGGAATGCCCAGCCGCCGGTTCCGCCGTCAGCCTGCTTTGCAAGTATCAGATGCAGCAGGGTATCTGGCTTTGTTGCGTCCCTTGACGAAAACAACCCGCACTCTCTGGTTGAGGGAGAGGGGTGCTGGGCACCGCGCATCTAAACGCTTCTGTACAAGAGCAGCGGAAGCATGCCCAGCCAGCAACATGCTGCTTGAAGCCCGGTAACAGGGTTGTGGCCGCTGGCAGGAGGGGCAATCTAGTCGGAGACTGAGTCTCCCGGTCGGCAGGCGCTTGCCATCATGTCGGTCGTACCTGCGTGTGCTCTTTGCACCGCTCGATCATCGCGGAAGCAGCGTTGGCCGGCACCTAGCACTAGTCAGCTAGGCACCGTGACCCTTCGGTGCAACAGCCACTTCTCAGCTGGGCTGCTGCTGGCACTTTGGACAGCATGCCTCCTTGGCAGCCCTGCCGGCGTGGGCGGCAAAGGTACCTCGGCGCTGCAGGACGCTGCACTGGGCACCGTCGGCAGAAATGACAGCTTGCAAAGCCTGGGCGGCGGTGGACGACACCTCCGCCAGGCAGCAGCAGAGGCAGCAATGGAGGGGCTGCCACCTCACTGGATGCGCGTCTGGCCAGCCTGGCCTGGCTCAAAGAGCCGGCCGGCGGCTGGCTGGTGTGGCAGCCGCCCCTGGCCAAAATACGCCGTTGACCAACAGCGGTGCGGTGGTTGCCGCCGACGCCGCCAGCTCGGCGACGCGTAACATTGCGGCGCAGGCAAGGCGTGCCTGCTGGCTTCCAGGGATGCTTCTGTTCCTCTGTTCCTCTGATGCATAGCAGTCATGCCACAGACCCATGCTTGCACCCAGCCTTGCTCCTGGCTCACACCCCTCTTGCCTATGGGCGGCCACCGTGTCCGTTCAGTTTGTAGTGACACAGCTGAGGGCCCACACCGCGGAGGCAGCCGCGCGAGAAGCAGCCGCTGCGCCTGCGCGCGGCGGCAGTCAACGGAGAGCTCTGCTTCTGACTGGGCTGTCCAGGTGGGGGCCCAGGGGGATCACAGCAGGGACACCGGGGCATGCTCGCGAGGCAGATCTGCATGTTGTCCCCAACACCCCAAACCAACCCCAGTGCAAGCACCCCCACTCCTTGCAGCACAAGCCGACAGCTCGGCAATAACTCTGACTCCAGCAGTGCGGCAGGGGAAGCAGAGGTGGCGGCTGCATCTGCGGCCGTGGCCAGGGCAAAGCCCGCCCCGAAGGCTCGGCCGCTGACGCTGCGGACCACCCCCAACATGCAGCGCCGTGCGGGCGGCCCGCCGCTCCCCTTCCATGGCAACTTCCCCCAACCGGCCTGCCGCTGCGGCCGCTCCCGCTGCGCAGCTGCCCCTCACGCAGCAGCGTCAAGGCGTTTGGCGCGCGGGGCGACGGCCGCACCAGCGATGTGGCGGCGCTGCAGCGGGCCAACCGCGCGCGGTACGAGCGTGCTGTACTTCCCGCCCGGCACGTACCGCATCGCCAGCAGCCTGGTCCTGTCCAAGATCGTGCTGGCGGGTGAGGCCGGCAGGGGTCTGTGGCCAGTGGTGCCTCAAAGCGCTTGCCGCCGCTCGATACGAGAGGGCAAGGCGAGGGGGTGTGGCTCGTTCGGCCAGTGAAGGGCAGCCTCGACTGCTCAGACCCGCGGCAGACGGCGCCGGTCTTCCGCCAGCCAGCCATCCCGCTGCACCTTCTGCCTCATGCGCCGCCGCAAGCCGCATCCCGTTCTGCAGGCACCGGTACCAGGTTCCTGATTGACCGCGGCGCCACGCTGTCACTTGTCCAGCAGCCGCACAGGGCGCCTCGCTGGCTCGACCCGCTCTTCTCGGGACGCGGTGCGGCGCCACTTGCAAGCACTCGGCTGCCGGTTGAGGCGTGCCAGGCCTCGCCCTAAAGTCATGCAGGCTGCCTGCGGCCTCCAGGATCCGCTGCGCTGCGGGCTGTTGGCCTCGCCGGCGCTGCTCGCTGCCAGCGTGCCGAGCCTGCATCTTGCGCTGCAGGCCGGGTTCTGATGGGGAAGACGGTGAAGGAGGTCTACCCGGCTTGGTGGAGCGATCGGGGCCTGTCGGGTGGGTGGCTGCCCGGCCAGCAAACACGCAGAGCAGCGCCTTGGCGCGGCACTAGTGCGGCGGCACAGCTCCTGCCCTCCGTGCTGGCCCAGAGTGCCAGAATGTCACCCCAGCCATGGCCCCCGCACCAGCCTTCTTGCAGCTTTTCAGCCTTGCTGCAGTTGCGAGTGCCACCCATGCCTGCCCGCCTTCCAATGAGCCCCTCCCCCGCCCCTCTGCCGCAGACGATCAAGTGCTGCAGCGCGCCATCAGCAGCTGCACTGGCGGCTGCACCGTGCTGCAGAGCCGCACCCTTTTCCTGCGCGGGGCGGTGCGGCTGTCAACCCGGGCGGGACACTTCTGTACCGCCAACGCCGGCATCATTGCCGCCAGCGGCTCCACGGGTGCGTGATGCGGGGGCCGGCGCGGCGGCGGCGAGGGTGCTGGCAGTTGGAGGCAGAGCAGAGCGATGTTTGCATGATACCAGCTTCACGCCTGCCTGGCGCAGCCACAGTGTCCGTTGCCAGCAACAGCAGCGGGTCCGGCAGGCAGCCAGCCATGCCCACCAGATACAGCATCCACACGCCTTCCCCGCCGCTTTGCGTGCTGCAGGCAAGGGCATCATCGTGCCGCCCGGGCGGTACTCCAAGCCTGTAGTGCTGACCAGCGTGCGCAGCTTCCGGCAGTTCGGCGTGGCGGTGTCGGTGAGCCGCCCGGTTGCAGCGCGGCTGCCAATCCCCGGCCTTGCGCGCCCTCCCAGCTGCCCCTCACCCGGGAGGCCACACAGGCTCCTCTGCCGCTGCCAGCAAGTGCGCAGCAGGAGCCTGCTCCACCCAGCCACCTGAGACTGACGAGCCTGGTCCCACACTCCCCCTGTCGCCGCAGGCGGGCGTGCGGGGCCTCAACCTGCAGGCCGGCCACATCACCAGCAACAACCAGGGCATCGTGTTCAGCGGCCTGCCGGGCGCCCAATCCACGACGTGTCGGTCAGCCACGTGGCCATCATGCAGGCAAGAGCCAGGCTGCGCTGGGGGCTGGACTGAGGGCATGCAGCCGGGGGAGGGGGCGGCGCCGGGGGGGGGGGGGTCTTGAGAGCGCACGCATGCATGGCTGCCTTCCTACGCCCTGGTGCTTTATGGCGCTGAGGCGACAGCAGCGCGGCGCGCTGGATGCCAGCATCCCGCCTGGCCACCCGCTGATCTGAATGCCACCGGTTGTTGCTGTCGGGCTGCAGAGCAACCAGCAGAGCATCGTGTTTGCTTCCCCAGCAAGAACACCCTCTTCAGCGCCATCACCGTGCGCCTCAACTTCTTGCTGACGGGTGCGGCGCTGCGGGACCGTGGCAAGCCCGCCGGCACGCCTGCGCTGTGCATGGCCTGGTGCACGCATGCACCCAGATTGATTGTGGGGGTGCTGCCGTCTCCAAATCCTCACGGCGCCTCCTCACCCGTCACCCTCTGACGCTCACTGCTGCTCGGGCCTATCGACAGTTCCCCGACAGGCTGCAGCAGCCATGCACACCAACCGTTTGCCAGCCAGCTGGCCAGCCACGCTCCAAAGCATGCACCTGCTGCTGCCCGCTCCCCGCAGGCGGCTTCATGGCGCCCACCAAACCCAGTGCGGGGTGCTGTTCCGCGGCGTTGCCCCCAAGCTGCGCTCCACACAAGTGCTCACGCAGGTGTGCTGTGTGAGGCGGCTCTGGTAGCTTGAGGAGGGCGGGGATGTCAGGGCCGCCGCTCCTCAGAGCACAGCTCCTCAGCCCGACCCGCCGGCAGCGGCTGCCGCACCGTGGTGGGCGGCGGTGCGTCTTCCCCTACGATGGCTGCAGCAACCACCTCACCGCTTGCGCTGCCGTTCTGCCCCCCCCCAAGCAGGCGATTGACCCTGCGCAGTTCTTGCGGGTGACGCAGTTTTCGGCGGTGCAGTCCATGGTGAAGGGGCCCGTCTCCGGCTTTGCCTTCCGCTCTGACGCCTGGAACGGCGGCTACCGCCGCCCGGCACGCAGGTGCTGGGCGCCTTCTCTCGCTCCCACTTCCTCCTGCGCTTCTCCGACTCAGTGGGCGGCAGCGTCCTCTCGCTCGGCCCCGGCGGCGTTGGCAACTGGCTGTCGAAGCACGAGCTCGCTGCACGTGAGGCCCCCGCACCTCCCCTTGCACAGCGCCGGTACAGCTGCGCTCGCCTCGCTCGCCCCGCCTCACTTGCCCCGCCTTGCGTGATGTTCCGGCCTTGCTCCGCGCCACAGTCGCCGCCACCGCAAACCCCTCGCAGCCTCCACGTTCTGGACCCTGGTGCGCTCTCCCGGCAGCCTGGCCCAGTTTGTTGCAGCCAACCCGCGCAACCCTCCCCAGCCTCCTGGCGACTTTGCAGGGCCCACTCGGCATCAGGTGCGCCCCCACCCCCGCCCATTTGGCACCGCTTCCACATGCTGCCATCCTGCTTCCACCCCGCTTGATTGCCTCAAAGGGAGGCCAGTGCGCAACCGGGCACTCCTCGGACTGTAAGCACGCAGCCTCCCGCTGCAGCAAGCCGGCGACAGGGCGGGCTGACCAGCGCGCTGGCCGCCGTGCTGCTGCTGCCACGCTGCCGTGCAGGGCTTCTTTGCCGTGGTGAGGGCGGACTCAGCGTGGCGCCCGGGCCAGCGCCGCTCCTACTACTTCCACTCCTTCTTTGCCGACCCGTCTGTGTCCGCCACGGTGCGTCGGCAGCTCTGGCAGCTGCCCCCACCACCCCGCTGCCAAGCCCTCTGCAGCCTGCCCTGCCCTGGCCAGCCGTGGAGGCTTGCCCTCACGCCCGTGGCGGCGCATGTGCCCCCGCAGGTCACATGCTCCCCTTCGCCCAGAGCAACCCGGGTGTGCTGTGCCTGTCGGGAGCGCTGGCGCCGCTGCCGGGCCAGCGGCACCGCGTCGCCATCACGTGAGCTGCAGCATCCGCTGCTGCCCTGAACCACGCACGCGCCTGCCCTGGCTGTAGCAATGACAAAAATTCGGCCAGCCGACGCGCCTGCTAGACCCTCCTTGCTTGCGCTCTGCAATCTGCAGCCCCGCGCCGGCCCCTGAGCTAGCGCCTGCTCCTGCCTGGGATTCCTGCAGGCTTGCGAACGTGGGCAGGAAAACTGTGCCGGCGGGAGCACCCTGTACTTTGCAGTACAAGTCGGCCCGGCGTGAGCGTCAGGCAGCGTGCTCTTGCAAGGCAGGACCAAGTTTAAAGTTTTGCCTCTTCAACCTCCAATTGGTCTCCCATTCGTGCCTATCTCTCCCTAGTTCACCCTTTCATGACGGTCGGCTTTGTCCCACTTAGAATAACCAATTCTTTCCCCAATTCTTGAAGGTCCCTTGAGAAGAAACAGGCAGCAAGCCCATACATCTGCCTTTGTAACGCTTGGTTTGTGAGTACACCTGCCGCAGAATAAAAGCAGCAATTCGCTGGGAACCGCAATGCAACAGCAGGGTGGTAGATCCAAATCAGCGCCTGGCCCACTCGCACACGTTCTTCATGTAGCTTCAGCAAAACGCGATTCTCCCGCGACATTCGCCTCGAAGATGGGCTGATCATGCTGATGAGAGCCCGCTCGAGTGTTTCCCTTCAGAAGTACAAGTGCCCCGCTGTTTGTTGGCCAAGGAATGTCGAATTGCTCTTTGTCAACAGTGTACGAGGATGGGCCGTGATCGAAACCTCTCCAGCAGCACTCTTTAGCACGCAAGCAGCGTTCTGCGAGCTGCTCGCCTGCAGCAAGCCCCTACCAGTGTGATAATGGAGGCGATACATCCCACAGAGTATGATCTTGTCGTGCTCGGCACGGGGCTCACCGAGTCAATAGTCGCGGCGTGAGTTGCTAACGCTGCTGCCGGCTGCGGTTTCAATAGTAAGCAGCGCATGCAGCATCATGCCGGCGTAGTCGCCCTGCGAAGGAGCAGATGGACAGCAGGACGGCGGCGGCACTGCTGCCAGCGCATCCCTCTTCACCCGCCCTTGCTGCAGGGCGGCTGCCACAGCAGGCCGCAGCGTGCTGCATCTGGACCCTGCCGCGCACTACGGCGGCAGCTGGGCCAGCCTGCGTCCACGCGAATGGGCCAAGCTGCTGGCAACGCCGGCAGACGCTGCCACGGCGGGCGTGTCGGACGCGCTGACGTGGCACCGCCCGGCGCCGACCTGGGTGCTGGCGGGCAGCAGGCGGAGGGGCAGTACAGTTTGGACCTGGCCCCAAAGGTGGCCTACGGTGCGGGACCCCTCATCCAGCTGCTGCTGGGCAGCGGAGCGCACCATTACCTCGAGTTCAAGCTGGTGCAGGGCAGGTGGGCCTGCGGCCTGTCCCCCCCCCCCCTCCCAACCACCCCGAGCAGCCTCTGCGCGGCAGCGCCTTCCGCACACAGGCCGTCCACGTTATGGGCGTGCTCAGCAGCGCTCGGCCCTTGCCGGGTGGCCTTGCTGGACCTCCCTCGGCCGGCCCCCTTCTCTCTCCCGCTTCCGCCGTTGCATCTGGTGAGATCGGCGCCCCATTCCCACGTGTTGCAGCTACGTGCTGCAGACGGGCGCAGGGCGGGACGGCGCGCTGGCTGCAGGCGAGCTGCACAGCGTGCCCAGCAGCCGCTCCGCCGTCTTCCAGGACCGCACGCTGTCCCCGCTGCAGGTGAGCCGCCGCCGGGCGCCTCTGTTGCCGTGCGGCCCCGGCTCCGGCTTCACGCCCGCCCGCCGCTCCCGCCACGCACGCTGCCACCGCAGGGACCAACGGCAGTGGCACGCTTTTGGCCGCTTGCTGCTGCCCTCTGCCGCCACGCCCTGCAACCCTCTGACCCCATGTCGGGCATCCAGCCTTTCGGGCGAGCCTTGTATCTTTCTTCCGCGCTCGCCGCCCTGCAGAAGCGCAGCATCATGCGGTTCTTGAAGGCGGCGGCAGAGGCGCTGCAGGGCCAGGGCCCACTCAAGGCAAGGCAGCGGTGGCCCGCTGCTGCGCATCTCACCGCCGTTGCCTGCGAGCACGACCCCCTCTGGGCCCCGGCTGAGCGCCGCAGAGCAGGCGCCGTGCCGCCATTCCTTGCCGCTGCCCAGGACGCGACGCAAGACCCCATCTCCCTCCGCTGCTGGCCCACCCGCTGCAGGATGCCTTTGGGGCGCAGCCAGTGCGGCAGCTGCTGGCAGAGCAGGGGCTGGATGAACGGCTGCAGCTGGCAGTGCTGCACGGCGTGCTGCTGGCCGACACCCCCGCCAGCGGCGGCGGCGGCGGCGGCGGCGGCGGCGGCGAGTCGCAAGGCCAGGAGGAGCTGACGGCGGCCGAAGCGCTGGAGCGCCTGCGAGCCTTCACACAGTCGGCCGGCACCTACGGACCCGACACAGGTCAGGCGCGCGGGTTTGGAACACTTGCGCTTCGCTTGGAACAATTCCGCGTGACTGGGATGGTCTGTTCCTTGATGACGCAGCACAGATTCTCAAGAGCCGAGGCCGTGCTGGCCACTCACCCTGCCACAAAACCAGCCGTCCATGCATCTCCGTCCTGCACCCGCCCCCGTGCAGGCCCCTTCCTCACGCCGCTCTACGGCTGCGGCGAGCTGCCGCAAGCCTTCTGCCGCGCGGCGGCGGTGGCGGGGGCTGTGCAGGTGCTGCGGTGTGGGGTGGAGGGGCTGTTGCTGGACGAGCCCACCCTGAGCTGTACCGGGGTGCAGCTGGCCAATGGGCAGGTGGGTGCTGCCTGTGGCGGCCTCGTTGCTTTGCGCTGCCTAGACCGCAGTGTGCTGGTCTGGTTGTTCCTGATGAGGGTGAAACTCTGTGAGGCTGGGGGACACAGCACCCACCCACACCACCCAAACACCTGTCACCACCACCACCACCAGCCACGCGCACACGCACACATCCCTCGTCCCCTAACGAAATTACCATCCAGCATCCAGCAGGGCAGTCTACAATCTGCTGTTGCGTATCGCCCAAATCCCAGTGCATCCCCCACCACAACCCACGCCCAACCCGTTGCAGACCATCCGCTGCCGGCAGCTGGCGGCGACCGAGGCGGGGTTGGGCGAGTTGCTGGCGGCCTTGGGCCCGACCGTTGAGGAGCAGCGCACGCTCCGCTGCTGTGCTGTGCTGGAGGGCCCACCTGTGGCCGGCGAGCAGCAGACGCTGCTGGCGGTGCTGCCGCCGCCGACAGCGACGGCGACTGCGCAGGCGCAGCAGCAGCAGCAGCAGCAGCAGGGCGTCATGGCCTCAGGGGTGGTGCGTGCTCTGGCCCTGTGCAACTCCACGGCTGTCTGCCCGCCTGGCAGGCATCTGCTGTACCTATGGGCGGCTGCGGGGCCTGAGAGCGGCGGCGGCGGCGAGCACGCAGCGGCACAGGCGCTGCTGCCAGTACTGGCGGCCCTTGCTGACGTGGACCCTGGTGAGGTGCTGCGTGGCGGTGCCGGGGACACTCAGGCGCCAGCCGGCGAGAGCACCGACGCGCAGCTGGCGGCGGGTGGAAACGTCACCGACACGCACCGTGCGGACGGGGTGGCGGCAGGGGGCGCGGGTACCCCCACAGTCAGGCCGGCTGTGCTGTGGGCGAGCTTCTACACCCAGAGCAGCCGGCGGCTGGCAGCTGGTGGCGGCGGCAGGTGGCCTGCCAACGTGGCGCTCTGCCCTGGACCGGACAGCACAGCCACCTTTTCCTCTGCGGTGGAGGCAGCCCAGGAGTGCTACTGGCGCCTGTATGCGGACAAGCACAGCTCCAGGCCGCCCTTTCCGCTGGTGCCCAAAGCTCGGCGTGCGGCAGCTGCCAAGGAGCAAGGAGATGCAGCAGCGGCCGGCGAGCCGGGCCGTGGCGGCGGCTGCAGGGTCAGATTCGGATGACGAGGTTGTGGCAGCACTGCAGCAAGTGATGGGCAGGATGGGCCTGCAGCCTGAAGGAAGCGCTGAAGGCAGCGCTGATTAGGCAGCCATGTAAGCCGGCTTTCTCAGAGGGCAGGCGACCGGCTGGATGCTGCTGATGTGACGAGGGTACTGGAGCCCGCTGCCGATGAGATGGGAGAGTGGCGCAGGGGAGGCCTTCTCCGCACCCTGCTTCGACATTCGCTGTGTTTCCTCCGATCATTCCTACGTAAGAATGTCGCCAAACGCGCGACAACGTGCTGGGTGAGACGCCTCCGGCGCTTGTTTGCCATGGGCGCCCAAAAGGCGGCTTATGGACTGGGCCGAAAGTCTGGAGTTTTCCTAGCTTCAGGTGCTATTAGTCTCTCTTGCTGCAACTGGGAGAAGGGGTTCCTTGCCACCTGTCTTGCTCTGCTTTTGCACCCGTTTCAGGCCTATGACAGCAGCAATGAAGTTTGTGTCGATTCGAATATGAGACCGGCGCAGCCGCTGGGTGGCGGTAGCGTCCGCCATCACCGCCGCCAGCGCCAACCTTTGGTTCGGTTGACAACGAGCGCGTCCCAGCCTGCCTTTCCCCTTTCGCAGGCCTTTTCATCTTGGGTGCATGGCTGCTGTTCCAACAGAACCCTTCGTGCTGGCAGCACCCTGCCGCCGCTGCTGCCGTGCTCCCAACTCAGGTGGCGCCCGCACACACGCCGTTCGGTTGCGGGATGGCCGCGCTGCTCTGCCGCCTGCCGCCCTCACACAGGCGGCCCTCGATCCACGTGCTCGCAGGATCAGGCGCCCCGGCATGGCAGTCGGCTCGCGACTGCCCCATTTACATTCTGGACGTTTCACGCGACGTGGCCCCTGCTGTCGGCATCCCGCAGTGCGACATCAACGACCCGCAGGCAAAGATGCGCCTCCTGCCTCGCCCCAGCCCAGCGTTCTGCCTTACCCGCTTTTAGTTTTGGCATGGCGCCGGCAGGGATCAGGACGGCTGATTTCGCTGCAGCGCCTGCTGGCGTCAGCGTGGCTGACGGGGCCCTGCCGCCTCCGCCGCAGATGTGGCCGCTGGCGGCGCCCGGCCCGCTGCCCTGGGAGCTGCAGCGCATGAAGTCCATCCCCCACCCCCACTACATGTACGCGGGGCAGTACTGGCTGAACGAGGCGCTGCGCAACGCCAGCGGGGTGCTGACGGACGACATTGAGCAGGCGTGCCTCGTTTGGGTGGACACATACTGCTACAACCAGGCAGGTGTTGTTGGCTGGAGTGGGGTGGGGCCTGTGTTCTTTGCAAGGCTGTGGCCCGGTGGTGGGGCACAGAACAGCGCACCCGGGTCAGTGCATGGCGTCGACTTGGCTGGTGGGTGAGGTGGCGGCTGCTGGTGTGGATCTGTGGGGTGGGTGCTGGAATGGGAGCGTTCAGTGGAGTGGCCAGGCTGGGTCTGTGTTCGGCGGGTGTGCATGGGTGGCTAGGGCGGGGGCGACAGCTGGGCAGCAACCAGCAAGGCACAGCAAGGCACTGCGCGGGGGTGGGAACAGGCGCCGGTTGGGCGAGGCAGGGTTGACGGAGGAGCGGCGCTGCGGAGCGCTCCGACCGGCCGCTGCGGGTCGCCACGGCGCCGGCAGCGGTGCTGCCCCGCCCCACTCCACACAGGGCCAGGCAACAGGACTGGGGGTCCTTGGCAGCTGGTGACAAGCCGCAGGACAGTGATGCACATGCCCCCCTGCCGTCCCCCTGTTTGTTCCCCCGGCCACACACCCTTGTATGCCTCCCCCACCCCTCCCTCTCTCGTTCCAGTGGTATGTGACGTGGCGCGCGCTGTCCTTGCGCAAGCGTCTGCAGCGCAAGTACAAACTGGGCAGCACGGATGTGGCGGCGGCGCTCACCAAAGCCATGAGCCACATCGCCGCCTCAAAGCGGTTCCAGGTGTGCCGTTTGTGCTGCAACCTGTTCTGGCTCTGCACGTGCAACGCTGGGTTTATACGTACTGATTGCAGACCCCCAGACTGCCCTCAGCCTGCGTCCTTGGTGCCGTGTTGCAGCGTCATGCTGTGCTGGCCAGCCGCCAGCTGCCGCCCCACTCCCTCGCCAGACTCTGCCCGCATAGCAATACTGCGCTGCCTTGTCGAATCCCCCTGTTCCCCCCCCCCCCCCCCAAACAAAACAGAGGCTTCAGGGGCGAGACTACGTGTTCCACACCCCGCTGACCAACCCCGGCAAAGCGTACGCCAAGCTGTGCAGCGACATGCGCCTGGCCCACACGCTGGTGGTGGAGCAGCCGCTGGCGTGCGGCCGGGTGCGGCCCAAGGTGGCGCTGCGCGAGACGCAGATCCTGCCGTACAATGCAGGTGGGCATGGACCCTTGTCCTGGATGTGGCTGTTGGCCTGAAGTTGCTGGAAACGGTTGTGGTGTGATGCGTGGTTTAGGCTGGCGGGCTGACGGGTTTCAAGCCAGCAGCGGGTAGGCTAAGGACTTCGCCGCCAACTCTTCCAACAAACTCGCCGCACCCTCTGCCCCCACCCCACCCCACCCCCCACCCCACCCTCATCGTATGCTGCAGTGGCAAACGTCGATCTTTCCACCCCGGTCCCCGGCTCGCAGCGGCCCACCTTCTTGTACATGCAGGCCAATTGCGGCGACGCGCAGTGCGGCATGTTCGTACGGTTGAAGGCGGCGCAGGCCCTCAACAAAACGGAGGAAGACGTTCAGGTGGGCGGGCCCGCCGTGGCGGTGCACTGCAAATGAGCCGGGTGGCACAATGCGCAGCGCCGCGTGCTTGGGGGAGCGGGGGCGGCGGCGGAGCAGGCATGCAGGCGCAGGTGCAAGGGGGCCGCCTGGCAGGCTGGCGACCACGGCTGCACCATGCAAATGAGCGCGCTGTCTGCTGCGCCTCCCGCCCCATACACCCCGGCTGGCCAGCACCCCACTCCCCTCCCCACGAGCGCAGGTGCGTTGCGCCAACCGTCCCGTGGTGCAGCCACGGGAACACGCGGAGGTGCAGGCGGAGATGCGGGCCTCCCGCTTCTGCCTCATGCTGCCCGGCGACAACGTGAGCAGCGGGCGGCTCACAGAGGCCATACTGGCGGGGTGCATACCCGTGGTGAGAGGGCGGGGAGGGGGGCTTAGTGTGCAGCGAGGGAGGGCAAAAGGGGTGTGTGTGTGTAAAGCAGGGAGGTGGAAGGGTGGCGAGGCGGGTTGTGCCATCGAAGACGGAGTGGTGCGAGGCGGAGCGGTGCCCCAATCCACTTCAGCCGACTACCGCCGCCCTGCTCCCCCACAGTTCATTGGCCCGCCGTGGCACGAGATGCCGCTGGGCCAGGGGGAGGTGGACTGGGCGGGGCTGGGGTGTTCCTGCAGCTGGAGACGGCGCCCTGGCAGGCCGCGCCGCAGTGCGCTGCTCCCCTCGAGCTCTGGCGGCAGAATGCCGACGTGCAGTTTGTGACGGCGAAAGTTGCAGACCTGGAGGCGGCATACAAGCACCTGCGGTGGGCGCTCGTGTTGTTTGAGGGCGACGGCTTGCTGCCCGCTGCGTGCTGGGCAGGCGTCGCCCTCCTGTGTGCTGCCCTCCTGGCTGCTGGCTTGCCGCTTGCCGCCCCTGGCTGGGGCTGGCCAGCCGCGCACTGTCCTGGATCCTCGGGACTAATGCCCTTGGATTGTCTCACTCCTTCTGTTCTCCCTGTGAGTGTTCATGCTCAACCACTTGTGTCCGCTGCCCCCTCATCCGCGCAGGGCCATGCCCGAGGCGGCTGTGCGGCGGCGGCAGGAGGTGCTGCAGCGGGAACGGCTCAAGTTTTACTACGCCGTGCCGCCGGGCAGGCAAACCTCCGCGCTGGCAGACATTGTGTTCACCAACCTGCTGAATTATGGGCGGCGGGTGGCCACTGGCCAGTATCATCTGTAATGATGCACGGATGCTCACGGCGGCGGCACAGCACAGCACGATGGGATAGGGGCAGGCGCCGCGCTGAAGATGCATTGTTTATGTCTTTAACAGTCAGCATCGTTTCGTGAGGCAGGAAACTAATATAAAAAAGGCACCCGTCAGCGCGATGCAGACAGCACGGGTCCTCCATCCGGGCGCCTGCCGGCCAGCGCCGGTGCAGCTGCGGCAGCCACGCAGGACGATGCCCTGCAAGCCACAAATGCCGCAGCGCGCAGTCTCTGTGCGGGCCTCGATGGCCGGCTCAGGAGCGGCTGAGGACCCCTACCAGGCAAGCCGCCCCACCAGATGCTTGCGCTTGCCGCGAATTGTGCATGCTCGATGGCGCATTGGCCTCGGCAGCCCCCTTGACCGCGCCGCCGCCTGCCTGCCGCCGCCAAAGCGCTCCCCCGCCTCACGTTGCAGGTCCTGGGCATCCCTCGCACCGCTGACTCCCTGTCCATTCAGCGCGCCTACAAGAAGAAGATGGCGGAGGTGAAGGGGCGCGATGAGGCGGCGCAGCAGCGGATAGAGGCGGCGCACTCGGCAATCATGATGGCGTCGCTGACGTCGCGGCTGCAGGCGCGCCCCCACGCCGCGCTGCCTCCCGCCCTTCCGCTCTTGCGGCTGCCTCGATGCTGGCAACGTGCAGAGGATGGGATGCACGCCATGTCCCACGCTACGCATCGGTGCCTGCCGGGCTGCCCTGCCTGCCCTGCCCAGCCCACCCCGCCCGCCACTCATCCCACGTCCGCAGCCCCCTTCCGCAGCCTCTCGTTCAGCAGGCCCCCATGCTCCCGCGCCTCTGCAGGGCGGCGTGTCCGTTGAGAAGGAGGTGCTGTTTGCCGACCGCGCCCGCTACTTCCCGTGGCGCCCGCGGCTGTGGATGGCGGCCTACGACATCATGCTCTACTCCGCGGCGGCCCAGGCACTCATGCTGGCCTGGGCCCTGCTGTCCCCCATGACCGCCGGCACCCAGCCCGTCATCTGGTGTAAGCGGGGGCGGCGGGCGGCAGGGCGCTGCGCTGTTTGAGGGCAGGGGACCGAGCTTGCACGGGTATCATTTCCCTGGCGGCCGCTCTCCTCCCCTCGCTGCCCCTTGCTGCCCCCAAAGCGCCCCCACCACCCACCCCGCATGCAGCCGCCATTGCCGGCGCCGTGGGCAACATTGTGAAGCAGAACCGGCTGAACCCGGTGCCCAAGGGCGGGCCCGACGGCCCCCGGATGACAACAAGCAGGGTGCGGGCCGCCGCCGCTGCCGCTGCTGCCCCGACCCTCCAACCCTGCCTCAAGCCGCGCCGCAGGCTGCCGCGGGGCTTGCGCACCCCCTTGCGCCTGGCGCCGCCGCCTCCATTGCATCACAACCTGCGCCGCCTTCTCTGTAGCTTCCTTGCCTCAAGCGCTGCCTCCCTCCCCCGCGCTTCCTTGCTCCCCCTCCGACCCGCAGGCGGCAAGAACATCATGCGCGGCTTCCTCCTCGCCTTCATGGCCACCTTTGCCGGCTGCATCCTCTTCTACACCCTGCCCGACGCCATCGCCTCTGCCCTCGGCCGCGTGCTGCCCGTCGCTTTCTACGAGGGGCAGTCCATGCTGCTGGCCCTCGGCGCCTGCACCTGCAACTGGCTCTTCACCGCCTTCACCCGCTGAGGCGGCGGGCGCGGCGCCGCCCAGCCGACAACAAAGACGCCGGCGCAGCACCGGCCAGGCTTGTTGCCGCCGACGCCTTGCGCGCGCTGAACATGCGGTTGCGGCGGCCCACGGCCAGGCGAGCCTGTTTGGCTGTTGCGCACCCGCAGCCCAGCGGAAAGAGCCAGCACGGCCGATGTGTGTGTGCAGCGCTGCTTCATGTGTGCGCTCAGCGCGTGCAAACCATGGTACAACCCTCTCTCTGACCCCCGGTCCGACCCATGCCGCCGCCCCAACTTCTTCTTTTTGACTGTCTTGGTGCCTTGATGCCACGCCACGCTTGTAAGATTTACACGCGCGGTCCGTAGGCAGCTGACTGCCCCGCTCGCCCGCCGCTACTTGTTGAACCCGCGTGTGAGGGAGGAGAGGAGGCCGCCGCCGCCCATCTCGCTCCAGGCCGCCACGTCAGCGGCCTTGTCGCCCAGCAGGCCCTGCAGGCTGCCCACCAGCTTCGTGGCAGCTGCCGACACGCCCGCCCCCACCGCCGCCGCCGACGCGCCGGGTGCGGCTCCGCCGACGTCGCCGTCGACGACGTCCCGCAGCCGGGGGCGGTGAGCAGCGAGGCGAAGCTGTAGGCGGCGGCCGACTCGGCGGCACCAGCTCCCGCAGCTGCTGCGGCAGCCGCCGGGGCAGCCAGCATCCCGGACGCTGCCCGGGACAGCTCGCCCTGGGACCAGCTTCTGCCCAGCTGCAGGCCCGGGTGCAGCGCCGAGGCCTGCCGCAGCAGCGCCGAGGGGGCCGACACCGGCAGGTAGGAGAAGCGCGGCCCCGCCGCCGCCATGCGCAGCGTGTTGCTCTCCCGGCGGCGCCCGCCGCCGCATCCATGCCGCCGCCGACCGGCCGCGCGCACGGCTTCCGCGCAGCAGCACGCCAAACAGCACCTGGGGCGGGAGCGCCGGGGATGACTGGATGAGGTGGCGGGTGTACCGCAGGCATGCGGGGCACCAGGCGGCAAGAAGAAGCAGCGGGGACGCCGAGGCACAAAACACTGCGCCCCCTTTTCCCTCCCGCTTCTGCGGTGCTACGCTGTTGGGCAGAGGGCAGCCACCAAGAATCAAAAGAGCGCGACGGCATACACCAAAGCCAGCCCCCTTGCCACAGAGCCCTGGGCAGCTGTGCTGCGTCCCCACCCTGGCTGCCAGCACCCGGCACGCACCTGGCGCCGCGCCGCCGCCCGCTGCTTGTTGGCGTCGAGGTAGGGCTCATAGGTGGCCCAGTCGATCGGGTCCAGCCGCCCAGCCAGCGCAGATTCCAGGGCAGCGGCGGCACGCCGCCGCTCCGCCAGCGCCGCCGCGCGCCGCCGCGGCGGCGGCGCTGCGATGGAGGATGGACGGGAAAGGGGTGATAAATGAAGGTGCACGTACGCTTGTGAGTGCGCATGTGTGTCCGAGGCGCAAATTAGGGGCTCTGCTGATGCGCGGAAGGAACCAGCGGGGCAGCGGGGCGGCGTCCAAGGCCCGGCTGCCCGGCCAAGACAGCCGCCGCCGGGGCAAGCAGGCAGTCCAGGCCAGGAAACAGGCAGCAACGCCCCCAACCAGGCGCGCTTGCGTCCCCCACCCCTTTCCCAGCCCCCTCATTGCCCAAGCTCCCTCCCCCTCTCCCCGTCTTCCGTCCAGCCCCTCCCCGCCTCACCCCTCAGCCAGTGGCGGCGGCGCCGCCGTGGCCAGCAGGTCCAGGAGGAAGCGTGTGTCCAGCAGCAGCTGCAGCACCCCCTTCTCAGACAGCCGCCCCCCAGCGCGCCGCCCCCGCTCGCAGGCTGGCCGTTGCTGGAGCTGCCGCTGGCGCCGCTGGCGGCGGCGCTGTGGTCGCTGTCGCCCAGCGCAGAGCCCAGCGCGCCCAGCAGCGCCCCCGCCAGGTGCCACTTGAACAGCTGCAGGGGCTCCTCTTCCAGCAGGTGACCGCCTGCGCAGAAACAAACAATGCTCGTTCAGACAGTGAAGATGTTGTCCGTGGAGCCGTGCAGCAAAGGCAACCCACGAAACAAACTGCCAGCGGCTGCACAGCTTGCAGCTAGGGGGCCGGGGGCCGCAGCTGCCAAGGACGGCGGGGGGGGGGGAGAGGGGGAGGGCAAGCAGACGTGGCGCGGCAGCAAACAGCGACATCAAGCAAGGGCGATCGGCGGGCGAGCGCACCCGCACGGTCGGCCTCGCGGCACGCGGCCAGCGCCAGCTGCGCGGCGGCGGGGGAGGGCGCGGCGGGCAGCAGGAAGCGCATCTCCAGGCCGCCGCCGCCTCGCCCTCGTCCCCTGGCCGCCGCCCTCGCCCTCGTCCCCCTGGCCGCCGCCGCCGCTGCTGTCGCGCACCACCGTCTCCTCCCACGCACGCAGCGGCGCATCCGCCGCCAGAGTGTGGTCGTTCGCCAGCTCAGCAGCGAAAGCGGCGGCCAGGCCAGCAGAGGCCCACTCCGCCCACACGCCATGCGCTTGCAGGCCGACCGCCCGCAGGCGCCGCTGCAGCAGCTCGCAGCGCGCCGACGGCGGAGGCGGCGCCGACGATGCAGCGCCCAGGCCGCCCGCCACGTATGCAGCGGGGGGCGGCTGCGCGGCTGCCGCCTGCTGCGCTCCGCCACTGTTCGGGGGGCCCAGCACCGCTGGCAGCATCGCGCTGCGGCCGGCCAAGCCCAGCGCCAGTCGCCCCAGCAGCAAGGCCTGGGTGGCGGGGGGGCGGCGGCGGCGCAGCCGCCGCCCGCCCGCTGGCAGCGCCGCCAGGCGCGCTTCCAGCGAGGCGGCGATGCCTTCCACGGCCTCGGCGCACCTGCCAGGCGCAGCAAGCAGGGATGATGGAGTGAAGCAGAGGTGACGCAGAGCTGGCAGCCACCCGAGGAGGTGATCAAGGAGCGCTCGCTGCCCTGCCAGCCTGGTATGGTGTCGCCAGCCTGGCACCGTACCGCACCTGTCCTGCACAAAGGGCTCCAGCGCCAGCGCCCGCTTGCTGACCGGCTCCCCTGCAGCGGCGCTGCCGCCGCATGCATCCATGGCAGCCCCGAGCGCCGCCTTGAGCCGCTCGTCAAACCGCGCCACCACCCGCTCGGCCTGAGCCAGCCACTGCTGCGCAGCGGGCACGGCGCGCCGCCGCCGCCGCCGCCGCTGCTTCGCCGTGCACGCCCCGCGAGGCGCCGGGCGCTGCCGCCCGCGCCGCCCTCGCCGCCAGAGGGCGGCGCCGCCGGCTGGAGCTCAACGGCATCTGCCCAGCCGCCCGTCTGGAAGGTGCCGGGGCTGAGGGCGGCAGCGCGGCTGCCTCCTGCGCATACCAAGGAGCGGCGTTGTTTTCAGAGCAGCCTGCTAAGCGCCGCATCACCGCCGGGCAGTGCGACCGTGCCTGCCGTGGCAGCCTCGGCACCTATCACCCGGAGCGCCAGCGAACAACATTTCTAAGCCTACCCTCCAAGCGACCAAAGCGACCGCGGCCACAGTGACTCCTTGGAACCTCCCCCCCACACACACACAGCGGCAGGAGCTTGCCTGCAGCGCTGCGCCCAGCAGCTGCTCCACCTCTTCCGCCGCCGCGGCGAAATCGCGGGCCACAAGCTGCCGCGCACGGCCCACCAGCGGCGCCTCAAACAGCAGCGGCCACAGCGGCGCGGGCGCCCCAGCGCCCACTGGCAGGCGTCGCCCCAGGTCAGCGCCGCGGGCGGCGGCTCCTCTGGAGCGGCGGCGGCAGACGGTGCGCCCGGCGAACAGGCAGCGGCGCTGCGAGTAGGAGGAGGGGAAGGGGGAGGATGGAGGCGGGCTGAGGCCAGCTCATGGGTGCAGCTCAAGTTTGAGGGCAATGGGGCAGTGAGGAACTGTACAAACTAAGCGCGGCGCAGCGCGGCGTGGCCCCCCAGCCCCCCTTGGGGGTGCCGCACCTGCCCGCCTGCAGGCGGTACACCCAGCCATCCAGCGCCGCCCGTACCGCGCCCTCCACCTGCAGCAGCCCCGCGCCGCTGCCGCAGGCGCCCAGCAGGCCACCGCCCAGCGTGCCAAGCGCGGAGGACAGGCCGTCCAGCCAGCCGGAGCACTCCAGAGCGAGCCCCCAGCGCTGAGCTCCCCCAAGCGACCGCGCACCGCCTCCAAGTGTGCCTGCCGGGAAAGGGAGTGTGTGTGTGTGTGTGTGTGTGGGGGGGGGTCCCGCAGTTCAGTGGCGGCGATGGAGGTGCCCCAAAGGACAGCAGCGGAGGTCAGGCAGCGGCGGTACTGCAAGACATGCAGGGGAAGCACGGCCCACAGGCGAAAAGGGGCGGCCCAGAGGGGGCCTTGCGCAGGGGGCGCCAACAAGCTCTTGCTCAGCGTCGCGAGCGGCGGATCAGCGCAGCAGTACAGCTTGCGGTGCAGCCCCGCCGCACCTGCCAGGCCTCCGCTTCCCGGCCCGAGTCAAACAGGAGGTCGGCGGCGGCGCCCTCGCCATCGGTCAGCGTGCGCAGCAGCAGCGGCGTGGCGCTGACGCCGGGCAGGTGGAGGAAGAGCTCGCCGCATTGCGCCACTGTGGTGCATACCTGCGCGGGATTAGTAGAGTGTGTGTGTGTGCGTGTGTGTGTGTTCGGGGGCATGGGGGGCAGCAGTGTTGTTGAGGGTCGGGGTGCAGCCACCCGCCCAGCAACTTGCATGTGACCAGCTGCAGCAGCAACGCCGGTGCCAGCCAGGCAACAGGTGGCCCCTCCGCCCAAGCACTGTCGGGACCGGGTGAGGCACAGCAGGGCGAGCAGGGGGCAGCAGCTGCGAGCAGACCAGGGAAGCTGGCAGTGGGGGCCCGCACCATGGCCGCCACGTCAGACAGGATGCAGGCCAGGCTGTCGAGGTCGGTGTCGGCGGCGGTGGCAGCGGCGGTGGAGAGGCACTGCATGATGTAGGCCTGGCGGGCCGCCAGGAAGGCCTTGAGCACCTGCCGAGAAGGTGTGGAGGGGCAGGGGGTGTGGGGGTTGGGGGTGCGGGAGAACAGGAGCAAGCAGGAATCGCACATAACACGACGACGTGGCTCTGGTGCTGACTCATGGCGCAGCGCAGTGCAGGGGAGCTGGTCAGCCTGGCAGCATGGCCATCAAGCGAAGCTAGCAGGCTGTGCAGTGCAGCGACAGAGGCAGCCCACCTCCGCGCCATCCAGGGCTTGAGCAGCGCCAGCGCGGCCAGCGCGGCGGCGGCCTGCCCCGCGTCCAGCTCGCCCGCAGCTGCCAGCCAGCCGGCCGCCGCGTCGGCCACCTGCCCCCGCAGCTTCTTCACCAGCGGCCACTGGTGCTGCAGCAGCGGGAAGCGCTGCGCCACGGCCTTGGCGGCGCCGGCGCCCAGCAGGCGGTACGCCTCCGCCGCACGTACGTACCGCCGGGCTGCCTCCAGGAAATCGCTGCCATCCAGGCAGCCGTAGATTGTTTCCGGGGTGTCCACCAGGTATTTGATCCGGCTGCCCAGGGCGTACAGACGGTCGTAGGAGGAGGCGGCGGCGGGCTCCGCGGCGGCGGCCGCGGCGCCGCCAGCGCCCGCCGCCAGCTCGCCGAGCCCCCGCTGCAGCGCCGCCGTCAGGTCAACCAGGCGGCGGCAGGAGCGCGAGATGTCGATGATGGTGTCCGCACTGGAGATCAGGTCCCTGCGTCAGACAGGAAACACGAACAGCGCAGGAATGAGTGCAGCCACAAAGAAGCGCAGCCACGGCGAGCACCCGCGACGCCCTGCTTGCCACCGCCGCACTGCCCTCACCTGTACGAGTCGCCGACCACCTGCCGCAGCTGCTGCTTCTTCTCCTCAACCTCGCGTCGAGTGCGGGCCTCCACCTGCGCAGCAGCAAGGTGCTACAGGGGTTTGGCAGGGCGGCGACAGGCAGGTGGCGGGCAGGGGCGGAAGTCGCCACCGCTTGTTGGGTGAGGCCCGGGCGCTGGACGGTTGCCCATCAATGCCGTCAGCGGGCATGATGGACAAAGCAATCAAGTGGAGAAAAGGGGAACGAGCCACGATCACACTGAAAGTTAGTACCTCGCGCACTGCAGCGATCGGCTGCTGCTGGAACAGCTTTTCGACATCTGTCATCTTGTAGGACTAGCTAAACAGACAAACTCGACCTAGGTGCGTCCCATGGTGCTGCTAACAGCCGTTCTTCAAGCTGTAGCAACGCCTGGTATGCTAGGAAAGGTGATGGTCTAGGACTGAAGCGATCGTAGCCCCATGGAAACCCCGTGTACCGTGTACTTGGTATGTACCTCGAGGGTCTGGTTCGGCATGGTCTGGGCGACTTGAGAGGCTGTCAATGTGTGCAACTCTTGTTGGACCTAACGGGCCAGCTTCAGTAACACCCTAGGAAGGCCCAGTGGCCCAGTGACCTGAATAGTTGTTCACAGCTGCTTGTTTGATTCGTCCCGGCGTTGATAATCGATCCACGAATCTGTCGGGATGGTGAGAATGAAAGAGCAGCAGCCGATCGACACACTCCCTGGACCGATCGCTGCTCTCGCGGCCCGTGGCTCCCCACGCTCTTCGCCACCACACTCCCCTGAATCAGGCGTCTGTGCTGCGCCGCAAGGCCTCAATCATTCGCCGCCCGCTCCCTCACCGCCTGCCCCGCCCGCTCTGCGCAGGAGGCCACCGTGGTGTGTGTGGACAACAGCGAGTTCACACGCAACGGCGATTACGCGCCCACGCGCTTTCAGGCGCAGGCGGACGCAGTTAACCTGCTGGCGGGGGCCAAGACGCAGCACCACCCTGAGAACACAGTGGGGGTGCTGACCATGGCGGGCAAGACGCCGCAGGTGGGGGCCCGCGTTCATCGTTCAGCCCTCCCCCTCAACCCCACCTGCCGTATCAGCAGACGGCAGTGCAGCGCCAACCCCGTTTGTCTCTGCGTCCAAGCCGGCTGCCAACACAACCGGCGCCAGTGCTGGTCCTGTATACCGGCAGAGCCGCCATGTGTTGTGCACCACCCTGCCTGCTGCAGCCCACCCCCGCTGTCCCTGGCCCCCTTGTGCAGGTGCTCGTCACGCCCACCCCCGACCTGGGCAAGGTGCTGAACGCGATGCAGGAGATGCGCATCGAGGGCGACGTCAACCTGGCCACGTCGGTGCAGATTGCGCAGCTGGCGCTGAAGCACCGCCAGAACAAGAACCAGCGCCAGCGCGTCGTCATCTTTGTGGGCAGCCCCATCGCCGAGGACAAGGCAAGCCTGCTGGTGTCGTGCTTGTGCCGGGGCCGGGACGGGTTGTTTGGAATGTCAGTGCTGGCGGCGCTGCTGCCATTGTTGGCCCCGCGATCCCCAGGCATGGCTGTACCCACCCCCGCTCTTGCCTCCCCAGCCCATCCGGCCACGCCCTGCCTCGGGCTCCCCTGCCCCTCCTTGCCCCGCTGCTCATTGCGCCGCCTGCTGTACGACACGTTCGCCACCGCAGGACTCGCTGGTCAAGATTGCCAAGAAGCTGAAGAAGAACAACGTGGCGGTGGATGTGGTGAGCTTTGGGTCGGAGGAGGCCAACGGCGAAAAGCTGGAGGCCTTCCACGCCGCCGTCAACTCCAACGACAACTCCCACCTGGTCACCGTGCCCCCGGCACCATCCTCAGCGACATGCTCTTCGGCACACCCATCTTCATGGAGGAGGGGGCCGGCGGCGGCGGCGGCGAAGACGGCGGCGAAGACGGCGCCCGGCCGCGCCCGCAGTGAGCCCCGCAGCCGGGGCCGGCGCCAGGGAGGGACAGCGTGTGGTGTGTGCGTGCACCGAATCAGCGCGTGTGGGGCTGCCTGAGGGCCTGCCTAGGCCCGGCAGTCGCCATGGCCGGCGTGGTGGCTACAGCGCAGCTGCCGCCGCGCCGGGCGCCGCCGCCGAGCTGGGTGCACCTCCGCGCACCTCCGCGTTGATGTCTCACCCGCTGTGTGTGTTTGTTCCTTTCCTGGACAGGCAATGTTGTGGACGGCTTCGACTACGGGGAGCTGGGGGTGGACCCCACCCTGGACCCAGAGCTGGTGCGCGAGGGGCCAGCCTGACCCCGCGCTGGCACGCTGTGGCCGCACCGACGCGCCGCGTGGCTGGCAGCGGGCACTCCCCTGTGCCTGCCCAGTGGCTTCCTGCTCTGTCGGCGAGATGTGCCAGGCGGATGTGCCACGCGTGCAGCCGTGCATGCTTGTGACAGCTGCGCTGCCGCCTCCGCCCCCTTCCTCTGCCCCACAGGCCTTGGCCCTGCGGGTTTCCATGGAAGAGGAGCGGGCCAGGCAGGCGGCCGCCAGCGCCGCAGCGCAGCAGGCCGGCGGCGAGGCGGCGCCTGGCGGCGAGGCGGCGCTTGCCGACGCGCCGGGTGCGCTTGCGATTGCCGCCGCCGCCGCCGCTGGTGATGTGCATGGCCGCTGCTGGACCCAGCTGCACTGCACATCTCTGGGGCCTGCCATTCCGCCCTAGCCTCCCATCCACCCGCCCCGCCTCCTCGCCTGTTGCACGACAGCATGCCGCGCTACAGCTCGCATCCCTCCAGCGCCTCTCAAGCCCTCTTAAAGCATGCTCAGCCACGGAATGAGGGTTGTGCTGCGCAGGCGGCGAGGAGGCGGAGGGCATGGCCCTGGACGGGCTGGACGACGACGCGCTGCTGCAGCAGGCGCTGGCGCTGTCGCTGCAGCAGGGGGAGGGGCAGGCCACGCCCGCCCCGCGGCAGGTGGGCTGCCCCCGCCCTGCGTGCTTACGGAGGTGCAAGCGCGCGTGCGGGGAGCGGCCATGGATGCGCAGATGGAGTTGGCTGTGACCTCAGGTGACGGCCGTCGAAGCCCTTTGCCCCCTCCCCCGGCAGGCGTGGCGCCCACCCCCGCAGCGCCCACCAAGCCCGCGGCAGCCAGCGAAGCCGCCGCGGGGCGCCCGCCTCCGCCCCAACCCCAGCCCCGATGCCAGCATGCCCACTGGCGCTGACGAGGCGATGGCTGAGCTGGAGGATGACCCGGAGCTGGCGCTGGCGCTGCAGATGTCGATGCAGGAGCAGGACGGGGGGGAGGGCGGCGAGAAGAAGGAGTGAGCGGCTCCAGCGCCATGCTGGCACCATGCTCCTGCCAGGGACAGGGCGCCAGACCTCTCCCAAAAGGGCTGGCCGCTCCTTGTGCTGGAGCGTCCCAGTCCCGCCAGCCTCGAAACAGGAGACGGCTTCGATTGTAATGCGCCTGAAGCCTTTTTAGATGTTACACACGGCTGGCAGGCGGCCCGCGTCCAGGATATTTAGCAACAGTATGCCGAGAACCTGGGGCTTCAATGCTAGTTTCCCCAAGCCACTGCCCCGGGCGAGGATTTTGGCTTTGCCAGGTTTAGGGTTTAGGAAAGGGTAGAACATTGTGTGTGTGTGTGTGTGTGTGGGGGGGCGGCGGGCGCAAGGACGTGCAGGTGGTGAAGGTTGGCACTACGCCCAGCAGGACAGAAGGGTGTGATTAAAGTGCCCACTCCACGGCTGCTGGGTCCAGTGCGCCCCAGCTTAATTTTCGTCTCGCATATTGTTCGGCAAGCAGCCTGGGTAGCACTTCACTGTCGACAAACACACTGTTGTTGCAAAGCAGCCTGGTGTCCTCATTCCGTGGCCATGTTAAGCCGTTGTCCTGTCGAAGCCTCACGACCCGCGCGCTTGCTGCAACAGCTTAGGCACAGTGCCCTCCCTTCGACAGCAGCGGACGCGGGTGCGGCGCTGGGTTCTCTGCCCTCCCCTCTTGCCGCAGCACGGTGTCTCTGGAGCCGCCGCTGGATGGGCTCGCAGCAAAGCTTGCCGCGTGACGAAGCAGAGCAGTACGCTTTGGTGAAATCATGGCTGACACAAACAAACACGAGGCTGGACTTGTTTGAGTCCCAAGGAAAACCGGTCGACTCACCCGAGTATAAAGAGGCCTTAGAGTACTACGCTCAGGTACAGAGAGCAAGATGGGCGTGGCGAAGGCGTGAATGTGAGCGCTGCGACAGCTTGTGCGCTGGGTGTTGACTGCCACATGGCCTTCTGAACAGTGCAGCCATGGCCTTGCTAATCTGCTGAGTTTGTGGCGGTTGACCGTCTTAGCAGCAGTCCCGCGCTGCTGATCTGCCTGCGCAGACTGCTTTCTTATGGGCACACGGCCCCTGCCAGAGCAGCCGCCGCCTTTAACAGAGCCACCATGGCTGGGTGAGTGCGCGCAACGCTGCCAGACCGCCTGTTGCCTTCCATACGGCCCTGCCCACTTCGCGGCGCCAACCAGTAAACCCCACTGCTTCAATTCTTCTTCCCTTGGCTTGCTGTGCAGTTTGCAAAGCTGATGCGTCCACACAGGCGAAAGGAGTTGGCGAGGCACCATCGACGCCGCTGAGCGCAGGCAGCGTGGGCTGTGCTGAAATACAGCCTCCATCCATCCGTCAGCGCCGCGGTGTGCTGAGCGGCAGCACCGGGACCTGTGGCGACGCTGGGGGCAGTGAAGTACAGCGGCTGCTGCCCCATGAGCGTGCAGGGTAGAGTGTTGTTCGTTTGTCAGCAGCAGGCGCAATACTGCAAGAAGCGGCGGCGGCATGCCCCGATGAATTCCGCACTCCTGTAGGGCTGGCCGCTCTCATGTGCTGGAGAGCGCTGTTGCCCATTTCCGCCAGCCTTGGGTGCGAAGCCAGCTTCGATTGTAATGCCGCCTGAAGCCTGTTCTGGCAGTCGGCCTGTGTCCAGGAGGACACGTTATGCCGAGAACCTGGGGCTTCCAATGCTAGTTTGCCCAAGCCACTGCCCCGGGCGCACAGCGAGGGCGGTGGAGCTGTTTGCGTCGCCCGATCGGAGATATGGGGCCGCCGCGGGGGCCCCATAGTGCATTTGTCCCAAGGATTTCGGCTTGCCAGGTTTAATGTGCCTTTGACAGGCGCCGGGAGGAGAGGGTAGAACATTGGGGGGGGCCGAAGGATGTGCAGCCAAGGCAGGTGGTGATGGTTGGCACTACGCCCAGCAGGACAGAAGGTCCCACTCGACGAGGATTTTGGCTTTGCCAGGTTTAGGGTTTAGGAAAGGGTAGAACATTGTGTGTGTGTGTGTGTGTGTGGGGGGCGCGGCGGGCGCAAGGACGTGCAGGTGGTGAAGGTTGGCACTACGCCCAGCAGGACAGAAGGGTGTGATTAAAGTGCCCACTCGACGGCTGCTGGGTCCAGTGCGCCCCCGCTTGATTTTCGTCCCGCATATTGTTCCGCAAGTAGCCTGGGTAGCACTTCACTGTCAACAAACACACTGTGTGTTGTTGCAAAGCAGCCTGGTGTCCGCATTCCGTGGCCATATTAAGCCGTAACTGGTGCAAGACACAACCCGCGCGCTTGCTGCAACGGCTCACGCATAGTGCAGTGCCTACGATAGCAGCCGACGCAAGTGCGGCGCTGGGTCCTATTCCCTCCCCGTCTTGCCGTAGCAGGTCGTCTCTCGAGCCGCTGTCGGATGGGCTTGCAGTACAGTTTGCCGCGTGATGAATCATACCAGTTCAGTGTGGTAAACTCACGGTGCATAGCAGCAGAGGCGAGGTTGCACTTGCTCAAGTCCCAAGGAAAAACGGGCGACTCGCCCGAACTCACAGAGGCCCTTGAGTACTATATTCAGGCGGTGACAGCAAGACAGGAGTGGGAAAAGCGTGAACGTGAGTGCTGCGACTGCGTATGCGCTGGGTGATGACTGCCTCTTGGGTCTCTGAACAGTGCTGCGATGGCCTGCTTGCTTTGCTGTGTTTGTGGCTGCTGACCGTCTAAGCGGCAGCTCCATGTTGGTAATTCGCATGTACAGTCAGTTTCGTAACGGGCGCACGACCCCTGCCAGAGCGGCCGCCGCCTTTGGCAGAACCGCCATGGCTGGGTGAGTGTGCGCAGTGCTGTAGACAGCCTGTGTTCTTCCCATACGGCCCTGCCCGCTGCGCTTTGCCAACCAGTCAATCCAACTGCTTCAGTTCTTCTTCCCTTGGCTTGCTCTGCAGTTTGCAGAGCTGATGCGTCCACACAGGCGAAAGGAGTTGGCGAGGCACCATCAACGCCGCTGAGCGCAGGCAGCGCAGGCTCTGCTGCACAACGGCCTGCATTTAGCCGCCAGCGCCGCGGTGTGCTGAGCGGCAGCACCGACGCTGGCGACGCTGAGGGCTTTACACGGCCGCTGCTGCTCCATGATTATGGAGAGTAGTAGGCGGGTTGTTCGTCGGCAGCAGACACGACCGGCAAGAAGCGGCGGCGGCATGCCCCCACTGAAATCCTCCCTACTGTGGGGCTGGCCGCTCTAATGTGCTGGAGAGCGCTGCCGCCCGGCCCCGCAAGCCTCGGAAAAGGAGACAGCTTTAATTTCATTGCAGCCTGAAGCTGTTCGTATCTTACACACGGCTGGCGCTGGCAGCCCGCCTGCAGGCATGGCAGCCGCGGCGTGCTAGAGCTCTTGGGCGTCAACGCTAGTCACCCAACGGTGCTGCCGCCATCGCCCGCTTGCGCAGCGTGCAGCGTGGCGGAATAGCTGTCCTCTGCGTCGTCGCTGCCGCCTGCCCCCAGTCCATGTCAAGCCGGAGCACCATGTTCATGAGCTGCGGAAATGGGGCAGGGGGCCGTGCAAGGAGTGTAAGAAGGGACCATCATGTCCGCCACATTTGAAGCAGTTGCATGCTTCAACAAGCATGCATGCGGGCCCTGCTGGCTACAAGTCCCAACAATCATGCAGGCAGCCGCAGCTGAAGGCTAACAAACTTGAGGCGAGGGCGGCGCGGGCGGCAGCAGTGGCCCCCAACCCGGCAGCAGGCCCCCACCTCCTCGTCAATCTGCTGCTGCGCCGCCGCCAGCTCAGCCGCCACGAGGTCCTCCCCAACCGCGTCGGGCTGCCGAGGCTGGGCCAGCGAGGCAGCCTGCTGCGCCTGCTGCCCAGGCGCGAGGGCCTGGGCGGGGCGGGGGCGGCCGAAAGGTTTTGGTCGCCAGGGGGCGCCTCGGCGTCCGTGGTGGGGTTGCGGGTGAGTGAGCCCGCAAAGCCGAGGAGCAGCGCAGCCTCTGCATCTGCCAGGTCCTGCACAAACGGAGAGCATGAGCGAGGGCATGAATGAACGTGGATGGGGTTGGCAGGCAGCAAGGCTGGGACCACGTTGGCCTGTGCCGCATCGACTCAATAGCTGTGGGCCGAGGTGGCCCCCACTGCGCCACTGCAGTGCGGCGCCTGCCCAGACCCGGCCCACACACTTGCCCCTTTGGGGCCTATATACAGGCCATGATACAACATATATGCCACACCACAACGTCAAGACGCAGTAACCACCTGATAATGAGGACTGGCTTCTTCTGCTGCCCACTGGCACACAACCACCCAGCAAAATTCCGGATCCCTAGCTGTTAAAACCCCCTTGCCAACCAGCACACAACAATTCAAGCTAACAGTTCCAGCCTGCGGCATGCCTGAGCCCCCAGAAGCTGTGCAACGCGCCTGCGCCGTGATGGGGCTGGCAATGGCGGCGTTGAGCACTCGGCGCAGTCGGGCGGCCGGCCACTGCACCGGCTCCACTTTGAGGTAGGTGAGCAGCGCCTCAAAGTCCTGGGAGGCGCGGGGGTGGGGGGGCGGGGCGGGCGGGAGGCACGCATAAGGGTATGCAGCCCCAACATCCTGCCGAGAGGTGCCAAAAATGCGGCGTTATGCTGTGGGAGCGTTGGCTGCGATCATGCCCCGCAAAGCCAGCAAGGCAGGCTGCAGGGAGGGACGCGAGCCGTAGCGACGCCTGTTGCTTAGACCCCCGGAGGCGCGGTCACCCACACAGCGCAACAGTGGCACCGCGCGGTGCACACCAGCAGCACGCACCTCTTGCACCAGCAGGTCGCCCTCACACTCCGCCAGGATCGTCACAGCTGCTTTGAGCAGGATGGCGTCGCTGTTCTCCTGCAGGGAGGCAAGGGAGGCGGCAGCGATAAGCACGATACAACGGGACTTGGAGGGCATCCCCCAGGCGAGCGCTTCGACTGCTTGCGCGTTGCTGAAGACCAGGCGGGAGACAAGGAAGCAGCAGCGGCGAGGGGCGCCAGCTGTGAAGGAGTTTCGGCAGCGCGTTAAGAGCTCTTGAAGCGCAGCGCGGCTAACCCATTGCAAGGACTAGCGGCAGCAGCCCGCCAGCCGAGCGGGCGGCGGCAGCCTGGCCGAGCCCTCGCGGCAGAGCGGCTGCCAGCGGCCTGTGCTGCCCTTTAGACAGGTCCAAAAACAGCACAGCACGAGCAGGAGAACCCGGGGCAGGGCTCGCCGCCCGACAGGCATGGGCAGGGAGGGGGAGGGGGCGGGACCTAACCAAAAAAAAAAAAAAAAACGTGCCTGCAGCATGACGTCCACCAGGCGGCAGGCGAAGCCGACTGGGAAGGGGCAGGAGTAGCAGGTGAGCAGCCATTGGGAGGCGAACAGCACAGGCACCACGCCCGCCGCCTGCGCAAGGGGGAGTGTGATCGTGGGTGGGTGGGGGCGGGTGGGAGGGGGTCGCGGCCAGAGGCCGCCAGCAGCTCAGCCAAAGCTTGGCTGCGCGAGGCGAGCCCAAGCACCGCGTCACTTCCTCTATCAGTATCAACGTGAAGCAAACAACACGCCCCTTGCAGTATCAACGTGAAGCAAACAACACGCCCCTTGCAGTATCAACGTGAAGCAAACAACACGCCCCTTGCTTCCCACCAAAACAAAACAACAGCACCGAACACTAATACACCACCGCGTCAGGAACGCAGCCGTAGCGCATGTGCAGGAGGCGGGCTGGTGGGCGGGCGCTCACGCTGAGGTGGGCGGTGAGGCGGGGCAGGAAGCGCTCCAGCAGGAAGTCCAGCTTGCGCAGCTCCGCCTTGAGGCCGTCCAGGCCGGGCAGGTAGAGGCGGCGCAGGTTGGGCCCGCTGGTGCTGCGGGCGGGCAGGGCGGCGGGGGGCGTGTGGGAGTGTGACGTGTGTGTGTGTGTGTGGGTAAGGCGTGTGTGTGTGTGTGTGTGTGTGGGGGGTGGGGGTTGAAGAGCACGCAGCATGTAGTGCTCTTGCGACGCGCGAGCGGGAGGCAGGGAAGAGGCAAAGCCGCTGACGGGCGAGCAGGAGCGTTCTGGGAGGGCGGCGGCTTGGGACCAGCCCCCCGCCACAGCACCGGGCACGCCTTGCGCGTCCACAGCATTGCCCCTGTTCCACCCCACCGCCCCCACCCACCCCACCCCACACACGACCTCACTCTCGCACCCCCGTCCCCCACCCACCTGAGCAGGCGGCAGAAGAGCTGGAAGGCTGGCTCCTCCGGGCGTAGAACAGCAGCAGGCCCGCCACAAACGCCATGCCCTGGCAGTAGGCGGCCTGCAGCAGTCGGCAGGGTGTGCAGATGGGTGGTGGCGATGGGACGGCGGGGGAGGCCTCGTTCAAGAGAAATGGCAAGGGCCACACAGGCGAGTCACAGCAGCACGTGTGGCGGTCCCAGGCAGGACCCCCAGGCCACGGCTGCAGCCTCCCGCTGCAGCTGGGCGGGCGCACGCGCTGCGCTGTGCTCCCACGCTGCACCACGCTGTGCTGCGCCGCGCTGTGCCACGCTGCCGTCGCACCTCCATGTCGTGCAGAGCGTACGCCTTGAGCACGTTAAACAGCGACTGCTGGCCCTGCAGGGCGCCGGGGCAGAGGACAGATGGATGTGGGCGCAAAGTGTCGTTGCCTGGCTGCGGCGTTGCGGGGGTGCAAGGCGGTTTCCAAACCTGGGAACCCCGGCTGCCCCCCAGGCACTGCATGTGCGTCAACAAGCCTGGCCAGCCCCGCTGTCCCGCTGTGCGAGCAGCTTCTTCCCAGGCAGGGATCCAGCTGGCGGCATGAGCACACAGCGGCCCTGGCTGGCGGCCCACCTGCTCGAAAGCAAAGAGGGGGTACTCGGGGAAGGTGCGGTGGATGTCCCGCGAGATGACCTCATCGATGTCCTCCTGGCCCACGCTGCAGGCGGGAGCAGGAGCGGGTGAGCGGGTGGGGGGTGAGGAGTTGTGTGTGTGTTTGGGTGTGTGTGTGTGTGTGTGTTGTTTGCGGGGACGCGGGGGCCACTAGCATAGGGTGGGAAACCGATGCAGGGCTTGGGCAGCCATGGGCCGACTCCCAAGCAAATGGGGCGAGAGGAGGGCAGCGGGCGGTGCGTTGATCGGTGCACAGACGCACTGCACGACTCTGCTGCGCTCGCAACGGGAGGCAGACGTGCAGAAAACGACTGTCTTCCAGTCACGAGTCAAAACGGACAGGCAGGAGGCTGGCAAGAAAGACGATCGGCATGCAAGCCCTGCTGGGTGCGCTGTGGCGGCGTGCCGCGCTCCCACTACGGCAGCTGGCATGCCATGCAAGCGTGGCGCCTGACCATCCACCGTCGCGGCCTCGCTGCACCCCAAACACACCAAGCACGTGAGGCAAGCTGGCGGGCGCCCAGGAGCGGCGCCGCACCTGATCTGCAGCAGCGTCGCGTATCGGCAGTCGGGGGTGGGCGGCGGGCAGCGGCCACGGCACGCTCATCATGGCGGTCATCAGGATGTTGCGAAAGCCCTCGCGGTCGCGGCTGTAGGGCGGCCGCCCCGCGGCGCCCGCCAGCAGCGGAGCCCCCTGCAGCGCGGCGGCGCCGGGCGCCGTCTGCCACGAGCTGCCACTCGTCATCGTCGTCGCCTCGCGGCGGCGGCGGCGGCACGTGGGGCGCGGCGGGCGAGGCGGAGGGGTGGTGCGCGGCCCAGGCGGCGGCGTGGGAGTTGGAGAGGTGGGCCGGGTCGGGGCTGCCGCCACGGGCGCCAGCAGGCAAGTGTGCAGGGTCGCCCGCCGCTGCCTCGGCGACGCCGTCCGGGACTCCGTCGGCGGGTGCTGCTGCGTCGCCGCCATCGCGGGCCCCGGGCGCTCCCTGGTGCCTCATGCTGCTGCGACGCGAGCGGGGCAGCTCCTCGACGCCTCCTCCTTGCTCCTGCCACTGCTGCTGCTGCTGCTGCAAGGCAGCTGCGAGCGTCTGCAGGCGGGGGGCAGGCGGCAGGCAGGCGCCTGTGCTGACAATGTTGTGCAGGCGGAAACGAGACAGCAGCCGCGCGCTGAGCAAAGGGAAACTGCCACAGCGGCACGCCCCGCCAGCAAGGTGCGCCGACCCAAACGCGAATACGCAGCACCGGCAGGCATGCACAACAGGACGCGCGCGCGTCAGGTGGAACGTCGAGGCAGTGTGGAGGCAGGCGGGGGGAGAGGCTGCCTGCCTGGTATTCGGAGCAGAGCTCGGGATGCTCCAGCACGGCCATCCAGAGGCGGGAGCGCAGCTCCTGTGGGGCGTCCTCATACAGCTGGAAGGCCACCTGCTGGGGCGGCGCAAGGAGCTCAGGGAAGCTGCAGGGAAGCTACGTGGCCGGAGACGGGACGAGGGACGCCCCAGTGCGGAGGGAAAGGGGAGCATGCCGGCGGGTGGGCCGCAAGCGCATCGCTTGCCTTCCCCCTGGCGGCCTCGGCAGCAGCACACCCACCTGCACATCCACCGGCGTATCCCGTTGCTCCTCCAGGAGCGCCGCAATGCGCTGCTCCTCTATGCGCTGCTGCAGCTTCTGAAGCACCCCGCAACGGTGCGGGGCCCCGCCGCGATGCGCCCCGCCCCGTGCTGCAGCCCTGCTTGGGAGCGGAAGTGGGATGGGGGAGAGCACAGCGCTTGCGCAGGTGCACACTGTCTAAGGCTGGAGACACATGCTGCGTCATACCAGTTCGCTTTGCTTCTCTTGGTCCCAGGATAGATGCGGGCAAATCTGCTAGCAAGGGCAGCAAAGCGCGCCCACCCAGCCACCCACCCACCTCTGGCCACGCCGACGGCGCCCTCGGCCAGAGCGCGGCGCTGCGCGAGCGCAGCTCCTTGTCCAGCATGATCTCCCCAGCCGCTGCCGCCGTCCTGGCGATGCCCTCGCCCACATTGCTGGCCGCCAGGGCCAGCCGCTTGCCCAGCTGGCCGAGCGAGAAGCGGCGGGCTGCGCGGGGCTGCCCCCTCCTCTTCCTGCTCGTCGTGCACCTCCAAGGCTGGGTGTTGGGCCTCCTCCTGGAGTCGGTCTTCCTCCATAGCCCTCAGTCTCGGACAGAGTTGGCTTCGGGCAAGGGTCGGAATACAGACACCGTCGAGAACCTAGAGTTTAGTGTAAGCCGCTGCAAATCATCCGAAGCCGCGGGTCTCGACCGAGACATGCGCTCTCGGGGACACGCCGTACTGCCCGCCATTGCTGTACCCAGCACATCACAGTCCTCGAGCGAATGCGTTGAATCCGAGTGACTCTTGTCTTACAAATGTCTTCCACGTGTTCCATACCCGACGTATAGACAGTCGCTCGCCAGCTGACAAACCCCAGCCAGCGGCAACACAATCTTATTCGACAGGCCTTTGAAACGGTAGCGTTATCAGCACCCCCGGGGAAAGGAGACGGTATCCCTATTCGACTGCAGACACCGACAGCAAGCCTGCGCCCGTTGCGCTGCAAAGGCGTCAGCACGTAGTCTAGGGGGCACCTTACCCGATGGGCGCGCAGCACAGCTTACCCCAGGCAGAGTCTGCTCGAAAGATTCAAGTGGAATGCTGGTCCCGTGCAACTGACAGCCGGCTGAAGAATCTCCACTCCGAGGGCTTAACAACTTCGCCGGAGTATAAAGCAGCCGTGGATGTGTCGGGCCATTTGTTTGACGAAGGACTAGGGTGGCTTAAGCGTGAAGGTGCGCTGATGATGCACTTGGCTAACGCAGATTGCTGAGTGCCTGGCAGCGGACCCCTGCGCAGCGGTCTGTGCTGCTTGCCTGCCTGTGCAGCCGCCTTCATGAGTGGTGAACGCCCCCTGCCAGACATACCCCAAGCTGTGCCTTGTCCTCCGTGGCTGGGTGAGAACGCACCAGGAAGCCTCCTTTGCTGGGTGACTCCCCGCCTGCATTTGTGCCTGCCTGCCTGCCACTTGGGGTAAGGGTGCCGTTTACATTTGCAATGGTCCTCTGGGCCTTGTTCTGCTGCAGACCACAGAGCGATTGCCTCCGGCAAGACGTGTCTGACCTACGAGGCGCCAGCAACGCAACTGAGCGCATGCAGCGCCGGCTCCCCTGCACGCCAGAGCACAAGCACTTGCCAGCGTGGCGGCTTGCCGGTCGGCAGCGCTGCGCATGGTGAGGAGTTCAAAAGCAGTGAGGCCCAACAGCTGCTGCCCGACGAGCTTGCAGATCATTAGCACGTGGCGTAGTCCTTTTTCTTTTGCGTGCTTTGTGAGCCCTGCTGAGGCAAGCGGTCCCCTCAGTAAACATGTGCATGTTGTGGTTGGTGCAAGAGGTTGCAAGAAAGAGCTCCTTGCTCGCCCGCCATCACACATGCACTAATCAACCCTGCTTTGTACATCTCTCATGATCTGCTGTGACATTTTCAACGTGTTCTTTCAGGGTAAGCGTTCAGGTAGCTCACAGGAAGAACTGGCTTCCTGCTGCAGCTGTGTGCTCAATTTTTGAAGGCTTGCTCCTGCTGGCTTGCTAGGCAGACTCACAGCCGCTGGCCAGACCCGCTGCTGGGCATGTGCAAAGCAGCACGTGTGTGCAAAGTAGGCATGCAGTTCAGGATTCACAAGGGTCGTCCGTTGCAGGCCAAGCTTTCTGACAAGGGGCCGACCGTCAATGGGGGCGATCAGCGCGGCGTCAAGAGCACTTGCCGACATCACCCAACCCGACATACGCCTAAGGCGCCTAAGGCACCTCGACCTTGCTGGCAGCTTGAACCGTGCCATGGACCGCATCAGCTGGCAACTGCCGGCAGCGCTGACGGCTAGGCGCTCTCCTGCAGGTAGCCGCGCAGCTTGGCCACCTGCTCCAGAACCGAGCGCTTGCTGGCGCCGCCCTCCGTGTCCCGCATCTCAGCGGAGCGGTTGAAGTCCCACACCTGCGCGGGAAAGGAGTTGAGGCAAGGGTGAACCGCCAGAGGAAGATGAAAACGCCGCAAAGGATGGGAAGACGAGCGAAGGAAAACGCTGGACGAGGAGGGGAACAAGGTCCGAGGGGCGGCGCTGGCCGTACGCAGGCTGTGCCGTGCGCACAGAACGTGCGCCATGCAGCGCCCTTGAAGCACACGCGGTGGCTGCAGAGAGGTTTCTCAGCAGCCCCCACCGCGGCGACGTCGTCACCAAAGAGCGGGTGGATGCCCTGCAGGTCGCCCACGCTCAGCTCAGACAGCTGGCAGCCGCGGTCCTCCGCCAGCTTCACCGCCGCGCCGCTGATGTGGTGTGTCTCACGGAAGGGCACGCCTGCAGGGAGAAGGGAAGGTGCAACTGGGTGGGCGGAGTGGGGAATTGAATGTTTCTACCGATACTCGACATGAGCACAGGAACGGCGCACACAGGATGAGCGGCTCCGCCGAGTGGGGGACAGAGCAGGTTTGTGGCGTGCCAGGCCATCCTGGCAAGCCACAACCCTGGAACACAAAGAAGTCGAGTTATCGCAGCAGCGGTTCACCCTTGCGGACCAGGTACTCTGCCAGATCAGTGGCAAGCATGTCGGCCGACAGCCCTGCCGCCATGCGCGTCGGGTCGATGCGCAGCGTGCTCAGCACGCCCGTCGCGATGCGCACGCAGTCGTGCAGCGTGTCGGCGGCGTCAAACATGAGCTCCCAGGACTCTTGGAAGTCCTGCGGGCGCGGGAGGCGGCACATGAAGCGGACGCACGTGAACCTTGGGGACGGCGGGCCCGGCGGGCCATTGCCAAGCAATGTGCGTGCAGCCGAAGCTCCCCTGTGGCCTGGGAACCGTTGCCGTCAGGTTTGCTCCGTGCCGCCGCTGCTGACGGCACCGGGTGAAAGCCCCCCCCCCACCCCACACCCCACCCCCGCCCATTCTGTGCATCCCCTGCCACCCATGCACCCGCCAACGGTTGAGCCGACCCCGGCCGGCCGCCCCACCTTGTTGTACGTGGTGGGCGCGCCCTGAGCACCGCCAGCAGCCCTGTGAGGTTGCCGATCTGGCGGCCGCCCTTGCCGCGGATCAGCTCCAGCGCGTCGGGGTTCTTCTTCTGGGGCATCAGGCTGGAGCCTGAGGAGAGGGGAAGAGGTGGGACGGAGTGGGCGGCTGGAATGATGCCCACAAACATGAGCCGGTGCAAAGGCGCAGGCGCGCGCCCCGCACACACGTCGAGGCACTGCGCACGGTCGGGATGCCAAGCCTTCAAGCAAGCGGGGGCGCAGCCGTCCCACCCGTGGCATACGCGTCGGAGCACTGCACAAACTTGAACTGGCCCGAGGAGTAGATGATGAGGTCCTCGGCCCATCGCGACAGGTGCACCAGGTGCAGGGAGGAGGCAAACAGGAACTCGGCCACGTAGTCGCGGTCGCTCACTGTGGGAAGGGCAAGGGGGAGCTTGTGTGGGTACGCGGGTGGGGGGCCGTGCACTCAAGAGGTGTGTGTGTGTTGTGAGTGTACGGGGGGGGCGATCAATGGGGAAATGGTGCTGCGTGCCTAGTTGCAAACCACCCAAGTGGAAACACCGCGCGATATGAAACAAACGCCCGAGGCGTGCAGCCCTGAGCTCACCAGCGCTAGCATACTCAACAAGCGCAGAGGGCGACAGAGGCGCGGCGAGGCTGCGGCCTCTGTCTGCCCGCACACACCGCCAAGCACAACATTCTGCTGCCATTCGGCCCACACAGCAAGCACACCACCCGGCCCCCAGCCAGCCGCCGCCTGCCTGCATCCATGGAGTTGGGGCACACGCGCCCCTCGAAGCCCAGCTCGCTCGACAAAAAGCGGCGGTCCACACCAAACGGGTTGCCCGCCAGCGCGCCTGTAGCAGGGAAAAAACAGACGGGGAGCAGGGCTGGAGGCCTGGCTGGACGCAGGCCCAAAGAGCTGAGGCATGCGGCCCTGCAGAATTGAATGAGCCAAACTGCAACAAGGAGCTTGCAGCTGGGGACAGTGGAGACATCGCCCTGGCACTGCCAGTGAGGGCGGGGCGGTGCCAGCCTTGCAGCGCGGGCCAGCTGCCCCGCGCACCCGAGCCCAGCGGCAGGGTGCCCACGCGCGGCAGCAGGTCGCGCAGCCGCATGTCGTCCCGCTGCCACGAGGCGGCGTGGCTCAGCAGCCAGTGGCTCCAGCGCACCGTCTGCGGGGTGGTGCGACAACGGGGCAGGCGTGGTGGAGCATCAGGCGGGCCAGCTGGCAAGGAAGCGGCGCTGGAATTGGGAGATGGGGAAGGCACGGCCGCCTGCCCTGCACGGGCAGCCGCTCGCACAGCCGACCCCGCCGGGGAGCCTGCCGCTGCAGCGCTGCGTCACGCAGCAGGCAGGCACTCATGCCATCAATCGGCCGCATAGTGTGCACATGGCTGGTGTTGTCCCTGGACAGGACTTCAGTGCCGGTGGACAGGCCTGGTACCAGGCCTGGTACCAGTGCTGCCAAGATGTGCACGCTTTTGTGCACGGCACCACGCCAGCTGCGTCTGCATCTCCCCACAGCAGCCACGGCAGCGAAGCAGCAGCCGCCGCGGCAGCATCCGCAACGGCACCCGCACGAGCGGCAGCCGTGCCAGCGCACCTGCGCGGGCTGCAGGTGGGTGAAGCCCGGCATGAGGACGTCCACCTCCGCCTCAGCGCGGTCTGCCGCCGCCGCAATCAGCTCACGCAGCGAGCCGCGGATGAGCTGCACCTGGCCGTACAGCCAGAGGCGGGTGTCGGTGGCGACTTGGTCGTTGCGGGACCGCCCCGTGTGCAGCTTGCCGCCCACGGCGCCCACCAGCTCGCTCAGCCGCCGCTCGTTGGCGGTATGGATGTCCTCGTCGCCGCTCTTGATCTCAAAGCTGCCCGCCTCCCACTCGGCGGCCACCCTGGCAGCAGACGCGCGGCGGCAGGAGGGGAGCATAGCGTCAGGGAAGGCACCAGCAAGCGGGGTTGGCGAGTTCGCGCCAGGTCGGAGGGCAAGCATGCAAAGTTGCAGCGGCGCAGCGGGCGCAAAAGGGCAGCTAGGCAACCAGCAACGCGACCTGCAGGCGGCAAAACTGCGCTGCAGAAGAGGCAGCGGCGCCGCACTTGGAGAGGCCTTCCACGATCGTCGCTGCCTCCTCCTCAGTCAGCACGCCCGCCTTGGCCAGGGCCTTGGCGTACGCCTGGCTGCCCTGCGCACACCGGCGTGTGCAAGCGGCAATCAATCGCCGGACCCGCATGCACCGCGGCGACGCGGCAACATCGCCCAGCCTGCAGCGCTGTCAGCCCCCTGACGTGGACAGCGAGCGCCAGGCTGCGGCGACGTCGCTGCTCGGGTTGGCTGGCACCCAGCCAGACTGCAGCACCTTCGCTCCACGCCCTCCACCCTGACTCCCAAGGTAGCCCAGCCTTTCATCTTGCACACCACCCACCCGGATGTCCTCAGCCCACATGCGCTTGTCGAAGGGAAGGGATTCGTTGAACTTCTCCATGAGCGGGTCGGTCTTGCCGGTGAACCGCCCGCCCCACAGCTTCTTCTGCTCGCCGCCAGCTGGCGGCGCAGCCGCCTCTGGGGCCGCAGATGCCTGCAGGAACGGTGAGGGGGTATTGGCGACAACACGAACGCACGCGACCGGAAAGGCAAAGACTGGCGGCGGGCGGCGGCGAACTGCCCCCAGCGCACCACGGCTGTTCCTGGCCGCCGCAGAGCCGTGAATCTACCCTGCACACATGGATCAAGTGATGTTGAGCGGGTTCACCTGCGGGCAAGGCTGGGAGCACCACCATGCATCCTAGGGCTTACCCTACAGGCCCGCTGCTGGGGCCGCGAGGCCTGCTGCTGCAGCCCGATCCCACTGCCCAACGCCATGGCGCAACTCATCCTTCGCAGCGCTTAAGGTGCTCAACACCAGGCAGCGGCACGGTGAACCGGACGCAGCAAGCAGGCGTTCACAGGAATTGTAGAGGTTGTCGGGAGATCGGAGCAAGGGATGCACCGTTAAGGCCGATGGCAATGAGAACCAAGCTGGTCGCCGCACAGCGGCGACACCTCTCGCCAGCGCTGGACCTCAGCCCAGCTGCGTCAGTTGCAGACGAACTGGAGGGGCGAGTTTCACAGTTGGTATGTATCAACCAGAGCACTTTGATCTGTGGTGGCCTCCATACGTGATATTGTCTTGCCCAACGTGCCACCACCACTCGCCCTTCTGCCACAGCTCCCGATACTTGTGCATGTCGCCGCCCGTCTCTGCCACCTGCTCAGCACGCAGCATGGCAGCAAGTCAGCCTAAGCTCAGGTCTCCGTGCGCCCAGGCCAATTGGCGATTGCTGCACTCCAGTTGTGCACACAGGAAAGCAGAACAACATGTCGTCCGCCCACACCTGCCGCAGCACAGCCTCCATGGCCTCCCAGCGTAAGTGCATGTTGCGGTTTTTGGCCCAGCTCGCCTCCACCCCTGTCTCCGTCGCCTCTGCCGGCGAGGGTCGCCAGGCTGTTGGGTCACACCCCATGAGGACCCACCAGAGCACCTGTGTGTCGGCGTCCTGTAGGGTAGGGGAGCACAGCGGAGCTCGGTGGGCGGGCAGGCAGCCGAGAACCATGGCTGATGCGGCGGCGGCACCAGCCAGGCCAGATACCAGCAGCGATGCCACCGACAAGCAGCATCCCCTTCTTCCTTGGTACTGCCTTGTTGCGGGAATACAGGCGCCCCTTTTGACCCCGCTATCGGCAGCCAAAACGCCAGGCATCCTTTTGCAGTCGCCTGCCGAGGACGGCAGCTTCTGAGGCATGCTGAACAGCGCAGCGCCTCGCCTGTGCGTTGAAAAGCGGGTCTTGCAGGTGCGGCACATGCGCATCAAAGCCATACGGCTGCACCTCCACCATGCTGGCCCCTGGTCGCATGAGCCAGCCGTTGGCCAGGTTGGCTCCTGCAGCGGCGGGGCGGGGTGGGAGAGAGGCATGGACGACAGGAGGGCTGAGCCCTACGTCCGCCCTTCGACACCGCATGAACTGATTACACGTCCTGTGTGCGCAGCCCACCGTGCATGCCCACAAACACGTCGGCCTGCAGCGCCGCCGTCATGCCGCTCAGCAGATCGGTGATCTCCGCCTGCGACAGGAGGCGAGTGAGGATGCAGAAGGAGTGTAGGTGTGCACTGACTTTTGTTTTGGGGGCATGAGGTGAGGGTGGGGGTGGGCGACACACGTGCAGACAATGAATTGGGGAGTGTGGGTTTTAGACCAAGGGTCCCGACGCATCGCAAGCCAGCTGTGCATGAACGAGCCAGCATGTGCACAGAGCGCGCACCTCCCAGCACTTGGCGGCCAGCTGGCGCCCGCAGCGGTACGGTACCGCCAGGCGTTGCACCTTTCCAGCAGCTCCCCCAAGTTCAGCAGCTGGCGGGTGTCGCCCGGGCGCCGCTGGAACACCACGCTGAACTGGGTGGGGGCGTCCGGCCCGCTGCCCTGTGACGGAGGGCCCTGTGACAAATCGCCGCCGCCCCGCTGCTGCTGCTGCTGCTGCTGCTCTTCTCCGATGTGCCGCCGTCACCACGCTGCTCCACGATGCTGCTGGCGGTACCAACCAGGCCCTGCACCTCTGGCTGCAGAAGGTGGCGGTACGTACGCACCACATGCTGCCCAAAGCCGTGCAGCGGCCAGCGGCTGATATTCAGGCCGTGGGTGCACACAAACATGCTCGAAGCAGCGCTGGTGGCTGCCCTCCGCGCTGAGTGGCAGCCCCGGCTGGAACAGGTCCATGCTGCCCGCGGGCTGCACAGCGGGGAGCACACACAACAGGGCAACCTCAGCCCGCTCTGCGCCTCTGCACCCGATGCAGAACCCCGCCAGGCTGTGCCCTGCGCACCAGCCTCGTGCTGAAGTCGGCCCATGTCTCCACTTGCAGCGGCGACATCGTCTGCAGCAGGGCGTAGTTGAAGCCGGGCAGAGCCAGGCCCTCCGCCGTCATCGGCACCAGCTTCAGGCTGGCGGCCCAGGGCGTGTCTTCAATGAACCCAAAAAGCTTCGCAGAGTTGTCTGCGCAGCGAAAATGGAAGGGACGGCGGCAGTTGGCACCGGATCTCTCTATCAGCCAGATCCAAAACACGCTTGCGTTAGGGCCAGCCACGGACGCTGGGCTCACCCCGAAAGAAGTGCCCAAAGTTGGTCATCCTGCAAGGCACCCGCAAATATCACTGTTGTGTGCAAAATGCAGGCGTGGCAATAACAGATTAGCAGGAAGCAAGCCAGGCTGGGAGGAAGGCCAGCAGGTCAGCAGGAGCACCACCAGCCGGGAGCAGCAAACCACCATCTCCGCTACCCTCACCAAAAGGGGTACCAGACGACTGGGACGGTGCAGTTGGAGAATGCAGGGCTGCGAAGGTAGTCTGCACCCTCGTCGGCGGAGGCTGCCCGGGAGCGGATGGTGTCCAGCGGGTACATGTACTGCCCATGCTGCACGCCACGAACCACCGCGGCAGGCAGGCGTTCAGGCTCTGAGCAGCTGCTGCACCACAGCCGGGCCGGGCCCGCTGCAGCAGCACCTTTAACCCAGACGCTCGGCATGTAAGGTAACTTGCGGACAACATCTCACCCCGTTGCGATAGAAGTATATGTACTGCCCGTAGTTCTGCTCCGCGGCAAACTGCGGCGGCTCCTCGCCGCCGCCTTTTGGTGCTGGCTGGTAGCGGTCGTCAAAGAGCACGATCATGCCTGCAGCGCACATTGCAGGCGAAAGGCGGTTGGCAGGCTCAGGCCGTCGTGATTGCTGCGGGACGGGGCGGCTAGCATTGTGCAGGCACAGGCGCACGTAGGCGCTGCACACCCAAATCCCGTTTGGTTTGCAGTGCCTGCGAGTCCATTGCACAGCTTTATCACCTCTATCTACACACGCCTTCGTCACCAGGTAGCAGCTCTGCGCCCATGCAGAGGATTGGACCTCCTGCGGTGAAGGGCACGAGTCAGCTGCCTGTCGCTGTCGCCGACCTTCGTTGCCAGGCGTGGCGCCCAAGGTTGGCCGCTGCGCCAGGAAGAAAGCCGCGTTCTGGGTTGCGCAGAGGCCGCTGTTCTGCATTATATACAACACCAGACAGACGGTTGCCACCATGCCAGCCCCGGTCAGGAGGGGCAGCCGGGCGTGGCAAGCGCCCCTCGAGGCCACCATGACGCCCATTTGTCGATCGCCTGGTCTTCTCCAACGGAGCAAACTTGAAAATTGTGCTGCTCGGACTGCCATCGCACACGCAGCACGACAGCAGGAGGTGGGGGCCATCCATCGCCCACCACGCCAGCGTAATTGTTGTCGCGCATTGTGTTTGCTAGTCATTCAAGTGCATGTAGTGCGGGTGGCGGGAGTGGGTACCATACTCTGCTCAGTGCATTCTTCCCACGCTCCACCGGCCGCTGGGCCGGCAAGATCACGCGGTTACATGAGCGTCGCCGCCCTGCACCCCATCCCGCCGCGCCCCACTGGCCACAAGGTCAGTGCAGGGGCTTGCCGCCGCCGCTGCTGCCGCTGCCAGCCACTCACTGCCGCTGCATGGTGCTGAATGCGGTTTGCCCCTGCCGCAGGTCCCCATCGGCGTTCGGTCCTCAAGCGCCATGCTCGGCACCTTCCGTTTGGGCTCCGCCGTCCTGCGCTCAGCGCGGTGCGGATGCGCGGTGCCGCGGCCTGCCACGGGCCGCCTGTCGGTGCGCTGCATGGCCTCCAAGGGCCGCAAGAAGGAGCCTGAGCAGAGTGCGTTGCGGCAGCGCTGCGCTCTTCCACGTGTGCCTTGCCTTACACTGTGTTTCGCTGCTGCGCGCTGCCGCCACACCTCTGTCGGGTGTTGAGCCAGCCAGCCACATGCGATTCTTCACCAGCTGGGCCCCCTGGCGCAAGCGCAGGCCCGTACAGCAAGACTGTGAACCTGCCGGCCACCAGCTTCGACATGCGGGCCAATTCTGTTGTGCGGGAGCCGCAGCTTCAACAGTTTTGGAAGGACAACCAGATCTACGAGCAGCTGTCACGCAGCAACCCTGGGGTGCGCCGGCCGCCCTGCGCACAGCAACCTGCTGCGCTGCGCAGGCCCGGAAGGCCTGCCTGCTGCGTAGCAGCAGAGCGATGCAGGGGACATGACGGGGGTGGCTCGATTGGGGGTGTACGCTGTTGGTGGCGGAGGGGTGCTGCTGCAGGCATGTCATTTGCTGTGTGACGCTCCTGGCGGTGCCGGGGGTGTGGCGTAGGCGCACCAGCAACGACAGCCCCAGCCAGTCTGTCCCTCATGTCATACGTGCGTCCCGCTTCCTGCCCCTCCCCCCCCACATACACACACCTCAACCGCACCCACCCTCCCACCCCCACCCCCGCGCCCCTCCAGCCCGCCTTCACGCTGCACGACGGCCCGCCCTACGCCAACGGCGACCTGCACATTGGCCACGCGCTGAACAAGATCCTGAAGGACATCATCAACCGGTACCAGCTGCTGCAGGTGTGGTGCACTGCACCTCTGTACTTCTGTACTGCGCCGGGCGCATGGCTTCCTCTCATGCCTGGCTGGCAGGCAGGGGCACCCGTAGGGGCACCACTGTCGCAAAGCGGCTCCTGGCCAGCCCGCATGCTGCCCAGGCCGACCGTGGAGTGCCCCGTCCTGGAGCCCTGCGCTGCTGCCGCGCTCTCAGGGCGCCCGCCACACCTTGTGCTCTGTGGCCGCAGGGCCGCAAGGCCAAGCTTGTGCCGGGCTGGGACTGCCACGGGCTCCCCATCGAGCTTAAAGTCCTGCAGGTGGGCCGCTGGGGGCGAGCGGGCGCGCCGTGCGCGCTGTGAATCCGCATGTGCGCTGCGGCAGCTCAAACCCGCGCTGTGTGGGCACTCGTGGACCCTGCGGCCTGGGCATGCAGCGGCAAGCGCTTGTGGGGAGCAGTGGGAGCATGTTGTAGGCCGCGATGGATCAGAGGCCAGCGGCAGCGAGCACGGTGCAGCATCCACACATGCCATGCCCTGCACAATCCGCACCGCAAGCCCATCCACCCCCATCCTGCTTCATGCCCTCGCCTTCTTCCAACAGTCCATGAAGGAGGAGGAGCGGCGGGGGCTGACGCCGCTGCAGCTGCGCAAGAAGGCCGCTGAGTTTGCGCTGAAGACGGTGGACGCTCAGCGGGAGCAGTTCCAGCGGTGGGTGGGGTGGGGCCGGTGGGGAGGTGCCGCTCTGTGCCCCTAGCCCAGTGTGGCTGCACATCCGCCCCCGATCTGCCTAGCCCACCTCACCTCCTGCGCACATAGCTGGCTCCTGCCTTCGCTTCTTCGCCCTGCGCTTCCTGGCTCTTGCTGAGTGTCGCACCTTTGTAATGCTTTGCGCGCTGCCTCAAGTCTGCCCCGCCCACCCTGCTCTGCTCCCGCAGCTACGGCGTGTGGGCCGACTGGGAGCGCCTTACGTGACGCTGCAGCCCGCCTACGAAGCCGCCCAGCTGCGCGTGTTTGGCCAGATGGTGCTGAACGGCCACATCTACAGGTGACTGGCGGCTGGGGATGTGCACCAGTTGTTGGTGGTTTGTGCAGACGGCCTTGCGCTGGTTTGGTCAGCGCCGGGCGCACCTGGTGCCTTGTGGTGCAAGAAAGCTGGTCTTTGAGCGGGCAGTGGCACAACCGGCGCTCGCCTCAAGCCGCACCCTCTACCTTGGCGACCCAATTCCCTGCCCTTGGCCCTTTGCCGCCGTCGCCGTCGCACGCAGGGGCCGCAAACCGGTGCACTGGAGCCCTTCCTCCCGCACCGCCCTGGCCGAGGCTGAGCTGGAGTACCCTGAGGGCCACACCTCCCGCTCCATCTACGTGGCGCTGCCGCTGGAGGCGGCGGGTGCGCTTGATGGGTTGCCCTGGGTGGCGCCGTGTGGCAGGACTGCCGCCTGCGCTGTGCGGCAGGGCAGCGTGCCCCTCCGCGTGTTCTACGACTGCTCTTGCTGCCGGGCTTTGCTTTTGCGCTGAGGCCTGTGGAATGCATGCATCAGGGCTCATCACGACGTCTGGCCCGACCGTGCGCCGCACGTTTGGCAACCCTCCGGCGCGTTTGCCCCCATACACCCCCCGCAGGCCCCAACGCGTCGCAGGCAGCAGCTTCGGCGCTGTCGGGCGCGTTCTTTGGGGTGTGGACCACCACCCGTGGACCATCCCCGCCAACCTGGCGGTGGCGGTGAACGGAGAGCTGGACTACTCGGTGGTGGAGGTGCAGGTGGGTGGCAGTCAATGAGGTGGTGTGCTTGCGCGGCGGAACGTGCGCTTTCACCATTATTGTGCTGCATCGTGGGATGAGCGTGGTGAGGGAGGTGTGTGGGCGGGCCGGAGTGATTACAGAGAGAGAGGCTGACGGAACGCGCGCCGCCGCGGCAGCGTGCTCCAGGGGCAGCTTCACGCCTTTCTACCGCAGCCAGCCCTCCCGCTTGGCTCGATTGCGCTGCAGGGCGATCTCCCTGAGGGGTGGCAGGCGCGGCGGCTGGTGGTGGCTTCGGACCTGGCGGCCCCGCTGGCCGACAAGTTTGGCATCAGCCTCGCCACGCTCTGCACCGTCAAGTGAGGGAGCGGTCGACTCCCCGCGTTGCGTGCCCTGATGCCCTTGCCCCCCCCTCCGTCTTCTCGGGACATGGGGGCCCTTTGAAGCGGCTGGCCACCGTCTGCTGTCCCCACCGAGCCCTCCCATTCAACCCCAGACCCGCTGGCACCCCAGCCTGAGGACCCCTCCCCCCACCCACCCACACACACACACACACACACACACACACACACACACACACACGCCCTCCAATGTGCCCGCCCGCAGGGGCGCTGAGCTGGAGGGCTGCACCTACCGCCACCCGCTGTTTGAGCGCGTCAGCCCCGTGGTGGTGGGCGGGGATTACATCACCACGGAGTCGGGCACGGGGCTGGTGCACACGGCGCCGGGGCACGGGCAGGAGGACTACCAGGCAAGGCTTCCTCCCCTCCTGGGGATGCCGGCGTGTGTTGTGTGCGTGTGTGTGTGGGTGTGCTGGCTACGCTCCCGCCCTTCATACCAGCCCTGCTGGCCTCTTCACCCGCTGCGGCTCGGCTGCGGACCGGGCGGTGCACCTGCGCCGCCTCTGCGTGCGCACGCTGCTGCGCGGCTGCGCAGCGGGCCGCCGCTGCTTGCAGAACCCTGCCCACAAGCCGCCTGCCGTTCGCCTTGTCGCCCTCGCACCCACGCCTGCCATCCCGCTGCCTGTTGCGCCATCGTACCGTAGGTGGGCCAGCGGTACGGCCTGCCGCTGCTGTCCCCCGTGGACGACGCCGGCGTGTTCACCGAGGAGGCGGGGCCCTTTGCCGGGCTGGCTGTCCAGGGAGACGGCAACGAGGCGGTCGTGAAGGTAAGCAGGCACCTGCTGCTGCGGCTGCTGCTGCTACTGCAAAGCTGCTTCTCCCCTTTGCTCATGACCCGCCGCGGCCGAAGGACTGCCGTAACCGACCCGCAGCGCGGCTTCTTCTTGATTGGCTTGGCGTTGTGGTGCATTCCCTGCTTGGCTGATCTGTGGCACGACTCGGCTGCGCCGCAGGCGCTGGCAGCTGCTGGCGTACTGCTGCTGGAGGAGCGGTACGCACACAAGTACCCCTATGACTGGCGCACCAAGAAGCCCACCATCTTCCGGGCCACCGACCAGGTGGGGAGCTGAGCCGGCGGTGTGTATGTGTGCGGGGGGTCCCGGGGGGACGAGGGCTCTTGTGCGCGCATTTGGATGTGTGGAGGTGGAGCAAATGGGGACAGGGGAGCAGCAGCAAGGGCGCAAGGGGCTGGATTCAGGCCGGTTCAGCTGGGCAGCCGCCTCTGCCAGGCAGCAGGCTGGCGCAGCGCAGCCACACCGCGCTGCCCGCCCACCCTCCCGCCCTGCCTTTGCCGCTGCAGTGGTTTGCCTCGGTGGAGGGCTTCCGCGCGGCGGCGCTGGAGGCGATCCGTGGGGTGGACTGGGTGCCGGCGTCGGGCGAGAACCGAATCACTGCCATGACCGAGGGCCGCTCCGACTGGTGCATCTCGCGGCAGCGCAAGTGGGGCGTGCCCATCCCCGTGTTCTACTATGTCGACTCGGGTGAGGGCTGGCTGTCGGGCGCCGGGGCCGCTGCCGGGCGGTCGTCAGCTCAGCTGTGCTGTGCGTGCTTGGTGCAGCCTTGCTGCCAGGCGTGCTCGGCACAGCGATGCTGGCGGAGAGGGTGTCGGTGAAAACGGGGATGGGGTTGAGTGGCCAGGGTGGCGAAGCGTCCGGGCGCAAGCAGGGGGCACAGTGTGCACGCACCAGCGCCGCCTGCCCTGCAGCCAACTGCCTCGCCAGAAGAGCAGCGCTGGCAGCGTCTCACGGCTGTGCGGCGAGCCCGTGGCTTCGGGCGCCTCACAGAAGCCCTGGCGACATGCTGGCTGGCTTTCAACCTCTAGGGCCCCTGCTTCAATGTCCCAACTTTTCCTGATGGCCTCACCCTGCAGGCGAGCCGCTGCTGACCCAGGAGACGATCGACCACGTCACGCACATCGTGGCGCAGCGCGGCAGCGACGCCTGGTGGGAACTGGACGTGGCGGAGCTGCTGCCGGAGCAGCTGCGGGCAGGTCAGAGCGCGGGCTGTCGGGGGAATGCCCGGGCTGCTTCCTGTACTGCCTGAATAGTGTATCGGCCAACGCCTGAGGCTGCATGGGTCCGCCAAACCATACCCCGGGACACCCCCCGCACACACACATACACACCGTGCCCCCGCCCCCTGCAGAGGCGCCCAAGCTGCGCAAGGGGAGGACACGATGGACGTGTGGTTCGACTCGGGCAGCAGCTGGGCGGGTGTGCTGGGCGGCGACGACGCGCTCAACTACCCGGCAGACCTCTACCTGGAGGCGAGCGGGGGGGAGCGCAGCTTCCTGGCAGCTTCCTGTTCCTGGGACTTGCCCCCGCCCGCGCCCATGCCTGCCGTCATGAACACAGGCTCCTCCTCCCCGCCTGTCCGCCTGCCCTGCAGGGCTCCGACCAGCACCGCGGCTGGTTCCAGTCGTCGCTGCTGACCAGCGTGGCGGCCAGCGGCCACGCCCCTACAAGCAGGTCCTCACACACGGCTTCGTGCTGGACGACAAGGGTGAGCCGGCTGCGTGTGTATCGCGCGCGCGTGTGTGTCTGAGGCGGCTGGGCAGAAGATCCAGGATGCACCTGCTCATGCACCAAGGCACCCAGCAGCTCGCTGCTGCCACCTTTCCCCCCGCTAATACACACACGCGCACACACGTCGGGCGCTCCCACCTTAACTCAATCGCGCGCAGGCATGAAGATGAGCAAGTCGCTGGGCAACGTGATTGACCCGCGCATCGTCATCCTGGGCGGCAAGGACGCCAAGAAGCAGCCGCCCTACGGCGCGGATGTGCTGCGCCTCTGGGTGGCGTCGGTGGATTACTCGTCGGATGTGCTGATCGGGGATCGGATCCTGGGCCAGGTGGGCTGAGAAAGTGGGGTGCAGGAGGGTGTGGGGAGGGTGCTGTGCTGCTGCGGGATGCGCCTGGGCGGTTGCAATCCACAGGCAGGCGGCGCTGGTGGGCGCTGCTCGGCGGCGCAGCGAGGGCCTCGTGCAGCAGAGAGTGGGTTTGTCCCCGGCAACAGCATCCGGGGCCTGTGAGTGGGTGCTCAATGGTGCATACGCAGCGCAAGGTGCTGCCGCTGCTGACCACACACATGCACGCACAGCTCACGCTCTGCGCCCCCTTCCCTCAGGTGGCCGACGTGTACCGCAAGGTGCGCTTCACCCTGCGCTACCTGCTGGGCAACCTGACGGGGTACGACCCCAGCGCGCACGCCGTGCCCTACGCCCAGCTCGCCTTCGCCGACCGCTACATCCTCGCTCGCTTTGCGGCCCTGGCAGACGAGTGCTCCGCCGCCTACGCCTCCTTCCAGTTCTACAGGTGGGTCTGTGGTTGGGCTTAGGTTTTTTTTTTTTTTCCAGCTTTTAATTGGGCCGCAAGTGGACCCCAGCCCTGGACCACTGGTCCCTGCGCACATCACAACGCTCAGCCTGGCGTTAAAGTTTCGGCCTGCTGCCAGCGGCTCCGGCGCCGTCTTGCTCGTCATGTAGCGCTCGGGCGGCTGCGCATCGGTGCTTCCCTTGTGCTTGCCTCAAAAGCTTGGATTGCCCTTTGCACGTCACCGTCCCTGATAGAAGAAGTCCGTTGACTAGTTGCCGTACACTCCCTCACACACGCACATGCCTGCATCCCCCCCTCCCTTCCCCCCAACGCAAGCAGGGTGTACCAGGCCCTGCAGCGCTTCACGGTCCTGGACCTGTCCAGCTTCTACCTGGATGCCGCCAAGGACCGGCTGTACGTCAGCGGTGCCGCCTCTCCCGACCGCCGCGCCTGCCAGACCGTGCTGGCCGCGCTGCTGGAGGGGCTGCTGCCGCTCATCGCGCCGCTGCTGCCGCACATGGCGGAAGACGCGTGGCAGAACCTGCCCTACACGCGGCAGGAGCAGTCAGGTGGGCTGCATGTCATGCCATGCCTGGCAGATCACGGTCCCTGGATGTGCGTGTGCGCCTTCAAAGGCTGAAGAAGCAGAACGGTGTGCATGTCTGTACGTGCTTGGTCTTCAGCGCTGCTGCCCTCTTGGCCAGCCCAGCTGACCTGCTTCTGTGGCGGGCACCTCTCAGTTTCTCTCAGCCTGGCATACTCGTGCAGCAGCTGGCAAGCCGGGCTGGGCCGCTTCAGGCAGCCATAATTTGTATCGTTCTCCTGCCTCTGCTGCTGATTGGCGCCTCTGATTGCCCACCGCCGCCCCGCCCCGCCCCCTCTGCCCGCCTTTCTGCAGTCTTCCAGGCCGGCTGGGCGGGGGTGCCCGCTGAGTGGCGGCAGCTGCCTGAGGAGGAGGCCGCCACCTGGCGCGCCGTGCTGGCGCTGCGCTCCGAGGTCAACCAGCTGCTGGAGAAGGCTCGGGCTGACAAGGCCCTGGGCGCGTCGCTGGAAGCCAAGGTGCCGCGCGCGCGCCCCCCGCTTCCTATCTCTGTTTACGTTGTAGCGTGGCACAGCCGCTGCTCCATAGCGTCCGTGCCGCTCCTCTTGCCTGCCTTGCCGGGCCTTCCTGGGCCCACACACACACATACACACACACCGCCACCACCACCACCTTCCCTCCCGCTTCCCTCCCTCCACCCCAGGTCTCGGTGCACGTGGCCAACGATGAGCTGCGGACACGGCTTGAGGCCCTCCAAGCTGCCCCCAACGGCATGGACCCCCTGCGCTACGCCTTCATCGTCAGCCAGGCCACCCTGGCTGGCTCGGCAGCGGAGGCCGCCGCCGGCGCCGCCTACAGCGCGACCGCGACGCTGGAGGAGGGGGTGGGGGAGGTGACGGTGGGGTGGCACGGGCCGACGGCGCCAAGTGCACCCGCTGCTGGAACTACAGGTGGGTGGGTTGGGATGCTCAGGCTTCCGTCTTTTGTTGTTGTCTATCAACATGCAGAGGTGCAGGCAGCCCGCTGTGCAATGTAGGACCATGCCTCTCCAGCAGCGGGGCTGCCCCCTCCCCCCGCGAACAACACCACAGCGTTTCCCTTGCGGCAGGGGGGTCAACAGGCGCTGCCCTCCTGGCTCCTTGCGTCCCCGCATCTGTGCCTTCTCCAGCTGGCCCTCACCCCTGGCTGCACCCCTCCCTGCCCGCCTGTGCCTGCAGCACCCAAGTGGGCGCCGACGCTGACCATGCTGAGCTCTGCGAGCGGTGTGCCCCGTGGTGCGGGCCATGGGCTTTGTGCCGGAGCGCACGCTGGAGGCCGTGGCACAGTGAGGCCCGGTGCATGGGCGGCGTCACGCCGCGCGCCGTGCTCCTTCCCTACGCTGCTTGATCCCTTTTATTGGCATTGGCATTGGCCTGCCTCGTTGTATACTGCGGCTCAGAGCGCACTGAGAGAGCGGGCGGAGTTTGCGGCGTTGTTCCGGGCCCCATGTTGGGTTGTTGAAGACGGGCATGTTATGTGATGCATCCTAGCATGCTGGTTTGCTTTCCAGCACAAGGTATATTGGCAGGCGGGCAGCGTAGTGCACGGGTTGAGAGCCCTTTTCCAAAGTGGATTTGCATCAAGAACACATACAGCTATTGGCAACGAGAGATACATTCGTAGCGCCTGCGCTCCGACACAAAGAAAGGAGCACAATATGGCTGAAAAGCAGGGGCGTTGAGGGAAGGAAAACCAAGGAAGATGAAAAGGGGTCGGTTAGCTTATTAGCAGATAAAACGTGACTATCAGCTAAAACAAAGCTAGAGGTAAACGTAAAGCTGGCGCATGGCAGGCTTGATTGGCAAGCAAAGTGAAGTAAAGGCGACATGGGCAGGGCACAAAATCTGGGGATTGTGGAGGCACTGTGGGACTTGACAGCCACTGCGGCAAGCGCAAGCTGCCCGCTCATGGGCAGCTGCCCTGCAGGATGAGCATGGGCGCGTTGCGCGTGTTGCGCGCTCGGAACTGTGCCGTGTCCACCTGCACCTTGCCCGCCACCTGCTGCGGCATCACCACGCTCAGCTTCAGCGTCTTGCCCATGTACTTGTTGAGCTTGGCAGGGTCGAGCGTGACCTTGGCGTACTTGCCCTTGATCTTGGCCATCACGAGCCCGTTGAAGGCGCCGCTGCCCACCTGCAAGCACGTGGCGCCGATGTGGGGACGTTGGCGGGTTTGTGGGGGCCAATGGGCAGGGCAGGTTGTTCAAGCCGTGCAAGTCTTCAGGCTTTCATCTGCTGAGAGCTGTTACTGCCAGCACGCGCACACGCCCGAGCCAGGAGCGCCTCACCTTGACCGGGGTGCAGGTTTTGATGGGCGGCACACACGGCACGCCGCTCTTGGGGGCGGGCGCAGAGTTATCATACGCTTCGAGGGTGACCCGCGTCAGCTGGGCGGTCGTGCCTTGTGGGTTGCCCACAGAGCTGATAAACATCCAGAGCTGCGCCGAGGTGAGGCGTGTGGAGGCGGACAGGAAGGACATGTCAAACTCCAGGTTCACCCAGCGCGCCATGGTCGGGATGTATGAGAAGACCTTGAGCGCGTTGGAAGCTGACGCTGCGTTGCCCTGGATGGTCGTAGGGGTGGAAAGCACACCCTGCGCCGTCATCGGCACGCTGCCATAGGAATCCTGAAGGGGGCCATGGGTGGGGGTCACTGGCAGAGAAGGAACTAAAGGGCACAGGCCGATGGGCAATGTACCGCTTTGACCAGCGACGATGAACACAACAGACAGCCTGGCAAGGTCTGCAAACAGGTCACCGTGTTCACAAAGGTGGCAAACGGCACCCGGTTGTTGGGAGGGCAGCCCTTCACCACCTCGACGTACGTGGTCTGGGACACTGCACCGCGCGACAGGGAGTATCCGGCTCGATTACACCATGGAAAAGCCCCTCAGCTCAGCAGGCATAGCAGAGGCCCGCCTGCCAGCTGGCAGTGTCCTGGCAGACTATCCCCACCCACCCTTCTGCGTGCCCTGCAGCACCGTGTCCTTGGCCTCTCCGTACATCTCCAGCGTGTGCCAGCCAGCCGTGAGCTGCTTCAGGTTGAGGGTGAGGGGCTCCCCATGAAGCCCTGCCCCGCAGGGGTGTACATCATGCCTTGGCGGTTCACCACCGTGACTTGCTTTGAGGTGCCCTGCAGGCAAGGTGTGCAGAGGCAGGGATGCTTTGTGCTCACTCCAACAGGGCAAGCAGAGTTGCAGGCCGGCTGCAAGAGAGCGCTTCACGCCTCACCTGCGCCACACGCAGATCCCACCCAGCATTGTGCTGCCCGCTCCACCCCTTTCACTCAGCATGCTCAGCGTGCCTCACCCTGTCAAAAGCAATAATTGATTTGGTCACGGGGTAGCCCTTGTAGGTGTATGTAGCAGGCGGCGGCTCCACCATGCGCGAGACAAACACGGTTGTGCGCCAAAGCCCTCCAATCGGGATGGTGAAGATGGGGGCGATCTCCAGCTGCATGCCTTGCAGCAAAAGCAGTCAGCAGAGGCATTGAAGCTCTAGAGAGCAAGCATGCTGGGCGTCGCTGAGGTGCTGGCTGAGTGAACATTTCCCAGGAGGCCCAGGCCAGGACCTGGACCCCTGCTGCCCCACCTGTGTGAACTGCGTTTTGTCGTTCCAGCCCTTGAAATTCAGCATCAGCTGGTCGGGGTTGCTGTACTCGCAGTAGCGGCGGTCGCCAGCAATGCGGTCGCAGGGCTTGGTCGGCACGTCCACCTGCATTTGCAAAGGTGTCGGGCGGCATTGCCAGCAGAGTCTGAGAGGCGTTGTGCTGCAATCAAGTCTGCAAGGCATTGAAACGTTCTGCAACGCAGGCAGCACTCCAGGCGGCGGGCTGCAGCCCACCATGACTGGGATCTGGTTCATCAGCTGGATGGACAGGTACTTGGGACTCTTGGGGTTCTTCTCTGCGACCAGGCCCTGCTTGAACACGTGCTCGTTTGTCATCAGCTCAAACTGGACGGAACCGGTGGCTGGCACGGCCGTCAAGTCGTAATTCATGCCATCGCTCCACGCGCAGGAGCGGTTGCCGGCGGTCCAGGTGCCTGGGGCGGGAGGCATCGTGCCATACTGCGCGGTCCAGCTGTCCTTGAAGTCGAGGGCCAGGCAGCTGTGGGCAGCAGCACAGCAGATGGCACCGCGTCATGAATGCAGTTGTCTTACTTGGCAGCGGCACCGTGGTACAGCTTGCAGGACAGCGGTTGCAATGAGTTGCTGTTGAGGGTGCTGCAACCATGCGGGCAGCCACCACAGCCACACAGCTGCATACCGCACCTGGTTTGGTCGTCGCCCAGGCGCCACTGGTCGTACAGGCAGCCCACGGGGCCATAGCTCTGTCCTGGGTCCATCAGGCCCTTGCGGTTGCAGTCCATGACCTTGCCGCCGTATGTCACCTTGACGGGGGTGATGCCTTTGATTTCGATGCTGTCAGGGCGGCGCAGCCGGAACTGGAAGTCGCGGACGGCATCGGGGTTGGCGGCCTGGATGGTGTTGAAGCTCCATGTGCCCTTGACTGGGATTTTCTGATTGTACGGCATGCATCCCTCCTGGATGGTGGTGCCATGGTTGCCTGTGGCCAAATCAACCCACGAGTATGTGGACCTGAGGGGTGGCGGGAGGGGCCAGGCGACTGGCGGCAACAATGAAGGCATGTGCCCGCCAACAGCCGCACGGCTCGCAAGCATGACAAAAGTGAAATTAACAAGGCAAAGCCACAAATGCTTGCCGCGGGCCGCCGCTGAGCAGGCAAGTCCACGGCTTGACCACCCACCGAGTGAATAGCGGCTTGCTGGCGGTGCATCTCATCGGATGGGGCTGGAACGACTTGAAAACAATGTAAGGCGGAGGGGCTTCCAAGGCGGCTCCATGGCAGCACCATGCTGACGCTGTGGCGAGCAGCGCCACCAGAAGCAGTGCTGCCGCCATTCGCACGGAGCGAGGCGGTCTAAAGCCAAGCAAAGGCCCGGCAACTGAGGAGTCGGGAGCTGGTTTGCTCGGAAGTCCGAGCTTTGATACCGAGCTTGCAGAAAGAGGGCACACTCCTCGCTTGAAAAGGGAGATTTCGAAGGCCCAGTTGGCTTCCCTATACTCCTGACGGATGCCCCGCTCCCTGACACGGGTCACATCAGGTAAGCCCCTGCCCCATGCCAGGAGCAGCCACATCAAGTTGTCGTCTGACACAGACAAGCATCCCAGTTTGCTCACTCCCCAGGCCTGTTATGTCGGCACTGCCATCCCCCATGTGAAGTTGCTGTGTGCTATCCCCAGCAGCCGTCAAACGCAACCAGCGAGAGCCCTGGCGCCAGTTTGAAGTGCTGATCCACTGCAGCACACACTGGCGGCAGCGTTCCTGCAGCGAGCAGCGAGAACTGGGGGCCTTGGAGTCATCGTACAACTGCTCTCCCCCTGCAACATCTCCCTTTTGCGCCGCCCCCCGGCCGCGCGTGCAATGGAATCCTACTTCAAAACTGCAAAAGCGTTGGCTGTAGTGTGCCCTTGCAGGAGGCTGAGGGGGACATAGTAGGTGTGTGACAACGCACAACCAAGAATTTGCATCGTCTTCCTCTGTGTATTGTGGCACCATGTGGGCTGCACCCTCAGTCCACAACAATGCGACTCAGTGCCTCGATGAGCTGCTTGAGGTTTGCCGTCACACGTTTGTCGCTGGTGAGCCCACCCAGATCACCTGCAAGGGACGTGGAGGGCTCAAACTTCCAAGTGAACACTCTCAATCGCAGACCAAGAAGCTCCTGTTCCCATGCCTATCTCCAACGTGCACCCCTGTATAGACATGGCACGTGCCTGTTATGCGCTCTATGTGCTGCAGCGTTTGGTGAGGGTTTGCACGCTTTCCCGCAGCGCCTTGACGTTGTTCTCCGTCAACACCTCTGTCTGCAAGCGCTGGATGTCGGCTGCCGCCTCTGCCGCCACCTGCGCTGTTTTCAACAGCAGAATTAGTATGCACAGCATGGCAGCAGGGGCAGCACAGCGCACAGCCAACGCGCGGGCATTGGCGCAATGCAGGTGCGTGCCTGGGTCAGCGCCTCCACATTGCCCACTAGATTGCCCGCCCGCAGCTCAGTGAGCAATGGCAGGATCTGCGTGGCGCAAGCAAGGGCGCCAAACAGCTCACAAAGCAGAAGTGCACGCATGCCAAATGCGGACGCCAGCACGTCCAGGACCTCTGTGCCCACCTCATCACTCAGCTTGACCGCCTGTGTCAGCAGCGGCTTGGCGTCCTCGATGGCCGCCCTGGCCGACTCCATGGCCTCAAACACGCGGTCCACGCCCTGAGTGTCCATCTGCCGTGCAATCTTGGTGCAAATGTACACAAGGTCATCCAACGCGACGCCTGCGCAGAGGCAACAGAGCTGTGAGGGGCCAGCTGGCAGGCATGATGGGCTCGATGCGGGCTCCCTCATACATGCCTCCCACCTCGCTCGCCACGGATGCGCCCTTGGTGGCACACCACCAGCCCCTCCTTCTCGCAGTCCTCGTCCAGCGGGTTGGCTGCACGTCAAGGCAAGGACATGCAGTGGTGCAGGCAGGCTGCAATGACGTGCTACGCACACAGCCCTGCATATCCGTTCCTACCCTTGTACTGCGGCACGGGCGTCTGGGGAGTAATGTCGATCAGGGGTTCAGCAATCAGGCCACTCTGGTTGGCTTCAATAAGCGAATTGCGAGGTATGACGGTCGTTGAATCTTTCATTTCAACCAACACATCAACCTGCATTGATCAAGCAGAATCATGCAAAGACTATCATGATCTTGGCCGTTCAAGCTCGGCGTTGGGAGCACAAAGATTCGACGGACTCGCATTAAGAGATGTACGCACCTTTTCAAGGCTCGGCTGCACCGACAGCACGCCGCCAACGGGCACGCCGCGGATTCGCACTGGCGTGCCCACCGTGATGCCGCACGCAACCGGGAATTCAAGAATGGCCTGGTAACCCTGCAAGCAGCTCAACGCGCTGTGTCACAAGGTTAACCATGGCATGCTCACAGGTTGGGCGCGATGCCACTGGTGAACCCACGTGACCAGCGCTGTTCACAAACCTGGCCTCGCCGCCCAAGCTGCCCACCACGTGCCCAAGCTACCAGCATGAGAGCAAAGCCTGCATGAAAGAGAGGCGACTGATACTCCGATCGTCGACGGCACAGCGAACAATCAGCACATCATGCAAGGACAGGGGCGCCACACCTATGCCTGAAAACACAAAGAGGCCGACGCCACCCTGCACCAGGCTGGTGCGCCCAATGCCAAAGTCTCGCAGCGGCTTCAAGATGTTGGAAAGTAGTCCAGGTTTGTTCTGCTCTTCATTTTCGCTGTTACTTCCGCTAGGAGACCCTCGCTCGCTGTGGCAGCACGCCACAGCCGGCAACGGCGGGCGCTTGGCAGCGGCCCCTGCGCCGTGCTGCCAGCCGCTACCCACTGAAGTTGTGATGGTAAATTAGTGCCCGTGCATCGTGAGCTTGCAGCTTGAAGCCAGCGGCAGCTCCTGGGTGTGCTAGGTAGCGTTGAGCCGCCTAGCCTTTTCACAGGCTGTTGCAGCAGCCCGGCCCGCATTAGGGCTTGATGAGTGCGCCGACAAAAGTGTCAGCTGTGCTGTCGGGCTCACGGATTTGCGGATGTCGCCAGTTTCCCTCGAAGGCAGGCTGCCCGCGTGGGGTAACAACATTCAGAGCTATGAGCACAGTTCAAGAGATGGTGGCAAGGAGCCAGCCCTCCGTACTGCACATCGGTGCCGTGCCTTGCTGTCTTCAAGCCGGCGCCGAAGAGCAGGTTAGCACCCAGGCGGCGGCGAGTTGGCTACTACTGGCGCGGATAACATTGTGCAGCCCCCAAGAAATAAATCATGTGAGATAAAGTAAGAGGACGGGGGCAAAAATGGGCTGACACAGCTGGGTGTCTGCGGATGCTGGGCAGCCTGCTGGCGGGCAGTAGTTTCAGGGCCAGACAGGGCAATGCATGCCTTGTTGGGCAACATACAGTGTGGAGGGATGGCCGGCAGGCTGCAAGCTATGTGAACTGCCCCGCGATGGCGGCTGCGGTGGCATTGCGCATGAACTGGCATGGGTGGTTAGGCCAGGCCGTGAACTCTGCTGTCGCTTTATCCACTTGGTCGCAATACGTTGGCATGGGGAACTCCGGCGCCACCCACTCCGTATAACCTCCTGCGCCAGAGGTTTTGCATTGAGTAGGGCGAAGGCTGACATGCAATGCTGGCTGGGAGAGCGGGAAGGCCGTGCCAACCGCAGCGCTGCCGACCGCACAAACGCTACGCTGCACCAGCCCGGCCTAAGTGCAGCATGGCATGAACAGCACAGCGCCTCGCGGCACACACGACGAGAAGGGTGGCGGTAGCTGGTACGCAATGCCGTTCCAGGCAGCCGTCCGCGACTGCGCATAGCAGCACCAGTAAAGCTCCTGGGTGGCGTTGGCAAACAGCAGGTCAAATGCCCGGCCGTCAACCGCCGTGGCAAAGCCCTCCAGCGCTCCCGGGCGCAGGTTCCTACGGCACAGGGTGTGGGAGCAACAGGTGCGGCGTTGGGTGGGCAGAGCACAACCTCGCCCTCACCACTCTTCCAGGACAACAGTGCTCGTCTGTGTCAGCAGCCCAGGCTAACTGCCTCCAAGCACACCACACTCCCTCCAGACTGCGGCCGCACGTTAATGTGATGGCAGGAGCATCTTGCAAGGGCGCCAATGCTTCCAGCACGTCCCTCTGCCTCATGCGTGGCCACAACGCGCTTGTGGGTTTGCCAGGTTGTGCGTCTATGCCGCCATTCACGGCCGCCTGCGCAGCCAGGCGGGGCGGCCGGGCCGGCAGCATGGGCACTTGAGCCTGCCAGCGCCGCACCGACTCAGGCACCTGCAACACAGCGGGAGTCCAGGAGGGGTGGGGTGGGGTGGGGTGGGGCGCGATGGGGAGGCTGGGGGCGCCGGCAGGGGCGGCACGAACGCGTGCACTCGTGGTAGAGCCCTGCATTCCAGAAGCATTGGCAACAAGCCCACCAACAGTCATGCCAATATTTGGCTGCTCAGCACACACACGGGCATGCTAAGTGCCCAGCTGTGGCACTGGCTGCACGGGAGAAGTGTGTGCTCGTCACCTGAGGCAGCTGCAGGAAGCCGGGCATGCGATAGTCAACGCCGGCAGCCTCCATATGCGGGATGTGGAACACAAAATCGGCAGGGCACTCAAAGGGCAGGCGCAGGTCGCTGCCCCTGCAGGGAGAGCACGGCGGGTGGGGAAGGGGCAGGGATCAGGCCGACGGTTTGCCTTGGAGGTGATGAAGAAAAGCAGCTGCGTGGCAGCAGCTGTGCACACTGCTGGTGCGCATAAACGAAAGTTACCTGATTTTGCAGCGCTCCACCACATGCGGCGTCCAGTCGTAGTCGCACCAACACCAGCTGGCGGGCAGCACCAGCGTGCGGTTCAGCAGGCGCGCCATTGCCAGTGCATCCCTGCATGTGTGTGTGCGCAAAGAGCCTGGCTGCCAGTGTGCAAGCAGTCCTCCGCACAGCAGGTGCATCGCACTGTGATCATCTTGCATGTACCCCGCCTGCAGCCCTCCCCCAACCTCCCTCGCGCGCGCACACACACACCATCATCATCACACACCCACACACGCTGACGCCCCCTGAACACCTGAACAGTGCTATCTGGTAGTTGACAGCCACGTACTGCTTGTACAGTGGGGCCATGGCGCCGCCAAAGCGCTCAACCGCCAGCTCCTCCACAACCCGCCGCACGTCGTGGGTGTACGTCAGGTAGCGAGCGCCGGGGGTCGTAATACTCAGGACCATCCAAGAACCACACGCCAAGCTCCCTGCGCAAGCAAACGGGGTGGCCCGGATGAGGCGGCCGCAGCACAGTAGGAGGCATGCATCCAGCCTGTGATCCCACATGGCAGAGGCCATCCTATCCCTGTGGCCTTCAACTCGTGTTTGACTGCAACCGACCACAACCGCGCTGGCGCTTCCCCAGAATGCCAACAAGCCCACTAGCCCCACCTCCCTCACAGCAACGGCTTGCCTGAACCGAGCCCTTTTGCCTGCCTGATGCATGGCAACCGCGTACCGCTGAAATGTGGCATGCACCACGAAAGGGTCAATGCCATGCCTGCACACAACCATATGGGCAGCATGGGGGCGAGCCAGGCCGGCAGTGGGGCCTGCGATAAGCCTTGCTGGCGGGCCCGGGCAGCCAATTTCTTGAGCGCGCCCCCACCCCCACTGGCTTCCCCACCCCACCCACCCACCCGCCACCACCACACAACACAGGTCCCTGGGCACCATCAACTAGAGCCACCCACCGACCCACAAACACATACCTCCAGGGCAGGCGCTGCACAAACGCAACATGGCCGCTTGAGAAGCGCGCCACCGGCAGGGGGTGTAGACGCAGAGTGTCGTTTGGGGCCCAGCTCATTAGCAGCACTCGCTCATCTTCGGGTGCCGCCACCGCGGGCGGCCCGCAAAGGTCGCGTCCAGCACCATGTTGAGTGCCAGCTGGTCGGTGATGCCCAGGGTGGCATTCGTGGCGGTCTGGAAGGTGCAAAGGGGGTGGTGTATGTGTGTGGGTGGGTGGGTGGGGGTGGGGGTGTGTGGGTGGGGGTGGGGGGGGGGTGGGGGCGGGGGAAGATGCACAGCATGTAAAAGTGTAAGCGACAGACCAAGGAGGGGGAACCAGCACGCTTTGGCCGAGCACGAAAGGAGAAAGGCACAACAAGCGCATGGCGGCGGCCAATGCCTCACCACCACCGTGGCGCGGTCCGGGTCCAGCAGCTTGTCCCGCCACCGTGCCAACAGCAGCCGTCCCGCCGGGCTGTTGCGTACTGCAAACACGCCTGTGTTGAAGGCGCGGCCCCAGCTGTTGCCCGGAATGTGCCCGCACCGCGGCTGAAAGTGTGCCGGCTTCCAATCAACCTCCACCTGAGCAGATGGGGGTGGGGGTGCGGGGCGGCGCGGCAAGGGTCAGGCCATAGCTTGAGCATCAGGCTGAACGAACAGACTTGTGGCTAACAGCCAGCCAGTTTAGGCGGTACACGGCAGGCAGTTGCATCTGGTCTGGGCGTGCACCCACGCACACACAGCCGCTAGCAGCTACGGCATTTGGCTCCGCAGCCCCACGCCTCCTGCCGCAACATGCAGGGGCACCGCTGCTGGCCGTGCTGCCTCCCCGTCACTTGTAGACACGACAGATCAGATCATCAAAGAACTCAAGACACAACAAACACGCCCAAGCACATGGACGCCAACCTGGTGGGACAGGCAGTCTGTGGAGATGTAAAAATCAGCGGTACGATGCAAGCCCAAATAGCTGCTGGGGTCGCCCAGCCACGTTGTGTCTGCAGCAGGAACAGGAAACACACTCGTGCGGCCCATTTGCAACCGTCCTGGCAGCAAGGCGCAGGGACTGCCGACACGCCTGCTGGACTGTGTCCTGCCACCGCCGGAAAGCGCATCCCCTTGATGTGCGGATGTTGGCCAGCGATGCAAGCGGCGGCGGCCCCCGCCCTGCCATCCCCCTCCCACACACACACATTCTCCCTCTGCCCCCAAAGTAAAAGCGATCAACAGTAAAGATAATACCATTCACACAGCCAAACCCTACACTCCAGATCTGCCACCATCAAGCTTAGTAAATCAGCCACCCACCTGAATCCGATACCATGACCATGCCCAGCTGCATTTCTTCCAGCATGGTCAGCACCAACTGCACCTTGGTGGCCCCCATGGATCGGAAGGTGCGGAAGTCGGCTCGGAAGAAGGACGAGTTGCCGCGCACCAGCGCAGACACATCCAGGTGAGCCCAGCCGTGCTTGCGGCACATTTCCACCATGCCCGCATCCAGCGCCCCCACCAGGAAGGGCAGGCCCAAGCGCTGCACGCTGAGCACCCAATTGGTCACAAAGGGGGCAAAGGCGGCGTTGCCAAATGTGATGAAAGCGAGGTGTGCGTTGCGCACTGCCCCCAGCGCCGCGTTCGCTCCCGACTGAGGACTGCGGCGTTGCTCCTCCCCAAAGAGGCTGTCTGCCACGCTACCCTTGCCATCCACGCAGCTGCAGTAGGAACAACAGAATGCGGGAAGGTGAGGTGCAGAAGGAAGAAGGCGTTGCAACCTTTGGCAGCGTACCAAAAGGCGCCCCCTCAATCACCTGCTCCAAGGGCGCAGCAGCAGTTGCAATTCCACCAGCGCAACCAATGCCAAAAGCAAGGGCACCAGGCCTCTGAGCGATCGGCGATAAGTCGGTCCCTGTGGCCTGAAAAGCCGCATGCTGTATAAGCGGGGCCCTCAGCGTGGCCCTCAGCGTGGCACCCCAAAGGGCACCAGTGGCTGCCCCGCCAAGTGACGGCGGCGCCCACAGCCAACCAGGCGCACAAGGTCACGGCTGTTCTCTTCCTCCCACAAGACCCCACTGACACAACAATTTTGCGGCGCTAGCGCGCTATTTGCCGCTGCGGACAGTCATGATACCGCCTGGTTGCGGTGGACCCTGAAAGTGGGAAGGGGACCGAGATCGGCCCAAGGAGTGCAGAAGGGTTCTTCTGAACAGGGCAAAACTGTTACCGTTGAGCACACCGAGAGCGGAGGTACATAATTCCTCCAGCAGTACAGTGGAGAGTATTCAATCGGTGGCTCCAATCGCGGCCGTGACGGTACTGATGACATTGCAATTCTACCTGTCGACAGGCGAGGACACTGGGGAACGAGCATGGCCAAGATCCGTTATGGCCAAAGAGAAGAAGAGTGCGTGCTTCTAAGCATTGAAGCTGTAACTTCGCCGCTTTATTCATTTCATGGCGCTACACGGTAATCGTCTCTCCACTCCCAGTGTGCGCAGGTTCCCGTGGACGTGTACGCTCGTCTTCGCTGCAGGCCTGCGCTGTCGGCTTCCTTGCTGGCACCATGCGAGGAACGACAGGCGATTCTTTGTTTTCGCTTAAATCTAGGGCCACAAACGCGTCCAGCACCTCAGCAGGTGGCTGTTGCGCCTGGAACCCGTTCATGCTGACGGAGGCAGCTCAGCGAGCTGTGCTTGACAGTATGAATATTGAAGTCAACACCTTAGTTGGCCACCCAAGGCGCCAGTTGACCGTCCAGCTTGCATGGGGGCGCTGGAGCAGGTGAGCGCGCGACTATGGACTATGGAGTCATCCTGCTCCCGCCGCCCGGCCATGCCCTGCCCCCGCTGCTCTATTCCTTTCACGTTACTCTCCTGCCCGCCTCCTTGCAAGAAAAGGGAGTTGCAGGTGATTTTGTGGAGACAGGAGCCTACCTTGGCGGCATGACGGTGCTCATGTTAAAGGCATGCTTCAAGCTAATTTTGAGCTCCAGGTTAACGGCCATCAATGCTCTCAACCCCGTCGCGCTGTCCTTTCCCTGCAGGCCTTGCAAGATGGAGATCCCATGGCAACCAGAAAAATGTGGGCCGCCGACTCTTTTCAAGGGCTGCCCGATCTGGTGGCCCAGGATGCGGGCATCGGCTCCAAGGGCCTTTTTGCCACGACCCGCGATGCGTTCAACAATCAGATAAACACAGCAGTGGCCACACTGAACTTGACACACATGGACCAACGCCTGCAAGTGCTGGAGGGCTGGTGCGCAATCTTGCAAAGTTCTTCTGGGTTGAAGGTCGTCAATCAACTGCCTTTTGCATCCCTGCTTGGTGAGTTGCAGGTTTAATGAAACCCTGCCAACTGCGCCGATCGACAAAGTGGCCTACTTGAGGCTGGACGGACAAGGTCTCTCCTGGCGGCGTGATTTATGTCGACGACTACGGCTCATTCACGGGCTGCAAAGCAGCTGTGGACGAGTTCAGGCAGAAGCATGGAGTGCAGTGCCCGCTGTACACGTCAGCACTTCCAGAGCAGGGCCTGGTGGGGGTGGCTGGGGGAAGTGCTACCTGGGAGAGCGCATGGTGGGTCAAGCCAACCTGCTGACAGGCGCCCACTGACTTGACCTTTCCAATGTCAATTGTTTCATGCACAAGATGCCAATCCTGATATTACAACATTCAGATACCTTGAGCGGTAGCGGTTTCTGCATCAGCCCCCGCCTGCTCAATTCTGGCCATGAACATGCGCAGATCGAGGTGGGACTGCGCTGGCAGCAGCGTCAGGAAGGTGCGCAGGCTGTGGTCAAAGCAGGCGTGCACACGATTCATGCCGTCGCTGACCTCTCGCAAGACATCCTCGGCGATCGCAGGGGAGTTATACACCTGCGTGCCAGCCGCACGATCTGTTGACCAAACACGCCGCCAAAACCGGGCGGCATGCAAAGCAGGCAGCCACCTATGCTCACCTCTGCATTCCACTGGCCAGCCGCCTCGCTGTCCTCAGCACGCTGCACATACAGCGCCTGCTCCACAACAGCCTGCTCAATGGTGGCTGCCAGTCGCCGGACGGGGCCCTGCATGTGGTAGCGAACAACCAGAAGTTGAGGTCACCCCAACTCATACGCAATGGCAAGAGACTGGTCATGACCCATGTGCAACAAGTCGGAACGGACCTGGATGTCGAGCATCGCTCTCAACGTCTTGCGCAGCCCTGCCTGCACGTCGGGCGCGCCGGCCCCGCCCACACCCAGCGGCGTGAGCGTCTTCGGTAGGCCGTCCAAGAACATGCCGGAGGCGATGGCCTGCATTGCACTTGGGATAAACGTCTTTGTATGCCCAACGAACAGGCGGGCATTGTCCTGCTGCCTCACACCTGCAGGGTGCCCTCGTGCAGGCTGATTGCATCATTCAGGTCGACGGCCTTGGGCAGCGATTGCATGAGCCTGGCCCAGTTGGGCTCCAGCACCTCAAACACGATGTAGTACTGCAGACTGGTCACAAAGCTGGACATTTCGGCGCGGTATGCGTGGAAGGCGCGCAGCACCGGCGGCACCTGCACCGGCAAGGGTGGCCGCCATCAGTGGCTCGAAGAACAGGCAAAGGCTAGGACTTAAGAGTTCAGCATGCGGCGCCCTCTTTCTGCGCGGCTTCCAATGGCGCACCAGCTCAGCATTATCCACAGCCACGCCATGCGTGCGCTCCTGGGCCTTCAGCGTGTTGAGCAGGCGGTGCGTGGTGTTGATGGTACCCCAGCACTGCTCCAGCACCACCTCCACGTGCTTGATGGCCCACAACAGGCGGAAGATGCACAGGTAGCCTGCAAGCGAAGGGCATGGCAACAAGTCAAACCGCGCATGGCTCGAAGGGCATCCGACACCGGGTTGACAGGGTGTGTGACATGCAAGCCGCGGTGCATCATGCCTCGCCATTGCACGCACCCTGGCCCGCTACCCGCCAGCCCACCTGCCATCGCGTCGGGGCTGAGCACCGCGCCCACCGGGCCGTCCACCTGGTAGTGCAGCGTGAAGGTGTCCCAGCCGAGGTCGCCCTCCAGCGGCTTGCTGGGCAGGCGCACATCCACGCGACGCAGGATGTCGGCATCCTCGCTGGCGGCGGAGGAGGAGCGCAGCGCGGCATCCAGGTAGCCCTGCGCGCGCAGCCGTGAGCGCCAAAGAGCCACCGGGGAGTCAAGGGGGTGGTGTCCGTGACGTTCAAGCCGGCCCTGGTGCTGAGCCTGACCCCCTACCTGCAGCGTGTACTGCGACACATCCTTGGCGCCTTTGTCCAGCTCCAGCTGCGCCGAGTCGAGCAGCACGCGCACAAAGTCGCCCTGGCCCAGCAGCAGGAACCGCTTGATGGCCGACAGGTGGTGCAGCAGGCCGTGCCGCTGCATCACAATGTCCAGCAGGTGGCTGCTGACGGTGCGCTTCACCTCTGCCACCGTCGTCTCCAGCCAGCTGCGGGGCATGGGCGGTGCAGGTGCAGGTTGCAGGTGCAGGTTGCACGCAACACTGTTGTCAAAACAAAACAATGATGTGCACAGAAAGCAAAGCCATGTGGTACAAAAGCATATCACTTGCTAACAAAGGACCATGCAGCTGTCAAGCCATGCAAGGAGCACCACAACAAGCGCTGCTGCTTGCAGGCATAGTCACACTATAATCACAGCTTCATGACCCACCGCAGCTGCTGGTAAGTGCCGCCAGACGTGGCCAGCTGCTTGGCTGCCTCGCTCACAGCATCTGCCCAGCGTGTGTCCCCGCACCATTCGCGCAGGAATGCAATGGTTTTGCCGGCGGTGAATATGTCTGCGGCCAGCTGCGCAGGTAGAAAATTCGGCTGCATTGCTGCATTGAGCGAGTAGCCACCGCGCCAGACCGCAGCAGGTTCGTCGCAGTACGGCGGCGCCAGCTGCTCCTTGGCCACCAGGAACTCGCGGCTGGCGGCGTCCACGGTGCCGCTGACCACCCACATGCTGATCTGCTTGAAAAAGGGCACACATACATCCTCCAATACGGGTACCACCACCTTGCGCACGAGCGGATCGCCATGCTTGGACAGCGCGTGCAGCGAATTGATGAGCTGGCCGCCGCGCACATCGCGTGCCAACTCAAGGCACATGGTCAGCACCCGCAGCCGTCCCAGCGGCTCGCAAAGCCAGACTTGGAGGCGGCGCAGCGTCAAGGTGTTCTCCGCGGACGCAGTGGCAGTGCCCGCTGCTTGCTGCTGGGCATGTGCCTCCAAGATGGCTACCAGGCGGTGATGGTTGGCCACTTCCCGCCGCGCAGCAGCCACCAGCGCCTCGTGCACCACGCTGTGCAGCGTGGTCAGCTCGGCAGTCAGGAGCTCAACCTGGCGCAGCAGCCAGCCCAACTCTGCGGCTTTGCTGACCAGCTGTTGCTGAGTGTCGGGCACTCCTGCTGTGGCGCTGCAGGCCCAACGACCGCCATCTCGATCATCATGGAACGATAGAATGCGACCGTTTTGCAGCGCGCTGCAGGCCCCCAACACGTCCCTGACCAAAACGGGCTCGGGCACTGAAGCAGCGGCCGCCATTTCAAATAGTGTGTAAGCAGACCAATGGTAACTTACACAGGCAACGATCAGATGCATGGGGCGTGCAACCCCAAGAGGCGAAGTGCAACATACTCACGCAGTACGGAAACACCCCAGTACTTCACAGCAGGCGGCAGTGCAGAGAGACTTGTGTGCTGTGCTCACTTCAACTTTACAAAGGACTCTTGAGTTGCAGTGCAGATGGAATGATGCAATTGTGCTTCGGAAGATTCAAAACAGGGAGCACAATGCGGAAACAGTCCAGTTGTCAGACCTACAGAAGTGCAGCAACAAGGAAGCAAGGCGACATGTTCACCCCGTGTTCTGCATGCCTGCAGCGATGCCTTTCATCGTGATGATCCTGCATTGAGAAATCATAGCAACAGTGACATTGTCAATGGATTGGAACGAGCCTGCAACGATTGCAGTATACAGTTGACGCCCTGCCCCTCCCTGTTGCTCACATGGTGTCCTCGATGCCTGCCACAAAGGGGTGTTTGGTGTCGCCGCGTGACATGAGGGCCAGCGCCTTCTCACTGGGCTTGTAGTCGGCGGGCACCAGCTCATCCACGCTCTTGCCTGCCTCAATAGCACGCAGCGTCTTGAGGCAGCTAACCTGAAGCGGAAGCAAAGCACCAAGAGGTGAGAGCACAGGCAGGGCGGTATCTGTTGCACTCCGAACAGCATGCCGCCTTGCCAACTCACCTGCAGGATGTTCAGCGGCGCAACATAGGGCGCACGCAGTTGCAGCTTCTGCTGGAGGAAAGCAGTGGAGCTGGAGCTGAGAAGCCGGCTGTGCTTCATGACCTGCAGGCACCAAGGAAGGCAATGATGTGCGCTGATCCGGCAGCCTGGCACGTTGCCAATAGGGCACGGCGCAGCGATAGGCAAAACACCCAAAAACACAGTGACAGCACGGAGCGAGTTGCCCCCGGCGCACCGTGAGGAGGGCCTGCTCCGTGTTATCAAACTTCTTCAGCAGCTCGCTGCCTAGGCCATGCAGCTCAGGGTCCACCAGTGCTCGCTCATACCTGCACGCAGGTGCGGTGCACAGGGGTGGCCCAAATGTTGGTGTTTAAGTGCGGGTGAGCAGCACCGGGCTGGGTGAGCAGCGCTTGGGACAAGCCGGCAGCGGGGCACATGTTCAAAGCCCTCCAGCCTCACATCTTCACCACCCGCGGGTCGGCCTTGGCAAACACCATTTCCAGCATGTCAAGCGTGACACGGAAGAACATCCAGTTGGTGAACATGTCCTGGAGGCAGGACGCAAGCCAGCAGTTGCAAGTGAGCCAACTGCAGGGTCGTCAACTGAGTCAGGACACAAGCCAGCATTTCCCAGCGGGCCAACTGGAGGGTCGTCAAGTGAGTCAAGGGGTGTGGAGTCGCCAGTCAGTGATTGGCGCACCCCACCTGCAACAGCTCCAGCTTGCCGGCCTTGATCATTGCGCTCAGCGCCTCACCCACGCCCAGCCACACCGGCAGGTGGAAGCGCACCTGCATTCATTTCACATGCACACATGCTGTTTGTACATCAAAGTGCTGTTGTTGAAGTTTACCAAGCAGGAGCACACCATGCGCAGTGCAGGCCGAGACGCAGCACCCACCTGCGTCCATGCAAAGATCCAGGGAATGGCGCGCAGCGTGTCGATCGACCCATGGGAGCGACGCTTTGCGGGGCGGGAGCCAATGTTCATGCGGCCCAGCTCGTTCACTGCAACATCAAGGGCGTTGCTTGGTCGTGACGCCGTCACTCTGCTCACGAATGGCAGCACAGGGGAGCCCACCACAGGCATGCGACGTGGTGTGGTCGCAACAGCAGCGGAGGCGTCCCAGCGTGCGCACCAGGCGTGATGGACTGGAAGAAGTTCACAAAGCGTGCGTCGTCGCGCACCACGGCCCGGTACGCTTCGCACGAGATGCGAGCCATCTCCGCCATGGTCTCCCGCCACAGCTGCTCACCCCAGAACAAAGGGAAGGGGCCAGGCTGCTGTCACATTACGACACTCGATGGAATGATAGGGGGTTCATGAGTGTGAGAGGCACGCTGTGCTGGAAAACGAGGCAAGGCACAAACCTGGGGCGGCTGCTCGGTCGGCGCCAGCGTGGCCTCCAGGACCGCCGAGGTGTACCTGTACAAGCAAGAGAAGCTTGCAACGTGAGCACCGGCGGCAGGCAGGGGTGCAGCGAGTCCCGCAGGAAGGAGGGGGCGCCCCAGCCAGCTAACTCACAGATCCATTGTGTGGAAGGCGCTCTCCTTCTCGCCAAACTGCTGCTCCATCACCTCTCCCTGCAGGCATACGTTGCCAGGTGCAGGCATGAGGAGGAGAACCACTTGAGACACACTGGAAATGTGCTGCATTATTCTGTAACCCACCTGCACCGTCACGCGGATGCTGCCCCGGATGGTCCCTGGCGGCTGCGACAGCACGGCGAGGTGTGCGGGGCCACCGCCGCGCCCCACGGTGCCGCCGCGGCCGTGGAAGAGCGTCATGCGCACGCCAAACTCGTCGGCCACCTTGGTCAGCCGCTCCTGCACCTCGTACAGGCCCCAGGCCGCCGCCAGGCGCCCGCGTCCTGCCGGAGTCGCTGTAGCCGATCATGCACTCCTGCGGTCGAGCAAGACGCAGCCCTGGGCACCCTGCCGACAGCTGCTCCCAAAAGCGATTCAGGAACGTCCCCAGGCAGTGACACCGAGCATCCGGCCCCCGGCCCCGCACCTGCTGGCCCTGGATGTGCGCCAGGTACCATGGGTCGCTGAACAGCTGGCGCATCGCGGTCTCGGCGTAATGCAGATCGTCCAGCGTCTCAAACAGCGGCACCACCCGCAGCATGTTCTTGACTGCGGGGCGAATGGGGCAGGGCACGCCATGGCGGGGCTGTGCATAGGGGTACTCCAAGGCAAGGTGTTGCGTGCAAAGCGTCATGCTGCATTGCTCCACGAACTGTGTGCTGCGCTGGCCATCCGGCTCACCGCCGCACTCCTTCTGCAGCAGCACCACGGCCAGCACGTCGGAGGCGGTGTGGCTCATGGAGATGATGTAGGCTCCAAGGGAGTCGGAGGGCAGCTGCGACAGCATGCGGAAGGTGCCAATCACGTCCGCCACCTGCATGACAAAGGGCAGCCAGCATGTGTGACTGGGCCAGCAAGAGCGCGACGCGTGCGCCAGCCAGGCACTCGCCCAGCCTGCCACATCTGGCCTCACCTCTGGGGTCATGGGCAGGTCGGGCGGCAGCAGCGGGCGCTTGCCCGTCAGCGCACCGAGCAGGAACTCCATGCGCTTGGCCTCGTCCCACTCCCTGCAGCAGGCACGGCATGACCGCGCCGCCGTCTTCTCCCGTCCCGCACCTGCCCCCTGCCCACAGCCCCCCAAATCTGCCCCCAGCACGGTACAGGGCCTGCCTGGGCCTGTTTCCCACGGAATGCAACAAACACGCAGCAGGAGCAGCGGCACCATGCGCCCTCGCCCCCGCCTGCAGCGCTCACTTGTAGCTGCCCAGGCCCAGGTAGGTGGTGATGGCGTCCATCGCCTCGGTGTGCTTCACGCTCTCCTGCCGGATGTCCAGCTTGCACAAAAACAGGCCAAAGACGTGTGCCTGCCCGGGGGGGTGCGGCCGGAGGGCATGGGGCGCAGCAACACAAACAAGGGAGCCCGGCAAAGTCTGCGGGACGGCTCGCACAGACCACTAGGCTGGCGTCCCTTCCAGCAGATGCCAGCAGCACTGCGATCCACCCGAGAGAACCTTGCTCCTGACCTGGACAGCGCCTGCGACGAAACCCGCACCACCACTCCTACCCCCTGCCCCCCACCTACAGCACCCACCTGGCGGAGCACATCCAGCAGCTGGGAGTTGGCGATGTGGACGTCACCAGTGGCAATGAGCGAATCGTAGCACATGCGCAGCGTGCCCAGCAGCTCGGCTGCAGGCGGACACAACAGCAAGAGTGCTTTGGCAAAGCGGGCTCACGGCGCAGAGCAGGTCTGGGCCGTCCAACCTGTCAGAAGCGGGTTCATCACCCCCCACACACACACACACACCACTGCAGGCGCGCATGCCTTCCACTCACTCTCGTCGCGGTACGCCTCCGGGTCAGCCTCCAGCGCCTCGGCCACATTCACGCTGGGGTGCTCCAGGCAGTGGTGCAGCACGTCCCTGCAGGGCGGCAGTGGAGCGTGCGTTGGTGCCCAGGCAGAAGACAGAGGTGGGGGCGAACTGGCGCCGGGTGAACGGGTCCAAGAGGCGCCTCGCCACTGGCGCGGCGCAAGCAAAAAGCCAGCGAGAGCATGGCACTCACTTGGTGCGGTGCAGGCGGGCGCGCACGTCCGACAGCACTAGGCGGTACGGCTCGTTGATGGACATGAACACCACATCGTACGTGTTCTTCTTTGTCTCCAGAAACTCACCCTCCCCGCCGTTGTGCCGCGCCTGCACCTGCTGCGCACGCGCCTGCAATATGGCGGCGCAAGAAAGCTGTGAATGAGGGCGCGGGGCCGTCTGGTGGATGTCTGGCAAGCATCGAGCAGAACAAGCAGGAGTGCCACCGAGGCCATTCGACTTGCTGCGGCGTGCCTTAAGCTCTGGAGTGGCACGCCACATGGACAGCTCGTACATCAGCTTCTCCACCTGCTCAGTCATCAGGCTCGTGGCACTGCGGACACAAGGCAGGGCAGCCATGGGTACAAAGATGTGGCGTGCTTGGTGGGCAGACATGCCGCATGCAGCCTGGCTCATGAAGATCACACCAGACATACACGCAAGTGCTTCAAAGCAAGCCAAACAACACCCCAAGTGCGCAAGTAAGGCATACGAGCGCGAAGATAAACGATAGGCTTACTGACCTGAGGCGCGCCCCAATGACGACATCGCGTGTGGTGTCTGGGGTGACAAACGGGTTGCCGTCCCGGTCGCCACCCATCCAGGCGCCTGGCGCAGGGATAGATACCAGCAACAACCTCAATGCCACAGCATACGACAGGTCTCAGACAGGCCTGTTGCTCCCCTGCCTCACAACCGCAGATGTTCCGAGTGCTACCAGCCCGGCACAGCCTGTTTGCACATCCCAATGCCGCAGGGCCAGAGGCCGTGCCAGCAGCACGCACCAAAGGAGAAGAGGCGGGCATCCAGGGGCAGCATTGGCTGGCCGATGTTCTTCAGCGCGGTGTCGATTCGACGCAGGAAAACCGGCAGGCCCAGGTAAATGGTTTCGTGGAAGTACGTCAGCCCCTCCCGCGACTCATCCTGCGGCGAGGGCTTGCGCCGCCTGATCTCGTCCGTGCGCCAGGCACCCTGGATCTGGCTACGCCATGAATACATGGGGGTCGGGGACAAGACAGGTATTTAGCTCTAAGCATACGCAAGCTCAGATGAACAACGTGGGGCAATTTAAGCCCTGTTTGGTTTCACTCAACACAGCAGCTCAAAAGGCAGCTTCATGCCAAAACCATGCATGAAGTCCTGCCCCTGCCCACCGCCGATGTGCACTCGCTCAGCCCACCTGCGGATTTCGTCCAGGCACTCCAGTCGCTCGTAGTTACTAAGCCGAGTGTTGTGCAGGCGGTCCATGGCATGCCGGATCTCGCCGTACTTCTTCAGCAAGGACTGGCGCGTGGCCTGCATGAGGAGAGGAGGGGGCAGATGCGCGCGCGCGTAAGTCCACATCAAGCACAGCAGGGTTTGGGAGGGCGCAAGCCATGCACATGTGATGGACCAGACATCGGTGGTGGGTGCAACGCGCAAGAAAGAGGTGCCCACGGCCGCCCCCTGCCCAGCCTCCACGCTCCCCTCCCAGCCCTGCACCTGGGTTGGGTGGGCGGTGAAGACCAGGCCCACAGTCTGCTTGCACAGAGTGGCGTAGATGTCCTCGGGCTTCAGCCCCTTGAGGTTCACCAGCCGCTGCAGCGACTTGTTGGTGGACCGAGTGGCCTGCTCAACCTGCACACACCCAAGGCCGCAAACAACGCCCCACAGGCATTCATTTCCGGCGCTAGCTGCCAAATTGCTGGAAGTAATATGGAAGTAATAGCCGTACGCAGGTTTGGACACGCAGGTGCAGGCAAATTGCCAGCACAGGCATCCACATACCTCGCCGAGGCGCGCCGCCTTCTCCACCCTGGCAGTGATTGACTCTTCCGTCACGTTGTGCAGATTGAGCAGCTGAGAAAAAGCGCTCGACACCTGCATCCATTGACAACCTCCGAGTTACGTGGGATGAGGTTGAGGCCAGGAGAGGGCGGGTTGGAAAGGGTGCAGGAAGCGCGAGCAGTGCTCTGCCCCTCACCAGGATGGATTCATCCGGGGTCAGCGCCTCCAAGCGCTTCTCCAGCATCTCGAAGTCGCTGTCGCTCTCAGACATGCACCAGGCCTGCATCAGGTGGTGTTTGAGCATTGCCGGTGGGCCCAGCTGGGCTGACCAGGCCGTGCGACGCACGCAGGCGGCTGGCAAGTCTGGCGACTATGCGGGATGTCCCACCTGGGACAAAGCGAAGATGACATCAACCTTGTTGGCCAGCTGCAACATGAGAGAAGCTTTCCAATGTGTTGATGAAAAAGCGGAGCACAAACAGCTTCGTGAATGGACACGCCGCCGCTGCTGACGACGGCTCACCTGCGGGTGGTGCTCCCTGAAGACCGACAAGAACGTCTGGCGCAGCAGATCATCATCTTCCTTCAACAGCGCCTGGTTCACCTGCAGGACAGCATGAACGACGTTCGCTTCGGGGAACGAGACAGACATGGCATGCGGATGCGGTAGGGCTAGGGCTTGATGTAGGTCAGTTGGACCCTCGGCATTTCAGCGCTGCTTACCTCCAAGGCATAGCTAGAAATACCCAGATTGCCCGCACCAGGGCCGCTGGGCAGCGGCGAAAGCGATGTCATACAACAACCTCTGGAGGAGACTGCGGCTGTCACTGCTAGTGATTGACAGAAAAGTCCCCAGAGCCTTTCCACAGAGTGTAGAGACCTGCAATTCCTCTGAGGGCAAATCCCCAAACCAGCGGAAAAAAGGAGACACCCTCTGCACGTTGCAGGGATCAGGATCAGGAGAAAATGGATGTAAACGGAAATGTGTGCACAATCAACCCAAACTGAGGTCGTTTGCAGGACAGGTGGAAGTACACAGCATGCCAGTTCTTTCATTGGACGCTTTGAATGCTTTAGCATCATTCGGAGAGCTACAGCGCGCAGATGCCGTCTCGTCAGTTCCGACGCCGTTTTCGGTTTCCTGTCGCTGAAGCCTTGGTTTCGCTGCTCTTCTGTCTTGCCGTTGGCTATTTCGTTGGACAGCGAGTAGGCAGAAAGGGGTGCCCCACTGATACACATTCTCAGCGCAGAGTTGCCTCTGGGGCCCCTGGGTGCAGTCCGTACGGTGACATTGTCCAGCAAGCCGTTGAGCGCTCCCCAGCGCCTCAGCTGAATCAAGCCCAGCTTCTTTGGATTGCTTCCCTGCTGAATTCACAATCTTGGAACCTAGCTCGTGCCCTGAATTTTCTCGTGTTTGGACTGGGCCACGACTCCAATGTTTGGCACAGCATCAACTGTCAAGGCCGCACCGTGTTTGTGGAAAATTCTGATGAATGGCTGCACAAAATCACGAGTGCTTATCCCCAACTAGAGGTCAGTGCTGCATGACGTGCCTGCGCTGCTCATTGTCACACTGACATGGAGCTGTCATGATGCAGGCCTATCATGTGACGTATCGGGGCAAAATTGAAGCAGCTCGTGACTTTTTGCTGCTCCGTGGGTAATGGAGATGCCGCCAGCGATTGCAAACCTCTGTTTCGACATCATCCTCGTGGACGCTCCTGAAGGTTGGAAAGCAGGCGTACCAGGTCGCATGGAAAGCAGCTTCTACGCGATGCACAATGCAAGGCACTGTTTGGCAACTGGGCAAGTGGTAAGGGAGCCCAAGGAAGCTAAATTGTGATCAAAAGGAGCCATGATCTTATAATGGTTTAGTGTTACTTTTGTGCAGGCAAACGTTGTGATTTTTCTGCACGATGTTGGTCGCCCAGTAGAGAAGGAGATTGTGCAGCAGTATTTCTCCAACAATACCATAAACCTGGGAATTGTGCGTGGGCCAGCAGGCGACTTGGCAGCATTTTTGATACAGCCTCTGTAAAGATAACTGATTGATTGATTGCCTATGTTGAGGCAGAGCATCAAGCATTAGCTCAGTTCAGGGTCGCATGTGCCATAAACTTGCTGGCCGCCCGTTGCTGTTGGCGGGAGCACATGAAGCCGCAGGCCATCTGCAGCGTCCAGCAATGAAGTGGCTAGTAGCAACGAAGTGGCTAGCCCAGCACGCCCTGGCCCTCTGCAGTCTAGACCCTCAGATAAATACGGCATGTATTGGGGTGACCGGCGGTCTTCAGCGCTGCCAAGCACGGCAACCTCAGCGGGGCATAGAGGTCCACTGCCAGTGCAGCACTGCATAGAAATGGGGCTTCAACAGGGACTGGCGCTGGCTGGACTGGCGGCTCAAGCAGCACCTCATGCCGGCGGGGCAGGCGGTCGATGGCTGTTGTACAGATGTACAAGCGCCAGACTGCAGAACAAGCCCTGTGGCCGTTTCATCGATCAGGCAACCCTGATCCGCCCCTGTTTCTCGCCATTCTTTTCTGAAACCTCCTGAGCCTCTGTGTCCGTGGGAGTTGAAAGCAGATTGAAGCGCCCCAAACGGTGCGGAATTGGAAGCGTGGTAGGCCCTAGAGGTCGATGTACCAACTCTTCTTGGGAGGCCTGAGGGTAACCGTGCATCTCGCCTTTTTAGAACCCCACTTGATTGCTGGGCGGGCTGCAACGAGCTTGCAAAAGAAATGCTTAAAACGTTTGCACAGTGCGGCATGCACCATCGGCTCGCCCGCTCTCCAGCAGCCCACTCCTATCCGCCCGCAACTGCTGCCGCAGGAACCGTCTGTACTCTTAGCTGCTGCTGCTTCTTGGCGCAATGAGCCCCCTCAATGCTGGCGCCACAGCTGTGGCTTATGATAGTACGCATACTCGCCTGGCGGTGTTTGATGCGAAGGCCGCACGGTTGGCCGTCTACCAGCGCAGCTCCCCTGGCGGCAAGGGCTGGACTCTGAGCAGCAGCGTGCCCACTGCTGGCCTGCATGTCACAGTGCTATGCTGGGCGCCCTGTGAGTATGGAAGCGTGATCGCGGGCGGCGCTGTTGATGGCAGCCTGGGGATCTGGGCCGAGGCGCCGGGAGAGGGCAGCAAGTTGCAGCTGGTGGCTTCGCCCAGGGAGGCCACGCTGGCGGTGCAGGACGTTGCCTTTGCTCCGGCAGAGCTGGGTCCGCTGCTTGCAGTGGCTTACGCAGATGGATTTGTACGGTGCGTATGGACCGGGCTGGGCACATGTGCAGCCATGTCAGGTTGATTCCTGCTGCATGACAGCCCACTCTGGATGCTGCTGTCTTGGCCTTGTAGGTTTTTGCGGCATCAGAGGTGCTGGATGCACATCACTGGCAGATGCAAAACACATTACGGATACGCGGCGGGGCAGCTACATCTTTGAGCTGGCGGAATCCTGGACCAGGCCTGCCTCCCCTGCTCTTGGTTGGCACAGCAACTGCCGGAGCGCAAGTATGGTTGTATCGACAGCAGCTCATGCGCTGGGAGCTAGCAGCTTCGCTGGGCAGCTCACAGGTAGGATAACGTGCTGAGCCTCAGGCTCAAGAGTAGCAAGCATGGGGTTGCATGGCTCATGATGATGAAAGCACCTAGCCGCATGAGGCCACACTGTTCGGATACCCACTGCAGGAGTGTGGGGGCAACCAATAGCAGACGTGGCGTGGGCGCCACAGATGGGGCGCCCGCATGATGTGGTAGCGGTGGCAGCAGGGCCGAGTGTGCTGCTGTGGAAGCTCGAGGGGCCAGCCGATGCGCTGCGAGCAGACAAGTTGGCGCGGCTGCAGCATTCTGCTGGCGTGTGGCAGGTGGAATGGAATGTGCTGGGCAGCTGGCTGGCGGCATCCACCGAGGCGGGCGAGATATGCCTCTGGAGGCCCGACTTGAGTGGCGAGTGGCTGCTGCTCAGCCGTGTTGTCAGCAACAAATGAGCTTCACAGCTTTGTGGGTGCGATTATGATCGTAATGGTTCCTTCTCACTTCGACTTAGCTGCCTGCTGCTTTTGCCCTTGGGGCACAAGAAGCAGTGCGGTGCTTGTTCCACATCATCATCAGCTGCCGACAGTGAATGCCTGGCTCCCACAAGCTGTGCCGCCCTCCTTGCGGCCCTGGCAGAGACGGAGCCAATCAGCCACTCGCAGCTTTGCCAGCAGCTAGCTGCACAGCAGCTCCTCTGGCATTTTGTATTGCAGCACCCAGTCAGAAGGTCGGTGAAGGCGCAGCGCCGCTGCAACATGTGCAATGTAGGGACAATATAGGCTAACGAACTCCTTCACGGGCCTCAGAAAGGAAGTTCGTGTTGGAGGGGCTCAGCCCCTGCCTTTGGTGAGAAGCGAAAACGGGAAGGTGGCTTTGTTGCGATAGATACGTGGTTGTTAATCGCAGGACTTGTCTATACGTGGAGAAGAAGAAGAAGAACAACAAGAATGTTTCAAGTGTCAGTACACGTGGTACAAATGTCTGGAACGATGGCTTTTCATGTTTTCATCCTGCGCGAAAGTGCGCGTCTCCTTACTGCTGGTTTTCGAGCGTGGCATCATCTGATCACGGCTGCCAACCCGATAGCTCTGTCGAACTTGAAAATCGGATTACGACATCGAGGGAAGTCCCTTGCCTGCCCCAGGCAACCAGGCCTTGTGGCGCTGATCGCAAGGGGGAGGCTCTTCTGGCGCCGCTTGCGCCGCGTGCAAAGTTCCGTTGAACCCTGCTTGCGCCGCCCTTCATCTTCTGGGCAGTGCAAACAAAATGCCGCCGCCCTCGCTTCCTGAAGAAAAAGCCCTGCTGGCGGCCTGATCGCCTCCTATTCGCCAGTTTCCAATCCATTTTCGGCTCGACCAACTTCACGGACATCTGCTGGCATCCAACTTGCGGCCTCGAGCCCACCAGACAGCGCTGCGTCGCCCGGCCCCAATGCGTCCGGTATGCCCTTGGGAGTTGCACGAATGCAGAGCCGGTTATCTATATGCCCTGGTGTTCTGAGACGAAACGGCGAACCCCTCTTGCACTCCGTCCCTCTGTCCGCAGCTGTTGCAACTGCCAAGCGCTGGTTGGGCCGCCAGGCCAGGTCCCCCGCGATGCCACCCTCGCGGCCCGCACCTCGGCCGAAGCTGCGAGTGGCGGCCAGGCCGGCAGCGGGGCCTCCACACCCCGCCTGACGCCCCGCGGCGCCCTCACGCCCCGCGTGGCGCTGTCAGCGGGTCAGCTGACGCCATCGCCCTCCTCGCAGTGGCCTTGCTCCTTCCCGCTGGAGGGCGCCACGACGCCCCCACCAGCCAGGGCTGCGGCCCGCCTGTCGACTATCACCCAGGCTTTCTCCTCCAAGGCCGCAACTAGGGTGGCCCTGCCCCTGGAGCCCGGCAAGCCTGCCGCTGCAGCCCCAAAGAAGCGCGGCCTCCTGCTTGCCGCCCTGCTCGCGCTATGCCTGCTTGCAGGCGTCGGCCTGGCGGCGCTGGCGGTGCTTCCTCCCGCTGCCACTGCTCCGCTGTCAGGCAAGGCCTGCGCTGGTCGAAGAGCCATAAGTCGTTGTTTGCCACGCACTGCCACATCGGCAGGAAGCTCAACTCCGCGACGCCTGCCTGCATCCCTCCTGTTTCAGGATTCCGTCTGCGCCACGCCACCAACTTAACACGCCACCTCGTGCTCAGCGCACGTGACATGACCCAGAGCGCTTACGCCCAGCTGAGCGCAGGGCCCCTCTGCAAGCAGTTGCAGGCCTCTGCGTCGCACCACCGGGCCCAGCTCGCCTCCCTGCACCAGCATGCACAGACGTCGCTGATCCGCCTGCAGCTTGAGCTCGTGCTGCACTACCAGCACGCCCGCTCCTGGGCCGTGCAACAGCGGCTGAAGCTGGCGCCCCTTCAACAGCGTGCCCTCTCCTGGGTGGCCCACGAACGGCTGCAGCTCATGGCACACCTGCAGCATGCCAGCGCATCAGCTGCCTACCAACGAGTGAGCACCTCATCGGCGCGCTTGCGGCTGAAGGCTGCGGCAGCCTACCAGGGCCTCAAGTCAGCCGCCAGCAAGCACTGGCGGGCAGCCCAACTCCGCCTGCGGTCTTCGGCTGCATGGCAACAGCTTCTTCTGACCATCCAGCGGCTTGTGCTGGCACTGCAGGGTGCTGCAGAGCACCTTCGTGCACTGTTTGGCGCTCCTCAATCATCGACTTCACGCCCAGAGGCCCTGCCTGAGGCTGGCCCCAACCCTACTGCCACAGCGCCGCGGTCTCCCGAGCTGACTGCTGTCGCCAAGCCAGCACAGCTGCCAGCCCGCATCAACCTGGCACCTGCCAGCGCAGCCCCTATCACGCTGACCTCTCTGCTGGGTCGCAAGCCTGGCAGCTCCAAGCCGTCGGCTGCCGGCAAGTCCACTGTCGCTGCCGTGCCAGACATCCGCCCCGCGCTCCCTGCCAGCATCAGGCTGCAGGCGTATTGGCGTCAGCTGCACCTGCGTCTGCCAAACCCTGTGGCCAGGCTGGCCGCAACTTCCAAGACGGATCTTATGCAAGCGGAGGCAGCTCAGCATGACGAGCACCTCACCACCATCTGGGCTGTGCTTGCCGCTGCCACTGGCGTGGGGGCTGCTATTGTGCTCTACGCCATGCTAAGCGCCGGAAATGGCGGAGAGCTGCCCCCGTCCAGCACGCCTGCCGTGGGCGGGCGCGTAAGGTGGGTCAATGCAGCATCTTGTGGCTGGGTCAACGCAGCGTCCCGTGGCTGAAGCCATATCGAAACTTTGCAAGCAAATGTGCCGATGCAATGATCACCATGTCTGCTTGCAGGTCTCGCCGCCAGAGCGCATTGGCGCAGCTTGACTTGCCCCTACCTGCCGTGCGTCGGCCAGGGTCGCGAAACGCACGTGAACCCTCTGCGCGCGCCACCCCACATACCCCAACCCGGTCCCAGCGCCGCTCCACTGCAACCGAGGAGCTGGCAACGGACTCTGTGCGGCGGCGCTCAGCCCGCTTTGTGGGGGCCGCTGCCTAACGGTGGCTGCCTTCTGTGGCGGCCATTGCTGTTGCTGCTGTTGTAGAGTGATGAACCACCCCACCCCCCGTCCTTCGTCCCGCCTGTCCTGCCGCCCGAGAAATGTGGCTGGCTGCAGTGTTGTGTTGCAATTGGCCATTTCTGTCCCATACCGCTGTGAAGCACGCCAAGTGCCAGACAGGATGCTGTTGAGCACAAAGGTTTCGGCGCTGTCGGCATCACGGGCACCTCCCGGTGCGCGGGGGCCATCGCGGCAGCGTGCTATCGCGACTGTTCCGCGAGCGAGCAGCAAACAGGCGTATGTGAGCCCGTCATCGCGACTTCGAGCACGGAGCTCGAGAGATTGGAGGCCCTGTCCACGGTTGGTGCCGTTTCGCGTCGATTTGGGCCTCACGAAACTTTGAAAGCATTTGGTTCTAGTGTATCCACTTCCGAGAACACAAGCACCCTGATTGCCTTTCTCCGGAATGGCTCGGCGCTTGCAGGTTGTTCCTGACGTGCTGCTCAGCCAGAGCCTGCAGCAAGTGGAGGCTCCCAAAGCCGCCACCAGCTCGCGGTCAGTGCTGGCGGGCATCATGGGCAACCCAGTGAGCATGCGCCGATACAAGGTGACTCGACCTTATCCCCTGGGCCCCAAGGGGCCCCCTGTCATGTGCACAGGCTGTCGCTCGTCAGTTTTAAAACACCTCAACTGTTTTGCCGGGCGCCCCGCAGTTTGCCGTGGAGCAAGCACGCTTTTACGACAAATGCAACCTGGAGGCCGGTGGCGATAAGACCAGTTGCCAGGTGCGGCCTGCTGCTGCCCGCCCTCAGGCTCAGGATGAAGGCACTCGCAGTGTAAACTCTTGAGGTTCGCCTTGCATTTGCATACAGTACCTTTGCCGCCATTTGAAGCAAATGCACTTTTGGGGGGCTGCCGCTTGCCGGGCACTTGTTACTGCTCCATCTTTCCTGCGGCGTCATCCTTTGCCTCCAGGTGGACAAGGCGCTGGTGAATGTGGGGAGCATGTTTCTGGAGACGGTGACGGGGCGGGTAAGCACAGAGGTGGACCCCCGCATAGCGTTCGACTCAGGTGGGTGTACAGTGCGCTGGCAGATGGGTAGGGAGGGCAGGCCGGGCGCCTTGATGGCGACGCACCCCGTGAGGCCTGACATGATTTACTGGCAATGTTTGCCTGGCACGTTGGCTGGCTTGGTTACTGCCGTTTGGGCCACGGCCTGCGCGGCTCCAACAAAGCCCTGCCCCTTGCTGCTTTGGCCCTGCAGGCAAGCTGCTGGCACGTGGGCGACAGCTGGTGGCCATGTATGAGGAGGTGGGGGTGGCTCGGGACCGCGTGCTGCTGCGCATGCCCGCCACGTGGGCCGCCATCCAGGCAGGGAAGCAGCTGGAGACTGAGGGCATCTCCTGCCACTTGGTGCTCGTGTACAGGTGGGGCAGAAGAGCAGGCAGCTGGGCCCACCGCCGCCTGGGATCACTGGCTCTGCATGCAGCAGCGTGCAGCGCTCGAGCTTGGGCTGACTTTGCTGAAACATCATTCTTCGTTCGTTGCCTGCGCAATTCTCGCTGCCCCTCCCCATGCCTCAGTTTCGTGCAAGGCGCGGCGGCAGCCCAGAACGGCATCAGCGTGGTTCAGCCCAACGTGGGCCGTCTGCATGATTGGTACAACCGCCACCCAGGCGTGATCCGCGACCCAAGCGTGCGTTTCACGCTGAATGCCGCAGCCTTTTGGCTTCCTTCCTGCGGAGGGTGTCATCCATCTGCACAGCCACTGGTGCAATGCACAGCCACACTTCAGCAGTGCTTTGCTGCTGGTCCTGTGCCTGCACCACAGTTTCATTGCATTCTGCGCATGGTGCTGCAGGCGCCCCGTGAGATGGCGGCAATGGCCAAGGCAGGGTATGGCGCCAATGCCATCAATCCAGGCCTCCTGCTGGTGGAGAAAATCTACAGCTACATCCAGGTGTGAGGCCACTGGAGGGCTTACAGAGTGCCGCTGCCTGCGCCGAGCACGGGGTGCCTCCGAGCCCTGGCGCTTGCCACAAAGCTGTGCGCCCCCTCCTCCCTGCTCCCCTGCAGAAGTACCATGGTGGCCGCACAAAGGTGATGGCTTCGGGGCTGCGCACCAAGGCCGAGGCGCTGGCGCTGGCGGGGTGCGACTTCTTGGTGGTGGTGAGCGGCTGCCCTGCCGGCTTGCACGTCGCCGGCGGCCTGCATGTGTGCCAGCTGAACCCAGGCGTGCATGATGGTTGCAGTTAGGATGGTGAATGCACACCCCCTGGCCACAGCTTGAGCTCCCAATTGTGTGGTGCCCAGCCAAACCGCTTGCCCTCCCCGCCCCGCCGGCGCAGGGCCCCAAGGTGCTCACCGGGCTGGCCGCCGCTGCCACCCTGGACGGCTACAACACGGGGTTGTCGGCTGAAGAGGAGGTGCCTGGTGGCGTGGAGCGACGGCTGAGCCCCGAGGCTGCCCAGCACGCCGATTTCCTGCCGCTGGAGCTGGACACCGTGGACGGTGCGCCTGCCTGCGTGCACGTAGCTTTGCTGGTCTGGTGCAACCCCTGTGAGGGCGGTATACACAACTCAATCTGCTTGTATGCCCGTCCCTGCGCATTCCCTTCTCCCTGCTGTCCTCTTGGGCCCCTTCTCGTCCCCAACCCCGCCCGTCCCCCCCCCCCCCATGCTCACAAACCCTGCCTTCACTGCTGAGCGCAGAGGGTCGGTTCAACGAGTACCTGGGCATGGCTGGTCGGGATCTGCTGCACGAGGGCATCCAGCGCCTGGTGGAGGACGCAAACCGCCTCGAACCGTTCTTCCTTAACCTGGCTGGCGGCCAGGAATGAGCATGCTATGCGGGCATGACCCACTCATGAAGATCAGCCTGTGTTACTTTTGGTTGCCAAGTGCCCCGGGGTGAACTTACAACATCTTCAGGGAAGGCATATACATAGTGTCGGGAAGGGGGAACGCAACACGGGGCGCGCGAGTGTGGTGGTTGGGTGTGTGTTTGGGGGCCAGCGCCAGGGGGGCAGGTACAGCGCGGAAAGGTGAGCAGCGCCGCCTGTTGTCAGAGTACAGAATACAGAACTGTCAGGCTACAATACAAGGGAACTGTAACTCATCGATGTTCCACGTTTTCAACCAAAAGTGTTCTCGCCACTGCGAGCAGAAGCATATTCAGGGGCGATTGTCAGGACACAAATGTTGAACACACGGTGATGACTCTCAGTTGCATGGCACAGACCGAAATCCTTGAGTCTACAGTGTGACAGCGGGTGAGGAATGTGCAGTGCGTCACAGACCTGTAGGTAATGTACAAGAAGTTGTCCTCGTCCTTGTGGTCGGCATACACGTCCGCCATGAGGGACGCTGCGCAGATAGAAGTTGGGTAAACCAGTAATCATGCATTGGAAATCAGGGCAAACACAGACAATTGATGTTCTGCATGAGTAGATGAATACGGCGAGTAACGAGATAGCTGGCGGGGCACGGGTTCAGGGTTGTTGATTGCGTTACTCACCTGTGGGCGGCAGCACATTGCGCACGAACATGAAGATGGCCTGCTCTGGGGACACACGAATGCGCTTGCGGATGACGTAAACAAACTGGCCCACGGTAAGGTCAGCTGGCACCAGGTACCTGCAAAGGGAGCACGCGGCAGATATCATGAGATGAAAGGTAACAAAGCAGGTTGAAAGCTTTCCAGAAAGCTCCAAGATCTCAAGCAGGTGCTGTCTGCTCACTTCTTCTTGTCAATGTCCGGTATATGGGTCTTGTCTGCCCGCTCGACAATCACCTGCACGGGCGTGCCGAGGTGGATTGTCAGAGGCTGGGCCAGGTTGCAGCTACTACTGTTTAATAATCAATGGTAAGGTTGAAAACAAAACTGACAGGCCAAACTGCAGGCCAACCATGCCAGTTACATGAAAAGAGAAGAGCAAACACCTGCCCAGATGGGAGCGGAAGCAGCGGCGGCAGGCAACCCTCAGCCGAAGACGCTGGCGCTGCCAAGCTGCCTGCCCAACACATGCATATACTCCAACTCACTGGAATGCGGTCTGGGTACTTCTCGCGGATGCGCAGGGCCTCAGCCTGACGTTTCTCTGCACAGGAGGAGAAAACCTGTCGCAAAGGTTCCGGATACGCGCTTTGGCATGCAATGTGCTGCGAAAGGCGTCGACAAGCTGCACCAGACGCACCAAAGGGATGCTCCTCCTTGAAGCTCCTTGCTCGCACCATGACGATACAACAGGGTCAATGGCCTGTGCAAGAATCGGAAGGACAGATGCTTTCACCCGCAAGGACGACATTTTCCGGCGGGATTTCGCCTTGTGTACTTCTTAAAGGTAGTGCCTGCTGGTAAAGCTGGAGCCCTGCCAGGAGTGCAGCTGCTTAAATCGGTTGATTACAAGGGCAGGAGTCTGCCCAAGGGTGTCTCAATACCATGCCTACGCCCCTTGCCTTTTGCCATACACCACGAAGAACGGATTAAGGACGTTCTCCTTGTTGTACCGCAGGGGCTGCTGCTCGGCCAGCACCGCCTGCACAGTGGAAGGCAGGAGAGCAGGCAACCTCGTTTGTCGTGACGTACCAGTGGCCACAGGCACTTGGTGAATCGTTGCTGTGTGCCTTTCTTACCTTCCAGTCCTCCAGCAGCTGGCCCTTGCTGTCGCACAGGCCAGCCTGCAGCACCACGCCCCAGCCTCCTCCACAATGGCATGGGCTGCCGCCGTGTCCCATTCGCAAGTGGGCGCCAGCCGCGGGTAGATGTGAGCCACGCCTTCAGCCACCTGCACAGAGGAGTAATGGTGGTTTTGAGTGTATGACTTGAGGTGTTACCAGTCGGCCAGTGCGCATCCTTTCACTGCGACAGCGCTATCGGCACCCACCATCAGCAGCTTGAGCGAGCTGCCCAGCTGCTTGAAGGTAGGCTGCTGGAGCTGCGACACAAAGTCTTGCGTTTCCGGCGACAGGTGGCTGGAGGAGCCTACCACCACCAAGCCCGGCTGCGTCAGGTCCACATCGGCGCACCGCAGTGCCTGAGGCTGCTGCCCAGGCCGCTGCACGTATGCGCCCTGCCCCTTAACAGCCCAATAGACAGAACCCTGCATGCAAGGCGGTTGACCTGGGCTGGTTTGGGCAGCCCTGGAAAAAAAAAGTTTCATCAGCAGGCCCACAAGTCCCATCAGAAGCGGTGCTCACGTCCACGGGGACTGCCACCACGCCGAGCACGGGGTGGCTGCCTTTGAGCAGCGCAATGTTCACGGTGAACTGGCCGTTGCGCTTCAAAAATTCCTTCGTGCCGTCCAGCGGGTCAACGCACCAGCTGTACTGGTAGCCCTGTGCAGGTGAGGCCGCACCTTCGACAGGGCTGGTGTGCGCAAGTAGGCGCGCAAAAGAGGCAGCAGGGTTGGGCAAGACCCAAGCCGCTGGCATTCAAGGGCGGCCGCACCTTGCGCGTTTCAAATGCCACCTGTCGGTTTTCCTCAGACACAATGGGGATGTGGGGAGCTGCAGGGCGTAAAATGTCGTAGCAGACAGTAAATAATTGGTGCCGCAAGCAGCTGCCAGCCTCACGTGAGTCCAGCGCTGCTGCTCACCAATGCGTGTGAGGCCTTCACAAATGATGTTGTTGGCCTCCCTGTCTGCCCTGGTCAAGGGAGAATGGTCGGCCTTGCACTCCACATCCCAAGTCTCTGCCTGCATTCCAGCACAGGCCGGCTGTGCATTCAAGCGTGGCAGCAGGCGTGCAAGAGTCCGTCCCTAACTTGTGCAGCATGCCTATTTGAAGCCCAGGATTGAATCGTAGCGCTGATCAATAAGGGCACGTTGGGACTCAGAACACACACGCCAGCAAGCTGCAGCAAAGAAGTAGTCACCTCTGTGTTGTAAACCGCAAGTATCGCGTCACATGCGTGTTTAGCTATATCCACTACTTGCTGGCAGTCAACCTGCTGGGACAGTTCAATGCCCAGCGACATTGCCGCCTCGATGTGATCAATGATCAACAGAAAGCACAGCGTAGCTGCCAGGGCCGACGCGGGTTACGATGTCAAGGAAGCGGACGTGATGTGTAATCAACGCGATGTGCCGGGTCTCCCACAGGCCAGCGGCTAACAGCAGTACAGAACGGAACGGTGGCCATTCTGCAGTCCTTTCAACCCTATGACTCATGCCATTATTTGACAATGTTGGTGTGGGGTTCTGCAATCCCTAAAGGGCATCAAACAAGATGTGAACTCCGTGCATCGCCGTTTTATGCTCTGGCATAACCAAGCAGAGTAAAATTATGTATCGCAACAGAATGACTGCCAGGAGGCTGCCACGCTGTGAACAGTGTTGCAAGTGATCCGCGTGGTGACGCCGCCATCAGCCCTGCTTGCGCTCATGCAGCCTCCTGTTGCTGTATGTTACAATCTTTTGGTGCAAAGGGGGCGTAGGATAGCGCCAGAGGCCGCCAGCAGTAGCAGACCAGCTCTAAGCACCAGTGGCGGCAGCAGAGGCAAGCGCCCATGATGCACAGCTGAATTACAAGCAGCACTTTGCATAGTGGAAATACGGAACTACGATCAGCTCATGTTCCACAGCTTCAACAGGGGAGGGAAGAACAATTCCTCATACACTCTTGCGGCCTGTGTGCAAGTAATGTGCCCTTGGCTGAAAGCAGCACAGCAGGTGGCGCAAGTCCCAACTCACAATGGCGGCTGCAGGGGCACTGCAAGAGGAAGCATGGCCAAGGGATGTTCACATATTCATCAAGGGTGCCAGAGGGGCAAGCAAGTGGGAAGCGATTATGAAAGCATGTGCATTCACTTGTCAGGTCGCACAACTAACCGGACAGCAGCGATGCTGTCAAAAGGAGAGTTGGTCATCGTACAAGCCAAAGGTAACAGGCTCAGAATGCAGGGAAACACAAACCCCTGTGTGAGCTTTGCATTTCAAATTGCATTTCATAAAAAGAAGATGCTGGGGTGGGATCCCCCGTAGAACACTGTTTAGACCAGGCAAAGCAGACAGGAAACTAGCCACCAAGAGTGCCAGAGAACACTGTTGAAAAGACGCACAGGACTCGGACAAATCACCAGGCCACAAGCTGCTATGTGCGAGGGGCAGCCTCACGACGAAAAGCCTGTCGGGGCCCTTTTCCATCGTCAGCACAAGACCCAAACTGCATGCAAAGAAATCAGATGCAGGCCAGTACAATCCAAAATGATGGCATGCATGCAGCAGCCTTCTCTTATCAGGCCGCCCTCGGCCAAGAATGACATCAATGGGTGCTGTCAATTCGCGTCACAGGCTGGCCTCTCTGCATGACGGCCTCGCACGCTTCCGCAATTGAGCTGGCGCAATGGCGTCTTGGGAGGGCAGTGTGGGCTGCACGGCATCCTCAACGCCAGATGTGCCATGCTCCTCGGGTGCCTCGCCAGCTTGCCCGCCAGCCTCCTCGCTGCAAAGTGCTGTCACCATGGAAACTGCAAAAGTTGTAGGCAGACAAGCCGGCACTGGTGCCTGCATGCGGCCCGAAGGATAGACTCCAAGCCCAAAGTTCTGTCCAGCGAGGTGTGGAGTGGTTGCTAACCTAGGTGCTCCGGAGGCGGTCTAAGATTCCGTAGTGAGTCTTAAAAAGGCGGACTAAATCTGTGTCACCCCTATCCTTACACTTTGCAATCATCTTCTTGTGATGCTCCACTGCTCTCTGGTGCTCAAAATAACGGCTCTGCTGTAGAATCTGCAACCTCAAATCAAACTGCCTTGCAGCTCGCCGGTAATCTGCTGAGCTCATTGGCTCGTCTGTGGGTAAGCAAAGGCAAACACGGCTACAGCGAGGCAATTAACGGGCGCATGGGCGGGTCTCCAGATTTTCAATGATGGCAGAAATCAATATTGTGCAAACAGCAGCAACCGATAGTGTCTTGGCGTTTGCCTCACCCGATGGCGGGTCTTGGCTGCTCAAGGACGAGCCCATGGGCATGGATGCCAGATGAGCGACCCCCAGAGAGGCTGTCTCTGTCTCTACTTGTTGTAATGCTATTGTAATGCTCAAGAACCTAACGCTTGGGGGTGCACGCCTGGTTGGCACCCAAAGTTCGGACACCAAAGTTCGGAACAAACAACCGCACGTTATGGTCCCGCTCCTGGAACAAAACCAAACGGCTAGCGAAGAAGAAGAATGAGGAGGAGGCGCGCGGGCGTAATCAAGGATTGCCTGGGTACGCACTACGCAGGAAAATTACATGTAACTGTGGCCTCACCAGGAGGGGCGCTGGTGGGCTGGGCATCATCCTCGTTGCTGGCGACTATGCACAAATGTACTGCCGCAGGCTGCAGGTTCCAGACGCTCAAACTGCCTTTTAGGCATTCTGCATCCCAGGCTGCATCCGGCACCTAATCTTTGTCCACCCACCCTCAGCATGCAGGCTGCTGCTTGCCAAGTCTGCTGCACTGCTTGCCCTGCTTGCCCAGAACTGATGCCCTGGCAGGACCACTGGGCGCCATCAATCAGCCAAAGCTGATGGCGACTCCAATTCTGCCGGGTGTAGCGTCGGGACAAATTTCAGAAGCTTTGCTATTGCCTTCGCTGAAGCGGCTCGAGCATGGCGTTGCAGTGCAGCAGGCACCTGTGCTTCCTATCCTCGGAAACGGACAGGTGGGCTTGTAGCATGGCTTGCATGTTCTCTAAGGGTGGGAGGGCGAGTCCGTAAGGGTGGGAGGGCGAGTCCGCGATCGAGTGTATGACCCACCCCACTCGGAGGCCTGCAGTGCCGCTGCCTGTTGAGCAGCAGACAGGTGGCAGCGGGCACACTGTGTGGGCGGTATCATTTGAACAGGGACTGCTGCCGACGCTGTGCCGAGATGGGAGCTGCTGCGGCTGGGGCCTGCTCCCTTTTTGTGCAGACTTGGTTCGCTTGGGGACCCTTTCTTATTCTGGGGGGGGTCAGGGTGCCAGCAAGGCTCACAGGAATGTTGGGTTGGATGCTTTCGACCTCTCGCGCCGGCACAACCACCACCTTGCCTCCAAAAAGCCACTGGGCGGATCCATGTGCTGCACTGCAGTGATGCGTTGGTGCATGAATTGAATGGCAGTCGTGGTGCAGCTGCCATCTCCCTGTCTGTCATATGTCTGCACATATCAGCCCAGATATGCTGCATTGAGGAAACCTGTCCATAACTAACTCTGCAGTGGTCACCAGGCTGGTCATCTTGCGGTCGAGGCTGATGAACCTTGCGGGCATTACCGCCTGCATTTGCCCCCTTCCTCTGCGCTGTGACGCCGGCAGACAAATTGATGTCCATATTGTTACTTCAGGTTTCTGCCTGAAAGGCACCGCCCTTTTGAAGGGAGGGTTGAGCAGCGGACGCATTGGGACTGGCAAGGATGGTGGCATCAATCCTCCGCCTGAGGGCTTTGGCCTTTGTCGCAACAGTATCTGCAGCAGGCAAAAGGACTAAAGACCACTGGAACATGTCAGCATTAAGCACAGAGCACAATAGTTGTACCTTTGTCTTCAGCAAGTGCTCGCATGACAAAATCCGCCACCAGATGCTTCTTCACCTCTTGATGGAACAACACGTCATCCACCTGCAACCATATCCATGGTGACAAAGTTGCATCAAAGCGTATGCACACAGGTTTGTCATTTGATGGGTGCACTTCGAGAGGTGGGACTTGAGACGAAAGCGTACCTCATGCACAAACACATCGGCAGGTATCAAAGCAGTGAGAACAAATATGGCTCCTGCAGCACACGTGCGGGCAGATTGAGCAACATTGTGATGCTGCGAGCAGTTTCTCAAGTGACTTGCGCTGGATGGTCCCACCTGCCGTGGGAACTGCCTGGCCACTGTCTTGGAACGCCCCTTGTTCGCTGAGCGCATTGACCAGGACTGGAATAAGGGATGGAGACATCTGCACAGGAACTGCTATTATCCTCAACTCAATTGCCAAAAAAGACGAAGAAGGCTTGCACAAGACATCAACAGGGGCATCAACAAGCACCTGATCAACACGATGCAGGACAACAACGCTGTTGGGCATGGCGCGAAGCTGGTATGCCAGCTTCGACTGCGGCAAGCAAAGGACACATTGATCAGCGTGGCAACAGTGTGATCCACTTCTTTCACAGAATCTGAGCGTGGCCACCACACTCTGCAAGTGCGATATGCAACTCGCCACCATCACCTGCAGAGCCCCTTTATCTTTGCCCAATTGCTGCCCATGCAGGTGGTGAATGCAAGTTTCATTGCCAGTCACTGCGTGGCTGACAGCGTCTATGGCAGCATCACAGTTTGAGGCTGCTGCGCACACCACCAGACCCACGGAGGCCTGCATATGGTGTGACAGGGCGGCATAATGAGTGTGAGGCCAATGCACGCATTCTAATGCAGTAATGCTGCACAAAGCACCTTGTCCTTAACCTCCATTCCATGGCTCGACAGAGTAGCCGCAGCCGCCCATTGGGACATGCCCAGCACACCGCCGGGTGCGATGCGTTTTAGGGCAGTCGCAGCGTCAAAATGGCAAGCTGGAGGCTTCAGTCGACTGGTACGCCCGCCTTCTTGCGACAAGGACAGCAGCTGCAAGCACACCCCAATGGTTTGCCTCATCTGATGGCATCACTTGCTCCGATCCTTGCAGGATGGCCCAGTTCGAGGCAGATGGACATCCTCACCCGACCCAGCGCACTCTGCCATCGCGATTGCACTGCATCTGTGTAGACAAACAGGTGCGAGCGCAAGTGGGAGTATGCTGCTGTTGCTGCTTCAACCACTACCCCTGGCAAGCTGTGGACCTGTGCTCGGCAGTCGTGCTGCTCGCAGTACGGCGCCGCCAGGGCAGCCACTGCTACCACTGCAGCAGTCACAATCAGCATCTTGTATACAAGTGAGCTGAGTGCTGATCCGGCGACAGGTGCGGGTGGTGCAAATTGCTGGCGCCGGGACACAGACTGTTTGATGGTGCTCGCGGCGCATGTCCCTTGCTCTGGGCGGCGGTGAGCTGGCAGCGGCGTGCCGGCTGCCGCCGACAGCAGCGCTGCGGCTTCCTTGCCGATGGGGCGGCTGGTGCTGTTCTTCAACTGCAATATCAGGGGGAGTTATCTGACTATTCCCAGGCACCTCGATCCACCCCAACCGACTGGTGTTGAGGCTGCCTGTCTTCGCCTTTGCCCCTCCCTGCAGGGCTTTGCACCTGGTGCTTGCGCTCATGATCAAGGAGACGCTCAACTATATCGGTTGCTTTCCTGTGGAGATGGAGAATATTTGCCGAGTAACTGCCCCACAGCACAGGTCTCGGTAGGCGGGCCGCGGCGGCAAGGGCATGAAGGCAGCGCTAGCAGACTCACCCATTGGCCTTCAATCCCACGGCACGGGCTCGTTGTTGTAGTTCTCGATACGACAGCTGCTGTAGGTCCTCCGTGACGCCCATGACGAGCCGTGGCGCACGCAGCTTGAGCTGCGCAGTGATGCTGTTTTTCAATTAGCGACACACGTTGTTCCGTCTGAACTTTGATTGGATTGATACACTTCAGTTGCTCTGTACTGCTCGGCACCCATGGGGACCATTCACATCGGCGCCGCCCGTTCCGAACAGCTGTGCTGTGCACTGACCTGCAACCACAATCGTATGCGGTTTTGCCAAAGAAGACCATGTGCGACGGAATTAAATATTGAAGACCGGCGCCCGGCAGTTGTATGCAGTCTGTGTGCTGGTAGCCCGTCATGGTGAGCTACTACCGCTGATCCAGTTCTTTAAATCAGGCAGGGGTGCCGGTGGCCGCAGCAGCGTTCACCCAGACAAGGCCCTTCCCAGTTTTTCGGGGAGGAGTGCCTTATTAGTAATGAACTGGAGGTATAGTCGATATAGCCAAGATGCAGGAATGCCTTTGCTGCGCCCCCACCCATGTCGACAGCGGCACCCAAGAACCCTTTGCGAGTTTGCGCAGTATCGAACAAGAACCAGCAACTCGTGGCGTCCTTTGATGTCACTTGTATCAGGCTTATGCACCCATGATGATTACCACCCTGCTTGTCACCCTGCGCGCAGTTTCACCGACGGCGGTCAGGAAGTGGCCCTGAGCTTGGTCCCTACCTGCGGCTGCGCCGCTCTCTGGCAGCAGCGAGCCCTCGTTGGGTGTTCCTTTTGTTGCTGGTGGCAGTTGCCCTCATTGGGATGCACTCAGGGCATTTCAACTCGGGCGCGCTGGCGCAGCTTCAGTTGCAGCCGCCTCAAATGCCACGTCGCATGGGATTGGCAACTGCTGCAGCAGACACGGCGCTGCCATACGATAGTCTGGTCACGCTGACAAGCGATTCTGAGGTTTACTACAGCGGAAGCAACAAAACGTTGTCCTTTGACCTGTGCGGTGGCTTTGCACAGCAGCGAGTGGCGCTTGTCTCGGGTGAGCCCATATCGCTGGTACCGCCCATGGTCAGCCATTTCAAGTCCTAGCGTGCATGCGCATGATCCTGTTGCAGGCATAATATTGGCGTTAGAGCTCAACCGGACAGTGGTGCTCCCGCGTGTCCTGCTGGATGGGTCGCTGCCAAGGGAGCGTCCCTCCACTTATGCACCATTCAAGTAAGGCCCTGCTTCACTGCTGCTGCTGCTCACCCATGGTTCCGTTTGCCAATCTGCGAACAAAGCTGTGCGCTACACTGCCATGAGGCGTGCCATGAGTACGGCACGCCTCACATCACCCGCCGCAGGGAGCTGTTCAATGCCGACCACTTTGTGGAGCACATGCGCATTCTGGGTGTGCACATCACCGCAGACCCTCCGCCGCCTAGGGAGATGTTCACGCTGCGACTGGGCCAGGAGTACGACCCCTTGAGGGCGCTGGCAGTGACGCATGCCAGTCGGCAACATGTCAGGTGCCACATTCGCTCATGTGCCCTGTCGCCTGCGCTGGCCGAGTCGGGATGCAAAGCAGCCACTCTTGTGGTGCATGTCGGTGGTCTGCAGAGTGGACTGTCCCGCACTCAAAGTGCCGCCTGAACTGGTAGTACGGCACGAGCAGCTTGTGTTCTCCGCTTTGGACGCTCTGCAGCCATCCAACCGGCTGGTAGACATCATCCGCATGTAAGGCTATGGAGCAAGGTCCGTTGTTTCAACTTTCTGTTGTGCCGCCACGCCATTCTGCTTTGCTGTGCAGGGTTGAAGGACATCTGCAAGGCTTGAGTGACATAAACAGCTACAACACGTTGCATATTCGTATGGAGGGCGAGTGGCTTGCTTATTGCACTGGCTGGCAGCACCCCACTGCCAGTGGTACGTAAGAGGACTGTTACAATATTTTCTTGGTGTATGCTTGGTTGACATGAGAGCATCTCAACGGCATTACTTGCAGGCGTCGTGCATGATAACTGCATGAACAACACGGCGACTGTCGGTGACCAGCTGAGCCTCCATCGAGTGGACCCGCAGGTGATATCCCGATCCCCATGTCCTTCTTGCTGCAGGCTTGGCTAACCTCTAACGCTAACCATTGCTTTGCCGGCAGGTACCTCTTCTAGTATCAATCCATGTGCTGGAGGCGGACGGCGGCCTGCTTCGGCAGGCAATCAAAAGTCTCAAAGCTCAAGAGTGTGTATTACTGTGCAGTCATCCTACGCGTTTCTTGGTTTGGTAAATGTTCTCCTCCGTACATGCAGCTACAAAGTTGTACTGCGCGACGAAGTGCTAACGGACAGCCTTAATTTGCCGTCTCTTGCTCGTGAAGAACTTGCTCTGGTGAGTCACAATAATGAACAGGGAGAGGCTTGATCAATGAATTATATCCTGTCAGGCTGTTGTAGCTGTTCCTCTTAGCAAGCTTCTCTCATGTGAGTTGCAGGTGGACTACTACCTGGCGCTGGGCTGCCAGCAGTTTGTGGGCAACAGTGTATCGGTGTCAAGCGCCCTGCTGATCATGGAGCGGTGGCACGCGGGCCGGTTTGCCACCTACTACAATGGTGGCAACATCCCCCTGGAGGCCTTCATGCCGCTGTTCCAGTGAGGCTGTGCCTTGTGGAAAGCCTGTTTCAGGAAGCTGCAGGATGCATGCGCTGCTGTCTGAACATGAACTGCATTTACCTGTCGCCCTGCCTGCAGGATGCCATGGGTGTTCACTTACAACGACTGGTCTGCTGGCACTGAGTACGACTACATGGTGAAGGCGGCTGTTACATCTGGCATCGAGGTTGCTCGCATGAAGCCGTACTGCATGTACAGCGGCAGCACAACGTCCGAGATGTACCAGTGGTTCCTGAGCAAGGGCGTGACCATCATCCAGGTTGCTGGGGGCTGGGGTTCAGGGCTGCAGTGTGCCGCTGCCGCTCATGGGGCAAACTCCTGGTTGCCCCGATGTCCGGCAGAAAATTGCAACTGTGTTTTTGTTTGCTTTACCTTTGCAGCACGAGCCTGCGTGGCGGGATGCGTTGGTCAAGGAGGGTGCACGCAACAAGGAGGCCAACTTGGCGCACTCCCACCTGTACAAGACGGGCGGCACGCTGGTTGGCACCTTCCAGCGCATCGACATCCCCATCCTGCGGCAATTTGACCAGTACAACTACGTGCTTTTCACTGGTGGGCAGCTGGTCTGCCGTCGCTGTTGCTTGTATTTGGGCTGTCGCGTGCTGGCCTGGGCGCCTCAAACGCGTGGCATGACGCTGCTGCTTCGTACCTGTGCTGGGGCCTGACAGCATGCGTCTTCCTGTGCAGACTGTGATGTGTACTTCCGGCAACAGATGAAGCTTGTTGATTGGGGCACGCCGCTGCCCACAGCAGTGGGCATGGGGTGAGCACAGATCTGGGATTAAGATCACTTTGGTTGAATGTTTGCTGCTTTGCGACATCTCCTCATGCCTGATGGTGAGCCACTCATCATCACATCACCCTGTTTGAGTCATGCAGGTATGAGGGCCAGGATGTTTTCCCTTACAACGGGGATCATGCTCATGAACATGCCCTACATGCGCAAGACCAATGAAGATTTCTTGAATTGGATTTTATCTCAGAAGAACGGCTTGTACTACCCCGGCGAGTATATGGGGGTGCAAACTCCCCTCTTCGATTTTGTATGACACACCGTGGAAACATGGGAAAAAATGTCGGCCTGCCCCTGTTGTGTAGGCTACGGACCTCTGGATCAGGGCGCTTTCAATCAGTATTATGAGGAAGAGATAAGGGACAGGCCCATTAGCAAGGTAAACAGTATATGCTTCACATGCGGGCCAGTTTGGTGGGTGGACGTGAAATCTGAGTCGTAGGCTGCTTGTTAAGCTTGTTCAAGTAAAGCTTTTGCAGAACTTTAATGCCATGATGTTCCATCCCTTCCGGCCAGATGCGCGCATTGTGCACATGAATGGGTGAGTTCAGAGCAACTTTGCCCTACATATTTTCTGCCATTGAACATCATCATAACACTTGTGCTTCCTCTATGCAGGCCCAAGCCCAATCATTACTTGCAATGGCTGTCTACAGGCACATGCGCATTTCGCGACATGTGCGAAATGGTAAGCAGCATGTTGCCATTTTGTTGCCACTGAGCTCTGCACCCTGAAGTCTTCTGAGTTTTCTGCTGATGCAGGGAATCTATAATGGTGCTTGTAAGTATGCTATGGAATACGTTGAGTTTGCCCCGCAATGGGAAGTAGCAACCACTTTGCGGAAGCTTTGCGGCAACTTGCAAGCTGGAATATGGCATGCAGGCTAGCTTCAGGCTTTGCTTGTCCTGTAAACTCCTGTAAAGTTTGATTTCATGGTTCGTACGTAGTCCATGCAAGAACATTAAAAACAGTCGACATCATCGGCAAGGTACACGTCGTACTTCGGCAGGTGGTAATCCAAATACATCGGTTCACCCGGACTACGAGCGACTTCTGGTTCCCATGGGGGCCCATGCTCGCAGCACGACCTGTTAATTTAACGCCCAACTGCCATGTCCAGAGTCCACGCGGTGGGTAGCGCAACTGCCGCCGGTGTCTGTTCTGAAGGTTTCATTCGTTGGGAGGTCAGACATTTGGGGAAAGCCAGCGATGCGCGGCAAGGACTTTATACCTGCCCAGATCGGTGGTTAGGTGGCTGGTTTCCGCCTTGTTCCCATGCAGTTTGACAAACGCACCGCTGAGGCCGCGTACCTCCGTGATGTGGCAAGCGAGGTCGCCTCCCGAGAGAAGCAGGGCGGCCGGCAGGGACGGCGTCGTGGCACCAGCGGTGGCGCACGATTGTTGTTGTCCCTTCTGCTGCTGGCCTTCTGTGCGGCACTGCTTTATGCGGGGCCGATTTACCCAAGCACTGTTCAGCAGCTGCACCTGCATCTACGCCTACCCCAGGCTTCACAAAACCTAGAGGTCAACCTGGGAGCAGGCGGGTTGCTGGCCGCAGACAGCGTACGAACTGCAGTCACAGCAGCGGTTAGTGGAGCCAGCACCAGCACTCTGTCTTTTGAGGTGTGCAGTGGCTTTGCACATCAGCGAGTGGATATAGTGTCTGGTGAGTCTCGCTATTCTAAAGCTGCCACTCTGCGCTTTGAGGGCTTGCCTGCATGCAAATGCCTTGGACGGGCACCTCCCATCTCCTGGCCCCCAGCATCACTCCTGTGGCCGCTACTCTGCTATTGCGATGCAGGCTTGATCCTCGCGGTCGAGTTGAATCGCACGCTGGTGCTGCCGCGGTTGTTGCTGGACGGCAGCCAGCCCAGCGATGGCCAGGATAGCGATGACGACTCCGTGGGGTCTGTGGAGTTTGGGTGAGAGCAGGCAGAGGTGCATGTTTTTCGGTTGTCTGGTAGCAATGTAGTAAGCGGAACTGGGGGATAGAATCATTGCCAGGCTCCATGCCCTTGGTTTTTGCACTGTCGTTTGCAGGGAAATGTTTGATGTCAATGCGTTTTTGAGCCGTTTGAGCGCTCTGGGCGTGCACGCTTCAGTCAACTTTCCACCGCCCTCAAGAACCACTGCTGGCCGTTTGGCGGACTTTGACAGCGTGCAAGCGTTGCGCAGCTTTTACGCATCAAGACAACACTTAAGGTGAGGTTATTGTAGCCAGCAGCATTGCTGTTGACTGGAGGCCATTCTGTTCCTTTGGTGCTTGCCCTGCAATATCGGCAGGGGTGACCATTCTCATCTTTTGTGGTCCCGTCTGCGGCTGCAGGGTGGATTGCCCAGCTTTCCGAGTTCCTGCGGAACTGGTCACAAGGCATGAGAAGCTTGTGTTTGCAGCATTGGATGCCCTGCGTCCAGCTCAACCCCTGCAGGCCATAATCGACAGGCAAGAGTTGTGGCCCGGCATGCAGCGCCGTGCAGGGCAGGATGTTGTGTGGCTTCTCTTGCAAGCTTGTATTTTAAGCTCTAGCTACCACACCACCCGATGAATGCTGAGGTGGAGCTGTGCACGTGCAGGGCTGAAGAGCAGCTGCGCAGCATGAGCGGCAGTCACGCTTTCAACGTTTTACAATTGAGGGCTGAGGATGAGTGGCTGTCGCATTGTGCCAACTGGGAATCCATTGGGGACGGTGCGTTTTGCACTGCTTGATGCAGCCCTGGTTGGGACTTGTTTACACAAGCTTGCAGGGAAATTTTGTGCATCTCATGTTTGATCCTGCATTGTGCAGGTGTTGTTCGGAACAATTGCATGAATAACACCGCGAGAGTTGGCAACCAGTTGCGGCTGCATCGTGTCGACCGCCAGGCACGGTTTGGGGGATGTGGAGATCAGTGCTTGTCTTTGGACCGTGACTTGCATTGGCGCTTCATTGTGTTGCAATTTGCAACAAAAGAGCCAGGCTTTGCAAAGTTTGAGCCTTGTAGATGTCATGTGCCGCAGGTGCCGTTGTTGCTATCCATCCGTAAGGGTAGCATGAGCTCTAGCTTGGTCCAACAGGCTCTGCAGAACCTTGAAGCGCACAGGTGCTCAGCTGACCATCTTTCATCTTCATGCTTTTGGCCTTGGCAATACATTTGATCACGATCCTCATCAAGACTTTGTTGACCTGTTTGGCATCTGCAGCTACAAGGTTGTAGTGCACAGCGACATTTTTGGGCGCGCCATGAAGGTGCCAGTGCTGTCAAGGGAAGAAGCGGAGTTGGTGAGCTTTTAAAGTCCTTCCGGCCCATCTGATGTCCGTCAGGTGCAGTCCTGAACTTGTGCACTTTTTCTCATTCAGGTGGACTACTACCTGGCGCTGGGCTGCCAGCAGTTTGTGGGCAACAGTGTATCGGTGTCAAGCGCCCTGCTGATCATGGAGCGGTGGCACGCGGGCCGGTTTGCCACCTACTACAATGGTGGCAACATCCCCCTGGAGGCCTTCATGCCGCTGTTCCAGTGAGGCTGTGCCTTGTGGAAAGCCTGTTTCAGGAAGCTGCAGGATGCATGCGCTGCTGTCTGAACATGAACTGCATTTACCTGTCGCCCTGCCTGCAGGATGCCATGGGTGTTCACTTACAACGACTGGTCTGCTGGCACTGAGTACGACTACATGGTGAAGGCGGCTGTGACATCTGGCATCGAGGTTGCTCGCATGAAGCCGTACTGCATGTACAGCGGCAGCACAACGTCCGAGATGTACCAGTGGTTCCTGAGCAAGGGCGTGACCATCATCCAGGTTGCTGGGGGCTGGGGTTCAGGGCTGCAGCGTGCCGCTGCCGCTCATGGGGCAAACTCCTGGTTGCCCCGATGTCCGGCAGAAAATTGCAACTGTGTTTTTGTTTGCTTTACCTTTGCAGCACGAGCCTGCGTGGCGGGATGCGTTGGTCAAGGAGGGTGCACGCAACAAGGAGGCCAACTTGGCGCACTCCCACCTGTACAAGACGGGCGGCACGCTGGTTGGCACCTTCCAGCGCATCGACATCCCCATCCTGCGGCAATTTGACCAGTACAACTACGTGCTTTTCACTGGTGGGCAGCTGGTCTGCCGTCGCTGTTGCTTGTATTTGGGCTGTCGCGTGCTGGCCTGGGCGCCTCAAACGCGTGGCATGACGCTGCTGCTTCGTACCTGTGCTGGGGCCTGACAGCATGCGTCTTCCTGTGCAGACTGTGATGTGTACTTCCGGCAACAGATGAAGCTTGTTGACTGGGGCACGCCGCTCCCCACAGCAGTGGGCATGGGGTGAGCTTTGCGAGACACACCTTACATGATACTGTTGAACAGGCCACTGTCACAGCACATGTGCGGCTTGACTCTTCCTTCACTGTTGTGTCATTGCAATTGCAGTTTTGAGGGGCAAGACATTTTCCCCTACAATGCGGGGATCATGCTCATGAACATGCCCTACATGCGTAAGACCAACAAGAAGTTCCTGAGTTGGATTCTGTCTCAGAAGAATGGCTTGTACTATCCAGGCAAGCTGCAAGCGTGATGGCCTGACGGCACAGAAGGGATAACCGCGTGTGCCCAGGCGCGACAGCTGTGTAGACTAATTTGTAGACTACTTTGCTACTGCTTGCTTTCAGGCTATGGACCTCTTGACCAGGGCGCTCTGAACCAATTTTATGAGGCACAAGTCAAAGGCAGGCCCATTAGCAAGGTGGGGCGAGGGCTTGTGTTGGGGGCGGAAGGTGGCCTGCCTTTGATGGGAGCAGTAGACGCCCAGGTTGAGGAAATGATCATTTGAAGCCTTTGTGTACCTGTTGTCGCTGTAGGACTTCAACGCCATGTTGTTCCATCAGTACCGTCAAAATGCGCGCATTGTGCATATGAACGGGTGAGTGTGATATGGGCTTTTCATGGCATCACAACAAAGTGTGTGCTTTATGTTTGTCGCCTGCATCCTCATCTGGTTCGTTGCAGCCCCAAGCCAAATCACTACCTGGAGTGGTTAGAAAACAGGACATGCGCATTTGGCGACATGTGTAAAATGGTGAGCGACTCACACTGCTGCTGGGTCGGCCAAGCACGGCCGGTGCACCCGCCTGCCTCACTCCCCACTCTCAGATGGCCCGCTGCGTGACTCTCATGCTGTCCGGCAATCTGTCCGCTGCAGGGCCTCGGTAATGGGGTGTGCCAGTACATTGCAGAGTATGTGCAGTTCACGGCAAACTGGGATGTTCCCGCCAGATTGCACAAGCTTTGCGCCAGTGGTGCAGCCGCGCAGGCGCTGCAGCAAGCGAGCGCTGCCCAACAGGCAGCTGCCGCAGCGGTGGAGCCTCAGCAGGCTGCTGTTGCAGAGCATCAAGACGAGGATGCGGATGATGCTGACATTAATGTCGATCAAGAGGCCCCTTTGACACTGCAGCCTTCAAGAAGCCACGTGAAGGACGACAAACAGAGCTTACGACACAGAACAAACAAGGAATAACGATACAGTGTTGCAGCTTTCTCCATGCCAATCCTTGTTTTGCGAGCGCCAGCTGTGGTTTTTCCTCTACTTGTTCTGTGTTGTTTATGTGAGCTTGCTCTTACGCGTCCTTTCTGCATTTGTACGTTAAATGCATCTTTCACCATGTGGAACCAAAAAACAATCAGTACAACTATATGTAAACACGGTTTTGGAAATGTTGTTGTGTGATTGTGGACTAGCTTTTGCTCTTTGCTATGACAAAGACAACACCTGCAAGAGTGCCTACCAGGATGGACAGCAAGTTAGGCACCGTCCATGGGACATTAAATGCCAGGAGGCCGATCAGCGCGAGCGGAACTTTATTTAGGCTGCCAACCAAGGAGTAGATGCTTGGCGTCGTGGTGCTGAGGAACCAAAGCGAGCTGAAGCTGCAGGCCAGGTACACAAAGAGTGGTGAGCTGTACACAACCCATGCCTCTCAATCCTCCAACACAGACTCTGTCAGCTCCCAGCAAACAGACTCGCCTGATTGCAAAGCCTATCAATCCACTGAAATTTGCCACAAGCAGGAAAGCTGTATTACGAAGGTCAGGCTCATCCCACACACGGTGAAGCTCCCCAGTAATAGCCATCAGGACAACACAGCAGGGCAGGCTCAGCAGGTTGTTATAGAAGACCTGCAAAGGGAGCACGACAGGATCAATGCTACAAGCATGACTATCACACTGCTGACCCCGGCTAAGCCCACCATTGAAAACTCGCCAAGCCGCTTGCCATCGCTTGTGTGCTGCGCCACTCTATCCATTGCTGATCGCATGTATAGTGAATAGGCAGCCGTGAACAGGCAGTTCAATATCTGCCAGAAGTAGCCGATGGCATTGAACGAAAGGTCGGTGGCGGCGCCACACAGCGCTGACAAAACCATCAGCCCAACACAACCCCAGACATTGAGCTTGTAAGTGCGGCCATACAGGAAGTAGTCGCCCCCAAGTGTGAAAAGGTTTGTCAGGTTTTTGAGGACTGCAGGCCGGGGAGAAAAGATGCACCTAACGGGTTACAAGGTGGACAAAACAACAACGCATCTCAATGCCAATGCACACACACCTGTCACCATCCCAACGTTTAGGCTGCGCAATGCCCAGAAGCTGGTGCCAATCATGCCCACAAACACCTGCACAGCGCCGGCACAACAACCACATCTGCGCTTCCCTTGCAGGCTGTATACTTGCACAAGAGCGCCATTAGCAGAGTGTGCACCTTATCACGGGAAAGCGCAGCATTGCGGTGACAAGGATATTCTCGCTGTGCAAGCAGCTGAGCCAAGCTGAAGCAGTGGCCACCCACCAGGTTGACCGGCATCCAGATCCGTATAATGTTCCAGTTCAGGGGCTCCACCTTGACCAGCCCAGCTGCTTTACATGCTTGCACCAATACCACGCACAGCAAGCACTGGAACAGGAGAAGTGCGTTTGGGGATTCAAAGTGGAAGGATGATAGCGCAACCTTGTTAAGAAGCACCTGCAGTGCAAGAGAGGCAGACGGAATTGGGAGCAAAGGTTGATGCAAAGCAGAGATTTCAAGCCCTAGACAAGCCAGCAAGGTTCGCAGTCCGCTCCTGCTTGGTACAGCCCAAAGTGCGCGCCACCTAACCAACCCATGGCGCCGGTCCGACCGCTGTGCGAACGCTCACCATTGACACCGAAGCTGAGCAGTAGGCTGCTCCAGCCACTGCACTTAAGGGCAAGCCAAACAGGTGGCGCTGTTTGCGCTCCTCCAAGGAAAGACTGGGCTGCACTAGGTTGTTCTGGGAGCCAAACATGGTGCCGGACGGTGATGGTGGCGGCGCCTTGCCCTCAACCCTTGGCGAGCTGACCACTACATCAAAGCTGCCTTTTGAGCCTCTGCCGAGCCTTTGTTCCATGTCCGGCCGGCGAGGGGTCGCGTCGTTGTCGGGCTCCGCAGAGCCCTCCAACAGTAAGCGTTGGCGCTCAATGATCGCAGCGTAGCAGGAAGTTCGCAGGGGCGCAACGAAGGAGAACAGCTGGGAACAAACAAAGTGGCGGTGTGGAATGCACGCCTGCCCGAAGAAGAATTTGTTATTGCATGGGCATGGCTGTCACGCGAACAACCTGTTGCGGGTCGAATGTTGACCCTCGTTTAAGTACGTTTTCGTGTACTGTTTTGGTCCCATGCGCAAATGTTAGCGACTCCCAGATGGTGTCGGTGCATCTGCGCATATTATTTCCGTTGCCAGCACCTCGGGATCGAATTCGTCGAAGCTGGGAATGCGCTGGGCGAAGTTCTCGCTTGACTGTCCCGCCTGGGCTGTCTTCGTTCTTTCGTTCAAGCAGCCTGCTGATGCTTCATTAGCCCGCACGGTCAACGCAACAAATTGTGCAACCATTGTTCGTTCGTTCGTCTTGTAGTTAAGGGCAGGTCGGAATCAGACACTTGGCGTGGGCATGCCCCGGCTGCATTTCTGTCTACCGAAGCAGTAGCAGAATCTGGGCGAATACATCTGCTCCAGCTGGCGGCCAGACCCGACCAGCAGGGCGTCCCTCGCCCTTCGCAGGGCGTCGGTGAATGTTGACAGGGTTATCAAGCTGGTCTGATGCCAACAGTATCCGCATTGTAAAACAACTTTACAGCTTCGCACAAAGAGCTTCAACTTTGACACTATACATACCGATTAAAAATCGCTGCAGCGTCCCTTGATTTCCCAATCGCTGTAACGTGTGGGCTCTGGACCTGCATAGCCGCCAATCTCCTGTTTTCTCTTGCGCTCTGGGTCTGATGGTGCATCCTGCAAGTGACTGGGCCAAGAAACGCGCTAAAGATATCTACTTGATGCAAGATCACTTTCATTGGGAATCAGATTGTTGAGCAGCTCTCGCAGCGAAAGCGCTCTGTCACCTGTGGCGTGGCCGGTGTATCAGCCGTCGACTGCTGGGTCGGCTTGGACATGAGGTTGTGAAGGTCCACCTCTGCCCTGCGCTGCTCTTCAGCAGCAAACAGGCTGCCAGGATCTGCATCTGAAATCCTTTGTGTGGACGCTGAAGGAACTGCACCCTGCTGTTCGCTGGCAGCCGTGCTGTCAGGCGACACCGCTATTTTCTGCGCGACATCTTGACCGGATTCTGACGACACCCATCGAAACAGCGTGAAAGGCACAGTGTGTGGACCTCTGAACACCCCCGCCCGCTGCCCTGTCTTTACCCAGCGTAACCTCATACAGACTGTGCCTTTTGGCAACTCAGAATGTAACAGGGAAACCAGCAAATGGTGCACGGTTTTCCTGGTTGTCATTCATGCCAGTGGGTCGACGACCTGGCTGAAATGTCGGTCACAGGTGTGTGCAGATGAAGACGTCAATCATCCAGCTTCCAGGGTCCTGCTGACTATCATGATACTGTTCACTGTCTGAATAGCACCTCACAGTGCAGCTGAGATGGCAGATGCACACACAGCGCAGACAGCTGACCAGCGGGCCGCATCAAGAGGCAGCAGTTTGCAAAGAACGAAGTTTAAAGATACAGTTGCATGCAGATATTGCTGTATATCTTCTGTATGAGCTCTGCAAATCTGCAGCTGAGGCAAATGCACGCGCGTGCTGTGTGCATTCGCCCTGTCCTGCATTCGCCTGCCGTGCGGCGTCCTGCTGGCCACGACCGTCACCGCGTTGTCCTGATTGCGGCTAACAGGCGCTTGGTAAGCTTTGAATTAAAAACCTGCAGCAACCACGTATGGGGAGGAGGCCCTGAAAAGGGCGTGTCAGGCATGTGGCGCAACCCCGGGGTGAGCACCGCTTTAGAGCGTGTGGCACCCGGCCCTCTTGCGCACAGATGCTGCACTCGCTCTTATCACGACGTGCTTCACTCCTCCCCACGGCACTGCGTAATGAAACCCTTGCCCTGAATGCTTTTGCCCCTTAATGTGTAGCTGGACAAACGCATTGTTGAAGCCACGTACATTCGCGATGCACCCAGCGACCTAGGCCCGCCGCAGAAACAGGGTGGCATGCAGGGGGCGGCGGCGCGGCCCGCCAGGCAGCGTGTTGCTGTCCCTTCTGCTGCTGGCCGTCTTTGCGGCACTGCTTTATGCGGGGCCAATCTACCCTAGCACTGTTCAGCAGCTGCACCTGCATCTACGCCTACCCCAGGCTTCACAGAACCTAGAGGTCAACCTGGGAGCAGGCGGGTTGTTGGCCGCAGACAGCGTGCGAACTGCAGTCATAGCCGCGGTCAGTGGAGCCAGCACCAACACTCTGTCTTTTGAGGTGTGCAGTGGCTTTGCACATCAGCGAGTGGATATAGTGTCTGGTGAGTCTCGCTATTCTAAAGCTGCCACTCTGCGCTTTGAGGGCTTGCCTGCATGCAAATGCCTTGGACGGGCACCTCCCATCTCCTGGCCCCCAGCATCACTCCTGTGGCCGCTACTCTGCTATTGCGATGCAGGCTTGATCCTCGCGGTCGAGTTGAATCGCACGCTGGTGCTGCCGCGGTTGTTGCTGGACCGCAGCCGGGCCAGCGATGGCCAGGATAGCGATGACGACTCCGTGGGGTCTGTGGAGTTTGGGTGAGGGCAGGTAGAGCTGCATGTTTTTCGGTTGTCTGGTAGCAATGTAGTAAGCGGAACTTGGGGGAATAGAATCATTGCCAGGCTCCATGCCCTTGGTTTTTGCACTGTCGTTTGCAGGGAAATGTTTGATGTCAATGCGTTTTTGAGCCGTTTGAGCGCTCTGGGCGTGCACGCTTCAGTCAACTTTCCACCGCCCTCAAGAACCACCGCTGGCCGTTTGGCGGACTTTGACAGCGTGCAAGCGTTACGCAGCTTTTACGCATCAAGACAACATCTAAGGTGAGGGTATTGTAGCCAGCAGCATTGCTGTTGACTGGAGGCCATTCTGTTCCTTTGGTGCTTGCCTTGCAATATCGGCAGGGGTGACCATTCTCATCTTTTGTGGTCCCGTCTGCGGCTGCAGGGTGGATTGCCCAGCTTTCCGAGTTCCTGCGGAACTGGTCACAAGGCATGAGAAGCTTGTGTTTGCAGCATTGGATGCCCTGCGTCCAGCTCAACCCCTGCAGGCCATAATCGACAGGCAAGAGTTGTGGCCCGGCATGCAGCGTCGTGCAGGGCAGGATGTTGTGTGGCTTCTCTTGCAAGCTTGTATTTTTAGCTCTAGCTACCACACCACCTGATAAATGCTGAGGTGGAGTTGTGCACGTGCAGGGCTGAAGAGCAGCTGCGCAGCATGAGCGGCAGTCACGCTTTCAACGTTTTACAATTGAGGGCTGAGGATGAGTGGCTGTCGCATTGTGCCAACTGGGAATCCATTGGGGACGGTGCGTTTTGCACTGCTTGATGCAGCCCTGGTTGGGACTTGTTTACACAAGCTTGCAGGGAAATTTTGTGCATCTCATGTTTGATCCTGCATTGTGCAGGTGTTGTTCGGAACAATTGCATGAATAACACCGCGAGAGTTGGCAACCAGTTGCGGCTGCATCGTGTCGACCGCCAGGCACGGTTTGGGGGATGTGGAGATCAGTGCTTGTCTTTGGACCGTGACTTGCATTGGCGCTTCATTGTGTTGCAATTTGCAACAAAAGAGCCAGGCTTTGCAAAGTTTGAGCCTTGTAGATGTCATGTGCCGCAGGTGCCGTTGTTGCTATCCATCCGTAAGGGTAGCATGAGCTCTAGCTTGGTCCAACAGGCTCTGCAGAACCTTGAAGCGCACAGGTGCTCAGCTGACCATCTTTCATCTTCATGCTTTTGGCCTTGGCAATACATTTGATCACGATCCTCATCAAGACTTTGTTGACCTGTTTGGCATCTGCAGCTACAAGGTTGTGGTGCACAGCGACATTTTTGGGCGCGCCATGAAGGTGCCAGTGCTGTCAAGGGAAGAAGCGGAGTTGGTGAGCTTTTGAAGTCCTTCCGGCCCATCTGATGTCCGTCAGGTGCAGTCCTGAACTTGTGCACTTTTTCTCACTCAGGTGGACTACTACCTGGCGCTGGGCTGCCAGCAGTTTGTGGGCAACAGTGTATCGGTGTCGAGCGCCCTGCTGATCATGGAGCGGTGGCACGCAGGCCGGTTTGCCACCTACTACAATGGTGGCAACATCCCCCTGGAGGCCTTCATGCCGCTGTTCCAGTGAGGCTGTGCCTTGTGGAAAGCCTGTTTCAGGAAGCTGCAGGATGAATGGGCTGCTTTCTGAACATGAACTGCATTTACCTGTCGCCCTGCCTGCAGGATGCCATGGGTGTTCACTTACAACGACTGGTCTGCTGGCACTGAGTACGACTACATGGTGAAGGCGGCTGTGACATCTGGCATCGAGGTTGCTCGCATGAAGCCGTACTGCATGTACAGCGGCAGCACAACGTCCGAGATGTACCAGTGGTTCCTGAGCAAGGGCGTGACCATCATCCAGGTTGCTGGGGGCTGGGGTTCAGGGCTGCAGCGTGCCGCTGCCGCTCATGGGGCAAACTCCTGGTTGCCCCGATGTCCGGCAGAAAATTGCAACTGTGTTTTTGTTTGCTTTACCTTTGCAGCACGAGCCTGCGTGGCGGGATGCGTTGGTCAAGGAGGGTGCACGCAACAAGGAGGCCAACTTGGCGCACTCCCACCTGTACAAGACGGGCGGCACGCTGGTTGGCACCTTCCAGCGCATCGACATCCCCATCCTGCGGCAATTTGACCAGTACAACTACGTGCTTTTCACTGGTGGGCAGCTGGTCTGCCGTCGCTGTTGCTTGTATTTGGGCTGTCGCGTGCTGGCCTGGGCGCCTCAAACGCGCGGCATGACGCTGCTGCTTCGTACCTGTGCTGGGGCCTGACAGCATGCGTCTTCCTGTGCAGACTGTGATGTGTACTTCCGGCAACAGATGAAGCTTGTTGACTGGGGCACGCCGCTCCCCACAGCAGTGGGCATGGGGTGAGCTTTGCGAGACACACCTTACATGATACTGTTGAACAGGCCACTGTCACAGCACATGTGCGGCTTGACTCTTCCTTCACTGTTGTGTCATTGCAATTGCAGTTTTGAGGGGCAAGACATTTTCCCCTACAATGCGGGGATCATGCTCATGAACATGCCCTACATGCGTAAGACCAACAAGAAGTTCCTGAGTTGGATTCTGTCTCAGAAGAATGGCTTGTACTATCCAGGCAAGCTGCAAGCGTGATGGCCTGACGGCACAGAAGGGATAACCGCGTGTGCCCAGGCGCGACAGCTGTGTAGACTAATTTGTAGACTACTTTGCTACTGCTTGCTTTCAGGCTATGGACCTCTTGACCAGGGCGCTCTGAACCAATTTTATGAGGCACAAGTCAAAGGCAGGCCCATTAGCAAGGTGGGGCGAGGGCTTGTGTTGGGGGCGGAAGGTGGCCTGCCTTTGATGGGAGCAGTAGACGCCCAGGTTGAGGAAATGATCATTTGAAGCCTTTGTGTACCTGTTGTCGCTGTAGGACTTCAACGCCATGTTGTTCCATCAGTACCGTCAAAATGCGCGCATTGTGCATATGAACGGGTGAGTGTGATATGGGCTTTTCATGGCATCACAACAAAGTGTGTGCTTTATGTTTGTCGCCTGCATCCTCATCTGGTTCGTTGCAGCCCCAAGCCAAATCACTACCTGGAGTGGTTAGAAAACAGGACATGCGCATTTGGCGACATGTGTAAAATGGTGAGCGACTCACACTGCTGCTGGGTCGGCCAAGCACGGCCGGTGCACCCGCCTGCCTCACTCCCCACTCTCAGAAGGCCCGCTGCGACCCTCATGCTGTCCGATAATCTGTCCGCTGCAGGGCCTCGGTAATGGGGTGTGCCAGTACATTGCAGAGTATGTGCAGTTCACGGCAAACTGGGATGTTCCCGCCAGATTGCACAAGCTTTGCGCCAGTGGTGCAGCCGCGCAGGCGCTGCAGCAAGCGAGCGCTGCCCAACAGGCAGCTGTCGCAGCGGTGGAGCCTCAGCAGGCTGCTGTTGCAGAGCAGCAAGACGAGGATGCGGATGATGCTGAGGGTGCCGGTGACGCCATCAACACAGCTGCGATCAGAGCAGATGCTGGTGATGACCATGCGACCCCAGGCCACAAGGATCAGTCAAGAACGGCCAATCCCAAGCTAAACTAAACAACTCGAATGCTCCTTCCTTCATTGATGGTCAGCTTGCCTGTACATTGCCCTGTATGGCTACGTTGCATTAGTGCAACCCCAAGGGTAAAGTTCAAATAAAACCAAAGCAAGCACCAAAGTAAACAACTTTTGCCTTTGCGTCGCTCCAAAGCAAACTTTCCAAGGCGATATTGCCTTGGAGGAAATACCGCTGCAGCTCAAAGCCTATCAAAATGCAACTCAGACCACATCGAGTTTGGGCTCCAGAGAGCAAAACAACCTGTGCCCAGCCGCCTCCACCCTGCAAACACCTCTCCTTGTCCTCCATAAGCACATGCTCTAATGCCTCCCATCAGTCCTGCTTCTCTTTTGCTTTCCATCCTGTCTCCCTTTGCCTAGGGGTCTGGGATGGGATGGCGAAGCCCTCGCATGAGGGGACGATGCTGAAAACGAGGTTTGCTGCCCTCCCTCAGGCTTCTATCCAAGTTTGGTGCTGCCTCTCCGAGCGCCCTTCTGATTCTGACATCAATCAATACGCAGTTCCAGATGGAACTGCGTATTGGCCCCCTTAAAGTAGGCGTTGCAGTAGCCCGAGTCCGCCCTCAAAAGTAAAAACTAGGCTCGAGTAAGAGTTCGGTGGCTCTACGCCTGACTACGCCTGCTGTAGCACTTTGAGCAACCCAGCACCGCCCACGTGCGTCCAACGACAGGGCCCTGCGTGTTGTATATTGCTCTTGCAGTCAGTGAGTTCACTGCAATGGATGCCTTTTTCCATAACTTGAGGAAGTACAGTCCTGCGGATGAATGACGCGACAATGCCACAGCACATGCCAACTCCCTCGAGCGATTTACCGTTCACAAGCTACTTCGTGCAACTGACTTGTACCCTTGAATGACAGAGCTCAGTGCAACCGCCAGCGCGCTTCTGGCTCCCTGCGCCAGTGGTGTACGGGCCTGACAGCCGCGCCGCGCTGCAGCATAGGCGCGCTGCCTGAGGGGTCTCTTGGAAGCGGTCTCTTTGAAGGGGAACCCAACGCAGCGGTGATTCTGTTGCAACACGGCCTGAGTTTGCGTGAAAAGTTTGCGCGCGATGGTGTTGAAACCATCTGTATCAGCAAAGTCGCTCCTGGCATCCGGAGCAGCACCGTCAGTTAGGCGACAGTACAAGGTGCGGCCCAGAGCTCGCCTTTTGTCGTGTAGAGACCCAGTGAGGACTGCAATCATGGCACAGTGTCTAATGTTGCTGCAGGTCAGGGCACTAGGGGTGGCGCTGTTGGCTGTGCTGCTCATGTGGGCACGGTATCAGCAGACGCTGACCCTGAGCAGCAGGAAGGGCCCGCTGCGGCAGTCACCAGCATCTGGCGGCTTACTACTGCGTTCGGCAGAGAATGCATTCACGCTTCAGTTTGAGGTCTGCAATGGGTTTACGAACCAGCGGATAGCGCTGATGTCAGGTTAGAGCTTGGTACAGCTGTGCTGCCCTCCCCCATGGAACCGCTTCAACATCTCACTGCTCTTCCTTTTACTACGGTATTCTCTCCTCGCTCCTGACTTGCTGCAGGCCTGATACTAGCTGCAATAGCAAAGCGCACTGTGGTGCTGCCCGACTTTTGCTCAACGGCATGCAGCCAGATGACATGCAGACAGTCACCGCAAATGAGGCAGACACGGTGCAGTTCGGGTCAGTGCTCGCTCAGCGCCCGCCCTGCCCTCACTAGGCGCCGTGGGGCTGTCGTCTCGCCTGCTGCCGTGCAGACCCCTTGTCTGGCCTGATCGCCCCTTTTCCTGCGGTGACCTGTGTGTGCAGGGAGTGGTTTGATGAGCAGGCGTTTGCCGAGTCGATTGCAGCACACGGTGTCGAGGTTGTCGTTGGGCGGACCCCCAACGCAACCCTGGTCTCTGTCAAGGAATTTGACAGCAACTCCAAGCCATCAGCCATCATTTCCCACTTTAGGAAGCAAAAGTCACACCAGCATATCAGGTGCCGGCCTGCTGGTGGCCAAGGCCGTTGGCTGGCAGCTGAGCAGCAGCTGTGCTGGGAACACACGCGCACATGCACGCCGTCCCGCCCCGCCACCACCACCACAAATACACACACGCGCCCCCCCGCAGCACCGCTGCCATCACTTTGGCAGTCTTGCAGCCTTCGTAGTGCCCCTGCCAACCTGTTCCCCACGTGAGGCCTGCCCGCAGGATCCCCTGCCCCGCCTTCCGCCTTCCCGGCAGCATGATGCGCAAGCACGCGGCCCTGCTGCGTGCGGCAGTGGAGGGACTACAACCTGCCCCCGCTTCCAATCCTTGCTGGCAGCGCGGCGGCAGCAGGTGGAGGCGCTCACAGGGTCGTCCGCCTACAACCTGCTGCACCTGCGGGTGGAGAAGGACTGGTTTGCGCTGTGCAAGCTGTGGGAGAACCCTGGCGAGGGGCGCAACAACTGCATGAACAACACTGTCACGGTCGGCGATGCGCTGCAGCGGGACGGCTTCGACCCGGGGGTGAGCGGGGGCGCTTTGCTGCCTCCTGCCTGCCAGCCTGGAAGCGCCGCAGCCGCATGTTAGCGGCCTGCTGGTGGGAGCCGGGGCCCGCAGCCCATGACGCTGGTGCAGAGCAGTTGTCCCATCGGGGCCTGGCTGGCTCAAGCCCCCACATCGCACTGCGCACCCACCACCCCGCACAGGTGCCCTTGGTGGTGGTGACCTCCTGGCCCGATGCAGTGCCCGATGTGCTGGACAAGGCGCTCAAGTCCCTCAAGCAGCACAACTACACCGTGCTGCTGGGAAGCCAGTTGGTGCAGGCGGGGGAGGAGCTGACGAGGGAGGAAAGCGCGCTGGTGGGCAGTTGCAGGGCGGCTGCTGGCTCCCTGTGGCCTCAGTAGCCCACCCAACATCCCAGGCTGCCGTGCTCCCCGTTGTTGACCTGCCACCTTGACGCCATGGGCGGTCATGTAGGCACAGCCATCGATGCGCTGCATTCCCAACCTCAAACGCCCTCCGCCCCCACTCCCACGCTCATCCCAGACTGATTACTACCTTGCCCGCGAGGCAGCCAAGTTCACGGGCAACTCGGTCTCCACCTTCACGGCCTTCCTCATCCTTGAGCGACAGTGGCTGGGAAGGTGAGCGTCCAGGGCGCTGCGGTGCCGTCTGGCAGCCGCTGGGGTTGGCAGTCACAGGGCGCCAGCAAGCCAGCCAGAAAGCGGAGCGCGGGCATGCCGCCCCCACCCAATCCCTCACTGACCCCACCCATCAACCCACACATGCACACACTCCTGCAGGCCGTCCGCGCACTACAACGGCGGCATCGTGCCTCTGGCCACATTTTTTCCCCTGTATGAGGAAGCGAAGGAGGGCGACAAGTTCCAGAAAGCCGACCCAGCGCTGCCCTCTTCACTCTGACTCTGCCGTACGTTTACCAGAGCTGCACCTTCTATCTGTTCTTTCTTTCTGTTATCCACACCTGTCCCCTTCCTTTTCCCTGATCTTGTCACCACCAAGCAATCTTCCCTTTCCTTTCCCCTCCTAACACCCTACCAAAAACAATCCAAATCAATTACACAGAGGTATGTGGAAACCATAGCAATGAAAGCGGAGTATATTTGCAGCAGAGCAGCACATGGAAGTTATAGCAAATGGGGAGAGGCAAGCAGCAACCAGAGGCAGATGTGTTCAAGGGCTGCAAAGCAGGCTGCCAGCGGGGCAGGCAAGCGTGAGACAGGCTGACAGCAGCGCTTGCTTTTGCAGCCAGGCAAGCTGAGAAGGAGGCGGGGCCGCTCCCTACGCCAGGTCATCGCGCTTGTTCAGCGCAGCGTGCGTCTTCCTCAGGTGCTCCTTGTACGACACGATGTCGCCGCCCCAGCGGCTCACGGTGCCCTTGTCCACCACCCAGATTTCGTTGGCCACCTGGCTGATGAGGCGGAAGTCGTGGCTGACCAGCACCAGGCCGCCGTCCCAGTCTGCAGGGGTGGGGGGGATGGGGAGGGGGCATGTTGCGGCAGGGACACGCGGGGGATGGCGGGTCGCGACAGGGGGCCAGCGGAGCAGCAGCACGGGCTGGTGTGTGGCCGAGGGCACGGAGCACCCCGGCTGCAGCTTGCACGCGCCCAAGGGCGCGTGGGCAGCCCCGGCGCCACGTGAGCAGAGCAGGCAGGCCGGCGCTCACTGTTGATTGCCACCGCCAGCGAGTCGATCGTCTCCATGTCCAGGTGGTTGGTGGGCTCGTCCAGCAGCAGCATGTGGGGGTGCGGTGCGCCAGCCACGCAAACACCACGCGCGACTTGAGCCCGTCGGACAGCTTCTTCATGGTCAGCGTCTGCACGTGGGCGGCGGGTGCAGGCGGGGGCGCAGGCGAGGCTGACGGTGAGGAGGGGGATTGCGCGCACACAGCCGCAGTGCCGGCAGCCTCGGAGGCAGGCGCTGGCAGGGGTGCCAGCGCGCCGCACCTGCTGCGGCCCCGTGATGCCAAAGCGGCCGATGACCGCGCGCATCTTCTCCTCCCCCTGGTCCTGCCCAAACTCCCGCAGCATGTACTCCAGCGGGGTCAGGTCCTCGGGCAGCAGCTCCGTGAGGTGCTGGTGGTACTGCCCGATGCGCAGGTGGTTGTGCCGCTTGACCATGCCGTCCAGCGGGTCCAGCTGCCCAGTCATCAGCTTCAGCAGCGTCGACTTGCCCGCGCCGTTGGGGCCCACCTGCGCGCAGGCAGCGCGGCAGCGCGCAGGTCGGCCAGGTGAGTCAGGCAGGACCGCGCGGCGCCCACCACCCCACCAAGGCTCCGCACAGCAGGCGCGGGCGTGCGGGCTGGGGCAAGGGGGCGGCGGAACGCGGCACAGCCCGGGCAGGACAAGACCGTCGCGGGGGCAGCCAGCTGCGCAGCAGCGGCGCCTCACGATGGCCACTCGAGAGTCCAGGTCCGCGCCCAGGTCCACGTGGGAGTAGAGCACCTTGTCGGGCGAGTAGCCAAAGGTGACGTCGGTGAACTGGAGCACCGGCGGCGGCAGCGTGCCCACGTTCTCAAACTTGAACTTGACCACGCGGTCGGTCTCCACCTTCTCCGTCAGCCCCTCCCGCACCATCTTTGCAAGCACCTTCTCCTTGGACTGCACACGGATGCGGCGGTGGGGTGGTGCGTGGGCGCATGGTGTGGGATGGGCGGGTGTGAGAGGGTGTCTTGCAGGGGGTGGGGTGTGAACGTGTGTGCGGGGGTGGAGGGAGTGGGGGGCGAGCGCAAGCAACGGAGCAGGGCTGGAGAGAAGACGGCAGGAGAGATTCGCGGCGACGCAGCCAGCGCATGCTGCTGCAACAGCTGCCCCATGCAATGTCGAACCGCAGTCAGCGCATGCTGCTGCAACAGCTGCCGCATGCAATGTCGAAACGCAGTCAGCGCATGCTGCTGCAGCCTGCCGCGGCGCCGCCCCGCACCTGCGCCTGGCGTGCCAGCTTGGCGGAGCCGTGGCCGAAGCGCGCGATGTACTCCTTCATGTTGGCAATCTGCTCCTGCTCCCACTTGTACTTCTTCATCTGGTTCTCCTCCAGCTCGGCGCGGGTGCGCACGTACGTGTCGTAGTCGCCTGCAGGGAGGCAGGCGGGGGGGGGGTGCGGGGGGGGGGCCGGCCGGCGGGCAGGAGAGGGGCAGTGAGGAGAAGCAGGGATGGGTTGGGGCTGAGGTGATGGTGCATGGGCGGCTGGAGTTGCAGTCAGTACGACGCCAGGCAGCGTCGAGATGAGCCAAGCAGGGTGCTGAGGACGAGATTGGTTGTTGGGCAGCACGGCATGCTCAGGGTGCAGATGCGGGCGCTGCGGTTGCTGAGAGAGCGGTCAGAAGCCAAGCGTTCAAGCTGCTGGTGGTTTCATGACGCGCAGCGGGTCGTTTGATCCATCGTCCCGGCTGCTCAAAAGAGTGCAACTCGTCATCCCGCTCTCTCTAGGCGCTGGCGTGGCCATGTGCAACGGCGGCGAATGCATGGGCGGCTCAAGCAACCGTGCTCCGTAGCGGGGACAGCGGCGCGGCAGGGAGTGGGAGCGGCGCCGGAAGCCCGGCGCAGCAGGAATGGCGGCTGGGCGGGCATGCATGGGCCCACCTGCGTAGTACTTGAGCTGCTTCTGGTGCATGTGGATGATGTTGGTGCACACGCCGTTCAAAAAGTCCTGCGGGCAGACGCAAGAGCGCCAGCGGGGCAGGGCGTGGCATGCGCTCGGCAACACAGTGCGGCAACAGGCTTGGCTTCAGCAAGCGCACAGCCCTCCGGTGGCCTCCCAGCTGGTGGTCAAACCCCCAGCTGGCGGTGCTACAGCCCCGGTAGGCTCAGCAGCCCAGCCGCGCCGCGCCGCGCCGACCCAGGGGTCACCCACGGCAGGGGGCAGCGCGGGCGCAGCTCGCCTGCGAGTGCGACACGAGCAGCAGGATGCGCTTCCAGTTCTTGAGCGTGTCCTCCAGCCACACGCACGCCTCCAGGTCCAGGTGGTTGGTGGGCTCGTCCAGGATCAGAAAGGTGGGCTCCACAAACAGCGCCCGCGCCAGCGCGATGCGCATGCGCCACCCCCCGCTGAAGTCGCGAGTCGCCTTGTTCTGCGGCAGAGCGAGTGCACAGGCGTGGGTGGATGGGTGGGTGGGTGGGTGGGCGGCCGGATGGGCGAGTGGGAGCGCGTGAGGTGGGGTGGGACACGCGGCGCCATGGCGTAGGTGCGCAGCAGGGTCGGGGGCTGGTGGGGGCAACCTGGTGCGCTTATGCGCGCAGCCTGGCCACCAGCCCATGCGGGCACAGTGCGGGCAGCGGTACGGGCGGTACCCCCACCTGCATGTCCTTGTCGAAGCCGAGGCCGTGCAGGATGGAGGCCGCCCGCACCTCCGCCATGTCAGACTCCAGCGCGTCCAGCCTGCAAGCAGCGGCGTACAGGGCAGCGGCAGGCGGGGCTCAGGCAGGGGGGCTTGTACGCGCATGGGCGCGCAGCTCGCCCACCAGGGCTGGCGGGGAGCGCAGGCCGGTCCTGCCGAGTGCGTGGAGGCTGCCCTGCCGGGCCCCCGCTCCCGTGACCACCCACACCCGCGCGGTCCCGGCCCGCCCCAGCCGCAGCCCACCGCTCGTAGATGTCCTCCAGGCGCGCCTCCACCTCCTCCCCCTGCTGCTCCGCCAGCGCCTCCGCCTCCGCCTCCAGCCGCGCGCGCTCCGCATCCACGCTCTTTACGGCCTGCGGGCAGAAACATGAGGAGGGGGGGCAGGGGCATGAGCTGCCTGCCCAGCCTGAAAGGCAGCACACAGCAACACTGCCCACTCGGCTGGCGGGCGGCTGGCACTCTCCCGCCCGCCAGCCCTGCTCGCGGGCCCCCATCCGCGGCGCGACCACAGCAGGACAAAGCATGGCACAGAGCCAGCCAGGTCACAGAGGAGACGCTGTGAGAAGGTTTGCGTCCTGTGCCCTGCCTTCACCCTGGCAGCAGGGCGCGCAGGCGGCACTGCGGCAGCAGGGGCGGCCGCAGGCGGCTGGCGGCGGCGGCGCTTTCCTCCAGGGCGGTCATGTCTGTGCCGGGTATCTCGCGGTCCAGCAGGTAGACGTCTATGTGCTCTGGGATGGGCAGGTCGCGCGCCCCCAGCGCCTTGAGCAGGCAGCTCTTGCCGCAGCCGTTCGGGCCGATGAGGCCGTAGCGCCTGCGCAGGGCGGGGAGGGGGCGACGTCGAGCGCGGCGCAGCAGGGCAGCAGCCGGCCTGCGCAAGAACTGGGCTGGGCTGGGCTGGGCTGGGCTGGGGCCTCCCCACACCACGGGTTCCGCCCCAGCTTCCAGCCCAGTTGGAGCCGCTCAGCGAGGGGGCCCGAGGGCGTGGCGCCTCCAGATCCACACACCGAGACATTTTTGCTGCACGTGCCCCAGCTAGCCGTGCACATCTGCTGCGCAGCGCGGAAAGGCTGCAGCGCCCACCTGCCGTAGTTCAGCTCCAGCCGCGTGTCGGTGAGCAGCTCGTGGCCGTGGAACAGCAGGCTGAACGACTCAAAGTGGATGTCGCGCGACTGCGGGTGGCTGGTCAGCACACCAGTGGTGGAGCGGTCGTTGAGCTCAAACTCGGCGAGGGCTGCGGCCATGCCGTTGACATCGAGCCCGCCGTTCACCGCGCTGTTCTCCGCCTCAGACAGCTGCCCGGCGCTGGCGACGCCCTTCAGAGACGCCTTGCTGCCGGCCTTCTTCATCGCCGCCTTTTTCTTCTTGGAATCAGACGGCCTGAGGACGCACAGTGAAGCCAGCACAGGCTCAGGCCGTGCAGCAGCGCACAGGTGCATGCGAGGACACCAAAGGGCTGGAAACAATGAGTTACACGGCTTTCACCAAATCTAACGTGTGCTCACATGATGTGCTGCCTTGACTCCTACTCGAAAAGAGTGGCGGCCGCCGGCCGCTCGCGCCAAAACTGTGGCTGTGCAAACTCTGCTGGTGGTGGTAGTCTCAATACTCTGAGTCAGGCAATCTTAGAATAAAGAAGCACGTGTGTCAGCCGCAAATTGCATCAATTTTCCATGTTGTACAGCTCGTCCTGCCAAGGGACTTCAGCGGGCGCACAGGGCTGAGGCTGTTGGCTGGCGGGTGATCGCGACGAAGGACTCTTTACCAAAGAACGGGGAACGCGCGACTGTAGCCACACCAGGCCCGCGAAGGTAGCCGCGTGGCCCCCAGCTAGGGGTTTCAGGCGAGCGGAACCGCCCCGCTCCACGGTCTCCTGTCGACAAAGCGATGGTGGGGCCCGGCAGTCAGCAGTAAACAGCACCCGCGACACTTGGTGCTGCGCGAAGCGCCAGCAGCGTGTGAACAGGCCGGCGGGTGTTCTGGACGATGGACATCCGCATTGCGGTGAGAGGAGGGATGCACGGCCTGTGCCGAACGAAGCGCAGGGGCGAAGGGCTCCGACCCTCAACAGCTCTTTCTGGACGTTCTCCAACTTGGCTGGGCCCTCCACCATTGTGCAGGGGAAGTATAGGCTGGGCAGGAAGATAGGCTCAGGCAGCTTTGGGGACATTTACATCGGTGCGAGGCCAAGCGGCGGCGGAGAGCTGCGCTACTGGCTCTGTGTGCCCTCTCTTGTGTCTTCCGCAACTGCTAACCACGGCACTCGTAGTTGGTTCGCCATTGTTGCGTGCACACTATCAACTGTACTGCGATTGTCGACCTGCAGGCACCCATTTGCTGACGGGCGAGGAAGTTGGCATTAAGTTGGTGAGCGGATTGCCGATGTGCTACCTTGCACGATCACATTCCCACCTAGTTCCCACCTGCGTTCCTGCTGGCCATCCCTGGATTGCACTAATGTGTGTGTGTGACAACCCGAGATGTTACTGGTTGCTGATTGTTTCCTTGCTGCACCATGCAGGAGTCCACCAAAACCAAGCACCCGCAGCTCCTGTACGAGTCCAAGATTTACAAGATCCTGCAGGGCGGAAGTGAGCCCCGCCAGCGCCGGCTGAGCCCATCTTAGCTAGTGTTTGTCAGCCAAGCCTGCGAGTTCTGCGTTTCAACCGCTGGAATCCATGCGTGGGCTTGGCCTTGGTGGAGGTGATGGGTGGGGTTGGCTTCCTGCTGACACCCTGCCTGGCCCGCCATGCGCGCAGCTGGCATCCCCAACATCCGGTGGTATGGCGTGGAGGGTGACTACAATGTCATGGTCATTGACCTGCTGGGGCCCAGCCTGGAGGACCTCTTCAATTTCTGCAACCGCAAGTTTAGCCTGAAGACGGTGCTCATGCTGGCAGACCAGATGGTGGGTGGCGAGTGGGGGTTTTAAGAGGCGGGGGAGGGAAGGGGGTCTGCACCTGCTTGGAGGCCTCTGGCGTCTTTGCAGCTGTGCCCAGGGAGGTGGTGGGAGCCAGCAGCCAGCTGCTCAAGATGGGAGCCATGCAAGGAACGGCGGCTTGTTCAAGCGGGGGAGCTGTTGCGCACCACGCGTTTGACAGCCAGCCTTCACATCCATCGCCTGCGGTCCACCCCGCGTGCAGCTGTCGCGCATTGAGTACCTGCACAGCAAGAGCTTCATTCACCGCGACATCAAGCCTGACAACTACTTGATGGGTCTGGGCCGTCGCGCCAACCAGGTGCGGCGACAGCCCATGAAAGGCTTTCGGTCCCACCATCGCCTTTCGAGTGTGGCAGGGCACACGTGCAGTTTTCACCCACTCCCCTCTCTTTACTCTGCACCAAATTCATGCAGGTCTACATGATCGACTTTGGGCTGGCGAAGAAGTACCGCGACCCCAAGAGCCACATCCACATCCCTTACAGGGAGAACAAGAACCTGACGGGCACGGCGCGCTACGCGTCGATCAACACGCACCTGGGTATCGAGCAGGTGGGGCGCTGCGCAGCGTGCCTTTTGGACGGACCAGTTACCTTGCGAGGCCCGTTTTATCTGTAGCCCGTAGCATGCTTCACAGTGGGGACTGGCGCACCTTCGACGCCAGCGGTGGCAAGCCCTCCTAACACGTTTGTGCCCCCCCCAACCCCCCACCCCCAGTCCCGCCGCGACGACCTCGAGTCCCTGGGCTACGTGCTCATGTACTTCCTGCGTGGCTCGCTGCCCTGGCAGGGCCTCAAGGCGGCCACCAAGAAGCAGAAGTGAGCGGGCACGGGGCTGCAGCCGGCGGGGCGGCTCCGCCGCAGCGCTGGCTTGCAACGTGTGCCCAGGCGGCGGGGCCGTCCCTCCTGCCGCTGCTCAATCACATGTCCCCCACCAACCCACCGACCCACCTGGCGCTGCAGGTACGAGAAGATCAGCGAGAAGAAGATGGCCACCCCCACCGAGTCGCTGTGCAAGGGCTTCCCCACCGAGTTTGTGGTGTTCTTCCAGTACGTGCGCTCGCTGCGCTTCGACGACAAGCCCGACTACGCGTACCTGCGCAAGCTCTTCCGAGACCTGTTTGTCCGCGAGGGTGGGCTGCTGTGCAGCTGGGACTCCTCGTGCCGGCCGCGCGGGGGGCCGTGCGCGCGCGGGGGGCAGTTTGATGCGGGGTCGCCGGGTGGGATCCTGCGTCTGGCAACGTGCGGGGCTGCAGGTCTGGGTGCTCAGCCGCTCTCGCTCTCCTTCCCCTGCCTGCCAGGCTTCACGTGGGACTACGTGTTCGACTGGACCATCCTCAAGTACGCGCAGCAGCAGAACAGCCGGCCAAGCACGTCCCGCCCCGCGGACGGCGCGTTTGCGGCAGCCCAGCCGCGTGCGCAGGAGGATGCCCGGGATGCCGAGGCCGCGCTGCGCAGGCTGGGCCTGCAGTGACCGCGCCCTCCCACCTCCGGGCAGCAGGCGGGGGCGGCAGGCGGCGCAGAGCGCGAGGACAGCCACCTGCGCAGCCGCCCCCAGCCATTTTGCTGCTGCTCACTGTGCCTGGAGCGCCCCGGCAGCATGCGCTGCTGGGAGCAGCACCGCGCGGCGAAGGCTGACAGTAGATGACTGGCTGGGCGCAGCCAGGATGCTGATGACAGCCCAGTGTACAGTATTCACTGACCCTGCAGACCATCGCGCTGCACTTTGACCATTGCTAGATGTTGTGGCTGGCACGCCATCTTCCGCATCGGTGCCTACGACGCATCAGTCCCCCTGTAATGCAGCAGCATTGATCATCTGGCAAAGCGTGGGTGTACCTTCCCACTGGCCTCCACAGTACGGCACTGAGTGACCATCTTGAACCGCGCTCGGCATTGTGACCTGATCCAAGAAGCCAGGTCTTATATGAGCAGCCAAGGCATTGGTGTCCAGCAGTCAGGCCAGCTTTTACACGCACTCCCGGCGGCGAGGAGTAGGCAGACACAGTCGGTGTCGCTTCTATATTCAGGTAGCACTCATGATATTTTCTGCGTTGATCGGGTAATCAGTAGCTGATTTCCCCCATGCCATGTTCTCGATGCCTGCAGTTCCGTTCTTCGTCCGTTAAACTTTTCTGTACTCAAATGGGTCCTCGTAACGTCAATGAGAAAGTGGCGGAGGCCAGAAACAGGAAGGCCAGTGCCAAGCAGCAGGCGGCGGCAGCGGCAGAGGCAGCAAAGGTGAGCCCTGATGTTTTCTTGTCGGGGTTTGTCCACAAGCAGTTCATTGCGAAACAAGTCCAGATCCTGATGGTTTTGTCATTTGGAATGCAGGAGGATGCTTACTGGGACGCGCATGCCAACCCAAAGGCCAAGCGGGATGCTAAGCGGGAGGAGCAGGCATGAACTGCTGCTGCTACTGCCGACTCGCGCAGTGCGGGGACTGTAACTTTCAAATTCCCTAATTGCTGTGCAGGAACGGCAGCGAGAAGAGGCAGCCAAGAAGAAAGCCGAGGCAAAGCGGCTGGCAGCGGAGGAGGAGGCAGCCTTGGCGGCTGCCAGCAAGAAGAGCGCAAACAAGGCTGCCGCATCAAAGGTTGGCCTGGCCGGGCAGCCGATGCCCGGTCCATCTGCTTGTGCCCACTTATGCCTGTTCTGTGGGTGTCATCGCCTCGAGTTGCTGCTTGTTTAAAAGCATCCGCCCTGCCGTGCAGTTGACCGCACACCAGCTGGCGCAGCAGCGGGAGCGGGATCTTGCCGAGCAGCAGCGGCTGGCCGAGCAGCGCAGCCTTGAAACCAAGCGTATGGTGTCTGCGGATGAGTACGCGGCGGCCATAGAGGTGCAGAACCGCAACAGGTGCGAGGGCATGACCTGCAAGCTCAGACAGTGTACTGCTGGGCGCTGGCCAAGCTCTGGGAGGCGTCTGCTGCTGCACGGGGCAGGAGCCAGGCGGGACGGCATAGCTACTGACTCCTGCACATAACGTGGCCGCCGCTGCAGGGAGGAGGGCGTGGTGGAGGCGCACGGCATCGAGGCAGCCATCGAAGTGCTGTCGCTGGACGGCCAGCCCGCCGACAGGCACCCCGAGAAACGCGCCAAGGCGGCCTTCAAGGACTACTACGATGCGGAGCTGCCGCTGTTGAAGCAGGAGAAGCCAGGGTTGCGGCTAATGCAGGTGGGGCCGCAGTGCGGGGCAGGGTGTGTGCCTGCCGCTGTGTAGGCGCTTCTGGGAGCATCGCACCCATGCTCTGCGCTGCTGTTACCGCTGAACTGCTTGTTGTCAACTGCCTTGCTTTGCAGTACAAGTCTATTCTGTTTGAACGGTGGCAGCGTGACCCCGCAACCCGCGCAATCAGGTGGACAGCAAATGAAGGCTTCGCGGCTCCCCGCCGTGCTGCTTGCGTGCATTTTATGTACATCCTGCACAATGCTGTAAGAAGCATGGATCAGGAATTAACAGTGACATGAACAAAGATTACAGTTGCATTGGGTGCAAAACCAACACAGTACAAGTACTTTGCCACGACTTGTGAGAGCAGCAATGTTGGCGCCACCGAGGCAATAACCACTGGTGGCTGCTGGGCTGCGTCCTTTGGACCGCTATGCTGTAGATGCATTTGACTTACTTGCTGCGACTTTCGTAAGGCATCGTCCTGCTGAAGTTCTCCCGTGCAACACTCCCCGATTGCAAGCATGCTGCCGTCAACAAAGGTGAGCGGCGTGTTTCATTTGCGTCGAAGGGAACGACACTTGAAGGGTTGGCTCTCGAAAACAGCGGACCAAACTCACACCTCCCTCTTGCCTTGACGGATGTAGCCTGGCCACCACGGCGCTCCCTGCTTCCCTCCCTCCCAGGGCCACCTGAAAGTCGCCCTGGGCATAGAAGGCAGCGCAAACAAGATTGGTGTGGGGATTGTGCGCGAAGATGGCGAGATTCTGAGCAACCCGCGGCACACGTGAGCCGCAGTGCAGCCGCTGCGTCTCACGCACCGCACACCGCCTCCTCAACGTGGCCGCGACAACACGTCACTTGCCGTTCCTTTACCTTGCACGCCTTGCGCAGGTTCATCACGCCGCCCGGCCAGGGTTTCCTTCCACGGGAGACCGCGCTGCATCACCAGGAGTGGGCGGTGAAGCTGGTGCAGCAGGCGCTGGCGGAGGCGGGCGTCACTCCCAGCCAGATCAGCCTCATCGCCTTTACCAAGGTAAGTCGGCCCTGCGGCCCAGGCAGCAGCAAACCCACCGCTCACAGGCATCCAGGGCGCAGCGGCGTGGCATGGCTTGCTGGACACCTCAAGCGTGCGGCGGCGCTGCCAGGCTGGCACACCTCGACCCAACCGCTCCACCTCACCACCAGCGCCGTGACGCTGCCCGTGGCCGCCACCCTCGCAGGGCCCCGGCATGGGCGGCCCGCTTGTGTCGTGCGCCGTGGTGGCGCGCATGCTGTCGCAGCTGTGGCAGGTGCCCATCGTGGGCGTGAACCACTGCGTGGGGCACGTTGAGATGGGCCGCCTGGTCACCGGCGCACGCGACCCGGTCGTCCTCTACGTCTCCGGCGGCAACACCCAGGCACGCACCCGCGGCAACCCGCCCTCCCCCGCATGCAGACGTGGCTGTGCAGCGCAGCGGCGGCGGCCGCCCCCAGCGCAGCCGTGCTGCGCGCGCTTGTTGGCCCGCGCCCTTGTGGACGCCCCCTCGCGGCTTGCGGCTCATGCCGCCGTCCGATGCGTCGCAGACGCCCATGCACCCACGTGCGGGTTGTCAGCGCCTTCCCCTCCTTTGAGACGCCCCCCTCTCCTTCCCCTCTGAAGGTGATTGCGTACGCCGATCGGCGGTACCGCATCTTTGGGGAGACGATAGACATCGCTGTGGGCAACTGCCTCGACCGCTTTGCGCGCGTGCTGGGCCTGCCCAACGACCCCGCCCGGGCTATAACATAGAGCAGCTGGCCAAGCAGGTGGGGAGGGGCCTGAGAGTTTTCTTACGTGCCTGCTGGGTGCGTGTGAGTGGCAGTGTTGGGGGTGTGGTGGGGGTGTGCGGGGAGATGTACAGCCTGCGTATGAAACAGGGGTCCACATGTGTGTGATGGCGGAGCGTGTTGGGGGAGGTGGTCAGGCGACGGAGCGGCCGCCTGGCCCCGGCTCGAGCACCGTGTGGGCCCGCTCTGTACGCCGCCCTTCCTGCCCGGCCGCCTTCCTGCGCCGTGCAGGGCACCCGCCTGGTTGAGCTGCCGTACGTGGTGAAGGGCATGGACGTTTCCTTCTCCGGCATCCTCTCCTACATCGAGAGCGCCGCAAAGGATCTGATCGCCAAGGTGGGGCCCCCGCCCCCGCCAGGCTGGCCAACGGTTGCTGCGAGGCACCCAGGGCACGCGTTGGATTGGGGCTCCTGCCGCCCTGCCCGCCTCTCTGAGCCCCTTCCGGCCCAAAAGCTCCGTGGGGCCCTCCCGCACCGCAACCACCCACTCGTGCGCCGGTGCACACACTCCTTACCCTGTCCTTCCGTTCCGCCGCCGCCCTCCCCGCAGGGCGAGGCCACCCCCGCGGACCTGTGCTTCTCCCTGCAGGAGACCATCTTTGCGATGCTGGTGGAGATCACGGAGCGGGCCATGGCGCACTGCTGCGCACCAGACGTCCTCATCGTGGGCGGGGTGGGCTGCAACCTGCGCCTGCAGGAGATGATGGCGGTGCGTGTGTGTGTTGCTGTTGGAGGGGGAGGGGGCGGGGGTCTGTGGCGGAATGATGGGACGCCTGGACATTGCATGGGGCTCAGCACTTTATTTCATCCATCCACAATGCTGTCCCATGGTTGAGGACCACTCCCCTGCCCAGATGCAATCGGCCTGGCTGCTGTACCCAATTTGCACCCCTCCACTGGCGCCTCTCTCCTGAGCCCACACTCCTCCTGCGTACATGGACAGCCTTACTCCCCCGCCCCCACCTATGCCCCCCCCCCCCCGAGTGCAGGTGATGGTGGGTGAGCGGGGTGGCCGCCTGTACGCAACCGACGACCGCTACTGCATCGACAACGGCGCCATGATCGCGTGGCCTGGGCTGCTGGCGCTGCGGGCGGCGGACGCGGCGCAGCGCTATCAGAGACGCGGTGCACGCAGCGGTACCGCACGGACGAGGTTCTGGTGACGTGGCGGGACTGAGCAGTTACACAGGAACAGGATGGCGCCAGCTGTGGCCCGGCTTGCCCTGTGTGATGCCTTTGCTGTGCGCGCGCCTGCGCCTGTAAGTCAACAACCTCGATCACTGCGGCTTGATGCCACGCGCGCGCCGGCAGCCTCGACCTTACAGGAGTACCCTGCATGCTTGCTCAGCGGGAGTCGCGCTTGCAGGGGCTGGCGGGCATCGGCACATGCATGTGCGCTCAGCGGCGCAAGCCCGGCATGCCAGCAGAAGCGCCCAGCCGCGGCCGCGCTTCTTCTCACTTGCCGCCCGCCACGCCGCCGTGCAGCACTGTGGCCGACAGGATGAAGCCGCCGCCGTGGTTCATGTTCATGGAGGGGTGGGTGCGCAGGGGAAGCACCTGGAGGCGGGGGGGGGGCCGGGAGAGGCAGCCCAGGCTCACAGACACGTGGGAGTGGACGGAAGGGTGGCTGGGGGCGGCGGCCAGCTTGGAGGACTGGCGAGCAGCTGGCACCGGCAGCGGTGCACAGCAAAGAAGGGGTTCTGCTGCTGTCGGCCCCTCCTCCTTCCCACAACATATGCACACACCACACGCCATTGATTGCGCGACCAAATGCTACAAGCAAGTCAGGGGCACCCCCCAGACACACGAACAAAGAAACCTGCGCACCTGCATCTCGCGCCACCACGTCTCCTGCAGCACCAGCCCGGCCACCTGGCCCTGCCCCCGCAGCGCATCCAGCGCCTCCGCCAGCGGCTGCTGCCACGGGCTGTACACCGCCAGGGCCGAGGAGGGCGCCATCAGCGGCAGCACCGCGCGGATGAGCGCCAGCGGGCTCAGCGCGGGCGCCGCCAGGATGCAGCTGGTGAAGGGCGGACGCTGCAGCTGTTGCGGGAGGCGGGCTGGGGGCCTGGGGGCCACCAGCTCCGGGGGAGCGCTGCCCTCGCCTGCTGCCTGCGCCTGCAGCTGCGCCTGCTGCGCCTGCGCCTGCGCCTCTGAAGCAGCACCCTCCGGCGACCCCACCTCCATCGGTGCCGCTGTGCTGCTGCCGCCGCTCCCCTCTGCTTGCTGCTGCTGCTGCTGCGGCGGCTGTCCCGCTGCTTCCGCCGCTTGAGCTGAGTCGCCGGGCTGTACCGCGGGAGGCTGCGCCCCTTCCTGCTGCTGCTGCTGGTGCTGCTGAAGCCGCTCTGCCTGTAGCTCGTGCAGCGGCGCAAAGCGCAGCGTGTCGCGCTGCGGGGGCTCAGGTTCATCTGCCTCCACACAGACAGGCTGGGCTGCTTGGTGCCGGGGCGCCCGGCCACGCCGCCACCACGCCGCCGTGCCCGCCCAGCCGCTCCGCAGCAGCCGCCAGCACCAGCCCGCCGCAGCCCTCCACCACCAGCACGCGGGCGTGGGCCGCCACGTTGGCCAGGCTGAGCAGCAGGGCCAGCGCATCGGCACGCAGGTAGCCGGTGCGGGAGGGGCAGTTTGCAAAGTAGGCCTCGCACACGGCGGCCGCCGTGGGGCGCCGCACCGTAGCAATCTGGATGTACTTCCGCGCCTTCTTCTTCCTGCGGGTGGTCGCGATGCAGAGGGGCGGGTGTGCGAGAAGGAAGTGGAGGAGGGGTGCGTAGGAGAGGGGCGGGTGGTGTCAGTTGGGCGCCGAGCAAGAGCGAGCGCCCGGCGTCGTGGGCAGGCGCCCTCAACCTCGCCCTGCTGCGCTTAGAGTGAGCGGTCTGCCTGACGATGGCCGTGCGCTCCTGCGCCGGTCTGAACTGCTGCTGACACGTACGCCGCTTCAACCTGTATCCGCAAAACCCGCACCGCCTACCCCCCCCCCCCACCTGTGCGCGTTCCCCCTCCCGCCCACCCACCCACCTGTACTTCTCCTGTGAAAACTCCGTCTTGGCGGCAAAGGTGGCGCTGTTCTCGGTGAGGGCGGCCACTATCTCTGCCCCCTGCTCCGCCGGCCTTCATCGCCTCAATGTCGGCTGCCGTCAGTGCCTGGTTGGCGCCGCTCTCCACCAGCTGTGCGTTGGTGCGCGTGTTGAAATCGGGCGCCTGCTCCGGCGTGGGAAGGTCCCAGTCTGAGAGCGGCACGCTGCAGTCAAGTGCGGGGAGAGGGCAGCAGGATGAGCGGGCATCAGCAGCCCGTGCCAAGTCGGCCTGCAGCCGGCAGAGGCAGCAGCGCAGCAGCAGCTGGCAGCGGCTCACTACTCCACGCGCTCCAGGGACTTGCCATCGGCGGCCATACCGAACATAGCGCCGAAGGGGCAGCCGATGAGGGGCTCCGCGGAGCAGAAAACCTTGCCAAGCTTCACCTTGCTGCATGCGGCCCAGCAGAGAGCGCGTTAAGCGGCCCGCATGCATCTTGAATAAAATCTAAAGAGCGTTACAACTCACGTTTTGGCATCCAGGGTGACAAAAGCCTGCCGCTCGCCGTTCACATCCCAAATTATGGTGTCTCCAAGCCGCACAGTGGCCGGATAGGGCGTGGAGGAAGCCATGAATGCAGGTTCAGTAAATTGGGAAGGCTGTGCTTTCAGTTATGCGCTCCATCCACGGTTTTAATGCTGACATGGCCGAGGGCCGGTAGCGGCATGGGATGGTGCAAAGCTGAGGGACTCGTGTGCTTGCATGGTGTGGTCTAACTTGCGCCCCTGTCAGTGCATGCACATGCAGCTGGAGGCAATGATGCACTGCTTATTGAAACAACAGCCACCCGCCCCGCTTCTGGTTGCACTGGTCTTGGAGAAGCCCGCCCCCGCCGCCCCCACACACACACAAAACCCACCTCCCCAAACAAAACTAGAGCCATGATTCCACTTTTTGCTGCTTTCAAGAAGCCTTTGCCTGGGCTTACTACGGCGTACAGCAGCAGCACTTGCTTTTCGGGAGAGACAAGTTCTCTTTGTCTAATGGACAGCCACTGCTGGACGGGAGAAATTGAGAGATGCACTTCGAGCTGTCGCTGGCAGCCGCCAGCCCCACGTGCGCGCCCCCTAGCCGCCCCCACAAACTTTGCCATGTTGGTGTCTGCGCTGGCGCCAAACGCGTGCTGAGCGGCGTCGCCGGCCGCCTCGGCCGCAACAGCAGCCGCGGCTGCAGTGGCGTTGCGCAGGAATGCGCAGGGGTGGTTGGGCAGGCGGGCCCACTTGTCGTTGTTGTGCTGGGAGCTCACTCGGTCGCACCAGTCGGGCGCTTCAAGCTTTGGGGGCTGCCACGGCTGCCACCCCTCTGCACAGTGGGCAAGGTGGAAAGCAGATGGACGAAGAAATTCTGCCATTATGGCTAAAATCAGCGCAAGCGTGCCCGCTGTCCATGCCACACCAACAACTGGAGCTGCCGTGCACTCAGCATCCTCCACATTGAACTCAGGCGGCGCCTGCCCAACCTCCACACCCACCCCACCTCGCCCCCACACCCTTGCCTGCCAGCGGCGGTGGCATGCGGTACGGCATCTTGCGCATGGGCCCGGCATCAGCGTCGCCCCACGACATGCAGCACCAAAAGGGGGTGTCCCCAAAGGTGGTGACGGCGGTGCGGAAGAGCGCATCAAAAGCGGCTGCGGCGGCGGGGTCGTCAAAGCCTCCTAGGAAGCCGGGGACGCGGCCTCTGCGCTTTGGAAGGGGGTGGGGAGGGTGAAACCCTGCCAGCCCTCAGGCCCCGTCAAAGCGGGCAGGAGCGGCAGCGGGCCCATACCAGGCTCTGTTCCAGCTGCGGTGCACGGTTCGTACAGAACGCCGCGTGCTGGCCGCACGCTTGCTGTGCCGCACAGCAGCTGCAGCACAGCAACGCGACAGCAGACGACCCACCGTGCCGCTGCAAAGTGCCAACTGCCAGCAGCTTCACTCGCCTTAGATGCAGCACTGCTTCCCCTTCAAGCGGCTCCACCGCCCGCAGCAGCTCCCCCTCCTTGATGCCCGGCCAGGCCTGCGCCGCGTAGCCGACTGTGGCAGACGGCTTGGGAAAAGGGGTGTCGGGCGTTCTGCCGCTATTACCACCAATGATTTGGCCTTGCGCACTGTCACCGGCACCTGCGCACGGGTGAGGAGGCACAAAGAGGGGCGTATAGCAGGGATGGCTGGGTCAGACGGGGTGCAAGGGCAGCACATCGACTGGGCGCAGCACGGCACTCCCGTTGCTGGGCGGCTGTCGGCAGCCTGTCGGCAAGCACGGTCTACCGACGCGACGGCGATGGCGCACCTGCGGCAGAGTCAGGAAGCCAGGGGGTCGGTAGTCTACCCCCGAGGCATCGAGGTCTTTCAGGGGCAGCAGGTAGTCGAGCGGGCACTGGAAGGGCTGCTCCAAATCGCTCCCCCTGCAGGGAGGGCGCATGGCAGGCAAGGGAAGGCAGGACTGTTGATAGCGAGAGCAGGCAGGAGGGGCAGGAGGGCGCCGAGCAGCACGAAAAGGCGCCTCAAAGCGGGCAGCAAAGCAGGCGCGCAGGGAAGGCAAAGCCAGCAGTCAAGAGGAATACTCAGCAAGAGACGGGACATCCAGTGAACAGGTCGAGCGGGCATGGCAGGCGCAGCAAGCCCAGCGTGCGCAGCAGACGCAGCGGGGCCACACACTTGATGCGGCACGTCTCCAGCACGTCGGGTGACTCGTCAAAGTCGCACCAACACCACAGCCGGGGCAGCAGCAGCGTGCGGTTGAGCATGCGCGCGGCCGCCAGCGCATCCCTGCGTGCAGAGGCCGGCAGCGGCAGGGGCGCGCAGATTGCAGGAGGCCGACCAATGTGGCGGTTGCGCAGCAGCGCTTTCGTGATTGCCTGCCTCGCCATCGCCCCCTTGCTGTCCCTCCACAGATACGCGCGCGCGCCGTCGCATGCAGCAGCTCAATTCCACCCATCGACCCGCCCCTTTTCCCCCATACACCCACCTGAAGGCCGCCAGCTGGTAGCTCATGCCCAGCCAGTGCTTCTCAAAGGGCGGCATGCGGCCGCCGGTGCCAATCCCAGCGCCACCGTACCGCGCAGCCTCCAGCTCCGCCACAAACGCCAGCACCTCGCCGCCGTCGTCGTACGCCAGAGCGCGGAAGCCAAACTGGCCATCGCTGGCGCGGCGTGCCAGCGCGGGCCCCTCCTCCTCCTCACGCAGCGAGCCATAGTAGGCGGGGGTCCACGTGCCACAGCCCAAACTCGCGGAGGCGCGCTCGTTTGCCGGGGCCCTGGAAGCGCTGGAAGGTGGCGTGGATGGCGATGGGGACGGTGCCCAGCCTGCGGCGCAGCGCGCAGCAGCGTGCGGCACAACAAGAACGGGGTGGGGCATGCAAGCGTGGTGCGGCAGGCATCCGCACGGAGGGCGGCAGCGTCGGCTGGGCGGGGCAAGCGGCGCAGGCCACAGCCGCCCGTGCGGCTGTGAAGAAGGCGCACAGCGGTGCCAGGCATGCTGGGCGCCCACCTCCAGGGTGTGCGCTGCACAAAGGCGACGTGGCCGTTGGAGAAGAGGGCCACCGGCAGCGTGTGCACAGTCAGCGAGCGGTTCCACACCCGGATGGCGCGGGGCGAGTCTGCAAGGGCGGCACGCGTGGGGCAGGGAGCGCATGTGTCAGGGATGGCCACGGTGGGGCCACCAAACGTGAAGGAAAGTGGAAGGGGGGTGCGAGGGCAGCCTTGATGACACCTCCTGCAGCACCCAGCCGCAGCTGCACCGAGGCGCCTGCAGGAGGTCGCATTGGCGGATGCGGCAGTCCGCCAGGAAACACCCTGCGCCGCACCCGCCCCGGCGCCTCGATGCCCCCTGCCTCAAACAGCAGGTTCAGCGCCATTTGGTCGTCGATGCCGCGCTGCTCCGCATCGCTGTGCCGCTCGCGGGCGGGGTCGGTCAGCATGTCCGCCCACGCAGCTAGGAAGGCCTTGGCCGCGGGGGTGTTGCGCGCGGCAAAGAGGCCGGTGTTGAAGGCGCGGCCGCTGCGCGAGCGGACGGGGGTGGGGACCGACAAGCGGCATGTGGGGTTGGCTGTGAATGAGTGCGTGGGTTGGCGGCGGGAAGGGCGCAGGTGACCTGGGGGCCTGTAGGCCCAGCGGCAGGCGGCCTTGGGGAGCACACAGCAGTCCCCCCCGGGCAGCAGCAGAGAGCGCACAAGTGGTTTCCCGTCACGTGGCCGCAGCGCGGCTGGTTGTGCGCCGGCAACCACTCCTCCTCCACCTGCCAAACACAGGGAGGCAGCCTTGCAGCGGGCGCGGGCAGCGGTGACAGCATGCATCCAGCAGGCTGAGCAGCCTGCCTCACAACCTGAGCACCCGATCCCAACCTGCATGCACACGTCACATGAGCCAGGCATGCAGAGCAGCCGCCACCCCCACAGCCCAACCTGGCGCCGCACCTTGACGCTTAGGCAGTCTGTGGACACAAAGAAGTCGGCGTTGGGCCGCTGAGACAGCCAGTTCCAAGGTTGGCGCAGCCAGACCACGTCGCTGTCGCTGACCACCACCAGCGACAGCTGCGGGTGGCGATCAAGCTGGTCCAGCACAAACCGGATCTGCAGTGTGTGTGTATGTGTGTGTGGGTGGTGGTGGGGGAGGGCGCAGCGGGTGAAATTATTATTGCGAAGCGAAACGGTGAGCAGCTGCAATTAAAGCAGTCCATGCCCTCACGCCCTCCCCACCCTTCCAGCACGCTGCACCGGTTCAGCCCTGCCATTCAAGCGCATTGCACAGCGAGAGGCATGCAGCCGCCGTGCCCACGCGCCTTGAGCGCCCCCATGCGCCGGAAGGCGGCAAAATCGCCGCGGAAGTTGTCGCTGTGGGTGCCCAGCTCGGCGCGAGTGCAGGGAAGGCCGTGCTCGCTGCACCGCCCCAGCATCGGCTCATCAAAGGCTGCAGGCAAGCGAGGGGGGCACAGCACAGAAAGGGGGTCACCACTTACGCTCATGTGTGTGGTGGTGATTCAAGACGGGGATGGCTGGGGCAAGCAGCCGGCTCCGGCAGGGTGGCAGCGCTGCCCAGTCTAGTGACTGCTGAGCAGGTGGATAGCGGGCACATGCAGCAAGCCGTCCATGCCTCTTCCCTTCCCTTCCTGCCTTGCCTGCAATGAGGAAAGGAGTGTCTTGCAGACCCATGACGCTATGCGCCCAGTTCTGCACCAGCTCAAAGTATGCAGAGTTGCCGAAGCTGACCATGAGCCGCGATGCGCTGTCCAAGTCAGGCGGGACAATGGGCGGCAGGGGTGGCGGCCGTTTTGCCGCTGCCTGCGCCCACACGCTGCCGCTGCCCCGTGCTTGTGCAGTGCTGCCCGTGGATGAGTCATTCTCGGACAGCTGGCCAGGTAGGGAGCGGGCAGACGCCTCCAGGTGTGCTTCACTGCAGCGCATGATGACGACCATACAGCTGTCTGTGATATTCCTGTAACATTTGCGCAACTGGTTTGGTGTCATGCCTAGTCCATCTCCCAGCACTGCCCACCTGTGCTTCTGATGGCCTGCAAAAAGCATTAGCGTCACTGCCACGCCCGCAACAAACCCCGCCGCAGCGGTGCTGCCCCGAAAGCTGGTCTTGCCGATGCCGAGCTTCATTGATGTTGGTTGGGTTACTGTTTTGACCTCATATGCTTTGCTTGGGCCTTGCAAGGGCTCCGGCTGCAACACAAGTGCCGTTCATCTCAGATGTGCGGCGCCTTTATATCTGTAGCTGGCACTGACGGCATTGTGGCATTCACAGTAACAAACAATTGCGATATTCACTGCTGGAAGGATGAGTTAAGACGCGGGGCTCTCAAAAGCGCACTCAGGACGACTAGGGGTGAAACATTGAATCATCAGGTTGAACAATTTGCCATTAATACTTACATGAGGAGCTCGCGTCATTCACACGCTCAACCGCCCCTGGGCTGCTATGGCGGCGCCACATCCCACACAATTTACATTGTGTCGATCAAGGGATTTACATCAAGGAATGTAAATCCCTTGATGTGGCGCCGCCATGATAGACAAATGCAGGCTTCTTGCAAGTGAGAAACACTGTACGAATTGCAGCAGCAAATAAAGTGCTGGCCAATCAGCAGCTTTTAACCGTCCAAAGCCTTTGCAAGAATTGTTGGGACCAATTCAGCCCACGTGAGCTATGGGTTTGCTGGCGCCAGGCGCAGCCACTTCCAACTACATTTACATGTATGCATCCAGCCGTGGTGAGAAAGAAAGATGTCGACCCTAGGCAGCGCCGCCCGTATGCAGGGCGGCAGCCAGCGCTGGCGTCCCAAGGGTTGGGCCGGCGCAGCGCGTCACGACCCCAAGAAGTACGTCAAGTCGCGAGCAGGCCAGTGGTAAGACAGACATGGAGTGCAGGCGTCATGCGATGGTAAGGCTGTCAGTGCAGAGTCAGTCGGTCAGCACATGCAAGCGGCAAGGTCAGCGGGGATGCCTGCACCCGGCACGCCGCCCCGCGCCGCTCACTCCTCCTCGTACTCGCCCTCCTCCTCGGCGGTGGCGTCCTGGTACTGCTGGTACTCGCTGACCAGGTCGTTCATGTTGGACTCCGCCTCCGTGAACTCCATCTCGTCCATGCCCTCGCCCGTGTACCAGTGCAGGAAGGCCTTGCGGCGGAACTGCGAGGCGCAAGGGGAGGGGGCACCCAAGGAGAGGGCAGCAGACTTGAGGGGCACGTGAGCAGGGCAATCAGCGCTGGAGCGCCTTGCGGCGGGGCCGGGGAGATCCAAGGAGCGGCGGCAGCGTAGCAGTGGGGGACATGCCAGCGGGGCAAGCAGTGGAGCGAGCGGAAGGTTAATGCACAAGGTCTGCGGGCATGCGGCCAGCAGCGTGTGCAGCCAGCGGCAAGGCAGCACAGGGTGCAGGAAGGTAGGCGGGCGCCCCACCATGGCGGTGAACTGCTCGCTGACGCGCTTGAACATCTCCTGCACCGCCGTGCTGTTGCCCACAAAGGTGGCGCTCATCTTCAGGCCGCGGGGGGATGTCGCAGATGGAGGACTTGACCTGCGGGGGCAGGAAGGGAGCAGCAGGAGGGACGGGTGTGAGGGGCCAGCAGTCAATAGGGCGGGAGGGGGCCGGCGACACGCTGATCCCTCCCAGCAACACAGCAGGCGCCCTGCAAACAGTACTGCCGTGCGCCCCGCCGCCGCCGCGTCGGCCTCTCACGTTGTTGGGGATCCACTCCACGAAGTAGCTGCTGTTCTTGTTCTGCACGTTGAGCATCTGCTCGTCCACCTCCTTGGAGGACATGCGGCCGCGGAAGAGCGCCGAGGCGGTGAGGTAGCGGCCGTGGCGCGGGTCGGCGGCGCACATCATGTTCTTGGCATCCCACATCTGCTGCGTCAGCTCCGGCACGGTCAGGGAGCGGTACTGCTGGCTGCCGCGGGAGGTGAGGGGGCAGAAGCCGACCATGAAGAAGTGGAGGCGGGGGAAGGGGATGAGGTTGGTGGCCAGCTTGCGCAGGTCCGAGTTGAGCTGGCCCGGGAAGCGCAGGCAGCAGGTGACGCCTGCGGGGACCAGGGGGAAAGGCAGGCTCAGCCGACACACGCCGCCCAACAAAGTAAACCTGAAACGCCCGCCATGCCCGCCTCCTCACTCCCTGCCAGCTGCCCGCCGCCCAGCCATTCAGCACTGCCTCGTGCCCCGCACCGCACCCGACATGACGGCGGAGATGAGGTGGTTGAGGTCGCCGAAGGTGGGGGTGGTGAGCTTGAGGGTGCGGAAGCAGATGTCGTAGAGCGCCTCGTTGTCCAGGATCATGCACTCGTCGGCGTTCTCCACCAGCTGGTGCACCGACAGCGTGGCGTTGTACGGCTCCACCACGGTGTCAGACACCTGGATTGATGGGGGGGGGGATGTGTGTGTGTGTGTGTGGGGGGGGGAGGGGGAGGCACAGGCAGCGGCTTGGGGACGGGCACCTCAAGGGGACCCTGGGGTGCACGAGCGAGCGGCCGTGCGGCTGCCTGCAGCGCCAGCGGGGGCCCCAAAGGCAGCGCACCTTGGGGGAGGGCACCACCGAGAAGGTCATCATCATGCGGTCGGGGTACTCCTCGCGGATCTTGCTGATCAGCAGGGTGCCCATGCCGGAGCCGGTGCCGCCGCCCAGGGAGTGGCACAGCTGGAAGCCTGCGAGCGGGGAGGGCGCCCGGGAAGCGGCGGCACGCCACGCCGCAGACTGGGACGGCCGGCGCTGGTTGGGAGCTGCCGCGCAGGTGAGACCCCCACCACACACACATCACAACGCCGAAGAAGCTCGTTGAGGCGGAACAGCACGCAAGGACCTTTTTGCAGAAGCAGTCAATACTGCCTGGCTGTGCCCCCGCCCGCCCCCCCCCGTCTCACCCTGCAGGCAGTCGCAGCCCTCGGCCTCCTTGCGCACCACATCCAGCACGGAGTCGATCAGCTCCGCGCCTTCGGTGTAGTGCCCCTTGGCCCAGTTGTTGCCGGCGCCGGTCTGGCCAAACACAAAGTTGTCGGGGCGGAAGACCTGGCCAAAGGGTCCCGCGCGCACGGCATCCATGGTGCCGGGCTCCAGGTCCATCAGCACCGCGCGCGGCACGTACCGCCCTGCACAGCAGGCGGTACCACGGGTGGGGGCGAGGTTGGAGGCTGCCCGTGGGCGCGTGGCCGGCCTCGGGGGCACAGCCCCCTCCTGCTGCCGGGCTGTCCCGCCGTCGCCCAGGCGCTCGGTCAACCCCGCCTCTTGAGGACGCATGGGGCCCGCTGCACGGCTGCCCAGGCGCAGCACGCACCGCCGGTGGCCTCGTTGAAGTACACGTTGATGCGCTCCAGCTGCAGGTCGCTCTCGCCGCAGTACTGCGGGGCGGGACAGGGGGAGGCGGTCAACAGGGTGAGCCACAGGAGGGGGAGCGTGCTGGGAAAGCAGCCCACGCTTCAGGAACCCACTCACGGTGCCAGTGGGGTCCACGCCATGCTCATCACAGACCACCTGCACCGAAAACGAAGGACAGCATCAGGCACAAGCCCTTTTGGAAGCAATCGCTGGATGAGGCCGCCGCGGGAGCTTGACCAGCAGGGCGGCTGCCGTCGCCGCAAGGCAGGTCCCTCCCCTCCGCCTTGCCTCCCAGAACTTGGCGCCGATCTGGTTGCCGCACTGGCCAGCCTGCAGAATCAGTGAATGGTCAATCTATCGATGGGCGAGACCGGGAAACCAAGCGGCTTGGACAGCCAGCTGTGGAATTAGCCCCGCAGCGGCGTCGGTGCTCCCAGCTGCGCGGCTGGTATGCCTATAATATGTGATCACTGAAGGCTGGAGTGATTGCGGCGTGTCGCTATGCAGTTGGCAGGCATGCCCGGCCGACAGCATCCGGCAGAGCTGTCGGTTTTAGCAGGGTGACTTGTTCTCTAGTATCAGCAAAGACGAACCTGAACTGAAACAATCTCCCGCATAATTGCGTGCAGCGACGGGCTCGGAGTCGAGGCGGTGGTCCAAGGACGAGGTGGGAGTCGGTCTCCACACGCAGCAAAGCCGATAGATCTGCGGCAGGGAGTGGTGCACCAGATGGGGAGGGACGCCTTGGGCGCAATTTTGACTTGGGCAGCTCCCTGCTGTGCTCAGCACAGCGTAGGGCGATCGGTGCAAGGCCGCCGCTGGACCTGGCTCCTCATCGTTGACAACTGGCTGCTGCTCTGGCGCTGCCTTGAAAGCTCCACTGCTCCATTTGCAGCACCTTCCCAACCAAGGACAGTGCTGGGTATCAACAAAGCTGCTGCCATCAGTGCTGCCGCAGGGTGGGGCAAGGTGCCGCTGCCGCAACCAACCACCGCAAGGGCACCACAGCATGCCGCCGCCCAGAAACTGCTTCCTAGGATCTGGAACAGTCGATCCCCGTTTAATCCCACCATATGAAACTGTGTCAGCAGGTACCCACCACCAGCTGTAGCCGGTGGAGGTAGCCACCACAATCTCTGCCGCACATGACAGGCATCAAAAGAGCAGGCCGACTGTCCCACATTACACTGGAAGCCCAGCCACAATCCACAAAGCGCTCACCAGAGTGATCAGCGATGAGTGACGGAGCACCAAAGTGCCGGGCAGCAACAGCTGCAAAGCAGGTTCAGCTGTTAGGATGCGGTCGCACAGCAAGGCAAACGTGCTCGGCTCCGCAGCTGGCAACCTTCTTTGAGTTGTTGAGTTGAAACCCCTGCTGCGACTCCCATAGCACGACAGCAATTCCCCTGACGGAGGGGCCCTGATGAGGGTGTAATGGGAGAATCCTCGACTGTGCGAGTGAGCGTCACTGTGTGGGGAGCGACGAGGCGCAGGTCAGCCTCACTTGGCCCTGGCGTAACTGGCGCAAGCTGCCCCTGCCTACTTGGGTACGTCAAGCGCTCCATTGGGCGATGCAAGAAGCAGTGTGCGACGTGAGGGATGCACTAGAGGGCAGAGGCGGCAGCTGGGACTGCGAGGGGGCAGGGCCCATGTACAATACCGACGACATTGAGGCGGCGCTGGGGGCCGCCGAGATGCTGCTCCAGCTGCCGCCCTGGCAAGGGCAAGGGAAACCGCTGGAGAAGGCTTGGCAGCAGGCAGCATCACGTGAACTGGACAGCGAAGGCCAAGAGGCGGGGCACGGCGTGGCGGGACTGGCCGAGACAGCGCTGGAGCTGCGCCTCACCCGGCACGAACGGGAGTGGAGCTGCTTCGGCTGCGGCAGGAGCACGCGCAGGCGTTGGTGAGGGGCCTGCATAGCTTTGGGGCTGCAGATGCATCGACCGCTGAGCTCGTGCTAGATGCGGCGCATCTTTAACCGCGCGCTCAAAGAAGGCTTGCTCAGTGGCGGGCCTGAGGAGGGCTCGCGCTCACGCTGCTGCTGGCGCAGGGTCGCAGCGAGGATGAGCGGCGGCAGCTGGAGGCCCGCGTGGAGCAGCAGGCCGCTCAGATGGACCAGCTGCAGGCCGCTCTGGGGCGGTACGAATCCGCTTTGGAGCAGCTGTCGCTCCAGCTGCAGGCGTACCGCGGGCTCAGCCCGGAGGCGGCAGCGGCGCTGCAGGCCAGCCACGACACGCTGGCAGCGGAGAAACAGGCGGCGCAGGAGGCTGCTGCTGCGGCAGAGGAGCGAGCGGCGGCCGCTGCGCTACAGACCAGCGCGCTGGAGCAGGCGCAGGAGGAGGCGCGCAGCGAGCTGCAGGGCCGCAACGATGAGCTGGCGGCGGCGCTGCAGCACAAGCAGGTCGAGGCGGAGAGGCTGCTCCAGGAAAAGGAGATAACGCGGGCGCAGGCGGCCCTGCTGCAAGCGCGGTTGGCGGCGGCGCTAGATGCCCGGGGGCCCGCTGCGCCGTTGGCGCCGCCACCCTGCAGCATGGCCGACGTGGTGGCGCAGATTGATCGGTGGAAGGGCATGGCCCGCAAGTACAAAGTGGGTTTGCGGGGATGCAGGGTTTGCCAACGTCGGGTGACATAGCATGTGAAGCGGCGGCTTCTTTGCTTGCTAGGAACCCGGGCCAGCGCCCTGCCCCCTGCAGGAGGCTGTGAGGGCCCTCAAGGCGCGGTTGTCGGCGCTCGAGCGGCAGGCTGCAGCCGCGCAGGCTGACAAGGCGGCAGCAGACGCAGCGCAGCGAGCGGCGACGGCGGAGGCCTCAGCAGCCACAGCGCGGCTGGAGCAGCAGCTAGCGGCGGCCAGGCAGCAGCTGCAGCACCAGTGTGCTCGAGCAGCACGTGCGGAGGAGCGGCTGCAGCGTTTGGAGCCAGAGTGCCAGCGGCTGAAACAGGCTGCCAAGGTGCTGGCCTGCCTTCCTGCAACCACGGTGCAGCGGTCGCTTCCCTGGCATGCCTCTCTGCCTCCCCACCAGCTTGCTTGCGCCGCCTCATCGGCTGGTTTGCGGCTCAACCAACCCCATGCCCTCCTCACCGCAGGGCGCCAAGCAACACGCGCAAGAGGCAGCAGCGGCAGCGGCAGCAGCAGCAACGCAGCTGGCACAGGCGGAGGCTCGTGCTGGCAAGGCGGAGGCTCAGGCCAAGGCGGCGGCGCTGCGGGTGGCGGTGAGCGGCCAGCGTGCAGGGCAGCCATCGGGGTGGCGCTTGGGGGCCAGCCGCTCATCCCTCCTCTGCTTGCGCAGGCCTGCCAGCTGTGATGTGCGTGCCCCGACCCAACCCTGCAGCAACTCGAGGAGCAGGCAGCAAGCGCACGGCAGGCACGTGCACAGCAGGCCGACGAGAGCCACCTGCTGCTGGCAGCTGAGCTGGCGGAAGCCAAGGCAGCGCTGGCAGCCGCGCGGCAGCAGCACGCAGCCGCCGAGGGTGCGTTCAAGGCGCGGCTGCAAGCCCAATCGGCGGCGGCAGCCGACTCCCAGCGTCGCCTGCGCCAGCTGGAAGCCGTGCTGCATCGGGTGGCTGGCCGGGTGGCAGCGGCGCCGTAGCAGGATCCCAGGGCAGGCAGCCTGCTGCTCCTGTGTGCTGCAAGGCGTCTGTTGTTACAGCGGGAGAGGGCGAAAACCGGAACTGCGACTGCGAGGAAAATGACTGCCAGACGGGGGCAAATAATAGGTGCCAGGTGGGGCGCCCGCGACGGGGTGAGGGGTGGGATCGGCGTCCGGGGCAGGCGCGGGCGCCCACGCACCTGGTCCCATGGCAAATGCCCAGCGCCAAAAAAGGCACGGAGTGACGAAGGCATTACCTGGACGGCTGGACTATGCGGAGAGGCAACATACTGCATGCGTTGCTCCAATCAAAGGGGAATGCAGCAAAATTGCGGACAAAACACGGGCGCGGCTGCGTGGCCGCGTGCCTTTCGGTGCGAGGAAAGACTGGGAGGGGTGACCAAAAGGGGAGCGAGGGGGTCAGGCGGGCAACAGGAATTGGGGACACAGCTGTGGAACAGGAGGCGGGAGGGCATGCCGCAGAGGCCTGGGTGCTTGGGGTGCACGGCACGGGCCGCCCGCGCGGTTTCGGTGCACAACCCGCGCATCCACGGCCGCAGCAGGGAGGGAACAGGAACGGGAGCACCAATGTGACAAGAATCTGTTGCAGGAGAATGGGTTGATCATGTGGATGCAGAGGACTGAAAAACTCTACCTAGCTGCCGGAAAGCGCGCAAGGCCGGAGGGCGTTAAGGAGGTTTGCGTGTTACGTGAGGGGCCGGGGTCGCAGCCGCACTTTGCAGGCATCAGACCCCGCCCTCGGGGGCAGCAGCCACCGCGGGCTGGCCCACGGCGGCCACAGACGCAGCCTGCGCCGCCGAGGCAGTGGCCGCGGCGGCGGCAGCCATGAGCGGCACGGAGGCTGCGCCGCCGTTTGAGGCCGGGGGCCGGTGGCTGGCAGGCCGCCGGGCGGGGGTGTGAGGGTGGGCGAGGGCAGCGTGCCCGGGAACTGCTCCACCTCCCCCGCCAGGGCTCCGTTGCTGTGGAACAGGATGGGGCGGCAGCGCTTGTCCTCGTGCAGCAGCGACGAGTTCTGGAAGTGCTGCACCAGGGCCGCCTTGCCCTGCGCAGGGGGAGAGGGGAGGGCGGGTGCAGGGGGCGGCTCAACCACACTCTCGGGCCGGCTGCCGGTGTTGACGGGCGCGGAAAGCGGCGGTGGTGCTGCTGCTGGCGCCTGCTCTGTTCGGGGCTGGGCACCCGCGTGAGGGCGTGCGCAAGCCAGGGGGGCGGGGCAGCAGGGAGGGGGCGGCACGCGCGGCACGCGGCGGGGGAGGATGATCAGGGTGAGGGGGCGGCAGCGGCGGCGCACCTGGATGCGGCCGTAGGCGATGTGGCAGATCTTCTCCGAGTTGAACTTGGGCCACTTCTTGCCGTGCAGCTCCTCCACCAGCGGGATGATGTACTCGGGCGCACCTGGGGCACCCGGGGAAGGGGGCAGGGGAGCGCGTGTGTTTCTGTGCGTGGGCGAGGAGCCGGGGGCACCCAGGGGGCATGGCGGCGGCAGCGGCGGCCTGCCCCCAGCAGCCGGGCAGGGTGGCCCGAGGCAGGCCGCGGGTGGCCGCCGCCCCACCCACCATGTTGATGAAGGCGTAGCCGACGTTGCACTTGTTCTTGAAGTCGATGGGGAGGTAGAAGAAGTCAAACATGCCGCGGAAGCGCTCCTCCACCAGCTGCGGCGCGCGAGGCAGGCGGGCGTGACGGGCGGCACGAGAAAAGAAAAGAAAAAAAGCACCCGCTCGGCTTCCATGCCCCTCCGCTTGAATCCCCAGATGGTTGCCTCTTTCCCCCAAGCACCGCCCCCACCCCTTCCACTGCTCAGCACGCTGGCCCACGCCCCTTGCTCCCCCCCCTTTCTTTGCTCACCGCCAGCAGCATCTTCTGCGTGTACTTGTTCGGGATGTTCTTCACCATGAGCGTGGTGCGCTTGTCGTCGCCGCACCGGATCTTGTTGAGGTCCAGGGAGTAGAGCTTCTCCTGCGGGGGCAGCGCGGCGCGGCGCGGGGGGCCAGCGGCGGTGGGCGCTGCTGCTCGCCGCGAACAATGTGCAAGAGGCTGTGGCCATGCTGGGAGCCTTGCGAAGGAGAAGAGGGAGGGAGGGAGGCGGGCCAGCAGGAGTGCAGGCCCGGGGGAGGGGGCCCAGCATTCTCACCTGCTGCATGCGCCGCTCCGCCTCCGCAACGGGGTCCATGGGGCGGCGCGCGAGGCGGCCCCCCAGCGGCGGGTCCATGCGCCGCGCGCCGCCCAGCAGCCCCGCGCCCTGCATGCCGCCGTGGCCCAGCAGCGCGGCCGCCTGCTGCGTCAGCAGCGCCTGCTGCATCGCGGCCTGCAGCGCCGCCGACTGCATGAGCTGGGAGGGCTGCTGCAGCAGCGCCGCCGCGTTCACCGCCGCCGCCTGCTGCTGCAGCGCCGCCGTCACCGCCGCCTGCTTGGTCAGCAGGTCCTGCAGGCTGCCGGAGGAGGCGCCGCCCAGGCTGCCCGCCCAGCCGCCGCCCACGGGGCTGCTGCCCAGGCTGGCGTGCTGGCCGGCGTGGGGCCACATGGAGCCGGTGGAGGCGATGCCGCGCAGGGCGGGCGCCGCGGGCGGGCGCCGCCGCCGCCCAGGCCCTGCGCCATGGCCAGCAGGTCGCCGGTGGAGAGGGAGTTGGGGGCGTAGCGCGGGCCCAGCCCGCCGCCGCCGCCCCCTCCAGCGACACCTCGCTGAACGAGCGGTTGAGGCCCGCCAGCGGGTCGCCGCCGGCCAGGCCGCCCAGCAGCTGCGCGGCAGCTGGGTCGTACGAGCCGGGGCCGCCCTGCTGCGCGGCGCCCGCCTGCCCCATCTGCAGGCTGCCGCTGCCGCCGCCGCCGCCCAGCAGGTAGTCCAGCTGGCCGGAGGAGGAGAGGGGGCGCCGCCGCCGTAGAGCAGCGCGGGGAGGAGCCCACGTTGCGCAGCTGGCCGGCGGGGCCGCCGCCGCCGCCGTGGCCGTGGTAGGCGCCGCCGCTGTGCGCCACACCGCCGGGCAGCGCGCTGAGCAGGTCATGAGAGAGGGAGGCGGAGAGGGCGGGGGCGGGGGCGGCGCCGAAGCAGCGGGGCCCCCGCCAGACGCGTCCATCACCACCAGGCGGCTGGCCAGGTCGGGGTTGGAGGTGATGCCCTGCAGCGCGGAGGCTGCAAGCCAGGGGGGGCGAGCAGCGGGCGAAGGCGGTCAGCACCAGGCCTGTGCATGCGGGCGGGCAGCGGCGCTACTCTCTCCCGTCAGCAGATGCGGCACGCGGGAGCCGGGGGAGTGCCTGCGCAGGCAGCCACATGCACTGCGCCCGGCAGCCGCACTCCCACCTCCCCATCCCCCCCATCCTCCCCCCATAAGCTCACCCGCATGGCGCGTGTCGTAAAACTCCACCAGGCAGCAGTTGGGGCGGCCCAGCGGGTCGTCCGCCACGTCCCGCAGCTCGCCGTACTGCGAGAACAGGTAGAGCAGCTCCTGCCGGCTGCTGCCCGCGTCCAGGCTGGCCACCAGCAGGGTGCCCTGCGGGGAAGAAGGGGGCGAGGAAGGGGTACATGCAAGGGTTGGCTGGCGACATGAACCTGATGGGCTGCTTGCTTGAATTGGGGAAAGGGAGGGGTGAGCTCTGTGCCCGCAGGGAGCGCCAAAAGCCCTCTGCTTACTGCCGCTGCAATCACCAGACCGTCCCCAGGCTGTGCCATGGATCAGGAGCGATTCCAAAGGGCAGAAAGAATGAGAGGGCCCGCGGCAGGGCTCACGGCAGCAGCGGCGACAGCCCGCGCGGCGGCGCCGCGCCGCCCCCTCCCCCGCCCCCCCCACACACACTCTGCACAGCCTGCCGAACAGGCAAAGCCCACCTGCCCCGCCTCGCGGTCGTCCTTGGGGAGCGAGAAGTGCACGTCCAGCTGCTGCCCCGCCAGCACCTGGCCGCCCAGGGTGTGCTGGGCCAGGGTGGCGGCGCGCGTGTCGAAGTAGGACACCACCACAAAGCCGCGCGCCTTGGCCGCCGTGTAGAGCGACCGCACCTCGCCAAAGGCCTGCGGGGGCGGGGGGGGTATGTGGCTGGCGGGTGCTCAGACGGGAGCAGACCAGGGCCCTTGGTGGGCAGCTCAGGGCGGAAGCGAGGCGAAGCTGGGGCGGCAGGCGAGATCAGGGCTCGGCGAGGGGTGAGGCGTGGGCACTTTGTGGCGGCCAGGGCGGGCGGGAGTGGGAGCCCCACCTCGAACAGCGTGCGCAGCTCGTCTTCCGGCACCGAGGGGTCCACGTTGCGCACAAACAGGGTGCGCGACTGGGTGGACCCCGCCGGCAGCTGCCCCACCTGGCTGAGGTCGGCCAGCAGCGGCGGCGCGCCGGCGCGCGCCTGCGGCAGCGCGGGCGGCGGCGGCGGCCCCCAGGTCCTGCATGCCGAACAGGTCGTCGTCCGACAGGGCGCGGGTGGCGGGGGGCGGCCGTAGGGGGCAGGCGCGGCGCGAGGGGCGGGTCGGAGGGCAGGCTCGTCTGCGGCTCGTCCTCGCGGATGTCGGGCAGGGAGGAGCGGGAGCCGTGCTGCAGGCCCAGCGAGCCGTACAGCTTCTGCAGGTTCTGCTTCAGGGCGGCGTGCTGCGCCTGCTGCTGCGCCCGCGCCGCCGGCGGCAAAGGGGTCGCCGCCCTCGGGGCTGAAGCGCGGGAACAGCGGCGCCTGCTGCGCCGACGGCGGCAGCGTGTCGGGGCCTGCTGCGCCGCCCGCGTCAGGCCCCCGTGCGGAGGCGCCCTGGCCGGGCGGGCTGCTGCCGCTGGGGTGGCCCGGCTGGGAGGCGGCGGCGCTGGGTGCATGGGTCGGGTTGGGCGGCGCGCCAGCCCAGCTGGGCGCGGCCTGGCCTGCGGCCGAGGCCTGCGCGCTCAGCATGGGTGGGCGCCTGCAGCAGCGGGAGGGGAGCCATTGCAGTGAGATGTGCGTCTTTGGGGCCTGTCGGGGGTGCAGCAGCCTGTGGACCATTGGGCCACAATCTGGCAGAACCGGACACGTGTGCTGGTGCGCGCCAGAGTACCGGCAGCGGGCAGCAGTGCAGCAGCACCTCAGCTGCCCCACGTGCGCAGCGCAGGACCCAACGAGCTAACTACCCCCACTGTGGCGAGGAGCGGGGAGGGGGCTGGCTGCGCGCCGAAGTGAGCCGCGGCGGGAAGGCCAACAGGAGTGGACCTTGGCGTCGCTGCGAAGGCCTCGGTTGGCTTTCTTTATACGAAAATTGCGCTGCCTGCCATCCGGAGCGCAGGCGTGGGTGATCCCTCACCTTTTGCTGCGAGGGGCTGAGTCAAGCCCTGGCTTGCAGAGCTGCAGCCAGCACACCAGGGATCTGCCTTTAAAGCCACTGATAGCTCAGACAGCTGACTGGCCGCTGGCACTGAGTGGACGGAGCGCCTTGCGCCTGAGCATACGATTCCTGCTCCACTGGGACCGCAACCAGGAGCGATTATGCATGAAAGGCGAGTGACAATGCCGGCCTGCGAGCCTGATGCCACTGGGGGTCGACGAACTTGCAAGTGAGGTGACGTGGCGGGAGTGGCCAGGCACCCCTCCCGTGTGCGCGGGCGCCAGGCCCCCGTACCTGGAACCTATGGCTATGACATGGGGGACCTGTTGCTCGAGGAATTAGAAGCCGCCTTTGCAACCGAGGTCTGAGCCGGTGCTGGCTCGGCGAGGGCAGCTGGGGGCAGGCAGGGTCTCGTAACCAGGGATGCATCATAAGCGAGCTTGATCCGACTGCCCCGCGACTGCTTTGTAGGAGCCGTCCCAGCCCGCCGAGGGCTTCCTGCCTCCGTCGGCCGCCGAGCAGCAGCAGCAGCACGTCAAGCAGCCTGAGGCGTGGGGCGACTGGACGCGCAACTCGAAAGCAGCCGCCACCGCAACTTGCCCGCTGCTGGCTCTGTCTGAGGAGCTGCTGCTGCGCGTGCTCGGTGAGGCGGCGTCCACGGGCCAGCCCTGCGCAGCGACGAACGCTGCGTCTTCCCGCCGCCAAACCTGCGCATGTTCTGCTTCCGTGCTGCAGGCAAGCTGTCGCCCGACGACTTGCTGGCCCTCTCTCAGACCTCCCGCTTCTTCCATGGTTGTGCGTGTGAGGGGCTGCTTTGGCGCAAGCTGTACCACGCCAGGTCAGCGGCACTCTGCGCAGCCGCCAGCAAGACGCCTGAGCCGCAGGCGGAGCGTGCATGCATCCTGCCTTGGGGGCGTGTGGCAGCCCCCGCTACGCTTCCCTCACCGCGCTGCCCCGCCCCCTCTGCCGCCCAGGTGGCCAGAGGGGCCCCAGAGCGAGGACGCGGAGCACGTGCAGGGCTCCTCCTGGAAGAGCCTGTACGTGGAGCGCGACCAGCAAGCGGTGCTGGAGGCGCAGCGGCAGGCGCCCTCAGAGGCCATGCTGCCCATCTACCTGCAGGCAAGCACGCGGAGCGGGCGCTGCAGCCGGTGCACTGCCCCCGCCGTTTGTGCACCCTGCGGCCGGCGCAGGCTGCAGCTTGCCTGGAGCCACTCATGTGCAGCCAAGCGTGCCTCCGGTTCTGTTGAGGAGTTGCTTGTCACCACCCCTCCCCTCCCCACCATGCCCCGGGCGCGCAGATGGCGACAGCGCGGCGCTCCGAGCCGCTGAGCCGCGCCGACGTGGAGGCCCTGTTCCGCGCCCCGCCCGCCGCCAGCAGCGCCGCGCAGCTGTCCACCAAAGTGGACGCCTTCCGCCGCTCCCGCGGCCTGCTGGACTCCGGCGAGCACGCCGTGCACCGCTGCCGCGGCGGCTGCTCCTGGTCACAGTTGGAGGAGAATGCGTGGATCTGCGAGAAGAGCGGGTGGGGTGGGGGTAGCAGGCGGCTGCCTGATCAGCTGGGCTGCTGCTCGAGAGGATGCGGGGGCGGAGCGCGTGGGCGCTCAAGGTGCTCGGTGGTCTGGTCTGCTGCTCGAGCAGCGCGGCCAGCTTGCGCACCGACGCCTGCCGCAGGTTTGTGCACGTGTGCGGCGCCGACTGCACCTTTCGCGCCCCCGACCCCTCCAGCGACCTTCAAGTGTGCACCATCAGCGGCAGGTGCGATGCGACAGCCGGCACGGCGATGAAGCGACGCGCTGCACCCCCTTCCCGCGGGCAGCGCACTCACTCTCCCTCGGCTGCAGCAGGTGCTTTGCCAATATGCTCTCTGAGAAGGAGGAGCACGCGGGCGAGTGGGAGCGCGGGCAGACGAGAGGCGAGCAGGAGGAGGAGGGGTGGGGCGCCGAGGAGGGCGTCAGCGGGCGGCTCGGCCGCGCCTTCTTCGCCGGGTACGAGGCCGAGGGCCCGGGGAGTTCTTCAGGCGCTTTGGCGTCCGTTTCTGACTGCCCTGTTGCACTTGCTTTTGAATTTATGCCAGTGAGGCCTGCGCTGATTCCCCTGTACCATTTGGGCATCACCCTGTACTGTACAATCTCCTGACTACTTGCATGAGTTGCGCCTCCAGATGACGCATGGCAATGAAATGGGGACAGTGCTCATCGCAATGCTGCGGCTGCGTCCTCTGCCTGTCCGTGCATGGGGTCAGCTGCTGCTGGCTACTCCGTCTTCACCTCAAGCGTCGTCTTCGCCTCATCGAGCTTTGCGCGGGCATCAGTCAGCTGCAGATTCGGAGGGGGCACTCAGTTGCTGAAAGGCGCTGATGCGCCGAAGTTGTTGCCACCAGAACCCCACCATGGCACCGAAAGCACTCGCCTGCTGCTTCAGGCTTGCCAGCGCAGTCTCAGCTGCGTTCGCCCTGTCTGCCAGCTGCTGCTGCTCCTGCTTTGCTGCATCGGCTTCCGCCTTGGCCCTGGCAGCGTCAGCCTTGGCGCCATCAGCCTGCTTGATCGCGTCATCTTTGGCTGCATTGGCTGCCTTAATGTCGCTCTTCAGTACGTCAACCGACTCCTTGAGAGCAGAAACTTCGTTATCTTGCTTTTGCTTGTCCTGTTGGCACTGCAAGCAAGAAGGGGAGTACCGCTTGTATGGCACGGGCACAAAGCGCTCTGGCACAACCATGCTGTGGTCGCGCTGCAGCGCTGGCTCACCTTAATCAAAGGTTCCTGCACTTTAACTCTGTCAGCTGCCAGTGATGCTTTCTGCACTCTGGGTGCTACCAGGAAGGTGCCCACCGCAAGGCCAGCCAGCAAGGCGAGAAACAGAGCGGGGCGGGAGGTCCCTTTGCTCTTGCTCATATCGATTGAAGGGCGGCTTGTGGGCTGTCAGTAAACTTTTGAGGGGCCTCTTGTTCACGAATCTCCCGCTCAGATGGAGAAACCAGGGCTACCAGGAGTGTTCGAGGTCGACCCAGCAGTGGGAACTGATGGCCTGGGGATACGTGTGAACAGCCGAGTGCCGCTACCAACATTAACAATTTAATGAAGTCGCTGGAGCTGTCCCCGTATGCGGGCAATCTGGGACCCTCGGTTGGGCGGTACAAGCCCCACAAAGTGCCATGGCATACTTGCCATGGCCACTTCGCCTCTGATCAGGCGTATGGCTTACAGCAAGTCTAGCCCTGGGCAGATAGCAGCCCAGATTGCTGCTGGCATTGCGATCTGTGGTTTCTGCTGGCACAGTCTTTACAGGAGGGCTGAAACAACGGGTCCGCTGTCCGACGACAGTCTACAGCAGCCAGGCAGCACACCAACTGTCCAGGCGCTCGAAGCCGTGGTCGCAAAGACCACGGGACACTACTGGCGCCTTAAGCAGGCCCAGGACCAGCCAGCCAAGGCAGAGGAAGGGCCTGGAAGGCCTTGAACGCGCGCAGCGCAAGGGTCTAGCCCGACATGGCTGCGACAACGGCGGGCGCCGCGAGCAGTGGCTCGCTGGAGCTGTACCCGACCATGCGCCTGCAGCGCCTGGGCACCATCGCCATCATCCAGCCGGTGTGGCAGGGCCAGGTGGCGGGGCCCTCCCTGACGTGTGACCTGGAGACGGGCACGTTGGCGCTGGCGGAGCACCCACAGGTGAAGCCGGGTGGGGCTTGGCTGTGCGGGGGCGTCAGCCGCCCGGCTGCTGCTCCCCAGCAGCGCTCATGCCGGTGCAGGGCACCGCGCCCGCACTGCTCCGCTCCCGTCATGCACTGCGCTCCGCTGCGGGGCGCTTGGCGGCGCTGGACAGCCGCGCGGCGCCGCCTGGCTCCAGAATCAAGCTTCCTGCTGCAGTTCGTCAACACCCCCCAAACCCCTCCCCGTTCGCCCCCAGGTGGACAAGGCCTTCACCAACGTGTTTGGCGTGCTGGGCATGGCTCAGCTGGAGGCGGGGCCAGCCCTGGTGGTGATCACCGGGGTGGAAGAGGTGGGCGGGTGCCCCGGGCAGCCTTCACTGCGCCACAGGTGGCGCAGCTGGGTTCTTGCGTGCACCTGTGTGGCTGCCGACCCTGCAGCACGCTCCCAGCGGGGTCTTCTGGGCAGGCAGTGCACCCTTCCTGCGGCCCAGCTGGCTGTCATGCACCGCTGGTCGGTTGATAATGTCACGCCTGCCACCCGCAGGCTGCCACGCTGCGCGGCCACCCGCTGTACAAGGTGACGGCCACCGAAGTGCTGGCAGACAGCCGCAATAGCAAGTGGAAGGCCAGCGACCGTCGGTGAGCAGCCTGCTGGCCTGCCGCGCGGTGCCGCCGCCGCCTGTGCGGGCTGCCGGCCGGCTCGCAGGGGCGACGCCCAGCCGACCGCTCGCTCGGCGCACCGCCGACTGCGCACCCTGCTCTGCCACGCCCTGCGCACCTTCCCTGCAGCTTCCTGCGCCTGCTCCAGGCGGGCACTGACCCCCAGCGGTACGGCGGCAGCCTGTATTTTGCCTACGCCGGAGACGTCACGCTGAACCAGCAGCGGTACGAGGCGGTGCACAGCGACCCCTCGCTGGCGGGCGCCTCGCCCTGGCAGCGCCTCCCCCTCCTTCTCATGGAACCGATCGCTGGCGCAGCCGCTGCTGGGTGTGTATGTGTGTGTGTGTGTGGGGGGCTGCTCTAGAGGCTGTGCTGCCCACTGCACGCGTCTACGAGCCTGCCGCCTGCGTTCCTGCGCCTTGGCGATGGCTGCTTCAGTAGCTTGCCCGTCAAGCAGGCCGCCTTGCAACCGCTGAAGCGATGCGGGCATGGGTAGCTGACTGGACTGGCGCCGCTGTGCCCTGCCACCCCCTCCTTTGTGCAGACGGCGGCATGCACCGCTTCGTCCCCCCGTCTTCCAAGGCTTTGCCGGCCAGATCCAGGCCTTCCCGCTGGGCGGCGCCCCCGCCGCCACGCCGTCACCATCACCCTCATCGCGCGCCGCTCGATGCGCCGCGCGGGCTGCCGCCAGTGGCGGCGCGGCGCCGACCTGGAGGCCGCGGTGGCCAACTACGTGAGAGCGAGCAGCTGGTGGCGCTGGACGGCGGCGCGGTTCAGGCGTCGTTCGTGCAGGTGGGCGCCCGGGCAGGCCACGTTTGTTTTGGGGGGGATGTGGCGCCACGCGCTGCTTCCCTCCCTGGCGCCAGGGCTGCGCCCGCTGCGTGCCCAGCTGCCGACATGCCCAGCAGCCCAGACGGCAGGCCGCGAGGGCCGCCCCTGCCCACCGGCCGGCAGGTGCGCGGTTCCATCCCGCTGCTGTGGAGCCAGTCGCCCAACCTGAAGTACAAGATCCCCATCCGCATCGCGCCGCCCTCCCGCTGCCACCCCGTGTTTGCGGGCCATGCCAAGGAGCTGGTGGAGGGCTACAAGGTGGGCTGCCGCCGTGCGCTCGGTCTTGATGGTGCGGGAGGGGGCCCGATGAGGCTGGGGCCGACGGGGGATGCGGCGGAGCCAATGCCCCTGCCCGCCAGGTGGCGGCAAGGCGGCCCTGCCTGCACTCGTGCAGCGGCGTGCCTGCTCGTCTGAGCAACCCTGCCTCTGCTGGCCCTGGTCTGCCCCCCCCCCGGCCCCCTCCCCCACCCCCCACCCCCACCCCCACACACACACGCGCCCACAGGAGGTGGTGGCCGTCAACCTGGCCAACCAGACCGGGCGGAGGGGGTGCTGTCGGCGGCGTACGCAGACGCGGCGGCCGCCTTTGCCGCCCAGGCGCCCGGCTTCCGCCTCGTCCCCTTTGACTTCCACAAGCAGTGCGGCGCCACCAACTACGCGCGCCTGCAGCTGCTCTGGGAGGTGGGTGGGCGGGTGTGTGAGTGTGAGTGTGAAGGGGGTGGGCGGGTGTGAGGGTGGGGGGCGCGCGCCAGGGTGTCACAGTGGGCCGTGGTGTGATCGCTTGCGCTGGCCTGCATGGACGGAGGCGTACCAGCCTGCTGGAATAACCCCCCCCTGCCGTGCCCCCCACCCGTTCACACACGTCAGTCCATCGAGGCCGACTTCCGCCGCTTCGGCTACTGGTTCCGCGACGGCGCAGGCACCTCGGCGCAGCAGGGCGGCGTCATCCGCACCAACTGCATCGACTGCCTGGACCGCACCAACGTGGTGCAGGTGTGTCCCGGGGGGCAAAGGGGGTGAAGGGGGGGAGGAGCGGGGGAAAGGGGGGAGGGGGAAGGGGGCGGGGGGCGGGGGGGCGGGCACCGGGGGCCAGGGGTGGCAGGGCCACATGTCAGGCTGCATCATGTGGGGTGAGGCTGGCGGCAGGGCGCCGCGGCTGCCAGGCACCGCCGCGCTCCCCTTGGCTCCTGCCCCCTGCCATGACCCACCCCTGTCCTAAGGCCCTGGTTCCTTTTTTTCTCGCAGGGGCTGCTGGGCAGGAAGCAGCTGGAGCACCTGCTGCACAGGCTGGGGCTGCTGGCCGAGGGGGCCTCCCTCCCACAGGCGCTGCCGCAGGTGCGACCGCAGGCGACGGCTGGCGGTTGCCTGCGCTTCTGCCTGGCTGCTGCCAGCCAGCGGCCTCTGTTACCCGCAGCTCCCTCCAGCTGCTGCCTCGTGCTCACCCAGCCACACACTCATCCCCCCCCTCCTCCGGGTTCCCCATGCTCCTGCTTCGCATCACCGCAGCTGGACGTCGCCTTCCGCGTGCTGTGGGCGGACCACGGCGATGAGGTGTCCCGCCAGTATGCAGGTGCAGCCCCCTCGCCGCCGCCTGCCCGCAGGGCTTGCAGGCTGGCCACGCCATGCTGCAGGCCGGGCCCTCGCGTGCGCTCGCACCTCTGTGACGGCTTTGCTTTACCAGCCAAACCCTGCAAGCCGGGAACCCCACACCCTCCCCCGCCCAGCTTCTTCCCGCAGCGCCCCAGCTTGCACATGCTGTTGACAGCCCCCCTCCCCCTCCGCCCACGCACCCACATCCACACCACACCCACTCCCACTCCCACCCCACACAGGCACCGGAGCCATGAAGAGCGCCTTCACCCGCACCGGCAAGCGAGACATCTGGGGCCTGCTGGACGACGGCGCCAAGTCGCTGACGCGGTGGGTGTGTTGGGGGTGGGGGTGGGGGTGTTGAGGGGGCAGCGGCAGCGCCACGCCCTTGCTGGTACTTCTTCAAAAACTTGGGAGCGCACTGCCAAGCAGCCAAGATGCCATGCTGCCGGCTCATCTGCGGAAGAGCAGAAGCGGCGCCGCCTGCCGAGCTGGGGCGCGCTTCTGGCCACGTGCGATCCTCCGCTAACACACACACACACACACCTTCCCCCTTAGCCTGCACTTCAATCTCGAATCCCCCCCCCCTCCCCCAACACACATACAGCTACTACCTGAACAACTTTGAGGATGGGCACAAGCAGGATGCCGTGGACCTGGTGACCGGATCCTACGCAGTGGTGCCAGGTGGCTGCGCTGCACCTGCTGCTTTCCTCCCGCCCCTGCTCCCTGGGCCAGGCAGCCCTCGCCGGCTGGCCGCCACGCTGCTGTGGGCCTGGGTGGGGCCAGCGGCGGCGCACGCCCCCGGGCGACAGGGTAGCCATGGCGGCGGGGCTGCCGCTCCTCCGCTCGCCGCCGCGACGCACCTCGCTGGCGGGGGCACCTCAGTTGAGGTTGGTGGCCCCAGCACCCTCCCACGGCCCCCACCCCTGCCCACCCCACCACCCCTCCCCTGTGCAGGCAAGCCCGCCCCCTTCAAGCCGCAGGGCTCCCGGCAGTGCCCCTGCTGGCAGTGCTGGCGCTGGCCCTGCTGGCAGCAATCAACCTGCGTGCGCTGGGGGCGGCCAGGCCGGCCTGCTGCACGCGCCGCCGCCGCGCTGGTGCAGCAGGTGGCGGCGCCGCTGCTGCTGGCGGCGGGGGTGCTGGCGCGCTGACGTCGCGCGCGGCAGCCGCCTGGTGGACAGGCCGCAGCTGCTGCCGGAGCTGGCGGTGCCCTGGCACTGAAGCAGTGAAGCCCTGGGGGTGCGGGGGCCTGAAGCAGCACACAGGAGCAGCACGCACGCATGGCGGCGGGTAGCAGCCCGCCTTCAGAGCAGCCGAAGCCCATAGCTGTGCTTTTTTGTTTGGTGTTGGCTGAGGAAGATGCACTTTGTGTGTGTGTGTGTAAATTTGGCGTTACATGCTTGTGCGGGAGGCTTTCAGGTGTGAGGTCAGACGAGGAGCAAGAAACTGCACAGGGGGTGGGGAAGCGCGGCGCCACCGCGTTTCAGTGCCTGGGTGTTGCGGCGGGGGCTGACCAACGCATGCACACGCGATCAGGACTGGTCAAGCATGCTGCCATGTTCCGTGTCGGGAGCAGCGCGCGCCACCAGGGTTTGAACAGGCGCGGCAGGGGCTCACCTGAGCGGAAGAACGGCGGCGCGGAGGCGGGCAGGGGCCGCCTACTGCGCCTTCTTCACGATGCTGTCCACCACAAACCTGCGGCAACAACCGCGGGCTGCCAATCTCAGCGCACATGCAGCATGCTTGCTCAGTGCCTGTCGCGCGGCATGCAAGCGGCAGGCGGGGGGGAGGGCGGGCTGGGCGCGGGCACACCCCGGCTCCCCGGCTCACCGCTTGGTCTTGCTGAGGGGGCGGCAGGGCTTGAGGTTGACGTAGTCGCCCACCTGCGCCACCTGCTGCTCGTCGTGCGCCTGATAGTTGGTGGTGATGCGCACCCGCTTCTGCGGCAGGGGGAGGAGCACACGGGCGCAGCGGTGCGCCGGTCGGTCGTGGGGAGAGGGCGGCGGGGCAGGGCCAGAGCGGGAGCGCTGCAGGGGCCAGCCCGGCGCGGCGCCGCGTCCAGTCCACCGGTACGGAGCCATGCTGTCTGTGCTGGCTGGGGAGTGCTGCTTGCGCTGTCCCACACACATGCGAGTGAGTAGGCCGCTTGTGGTGCACAGCGAGCACCCTCGCCACCCGCTTGCAACCCCCTGCTGACCCACCTGGTACACGGGATGGACCTGCAGCGAGGCCACCTCCACCACAGCCGTCTTGCTCTGGCTGGTGGACACGACCTTGCCATACAGCGGCTGCGCGGCGCGGATGGTGGTGTCCACGGCGGCGCGGCGGGCGGGGCGCGCCGCAAGCTGCTGCGGCGCCAGGAAGGAGCTCTGCGGCAGGGGGCGGCGAGGCGCGGGGACATCGTTATCGGCACGCTCTAGCAGGTGGGGCTCAGGCTGCGGGAGGAGTGCTGGCACCCTGCGGCGCAGTGCTTGTGCCCACCGAGGTGCTAGAGATGGCCTGCATGGCGCCTCCTTGTAGCTGCAACGAGCACTTCGAGAAGCAAGGAAACGAAGGAGAGGGCAATGCGTGGTGCCAACACTGGAGGGCAACACCGCCTCGCACCGGGTAGAATAGCTGGCCGGCAAAGCCGCGAGACAGCCTTGTGGGTCGGTCGCATCGAATCAGTTCATTACACAGATCGATGTTAAGAATGCACGTTCACAGAACGATGCGTAGCTCACGGGGTGCAGCGGGGGGAGGCCCGCAGAGCCCTACGCGAGCAGCGCCGCCAGGCGCTGCTTCAGGGCATCCGTGACCATGGCATCCGCGGTAGCCACCGTCAGGGTGGCTCCCGGGCCGCCCAGGCCCTCCACCTTGACCATGCACGGCACCTGCCGCGGCGGCGTGCCGGGGCCGCACTGGAACACGCAGGCCGCGGAGAGCCCAGCGGGGCCATCCAGCCCCGCCAGCACCTTGAAGCCCAGGGTGGGCAGGAGGGCCTCCGCGCCGCCGCGCGCCGCGCCGCCGCCCAGCGCCACGCCCGCCTTGAGCGGCGGGCCCGCCACCTGCTGCCAGCGCTGCGTGAACACGCTCGGCGGCACCTCCACCGGCGCGCAGAACTTGGTGGCCACCAGCGGCAGCTCCAGGCTGCGGCTCAGCACCTGGCCCGTGCTGGGCACCGCGTAGCCCAGCTGCACCACCGGGGTGGCCAGGAAGGGCGCCAGGCACGCCGCCGACAGCGGCACTTGCACCTGAAAACGGGGAGGGGGGCCAGGGGGCGGCTCAGGCGCGGCGGAGCCCGGCCAAGCACCCAGAAGTGCCTGCCGCGCCCGTAGACATACACAGCGGGCCCCCGTGCGGCTGCCTCCCCCACCTGTTTCTTGGGCTCCAGCTGCTGCGGCACCGAGCCAAGCTGGAGGGCAAAGGCCGGGTTGGGAGGCACCACCAGCGCCACCCCTGCAGCGCCTCCCCCGCCTTGTTGCCCAGGAACAGCGTCAGCTGCACGCCCGCGCCGCCCAGCTGGGACTTGAGGCCCACCTGGGGGGGGGCAGAGCGATTGTGTGGGTGTGGGTGTGTGGGTGATTTTGAGGCAAAGGGGCAAGGCTCGGCAAGCGCAGCAGCCTGCAGCTGCGGCCTGGCAGCAGTGCGAACAGGCCCGCCAAAGAGGCGGCCCGTCCGCACGCCGGCAGCAGCGCCGCCGTTGCCAGCATCTAGTGCTGTCAGCGCCCGGCTGGTCAGCATGCATGAGGAAGCAGGCGACGCTGCAGCCCAGGGAACTGAGCGGCGGCAGCAGCAGCAGCCCAGGGAGCTGAGCGGCGGCGGCGGCGCACCTGCAGGAATTGGTCCTCATACAGGATGCCGCTGGTGGCGGTGCACAGCTTCCGGAACCAGGCCGCCACGTCGCCCACAGGCTGGATGGGGGCGGGCCCCGCTGCTGCCGCCGCAAACGCGTCGGCGCCAAACGGATCCAGCGCAGCGGCCGTGGCGGCGGCAGCAGGGGGCAGGGAGGGGGCTTCGGGCGTGGGGGCGGGTGGCGGCGTGGGAGGAGGCGCCGCCGAGGCGGCCGGAGCGGCAGCGGGAGGAGGGGGGCCGCGCGGGCGTGCGCCGACGGCGACTGGGGCGCCGCCACAGGCGCCGCCGCTGCCGCCTCCGGCTCGCCAAAGGGGTTGGTTGCGGCGGCTGGCGGCTCTGCCGCTGGCGCCGGCTGGGGGCCACCCAGGGATGACAGCAGGTCCATCACGCTGGCAGGGCCCGCCGCCGCCGCCGCAGCAGCCCCGCTGCAGCGGCGGCCGGCTCGGCGGCTGGCGTGGGCTGGGCAGCCGAGCCGTTTGCCTGTGGCGGCGGCGAGTCGCTCAGGTCTGCCGGGGGTGGGGAGGGGAGGGCGCTCAGTCACGATGGGCAGAGCCGCCCGCCAGCGCAGGCAGGCCGCCAGTCTGGTGTGCCAGTGACAAACGCTACGGGCCGCTGCCGCCGCACAGAAGCAAAGCGCAGCTTGCGGGGCCGGCGGGGCGAGCAAGGCGGCATGGCCAGCAGAGCGGGAGCTCCGGCAGGCCGCTGCCGCCCACCCAGCAGGTCCAGCAGGTCCGCAGCGCCGTTGGCTCCGCCGGCGGGTGCGGCGGCGGGCAGGCCCAGCGGGGGCGGGGCGCCGCCCGAGGCTGCGGGGAGGCCAGCCCCTCCGAGTCCGCCGACTCTTGCTGCATCCAGGCGGGGCGCTCGCGGGCCTCGTCGGCATCCTCGCCCTGCGCACAGCGTGTGTTTGTGTGTGTGTGGGGGAGTGTGCTAGTGTGGGCGGGGGTGTTAGCATGTTGGGTGTGAGCGCAGCCAGCGCCCCCTGAGCACCGCGCTGCGAGGTCAGGGTGGCCAGCAACTGAAGCGTGCGGCAGAGGTTGGCCGGGCCGAATGGGTGAAGGAGCGGCAGCGGCTGCGGCTGCCACGTGGCTGGCTGCGCCGCAGCGCAGGCAGCGCGAGGCGCGGCAGGCAGCCGCCGCTGGCGCTTTCGCGAGGGCCTAGACGCCCCCACCCACCCACCCACCTCCTTCTCCGCCAGGCGCCGCAGCAGCAGCGAGGCGCGGCGCTCCCACTTGGGCAGCGGCTGCAGCGCGGCGGCGGCCACGTCCCCGCGCGCCGCCAGGCCGCGGTACTCGGACGGCGCGCTGCGCCAGCTCCGCGTCCAGCGTGGCGGCGTAGCGCTGCATCACGGCCTCCACCGCCTCGCGCAGCGGCGCGTTGCCCGGCTCCGCCACCACAAACTTCTCGTAGGTCGTCAGCAGCAGGGCCTGTGTGTGTGTGTGTGTGTGTGTGCGGGGGTGGGGTGGGGGTGGGGGGGGGGGGGTAACGTGTAGCAAGGGGTGTGGGTGTGGAGTTCGGCGGCGTTCTGGGAGGGGGAGGCAACCAGGCGCAGCACGCAGGGCTGAGGAGCGACGCAGTCCCCGCCGTGCAAGCAGCAACCACGCTTCCTGGGGGCCCGCAGCGCACGGGCGGCCCTGGATGATGTGGCGGCCGCCCGCAGCCCGTCCCTGCAGCCCAGCCCCCGCCGACTGCCCCCTGCGGCGGCACCCAGTCGTGGCCCGCCTCCCACCTTGGTCTCAGGGAGGCCGCCACAAAGCGCTCCTGCAGGAGGCGGAACTGGTCCAGCAGCGGCGCCTCGCCGGCGACGGCCAGCCCCGGCCCGTGCTCGCCCAGCAGCCAGCCCGTGGCCTTGACGAAGACCTCGTAGGAGGCGCCGCGGCGCAGGGCCTCAGCGCGCGGCGCGCGGCGTAGCCGTGCAGCTGCGGGTTGTTGGTGACCAGCTGGGCCACCGAGTGCCACAGGTCGTTGATGGCGGAGTCGCCGGCGCGCTCCATTAGCGTCAGCATGCTGTCCACGTACCACTCCAGGGAGGGCAGGAAGCTGGGGGAGGGCGTGTGAGTGTGTGAGGAGACACAGGGGGCGTCTTGTGTGATGTGGTCGAGGCGATGGGGGTGGGGCGTGTTTGTTTCAAGGGGGCGGCGTGACGAGGCGCGGTGTGAGTGAGTGCACATGCGTCAGCTGCTCGGTGGCACAGGCAGCGCACACGCCGGCGGCGCGGTGCGGCCCCCTTCATGCCGCACGGCTACACGCGCAGAGGCACGGGCCTGGAGATAAAGCGGCAGCGATGCCCCCTCTGCTCCCCGCCCACCGCTCCGCCAGCACCGCCGTCTTCAGCACCAGCTCCTCGCGCATGGAGTAGTCTGCCAGGGAGAGGTAGGAGAGCAGCTCGTCCACGATGGCGGCGGCGTTGGCGGGGGTGCACATGATGAAGAGGAGGTCCAGGCGCGCGGCGGATCGACACGTCGCCGTCGCGCAGGCAGCCCAGGATCGTCTTCTGGTGGCGGTTGACTGCAGGGGGAGGAGGGGGGTGGGGGATGCAAAAGGAAAGGTTTCCGCGCTGCCTGGGCTGGTCAGTCTGTTTGGTGCCTAGGTGCGCGCGTGCGGCAGCCCAGCCCAGCCTGCCCGCACAGCGCGGCGGCAGCCTACACACCTGTGTCCACCACGGCAGGCACCTCCGCCAGGCGCGCCATGTTCTCCAGCGCCAGGTAGCGCAGGTTGGGCTCGCGCACCTGGACAGCACCGGGCGAGCGGCGGGGTGGGTCGGTGGGGGAGCAGGCAGCGCGCCAGCCGCCAGGCCAAGCGGGCAAGGGGGCGGCAGGCGGGCCAAGCAAACCAGCCGCTGCCCACAGCGCCGGGAGCGTCGCTCGCGGGTGGGCCCAGGCCAGGCCGTTTCCGCGGTCCCCCTGCCAGCAGGGCAGCCGCCTCCCTGCCCTGGCCCCCAATTCCCCCTGCAGGCCGCCTCACCGACAAGAACTTGGCCAGCAGCGCCACCCCCATGGCCATCAGCTCGGCCTCGTCCAGCGAGATGGCCACCGCCACCGCCTCAAACACGATGGCGTGCACCGCGTTGTTCTTGTTCACGTTCTTGACCGGCTCGGAGCCTGCGGGGGCGCGGGGAGGCGCCTCAGTGGACTGGCGTCTGGGGGGCGGGGGCGACCAAATGCCCCCAGCCCACTGCCGGCCACCGCCTCGCCAGAAGCATGCCGTGGGGAGGGGAGAACGCAAGCCGCTGGGCCACGCGAAAACAGCCCCCTGCTGCCCTGGAGGCCACGCTCTGCCAGGACGCCCCAGCTGTTCGGATGTGCGCGGCAGGCAGCCGAGCAGGGCACGCCTCCCGGCAGCCAAGCCCGGCAGAAGAGCCTGCGCTGTTGTTCCCCCCGCGGCCCACCTCCCAGGATGCGCTTGACCACTTCCGCCAGCATGCGGCGCGTGGCGGGCTCCTCGGGGGCGGGAAGTACTGCAGCAGGCGCAGGCACTTGACCTGGAGCCAGGGCGAGACGAGGCCATAGTAGGTGTAGTCCTGGGACACGTCGCGCTGCTTGCACCGCTCCAGCACGGCGACCACGCGCGGCACGCACGCCTCGTACCCTGCGCCGCGCGGTGGAGGGCGTCAGCTGGGTGCTGGGGGCATGGCTGGCCCAGCAGGGAAGGGAGAGGAGGGGGGGGGCCGTACGTGGCAGCGACGCGTGCCAGGCCACAGCATCATCATTATCGCCCGCGGCCGCACCTTCGTAGCTGCGCGACGCGACGCCCAGCAGCAGCGTGGTCAGGCCCAGCAGCACGCCGAGGTCTCGCTCCTCCAGCATGGCCGCCAGGCGCACGCCCCACACCTCGGGCTGAAGCACCTCGGCGTCGGGGGCGCCTTGCGCAGCAGGCGCAGCAGGCACAGCGCCGCCTTCTTGCGAACCACCGGCCGCGTTGCGCCGTTGGCCAGCACGTTCATCACGTCACCCGTCAGCAGCTGGGAGAACTCGGAGCCGCCCACTGCAGGCGGGGACGACAGGGGCGGCGTCGCGGGTTAGCCCGGGTCAGCGCCTGCACGCAAGCCCAGCTGCGGCTACAACCAGGGCAGCAGCACAAGGGGCGGCAGGCAGCGAGCTGCAGGGAGGGCCGCCCATGGCCTGCACTTGAGACCCAGCAGCGCCGCTTGCACCACACCCAGCCCCCAGCCGCTGCCTGCCCCTGCTGCGGCAGCGCACCGTTTGCGATGAAGTCCAGGGCCAGGCACTGGAAGGCCTCGTTGCGGGAGATGAGGTCGTTGCGCACCGAGTTGATGACCAGGCGCAGGAACTCGTCCTTCTGCGGGCGTGGCAATTAGGCAGGGAGGGCAGCGGCAAGCGAGTGACCAGGCTGGCCAGGGAAGGACACCAAGGGCGTTGGTGGCGGCGCGGGCAGCGCAGCACCCATTCGGAGACCATGTCTTTGTGCAGCTGTTGTGCTGCCAAGCCCCTGCTGCCAGTGAGGTTGCGGGTGCTGGTGCAGGGAGGCCAAGTGCGCACCTCATTCAGGAAGACGGAGCACGCGACGTAGCCAACCTGCTTCTCAGCATACCTACGCACAAACAACGTGCCCCAGCAGCAAGGTCAGGCGACACAGCACCCACAACACGTCTCGCAGGGCGCATAAGAGAGGCTACAGCCGTCTTCTGGGTGCTGCAGACCAGGAGCAGAGCGGCAGCGCACCCCGATGCGGCAATCAGGTCGCTGGCGTTCTTGACCCCGAAATCGACATCGTAGCCCAGCAGCCGAGTGTACAGCAGCTTCCACATGTACTTGCGCTTGTCGTAAGCTGCACGGTAGGGGGATCGATGGGCGGGTAAGGCCGCCGAGCAGGCGTGTGCCGCGTCGACGCTGCCGCCAGCGGCGGCCGGCCCCGCTCACCCGTCATCGCCTTGTCCGAGGTATATTTCTTCCTGATCTTGCCCAGTTCTTTATCCACGCGCTCCTTCTCCTGCTCCTTGGTGCTGCAGTTCCGTATGTCTTGGATATAGGCCTGCGCGGGTCCAACAAGGGCGTGCATACCGTCTGATCAGCAACCCACGTCTCATTGCCTTTCAAAGCGCACTCATACAGCCCCCACCCCATATGCACAACCCCGCGATCCCCGATCGTGCCACCCCCACCTTCAGGCCTCTTATGTTCTGTATTTTCGCCATCTTAACTGTCTGCTATGCACCCAAGCCTGCGCTGTCCCCACCCTGCCCCCGTTCTGTGTTGACTGGGAGTGCCTGGGGGCTTACACGGGGACTCGGCGAGAGCCGCAAACAGATGGTGCTCTCCTTCGCGCACGAAGGAGGGAACGGGAAGCAAATAGTGGGCAGCAACAGCGGGAGGCGGTGCAGCGGGACGGCGCCATGCAGAGCGCCTGTGCCTGGCTCAAGCCGGCAAGTTGCTCAGCTTCTTGGGGATAGCGCCTGAAGCTCGCACAGCATCCAGCCTGCCCTGCTTAACAGACCAGGCCGCCGTGTGTTTGTCACTGAGCGCGGCACTGGGCTTGGCGGGGGTGCCCGGGATGTGGGAGTAGAGGAGAGCCTCCTCTTGCTCCGCCGCTGTGCCGCGCTGGCTTGGTCGGCGCACCAGCCAGGCCACCACCGCTGCCAGGAGGAGCAGGCCGGCAAACGCGGCTGCAGCGACGGCACCCAGGTACCTGCGCGTGGGGCGGCGGGGAAGGTGTTGCCGTGCTGGTCCGGCCTCTGCTGGGTCCGGCTCGGCCAACTGGGGAAGCAGCAGCAGGGCGATGCTGCACACAACAGTCTCAATTCTGTCCCCCACAAAAACTGCATAACCAGCGCCCTCCCCCTGCTGCAGCCTGCCCACCTGGCGTCCAGCTTGAGCCCCGAGGCATGCTCGCGCGGCACGGGCGTGCGTGCCGCCGAAAACGGCACCACCAGCAGCTCAGCGGCCACGCTGCCCCTGCCCGCCGGGCGCCTGCTCGCCGGTGGCGTTGCTGGGGGCCACCGCCGCGGCTGCTGCCCGTCCACACGGCAAAGGTGGGCAGCGCGGGCGCCTGCCCAGCCACTGGCTCGGCGGCGACACCGGTTGAGGAGGAGCCTGCCTCCTCCAGCTGCACCAGCATGAGCAGCAGCTCCGCGGGGGTCGTCAAACAGCCAGTCGTCGTCCTGGCTGTAGTCGTACTCGCTGCAGGGAGAAGCGGTGGTGGGGTGAGGGTGGAGGATGGGCGGTGCGGGTGGCGCGATTTCGTTGATGAGGAGGCAGGGACAAGTGCCCGAACTGAGGCCCCGTTCTCAACAAAGCAAAGCACCAATGCGGCTGAGGTTGACACACTGAAGCCAGGCGGGTCGACCGGGTGGCAGGGGCAGGGTGAGACCTGGCCCAGCTTGCGACACACAGGCCAGCAGGGCAGCGGGCGTGGAGGGCATACGAGCGCGCATCCGTGCGCATGTGCCGCGGCGGTGCGCTCACCCGTAGTACTCCGCATCGTACAGCTCCACATCATCGTACCGCTCCTCGCTGTAGTCGCCAAGTTCGTCGGCGCCTTGGAGCAGCGCCCGCCGCGGCGGCGCCCCGCCGGCAGCGGCGGCGCGTCGCCCCCCCGCCAGGCGCCGCCCGGCCACACATCCCCGCATCGCCCTCAGCCAGAACCAGGGCGGCGTCGGCGGGGAGGGGCAGGGTCAGGGCGGCGGCACGGGCGGGGCGGTGGCCCAGGGCGGCGGCCCAGGCGGGGGTGGCTGAGCTGGCGGCGCCCAGGGCCAGGTCCAGCGCGTCCCGCACCAGGAGCAGCAGGTCGGTGAGCAGCACCTGGCTCACGGCCACCACGCCCCCATGGGACCAGCCTCCTGCAGCAGCGCGGGGGCGATGCGCGGTCGGCAGGCCAGCTGGGCTGGCGGGGGCAAGGGAGCTCCAAAGCAGGCTGGGCCCGGGAGCGGCTGGGCGGGCATAGCAGGCAGGGTGCAGGGTGGCGAGGCGTCTGTGCGGCGCAGCCCTTGGCAGCCTTGCGCTCGCCGCAACTGCAGCACGAGCAGCGGCCGCCTCACCTCGCGCACCACAATCACCTCGCCGCCGTCAGCAGCGCCCGCCCCGCCTTCCAGCCAGCTTCCCTCCCACAACGCCTCCCCGCCCCTGGCAGGTCCTCTTGGGCGGCGGCGCTGCCCTCCTCCACCTGGCGCAGGCGGCGGCCCGCCTCGCGGCCGAACCGGCTGCGCAGCACCTCCCGCAGCCTCTCCCGCAGGCAGGCGTGCTCCTCGCGCAGCGCGTGCAGGCGGTCGGCAAGCAGGCGCAGGCGCTCCGCGGCGGCGCCGAGGTCGTGGGCGGCGCTGGGGGCGGGGGCGGGGGCCTCTGCCAGGCGCCGCCCTGTGGCGGGCGGCGCCGCTGCCTGGGCCAGGGCGTTGATGAGGGATCCCGTGAGGCCCTGCCAGTTCTGGGCGGCGGCCCTGCAAGGGAGGGAGGGTGTGGGGAGGTGAGCGGCAGCGCGCGGCGAAAGCAGCTGAAGCTGCCCGCTTTCCTGCTTTCTCTGCTGGGCCTGGCAGGAGAGAGGAGTGGGCGCCCTGGGAGACCCAGGCTGCAGTGCAGGCCGGCGACACCAGCCCCGCAGCCGCACCTCAGCCAGGCGCCCTGGCTGGCGGCGGTGGCGTTGAGCGCGGCCAGGCGGTGCGCCAGGCGCTGCGCGCCCGCCTGCGCCAGCTGCGCCGTGGAGCCCAGGGAGTGCAGCGCCGCCGCGCCCATCGCGCCCTGCAGCGCCTCCGTGGCGGCGCGGGTCTGCTGCTCCAGGGTCTCGTTCACAGGCAGGCCCAGGGCGGCCTGCGGGAGGGTTTGAGTGCGGATGCGTGCACGTGAGCTCGGCGCGAACGCCAGCTCAGGCAGGGCAGCTGCAGCACACGAGCGAGCAGCTGGCCGGGCAGCGGCAGCTTGGCGTGCCTTGAGGCCGTTTGCAATGCTCTGCTGCACGTCCAGCGCCTCCAGCTGCAGCATCTTGGTGTTGTACTGCCCCAGCAGAGCCAGCGCCTCCTCCAGCCCCGTCAGCGACGGCGCCTGAGCGAGGCGGCGCCGCGCAGGGGCGCCCCCAGCAGCGGTTGAAGAGAGGCGGACACGGCTGGCCACAGGGCGTTGTGCGCCTGCAAGGGGACGGCAACGTCGCTGCAGTGGCAAGCGACCGAGGCTGCTGCAGCGTAGCAGGGTGCAGAGGCGGGCGCCAGCGGTGGCCTGGCACCCACCTGCAATAGGGCTGCCCAGTCGCCATCACGCTCAAGCTTGACCAGCGACTCCCTTGCCCGGCCCAAAGCCGGCAAAAGGGGATGTTGGACACTCCCTTGCAGGGCGGAGCAAACCCCAAGGCAGACAATCCCTAGGACGGGGACCCAACTATATCGGGACATATTCACACGAGCCACGTGTTGTGTGCGCACAATGAAATCACAGAAACACGTTCACTTTAAACACTGCCGACCCTGACCGGCACTGCAAGAGGGGCTTGGACAGCGTACCAAACGCCGAACGACGGCTGTTCAAGATTGCGAATGCCAGAGCTGGACCAACATGCCAATAATGGCCGGGCTTTGGCACTTCCGCCAAACCTGCTGGGCGTGCTTTGGTTCTTTCTTAAGCATCTCGACCGCTGACCAAAACTCTCGGCAGGCGAAGTTAAAGTTGCGTTGCATCGATGTCAAACTTGATGGTATTCATGCTTCTGTTACGTTTATTTCCGCTGCTTTCTAGTACAATTTGCGCCTATTATCGCGCGTACTCCTGCCCGCACTCGCAGGTTGTCCTTGGGAGCGGAGCATCGCGATATAAGCTTTTCGGTCCAGCACGACAGGCTTTGGGGCTAGTTTAATTTACAGATGGCCTAAAACCAAGCTCAGCGGGATGCATGTGTTGCTTCCGTTTGCGCCGGAGCGCCCTTTGTACGCACATTGCCCGCCAATTGCTCCCCGATCACGCCCTCGTCATCTCAACATCATATATCAGCAGGCTACCGCCCTGCTCGCCGCTGCATCTGCGGTTGCCCAAAGTTGGTGGCCTTGTAGTGTTGCAAGAGCGCCTGTTCGCAACAAGTTTAGGCTTTAACGACCAGTAAGACAGGACGAGAACGCCATCGGGCGTCAGACCTCCAACATTTTACCCCCGTGTCACGCTTGGCAAAGCCAGTGCGTGTTGAGCAACACCTAAATCTGACTCGCAGGCACAGCCTCAGCACGCGTATTGCAGCCTCTTAGTGCATGTATGGTGCCAAAGCAGGGTGCACCCTCTGGCATGGCCTCTCCTTGGCGGCAGCTTCCCTCCGCTGCGCGACGTCGCTTCCCACTTCGAAGCCTCAGGCCCTGGTAATACTTACAATAAGAGCGCAAACGTGAAGCTGAGTAGAGCTGTATCCTGCGGCCAGGCTTGTCAAGCGCGCTGCAGTTGGGGAACACAGGCATCTGCTGACATCAAGCGGCGTGTGCGCGGCGTGCCAGGCATGCCGCTGTCGGTCGACAGCTGGCGCTGCTTGCACTGTCAAGCTAGTGCTAGCCCTTCCGTACTGTGTCTGTTGGAAATGACGACTTCTCACGCATGCCGCTCTTTGGCCAGGAGCACATGGTCGAGCTCCACTTGCCAATTTGCAACGGTACTTGGAGTTGACCAACAAGGCCATTGATGGATTGATTCGCCGTGCTGCATCCTGCAAAGCAGGCATCATGAACACGCAGCAAGCAAAAGGTGGCAAAGGTCGCTGCTTGCCAGCGTCATTGCTGCATGTCAGATAAGCTGCTTGGTGAGCGGGGCCTTGCCTCACCTGCGTCAGCGTGGCAGCGTGCATGCAAGGTGGTGTGGTGCAATGTGTTCATTGCACACCACAGCAGTGTGAAGAAAGATGACGTGCAGTTCGGCTTGGTCAACCAGGTTGATGGTTGCACTGCTGCATGGGAATGCTCAGCCCACGCTGACGCAAACGGCAGTCACATAGCGTGCAGTCCCTATCCGCGACTGGTCGTTGCTGTACCACCACCCACCACATTACCTTTGTTCAATCAGGAAGCGCCCCTACTGGGGCAGGACAGGCTTGAGCTTTTTCTGGCAGCTGTTTGCTTGCAGGGTATGCTTGCCTGCACTTTAGGCCTCGCTTGGTTGAGCCTTCGCTCGCTGTTGCTTAACAACTTAGTGGGTACTGACACAGGAACAGTAGACACCTACTGTAAAATACGTACTTGGCACAATGTGGCTTGATCAGCGTGCAGTGCATGCCTGACCCTGACTTTGACCGCAACTGTGAGGAGGGGCGGAGCTGAGCGCTGCCTGCAGCCTGACACAGTTGAATTGCAACCTTTGGCAGCATCAAACCTAAGAAAAGGGACTGTGAAAGTTGTGGCGGTGTTTGAGCGACTTGATAAGTCTCGTCGTGAAACAAAAGGATGTGGGTCAGCGGCAGCGGGCGGCAGGCGGCTGGGTCGGCGGCGGCAAGTTGAGAACCAGTTTTGCGGCTGCCCACGCTTGCGGCCGCCATTCGCTGGCCTCAAAACGACGGTACATGCACCAAAGAAGATCATGCGTCAAAGATGAAGGCATGAGAGGGCGGGAGGGCATCGAAATTGGGCCCGATCCTGGTGCCAGTCTGGCAGGGGAGCCCCACAAAGCCTGCCCGGGCAGTGGGATGGGGCGGGAGCTGGGGCTTATTGCTTGAGGCCATCATGTCACTCTCCATCGATGAACCAGCTAACAGCCGCCTATTCGTGGTGGCTGGGCGCAGCACAAGCGTGAGTAGAGTCGCCTGTCGCTCACCATGATGCCCGCCCCGCCTGCCTGAGCCGCCTCCGCTGCTGGTTGCAGGCTGAGTTCCTCCGCACCGTCTTCGAGCAGTTCGGTAACGTGCAGTTCACCAAATACCTTAGAGAAAAGGTGGGCCTGCGCTGATGCCCCAGCCTTGACTGCCTGGGCGGGCTGCTGCGGCCGCCTGTACCCCTGCTGCATGCCGCATCGGGTCCTCAGCCTTTCGTAGGCAAGGTTGGGGGCTAGTTTGGGCCCGCAGGACGTGATCAATGCTCCTCGCATGTCCAGCCTGCGGTTGCCGCCCCAGGCCCCCGCTGCCGCTCAGCAGTCTGGCGGATGGATGTTGTTTGGGGCGTGGATGTCGCGGTGCTGTCTGAGGGCTCCGGCGGCCCATGCAGACGGTTCGGGCTATTGGTGCACCAGCTGCGGCCCCAACCCTCCCTCTCCTCTCTCTGCTGCAGGGCGTGGCGTATGTCAAGTATGATCGCGCGTCCTCTGCAGCCCTGGCGATAGAGAACTTGCATGAGGTCACGCTCAACGATGGGCAGGGGCCTCGGCTAAAGGTGCTGCTTGCAGACTCACCCCACACCAGGTGAGCTTTGATGACGGGCCGATCGGTTCAGCCCTGCGCCAAACCGCGAGGCTGCCGCTCCCAGGCTGCTGCCGCCACCAGCAACTTTGCAGCGGCGGCTGGCACGTTCACCCGCTGCCACCCGCCTCCCCTCGGGAGTGGGCAACGCCTCCCTTTAATATGCTTGCTCTGCTGCGTCCTCCTGCAGGACCTTGACAGCGTTGCAACCTCGGCCCATGCACGAAGAGCTGCCGTCTGACCCCGACAACACGCCGCCGCGCTCCCGCCTCTTCATGGTGGTGCCCAAGAGCTCAGACGGCGCTGCAATCGAGGTGGGTGCCGCCCCGTATTGACACCAGCAGCTCCTGACACGCCTCCCTTCGCTGCAGCGCAGCCGGGTGCCGCCCGCTGCGCCGCGCGCGCCCGCACGCGCTGCCCACCCACCACCACCGTCCCGCTGCCGCAGGTGGAGATGTCCCGCTTCCCGGGCATGCAGTACTGCAAGACCGACCTCATTGCCACCAAGGGCATCGTGTTTGTCAAGTACGCCAAGTCCTCCTCTGCCTGCCTGGCCATGGAGACGGTGGCGGAGACAGGGCTGGTGAGCTGGCGGCCACGCCGCGCTACCGTCGCCCACGCGTTCGAATTTCCTTCCCTCCTGTGTTTGGCCGTGCTTGGCTAGCCCTTCAGCTCCGCCTCGGGGAAAAGTGGCAAGGGGGCGGTCGTGTGCAAGGGTGGCTGGGTGTGTTGACGGGTGGCAGGCGTGGTGGGTTAGTCATCTCTGACTGGCCACTGGAGCGCCGCCCTGTGGTACCAGCTACCCTGCGGACCATGGCCTGGATGCAACAGCATGCGGCATCGCACAGCGCGAGCCGCCGTGTGTGGATGCGCAAGGGGGCATGGCCATGGCCCAGCCGGCAAATGCGGCTGAGGGCTCCATGCCGCCCGCCGCCGAGCCTTCCCTGCCAGCCCAGCCCTGCCCCCAACCGCCCCTCCCGCCGCTGCGCCAGGTGGCGGGCTACAAGGTGAAGGTGATGCTTGCGGAGCCCAAGACGCGGCGCGCAGCGGCGCGGACGGCGGCTACGGGCTGGGCCTGGCGCCGCGCGGCGGCGCCCCCTGCCGCAAGGCCTGCTGGCCGGCATGGGCATGCCCTCGCCGTACGCCGCCGCCGCCGCCGCCAACGCCTCGCTGCTCTCCTCCCTCACCCCAGGCCTCATGAACCAGGGGTGAGCGCCTGGCTGCGCCGCTGACCCTTAGCGCCGCAGCTCAAAAGCAAGGGTGGTGGCTGCGTCGGGATGTCCCGCGGTGCCTGCTCAACGTACCGCCGCTCCCTCCCCCGCAGGCTGGGCCTCCCGACTACGCGCTGCTGCAGAGCGCGGTCGGGGCCACCGGCAGCGGCGCCTTTGGCACGCCCGGCGCGGCGGCGGCAGCAGCAGCGGCGGCCGGCCTGCACGGCATGGGCGGCATGCGCGGCGGCGGCACGCCGCCCTTGACCCCGCCACGCTGTCGCAAGTCAACCTAGCGGCCGGCTTCGGCCTTGGCGGCCTGGGCAACGGTGAGGCTCTTGGCCGCTGCTGCTATCGTCTCAACCGCTGCCGGTCCTGCTGCGTGGCCGTCCTGGCTGTCAGCTGAGTTCGCTGCTCTACAGGCTGACCGACCCGGATATGTGTTATGAAATGTTCAGCCCGCTGGACTGTCTGCTGCCTGCTCTTACCCCCTCCTTTTGGACTGCCCCAGGCGTCACTAGCTTCAGCGGCATGAGCAGCCTGGGCAGCGGTGGCAGCGGCCTGCTGACGCCTGTGGCGCCCTCGCCCTCGGCAGGCGGCGCCCACGGCAAGCCGCTGAGCAAGACCCGCTTGTTTGTGGTGGTGCACAAGGTGCGCGCTGCGGGCGATAAAGCCTTCATAAGTGGCTGCTCACGTTTGTCGGCCAGGCAAAAGTTGAGAGCCTGGGGGTTGATGCCGTTCTGTGACCACAGCGCTTGGCGCGCCAGCAAGCCGCATCCCCCGCCGTTTTCCGTCCTTGCCCCCCTTCGGCTTTGCACCGCTGCTCAGGGCGCCACCCGGCCCTCTGCACGCCTCCGACCCTGTTCCCGATGCACGCCGCATGGTGCTGCCCCCCCCGCCGCAGAGCGTGGGCGACGACGCGCTGTCCCGCATCTTCCGCACCTACCCGGGCATGGAGTACTGCGATTTGAAGAAGGACAGGCTGTCGGGCGCAGCAAGGGCTACGCATACGTGTCGTACGCCACCCCCGAGGCCGCCGCCGCCGCGCAGGCGCAGCTCAATGGCGCCGACTTCCCCGCCGGCTCCGGCTACCGCCTCAAGGTGGGCGCCGCACGTGGCTCCGGAGCCGCAGCGCACGCTGCGCTGCGGCAGCGCACGCTGTGTTGTGGCAGCGTCTTGCCGGGGGAGGGTGAGGCTTGCCAGGGCTGCTTGCGGGCTGTGAGGTTGGCGGGGAGAGGGGGCCACGAGCGGCAAATGCCGAGGCCGCCACGAGGGGCAGCCGTGCTGCGTGTGCCCAGCAGGCGGGGTGGCGGTGGCGGCGCCTCCAGCGCTGTTGTCAAGCTTGCTTGTGCGAGAGCAGGCCGTCGATGCCGCCTGCATGCCTGTGCCTACGCACCGTACCTGAGTGTTGGCTGTCTGGTGAGTGATGGCCGCCCACCTTACCCCCCCCCAAAAAAACACAGGTGATGTTTGCGGAACCGCTGAGCTCTCGGCCGCTGCGTGGCTCCGGCGACAGCCTGCTGCAAGCGGAGGCAGACGCCGCCTCTGCCGGATCGGGGGCTACCTGGCAGGTGCGGGCGGCCCCCTGCTGGCACCACCCCGACGGCAACGCGGCGGCGGCGGCGGCAGCGGCGGTGGCGGCAGGCATGCACCACTCCTTCATGGCAGCTTCTCCCCAGGAGGGAGCCTGCAGCACCTCCATGCAGCTGCACACGCCCATGACGGGTGAGCCCGCCTGGCCACGAGGCTGTGAAGAACACGGGTTCGAGCAGCCCAACAGGCTGCTTGTACCGGCAGGGGGGGGGGGGGCCGCAGACAGGCCAGGTACACCTCTGCACCCTGAAGCCCATCTCCCCCACCCATCCAAGCGCTCAGCCGCCCGGCCGGCCTCTGTGCACAAATGGTCACGCTCGTGGCCCCTGCGCCCGCCCCCTCCCCCTCCCCCCCAAGCAGGCGAGTCCACCGCTGGCATTCTGCAGAGCAGCAGCTACACCGTGTCTGGGGAGCCCTCCCCCATCTCACGCGGCCACGCCCCCGCACACTCGGCCGCCGGCGCGGCCCCGCCTCCACCCACTCCTCGCCGCTGCGCCCGCTGTGGGCGCCCTGCTGGATGGCGCTGACCTGGCGGCGGTGCAGAGCAGCCTGGCCAACATGGCACTGCAGGTGGGTTTGTTCCTTGGTGGGTGGGTGGTGGTGGCGGAGGTTAAGATGCCTGTTGGGTGGTGGGGGCGAGGTGGCGGCGGCGGGGCCTGCAAGGCCGTGGGGCAGGGGTGGTGGCTGTGACAGCCCTTTCAGTGCGGATGTTGAGGGAAGGGGCCGGGCGCTTGCCTTGCATCTCAGCCGGGCGTCTGAGTGGGCTCGCCGCTGCACCCACCCCAAGGGCTCCTCGCTCCAGCCAAGTTGGGCGCGCTCTGCTGCACTGCTGTCTCTCGCCCGCCCAAGCTCACGAGTGCCTCGCTCTCTTTGCACCCGCGCACGACTCGACCTTTTGTTCCCCGTGCCCCAGCAGGAGAACGGGCACATGCACTCGCCCGCCTCTGGCGCCACCGCCCTGTCAGCTCCCACGCTGAGCGACGGCGCCACCTCGTCGTGGCGCCCTCTCCCCCGACCACCTGCACCACCAGCATGCCCTGGCAGGCGGCGCCCCGGCGAGCACAGCGAGCAGGCGGCCGCCGCGGCCGCGGGCGGCGGCGTACGACGCGGCGGCGGCGGCGGCGGCGGCGCAGCGCGGCGCCGCCCCGGCGCCGCCGCCGTGTCGCCGCTGCAGGGCGGCATGGGCCAGGCTGCCTCCGCCCCCGCCTCTGCCGGCGTGAGCCCCATGAAGCCGCCGGGGCTGGCCCACGACGACAGCGTGGTGTACAGCGCGCTCAGCAGGCCCCTCCCGACTACGCCCTCACCCACGTCTTCTCGCAAGTCGGCCCAGGTGGGGCGGTGCAGCGACGAGCCGGGGGCGCCCGCGCCATGCATGCAACTCGCCTTCTCACGCCCCACGCAATTACCTCACCTTCTCGCCTGACGCGTGCTCCTTGCCCTGCTGCTTTCCTGGGCTTCCTCCCCTTGCTTTGGTGCCGCCCCCTCCTCCCCTGCCCACCCCACCCCCTCCAGAAGAGCTGCACAGCCGCACCGACAAGGTGCTGCCCGCCCCCTTCCATGTGTGCAGTCGAGTATGTGCGCGTGCTGGCTGACGAGCGAGTGGCCATGGTCAAGTACGCGTCGCCTGAGGGCGCGCGCCTGGCGGTCGGCTCCCTCAACGGCACCGAGGTGCTGGGGAGGTGCTGCACGTGCGCCACTCGCCCCCTGCCCCTGCAGCTGCGCATGACGCCCTGACCTTGCGCGCCCCGCGGCGGGCAGGGCTGCTGGGCGGCGCTGTGCATGCGCGCAGCCAGCTCCACGACACGATGCTGCAGCCCTAGGTCCGCATGCCGCGGCCGGCGCAGCAGAAGCTTGCCCGGTGCCGTGTGTGGCGGGCAGCCGCAGGATCTGCTGGTCCTTGGCCGGGTGCCGTCGGCGTCCTGGTCCCTGGCACGCTGCCAGCGTCTTGCCGCCAGGCTGGCAGCCCTGCCGCAGCCCCCCGCAGCAGCAGGCGCAGCCTGCATTCCTAGCTCCGAGCCATCTTTATGGCAGCTGGTCATGGCCGCAGCATCTTTTGTTTGTGTGTTTGTCTAACCGTGGCGGCATTCGGCAGCCGTGCAGCCGTGCGCTGCTGCTCTCCGGCGCCCGCCGCCTCCCTTGCATGCCCAGCCTCCTTTGATGCCTCACACCCCAACACCAGTCCCCTCCTGCTTTAAAAAACAAAAACACTTGCTCTCCATCTGTTTCGTCCCCTAGGAACCCTTCTACCGCTCCCTGCTCTGACGCCTGCGCTGAACAGGTGCCTCGTCCGCTCGCTTGTCCGTGTGTGGGCGGGGCCGTCCCCGCTGCCGCCCTTCGTTTGCTAGCTGCCGCTCTTGACCGTGATGTGCCCTATGATGCGGCGATTCACTTCCTTTCCCACACTTCGACGCAACCCTGCCTGGAGCCTGGCTGGGGAGGGCCCGGCCTCCCCACTTACTTTGGTGGGATGGCGCCGCCCCGGCTGCCGCCCCTCCCACCACCGCAGCACTCCCTGGCCCTTGCCTGACAAGGCCTTTTTCAATGCACACACGCTCGCCGTCCCTCTGTGTCCCACTGCTGTGCTTACTTCTGCGCAAAGCGCCCTGACTGCTGCTAGAGAGAAGAAGACCTGAACTTGCATGTGGTAGGCAGAAGACGATTCATTCGTATCCCGACCTTTTGCTCTGCTGAGCATGCCATCGGCCCATCAAATCTCAATCCCAACGGTGTAAAGGCCAGCCTTGTAGGAGTGTATATGGCGGGGTTTGGGGGCAGGTGCCGCCTCTGCGCAAGGCAATCATACGGCGGTACGCGCGCCAGCACTGGCCCTGTCTTTAAAGCTCAACACGGCCTTCAAATCGCTGGTCTTCACACCCTGGTTCTCCCCATCGCACTCTTGGCCGTTGGAGAGCTTTGAAGTGAAGACCCGCGGCCTCGTCCCTTCTCTCTCCGCACCATGGGTTACGCAGGTCAGTCCTGTCTTGCCGGACTACCACCGTTTACTCAGCTTTGGTTTTGTTGCGAACTGGCGCCGTGACGCTTTGGGACTTTGAGTCGAGGCGAGCCTGCGCCTTGAAGCGCAGCTCGAGGACGCCGCGCCAGGCCTCACAGCCTCTTGCTTACACTCAAAAGGACCCGTTGGAGGGCAGACGCCATGCAGCGCCCTCCCCAGGAACTCTTGGTGTCGCCACCAGCCTGCCAGCACAGGTCGTCGACCCCTTTGTGCACCTCTCCCTCCGCTCTCCCTGCAAGCAGGCTACTTCAGCACAACAGCTCGCATCAAGGACAAGCGAACTCCGCTGGAGCAGGCACTGAGCGCGGTGCCTGACTTGGAGACGCTGCAGCTGCTGGAAAAGGTGGGTGGTCACCCTTTGCCGCCCCACCGCGCCGGGGCGCACCCACGTGCCAAGCCTGCTGCGCCTGCATCACCGCCCGCAGCTGGTGTACAACGTGGTTGTCCAGCCAGGCGAGGACAAGTTCAGGCGGCTGAAGCTCAGCAACGCCAAGATCCGAGCCGGCATCATCGAGGCGGAGGGCGGGCTGGCCGCCATCCGCGAGCTGGGCTGGCAGCAGTCCGAGGAGGACGGCGAGGCGGTGCTGACGCTGCCCAAGGGCGTGGCCACCATGGTGCAGGTGGGTGTGTGTGTAGGGGGTGGGGGGCTGCCTGGTGGTGACGTGCGCTGTGGGTGCCAGGTTTGTGGAGGGCCGAGGGCTGCAAGCGTTGCTGCAGGCTGACCTGCTTCCCTGGGCGCTGGCCCCCCCTTTCCCCAGGTGCGCGCCATCCAGGAGGCGCAGCAGGAATGCAAGAAGCGTTCGGCAAAGGACCTGGTGCAGCGCAGCCGCGCGGCCGCCAGCCTGCCGGGGTCGGAGGAGCAGGAGGCGCTGCGGCGCCAGCTGGACGCCGACCGCGCGGAGCGCGCCACCCGAGAGCCCGTGGCGCAGGCCAGCGTGGCGCGGCAGCTGCCGGGCGCGGGCGGCGGCCCCAACATCGCGACCGCCAAGGACGTGGGCATGACCTCCGGCTGCGGCTGCTGAGCGCGCCCGCTGAAGGGAGCGCGCTCCAGTCGCCGTCATGAATGTATACAGCAGCATTTCGTTTGGCACTCTCTGGCTTCCCCCTTCTGCCCCCGCCAACTGAAGTTCTTTTGTGTATCCTGCCATTCTGCAGCATGTATACTCACTGAAATGCTTGACCTGTAATTTAGAGGCGTAACTGCACCAGGGCTTGTTGGCGCCCGGGAGCGTCGGGACAACAGTGCATCTGCAAGCGTCCTGCCTTCCGCTCAGGACTGGTTGTTCTTTAGCCCTCGATTGAGTTGCGCTTTTGCTGGTCCAGGGTTCAGCTATTCTGAAGACCAAAGTTCTGTAATGGCCGAGACCGAGGCGGAGAACGGCGTGGAGCTTGCGCAGGTGAGCAACGGCATCAGGGCGATCTTTGAAAGTCTCCATGCTGGCCAGCCGATGGCGTCCTTCCCGCTGGACAGCTCGCTGCCGCTGTTGCCGCCGCCGCCGCCTGCCGTCGCTGGGCCAACCTCCTGCTGGCAACGACAGCCGCACCCCTGGGCCCCCTCCCCTCCTTCTGCCAACACATCAGACCAGCAATGGCGGCGGTCAGGCGGCGGCGGCGCCTCCCGCGGGCAAGCCCAGCGAACACGTGGTGATCAGCCCCTTCCGCGACGCGCCGGCCGAGGTGTCGCTGTCCCAGGTGGACCCCGCGTACCTCGAGTACCGCGAGATGACCGACATGCGGGAGCCGTACAGGCGAGGAGGGGACGGGGGGTAACAGAGGCAGCTGGGCAGGCCCGGGCGGGGTGGGAGAGGTGGGGGATGAGCGGGGGCGCGCGGGTGGGCTCGCCGCCCTGTCCCTCGCGCTCTTACCTCCCCCTCCATGCTGCTGCACGCCCCGTCATCACCACAGGGGCATGCCCTGGTTGACGAGTGCCTCGCCGATTACTGCCGCTGCCTTTCCCCCTCCCCCGGCTGGCGCAGGATCCCCGCGGAGTACCTGGTGGGGGCCAAGCCGTTTGTGGGGCCCGGCGTGGCCGACACCCCCTCATCGCCTTCATCAACGCCAAGAGCGGCGGCCGCGTGGGGCCCCGCCTCCTCACCGTGCTCTTCCGCAGCCTGGGCCAGGCGCAAGTGGTGCGGCGGCGGCGGCCACTGCGTTGCCCGCGCAGGCAGCCCCGCCCGTCCGCTTGCAGCGCGTGCTGCATGCTGCTGGCTCCACCCGGCCGCCTGTTTGAGCCGCATGCCTGCCCGCCCCACCCCTGCTGCCGCAGTTCGACCTGGCTGACTCGCGCCCCGCACCCGTGCTGAAAGCCATCTGGGACAATCTGACCGCAAGGGAGGCGGAGGGCGATGCGCTGGCAGGCCACATTCGCAGGTGGGTCGGTCGGCAGCTTTCAGCAGCTGCCGCCGCGCCGGCCGGGCGCTGGGCCTCTCGCGCAGCACCCTACTGCTGGGCGGCTGCACGCCGTTGCGAGTTCCTTGAGTTCACGCGGCCAGAAGCTGCAGAAGCTGCAGAGCTGCTGTCATGCACTGCCACCGCTGCCGCCCGCCCCCCCCGCCGCCGCTTCCGCCGCAGGAACCTGCGCATCCTGGCGGCGGGGGGGACGGCACCGTCACGTGGCTGCTGAAGACGGTGAGGGAGCTGGGGCTGGATCCGCCGCCCCCGGTGGCCATCATGCCCCTGGGCACCGGCAACGACCTCTCCCTCTCCTTTGGCTGGGGCAACATGTTTCTAGATCGCTGGATCCGCGCGCCGCAGGTGCGCAGCTGGCGTGGGGGTGGGGGCAGGGTTGTTGGGGGGTTGCGGAGCGGAGGGCAGAGGCACGGCGCGTCTCGTCCTGAATCTTTCTATGGTGCTGGGGGCGTGATAAAGCTGCCAGGCGGCTGGCCCTGGAGCGCGAGCCAGCACTGTCTTTCTTCCCGGGCAAGTTCTTGGAGCGTCCTCCCCCACCACACACACACACACACCACCGACGTAACCACCCCCCCCCCCCCCCCCCCCCACACACAGCTGTACACCACCCTCAAGCGCTTTGCCGATGCCAGCCTGCGCCACCTGGACTGCTGGAGTGTGCGCGTCACCGCCCCCGAGGACGGCTTCTTCCCTGAGCTGCCCTACGCGCTGGCCCACACACCCGGCAACGTGGGCACCGCCGCGCCTTGCTGCCGCGCACCGCCGTGCAGCCGCCGCCGTGCAGCCGCGCGGCAGCTGACCAGGATGTGGTGTACGGCCGGCATGGCGGCCCAGCGGCACAAGCATGCGTGCTCGTCACGCTGCCGCCGTGCCGCACCGGCCGCTTTAGGGACTCCAGCGCGCCAGCCCTGCGGCAGCGCGGGCGTGGCCGTATGGCTGCCACCCGTCGACCCTGGCCGCCCCCCCGCTGCCTTGCCTGCAGCCCCGCCAGGTGGAGGGCCTGTTCTGGAACTACCTCAGCCTGGGGCTGGATGCGGAGGCGGCCTACGGCTTCCACACGCTGAGGGAGGCGCACGGCTGGGCAGCCTCCAGCCGGGCACTCAACCAGGTGTGTGTCTGGGGGGGCGGCAGCGGGCGCCCGCTGGGGCAGCTGAGGGGCGGAGGGAGCGCGTGCTGAGCGTCCGGCCTTGCTCTGCTGGCCATCCTGCGGCGCCTCGGGCACAAGAGGGTGCTTTTGGGCTGAGCCGGGAGGGGGGCAGCCAGTGTGGACCGCGGCCCAAGCATCCCAGGACGCTGCGCCGCGTGTGAACGTGTACTGCACCGTACCGCCACCTGTACCGCAGGCCTGGTACTCCTGGTACTCCTGCACCAGCGGCTGGTTCTGTGGCGCGCAGGCAAGCCACGGCTGCGGGGCGGCGCCGCCGCTCTGCTCTGCTGCTTAACCCGGCCATCCTGCAGCCTGCCTTTTGTGCAGCCGCTGCTTGAATCCCCCCAGCCAGTCTGCTGGCGGCTGCGCACCCCTGAACACCCTCCTTCGCCTGCACCCCCCGCAGCCGCTGACCAACAAGCTGCGCCTGCGGGTGCGGGACGAACGGGGGGGCGTGGCGCGAGGTGGCGGTACCGCGCAGCGTGCGTGCCCTCGTACTGCTCAACATACAGGTGAGGGCGGGACGGCCTGAGCTGGCAGAGCAAGGGTGGGGGCGCCTGCAGCGCTCGCATCCCCCAGGGTCCAGGCTGGGGCTGCAGTTGACTGGCGGCCGTGCGCCCAATGGAAGTCTGTCGGCAGCACCCAGGCGGCGCTCTCTCTCACCGCACGCGCTCGGCTGGCGCCCCATCTCCTCTGCAACCCCCACGCCTCGCGATCCCCCCCACACACACACAGAGCTACGGCGGCGGGCGGGACATTGTGGGCCTGGGCGACCGCACGCTGCTGCAGGGGCAGGAGTTCAGGCGGGCGCCCATCTTTGATGACGGGCTGATCGAGGTGTGTGTGTGTGTGTGTGGTGGTGGGTGGGTGTGGGTGTGTGGGGGGGGGGGCGCGCGGGTGTTGAGCAGGTGTGGGCGTGGTGGAGGGCCCATGCCATGCGGGCTTAGAGGTGGAGATGTGCTGCGCCTGCCATGGTGTGCGTCCCGGATGCTCACATTTTGTGTCCAGCGCTGCTGGGGCACCCTGTGGCGCCCTTCCCCCACTAAACACACACACCAACACAAAAGCCCCCACCCCTCTCCCCTCCCTCCTTTTCACCCCAGGTGGTTGGGTTTGGGTCTGGCTGGCACGCCGCCCTCACCATGGCCCAGCTGAGCAGCAAGGTGCACGCGGTGCGGCTGGCGCAGTGCGCCGAGGTGGAGCTCACCCTGCAGGCTCGCGGGGGCAGGGTGAGCAGCCGCACCCCCAAATCGACACGCCGCGTGGGTGCATCGTCACGCCGCCACCGCAGTGGCGGCGGCGCTCGTGTGTGCGTGCAGCGCCGGGCTGCGCTGCCTGGCCTGGCGCCGGCCAGGCGGCCGGACCGGCCAGCTGGACGCAGCGCTGGTTGGTGTCTGCGCTGCGTTGACTCGGCCCTGCGCTGCGCTGTGCTGTGCTGTGCAGGTGCATGGGGAGCAGGGCCACACACACATGCAGGTGGATGGAGAGCCGTGGCGGCAGCCCATCCCCGCAGCGGCGGCGCGCCCCCGCGCCCCTCGCCCGCGGCCCTGCAGGAGGCGGGGCCGCCGGGACAGGCACAGCAGGCGCAGCAGACGCAGCAGGCTCAGCAGGTAGTGGTGCACGTCGCGCATGCCGGGGTCAGCTCCATGCTGCACAACGAGGCCGAGCCGCAGGGGGCGGCGGGTGCGAGCCATCGCGGCGCGCGGCGCCCAGCTCTCCTCGCCCCTGGACCCCCGCTTCAGCATGCTGTGGCCAGCGCACAGCGTGGCGCGCTAACACCCCGCCTCCCCCGCCTCGCCGCCGACCGCACTCTCCTGCCCCTTGCGCCCTGTGCTCCTCCGCCGAGGTGCAAGCACGCTTTCTTCCCGCACCGTGCAGAGCAACCTTTTCCCAAACTGTATTTTTCCTTGTGCCAAACCTTGTCAGCAAGCTGGCAGGCGGGCGTGCCGCGACCATCTGCTGTCGTTCAAAGCAGGCACGGGTTGGTGAAGAGGAGCGGTTGCAGCAAGCTGGTACATTTCTCAACTGGAGGTTCCTCAACTTGGGCTGCTTGCACGGCTGCCTCACGCCCCCGCCAGCAACACCTCCCGCGCCTGGTCCGAAACAGCCTCCAGGAACGCCGCGAAGCTGGGGGCTGATCCTGCTGCTGCTGCTGCTGCTCCCCTCGCTCAGGCCCCTGCTGCCCCGGCGGCGGCGGCCTGGGCGGCGAGTCGGTGGCGGCGTCAAACGGCCCGCGCGTCGCGGCTGCCGCCGCCGTCGCCACGCCAGCGGCAGCAGCCGGCGGCGGCGGCGGCGCATCCTCCAGCAGGGCGTAGAAGGGGCGGCGTCGTGCACACCCTCACGTAGCAGCAGCAGGTCGGGGTGGGTCGCCGGGCGGCACGCACCGCCGCCAGGCTGCGGCGCAGCAGGCTGGCCGCGGGGGCGGGAAGGGCGGCGGCGCCGCCGCGCCGCCGCCTTCACCGCCGCCGCCGTCATCGCCGGCTCGAGTGTAGAGGCAGATGAGGTGGGAGTAGGTGTCCAGGACCCAGATGGGCTGCTGGCTCAGCGCCAGCGCTGCGGTGGAGAGCGAGTGGCGCCACACCGCCACCTCATCGGGGCTGCGCCAGCTGGACAGCTGCGGGCACAGCGCCACGCCGCACTCGTCGGGCGGCAGGCAGGGCAGGCGGGCGCGCAGGGCGGCGGCGGACTCGGGGTGGCTGCCACCTGGCAGGCTGCCGCCGCCGGCGCCGGGCAGCTGGAGCAGGGGGCCGCGCAGCAGGGCGTAAACGGTGTGGGGCAACTGCTGCAGCGACTCCCAGCCGGACAGCGAGGCATCCACCTGAAATGATGGGGGGGGTTCTAAAAAGAAGGAAATGGGGTGGGTTGGGTGGGGAAAGCAGCGAAAGCATGTGCGTGTGTGTTGAAGTCGCCGGAGCGGACGGCGGTATAGCGGCGGGCTGGTCGCCCGGCTGCGCCCAGCATGCATCCTGGCCATTGCTGCAGCCAGCTGCGCTGCTGGCGCCAGGGCTGGAGGGGCCCCATGCACGCCTGCCACCCCACCTCGGGCACCGCCGCCGGTTCCGCGTCGCGCCGCCGCCGCCGCGGCCCCCTTGGTGCAGCCGCCCCTCTGGGTCGGCTGCCCGCGCCGCCAGCAGCACCAGCCAGTCGACCAGCATGGTGCGCGGCGGCGGCGCCCCGCGGCCGCAGCCTCCAGGGCTTTGTGCGCCGCCAGGCAGGCGGTGGCCTCGGCGTCGCAGCCCTGCAGCAGCGCGCGGGTGGTGGGCGCCAGGGGGCCGCCGCCGTCGCGATGCGCATGCGCCGCTGCAGCACCCAGCTGCGCGGCATCGAGGGGTGGGAAACAGGGCATGAATGCAGTGAACCAGCAGTGCACAGCGCAGTGGATGGAGTCACAGCAGGGGAAGCAGTGAACAGGCGCTCCCCCTCGGCTTCTTCCTCCCAGCACCCGCCCAGGCGCCTCACCGGCTGCGCCCCCTGTACCGCCACCGGCAGCAGCACGCTGTACTGCAGGGCCAGCTGCACCGCGGCGGCGCCCGCCCCGCCGCGCCGTCGCTGCGCTCCAGCTCCAGCGCAATCGCGTCTCCGGGGCCGCAGGACACCATGCGGAACAGGCCCTCCTCCTCCCTGCACCAGAGAGGGGCACGCGCGGCTGCACACGTCAAACCGGGCGGGGGTGCTGCTGCAGAGGGGCGCAGACCCTCTCCGGGACACGCAGGGGGTGGGCCCTGCCGAGGGGCACCGCTTGGCGGCGCGACGCAGAGGGGCTCGGCAGGCTCGGCAGGCTCAGCGCAGCCCAGCAGGCTCAGCGCGATGCAGCGGGCGTGGCGGGCAGAGGGGCGCGGCCTGCCTGTCTGCCGTCAGGCGCCCGTAGTACCCCGTCAGCGCCACCTCCGGCGAGCAGCGCACGCGCAGCAGGCAGGCAAGGCGCGCGGCTGCGTCACGCACTTGTAAACGTCCTGGGGGAGTGTGTGGGTGTGTGTGTGTGGGGGGACCATGGTGTGTTAGATGCGTGTGCTAGGGGCGGGGGCGCCGGGACGCAGCCCAGCGGGGGCCGGGCGAGGCGGGGCGGACCAGCGGACACAGGAGTGTGTTTGGAAGGGGTGGGTGGGGTGGGGGGCAGGGCCCCACCTGCGGCAGCGGCGCGTGCTCCAGGGAGGGGTAGAGAAGCAGAGTGCCGCCGCTGGAGGAGGCCAGAGGCTCCAGAAGGCTCACGCCTGGGGGGGTAAATGCAACGCTGCTGGGAGTGGGAGGCTCCGGTGTGGTGGCCCCTGCCCGGCCGCGCCCTGGGGGCCAACACGCTGGCAGAGATCTGCGCACGGCGGCCCGCTGTTGCAGCCTTTTCTTGTTAAACTGGCCCCTGCAGCCTTGGCAAGGCCCCCTCCTGCCTTGTAACCCCACACACACAGACACACACCCCGCACACACGCACACACAGACACGCGCGCCCACCCCCACCCCACCCATCCAGCGCGGGCAGGCCGCAAAGATGTCCACCGCAACTCCCAGCGCCGCCGCCGCCGCCCCCGCCTGCGCGTAAAACTGCGCAGCCGCCGGCTCCACCACCAGATCCCGCGGCGCCACGCCCGGCGGCGCGGCGTGCGACAGGTCCCCAGCGGCGCTGGTGGCGGCGGCGGCAGCGGCGGCGGCGACCGCCGCCGCCGCCGCCTCGGCCTCAGCGCGCTCGGCCGCTGCGTCGCCCCAGGCTGAGAGCTCGGGGTAGGCTGGGTCCAGCAGGAGCCCTGCCATTTCCTGCATGGCGGCGGCAGAAGTGCGGCAGCAGGCGCTTGGCCCGGCAGGCCCGTAAAGAAAGCGAGGCACAGCCTGCAGGAGAGCGGGCTGTGCTGCCCGATTAGCAGCGGCCTGCCGCCTCGGCTTGCCTTGGCCGCACGCTCAGCCGCCGCCTCTGCCGCCTTCCTCGCAGCCGCCGGGTCTGCTGCTGGCGTGCGCGGCGCCACGGCGGCCCCCGGGCCCGCGTTTGGCGGTCCCGACAGGAACAGCAGCAGGCGCATGCCCGGGAAGCCTTGCGCCGCCGGCAGCGCCGCCTCCGCCTCGCCCTCCTCGCTCAACTCGGCCCCCTCCCCCTCCCCATCGCTGCCGCCAGCGCCCCCCGTCGCCTGCGGCGGCAGCTGCCGCTCCGGTGGCGACCCAGCGCAGCACAGCACGCAGGGCGGGGCCCAGCGCTCGTTCGCGCCGCCGCCGGCGGGGGCTCCACCGCCAGCCCCTCGATGGCGGCCTGCAGCGCTCCTCGGCAGCGCCCCACCGGCGCCAGCACCGACCCCAGCTGCGCCACAGCTTCCAGGGGGTCGCCTCGGCCTCGGCGGCAGGCTGCCGCAGCACGGTGACGCCGCCGCCATCGGCCGCCACCTGATACAGCGTGATCTGCACGGGGCGCGGGCAGTACACTCGATAGACTGGCAGGGCCTGGCGCGGAAGCAACGACCGGACGCTGCACCGTCAACCTCGTTATGGCCCCCACCCCCCCCACAAACACGCACGGCGACGTGTCGGCAGCCTTTACAGCAGCACCCCTCCGCCGCCACCGCTGGAGGGCCGTGCGGGGGCCCACCTGCGAGCCGAAGGACACGAGGCCGAAGCGCGCCTCGGGCGGCAGCGCTCCAGGGCCGCCGCCAGGGCGCTGGCCACCGCCTGCGCCCCCCTCCCCCAGCACGCGTCCACCAGCGCCAGCACAGCGGGCGCAGCGGCCAGGGCATCCACCTCCTCCCTGCCCTCCTCGGGGTCGGCGGCGGCCAGCGGGCAGGCGGCGTCCACCGCCGGGAGGACAGCTCGGGCAGGCGCCCGCGCAGCTCTCGCCCGCACCGTAGTACCTGCAGGGGGAGGGGGCGGTGCTGAGGGGGCGCCCGTGTTGCGGAGCGGGAGGCGAACCGCCTGTGCTGCGTGCACTGCTGCTGCCAGCGACGGGCGCAGCGCTGCTGCTGGCCACAACCGGCGGCGCTGGGGGAGCCGGGTGCCAGCAGGCGCCCTGCTGGCATCCAGGCTGCGCCGCCCCAACCCGCCGGCCCCCTCACCGGCGCAGGCCAGCTGCGCTGGAGAAGTCGTTGGCACAGCCGCACAGGGCGCAGGCCCAGCCGCGGGCATCCACCTCGCACAGGGAGTTTATGTAGGCCAGGCAGCGCGCACAGCGTGCCAGCTCCCCAGCCCAACATGTCGCCGGCGGCAGCGCCGGCCCGCCGGGCGGCGCCGCCAGCGGCTGCACCACCACGCCCAGCGGCAGGCCACACATGGCCTGCAGCTCCGCTGCATGGCAGGGATGGGCGGTGGACGGGCAGGTTCTGCGTTGGTTTGCCACGGCAAGAGACTGCTGGTGGGTGGCGGTGCGGCAGAGGGCAGGTGGGCGCACGGACAGGCAGCATTCGGCGCTGTCTCGATGACGTGTGCAAACTACTCTCTGTGCTTTTCGATACGCAGGGAGGGCTGTAAATGCTCCCCGGCAGCTGCCGACAATCCAGCAGCGTACCTGTAGCGGGCACTGGGCAAGTGAACTGCATGACGCTACATGCGCATCGCCGTCGACCTTCTACATCTACAACAGGGGATGAAGGTCTGTCTGGAGCGAGCACGTGTACAGCTGAAGTACCAAGCGCTACGAACGGCTCCCCTGGCAGGTGGCAGCTGTCGTGGAGCAAAGCTATTGGGATGACGCCTGATTCAAGGCGAGGTTGCATGAAGAAGATATGCCGAACCCCAACAACGAGGAGAGGAAGCCAGCATTGGCGGCCGCTCGATCTCTCTTCAAGTATGCTGACTTGCCTGGGCATGCCTGCATCTGTTGACCTGAAGGGCACCGCTTCCCTTCCCCCAGCTTTTTGTCTCCGGCAAGAGTTCCTGAATCATGTCAGAACAAGGTATTTACATCCAGGAGGTGTCAGAAGTTGCTTGCACCCTCCTGCATGGGGTGCCGCAGCTGCCGCAGCCTACTGGAAGCTGACAGCAGCTACTGCAGCGAGGGCCATTCAGTCACCTTTTTCCCTTGTGAAACCCCACTTTCAAAACCTTTCAATAGTCGAAGCTCGCCACCATGGCAAGGAGTCTGACTTTTGCCCTTGTCGTGGCCGGGTGAGGTCTGGGAGGGCAGGAGGGGTGGGGGTGCCAGTGGGGAAGGCAGCCTGCCTGTTTTGAGGCTCCGAGGTTCTTCTCCTTGTCCAATCCCAGCCTATTCGCCCCCACTCTGCTGCAGCCTGCTGCTGGCCACCTGTCGCGCTGACTCTCAGCCTGCTGGCGGCGGCGAGTACGATGGCAGCGGTATCAACCCGCAGGCAGGGCAGCCGACCAACAGCAACACCCCTTACTGCCAGTGGCTGCCCAAACACCATCTGCTGGTGTGCGGCCACAACGGCAAGGACTACTCCAGCCTCTACGATGCCTGCCTGGGCGGCACCAGCCCCAAGTGTCTCCACCGCTGCCCCTGCCACCCCGGCGGCATGCCCCCGCCAGCTCGCCCCCACCCTCCTGCCCAGGCTGTGCGGCTGTGTTGTGTCCTGCCCTGTATGACCCCGTGTGCTGCGATGGCTACACCTTCAGCAACTCGTGCCTGGCAAAGTGCTGCGGGTATGGGTCCTCCATGCAGTGCTACCCGGGCGCCTGCCCCTCTCCCTGAACGCTGATCGCCACATCCATGTAACGTAACGGTTTTTTACATCTCACTCAACAGACGTAACGATTTTCTTACAGCTGGTGAGTTTGTTTATCTTCGCAAAGCTGTTTCACTGTTGATCGGCATGCTGCACAGGGACAGCAAGGGCTGGCGCGTTCAGCGACAGGTTGGCGGTCCACAAGCAGCATGCCCAGCATTCCATTTGTGCCGTACGCGCTGCCTGGCCATGCCCATAGCAACCACCCTTTCACAAGCCACAAGCCAGTATGGATCGCCGCACGTGCTGTCTACTGTTCTTTGGAAGGTAAGACAAGAAGGCAGGTTGCCGAATTGTTTACTGTGCCCCCAAAGCTAACAACGGGTTGCCGTGCACATGGGCGCTGCTCCTCGTGCACATGGGCGCTGCCTCTCCTACAGCCTGCAGCCCTGATCTGACCCCTGAAGCCAGCCCCTCTCTGTCTGCAGCCTGCTGTTGGCAGGGTGCCTGGTGGGCGCCCAGGAGGACGCCGCCGTCATCCCGTATGGCGGCTCCGGGGCAGACAGGGGTGACAGCCCGTACCCAACCTGGCGCCGCCTCCCGAGACCCGCCCCAGCAAGCCCAGCAAACCCAGCATGCCTGGCAAGCCTGGACCTCCTCACCCAGTGCCCGACCCCAGCCAGCCTGCCCCCTCCTGCCCCGGCTGTGCCGCTGTGCTCTGCCCCCGCCCTGTACGCTCCCGTGTGCTGCAGCGGCGTCCAGTTCAGCAACTCATGCCACGCTGGCTGCTGTGAGGCCAAGAACTGCAAGCCTGGCGCATGTTCTTGAATCTGCTGAAATTCTGCCGCGTGCAGCTCGCTTGTAGTGGAAAATACAGCATTTTGCAAAGTCTGATTGTGGGTTGCACATGAGTTAAGACTATTGATACCTGTAGAGAGACATGTTATTGCATGAGCTGTCAGCTTCCGTGAGATGGGCCTCTTGGGGCGCTTGCTGTCCATTGAATTGCCCGCGCGAGCCGCCCACAGCGAAGTACGGCTCCCTGTTTGCCCGTCTTAGAGGTTTGGTGGATGCTCGTCAGAATCCATCCGACTGCCACAGAATCCATCCGACTGCCAAGTACCTGGCAGGGCGCGCATGCGGCATGTCAGGCACAGCACCCACAGCGCCCGCCGTACGCACCCAAGGACTGGTGAGCACGCTGTCAGGCTCACTCCTCGAAAGGCTCCCGTCACTATGGACCGCCAGCTGCGCTGCCTCCTGCTCCTGGCGAGGTGAGATGAGCAGGAATGTGGAGGTCAAGGAGGGGATGGACTGCCCTACACGACTGTTGTCGGCATGCATGCAAACTGCAGTCGGGGCACCTGATTGATGGAAGTGCGCTGCTTTCCGGTTCAAGCCCAACCATGTCCCCCACCTGCAGCCTGCTGCTGGCAGGATGCCTGGCCAGTGCCCAGGAGGATGGCAATGGCGGCGACGCCCAGGCCGCCATCCCGTACAGCAGTCTGCCCGCCGGCAGCTCTGACGCCGGCGATGCTGCTCCTGGGGCTGTTGGCAACGGCGACGCCGAAACTTCGACCCGCCGGCGCCCCCATCGACAGTGGACCAGACAGCTGCTACCTCTTGCCCGGCAGCGGGGCCGTGTGTGGCAGCAACGGGCGCTCCTACAGCAGCCCCCGCGCTGCCTGCCGCGGCGGCACCCAGCCTCAGTGCAAGAAGCGCTGCCCCTGCGCCCCCACAAATCCTGAGGACCCTCCTCCCTTCGAGCCCTCCCTGTCCTGCCCCGGCTGCGCCACCGTGCGCTGCTCCGGCGTGGTGGAGCCACTGTGCTGCAGGGGCCGCAGCTTCCGCAACTCCTGCTTCGCCGGCTGCTGCGGCTTTGACGTGGCCCGCCAGTGCCGCCCCGGCTCCTGCCGCCGCTGACTTCCCCACGCCTCCCAGGCCATCAGCCCCGCTGCGTTTAGGCACACATCCTGGTCACAGTCCTTCAGCATGCCGTTCACAAGTTGAGCCAACAGCCGTTCCAGTAAGGTCGGAGAGAGGGGGAGAGAGCTGCAGCCGAGGTGAAGCAGGGCGGGCCATCCACCGGGGTGCCGCCCTGGTCACATGTGCCGCTGCGCCTCCTCCAGGTGTTTCACCAGCGTCGCCTGCGGCAGAGGCCCGTGCAGGTGCGACCACGGCAGCACTGGAGGCGGAAGCAGCGGCACGTGAGAGCGGGGCAATGGCGTCAGCACCGCAGGGCAGCAGGGGAGGGGTGGCGGGGTCTGAAGGGCTCTGCGCAGCAGGCCCAAGCCCTGCCAGCTTCCCACACCTGTTCCTGCAGGGTCGTAGCGGGCCGAGGTGTAGTGGTCCATGGGTGGCAGCTCGCCCTGCGGCAGGGGGTGCAGCACATTGGGTGGGGGCCAGCCAGCGTGCTCCGCCGCGCACTTGTCGTGGCGGCTGATGTGCACACGCCGCGAGGCTGCAGGCAAGCTGCTGGCCGCGGCTGCTGTGCTGGACTCAACCAGATTGCAAGCGGCCAATCCCAGAATTCCCCTTTCACAGAGCCGTCGTTACATTGATTGAAACAATGGAAAGCGCGCATGCAACTCTCAACTTCATCAAAACAAAGGCACGCGATAACACAACAGGGTGAAGTGACAGACTAACAAGTATCCTTGATTATTGGCTGACGAGAATTGTGGGAATGGAACGAAGCGAGTTGTTTTCAGTGCTGGTGACAGGGTTGAATGATCACTGGATGTAGCATGAGGGATAGTTGTGCAGGTGCCGTGGGCGCAGAGTCACTCTCAATGCTGAAGGAGCGCCAGCTGTGCTCATGGCGCCAGCAGGCCTGCCCATCTGGTGAACCCTGCAAGCCTACCCTAACTCAAAGCCCTGCAGCGGTAAAGGAAGAAGCAATGGGAAACCTTGTTGTGCACAGGCCCAAGAAAGGGAGCAGGGGACTTGGACGAGCTTGAGTTGCGCCCTTCCTCTGCAGCCCCGCGCCCACCTGTGGCCAGCACGGCCAGCAGCGAGCCAGCCAGCACCAGGATTGTCGGCAGAGCTACGCTGGCAGAGCTGCCTGGGTCCACTTGGAAGGGGGCCGGATCGCCCAACCCACCTGCAGGAGCCGGAGCAGCGCCAGGGGCAGAGGGGGCGCCCTCCGCGCTGGTGGAGGGCGCAGCTGCCATTCCGCCCGGGAGCAGCACCTCGACAGGCGCATTGGTTGAGCCGCCGACAGGCACAGCCGCGGTGCCCAGCCTGCCGTCGCGGTTGGAGCCTGCACAGCGGAAGCAGGCGGCGCAGTCATGCAAGTGGACGCCCACGCTCATAACCCAGCATTGTTGGGGCCAGCCAGCTGAAGGGGCCAGCCAGCTGAAGGGGCAGGGGTTGGGGCACGCACCCCAGCAGTACAGGCGCCCAGATGCCTTGACGCCGCAAGCGTGCGCATCGCCGGTGGACAGCTGCACCCAGGCGGAGGTGTCGTCCGCAGGCTCCGCCACGGGCGTGGGCACGGCGGAGATGATGGCGTTGCTGCTGGGCCCGCTGCCCAGCTTGCCGTCCTGGTTGCTGCCCCAGCAAAGCGCTGCGGTGAGCAAGGGGAAGGCATCGTGCATGAGGGTGCACAAAGGGGGTCCCTTGCAAGGTACAGCCACACCCGCCCATTTCGGCCAGGCCACACAACCCGCCCCCTTCCCCCTCCTGCCGCGCACCGTCTCCGTCGGTTGTGATGCCACAAGCGTAGTCATACGCCACGGACAGGGACTGCCAGGTGTGGTCCCCAGCCACCGGCACCAGGGCGTCGCACGAGTCCTGAGTGCCGCCGGTGCCCAGGAAGCCGCGGCTGCCCTGGCCCTGGCAGAAGGCTGTGGGGGTTGAGGGTCGCGGCATATGCAGCGCGGCAGTCACATTCAGAGCGGTTGACTCAGCAAGGCCATGGGCAGCGCATACACACCGTCACATGTGCAGGCACAGCAGCTGGACGCAGGCGGCGTGGGCATGGCAGCAAGCGGCTTGCATCACCTTTGCCCTCCAGGTCCAGGGCGCAGACGTTGTCCTTCAGGTTGAGAATGGAGTCGCCGCAGGCATCGCTGGTGATCTCCGCGGAGCCGCTGACGCCCTGCACGGCGGCCCACCCGCCGCCCGCGTCTGGCAGCACACGGGACGTGCCTGCCGGGGTGGGTGGGAGGCGGCCAGCGTGGCGGTCTGTGCGTGTGGCTTGTGGAGGCGGCCGAGCAGCCAGGTGCAGCACAGCAGCCTCCATCGGCGGTTGCAGCGCATGGAGAGCTCACGGGGCGGCTGTCTGCGGGGCTGCCGCTCCGCGCCGCAGCAGCACACCTGCGTTGCTGGCATCGCGGTCGGCATGGAAGATGGAGCCGTTGGTGCCCACCGCCCAGCAGTACTCACTGCAGGGCAGGGGAGTGGGCGGGGATTGGGCAGACGAGACGGGGCGGAGGTTGAACGCAGCAGCGAAAGCAGTGGTTGACGCAAGAGGCTGCGGCACCAGCAGCAACACCGCCACGCCAGCCATGCGAGCGCAGCATGGCCGAGGCGCTGGGCGGCCGCGGCGTCAGGGCACCCACCCCATGGAGCCCAGCTGAGTGGCAAAGCGCTGGCCCTCATCCTGGCTGGAGAAACCGGCGTTGTCGTATACGGGCTTGGGGGCGGTGACCCAGCCGACCACGAAGCCGACGTTGCCCCACATGTAGAGCCCGCCGTCCGCCAGCACCCCGCAGCTGGTCAGGCTGCCGCCCGGGGCGATGGCCCCAAAGGCGCCCGCGGCCAGCACCCGCGTGGGCAGCGGGCGGTCCTGCAGGTCGCCGGCGCCCAGCTGGCCGTAGCTGTTCTGGCCCCAGCAGTAGCCCGCGCCGTCGGCCTGCAGCGCAAGCCGTGCACGCACAGCAGGGCGTCCGCGGGCGCTGAGCACCAGCCCTGATTGCTCGAGGTGTGGGGGTTTGCAAGGTGCTGTGGCGGTGACTCCTGCCACCGCAGGTGGCGCCACCTGGCGGCAGCAAAGCCAGCAACGCAGAACCGGTTCCTGATGCTTGCCTGCACGCCACACGCCCGATATTTTCCTGTGCTCAGCGCCGTCCAGTTGCCGTCCTGGGGCACCCTGACAGGCGCAGGGGAGGAGATCTGGGGCGCGGCGATGAAGGCGCCGGTAGCTGGCTCGATGTAGCGGCCCCAGCACCAGGCGCCGCCGCTGGTGTCGGTTGCGCAGGTGAAGGTGCCGGTGTCAAAGTTGCCGTTGGTGGCGACGGATGCCCAGCCTGGAAGGGGTAGGGAACGCGCGGCAAGTCAGCACGGGTAGATGGGCCGTTGCTGCCCACTGCACTGGAGATTGACGAGTGAAGTGACTGCAGAAAACTCCTCAGGCAGCATCACTCAGCACACAAGCAGAGCTGGACCGCTGCTTGTGTGCTGCAGCACGGCTACGGGGCTGAGGAAGGGCTCCTTGCCAACATTTCAGTGTCCACCTGCTGCATGAGATCCAAGAGGCATGAGCAGGGCTAGCAGCAGCAGCATGCTGCGGCAATCCATGATGTGTCTCTTCTGCCGGCTGCTGTGCGCGGTGTGACCTGGAGCGGTCAGCTGCCGATTAGCCAGGACCTGTCTGGAGGCAAAAGGGCCCCAAGCTGCCCTGCACAACAGCGCATCGGAAGCGCTCAGCTATAGTGGAGGACTGAGCTTCATAGCCGCGCAAACTGCGGCTGCACCCTGTCGGCATGGCTAGCGTGTGCTGTAGGCTTCGATCCATTCAGCAGGCACCGCTGCCTTTGGAGCACCTGTTATCACCTGAACAGATGTACTTGCCAAGGAAGGCCACACTCTCGTATGGGGTTGTCGATGGAATTGTTGGAAGCCTTTGTCGTTGCTGTGTAGCCTTGTTCAAGTCTCCTGGTGGTGTTGAACGACAGATTCAGATTGATCTCGAGTTGTGACGGCAAGCAAGCGAGGATGCCGAGAGGATCGACTTCAATGGAAGTACCGGCAGTACCAAGACCTTGTCCAAATGTTCACAGCTGTGCAGGTGAGAGTTGTGCACCCAACCTTACACGTACATTGCAACCCGGAGCTTTTGAGGTGCGATGATTCTCAATGCAAGGCCTGAGCCCATGTGCAGCATGATGCTGGCCACACTGCTGTCGCTCCGTGCCAACCCTGCACCTAGCCGCCAAGGCGGCCCAGCAGGGCAGCTTTAATGACCTGGCAAGTATCAGTCAAGCAGGCGCGCGGCACCAATAAATACCTGCAATGCTGCGAGTCCTAATCAACGCAGCCACTGGATCTGCCGGTTGACGAACCTGTGGTAAATTGGCGTGGAGAAGTCCCGTCCTGCTGCGCAGCAGGCATACCTGCAAGCAGGCCTCCCTGCTTGCAGATAAATGATACGGTCACATTGCATAAGTGATGAAAGGGGTCTGCCACCCCAGCGTCGGCGAGAGCCAGGCGGCAAGTGAGGCTGGCTGGCAGCAGGTAGCGGGTGCGGGTAGCTGGCAGGCTGAACATCTGCTCCTGGGCTGGCGCCTACAACAACTGCATGTCTGTGTGCACCAGCTAGTGGTGCTGTTATGTCTCCAGTATTATAAAGCTCAGCTTGACAAGCTGCCAAGAAACGGGAGCTGGTCGAGGTGCGGGAGGGGCAGCAGTGTGATTTTTGGCGACCAACTCAAAGTAGACGATCTTGAAACATGCTCTCGATCCATGGCAGGCACCTCCTGGGAAGCGCGATGACTTGTACAGCTGGACGACCAGTTGTGGTGATGAGTCTGGCCCTCAATTCACTTCGTGCCTTCGTTTGCGGCTGGCCGTATTTCTTTGCCGCCGCGACCGCTCGTTGAGACATGCTGTTGTTTTGAGTGGAGGTCGAAGTGCTGCGTGAGCGGACGCTTGAACGGGCCCCTGAGGGCGCTCGTGCAGCCCAAGCGACGCGTCCAATCGCGCTGCACATGGCGGTCGCGCAGGCCAGTGGGTCGAGGCTGCTGCGCCCAGCACCCACCTGGCGACGGCCGACGGTGTCGCTGCCGCTGCGTGCCAGGCAGGCCACCCGCCTGCCAAGCCTGCCCCTGGATGGTGCATCAGGGCCATGTGCGCCCGCAGCTGAGGAGGTGGCTGTCGCTCCCGCCTCTGTGGACGGCACTCTCACCAACAATGCTCAGGTGGCGCCGTGGGGCACGATGCCTCAGCGCACGCCCGGACACAAGAGCAGGCGGGCGCAGGATCCGCCTCTGCCACCCCTCGTTGACCGCATGTTGTCCAGCCCCAGCCTGGAAAACGCCGAGGGTGCAGGTGCGAGCGGTGCATGCTTCACCGCTGCTCTCAGTGCTTGCGCTGTCGAGGTGGCAGGGTTAGCAGCAGCTGGCTGCTCCCCTGCTCGCCTGGCCCACCCGTTGGCGCCGCCCGTGCCCTGATCCCTTCTGCAGGCCCAAAGCAGCTCCTTCGGGTGATGGACGCGTTTTGGTCGGCGCTGAAGGAGGGCAAGCCAGCGGCTGCTCCGCAGGTGGTGCGCCGCACGCCGGGCCAGCGCCTGGCGGCCGCGCCGGAGTTTGACGTGGCGGTTGCGGGCGGCACGCTGGGCATCCTGCTCGCCACGGCCCTGCAGGTGGGCTGTGTGTGCGGGCTGAGCAGCATCGCGAGGCGGGTGCAGCAGATGTGCGGGCCCGATGAGCTCTGGAACAGGCAGTGCACTCCGGTGTGCTCCATGAAGCGCGGTTTGTGCTGGCCGCGCGTCCCCCTCTGCTTGCTGCCCAGGCCCAAGCCGGAAACCCCTTTCTGCCGTGCAGCTGCGGGGCCACCGCGTGGCGATAGTGGAGCGGCGTGCGCTGCAGGGACGGGAGCAAGGTGAGGATTGCCGCTCCCGACCCACGCGCCGCGCCGCTGCGCCGGCCCCTGCACAACCGTGCTCGTGCAGCTGGTCCCGGGACCAGCGCTGCTCGCTTTGGCCTTCTTGCCTCCCGATTCGCCCCTGCCCGCCCCCCGCCCTGCCCCAGAGTGGAACATTGGACGTGGCGAGCTGCAGCGACTGGTGCAGGCGGGGGTGCTGACTCAGCCCGAGCTGGATGCGTGTGTGGTCAGCTCCTTTGGGCCCGTCAGGTGCGGGGCTGCAACCCTTGCTCCCTCTTCCGACTGGCGCCGCATGAGCAAGCGCTGCCGCCGACAGCTTGCGGCCCTCGCTTCTGCACGGGGCTGCCTAGAGGTCTGCCATGCTGGCTCACTGCTGCCTCAGTGGCCGGCCCGTAACGGCACCCTCCTTTCCCCCACAAACCCTTCCCAGGGTGAGCTTCAAGGGATCCGCCCCGCTGGACTGCGGGCCCGGCATCCTGGACTGCGGCGTGTCGCCCAGGTGGGGCGGCAGCGCCTGCGCCGCAGCGGCTGTGCAGCGGTGGCTGCTGCCTCTCACGCTGCGCGTGCTGGGCCCACCTGCATGCGGACCCTGGCCCCGCGCGCTGCAAGCCTTCTGCACCTGGTGCTGCTGGCCCAGCAGCAGGCTGCTGTGCGCAGGGAGCGCACCAATGTTGCCGCCGCGCGTGCTCGGCTGCCCCGCAGGCTGCTCATCGCCACGCTCAAGTCCAAGTTTGTGGCGGCGGGGGCGCGGTGCTGGAGCACACCGCCTTCAAGGCGGCAACGGTCCTGGACGACGGCGTGGCCCTGGAGCTGCTGCCCGCCCGCCTGGCGGCACCCACCCCCAGCCGGGCGACGTCAACCGCCCAGCGGCGCTGGCGGGCGGCGGGGGCGGCGGCGGCGGTGCGCCCGCCGCCGCGAGCTCACCGCGCGCCTGCTGCTGGACTTCATGGGCCACTGGTCCCCGGTGGCCAAGCAGCTGCGCGGCAGCCGCCGCCCGACGGCGTGGTGCTGGTGGTGGGGGCGCGTGGGCGGGGTTCCCCCGGAGCGCAACGCCGCCGCCGACCTGCTGCACACCTTCACCGACTGCTGCGACGACCAGCAGCTGTTCTGGTGGGTGCCCAGCACGGTCCGCTGGGAGGGGCGAGGGCTGAGTGGAGGGCATGCGCAGCAGCATGGGCAGGCGAGGGAGGATGTTCCGGGAGGGGGCGCTGTCAGTCCCCTGGGGTGTCGAGGTTTGTTGGGGGCGCGCTGCCTGCTGAACACCCCCTTCGCACCCGCCCGCCCCACCAGCCATCCCAACCGCCCCCTCGGCCTGCAGGGAGGCCTTCCCTGCCGCTGGCGGCGCCCGAACCCTGTACAGTTTTCAGTACAGCGACGCGCACCCCTGCCGCCCCTCCTTTGCCGCCCAGCTGGACACCTACTTCCGGCTGGTGCCGCAGTACCAGGTGCGGCGGCGCTGCAGCACGCCGCACGCCGCACGCCACCGCCGTTGCGCTGCAGGCTGCTGCGTGGGCGCGGCGCCTGCGCCGATGTGCGCTGGCGTGCTGAGCGGTGGGCGCCCTCCCCGCCCCCGGCTGCAGGGCGTGCCGCTGGAGCAGCTGCAGCCGCTGCGCATCCTCACAGGTGAGCTCAGCTGGGCAGCGGGCTGCCAACCTGCCTGGCGACTGCTACGGTTGCTGCTGCACACCCGCACTCACACGCCCGCAACCCCTCACCCCCTGCTGCATTCCCTCACTCCCTCCGCCCCGCCCCCGCGCCCGCCCCCCCCCGCCCCCTTCCAGGCGGCTTCCCCTGCTATGCCGACTCGCCTCTGCGCCCGGCTGGGACCGCGTGCTGTCGCTGGGGACGCCGGCGGCGGCCACTCCCCCTCTCCTTTGGCGGCTTCGGCTCCCTCGTGCGCCACCTGCCCCGCCTGGCCACCGCCGTCGACGAGGCGCTGAGGGAGGAGCGGCTGAGCCGGCGCGATCTAGCTTGGGTGCAGCCCTACCTGCCCTCCCTGTCAGCGGCCTTCCTGCTGCAGCGGGCTATGGCGCCGCGGCCCGGCCAGGTGGCTGCGCCCGACCACGCGCAGCAGGTGCAGGCCCAGCCGCAGCAGCAGGCGGCGCAGCGGGCGGGGGAGGGCGAGGGGCGGGAGGAGGGGGCGGCGCGGCGGCGCGGCTGGCTGCCCCCGACCACGTCAACCGCCTGCTGCGCTGCAACTTTGGCGTGCTGCGCGCGCTGGGCCCCGCCGCGCTGCGCCCCTTCCTCCAGGACACGCTGCGCTTTGCGCCCCTGGCCGCCACCATGGCCGGCATGATGCTGCGGTGAGGCCGCTGCCTGGCCTGCCTGCGCGCATGGGGTGTGTGGGGGTGCTGCGCCGCCAGTCAGCGTCCCGGTCTGTCGCCTTGCATCGCCCCTTCCCGCCGCACCTGATGCCTCACCCGCTTGTTTCACCTGATGCCTCACCCGGGCCCCCCCACCCCACCCCCGCAGCGACCCCCTCTGCATCTGCCGCGTGCTGGCCCAGCTGGGCCCCCGCCTGCTGCTGTCCTGGGCGGGGCACTTTGCGGCGCTGGCGGCCTACACCCTGGGCCACGTGCTGCTGTCCCCGCTGCGCCCGCTGGCGGCCCGCAGCTGGCACCTGCGCCGCCTGCTGGACGCGCTGGAGTACGGAAGCGGCTGCGATCACGGCTCCAGCCACACACCTGACCACCCACGACCCCCACCCGGGCAGCAGCGCGGCGCCGGCGACGCAGCGCACAGCGAAGCCGACCCGCACGACCAGCCCAGCCCTGCCACCGCCTGAGCGGCGTTTAGCGGCGTCCACGCCGCGGTCCGTCCCCTGCCGTTTAGGCAGGCGGTGCCAGCCCTCACCTGTACTTTCCAAAGCTCAAAGCTTGGGGCTTCAGATGCGCTCCCCATGTTGCCTGCCGGCGCCCTTTCCCCCACCCCCCGCTCTGCTGTACTCCATCACTTCATGCATTCCAAAGATACATAGAGACCCTTTTGACACGCTGCCCACCTGCCCTGCTTCCCACCTGCTTCCCCTGCCTGTCGCCCTTCCCAACGCCAGCGCACTGCAATCTCCTTGCGGGCCCTGCCCCCGCCATGCCCTTTGTACCTGCCTGCCTGCCTGCCTGCTGCCCCAGCACGCGCCCCAGCTGGTGCCTGGCGGCAGACGCAGCGCGCCTTGCCCGCTCGTCACGCCTCCCACAATCGACTTCCTGCCGCAGCTGTGACTGCAGTGCCGTTTGGTAACAGAATCACAGCCCGGCAGCAGTTTCAAAGTCCAGCAGCAGGTGCTGCGCAGCGTGGTGCCCCAGCAGGTCGCCGCCCACGCCCAGCAGGGTGGCCCCCTCCTCATCCACCTCCAGCACCGCCCGCCGCGGGGCGCCAGCACAGCCAGCGTCTGCTCCCGGCCGCCGCCGCCCAAACAGGGTAGCGCCCGGCCCCGGCGGCTGGTTCAGCAGCGCGTGCTGCGGCAGGCGCAGTGCGGCCGAGCCGCCGCCGCCGCCGCCGCCAGCTGTTGCCGTCTGGGCGGCCTCCGACGCCAGCACTACGAGGCGGTACGGCCGCCCCAGGCAGCGCGCAGCGTCGTCCAGGTCCCCAGCAGCCAGCGCGTCGCGAACCCGGCTGGATGACACTGCCTCCGCCTCCTCGCCGCCCTCGTCACTCAACGCCTCCTCCGCAGCCGCCCGCCGCTCCTGCTGCACCGGGCCCCCCCGCCGGCCTGCCGCCCTCCGCTGCGGCGGCTGCTGCCTCGCTGGCTGCAGCTGCTGCCTGGGTGCCCACCAGCCCCAGCACCCGCACCTGCATGCCGTGCGAGGGGCCCAACCGCTGCAGCAGCTCCGCGGTGCCGGCTGCTCGGTAGCCGAAGCGGTAGTTGCGCCCCACCACCACGCCCGACACGCGCAGCTGGCCGGCCAGCAGCTCCACAAAGGCCTCGGGGCTCAGGTGGCGCACCTGTGTGTGTGTATGGGGGGGGGCAGGGGGGGCTCAGGGCAGGATCAGGTAGTGTAGTTGTGCATGGCTGTTTGTGTGCGTGATTGGGGGCGAGGGGGTGCGCGCATGGGGACAGGAGGCGAGGGACTGGTGCAGGTGGCTCCAGCAGCAGCAAGGGGAACCATGAGCTAGCATGCAGGCGGCGGGCAGGCATGCTTGGCTGGCCGCGGCCGAGGGCGCACCTCCGCAAAGGGGATGGCGCACTCGCGCGGCAGCTGGCCTCCGCAGTGCGGCGCCCAGCTGGCCAGCACGCGGGCGCGGTCGCAGGGCGCCACCAGGGGCAGCCGCTCGGGCCAGCCCAGCACCGCCGCCATGCCGGAAAAGGAGACCAGCCAGGGGCGCCCCCAGCTGGGCCGCCGCTGCTGCCAGCGCGCGGTGGCCGCGGTGCAGCGCATCAAACTTTCCCAAGGCCACCATGGCGGGGGCCTGCGCCGACGCCGCCGCAGCAGAGGGCAGCTCGGCGGCGGGTGCTCCCGGCGGCAGCGCGCAGCTGGAGGGGGCGGCACCACACCTGCTGCTCCTGCTCCCTGCCCAGCTCTGCACGGCAGGTTCCCAGGGGCGGAAGGTTGGTCGAGCCTCATTGAAATCATTGCAGCGGAACCAAGCGTGCGAACATGCTTGTGCTGTGGAAGAGGCGGCGGCCCCGTTCACCGGAGCTGGCGGTGCGTGAGGTGCTGCATGCACGGAGCGGCGAAGTCTCTCTTCTCCTCCTGGTCGGTCTGAAGACTGCTGCCGCTGCGGTGGATAGAGGAGCGGGCGCCACCTTCTCTGGAAGAACGGCGGCCCGGCCCCACATTGCCGCTTGCTGCAAAATGAACTTTGAGAAGCGATCCCGACGAAATTGTGCCAGTCACGCAATTGCAGGCTCGTGCAGATGCAAGCCTGCCGTGCCTGATGTGCGGCGCTGTGGAATGCCGCATGCGGTTCCATCTCACACCAGGTTCAGCCTGGCCTTGTCCGTCAAGGTGCGGATCAGGCGTGAATATGAGCATGTATGACATGCACCATGGACAGTGGACCAGCTGCCAGGTTCATCACCCGTCTGCCGGCGCAAGCAGCGCCAGGCCTTGCTCAGCGGCAGCCGCCTCCCGCGGAGCCACTCGCGACACATCCCACACCTCCTCATCCACTGCTTCATGCTCCTCTGGGGGCCACTGCCCGGCAGGCTGCGCAGCCGCTTGCCCTTCCAGGCCGGCCTGCCGCACCAGGCGCCGCAGGCACGCCAGCTGCGCCGCGCCGACGGAGTGCTGAGCTGGCGCCGGAGGGCTGGCGCAGGCGGGCAGCAGCGCCAGCAGGTGCACGGCGGCTGCGCAGAGCGCCGCCTCCAGCTGCACCCGCGCCCCCAGCTCAGCCGGCTGCGGCTGAGCCTCGCCTGCTGCCCGGGCTTGAGTCGCCGCCGCATCTGCCGGCAACGCAAACCCGCGTGCCTTGCCTGCAACCATGCCCGCCAGCGACAGCCAGCTGATCTGAGCACACAAGGTTGCGAAGCCTTGCAGGCAGGTGCGCTCACAGCACGGGAGCGGCTTGATAAATCAATCCGGGGCAGCACACGGGCAAGCAGGCCGCGGCCCACCTTCAAAGAGCAGGGCCGCCACCTCGCTCAGCAACGTCGCCAGCTGGCTGCCGCCCCACAGCCGTCCCGCCTCCGCGCTCAGCCGCGCCAGCGCATCAGCCACCAGCGCGCGACTGCGGAAGTTGGGGCAGCGCTGCAGCAGCAGCAGGAGCTGGCGCGCCAGCGGGGCGGCAGCAGGCGCCAACGGGGCGGCCGCCAGCAGCTGCCCCGCAGCGTCGCACGCCGCCCACTGCACCCGCCCGCTGCCCGCCGCCAGCCCGCCGCCCACAGCCTCTGCACCCGCCGCCAGCGCCGCGCGGTGGCTGGCGGCGGCTGCTGCTGCTTGCGCGGGCGGCAGCGCGGCCAGCAGGTTGGCCAGGCTGCCCAGGGCCGCCAGAGCCGACGGCCGCACCTTGTCGTTGTCGGCCGCAGCCGCCAGTGCCAGTGGCAGCAGCGCGCCCAGCATCTGGGCCCCCTCTCCGCTGCGCCCTGGGCTGCAGCGTCGCTCGACAGCTCGCCAGCTCCCGCCTCCGCCTGCTGCTGGCTGAGCATGAGGCAGAGGGCGGCCAGCGCGGCGGCGGCGGGCACCCGCACGGCCAGCACGGCGTCACTGCAGGCAGCCGCCAGCGCGGCGGCGGCTTGCTCAGGGCCTGCTGGGGTGGTACAGCGGGAGGGAGGGAGGGAGGGAGGGAGGTGGGCGGGCACGGCAGTGGTTCGTGAGTCACGCCGGTGCCAGGCTTGAGCAAGGCTCCAGCATGGCGACATCCCCCGGGCCCCCTCTGCCACTTGGCAAGCAGCTGGGGCACTGCACCGTGGCCAGGCTGGCTCACCGTCGGGCAGCAGGCACAGCGCGGGGCAGCCCGCCACAGCCCCACCGCCTTGGCCGCCGCCGCCCGCACGCGCGACGCCCCATCGGCGGCGGCCGCCTGGCAGGGCCAGCGCAGCAGGCGCAGCTGGAGGGGCGGCGGCAGCGCGGCGTACACGCTGGGCGACAGGGTGGCAACCACAGCGTGCGCGGCGGCACGCAGTAGCGCGCTGACGTGGCACGCCGCCGGCGCCAGCACCTCCACCGCCAGCTGCTGCCACTGCTCCGCCATCTGCGCCAGCGAGGGGGAACAAGGCCCGTTTGGCCGGCCGCCTGCTGCGCCTGCTGCGCCCGTCGCGTGGCCAGCTCCTGGCTCGCAGCCGGCCGCTGCGCCCGCCAGATTCCATGCAGCTTCAAGGTAGTCGCCGGGCAGGCGCACGCCCTGCTGCGCCACCTTCTCCGGCAGAGTGCCGTCGGCGGGGCCTGCAGCAGGCAGCAGCGGGATCAGCAGTGCAGGCGGGCTGGAGGCACAGCCAGCAGCCAGCCTGGCCCCCGCAAGTCCAGCAAGGGCGAGGTGCGTGCGGGAGCTCACCCGCCGCCGCCCCCGCGGCGACTGGGGCGGCGCCGCCGCCTCCGCCGCCAGCGCCGCGCCCGCCCGCCCCAGCGCCAGCAGCGCCCCCAGCAGCCCGCCAGCGCGGCGGCCTGGTGCTGCGCCACGCCCGCAGCGCCAGCAGCGCCTCCAGCTGCAGGGCGGGCTGCCCGCAGGCGGCATAGGCAAACAGGAGGGGCAGCAGCTGCGGCTCGCCGCCGCCGCCGCCGCTGGCGCCGCTGGCGCCAGGCAGCAGCGGCTCCTCGAGGGCCAGCCCTGCTGGCTGGACGCTGAAGGCAGCTGCCAGGCAGCTGAGGCAAGCCGAGGCCATGGGCGCCTGCTCCGGAGGCAGCGCGGCCGGGCCCCCGCCGCCGGCGTGACGCGCGCCAGGCAGCCGCACAGCGCGGCGGCGGCGTCGGGCAGCAGGCTGGGGGCAGGCGGTGGTAGGGTGCGCCCAGCAGCAGCGTGCCCAGCGCGCGCAGCGCGCGGCCGCCGCCGCCAGCGGCTCCTCCTCTCGCGCCGCCGCGAGCAGCAGGGCGCGGTGCAGGGCGGCCAGCGCCTGCCCCAGGCTGGCCGACAGAGTGATGAAGCCCCTGTGGGACGTTTGAAGCAGGGGGAGGAAAGAGCGGCGGGAGGAGGGGGGTCAGGCGCGGGCCGAGGGCGGCTGCGTGGATGGCTGATGCGGCCCACGCTTCATCACGCAACAACAATACGGACTGGGCGCCCGGGTGCTGGCTCAAGCGCTCGCCTCCGCCGCTAGAACGCTTCACTCGCCAGCACGGACCCACAAAAAAGCGAGGCTGGGCCAGCGGTTTGGCCGAGGCCAGGAGCGGCGGCAGCAGCAGCCGGGGGCGCACCTGGCTGGGGCGCGGTCCAGCTGGCGCGCCTCCGCCACCGCCATGTAGGCGCGCTGCGCTGGCCCCTCGCACAGCGTGGCTATGGCGGCGGCGGCGGCGTGGCGCACCCGCGGCTGCGGGTCCAGCAGCAAGAGGTGCGCCAGCGAGGCGGGGGCGCCGGCTCTGATGCGCCGCACTGTCCCCAATGCCTGCACACACACCACACGCGTGTGGGCCTGGCCGCGTTGGGGGCCTGGCCAGGCGGCGGGGCGACGGCCAGCTGGCAGCGGGGCGGCTGGCTGCGGCCGAGGGCGGTGCCACGGCATGCTTGCGACGCCCGCAAGAGGGTGAAACCACCGTGCAGGGAGCCTCACAAACACCCTGAACAGCCCCTGCAAAAGTTGCAGCCAACTGCAGGGAGGAGGTGGCGGGCCAACTGGCCCCCCCCTCCCCCTCTTCCACCCCCCCCCCCACACACAAAAAGGCTTACCACATCTCCCGAGGGCAGCAGCGAGGTCCAGGCGGCATGCAGGCTGCGCGGGTCGGCCTTGGCCAGCGCCTGCAGGCAAGCCAAGGCGACGGTGCGCACGCGGGCCGCGTCGCGGCGGCGGGCAGGCGCGCCGCCGCCCTCTGCGTCGCTGCTCTCGCTGTCGGATGAGTGGCGGGACAGGCGGGACGGACGCAGGCTGGACGGGGCGTACCGCCGCCGCCGCCGCCGTCGGCCGACCGCCCAGCTGCGGGCTGCCGCGCGTCGTTGCGGCCGCTGCCGCCGCCGCCAGAGCTGCGGGCGTGCGGCGGGCGATATTTGCCGGGGGACAGAGCCGGGGTGGCGCCGCCGCTCTCAGCAGGCGTCAAGCTGGTGCGGGGGGTGCCAGGCCTCCCTGCCCCGTCACCGCAGCGGGGCCTGGCCGCAGGGTGCTACCGCCGCCGCCGCCGCCGCCGCCGCGCCCTGGTGCGTCGCCGTGCTCCCATCCATATGTGAACAGGCGCTGCAGCAGGGTGGCCAGGTTGGCGGCGCTGGCGCCATGATCCTGCTTGGCCTGCGGGGGCACACAGCCGACCGGAGCGGGGCCACGTCAGCGGCCGCGCCAGGGCCCACGCGGTCCCGCACCGCCGCGCCCCGTTGCTGCATCCCCCACAAACCGAGGCTGCTGCCCGATGATGGCAGGGCTGATTCCCGGCTGCCGCCGTCCCCCTTTGCACCCAGCCGCAGCGCCGCACCTCCACCAGCAGCGCCTGCAGGGCCTTGAGCAGCTTGCACAGCGTGCGCGTCGTGGCGGGGGACTCGGGGGCGGCGGCGCTGCCAGCGGCGCCCAGCCGCCGCCACCCCGCGTGCGTTGGTCCAGCACGGCCGCCACTGCCTCCACTGCCGCCGCGATCTCTGGTTTGGGGGCGCAGTGTACCACTGCGGCAGCTGTGCAAGCAGGTCAGCGCAGGCACACGCCAGCTCATCTGCTGCTGCTGTGAAGGCGGTGCCCCGCATCCGCCGGCAGCAGCTGCACAGCTGCTGCAGCAGCTGCCTGGCCGCGGCTGGCTGCAGCCTCGCACCGCCCATCCTTGTGAGGACTGCCAGCAGCAGCCGGGCTGCCTCTGCCTGCAGCTGCACCGCTGTGCCATCGTCGGCGCCGGGTGCCGCAGCAGTCGCGAGCCATGACGTTGCTGCTTTGACCAGCTCGTGTGCTGCACCCAGCGAAACGCCTCCAGACAAGGCCCCGGTAAGGGCTCTGCAGCCTGACACCTGTTTCTCTCTGGGCAGTCGCCTGCACGTGATGCCAGTCGTGCAGACTGTGAGCAGCGGTGAACGCCAGCGGCACCGCTGGTTGTGCCGCCAACCCAGCCTCTGCACATTGCGTCTCCGAAGAGCTCACCGTATTGCGTTCAACTCTTCTGCTAGCGAAGATCCCTCAAAGGGGCTGGGCCGGGCCAGCAAGGCTGCGAGGCGCTCATCAGTTGCGAAGGGCTGTCCATTGGAGCTGCTGGATCACAAGAATGCTGTGGCGAGGCCTCGAACGTATGTACACGCTATAAGATTCAGCTCCATCATGTGCCGTGCACGCTACGAACTTTGACGCTCCGCCTGCTCGTGTAGAGCAGCCTTCATGACGGCATCCGGGGAATGATCAAATCATACTTCGCTTGTTTCCAAGGATGTCACCTTGGGCACCCGTGAAAGCCTTACGTTTCCGACTTTCTGCTGCTGCCAGCGGTGCAGCGCAGCACAGCAGGCACCTCCTCCTGCTCTGCTTAACACAGCCACCAGTCGCACTGTGCAGGGCAGACGCCTGTTACAGACGCAGCGCAGCCGCCAGGCTGTGCTACCGCGCCGTGGACCGCTGCAGCACGAGCCCGCCAAACTGCCGCCTGCTGCCACCGCCAGCCGCAGCCGCTGCCGCCGCTGCTGCGTCGCCATCCGCTGCCGCAGTGCTGGTGCTCTGTGTGGATGCAGTGCTGGGCTGGTGCGCCAGCGTGCCCGCCTGCTGCTGCGCCTGCTGCGCCGCCGTCGCCGCCTGCTGGTCGCAGGCTGGCCTGCGGGGCGCCAGCAGCGGCGACTGCAGCACCCTCTCGGCGCTGGGGCGATCCTCCGGGTTGGGAGCCATCAGTGCCCTGCGGGGAGGGAGGGCAGCACAGCTCTCGCCATCGACAAAGGGGTCACGGCTCCCGACCCTCCCTGGGACCCGGGGTCCCAACACATGCACGCCGCGCGGCCGCACACAGGAAGCTCAGGCACGCGCAGCGCCCCGCGCCCCCGCCGCCGGCCGCCACCCGCCTGATCATCGCGGCAAAGCGCTGCGTGCAGGTGGGCAGCAGCGGCAGGCGCCCCGCGCGCAGGTCTGCGTAGTGCTGCCCGCCGCGGGGCAGCTCCGCCCGCGTGGCCAGCTCCAGCAGGGAGGCCCCCAGCGCAAACATGTCGGCGCTGGCCAGGCTGCCCAGCTCGCCGCGCACCACCTCCAGAGGCTGGTAGCTGCGCAGGAGGGGCACGGGAGGGGGAGGGGGGCAGGCTGAGCGGCGTTGGCTGGGCGGATAGGCCAGATTGCTGCTGGGTAGATTGGGTGGCTCAGGCTGAGCAGGGATCATTGGTGGGTTGCAGTACACCCAGCGGGGGGTTGGTAGGTGGTGCGGCACGGGGGTGAGGCTGGGGGGCCAAGCCGCACCGGCAGTCGCCCTCGTCCACCGCGGCCGGAGTGCGCAGGTCCAGCCGCGTGGCCTGCCCAAAGTCGCCCAGCTTGTAGCGCACGCCGCCGTCGCCGCCGCCCTCCGGCGGCTCCTGCAGGTAGATGTTGTCTGGCTTCACGTCCAGGTGCGCCACGCCGTGGGAGTGCAGGTGGGCCAGCGCAGACGCCACCTGCGGCGGCGGCGGCAGCGGTAGGGCTGGAGAGAAGAACAGCTGCACAGAGAGGAGCTGTCCGGTTGTGCTACTGTGCGCTACACGCCGAAGGGCAGCCGCCCGGCCGCCCTGCGACACACGCGGAGCATGCAGAGGTGCATTCCGCCCAGCACGCGGCGCTGCGTGCCGGGCCCCACCTGCCGGAGCACCTCCAGCAGCTCCCCCTCCCTCAGCTGCTCCCCAAGCGAGGCGTGGATGCCCAGCGACACGTCGCACCGCTCCAGCTGCAGGTAGAGGTGCTCGCCCTCCTGGGCAGGCAGGGGGGAGGGAGCATGCGGGGTGGGGGGTAGATGTGTGAGCAGGGCTGAGCAGGGCCCGCGCAGGAAGGGGCGAAAGGGAGGCAGGGCGGGGCCAAGGGGGTGGACAAGGGGGAGAAAGGTAGCAGCGGGCGAGGGGGAGCAAAGCAGCACGCGCGGTGGCAGGCTGGCAGGGTGCCTGCTGCCACAATGACGGCCGCCGCCCGCACCTGGTGCGACTCCGACCAGCACCCAAAGTACTGCACCACGTGCGGGTGGGGCGGCAGGTGCGCCAGCACCTGAGCCTCCTGCGGCAGACGGCGGAGTGGCGGCGGGCGGGCGCATGGAGGGGCGTGCAGCAGCTGGCGGCAGGCCGGCTGGGGCCGTGGCGTACCTCGCGTGGCTGGGGCTGCTTTATAGCAGGCTGCGCCCGCAAGGCGGTGCCGCCAGCCCCGGGCAGGCAGGCCCCCGGAGACAACACAGCGACCCTCCACCCTTCAGCACTAACAGACCTGGATGAAGGAGGCAAAGGCGGGGCCCTCTGGGTCGGCGGCGCGCAGCGTGCGCTTGACGGCGTACTCCCGCCCGTCAAAGCGGTGGCGCACGCGGAACACCTTGCTGAAGTTGCCCTGCCCCAGCAGCCCGATCTCCCTGAAGTCCTGCCTGCGGGCAGGCCGGACCAGCGCAGGCAACACAGAGCATGCAAGTGTTCAGGCAGGAAGGGGCTGTGCGTCCGTGTGCCGTACGCCGACTGCAGACAATCCACACCAGGCCTGCCCATGGTCGGCAACCACCCGGGGACCGACCTGTACCGCGAGAGCGCCTGGTGCTGCGGCCGCGGCGCCTTCCACGCCGCAAAGTCCTCCTCCGCGTCGCCGTCGGCAAAGATGCTGCGGTAGCAGGGCGGCGACTGCACGCGGGCGGCGGGGCGGCGCGGCGCGCCGCTGCCGTACGCGCCGCCCAGGCTGCGGCCGGAGGGGCCGGCGTAGCCGCCGCGCGGCTCGGACAGCTCCATGGCCTCGTCCACGCCCGCCTCTGCACGGCGGGGGCACTGGCTGGCTGTGGGCAGGCGTTCCGGGTGCGGGGCTGGAGGGCAGGCTGGGTGATGGCACGAGCTGCGACCGGCAACCCCTCTGAAGTAACTGTGCGGAAGCGTACCTTGATCCACCACGAATGAGGATCAAACCCTGCTTGACCTGCCCCATTTGATCTGCATGGCCTGCCGCCTCTCACCGGCGGAGCCCTGGCGGGGGCGCTTGAAGCGGTTGGGCGTCAGCCGCGCAGGCGAGCGCTTCATGTCCCGCGGGTCGTACTCCAGCCCAAACTGGTCGACGGGGTGATGAATTCCTGGGTGCCCAGCAGCTCCTGCTGCGACAGCGCGGGGATCTCCAGCGGCGGCGGCGGCAGCGGCAGCTGTTGCGACGCCACGGGCGGGCCCTCCGCAAACAAGGGCACCGGTGGCTTCTCCTGTGTGCCTGCGGCGCTGCAGCCCGCCGATTGGCTCGAGAGGCTCATGGCCTTAACCCCTGGCCAAGTTGGGCCGAGGGCGTGGGCTGCGAACCATTTTGCGAGAAGCGCAGCATCCTGGGCCGCTGGCTCACTGGATCTTGAACTCTAGCGGCTATATGTTATAGACAGGGGCAAGCGAACCATGGATCGGCAGGAAATTGATCAGAACAAGCTGCCCATGCTGCAGTGTCTGTCTCCGTGCTGTGCATGCTTCCTCGCTGCAGGCGCCGCAATGGCGATATTGGGCGCTCTCTCGCGGCCCATTCATGCACTGAGCATTCGTCCTAGCCGCGCCGGGAGCCATGGTGAGCACGCGGGGCACAGGAGAGGCAGCAAAGTTCAAAAAGGGGCTTAGCTCTTACCTGCGCAGAGCACCCTTTAGGTCGCCCCACCCCTCTATGCATGTTGCGTGTAGGCCGACCGCGACCCCCGCGACGACGAGGAGGCCTTGGCCAGCGAGAATGAAGTGGAGGAGCCCAGCCAGAGGGCAGTGGAGGGCTCGGATGATGAGGGAGAGGACCTCATGGACGGTATGGAAGCGTGAGTAGCGTGTAGGAGCTTGTCAACTTCACCATGCAGGAGTGGCAGCGGGGGCGCTTAATCTGATCGGGCGCTACGAGACTGGAGGCTATGGGCAGCAAAGGATTCCTGTGGAGCAAATCGATCTTAAGAATGACCCAAACGGCATCGCTTGCACAACTGCACAACCGACTAGCGCCGCCTCTCCCGCTGGCCTGAGTTTCACTCCCCGCCGTGCTTACCAGGGCTTCCATTTCCTCCCTTGTTGTGCAGCGACTACCGGCCGATGGAGCACCTCGACCGCTATGAGGGGGATGGCATCGACGACGGCTTCATTGACGACGTGACGGAGGAGGAGCGCTTTGCGGCGCGCCTGGCCGCCGAGCGCGAGCTGGCGGAGCGGGACGTCGTCGAGGGGCGGATCAGCGGCCGCCGCCGCGCCTTCCGGCGGCACTGGAGGGTGCGGGCCGTCTGCTGCAGCTCACGTCATGGCAGCCTGAGCTGAACTGCATGGCGCGCCGACCCACATCTCCGTTGGCATGCTGAATGGCCATGCTGAATGGCCATGCTGAATGGCTTGCCTCACACCCAGCCTGTGCACGGCCTGCCCGCCCTCTCCCGGGCCGTGCAGAGGAGCTGGAGGAGGACGAGCGACCGCGGCGACGCCGCAGGCTGGAGGAGGCGCAGGCGGGCATGGACGAGGACGAGCAGCTGGTGCGCCCCCTTGGCCGGGTGCCAGCCTGTCGCATGCACGCTCGGCTGGAGCCCCGCCATGTGCCCCACGGCGTCCCCGGCTAACAGGGCACCCCGCGCAGCGTAAATGCGTGCGTACTTGTGCTGCTGCCGTACCGCAGGGCGAGGTGGAGATTGACCTGGACCAGGCGCGTGGCCCGCTGCGGGAGTGGATCGCTCAGGAGCCGGTGCGGCGCGAGATCCGCCGCCGCTTTGCCCGCCTGCTCAAGACCTTTGCAGACGACAACGGCGACACGGTGTACCGCCAGCGCGTGCGGGACATGGTCAGGAGTGAGTGGCGGCGCCGCCACGTGGAGGCAGTGGCAGGGTGGTGGTTGCTTGATCTACCCATCAGCTCGTTCTCCTCTTCTCGAGACGAGCCTCCCGGCTTTTCCCTCTCCAAACCCACCGAGCCTCCTCCCTTGCCTGCTTTTCTCTCTCCTCCTGACAAGGTTCTTTCCTCCCTTTCCCCGCATCCAGCCAACTCCTCCTCCCTGGAAGTCAACTACCTGGACATCGCCAACACCATGCCCATGGTTGCCATCTGGCTGGCTGACCACCCGCGAGACATGCTGCCCATCCTGGGAGAGACGGCAAAGTGAGGCGGGCGCTGCAGGGTGGCCCCGTGCCGGCCCGGCCCTGCCCGCAAGCTGACGGCGCTCGCTCTGATTCGATGCCGCCTGCCCTTCCCCCCCCGCCCGGCGGCCTGCGCCGCGGGTGTGGCACCTATCTGCCCGCACCGCTTGCACCGTCATGATGTACCGCCTCTGTACCGCAGGGAGGTGGCGCTGGAGGAGTTTGAGGACTACTCCAACATGTCGGACGCGGTGCACGTGCGCATCGCCAACATCCCGCTGCAGGAGTCGCTGCGGGACCTGCGGTGCGCAGACAGCAGGCAGCCTGGCATGGGGCTCCCTTTGCAGGCTGCTGCTGCCCTTGCTGCAGAAACACGAGCAACCATGTGTTGAGCACATGATGCCGGCCTCGCCTTGCCCTGCAAGGTGGCTTGGCCTCGCCTTGCAAGCGGGTCCATACCCTTGCCCCTTGCGCTTCATTCTTCTTGTCTCGAACCCCTCCCCTCCCGCCCAGCCACTTCCACCTCAACCAGCTGGTGCGGGTGGACGGCGTGGTGACGCGGCGCACCGGCGTGTACCCGCAGCTTCAGCGCACCTTCTACGACTGCCTCAAGTGCTCCGCAGTGCTGGGCCCCTACTTCCAGACGGGAGACCGGGAGATCAAGCTGGGATCCTGCCCCTCCTGCCAGTCCAAGGGGCCCTTCCAGGTGAGGCCTGGGTGCAGGGCCGCCTGATGCAGGGCTGGCAAGAAGGCTGAGCGCAGCGCTTGCAGGGATTACACGCAGGCAGCAGACGGTGGCCGACTGTTTGGGGAGCCATTCGCGGCGGCCGGAAGCCTGTTCGCCTGGCCCCGCCTTCCCCTCTCGAACTGCACCGCCTTGACCCGCGGCCGCTGTACCGCCCGCAGGTGAACGTGAAGGAGACGGTGTACCGCAACTACCAGAAGGTGACGCTGCAGGAGTCGCCTGGGTCGGTGCCCGCGGGCGCCTGCCGCGCTCCAAGGAGGTGGTGCTGCTGCACGACCTGGTGGACGGCGTGCGCCCGGGAGAGGAGGTCATCGTCACAGGTGCGGGGGCGGGGGGGCCGCCGGGGCTGTGGGGGCAAGTGCCTCGGATTCTGCCGATGAATGCTGATGAAAAGGCAGCGGGAACTCAACGCACCAGGTGCATCGTTGTTGGAACAGCAGCCCCGCCACGATGGGAGCAGCGCAGTGGCCGGACGGCCGGCCGAAGGCTGCGCGGCTGAGCCTGCGCCCCCGGCCACACCCTTTCCTTTTCCCAGGCATCTACCAGCACAGCTTCGAGGCTGGGCAGAATGCGCGGCACGGCTTCCCCGTCTACTCGGTCTGCATCGAGGCCAACCACATCCAGAAGAAGGGGGACCAGTACAGCGCCGCCCGCCTGACCGACGACGACAAGGCGGAGATCCGAGCGCTGGCGCGAGACCCGCGCATAGGTGGGATGGGGAGGGGGTGTGGTGGGGGGCTAACCGGCGAGCCCTGGCATGCAACTGGTCATGGAGAGTGTGTCCCTGAGGGGCATGCCTGTGCTGAAGTTCGTTGCAGCTCATCTGTTTTTCCTCGCCTGGAACTCCCTCACCCCCAACCCGCCCCAACCCTTCCGCCCCCTCAGGCGAGCGCATCGTGGCCTCCATCGCCCCCTCCATCTACGGCCACCAGGGCATCAAGCAGGGCATCGCCCTCACCCTGTTTGGCGGCCAGGAGAAGCACCCGTCGGCCACCCACCGCCTGCGCGGCGACATCAACATGCTGCTGCTTGGGGACCCGGGCACGGCCAAATCGCAGGTGGGCGGGGGATCGTAGATAGGGGGAGGGGGCAGGGGGCACCTCTGCTGTCCCACTCAACTTGTTTCCGTGTATGACTTGCTCCTGGTGCCTGTCGCTGTAAGCCTCTTTCCGCAAGCTATCATTGGCAGGGTGTCAGGCGATCCCACGCTGGGGGCTGTGTTCCACCAGGCACTCCTCCTTTTGTGCCCACCCGTACCGCCTTCACCGCCCCACGTACCGCCTCCGCAGTTCCTCAAGTACATTGAGCGCGTGGCCCACCGCGCGGTCTACACCACCGGCAAGGGCGCCTCGGCGGTGGGCCTCACCGCGGCGGTGCACAAGGACGCGATCACGGGGGAGTGGACCCTGGAGGGCGGCGCGCTGGTGCTGGCAGACAGGGTGCGCCGGGGGAGAGGGGCAGCTGCGCCGTCGCTGCTGGGTGCTGGGGGCGGGTGTGAGCGTCGGGGGCAGTCATTGGGCCCTGGCCGAGGGGCGGCTGGAGCAGCCCCTGGCAGCCAGCACCCCACAAGCGCGCCTCAGCGTGTTGTGTGGGTGGTCGTGCCGCGCAGGGCGTGTGCCTCATCGACGAGTTTGACAAGATGAACGACCAGGACCGGGTGTCCATACACGAGGTGCGCGCCGCGCTGAGCTGGCGCATGCAGCTGGGGCGTGGCTGGCAGGCAAAGGCGCCCGCCCGCTTGCTTGCGGCCGGCCGCCTGGCCAGCCTTGACCGCCCGTGCTTGCGCGCCTCCCCCCCCGCCCCTTGCCGCTCCGAGCGACCTGTCTTCATGCCCCCACCGTCCCTTGCCGCCCCGAGCGACCTGTCTTGATATCCCCCCCCGCCCCTCAGGCCATGGAGCAGCAGTCCATCTCCATCTCCAAGGCGGGCATCGTGACGCAGCTGCAGGCGCGCTGCTCCGTCATCGCGGCCGCCAACCCCATCGGCGGGCGCTACGACGCGTCCAAGACCTTCTCCGAGAATGTGGAGCTGACCGACCCCATCCTGTCGCGGTGGGTGGGGGTTGGGGGGGGCTATGTGTTGGGAAGGGGCGTCAGTGGTGGGGGAGAGGGGCAGGGAGGAGCTCATGAGTGGACTGGCGCAGGGTCGGGCACAAGGCGCTGCGAGGCGCCAGCGCACCTGGCTCCGCAAGGGCTGTTCCCGTCCACCGTCGCCTTGCCGCGCCCGCCCACCGTGAACCGTCCCTGCTTGATTCGTGTCGCTGCGGCGCAGGTTCGACATCCTGTGCGTCATCCGCGACACCGTGGACCCAGTGATCGACGAGAAGCTGGCCCAGTTTGTGGTGGGCAGCCACGCGGCGTCACACCCCGACGACGCCGCTGCGGCCGCCGCCGCCGAGGAGGAGGGCGGCGCCGCGCCGCAGGCCCCCACGTGAGCTGGCTGCCCTGGCTGAGCTGCCCGGCTGCGCAGCCGCTGTGGCACGCTTCATGCCGCTGCATCCTCCTTGCCCCTCGCTCCACCGCCCCGGCTTGGGCCCACGGCCGCCCCACCCTGCCTGCCGCCCTTCCCTCCCCCCGCAGCGATGGCGGCGGCGCGGGCGGCCAGCTGTCCCAGGAGATGCTGCGCAAGTACATCACCTACGCCAAGCAGACCTGCAGGCCCAGGCTGCAGACTGCAGACTACGACAAGGTCGCGCGGGTGCGGCGGTGGTTTTGTGGGGGCCTGAACAATGGGCGGTTGAGGCGTTTTCTTGCTGGTGGTGGTGGTGTGTGGTAATGTGTGTGTGTGTGGTGGTGTGTGTTGGGAAGGGGGGGGGCAAGCTTAAGGGTGGGCGAGGTGAGTGGTAAGTTGTTCAGGGGACGGGGGGCCAGGCAGTAGGGGGCAGGTAGAGGACGTTTGCAGCTGTGCTTGTGCGACCGAGTTGGGCTGTTGGCACACGTCTTGCGCTGTCGGGACACGTCTCGCGTTGTTGGGACCTGGCTCCCACCATTGCCGCCCGCCCGCCCCCAGGTGTACGCTGAGCTGCGGCGTGAGAGCAGCGTGACGCACGGCATGCCCATCGCGGTGCGCCACCTGGAGAGCATGATCCGCATGGCGGAGGCGCGCGCCGCCATGCACCTCAGGGAGTACGTCACAGACGCGGACATCGACTGCGCCATCAGGTGCGGAGCTGGCAGGGGGCAGCGCTGCTCTGGTTTTAGGATAAGGCAGGGGGCAGGCGCGGGGGCATGGGAGGGCGGCACCAGGCGTGCAGCCGGCCTTTGCAGGGTTTGCGTTCGGGGGAGGAATTTCTGGCTGCCAATCCGAGGGGGATGCCAGCACCGCAGCACGCGGGCCCAAGGTTGCCCAGCCGCCCGCATGGAGCTGCCGATTGCTGCCAGGGTCACCAGCCGCCTCGCGTGCGGTCAATTCCTGTGCCTCCGCCACCACGCGCACCCCTCCAAAGCCCGCAATGCCGCCCCCCCACACAAACACACACACGATCCCCGACCCCCACCCCCTCCGCCGCAGGATCATGCTAGACAGCTTCGTGTCCAGCCAGAAGCTGAGCGTGCAGAAGGCGCTGCGCCGCAAGTTCCGCCGCTACCTGGCCGCCGCCGCCGACTTCAACGGCCTGGTGCTGCTCAAGCTGCAGGTGGGGGTTGGGGGTTTTCAGGGTGGGCGGGGTGGCGTGGGATGAACACAAGCGAGACCGTCGGCCCTTGATGCCGTCTGTGCAGCTTCGGCGCTGTCGCACCCGCCTCGCCGCCGCTGCAGCGAAGCTGGCTGCCCTGTGCCCCAGGAGCCTTCCTCGCCTGACGGTGGCCTGCCCCCTGCCTGCCCCCCTCCCCCGCCCGCCCCTGCCTGCAGGAGTGCCTGCGTGATGCCCGCCGTGTGGAGGCCATCACCGGCCAGCAGGACGACCCCACGCACTACGTGGTGCCCGTCAGGTGTGTAGAAAGGGGGACGGGCACGGGGACACCGATTTGTAGGGTTTGGGCTCAGGGGTTGGTCGGTTGCAGCCCTGCTGTGCCGCCCTGCTGTGCAGCCATGCACCGTTGCGCCCTGCCTGCCGCATGCGGGATGGTGTGCACATCGTGGGGCGGTGCTGCCGCGCTCCTGCCCCCTCGCGCGTCGTCTCTCATCTCTCGCGCGGGCTCCCGACGAGGGCCCTCTTCCCTCACACCCACCCACCGTGTAACCGACGCCCCTCCGCCTTGCACGCCCGCGCTTGCCTGGCCCCGCAGGCAGCTGGAGGAGCGGTGCCGCGACCTCGAGATCTTCGACCTGCAGCCGTTCTTCGGCAGCGACGCCTTCACGGAGGCCGGCTTCCGCCTGGCCCCGGCGGGCACAGCGTGCTGCTGGGCCGCGCGTGAGGCCGCCCCGCACACGGCACCCCCCACACACACCACGCACCCTGCGGCGGCCTCCCCCTGACTGGGCTGCCGCCTGCGCGCCCTGCCGCGTCACGACTCACCCTCCCAGACATCATCGCTTTTCCCTGATTCCCCTTTTGCTCAACCTTTCCCGCTCTTCTTTCCCTCACACGAGTTGGGGTTGTGCTGTAACATCGACTTCTTCGCGACAGCGCAGCGACTCAGGGCTGGCAGGGGCAGGCAAATGCGACTGTAGTGACCTGCTGAAGGGTGGGCCTTGCCGGCGGGCGCTTCAGCCCAGCCCCCCAGCTCGGCTGCCGCCGCCGTGGCGGTGGCGATGGGGCGGCGGCGGCCCCGCGCTCTCTTTGCTGCGTTGGCCCCGCAGCTCCGTCTTGGTGATGTAGGCCCTGCGGCAGCGGCGGTGAGCGAGCGTGTGGGAGGGTGGGAGGGTGTGGGGGCGAAGATGTGGGCGGTGTGCGGGGAAGGAGGCATGTGGGCGTGGCAGGCCCCTCAACACTGTTGGCATGCGCTGCAGGCAGCAGCGCACACGCCCCCTTGCCCTGGCCCTGTGCCCCCGCCCGATTCAAGCCCTCGCAGACCCAGCAGGTGCGCAGGGCTCGGGTGCCCCTCAGCACACCAGTGCAGCTGCCTCTGCACCCCCACCCGCCCACCTGTCTGCCGACACTGCCAGGTCAAAGGCCGCCACCTTGCCCGCCAGCTCCACCGCCCTCGAGATGAGGCCGTCCAGCTGGCGAGTCATGGCCTCTGCCGGGGGCAGGAGGGAGGGGAGGGCAGCTGGGTGAACGGCTGGTGGGAGCGTGTCCGAAGCAGCACAGGCCAGGGGGTGGGCAGCGTTGCAGCGCTGACCGGCGGGCTCGTTTGCGCGGCGTCGCCTCTTGCTCCGCCACCCCAACACAAAGCGCGCGCCCACGTGACCCGCAAGCAGCAGCAGGTGTCCATCCTGAGCCCCCCTTGCCTGTGCTGAACGACTCCTCCTCCTCCAGGAACACGACCATGCCGTCCCGCTCGCTGCGGTACAAGGGGGCGGTACCACACGGGCGCACGGCGCATCGGCCAACCCCGCAAGCCACGCCAGCCCTGGCATTTGCCCCACAGCCGCTACCTGGGGCTCAGCGGCAGCCGCAGGAGGGCAGGAGAGGCCCGTGGTCCCTGTTTCCCCCTCCCACCCCATTGAGCAGGGGCAACAGATGCAAGCAGTGGCAGCCACAGTGTCCTCGCGCGCCGCAGCCCAAACACACACACACACAAGCAATCCACCTGATGTGTGCCGCCACCTCCCCCGCGTCCACCATGCGCAGCACCGCCACCTCCGCCTCAGCGGGCCCCGCCAGCCCTGCCTGGGATGCAATGTCGGCCAGGCTGCGCAACAGGGAAAGACGGGGGCAGGGGGTGGGGGAGTGCAAAGGGGCCCTGGCTGTTGTGCACCTTTGAGGAGCCGCCAGGCAGGCTCCTCCTTTCACACAGACACACAACGCTGAGCGCACAGTAGCACAGCAGCAGCAGCAGCGGCTCCGCCGCACAGCCGCCCACACACACCGCCACGCGCGCACACGCTCTCGGCGCCGCCGCTCACTGAGCGTCAGGTAGGTCTGCGTCAGCTTCTGCACCTGCCGCCGCGCGCCCTCAATCGCCAGCCGCACCAGCCCCGTGTTGCCGTCCTGGCGGGGGGAGGGCAGAGCCTCGGCCAGTGGGCTGGGGGCAGGAGTCGGTTGCGGCGGGGAGGAGCGGGTGGCAGGGCAGCAGACAGCGGGGGCAAGCAGTGGCCCGCTCTGCAGCCACGCCCCGCGCAGCAGGGCAGGCCCGCCAGGACGCCCGGGATGGGCGCTGGGGGGCGGCATGGCAAGGACAGCCTGCAGCCGGGCTTCATGCAGGCACGCGCTCTCACCGCCTCAAACTCGGCGGCCTTGCCCTGCGCAAACGCCGCCAGCTCCGCGGCGCTCTGGCCCTGCCCGCACAGCCGCGCCAGCTCAGCATACGCGCCGCACTCAGACTTGAGGGCGCGGCTGCGGGGGGAGGACAAGGGAGGAGGAGGGGGTAAGTGCTGGGGCAGCCGTTGACCAGCACTGCTGCGGCGGCGTAAGGGAGCCCGGGCGAGCGACGTATGCAGGGTGTGGCTGCAGGCCCGCCACAAGCAGCCATTCTGCGGCGCTTCCGGCACGCCACGCCCCTCCCACTGTGCTGGGGCGCTCACGTCACCAGCGGCGCGGTGTGCTTGGGCAGCTGCGGCACTGAGCCCTGGCCCAGCAGGTGCAGGAGCATCCACTTCTTCAGGCAGGCCACCGTGATGGCGGACAGCACCAGCGTGGGCGCCGTCAGCGCACTCAGCAGCAGCTCCTGCGCGCGACCGTACCGCCGCCTGCAGCAGCACCGATACGCGGCGGCGCGGGTCTCGGCGGCGGCAACGAGCAGCAGGGGTGACGACAGGCTTAGCCCTCAGCGGTGCATGCATCCGCCACAGCCTTCGGCGCAGGGCCCTCCCGCTGCCCCACTAGCCTAACCCTTCCCTGGGGTCACCTGCCGATCTCCAGCAGGGCGCCATAGTAGCAGTACAGCAGTACATCCGACGGCACCGCCCCCGTCTTGGCCGGGTCCACGCTGTACACGTCCGCCTCCAGCGCCTCGCCCGCGCCGCTGTAGCACTTGGACAGCAGGCAGCTGCAGGGGTGTGGGGAAGGGGAAGGGGAGGGTGGGTGGGGTGAAGGCCGGGTTGGCGTGTGTGTGGGGGGGAGTCGATGGGCAAGATAAAACGTACTTGCTAATGAACCCGCAACACATGGCCAGCCACATGCCAGGGCTTTCGCGCTCAATATGCACTGCTGATGCAGTGCAAAAGCAAGCGCAGAGATGGAGGTGGGGAGGGCAGCATGGCGAGCGGGTGGCGTGGCGAGCATGGCAGTGCGGGCATGGCAATCGCAGGGGAGGGCCTCACAGCTGGAAGAGATCGGCGTGCACGGGGGACAGCAGGTCACTCGAGGGGCACAGCTTGGCAACGGCGGCGCGCAGTGGCGCCACGCCGCGCTTGGGCAGCCCCAGCGCCACGCAGTGCGCCTTGACAGCGCGGCACAGCGCGGCGACTGCGGCGAGGGCAGGGGATTGGGCCAGGGGGATGCTGAGAGGTGGGCGGGGAGTGGGGGTCAGCACCCAGCAAGCATGGAGAGCAAACACAGCTGTGCTGCGGTGTTCCCTGCAGCCCGCCCCTGCTCACACTTGGCCGGGGCCAGCCGAATCTGTGGGGGCGTGCAGGCGGGCAGGAAGCGGCAGGCGGCCTCCACGAACTCAGCGTCCCCCGCCTGCGCGTTGGCGGTGCGCGCCTTGGCCTCCCTGCAGTGCGGAGTGGGCGGCCGATGTGGCGAGCCTGTGCCGATGGGTGCCGCACAAGCAGTCGAAGGGAGTCGGCACCGTGGCGCACTGTGCGGCCCTCGAGCGCCGCCTTCAGGAGCCCCCCACACACACTGAGCCACGATTGCAGTGAGTCCGGCTTAACGCCCAAACTCACAGCAAGTAGAGGCAGCCCAGGGAATGCGCCGCCGGGTCCAGGCCAGCCACCGCCGCCAGGAGGCCCGCCGCGCTGGAGCGCATCACGTTGTCCTGGGCGGCCGACTTGAGCACGGCGTGCAGGGCGGGCAGGTCGGCGTCGCCCGACAGCGCCTGCACCTGTGCCACCAGGCCCTCCAGGGTGCCCATCCTGCCTGCCGGCCCTTCTCAGCTGCCGGGCAGCGAAAGCAAGCCCTGCAGGCAGCACGTGGCAGGGGCTCTGCAGGACTCCTGCCCAGGTGGCGGCACTAAAACCAGGCGGGCGGTGGCGCCCCACAAGTCAGGGCGGCTGCATGGTGCCGGCGCGCACTTTAGAAGCAACTGATCGTGCCTGAAACGCTGCCAGGGAGATAACCTACAAGAGAGGCCTAACCTGCTGCAAGGAGTGGTGATCAGGGGGTGGACGTGCCTCCAGTGGGGCCCTCTCGGGGGCACCTGTATGTCGATTCAGGCGATCACAGCTGAGAATTGTGTTCCATAGGCTGCGGGGACCAGAGGCTGCAGACTGGGTGCCTCCTCGTGCGCTGGCCCGAAAACTCGTCTGTGGGCCGAACTGATTTTAAATAAACGTAGAATGGCTCCTATCGACACCAGTCCCAGGTTGGGCGCCTCCGCCAAAAAATTTGCCTTGCTGGCAATGCCGGGGACCAGTGCTCGGTGCGGCGCAGAACAGGGCGGCCGAAGCCTGCTCAGCCCTCTTTCCTCGGAAGTAGCTGCCCGGAGGTGGTCTGCGGCCGCACAACAGAGCAGCATGGTGAGCGGCGGTGTAGAAGGGCAGGGCGGCAGGGGCACTTTAGGCTGCACTACTTTGCACTTGAAGGCAGATGCGACACACAGCGCGTCAGCTACCCGCACAGCAACCAGCATGCTGCCTGTGATGGCCAGCGGCGCAAGGCCAGCCCTCTTCAAGGAGGACGGAACGACAGCAGGGATCACCAGCTTTACGCCTCTGAAATGCCCCAAACCCGGGCGTCAACCTGGGTTGGCGTTGGTGTGCCGCCGCCCGCACTGCCGCGCCCTCTGTGCTCAACGAGCGTGGCTGGTGTCTCCCGCAATCATCGCTGCTGCAGGACACCCCGGTGAAGCTGGCGATTGTGATGAAGGTCATGGGCCGCACTGGCAGCCGCGGTCAGGTGCGAGCGCTGCTCCGAGGGCTGGCTGGCAGCGCTGTTTGACACGAAGCGATGCAGCCGCGTCGCGACGCTGCCAAGCCTCAGAACCTCCCGGCGCGGCTGAAGACGCCTGTGTGCCAGTGCGAGCAGTGCGAGCAGGGCAGGGAGTCACAGTGCAGTGGCCAAACAGCTGCGGCGTGCTGCTGGCTGTCCTCCCCTCCTCCTCACGCAGGTCACCCAGGTGCGCGTCAAGTTCCTGGACGACCAGAACCGCCAGATCATGCGCAACGTGAAGGGGCCCGTGCGCGAGGGTGCGTGCCCGCTGCGCTCCCGCATGGCGACGCACGCAGCTCGCAACTGCTGCTTGCTGGCCGCTGGGGGTGGGGCTGGGTGTGGGGTTCCCAGCGGAGTGCAGCGCTGGCAACGGCAGCTGGGCAGGAGCCACAGCAGGCCATTCTGAGGAGGGATGGAGCGAACCAGCAGATCGGATCGAGTGTTTCAGCTTGTGGCGCAAGCGTGGCAGCAACGCGGCGCCGCTTTGCGGAGGGCATGCGGCCCGCGTGTCGGCATAGCAGCGTTCAGCGGCGTTTGATGGCACTGCCGACAGGCGGCCGCACATGGCGCCAGCAGGCAGCTTTACCATTGCAGCAAACGTGGCGTGTTGCTTCAGTCAGGAAGACGCAGATGCAGAGCCCGCCAATTGCTCAGGCTCTCCCTGGCTGGCTTCTGGCGGTGCAGCACCCTGCGGCAGCATGCCTGACTGCACCCTCCAATCCTGGTATGCTGTGCCCTGCAGGCGACATCCTGACCCTGCTGGAGTCTGAGCGCGAGGCCCGCCGCCTGCGCTGAGCGGCCGCACACGCGGCCTTGCCGCCCGCTCTGTGCCACGCGTGCAAGCAGCGGCGGCGGCGGCAGCAGCAGCAGCAGTTTGGTGGTGTGCCTGCCCATGGCGGCCCCACCTCCCAACGTTCTAGTGGTGTAACAGCCATCCCGCATGGAAGGCACAAAAGAGCAAGCGGGCAACAGCCGAGGGACGTCTTGCACAGGACTGGGAGGGAAGAGTTGGTGGTTACGTTGGATGCAGGCTCTCAACTGGAGGCAACAGGATGGCACTTGAGCAGGGAAGGAGCTTCAAAAGGGATGTTTGGCAGCGAAGAACAAATGAAATGGAAGTGTGCAAAGCCTTCCCGCGAGGCTGGCAAGGGCAGAGCTGGGGATGGCTCGTGCGAGCGGCTCACTGCGCCTTTGTCGCCGCCGCCGCCCCCGCCAGTTCCACGGCCCGCGCCGCCTGGCTTGCCTCCTGCCACTTGCGCATCGTATCCCGGCGCGGCCGCTGCCGCTGCACGCGCGCGGCGGCAACAGCGCAAAAATGTGAGCCGGGAAACCCTCAGCGGCAGGTGAGGGATCCACCCTCCTCGGCGCAGGCCACCGGCGGCGGCAGCCCCTCTCTGTCTTCCCACCTGCGCTGCGCCTCCTGGGCCATGGCCACCCCCTCCTTGGCATCCGCCGCCAGCTCCGCCGCCGCCAGCGCCACCCCCGCATTCAGGTTGAGGGCGTCCGCCACGGCGCCGCGCGCGCCGCCAAACACGTCCTGGGCAGGGGCCGGTGTGTGTGTCAGATGGAGAGAGAGAGGGCGCGAGCGCGCGGCGCCAGCCGCACACAGCCAAGCTCTCCACTGGGGACCGGCTGACAAACGCCGCCACCCGCGCCTCTCACCATGAGTATGCGTGCGTTGAGCTGCGCGTCGCCGCCCGCCAGGTCGGCCACCTCACAGCGCGGGATGCCCAGCTCCAGCGGCTCCAGGGAGAAGGAGCGCTTGCCTGCGGGGTGTGGGTGTGGGTGGGTGGTGGAGGGTGGGTGGGGTTTGTCTTGTCTGTGCACGCACACCGGGAGAGGCACACGGGAACAGGTTGTTTGTGTGTACTAAGACCGCGGGGCGCATCCCCGCCCCATGCAGCAGCCGGCAGCAGCATGTGTGAGCCCTGAGGGGCAGGCCCCGGCTGCCGCCCGGGCTGGCGCTTACAGTGCCCCCTCCCCTGCCTGGCACCCCTCCCCTTCCTGGTCCCCCCCCCACACACACACACACACACACACACACACACACACACACCCGTCTGCGTGACCTCCACCACGTCCGCGGGAGCCATGGGCGTCAGCTCATCCAGCCCCGCCGAGTGCACCACCAGCGCCTTGCGCACGCCCAGCCGCTGCACGGTGTGGGCACAGCGGGTGAGGCATGGCACCAGGGCAGGCAGCCACGGCTGGCGGCAGTGAAAGCAGCGGCCCCGCCTGTGGTGCAGAGCCAGCGCATGCAGCTGCAAGGCCGGCTGCGCCGTCCGACACCCATCACCCGGCCATGCCCCATCCACATTGTTTGGTTCACTGTGCACCCCCCGCCCCCACCCCCCACTCGCCAACCCCGCCACCCACCTGCAGCGCGTCGGCCATGAGGTGGCTGACCGCGGGGAGTAGACGCCCACCAGGCCGTAGGCGGCGTCAGCCGGGTTGAGCAGCGGCCCCAGCAGGTTGAAGGTGGTGCGCACGCGCAGCGCCTTGCGCACCGGCACCACGGCCTGGTGGGGCGCGGGGGGGGGGCGGGGCGGGGAGGCTCAGCCAAGGGGGAAGGGCTCAGCCTTGGGGGAGGGCTCAGCCAGCCAGCAGAGTGGGGGCACGCAGGCGGAGCTTCCGGACTGACGGATTCACCGCCAGCTGGCCACGTGCGGCTGGGGAGAAGCCACCCGTCATGCAAGCTGCACTGTCGGGTGTCTGGTGCAGCCACCACCCCAGCACAGCTCCCACCTTCATGGCGGGGTGGTAGGTGGGTGCGAACATGAAGCCCACCCCCGCCTCCTCCAGGCACCGCGACACCCCCTCCGGCCCCAGCTCCACAGCCACCCCCAGCGCCTCCAGCACATCGGCGCTGCCGCACAGCGACGACACTGCGGCGGGGGGGGTGAGGAGTGCGGGAGGGCCAGGGGCGTGAGCAGAGGGGCACAGCAGGGCTGGCGGCCTACGAGCTGTGGAGGGCGGCCAGCAGTGCGGCAGGCAGGCAGGCTGAGGGCGGGTGCTGCACGCCAGCTGACCTGAGCGGCTGCCGTGCTTGGCGACCTTGGCGCCCGCCGCCGCGGCCACCACCGTGGCGCCGGTGGAGATGTTGACAGAGCCGATGCCGTCGCCGCCGGTGCCCACAATGTCCAGCACTGGGGGAGGATGTGTGTGTGTGTGTGTGTGTGTGTGTGTGTGTGCGCGTGTTGAAGTCCCTCACACAGCACCGCTGGAGCAGGACATGGGGCCGGCAGTTCAGTTTGCTTGCTGCGACGCTGCGCCTCCCAGGAAAGTAAGCGCCCCCGCCCCCCCAAGCCCACCGTCGTACGGCGTCTGCACGGGCACCGACAGAGCGCGCATGGCCCTGGCCAGCCCTGCCACCTCCGGCAGTCTCCCCCTTGGCCCGCAGCAGCACCAGGAATGCCGCCATCTGCGCAGGCTCAGCCCCCGCCACCAGCGCCTGCAGCGTCTCGCTGGCCTGCGCCTCGCTCAGGTCCCGTCGCTCCAGCAGAGCCTCCAGCACCTGCCATCACACCAGCAGTCGGGGCGCGCTCGCTTTAATAAAAACACAGATGCTTCCAGCGGGAGGAAGCTGCTGGGACAAGCCACAGCAACTCTTTCAGTGGGGCAGACGAATTCCGAATCTCCACCGGATGAGGTCAAATAACAAGCAACAACGGGGCTGGCAATGCCAGACTGTGAAGAAGGGTGTGTGGGGTAAATGCGTCCGCCGCCGCCGCAACCACTGCCGGCCTCACCTGCCGCAGGTCTGTGGAGGCCGCTGCACCGTTGCCGCTCCGACAAAGCATTGGCACGCGTGCTCTGAAACTGGCAGGCCCGCTGCTTGCTGCCCTTGGCACTGGGCGAGCAGACCGAGCGCAAGGCGCGCTTTGCAAGCTGCATTTCTGCATGTTTGATCTTCTTGACCTTGTAGAACAACAATGTGCGCCGTTAACTCCTAAACTGCAAACCAGCTGCACGTGCCGAACCAGACTTGCGTGGTGCAGGCGCTGCAGGGCTCGGTAAGAAGCCCAGAATACGATCAGATAATGAAGAGCACAACAATTGCGTCGCCGTGCGCAAAAGGCCTCAGCCCATCCGCTGCTGCCAGCGTCATCCCGCTGGAATGTCGCCTTGATATCGCTTCTGTAGCCACACAGATGCCCCGGTTGTGCGATCGGAAACGTGACTTAGCAAATTTAACGCCAGGCCGACACCATCGCTCCTGCTCAGAAGAGCACTCTCTGTTGGGATTGGTCCTTCGCCATTTTCCGCCCTGAGCCCATCCTGATCGTTTATCACCCTAGATAGCTCATAATGGTCGCGCAAGCGGCTCTTGCAGCAGCGCCGCAGTTGCGGGTGCAGCCCGCCTGGGTGTCGCCGCCTGCGGGTGCAAGGGCCGCGCCCGCAGCCCGCCGCAGCTGCAGAGACACAGGCTATGTCGACAAGCGCAGCGCAAAACACTGCCACCAACGTGCGCAGTGCAGCAGCAGGCGTGGCAGCCGCCGCCGGGGCTATCCATCATGCCATGGACAGGCAGCGCAGAGCAGCGGGCGGCACTGGAGGCGCTGCAAGAGCGCATCGCGGCCAGCCCCTATCCCGAGGCTGCGAACGACGACAAGACGCTGCGCTGGTTCCTCCAGGACAGGAAGCTGGACGTGGAGGAGGCAGAGGAGAAGTTGATCAAGATGCTGCGCTGGCGCCGAGAGTTTGGGTGAGGCTGGCAGCGCAAGGAGGCAGTGGGATCGTGCTTCACTTCGAGACTGCTGGGTCAACCCTAAGCAACACAACATGCATGGAATGTGCAGCGACCGGTTGGGCTACCAGTTGAGGGGTGGGGTGGGGTGGGGGCCGGGGGAACGCGGTTGATCATGTAGTGGTGTGTGGGGTCCGTAGGGGGCCTCTGCGCCGCTGCTCTCTGCCCACAGTGCCGCCCTGTGCCGGCCCTGTGCCTCCCTGCACGCTGTCCCTGCCCGCAGCGCCGACGTGATCCAGTGGACCGACGTGGCGCGGGAGGCGGCCACCGGCAAGGCCTACCTGCACAGCCAGCCCGACGTGAGCGGGCGGCCGGTCATCGTGGTGCGCGCCGCCAAGCACGTCACAGGTGGGAACAAGTGGGACCGGGCCGTGTGTTTTGTGTCGGGTGGATGGGGGTAGGAGGGGGGGGGGGGGCGCGGCGACCGTCGAGTCGCAGTTGTATGCCGGTTGTATGCCGGTGTGGAGACAGCTGGCACCTGCTCCCCTCTCCTCCACCCGCTCTCTCCGATCCGCCTCTGCGCCGCCCCCCCCCCCTCCGCAGGCGCCTCGCGCTCCAGGGACAGCCAGGCGCTGTGCGTGCACCTGATGGACCGCGCGCTGGAGCGGCTGGAGGCGGCGGCGGCGGCGGCCCGCCCGCGCGCCGCCGCCCCCGGAGACGGTGCTGGGCATCTTTGACCTGCGCGGCTTCACCTCCGCCAACGCCGACTGGACCTTTGTGCGCTTCCTGGTCGACATCTTCTTCTACTATTACCCCAAGGTGGAGGGGCGGCTGCGCCACGCGGGCGGGGCTGGCGCTGCGTTGCTGTGCCGCCAGCATGGGGGTGGTCAAGTGCGTCTGACACGAACGAAGGTTGCAGGGTTGCTGGCAGCCAAGGACTACCACTTGTGGTTTGGATCCTGCTTGCTGCTCAAGCTGGTGCGTGTTTCCTGCCCCGCCGCCGCAGCGCCTCTCGCAGGTGCTGTTTGTGGATGCGCCCTGGGTGTTCAAGCCTGGCTGGGAGATTGTGCGGCCGGTGAGGAAGCTCACTACCCCCGCACGCCGGCTGCGTGCCCCGAGCCTGTGGGCCGCGCTGCCATGCCGTTTGTTGTGCACAGCTGCGCCGCTGGTCTGGAGCCCGGCCGTGGCCGCGCAGCCATCCCAACGTGCCGGTGCACCTGCCCTGCACCCAGGCCCCTTCTCATTCTCGTTCCCTGCCCGCCCTGCCGTGCAGTGGCTGAAGAAGTACGCAGCGCTGGTGCGGTTTGTGTCTGTGGACGAGGTGCGGCGCGAGTACTTCACCGCCGAAAGCGTGCCGCAGGAGTTTGCTGCGCCCAGCTTCCCGCCCAGGCCGGCCGCCAAGTGATGCGTGCGACAGCCCCCATGATCCATGGCCTGAATGTAAGGCTTCCAGCAATGCAGCCGCTTGCAGCTGACACAATTTCAAGTAGGCTGGCGGTGTGACAAGGGCTGGGTGCGCGAGGGACCACAGCGCCGCATGCGCCGCGCGCGGCTGGGCTCCTGTACACAGGTGGCCTGGTGAACCAGGTCGCGCTTTTAGCGCGGTTACACGTCCACGTACCAGTCACTGTCCAGATTTCGCCCTTGGCGACACAACAGGTGCACACCTGTTGTCCCAGTCGCCTAAAGAGCTTACACGTGCGTGACTGGCCTGCGCAACGCAACGTTCGTCCACCCATCGGGAATGCGCCCAGAATACCAAAACCCCAATGACGAGAAATGGCCCCTAAAACGTAAAATGTGGGCGTCCAGGGGAGAGTCTCTTGGCCTCCAGGGACACCTGTATCGGCCATGATGCTGGTTCCTAACACAGTTTAGTGCGCAGAACCCATCGACCGGCGCTCCGGCTGCCTGCGGCATGTGGGCAGGAGGCAGGAAGGCATGAGCTCGCAGGGCGACGATGCAGCACCTCGAGAAGGCCACCCAGCGTCTGAAGGCGGCGATGGGGGGCGACGGGGAAGATGCGGCCAAACGCAGCCGAAAACGTACCAAGTTGGGAGTGTACACGAGTGGTGAGACCCTGCTTGTGCTTCCGGCGCCTTGTGGGGGCAAAGGGGTCGGGATTGCTGGGTGGGGCAAGCGGGAGCAGCCGGGCAGCTGCCAGCGGCATGGCGGCACCGCCACCCCGGAAACCAGGCAATACATTGAAGGAGGCTGGCGGCCTCCCTGCCCTCCCTGCCTGCAGACATCACTAGGGATGACCTTGCGCGCCACTTCCACCGACCAGCATCGAAAGCCTGCCAGGAGCTGGGCATGGGGGTGAGCCGTTTTTGGTTGGTAGCGAGTGAGTCTGAGGCGGGCCCACACCAGTCCTTCACTCTAGTCCTCAGCTTGCCATGCTGCCAAGGATGCATCGCAGCAACCTCGCCGGAGGCTCATGCAGTCCAAGCGGCGTGGCAGGCTGGTGGTTGCCTGGGCATGAGCGGCTTGTCGCCTGTCGGTGGCCGGCCCTCCTCGGGCGCATGTGCGGCGCCCACGTGCCGCGCTCTCGTGCCCAGGCTCGCTCGCTGCTTACCTGTCTTTCGCTCTTCCCCCGCAGCTGACCATCTTCAAGCGGGTCTGCCGTAGGTTGGGCTTGCAGCGTTGGCCGTATGAGAAGCCCAGCCGGAGCGAGGGCCAGCCGCGCACGTCGCAGCCGCCTGCCGCCTCCAGCGACGGCGCCAGCAGCGCTCCCGGGAGGACAGCTTTGCCGACGCTGCGCAGGTGGCCTGCTGCCGCCCGCCACCCTCACCCTGGGATGTCCCGCTGCTCTTTTGCCGAGCCGGCGCACGCGGTTGCACGCCTGCAGCCAACCGCCTCTGCCTTGCCCGCTGTTACAGGGCGGCGTATCCCAGCCCACGACGGCACGAGCTGCCGAGGGGCCTCAGCAGCTAGTTTTGGCCCCACGGGAGGAGCGGGTGCAGCAGAAGGCGGAACCGCATCATCACGATCAGCAGCGACAGCAGCAGCAGCAGCAGACGCGGAAGCGGCAGCATGAGAAGGAGCACGCTGGCCCGGGGGCGGGCAGCGAGCCACAGAGCCCAGGCTCGTCGCGGGGGCTGACGACTTGAGCGCAGCGGCGGGGCAAAGGCAGCAGCGGGCGCCGCCCGCTGGGGGCTCCTTGGGCGGCTGGGCTGCTGCGGGGCCCTCTGCCCACCCCTCCCCTCCCAGCACGGGCCGCAGCCCTCCAAGGTCGCCGCTGCTGCCCCCCAAAGCGTGCTCCTGCCCAGTCGGCGTCTGAGCATGGGCAGGGCTTGGCGGCGGCCGCAGCGCAGGTTGGTTGCACCGCAGACTCTGCTTGAAGCCCCTCCATGCCCCACCACCCGTGGTGCTCTCCTCACCCGGAGCACCGTCCCCGACTTGCCCACACCCCCTTTGCAGGCGGAAGCCGCGCTGCAGCAGAGGGGTGCTGCTGGCGACGGCGGCGCCGCGGCCTCGGCTGCCGTCCGGCGCCTGGCCGAGCTGTTGGTCAGGGATGAGGGGGCGGCGGCGGAGCTGCTGCAGGCCGTTTCACAGGCAATGCAGCGTGAGAAGGGGAGAGCCAGCAGCAACAGGTGCAGCAGCCGCCGCCGGTGCAGCAGCAGCCGCAGCCGCAGGGGCAGACGGGGCTGCCCCACCAGCCTGCGCTCGACCTGCCTGTGCTCAATCAGCCGCAGCAGGCCCAGCAGCCTCTGGCCAGCGTCTGGGCCTCGCTCCTGCCGGGCGGGGTGCACCCGCAGCTGGAGCTGCAGCCCCAGCAGCAGCAGCAGCAGCAGCAGCAGCCACGGCAGGACCCTGCGCCGTCGCCGCCGGCTCCCCGGCTGCCTGCGCCGCCCGCGGGGCCAGCGCAGGCTGGGGAGCAAGCGCCTCCTCCGTTCCCCGGGTCTTTAAGGGACCAGGTGGCCTCCTTGTTGGGGGCCGCCCTGCGCTCCCCCGGAACGGCCCCTGCTCGGCCTGCCTGCCACCGCCGCTGGCGCCGCCGCGCAGCCACTGGCGCTGCCAGCCCAGGAGGCCCCCTGGCACCGACCGCACTGGCCGCCCCGCTCGACGCGGGCATGCCTGCCCTGGTGCTGCAGCTGCTCGCCATGCAGCAGGCGCAGCAGCAGGCGGCGGCGCCAGCTGGCAGCCTCGCGCAGCACTGGCCGCCGCCGAGCCTCGGCCACGGCAGCCTCCACCAGCAGCAGCTGCAGCAGTGGCAGGCGGGCGGGGCCGCTGCGCCTGCAGGCTTGGCAGGCTCGGTGGCGGCGGGGCCGGGCGGCGGCGGGCTGGCCGTGCAGCAGGCTGCAGGCATCGGCGGCAGGGCGGGGCTAGGGGCGCTCGACTCCCAGGCCCTGGCCCTGCTGGCGGCAGCGCTGAGCCCCAGTGGCGGCGGGGCGCCTGCCCAGGGGGCGCCTCTCCCTCCTGCCCATGCAGCGCGCTCTCCGCGGCTGGGGGCGCCCAGCGTGCGGCAGCCTCGAAAGTGACCCAGCAACACACAATCTCTTTCCAGCATGCCTTTCGTTCTACCCCTTTTCCGCCGAATCCCTGCCTGCTGCTGCATCCAAGACTTTCCCTAACACCGGTACTGTCCGCCTTTTCCCAGCACGGCGTGCACAGCGCTGCGCCATGCCAGGCCAGCCCTGCGGGCGCCACACCTCCCCCTGCATGCGGGTGTGGCCCGTGAGGCTCTGCCTTGATCTGATTTGCATCAACAAACGCAGAGACCACCCATCACCCCCCTTAAAAAAACCGTGCACCTTACTGTACACACCCTTGCACCATGCTTTGAGCGTGCTGACGCCGCGTGCTCTTGTTTGCCCGCTGCGGAGTGCCGCATGTAACATGCCAGCGATGCACGAGTGTGTGAGGCGGGACAGAGCTGGCGAAAGTGTGGGAGGTCGTGGCGGCAGGCAGCCGAAACCGCTGCGTCGGGTCAGCGCACGGCCGCCGAGCGTCGGCGCCAGCCTGCGGGCAGCCCCTGGCCGGCTGCAGGCGGCGCAGCGGGCGGGTGGCTCGCTCGGCGGCGCGCCTGGTGGCGGCCCAGGCGGCGCGCATGCAGCGGGCGGCGGCTGAGCTGGCGCGTGAGCAGGCGTCCAGCCAGAACCAGGGCCACTCCTGGGGGTGGAAGAAGCGGAAGGCCAGGTTGATGAGGCGGCGCGTGCGCCTGCGAGCAAAGGGACGCGTGGGTGGGGCTGTCAGTGTGTGGTGTGGGGTAGGGGGCAGGCGCGGCTCCCCCGGCAGCTGTTAAAGGGGACAGCCGCCGTGTCCCTCCATCTCCAAAGCGACGCTCTGCGCGTGCAGCCATGGTTGCATGGTAGAGAAGGCAGTGCCAGCGTGGCTCCGCTGCAAGGCTCATCTCGCTCGCTGGCATAGCCCCCCCGCCCCCTCTTTGATGCCCGGGCCTCTCCCGACCGCCCACCTGCCAGCGGGGAAGAGGGCATCCAGCGCCTCAAAGGCCAGGCGGTTCACTCGGCGCGGGCGTAGCGCGGGCCTCCGGGCTGCGTCAGCAGGTAGATCTCGCCCTGGAGGGGTGGGGTGGGGGTGGGGGCGTATGTGTGTGTGTGTGTGTGGGGGGGATGTGGGGAGGGTTGAGGACGTGGGGAGGCAGGGGCAACCACAGCGCCACAGCCGCGCTTCGCCCGCCGACTGGAAGCTCGGCGGACCCAGCCGAGTGGGCGGCCCACAGGACGAGGGCGAGCAGGGGGCCAGCCTTGGAGCTGCCGCCGCCATCAGGCAAGCAGGCGCGGCGCGTGCGCGGCTGCCTCGCCTGCAGGCGCACGCGTGTGGCGGTGGACAGCAGGGCGAGGTGGGGCCGCCCGCGCAGCGCCATCAGCTGCGACAGGTAGCGCAGCAGCCCCGCTTCCGTCTTGACCTCCTTGCTGAGCGTGTCGGTGATGCGCTCCACCGCAAAGTCGGCGCCAGACCCCGCCACGTGCGGCTGCGAGGCCGCGCCCGCGCCCGCGCCGGCGAGGGAAGGCGCCCAGGGCTGCCAGCAACGCCTGCAAGGGGGTGTGGCGGGGAGGGGGGGCGTGCATGTGTGTGTGTGTGTGTGTGTCGGGGGAGGGGGAAACGCGCCTCGACGCAGGCTCGGCTGCCACGACTGCCTACCCATCCCACCCAACCGCCAACCGCTGGCCACAGGTCCCTGAACCCCTTGAGCCGGCGGCAGCCGCCCTCACCCCGCACCTCCCGGTTGCAGTAGTAGGGCATGAAGGAGGCCGCCAGGGCCATGGCATTCTCGCGACCAGGCGGCGGCAGCGCATCCAGGCGGCGGCGGTCGGGGCTCAGCACCACCTGGGGGCCGAGCAAAAGGGGGGTCCAAAAGCAAGGGGTTGTGTGATGGGAGGGCCGTTTGGCGGGGGCCGGCGGCGGCTGAGGGGAGCCCGGCGTTCAGCCGTGCAGGCAGGCAGCTGAGCGTGGCCGAGGCCGAGGTGCGGCAGATGGGCGGGCGCGAGGCAGCTGCACTGCGGCGCAAAGAGCGGGGCCCCGCAGCACCAGCGCTCACGTTTTTCGGCGACAAAGGCGAAGGGGGTGGAAGGCGGTGCGCCCCGTCTCCACGTCGCCGATGAACAGCTGGCGCGCGCCTGCCGGCATGGACAGTGTGCGTGTGTGGGGGTGTTGGGGGAGGGATGGCGGGCAGGGCGGCTCGCCGGGCCGCGGTCACGGTTGCACGGCGCGCGGCGGCGTGTTACCGCTGTAGCCACGCAGGGAAACAGGGCTGGCTGGTGCTGTGGGGAGCCTGGTGCAGATGCTGCCCAGCCGCCGCACGGGCCTGAGGTTCTGCACAGCACGCCCCCTTCCCTACACACACACACACACACACGAACCAAGCCTCCGCCCGGCCCACCCGGCCCCCACCTGAGAAGAGCACGTTGAGGTGCTTGAGCCGCTGGTCGGCCCCGCCCGCCTCTGGGTGCACCAGCAGCCACTGGTGCAGCAGCAGGGGTAGGTGTGGGGCCGTGAAGGGCTGGCCCCACAGCTGGCGGCACGCGCCCAGCAGCGCCTCGGACGCGTCCCAGCGGCGGCAGAAGTGCGGGGCCAGCACCTCGTACCATCGGCGGTACAGCGCCCCGTACTGTCTGCGGCAAGGGCGGGGCGCAGCGGGGTGGGGCGGGGGACGGGCTGGGTGGCCGCAGGGCGGCACAAGGCGCAGGCATGAGGGCACCTCCAGCGGGCCCCCGCCCGCGCATGTGGCAGGCCGTGCCGGCCGACAGAGCGTGCGCCGGTTGCAGCTGGCTGGGGTCGGTGCAGCCCGGGCACAGCGCCTTTGTGATGCCTGCCGCTGCCGGCGGCCGCTCCGTGTGCAGCCGCGGCAGCCTACCAGACGACGCTCTGCGCGCACCTCTGGCCGCGCTGTTCAGTTCCCCTGTCACGTCTGCAAACACTTCTGCACAGATGATGTCGCGGTCATCCTTCTCCTCAGCCTCCGTGGCCAAGCGCAGCTTGCGCAACACCTCCGAAGCGAGGCGGTCTTGGACGGCGGCGGCGGCGACAGAGGGGCGTCAGCGGCAGCGCAGCCGCCGCCACCCGTGCCGCCCGAGCCGCCCGGCTCGGCACCGCTGCTGCCCGTGATCACAGCCGTCCTTCCTTGTCTGTCAAGCGACTCCCGCCCTCGCTTTCCGCCGCGCCGAAAGCAGCGCCAGAGTGGAGAGTCGCTCTGCCTGGAGTGCAGATACTGTCTCGATTTTCGGTTTCAGCACACATGTACGATCACTGCAAGGTCGACAGGTTTGCTGTCGGGGGCGGCAGTGTGACAACACCTCTCGGCGCTTCAGACTGTTCAATCGCTCGTGTCCAATCGAAGCTGTTAGACTGAGCTGAGCTGTAAGAGCAGAGGAGGTGCACCTCGAAAGCTGCCTGCATGAGCCATCCATCATGATGCATCAGGGACCCCAGCAGCCCGCTCGCCGCCTGTCCAAGCGCTTTGATCCAATCCACGGGTTGTGGCCCTCAACACGTGATCACTGGCGATTCATATTGTTCACGTGAAGGTTGGGAACATCGAAGGATGTCATGGAAAAGAAGAAGCGGAGGCATGCAGGAGCTGCTCCAGCGGCGGCGGCGGAGCGCTTTCCGACAACATGCGCCGCGCCGGCTCGTCATGCAGCAGCCTCGCAACTCATTGAAGCAGTGAAGGCAACGATTGTGGAGGAAGGGGCAGGGCGCTGGTAGCGCTTATTGCAGTTCGAGGGGTGGGCGGCGCATTTCTGCGCGGCGCGCGGCAGGGGAGGGGGCGGCTGGCGATGCCCGGCACAGTGGCCCCACGGCAGGCGGGGGCAGCAGCCGCGGAGGGCTGCCAGCCTCCCGGAAGCAAGGAATCAGGCATCCATGAAGGAGACCTTGCCGTCCTGCCAGGCGTTGTACAGGCTGTGCAGCTCTGTGCTGAGGGTGCCTGGCAGCGCCGCGGGGCTGCCCGCTCAGGCTGCGCGCCCGCTGCCACGGCGGCGGACATGGCGGCAAAGGGGTTGAAGGGCGCGGGGCCGCCGCCGCCGGTCGGTCGGCGGCGCCTCCCTGCTGCTGCGGCCGGGTCAGGTTCCACAGGGAGGTCGGCGGCGCGCCCTGTGCCCCCCCGCTTGCGCAGCGGCGGCCGCCTGCGCGGCCGCCTGAACCGCGCGCTGCCGCGCCCGCCACCTCCGCCTTCCGCCACTCCAGCAGCGCCTGCTGCGCCTCCAGCAGCCGAGACACGCCCTCCCCCCGCCTGCCCCGCCGCCCCCTGCTGCTGCAGCTGCCACGCCAGGCCGCCCAGCTGCTGCTGCAGCGCCGCGCCGCCGCCGCCCGCAGGCTGAGCGCCGCTGGGCCCGCGCCTGCGCCGCCTGCCGGCTGCGCCGGCCGCGGCAGCAACGCCCGGCGGCGGCTGTGGGGGAGTGTCCCGCCAGGGGCAGCAGGCCGAGTGAGCCGAGAGAGAGGGAGAGGGAGAGGGAGGGCAGGGAGGCCCAGCTGGGCTGCTCCTCGGGCGGCGACGCGGCCTGGCCGTCGCCGCCAAGCTGCCTGCCGTCCTGCTGCGCCTGCTGCGCCTGCTGCGCCTGCTGCGCCAGCTGTAGCTGCGCCAGCAGCTCCTGCTGCCGCCGCTGCTGCTCCTGCGCCTGCGCCGCCTGCAGCAGCTGCCGCTGCTGCTCCTGCTCCACCAGCAGAGCCTCGTGCTGCTGCTGCAGCTGCTGCAGCGCCCACGGCAGCCGCTGGCCGCCCTGCGCAAGCGCCGCCGCCGCAGCCATGAACAACGCACCGTTTGCGCCGTCGCCCAGCCGGGAGCGGTGGCGGACAGCAGCGCCCGCTGCGCCTCCAGCTGCGCCAATGCCACCGGCTGCTGCGCGCCGCGGGCTGCTGCTGCAGCAGCAGCTGCCGCGCGTACCAGTGCGCATCCAGGCCGCCCACGGCTGGCTGCGCCTGCGCGCCGCCGCCGTCCCCAGCCCTGTGTGGGGCAAGTGGCCGTTGGCGGCGCCCCGCCGCCGCCCAGGGGTTGCAGCCCGCCCAGCAGCGCCGCCGACAGGCTGCTGGTGCCGGACGCGACACCCAGCGCAGCGCTCAGCGCCCCGGACAGCTCGGCCAGCTGTGTGCGCGCGTCCTGCAGCGCCGGCTGCAGCTCATCCGACCCCTCGCTGCGCACGCGCTTGCTGCTCCCGGCCGGCTTGGCGCCGGCGCTGGCGTCGCTGCTGCGGCCGGCGCCGCGGCCCCGCGGCTCCCGCGGTGCGGCACGTCGCGTCGGCGTCGGCGACTCCTCCTCGTCCTCGCTCCGCGCGTTCAGCACGGCCAGCGCCGCGGTGCGGCGGCGCCGCCCGTACCGGCTGACGTCGCCGGGGGCGGCCTCTGGCGAGTCGCGGGGGCGGCGGGGGCGGGGCAGGGCTCCGGCTCCGTCTGCATCGACTCTGGCTTCCAGCGAGAGTCCAGACCCAGCGCTGCGGCAGGGAGTCACGGCCAGACAGGCTGTGAGGCAGAGCAGCGGGCGACGGCGCCAGCCGCAGGACCAGGCTGGGGGTGACATGCGGCACGCTACAGCGGCGGCCGCCAGCACCCTGCCACGCCCCACCTTGCAGCAGCTTGCCACGCATCCAGTCTGCAGCAGGGAGGGGGCAGCGCAGCGAGCTGTCAGCACGGGCTGCCGTACGGCGGTTGCACCGACGAGAGTGCCCGCAGCACGGCGTCCGCTCACCATTGTTGCAGCTGTTGGTCGGCGTTCCGTACACGCGAGCGAATGCCTCTTGCAAGTCACGCTGCCTGCGGCGCACAGTAGAAGGATGGTGCAGAAGCTGAGCGAGGGGCTGTGCTGGCGCAGGCGAGGCAGGGCCTCAGGGGAGGGCAGCAGGGCACGAGCACAGCGAGCATCTCACTTGAGGGTCCACACTATGTGAGCCGCCTCCACAGCCGTGTCAGCGCCGAAATGCGCTGCAGCAGCCTCTTGCGCCTCTTTGGTCAGCTCATGGCGCAGCAAGTGGTGCCTCTTGCGGGCGGCTCCCCGGCTTGCGAGGGTGGCACGTGGTCGCCGTCGCCCGGTTCCGCAGGCGCCCCGCAGGGGCTGCCTCCGCCGGTCGCTCCTGCGCGGCGGGGTCCTCCTCCTTGGGTTCTACAGCCGGCGCCGATTCATGTTTCACACCCTGCGCAGCGGGGGAAAGTGGAGCGGGCGGGGAGAGGGGGCAGATGTGCGGGTCTGGCGTGGTTGAGCCGTCAAGCCGCTGTGGAAACATGTGCGGTGGGACACAACGCAAGAGGGGCTGCAAAACACCTCTGAAGCCTCCTGTTCCATGCCGTCGCGGGCGGGCACAGCACAAGAGCTTCAAGGCGTGCTATCAGACCTTCAGACACCGCAGCAAAATTTTGCAGAGTACCCGGCCAGGGGACCGGCCCTGGAGTGCCACCCTGCTGTGCGTGCGTCACTTGAGGGCGCACCAACACCCCAGCAACGGTCTTCTCTGAAGCGTCCCTGCCTTTCGGCGCGCGGTACAACAAACCTTCCAGCTAAGTGCCCTCCAGCGAGCGCGGCAGAGGCAGGGCTAAGCAGCTTGGTACCGCGTAGGCAGGGCGGCGCAGCCCCGAAAAACACCGTTCCTCCCTCATTTTCAACCCATCTGGGATAACCTACAAAGCCGAACTCAACAGGGCAGAATCAATCTACCGAATGCAAACAGTGCGGGTGCTTGAGGGATAGGCACGGCACGGCACGGGCAGGGTATGCCTGGAAATTTGCGCCTGTGGGTGGGCCAGGCGCTGTCGCGGGCTGCGCCCCCAGCCGCCCGCCAGCCTGGGCCCGCCCCTCGCTCAGGCGCTGTTGGAGCCGATCAGGACCTTGCCATCCTCCAGGAACACGTAGTCCGGCACCTCCAGGTTGTAGGGGGCGGGGCCCTTGCGGATGCGCCCGACGAGTCGTAGTGCGAGCCGTGGCAGGGGCAGAACCAGGCGCCAAAGTCGCCCGCGTTGTTGAGAGGCACGCAGCCCAGGTGCGTGCACACGCCAAGCACGATGAGCCACTGCACGCGGGGAAGCGGGTGAACAGCAGGTCAGGCAGCACTTGGCAGCAAGCGCTAGGGATTTATGCTGCATGTCGCGGGCTCTTCGGTGACCATCATTGCTGCGCTGGCTTGACACTGCTCACGGTGCCATTTTAAGCGGTGGCAATGGCGCTGGCCCACAAGTTAAAAATGGAAGCGTGAGTCAGAGTCACGCCAGAGCAGCAACGATGGTCATCGAAGAGCCCGCGACATGCAGCAATCAAGAGTCGGCAGGCAGGCTCCATGTCTTGAGCCTCTTTTCACCCTGCAAGGCCCCCCTCCCCCCCAAAAAACACACACACGCACAGCACCCGGAGCCCTCACGTCGGGGTCCTTGGTGCGCGCAGAGTCGGGCTGGGGTCGCGCAGCTTGCTGAGCTCCACCTCGTTGGCGGCCGAAATGTCGGCGGGGTCCTGCACCGCTTACACCAAGGGTGCGCACGTTGCAGCTGGCACAATGTGGCTGTGCCAACATGTGAACAGGCTGACTGCCTGCCAGCCAGGTGCCCGAGGTGCGGGGGATGTCGTCCCGGGTGCAAGGGCTGCAGCCCCGCCACGTGCCGGAAGGTTGCTGCCCACATCTGCCTCGAGTGTTGAGCCGACCCTGACCCCCGGCGCTGCATCCCCAGCGGCCCCGGCCCCTGCAGGCCGCCCTCGCCTGTGGCGGATGAACACCGGCTTGCCGCGCCACTTGACGGTGACCGTCTGCCCGGGCGCGATGTTGGACAGGTCCACCTCCAGGTTGGCCATGGCCAGCACGTCCTGGTGGCGGTCATGGACAGCAGGAACTTGAGCACCGCGAGGCGCACGGCGGCGGCGCCCACAAACCGCCCGCCCGTCAGCACAAAGTAGGTGAAGGCGCGCTTGGAGGGGTCGCCCACCGGGAAGGGGGTGTGGTTGGAGGTGTCGTACCTGCGCATGTCCGGCACAGAACACGGCATGTGGGTGTGGACGCGTTGGGAACCTGCCCCTCATCGTATGCTGGGCTCGCTGGGCCAGCCCAGCAGCAGCTGAGAGGGGCACGCGCTGGCAGGAGGGCGGCATCGGGCGCCTCACGTGATGGCGGGGCTGGGGTTCTTCATCGCGTAGGTCGTGGGTGTCAGGCCTGCCGTATGCGCCGCCGTGATTTCTGAAGTGGTGGCATAGCCTGCAGGCGCACACGCAGCGAACAGTGGAGCACTGTGGCGCAAGGGTCGTCCAGCGGCGGGGGAGTGGCGGCAGCAGGGTGCAACCCGACGCCTGGCGGCCGGGTATTCACTGATCAAGCAGCGGTGTAGCGATTTGCGACCCACGGCTCTGTCCAGGGGCCCCGCACTGCCGCGAGCCAGCCCACACCCGAGCCCAACCCTCCGCTGCGTGATGTTTGTCCTTTCATTCGAGCAGTTTCAGAGCCTGCACCGCATAAGGCAGCCCCACACTCACTTCTGAAAGCCGCTCCGCTGCTGCTTGCCGAGGGCTTGTCATCGCCCAAGCTGAAAGCCGGCACGTGATTGAACGCTGCTGCAAGGGGTGCGGCGCCCGCGCTGCCCTGCTGCTGCAGCAGCCGGGGCAACAGGGACGCAGCCGACCTGCGTAGCATCGCTGCGAGCCCTCTGCTGCGGCTTTGACAAGACCCTGCAGCGCCTTGAAGCTCTCACGCAACGAAATAGCAGCGATAGTGACAGGGTTTGCACGGTAAACTGTAGAGCTCCTTTCCACCACCCCCAGCCCCTCCAAAAAATGGCCACATATGAGCTCTTTGGCAATCCACTGATCGCGTTTGTATCTTAGTTAGGTTGTGAAAGGCCGTTGTAAATCGTAAGACCGCCTGTTGCTCGCCCAACCTGCACTGGTTCCGACATGGTTGCGCCTGGGCGGCTGCACCTTTCTCTGGCATCCGTAGCAGCTCCACCCAAACCGCTCAACCAGCTGATGGTGTTGTCACATGTTCAAGGCCGCATGTGTCAATGCAAGTGCGGCGAAGGAAGGGGGAGCCCATGCACCGCTGCTCGCACGCAGCGCCGGGTGGCTCGTCGCTGTCAGCGCGCCATGCCCAGCTGCTCCCGCCTAGCTGGTCATCTGGCTGTGCACCACGTGCATGGCCAGGCGGCAGCTGCCGGAGTCGGCGCCGGTGAGGCGCGGCGCGGCGGCCGCCAGCGCGGCGTGCGCGCCCTCCAGCACGGGGCGCAGGTGGCGGGCGAGCAGCGGGTCGCGAGGGTTGAGCAGCAGCGCTGCCTCACGCACCCACGCCAGCTTGGCGCCCACGTGGCTGCCCAGGTCCGCGCACAGCTGCTGCACCAGGCTGAGCAGCACCATCTGCGACAGCGGGCAGGGCTCCCGCCCCAGCACCGCCGCCGCGTCGGCCTGCGTGGCCAGCCAGCCCACCGTGGCCACGTCCTGCAGGCCCAGCGCGCGTGAAGGCAGCCTCGTAGCTGCCCGCACGCAGCAGCGCGCTCAGCTCCGCACGCACGTCGGGCACAGACACGGGGCTGCAAGGGGGAGGGGGCGGGGGAGGCGGCTTGGAGAGCTAGGCTGTGTGGCAGGGCATCGCACGCGGCAGGGCAGCGGAGGCTGCAGGGCAGCAGGCTCCCCGCCGCTCCAGCCGGCCGGCGTGCACGCGCCCCCACCTGCGCGCGTCGCTGCTGCCCATGGACTGCGCCCGCAGCAGCTGCTGCTGGCCCTGGTTGAGGCTGGCCGCCACCGACTGCGCGCTGCCCAGGGCCGCCGCCAGCTGGGAGGCCAGCTGGGCGGGCTCCGCCAGCGAGGCGCGCGAGGCCTGCAGCCACAGGCAAGCTCCCGATGCACCATGATGCGGGCCGGGGTGGAGGGCATCGGGGCAGGGCGCGGGCGCAGCACGCCAGCTGTACCCCCCAGGGCAGCCTGTGGCAGCCTGTCCCAGCACCCCCTGCTCCCGCGGACGGCGGTGGCCCCCCCCCCCCAGCCAACCACCCACCCACCCACCCACCTGCAGGTGCTCCTCCAGCCCCGCGGCCAGGGCGGCGTTGACCTGCTGGAACATCGACTGCGTGGCGGCCTCAAAGGCGGGCACCACCTGCTTGGCAAAGGCGGCGCGGAACGCCTCCCCCAGCGGCTTGCCCAGCCCCGCCGCCACCGCGGGCGCCAGCGCCCTCTCCAGCCCCTTGTCCACGCCGCCCGCCTTCACGGCGGCGCCCAGCTCCTGCAGCACGCCGCGTGGGCAAGACGGGCGCTGGCGGTGAGGCGGGGCAGCATCGAGGGCTGGCACTGATTCCGCCCAGCAGCCGGATGAGGCTGGCTTGCGACGAAGGAAGCGGGAGCCAGCTGCGACACGCTTCAATGCCTAAGTCTGCGTGCCCAGCCCCGAGCGCAAGCACGCATCCTGCAGCCAAGGCAGCCGTCTTGTGTGAAGAGGGCAGGCAACAGGGAGCAGGCGGCGCACCTTGGGCAGCGAGGCCGCCAGCGCCTGCTGCACCGCGGGCGCCACCGCTGCGGCCACGCCCTCCGCCGCCCCCGCCACCTCGCCCGAACCGCCTCCGCCAGCCGGGCAGGCAGCTCGCGGTTGAGGGAGGCCGAGATGGCGGTGAGCAGGCGCTCGATGGATGCGCGCTCCTCCGCCAGCACCGCGGCGCGCTCCGCCTCGATCTGAAGGGGCAGGCGGGCGGGGCAAGCGAGGATGGCGGCGTGGCAGGTCCAGCAAGCAGCAAGAGCGGTCCTGTGTGTGTGCCAGGGGATGCGGCAATTGCAGCAGCAACTTGGGGGGGCCTCAGGTGGCAGCGCCCTCAGGTGAGCTGGCCCGCGAGGAGACAGCGAGGACAGCCAGGCGCACCTGCTTGCGCTGCGCCTCCAGTGCGGCGGCAACCAGCTCCGCGGTGGCGGCCTGCTGCTGCTGCGCTGCCGCCCCCAGCTCCGCCTTGACTGCCTTGAGCAGCTCGCGGTACATCAGCGACACGTGCCCCACAAACTTCTTGTGCACGCCGCCCATCTGGGCCGCCACCGCCGCCGCAACCGCCTCGTCGCCGCCGCCGCCGCGCGCCGCCGACGGCGCCGCCGCGCCAGCCGCGCCGCGGTCGTCGCCACCAGAGGAGGAGGTGCGGGAGGCCTGGGAGGCCACGTCGGCGGCGGGCACCGGCAGGTCTCCGGGCGGCGGCGATGGGCGCTGCAGCACGCGGGGCTGCGGTGCAGCCGCGGGAGAAGGCCCGCGCTGCGGCAGCAGGTCTGCGGGCGTCAGCAGGCGCGGGTGCAGCACGGGTGCGGCCGCCGCCACGGCTGCTGCCTCGTCCGCTGCACGCTGCTGCTCGGTGGGGGTGGGGGCGGGCTGGGGCACTCCTCGGGGTGACCTCTCCTGAGCCTCCCTGCAGGCACGTGGGGGTGGGGTGGGGGGAGGGGGAATCTGCCAACATGAATGGCATGCCGGGCTGGGCAGCGAGCCCAGGTAGCCAGACGCGCAGGCTGGTGGCGAGTGATGGGATGGAACCCGCACGACGTAGTGCCGCCGCTGCTGACAGCAGCGCGCATGCAGCTTGCAGGGGGGGGCTGCGCCGCGCGCCTTGGTTCGGGCGGGCCCAGCGCGTCGGCGGGCGGCGGCGGGAAGGCGGACTGCGGCCGCACGGCCCCCACAATGCTGGGCTCCTGCTGCAGCGCCGCCGCCTCCTCCCCCGACACGCCGTCGTCGCTGTCCGAAGCCGACGTCGGCTCGGCAGCGCGCTCCGCCGCCGCCACGTCGGCGTGGGACGCCGCGCCGGACTCCCCGCGCCAGCGCCGCCGACGGCAGCGGCACCGCGGAGGAGGGCTGCGCCTGGATGCCGTCGCTGCGCTGGGAGCGCTCGCTCAGCCCGCTGTGTACGCTGGGCGCGCCGTGCGCGTCGCCGTTGGCCGCAGCAGCGCCTGCAGAGGCGGCAAGATGAGGGGGCCAGGCACTCGCCACAGCTCTAAAGCAGGAGAGGCGGAGCGCAAGCACCCCTGCGCAGATATAGCCCACACGGCCCCCACAACCCCGCGCGCCCCCACCTGCTGCGGCCGCGTCGTAGCACAGCGCGGGGTCCAGGCTGTACTGCTGTACCGCCGTGGTCTGCACGCACGCCAGCTCAGCCAGCGGCGTGTCGCCCTGCTCCCCCCCGCCGGGTTCCACAGCGCCGCCAGCGACAGGATGGGCACCGCCACGCCAAAGCGGGCGGCGTAGTCGAAGCGCAGGCCGGCACCATTGCCTGCTGACGGCGCGCGGGTGGGGAGGGAAGGAGGGAAGAGAGGAAATGGTTCTTAGTTGTTGGGGGAGGGCACGCTGGGAGGGGAGGCGCGCGCCAGGGCAGCACTGCAGAGCCAAGGCAGCTGCGACGCGGCTCGGCAGCATGGGCGGCGGTCGCGCAGGTATCCCCCGCTCCCCCACCCTTCAATACCTAGCCTAAAACGCGACTGCATGCAAACATGCTGCCACCCTGGCAGTGTATGGCCATGGACGCTCACCGGTGTAGTGCAGCGTGTAGACTGCCTTGCGCGCGGTGTCTGCCAGCACCACCAGCTGCTGCGCGGGCAGCGCCTCCACGTGGCACCAGAGGGGCCCCCGCTCCTCCCTGCCCTCCAGCCGCACCTCCTGCAGCAGGCGCCAGCTGTCGGCGGCGGCGCCGCCGCCGCCCCACAGCTGCAGCGCCGAGCAGCTGGCGTCCCCACCAGCAGCACCCAGCCGCCGCCGCCAGGCGCCGGCAGCCAGCGCACGGCGCCCGCGCCCCGGAGGCGGCCGACGACGGCAGCTCCACGCCGTCCTCGACCGCTGGCAGGCCGCCGCCCTCGCTGGGCGAAGCCCCCAGCCGCCACACGCGCACGGTGCCCGCGGCGCCGCCCGCCGCCAGCAGCCGGCCATCAGGGGAGAGGTCCAGGCAGGAGACCTCCTCGCCGCTCCAGCCCGCCAGCACGCTCACGTCTGCAGGCACGAGCAGCGGACGCCAGCCAGCTCAGCCCGCCGCGGCAGCCCGGCGCAAGCAGCAGCGCAGGCAGTCGGCCCCGCCAACTTGCACACGCCAAACACTCCCAGCATCAGCTCATCCAGCAGAAGGAGGGTGTGGAGGAGGGCGGAGGAGCAGGCAAGGAGGAAGGGGGAGGGAGCCCACAAACAGCAGGAGGAGGGAGGAGGCAGGCGCGGAGTAAGGAGCAGAAGGAAAGGGCGGGCCCACCAGGCGTGGATGCAGCCTCCAGCTCCACCTCCAGCTCCTCGGCGCCGCCGCCGCCCGGCACACCCACCAGCAGCACGCGGCCGCCCACCCCCACAGCCAGCGCGCGCCGGCTGGGCTCGTGCCACGCCACCAGCACCGCGCCCGCTGAGGCTGCAGCGCGGTGTGTCCGGGGGAGGGGCCGAGGGAGGGGGTCAGCTTGCTGCGTGGGCACACTCGGCACCGCCCCACACGCTCCTGATGACTGTGCATGCAGGCTCCCTCGGCGCGGCGCCGGTCGCATGCCGAGGCTGCAGCCAGGCTTGCCTGCGGTGCTGACGAAGCTGGCGCGCAGCTGCTGCGCCTCGTGCACCGCCGCCGCCCCCTCCTCCAGCTGCAGCCGCCACACAAACAGGCGGCCGTCGGCGCCGCCGCTGGCCAGCAGCGCGGCGCCCTCGCTGCCGCCGTTCCCGGCTGCCGCCGGCGGCGCGAGCGCAGGTCGCTCAGGGGCTGGGTGTGGCCCTTGAGCAGCGCGCGGGTGGCGGAGGAGCGGGAGATGACTCGGATGTGGCCCTGTCGCAGGCCGTAGCAGATGTAGTCGCCGCTGACCGCGATCTGGCGGTGGTGGTGCAGCCCGTACTCGGTGCTGATGAGGGTCACGGGGGCCACCTGCGGCGCACAGGCAGCAGGGCGGGGGCGTGGCCAACGACAGAGGCGGCAGACACGGGGGCAGCAGGGTGCAGCCGCAGGGCAGCAGCCCCGTGCCGCCCCGCGCAGCTGTGCCCCTGGGCGCTGCAGGGCAACAGGTCGAGGCAGCGGAAGCATACGGCGTGGGCGCGGCGGCGCCTCACAGGCAGCTGGGGCTGAGCCTCGCCCGGGCCCTGCGCATCCACGTCAAAGGTGTAGCTGGGGCCCGGCGGAATGGCGCGGCCCTGGGCCGCCGACTTGGCTGCTTCTGTTGTTGTGCCCGCGGTCACTGCATGCTCCAGAGCGTGCACCGCAGAGCTGCGTGCCTCAAACATGCTGCCGCTGGAGGACGCGGCGCCGCTGCCGCTGCCGCCACCCGCCGAAGCGGACACCACGCCCAGCTGGGGCGGCTCGGGCTCACTGCGACGTCTTAACAAGGCCAGCAGGCCGGCGCCTCGCTCACCCATCAGACTGCAAGGGAGAGTGAGGAGCAAATAAAGATGAGAGCTTGGGGCGACAGCCAGGTCTCGGGGCGGGCTTGCCAAGCGCACTAAGCAAGATCATGACATGATCATTCTGTTGCGGCGTGCAGACTGGGGTCCTTCACCTGCTGCTGGGCGATGAGGGCGAACCGCGAGAACGGGCAAGCACACTGAAGGATGCGAGCTGGGCGATGATCGTCAGCAGGAACGTGATCACAGAAACAAGAGGGATGCAAGTGTGCTAGGCCCTGCTGTGCGATGACATGCGCGGCCTCCTGCCGCTTCTGCAGCCAGGTGGGCAGACTGGCATCATTCCCTCCAGGGCCCCTTTATTTACACGCGCGACAGGACAAGGAGGAGCAGTTCACGCGCCCAGCCCTGCTGCGGGGGCTGTTTCCCTGCCATTCACGCACGCCTTGCACGATCGACGGCAGCAAGATGGCGCAGCCGCCCATCGGGCTCAAGGAGGTGTTGAACGTGAGTGCCCCCACCCCTTGACCACTGTTGGCAGCGGCTGATCAGAGGGCGCTATGCGGTTGGCGACCCGCGCCTGGCCGTGCAGCCGCTGCCAGGGATCCGTCTCCTAGCTGACATCCTGAAATGTGCCTCGCTGGGCCCCAGCGTGGCTGGCCAGCAGCTGGGCTCCGTCCACGCCGCGCCGCCAGGCTGACCAGCCGTCGCTGGCAGTCTGCACTCCCTGGCCCACCCCGCTGCTTGCCCCGCCCGCCCCTGCGCTTTTCTCCCTGCAGCTCCAGAGCCTGGGGTCCAACAGAGTGCCATCACCTTCACCAATGTCACCATGGAGAGCGACAAGCACATCTGCGTGCGCGAGACGGGCGACCAGAGCCAGCTGGTGCGCGGCGGGGGTGGGGCCTGCCGCTGTGCCACCCTGCCCCAGCAGGCTGCGGGGAGCAGGCAGCCGCGGCCTTTGTCCCAAGCCCGCCGCCTCCTCGCAATGCATGCATGCGCCCGCCAGCCGACGCCGCCGCCGCCGCCGCCGTCCGCAGGTCATCATCGACACGGCGTCGCCCTCGGCCCCGAGAAGCGCCCCATCAAGGCGGACAGCGCGCTGATGCACCCCTCCACCAAGGTCATTGCGCTCAAGGCGGCGGTGCCGGGGGTGGAGGGCGACAACCTGCAGATCTTCAACCTGGCCACCAAGTCCAAGCTGAAGAGCGTGCAGTTCCCGCAGCAAGTGGTGTTCTGGAAGTGGGTCACGCCCTCCAAGCTGGGCCTGGTCACCGCCACCGCGGTGTACCACTGGGACGTGGAGGTGGGTGCTGAGCAGGGCCGCCCGCTGCGGGCGCAGCGCAGCGGCGCTGGCAGCCTGCTGGCCAGACGAGGCTGAGGCGGTGCATGCGCGTCGGTGCTTGGTGCCCTGCGACCGCGTGGGAGGCTCACGGCTGGCCGCTCCACGCGCCCTGGCATGCCTGCGCCGGCCGGGCGCGCCGCTGAGCCGCGCGTTTTGCTGCCCCGCGCGCGTCCAGGGTGCGGCCGGCGACCCGGTCAAGGTGTTTGACCGCGCGGCCAACCTGGAGCAGACGCAGATCATCAGCTACCGGGTGGATCCCACCGAGAAGTGGTGCGTGCTGGTGGGCATCGCGCCCGGCGCCCCGAGCGCCCGCAGCTCGTCAAGGGCTTCATGCAGCTGTACAGCGTGGAGCAGGCGCGCAGCCAGGCGCTGGAGGCGCACGCCGCCGCCTTCACCGCGCTGCAGCTGGGCGGCAAGGCCGCGCCCGTCATCAGCTTTGCGCAGAAGACGCTGGCCCCGGGCGGCGGCTCCGTCGTCTCCAAGCTCCACGTCATCGAGCTGGGCCTGCCGGGCAGACGAGCCTGAAGAAGAGCGCGGAGCTCTTCTTCCCCCGAGTTTGCCGACGACTTCCCAGTCTCCATGCAGATCAGGTGGGCCGCCGCCGCGGCGCCCACACCCTGCCACCTCACCACGCAACGCCGCCCGATCAGCGAGCAAGGAAGGCGGGGTGCATGGCCTCGCCGGTCACCCCCGCCGCTCCACCCACGCTGCCCTGTGCCTGCACCTTCCGGCCCCGCGCAGCGACAAGTACGGCCTGGTGTACGTGATCACCAAGCTGGGCCTGCTGTTTGTGTACGACCTGGAGAGCGCGACCGCGGTCTACCGCACCCGCATCTCGGCCGACCCCATCTTCCTGGCGGCGCCCGCCCCGAGCTGGGCGGCTTCACTGCCATCAACAGGTGACAGCAGGGAGGGGGAGAGCGGGGACGTGGTTGTGGCGGCGTGCGCTCGGTGTGTGATCTGGCTGTGCGGTGGTGCGTGGGAGCGTCGGGAGAGGCTGGGCGTGCTGCGCCTGTGCCCTTGCTGCCGCTCGCACAGGCAGCGCCTGCCCTGGCTGGGTGCCCCACCCCGCCCCACCCACCGCGCTGCAGGCGCGGCCAGGTGCTGCTGGGCACCGTGAACGCGGACGCGCTGGTGCCGTTTGTGAGCGGGCAGCTGCAGAACCTGGACCTGGCCATGGCGCTGGCGCGGCGCGGCAACCTGCCGGGCGCGGAGGGCCTGGTGGTGCAGCAGTTCCAGCGGCTGTACGCGGGGGGCAGTACAAGGAGGCCGCTGAGCTGGCGGCGGAGTCGCCGCAGGCGCGCTGCGCACCAAGGAGACGATCGAGGCGTTCAAGCGCGTGCCGGCGGCGCCGGGCCAGACCTCGCCGCTGCTGGTTTACTTTGGCACCATACTGACCAAGAGCCAGCTCAACGCGCTCGAGTCTGTGGAGCTGGGGCGCCTGGTGGTGGGCCAGAACAAGAAGCAGCTGCTGGACAACTGGTGGAAGGCGAGCCCCCCCCGCCGCCGCCGCCGCCCAGCGCTGGTTGCGGCCGGCACGCCGCAGCGCTGCCACCTGCCGCATCTCGGCAGCCCGGTGCAGCCATGCCGCCCCTGCTCTGCCAGAGGCTGTGATGCTGCTGCCTGCCGAGGCGGCCCCCTCTTTCCTTCCCCGCAGGAGGGCAAGCTGACGGCCAGCGAGGAGCTGGGCGACCTGTTCAAGGGCGCCTCCGACTGGGACACCGCACAGGCCATCTACCAGCAGTCGGGCGCCAGCGGCAAGGTGGTGGAGGCGCTGGCGGCCAAGGGCGACTTCGAGCAGCTGGTGCGCGCGCCTGCACCGCCCGCCGCACGCTGGCCGTGCAGCGTCCAGGCAGCACGGGGGCGCACGCTGCGTGCAGCCCCAGCCACATGCTGGCTCTCTCCTTGGGTTGCTGCGCTGCCCCGCCCCCGTGGAGCTGACGTGCTCACGGCTCCCCTGTACCGCCCCTCCTGCAGGCGCAGTACACGCGCTCCAGCGGCGCCTCCCCCGACTACCTCTTCCTGCTGCAGCGCCTCATGATGGACAACCCCGACGCCGCCGTCAACCTGGCCAAGATGGTGGCCAAGCAGGTGGCGCGCGTGGGTGTGGGTGTGCAGGCGGGGACGGGCGTGCCGCGGCGGGCAAGCTGCATGGGCGGCAGCCATGCCTGACGCTGTTGGTGTTTTGTGCTGTTTGTGCCTGGCCGCGCCGTCTACCAGCCCGCACGCACTCCTCACTCTCACATCCCAGGGCCCCAGCTCACCGCCGCGCCCCTGTGCCCCCTCCCTCTTTTCCCCCATGCCGCAGCCGGGCCCCCCTGGACCTCAACACCATGGCCGACCTCTTCCTGCAGCGCAACATGGTGCGCGAGGCCACCGCCTTTCTGCTGGAGGTGCTGAACGACAACGACCCCAAGAACGGCGTGCTGCAGACCAAGCTGCTGGAGATCAACCTGGTCACCAACCCGCAGGCACGGGGGGCAGCTTGTGCGGCCCGGGGCGGCAGCCTGGCCAGCAAGGGTGGCTGCGGGGCCCACAGGGCCCAGCAGAGGCCGCGGCGCCGCTGCCGCCGCACCTGCCTGCCTTCTCCAGCCAGCGTGAGGGGTACTGCCACCCACCTCCGCCCCTCGCCCCCTCCCACCCGCAGGTGGCGGACGCCATCCTGGCGGGCGGCGTGCTGACGCACTACGACCGCCCGCGCGTGGCGCAGCTGTGCGAGAAGGCGGGGCTGTACATGCGCGCGCTGCAGCACTACACCGACCTGTCCGACATCAAGCGCGTGGTGGTAAACACGCACGCCATCGAGCCCCAGGCCCTGGTCGAGTACTTTGGCACGCTGTCGGGTGGGTGGCGGCGCGTGTGTGTGTGTGTGTGTGGGGGCGGGCGAAGGGCAGACAAGGGGCGGGAACGCAGATGGGAGGGTTGGAGGGTAGGACTTGTGCTGTGCCGAGATGATGCACCTGCACACCTCCTCGAGGAGGTGTAGGATGTGTACACTGCTGGCTGGAGCCACACCGTCTTTGTTGCAGCACCATCCGCAAGGCACCCAGAGGAGTGCCCAGTTGGCTTGGCAGCCAGCAGTGCTCGGCCGCGCTGCGCTTGACGTCCCCGCCCCCGCCCCCGTTGCTGCAGCCGAGTGGGCGTTGGAGTGCCTCAAGGTGCTGCTGGAGACCAACATGCAGCAGAACCTGCAGATCGTGGTCAACGTGGCCAAGGAGTACACGGAGCAGCTGACCGCGGAGAAGATCATCGAGCTGCTGGAGGCGCACAAGTCGTACCACGGCCTGTACTTCTACCTGGGCGCACACATCGCCACCTCGGAGAACCCAGAGGTGCGCGCGGCACAGGCTCAGGCTGCCTCGCACGCCTGCCTGGGGCGGCGCGCCCCGCTGAGCGCGCCCGCGGGCATGCCGAGCGCTCTGCTGGGCGCTGCTGGCGCGGGAAGCACGCCCTGTGGGCAGGCCGGCCGGCGTCCTCAGCCGCGTTGTGCGGCTGCGGGCTTGGTCGCGCCCTGTACAAAGTTACAAGCTTTCAAGGTTCAACTCCTGCACCCCCTCCTTCCGCGCAGGTGCACTACAAGTACATCGAGTCGGCCGCCAAGACTGGGCAGCTGAAGGAGGTGGAGCGGGTGACGCGCGAGTCCAACTTCTACCCAGCCGACCGCGTGAAGACCTTCCTCATGGAGGTGCGCCCGGGGCCACTCACACACACTGGGCTCGGGCTGGCTGGGGCTGGCTGGGCTGGGCTACCGCGCCGGCGCTGCCCCTGCATGTGACCCGGCTGTGGCAAGCGCCCCCCTCCCCCTTGCCCCCACACACCCGCACACACTTTTTAGCCCTGCCGCCCTTGGGTGCACACGGGCCACCGCCACCCTTCCCCCCCCTTCCATGCACAAACATGCACATGCCTGCCACCGCAACCTCACACACAAGCACGCGCCCCCCTCCCCCCGCAGGCCAACCTGCCCGATGCGCGCCCCCTCATCAACGTGTGCGACCGCTTCGACCTGGTGCCCGACCTGACGCTGTACCTCTACCAGAAGAACATGTACCGCTACATCGAGGGCTACGTGCAGAAGGTCAACCCGCAGAAGGCGCCGCAGGTGGGCAGCCGCAGCGGTGGGCAGGGAGGGCGGGCGGGGGAGGGTGGGGGGCTGGCCTGCACGGTTGGCCGGCAGGGCTGGTGCATGCGCCCGCTAAGCTGCATGCCTGAATGGACCGGCCGCCCTTGCTGGGCTCGCCAACCGGCGGGGCGCACCGCTCAGCTCCTCCCCGCCGCCCTGCTTGCCAGGTGGTGGGTGCGCTGCTGGACGCGGAGGCAGAGGACAGCTTCATCAACAACCTCATCCTGTCGGTGCGGTCGTTGATCCCGGTGGAGGCGCTGGTGGAGGAGGTGGAGCGGCGCAACAAGCTCAAGATGCTCAACCCCTTCCTGGAGCAGCTGGTGTCGGAGGGGTCCAAGGTGGGTGGCAGTGGGTGGGTGTGTGGGGGGAAAGGGGGGGGGGGGGGGGGGCAGCACAGGGAGGGCTGCCCACGCGCACAGCAAGGTGTGTGGCAGTGGGTGGTGTGTGGGGGGGGAGGGGGGGGGGGGCTGGGATGGGGCAGCACAGGGAGGGCTGCCCACGCGCACAGCAAGCACTCGTGGCTGGGCGGGGAAGCGTGCTGTGCCTTTTGGGCGCTCCCCAGGCACCGCCCACACCCCCCGCGCGGCGGTCCCTGCCGCCCTGCTGACCGCGTCCCTGGCTGGCGCTGCCCTGCGCCCCCCGCCTGCCTTGCGCCGCCGCAGGACCCCCAGGTGCACAACGCGCTGGGCAAGATCATCATCGACACCAACAACAACCCCGAGCACTTCCTCACCACCAACCCCTACTATGACTCCCTGGTGGGCGGGGATGGAGGGAGGGGGGCGGGTGCCGCAGCGCGCGCGGCCGGTTACCCTCCACCAGCGGCGCCGGCAGCAGGATGCAGCTGCTGACAGGGAGCCCTGCGCTGCGCTCTGCACCAGCTAGCTTGCGCGCCGCCGGCGGACACCGACATGCGCACCCGCGCTGCCGCGTGCCCTGCCGCAGGTGGTGGGCAAGTTTGCGGGAAGCGCGACCCCAGCCTGGCGTGCGTGGCATACAAGCGGGGCCAGTGCGACGAGGCGCTGGTGGAGTGCACCAACAAGAACGCGATGTTCAAGCTGCAGGCGCGTCGCGCTGTGCCTGCTGCCACCCCTTCCCTCGTCCATGTTGCCCCTGGCTTTGCTGCACACGCCGCCCGCGGCGTGCGCTCGCTCCGACGCATGCCCTGCCCAGCCTGGTTCTGAGGCGTCGCCGCACCGTGCAGGCTCGCTACATTGTCGAGCGCTCCGACGCCGACCTCTGGCTGTCGGTGCTGGCCGACACCAACAAGTTCCGGCGCCAGCTCATCGACCAGGTGCGGGGTGCGGGCGGTGTGTGTGAGCCCTATGGGGCTAGGCCCGGGGTCGCAGCCCGAGAGCGAGGGCCCCAGCACTGGGCACGCACAGCAGGAAACGCAGCACCGATGCTGCTGTGCGCCTTTGCGGACCCGGTTTGGGCCTCCCTAGCGCTTGGCCTGCCCTCCTGCTCCTCTTCCCCTTCCCCTCATCGCTGCCCCTGCCCCGCCTGCAGGTCGTGTCCACGGCGCTGCCCGAGTGCAAGAACCCCGAGTCGGTGTCGGTGGCGGTCAAGGCCTTCATGCAGGCCGACCTGCAGGCGGAGCTGATCGAGCTGCTGGAGAAGATCGTGCTGAACAACTCCTCCTTCAGCAACAACCACAACCTGCAGAACCTGCTGATCATCACCGCCATCAAGGCCGACAAGTCGCGCGTCAAGGACTACATCCACCGCCTCGACAACTTTGACGGCCCCGCGGTGGGCGAGATCGCGGTGGGCTACGAGCTGTTTGAGGAGGCGTTTGAGATCTACCGCAAGTTTGGGCTCAAGCAGGCCGCCATCCGCGTGGTGCTGGAGCACATGGAGGACCTGGACCGCGCCCACGAGTTCGCCACCAAGGTGGACGAGGCGCCCGTGTGGAGCGAGCTGGCCAACGCGTACCTGGAGCACGCGCAGGTGGGGGGAGAGGGTTTGGGGTGGGAGTGGGGGCTGGAGAGTGTTGGAGGCGGTGGGGATGAGGCGGTGGGAGGGGGCAGCAGCGCAGTAAGGTGGTTGGTTTTTGAGGTTGTTGTTGTTAGGCGTGAAGCCTGAGGGGCGCAACATGAGCTGTGGCAATGGGCGAGGTTGTCGGTCGGCAGGGCCGCATGCCCTGCACAGCAGCCCGCCCGGCCGCGCGCAGAGCCGCCCGTCGCCGGCCGCCCCTGCCGCAGGTGAGCGACGCCATCGCCGCCTACCTGCGCGCCGCCGACACCTCCAAGTTCAATGAGGTCATCGCCAAGGCCAGCGAGGTGGGTGGAGCAGGCCTCCCTTGAGGGCCGTGTTCCGCGCTGGCGGCGGCGCTGGCCCACTGCCGCCCCGCCAGCGGCTGCAACGCAACTCAACGGAGCGCTTGCAGCTGGGTGCAGCCCCCGGCCGCGACCCAACCTCAGTGCCCGCTGCTGCTGCTGCCGCCGCCCCGCCTGTGCCTGCAGTCTGGGCAGTACGAGGACCTGTCCAAGTACCTGCTGATGGTGCGCAAGAAGATCAAGGACCCCAAGGTGAGGGGGCACCCGCCCCATCTCTTGCTGTGGAGCGTGCAGCCCTGCACGCTGCTTCCTGTCTTGAACGCACTGCACTGCTTTGCGCGCAACCCCAGGATGACCCACGTCAACCCCCCCCACCTACCCACCCACCCACACACACACACACACAGGTGGACACGGAGCTGGTGTATGCGTACGCGCGCAACAAGGACCTGGGGCCCCTGGAGGAGTTCATCACCGGCAGCCACCTGGCCAACCTGCAGTCGGTGGGCGACAGGTGCGCGCCGCCGCCGCCCGCGCCAGATAGGCCCCAGGCCCTGCCTGCCGCTGCTGCACCATCAACCTCCCCCGGCTGGCCGCCGCTCAGCTCGGTCAGCACCTCCCTGGTGCGACCTGGCTGCGCCGCTGACACCCTCCACCTCTCCCCCGTGTGCCAGGTGTTTCGAGGAGGGGCTGTTTGAGGCTGCGCGCGTCATCTACGCCCGCATCCCCAACTACGGCCGCCTGGCCTCCACACTCGTCCGCCTGCACCAGTTCCAGCCAGCGGTGGACGCGGCGCGCAAGGTGCGGCTGGCGGTGGTGTGTGTGTGTGTGGGGGGGCGCGCAGAGCTGGAAACACAGCGCCTCGACCAGCCGGCGCTCTTCGGCCACCCAGCTTCGGCTGTTGTGCTGACCAGCCCGGCCTCCTTCATTGACCTGGGCATGACATGACTGCGGCGCCTTTCCATCCGCCTCCCAACCGTACTTCTTCCCCATCCCTCCCCGAGCCCTCTCCTCAGGCCAACTCCCCCGCACCTGGAAGGAGGTGGCCTACGCGTGCGTGGAGGAGGGCGAGTTCAAGCTGGCCCAGCTGTGCGGCCTCAACATCATCGTCAACGCAGACGACCTGATGGAGGTGGGCGGGGTGTGGGCAGGCGGATGTAGTTGTACTGAATATGTGGGGAGGACAGTGCTGAGGCTGTGCCCGCTGTGCTGCGTGACAGCTGCAGCGTGGGCAGTGACTGCTCATCTGCCCCACCCCCCCTTCACACACACACACACACACTCACCCCTCCTCCCCTGCACCCACACCCACCTGCCTGGGCAGGTCAGCGAGTTCTACCAGTCGCGGGGCACCACGAGGAGCTGATCGGGCTGCTGGAGAGCGGCATCGGCCTGGAGCGCGCCCACATGGGCATCTTCACCGAGCTGGGCGTGCTGTACGCCAAGTACCGCCCGGTGAGCACCCGTACCGCACGCGTACCGCACGCCACCGCCCCAGACTTTGCAGCCTGTGGCAAGGGCGCCAACTGGCCGAGCGCTGCGCCCCCGGGGTTCTTGCTGTCAACCGCTGGCCGGCCTGCATGCGCCCTTGGGCCCTCCCGGCCCTCTCCTGGCCTGCCTGGTTTCGAGGGGCCTGGGTGGCTCACGCGTCCCCCTGCCCCCCCCCGCCCCTCTTGCCCCGCCCGCAGGAGAAGCTGATGGAGCACCTGAAGCTCTTCTCCACGCGGCTCAACGTGCCCCAGCTCATCCGCGTGTGCGAGGAGCTGGAGCTGTGGCGGGAGCTGACCTTCCTGTACGTGGCGTACGACGAGTACGACAACGCGCTGGGAGTCATGATCACCCACTCGCCCCTGGCCTGGGAGCACGTGCAGGTGGGGGCGGCGGCGGGCGGCGGGGCGGCACGCTGCGCCGGGTGGCTGGCTGCAGTAGCAGCCGTGCTGCGTGCGAGAGCCATCCGCCGGGCTGGGCGGCGTGCAGATGCGCGTGGCTTTGCGCCTGACGCAGCCTCTGTTCAAGCCTCCTCCTGCAGTGCACGCTGTGCACCCGCCCCCACCCGCTGCCGCTGCCTGTTGACCCTCTCTCCTCGCCGGCGCTGCCCCCGGCCGCCCGCAGTTCAAGGACGTGGCTGTGAAGGTGAAGGCTGCGGACACGCTGTACAAGGGCATTTCTTTCTACCTGGAGGAGCACCCCGACCTGCTGGTGGACCTGCTCAAGGTGGTGGAGGCGCGGGTGGACCACTCGCGCGTGGTGGACATCATGCGGCGCGCGGGGCAGCTGCCCCTGGTCAAGGACTACCTGGCCTCGGTGCAGAAGAACAACCTGCTGGCGGTGGGTGGTGGACACGGGGAGGGGGGCTGGGAGGAGTGGGTGGCAGCTACAAAGAGAGGGGCCCCCAGCGGTGCCCCTTTGTGGGGAGGCGTGGGGGCCCCTGCCCACGCCTGGGCTTTGGCTTGGCCCCGCCGCGTGCGTAAGGGAGGCGGGCGCGGCTTGTAGATGGCAGCAAGGCGGCCTCAGGGTGGCCCGCAGCTGCCTTGCTGCCGCTTGCGCTGGCGCCCGCGTGCGGCAGCAGCCAGCCCCCACCGTGCAAGCCTCGCCGCCGCCTCCCCCGTCTTCAGGTGAACGAGGCTGTGAACGAGCTGCTGATCGAGGAGGAGGACTACGCCGCCCTGCGCGACTCCATCACCACCTACGACAACTTCGACCAGCTGGCGCTGGCGGCGCGGTGCGCGGCTTCGACCAGCTGCCGCGGGCGCTCGGTTGTGCTGGCCCGGCGGCTCTGTGCTCGCCGCACATCAACGCAGCCGTTCGCTGGTTCAGGAGCCGCCGCCATCTCCTGACACCCCCCTCCCCCCCCCCCCCCCACCCCCTCACACCCACTCCCCCTGCAGGCTGGAGAAGCACGAGCTGATGGAGTTCCGCCGCATTGCCGCCTTCATCTACAAGCGCAACCTGAAGTGGCGCAAGGCGGTGGCGCTGGCCAAGACCGACAAGCTGTACAAGGACGCGATGGAGACGGCGGCGCAGGTGGGCGGCCTGTGGGGGCGGGGGCTCTGAGGCGGCCTGGGGCTGTAAGCAGCGAACAGTGCTGGGCCTGCCGCCGCTCCTCGGTGCAGGCGGCACGGACAGGTGCCTGTGCTGCACTGCTGGGGGCTGGCCGCCCTGCCTGAGCGTGGTGTAGGCCTGCTGCCAGCCCTGGGCTCCTGCCGCAAGGCCGCACCATCACACTTCCACCCCGTCGCACCCGCCGCCCCTCCCCCTGTCTTCCCCCCGCCCGCAGTCTGCCGACCGGGAGATTGCGGAGGACCTGCTGCGCTTCTTTGTGGAGGAGGGCCAGCGCGAGTGCTTTGCCGCCTGCCTCTACACCTGCTACGACCTGGTCAAGCCCGACGTGGCGCTGGAGGTGGCCTGGACCAACGGCCTCATGGACGCCGTCATGCCCTTCCTCATCCAGACGCTCAAGTGGGCACACTGCCTGGAGGGGGGACTTGCCGCTGTTATCGTTGTCCAGGGGGTGGGGAGAGGGGGCAGGGCCCCGGATGACATTTGAACCGACTGGCAGCGCTACTTCCACCCGCAGGGGGCGGCTCGCTGCTTCTCCCATGCCGCTGACCCAGCCCAATGCCCCCCAGGGACTACACCACCAAGGTGGACACGCTCATGCACGAGCGCAAGGAGGCGCAGGTGGGCGGCAGGGTCGCCGGGGGGGTACCAGGCCCTGCATATGGGCCTGCGCGGGGGGCCGGGAGGGGCCGGGGGGGCTTGCCGCCACCTTGCCGCCACGTCATCCGCCTGCACGCACCGCCCGCCCCACGCTGCGGGCACCCACCGATGGCTGCGTGCCGCCGCCGCCTGCCGCCTGCCCTGCAGGAGGCCAGGAAGAGCGAGGAGGAGCAGGCCAAGGAGCAGGAGCAGGCTGCCAACGCGTACCTGCACCTCAACTCGTACCTCGCGCTACCCGCGCCCGGCGCCCGCCAGACGGCCTGGGCGCGCCGCCGCCCTACGGCCTGCCCCAGCAGTTCTGAGCGCGGCTGGTGGCAGGCCCCCGCACCCCTCCCTGCCAGCTGCGGTGGCGCCACGCCGCTTGGGGGCACCCTGGCCTCGGAACCTTCCCGCTCGTGTGTTGTACTCTTTTGTCTGTAAAGCGGCGTGGAGCTCGCGGTTCCCGCACAGGGTGCTCACAAAACGGAAGAGCCGTGCGATGGCTCTAACTTGGTCGAGCCAGAGCAGTGCTACAGGTTCTGGCGGGTGGAAGGAGGCAGAAAAGGGCGGCGCCAGAGCAGGCAGGAAAAGGGCGACCGTGAACTGGCCAAGAAATGAACAAGCAGTTTGGTGTGTCGAGAAACAAAGGGTAGCCAGCAGGTCAGCAAGCGGCGCGGGCTGGGCGGCTCAGCCCCGTCACGCGTCGGCGCCCTTCTTCAGGGGCTGCGACTCGGCATCCCCGCCGCCCGCCGCCGACAGCTTGCTGCCCTCCCGCGCCGCCTTGACCTTGATGTGGCCTGCGGGGAGGGGCGGGGCGGCAGGCAGGCCTGCATTACTACAGGCAGGGGAGCCGTGCGCGGGAGCGCAAGCCCCAGTTGAAAACACCGAGTCGAGTCGGGCGGGAGGCGGGGCCTCGCCCGGCGCACCGTACGCCGCGAAGCCGCCCATGGCCAGGATGCAGCCCACCGTCATCTTCAGGGTGAACTCGCTGCCCTCGCCTGGAGGGGGAAGGAAGGGGAGGGGCCAGGCTTCAGCCCAGGCGCCCCGCCAGCGCCTGCAGGCGCCCCTGCGGCCGCTGCAGCGCAGCGCAACACACACTGCCCTGCCCGCTGCTGAGTTGGGGATGGGCCCCAGCCGGGAGCGATCAGCCTGCCAGCCCCACGACCTGCCCCCCCACCCACCCACCCACACCCAGCGCTCACCCAGCAGCGTGGCGCTAAGCAACAGCAGGGCCACGATTTTGACCTCTCCGAGCACCGTGGTGGCCACCGCCGACACATTCTTAATCATCAGCTGGTGGACCAGGTTGTAAGCCAGGGCCATGACGCTGGTGACAACAACGATGAGGCTGGCGCCCTCGCGCTGAGTGGGCCAGTAAGCGGCAAAGTGCTCGCGCTGCAGGGGGCGGGGGAGAGGAGGGGGCGGGGGCGGCGGGGGCTGATGGGTGCTGGCGGAGGGGGAGGGAGCGGGAGAGGAGGCGACGGGGAGAGGAGCCGACGGGGGCGGCGCGCATGTATGCGGGAGGCACTCGCAGCAGGGCCCTGCGCACCGCCCTGGCGGGACCACCCTCCGGGACCGCCCCCACGCACCTCGTACACCCAGAAGAAGGGCGCCAGGCACAGCAGGCTGACGGGCGCCACGTAGAAGGTGAGGCGCACCACATCCAGCTTCTCGCTGCGGGGGACGGGCAGGGCAGGGCGGGAACGCGGGTGGACGGGGGCAGCCAGCCACGCGTGATGGTTGGGGGCGGGCCACGCTGGACTGCCTGGCACGTGCCGCAGCCCCCGCCCCAGATGCGCGTGCCTGTGCCTGCCTCCCTCCCCGACAGCCACCGCCTGTGCCTGCCTCCCTCCCCCGACAGCCACGGCCACCCCCACCTCATCAGCTTGCTGCTGAAGGTCATCATGGCGGCGTTGGACACGGTGGCAGCGATGGAGAAGGCGATGGCGTAGGGCTTGCCGCTGACGGTGCCCTGCCACACCGAAAGCATGACGCCCAGGGACAGCACGCAGAGGGAGGCGGCCTCCTGGCGGGACGGCCACTTGCTCTCCACCAGGATGGCCAGCACGCAGGCAACCACCGGGATGGCGGAGCTGAGGGGCAGGGGGAAGGAGGTGATCGGGGGAATTGGGGGGGCGTTTGGTGTGACAGGGGCCAGAGAGGTTGAGGGGGCGGATCGAGGAGAAGGGATGCGAGGAAGCACGGAGGGAGGCAGAGGTGGTGGGCTGACAGTCAGCCTCCGCAGCAAGCCGCACATGCGGGGCAGCGAAGGCGAGCAGGGAGTGGGCGCTTGCTGGCCCCCACAGAGCTGCAGCAGCGGGCGCGCCGCCCACGGCCCCGCCCCCGCCGCACCCACCGGATGATCTGGTTGAGGGTGAGCGAGATGTCCATGAGGGAGATGTTGGACAGGGCGATGTTGAGGGCGAGGAAGGCGCCGATGCAGGCCACCCCCGGCCCTGCTTGCGCAGCGCGGCGCGGTGCACCTCCCACGGCTCCCTCATCGCCACGGGGCCAGCATGCAGAAGCCAAAGGCCATGTGGCCTGCGGGGCGGGGCAGGAGCGGCCCGTTTCAGACGGGCGGCATCCCAAACACTCGCATGCATGCACGGCAGGCCGGCGTTTCCAGCCGCGTGGGATGCAGCGCTTATTTCTGCCGCCATTTTCCGTCTGCCACCACGGAGAGGGGCTGCTTGCAAAGCAGAATGCTGATGCAGCCGGCGCGCGCCAGCGCAGCTGCGCGCTCACAGGTGGTCAGGAGGAAGGGGAACCTGAAGCCTGCATGGCCCAGCGCCCACTTGTTCATCAAGTTCAAGGCAGAATTCAAACTGCATCGAGGGCCACGTGACAGGGCGGGTCAGCATTATTGCCATTGCCGGGTATGGAAGGAACCAGGGCCAACCGAAAAGGCAAGCGGGGGCGAGAGCGGCGGGTGGCGGTCGTGAGCACAGCTCCGCGCGGCAGCTGCTCCGTGTGACGCATCGAGGCTGTAAATCCTCATACTCACAACAAGTAGGCTGCTATGAGACCGACATACGCTCCAAGAGACAGCGGTTTCTCTGTCGCTGACATGTTGGCCGCTAACGCACGATTCTATGCATGTGCAGATCGAACATGGCCAGTGCAACCCAAGATGAGCCTCCCTGGTGCTAGTGGCTCAAGCAAACGCGTACTGGCGAAGTACGTCACAACAACCATTTGGGGAGGCGTGTTAGGGGGCCAACAGGCAAATTGCGGCCGATCACACTCCAAGCGAAGGCCGCACAGGAGTGGCTGCGTGCACCTGATCATTCAAACTGCAGTGGCGACGGCAGCCGTTCGGTTGGGGCACCACGTCTTTACAGCCAGCCAGACCATGCAGGGTGACTCTTGAGAGCACAGCGGCAGCGGCTATCAAGCGCTGCCAAGTGAGAGGTAGGCGCCTAGCGCCAGCGCCAGCACCGCGGCAGCGGCCGAGCCAGCCGCCAGCAGGGTGCAGGGCGTGGCGGCGCCGGCCCTCCTGCCCGGGCTGGGCTGCGCCTGCCGGCTGCCTGCGCCTGCCGCCTGCTGGGCCGGTGCCGCCTGCTCCAGGCACTCCACCGCCGCCGTCTCGAGGCCCGGCAGGGTGGGCAGCAGGAGGCGCAGGCGGCCCAGCAGCGCCTGCGCAGTCTCCCCCGCAAAGAGGTAGTCGCAGTAGGGGATGCCGCCGGCTGCCGCAGCCGACACAAACGCGCGGCGCGGCAGGGTGACCGCCAGCGGCGAGCCGGCGTCGCCTGCGGCTGCGAAGAGCGGGTGGGGGGGGGGCGGGCGGCGCCGCGCCGCCCTGCTGCCCCTGCCGCTGCTCGCCCTCCGCCGCCGCCGCCGCCCGCTGCTCCTCAGCCGCCTCCAGCAGCGCATCCAGCCGCGCAGCCAGGCTGCGCCTCACGTCGGCCTGCAGCGCCTCGGCTGCCCGTGCTGCGGGCTCACGTCGGTGCAGGCACGCACGGCAGTCCAGGCAGCCTGCCAGGGCCACCCAGCCTTGAGCGGCGCTCTCGGCCCGGCCGCGCTGCAGGCCGCCGCCCGCCCTGCCGCCGCCGGCAGAGCAGAAGGCCAGGCTGGCGGGGGGCTGCAGGAGGAGGTGCACAGGTGTGGGGGCCGGCCCGCCCTCCCAAGCAGCTCCCCCAGCTGCCGCTCGCCGCTCGCCAGCTGGCCGCCAACCAGCGCCAGCGCGCCGCCCACGCGCGCGCCGCCGCCGTCCGCCGCGTCTTGAAGCGCGGACTGCACCTCCTGCTTGCCGTCGGTCACCGGCAGCTGCAGGCTGAGCTCCAGCCTGCACGCCAGGATGGCAGGGGCCGGCGCGTCTGCCGGCTGCCACAGGCCAGGAGAGGGGCGCTGGGGAGGGCGCAAGCAATGCGGCGGAATCGACCTGGGCGACAACAAACGACCAGGGCGGTGCTGCAGAGCGCGCTTGCCTGGCCTGCAGATGAACCATCTGGTCCAGCAGCGGCGCCAGCCTGACCTCAGCGGGCCGTAGGCCAGGCGCGCCGCCGCCCCCGCCGCGCGCCGCCAGCGCTCCGCTCACGCCGTCGACGTGCAGCAGCAGCAGGGAGGGCAGGCGGGCGGCGAGCTCGCGCGCAGTCACCGCCGCGGCACCTGCCAGCGTGCTGGCTGCAGCGGCGAATGCGGGTGCGGGGCACAGCACATAGAGGCCGACAACATCCAGGCCTGCAGTCGGGGGCAGGGGGCTGTGCTGCCTGTAACACCTGGTACGCAGCTGCCTGCGCTTGCATGCGCACCAGGTCGCAGCGATGCCAGCACAGAGATCCGCGGGGGAACACAGGAAGCGCAGGCAAGGCGGCCCAGGCTGGCGGGGCCCCTCGGCAGGCGCGGCAGGCGAGCAGGCACTTGCGCTTGCCTCCTGGCAGCATCCGCTCCACAAGCGCGGCGTGCTCCACAACCAGCTCCTCATCCAGCTGCAGGCTGCTGCTGCCAGCAGCGCCCGTCCGGCCACCCTTACCACCCTTCTTGGCCGCACCGCTGGCTGTGAGAGAAATGGGCTCCGCTCCGTCCTGCAGCAATGCGCGCGGCGGAGGTGGAGCAAGCTGGAAAGCACACGCAACCTGCCATATGCCACGGTCATTGATCACATCAGGTTGCTGCCCACCCGTTCTGGCGTTCTCAGAGCTTGCAGCACCAGGTCTTTGCCAGGCGCGCAGCGCCCGACAAGGATCCCGACCTGCAGGCAGGACAGAGGGGTCCAAAGCGCTAAAAATTGGATGCTATAAGGGTGAAGCAGGATGCAGGCCGAATGTCGTCGCCCACGCACCTCTGCAGCCACTCTCGACTGCACGCGGCCTTCTGCATATTGCTGGATGGTTTCATCCACTTGAACTGATCTGCCCATCGTACAAAATGGCGTGATGTGCGTTCAGGGGCCACAGTTCAGACCAGATGCCGGGACAGAGTGTACAGCGTGGCCTCTTCTCCTTGTGGCCCCTTGACCCCCTGCTGCCTATTCAAAGAAATCGATGGGATCGATGTAAATTTCGAACGATGGCTGCGGCCCTAGCCTCCACCACGGCGTTGAGGTCCAGCCCTCCTGGACTTCACGCAGCAGGGGCCCGTCCAGGAGCAATCAAACCACCTGCATCCGACCCGCGCATACTTCGATGTCGCCCTACTTGCACCGCGCAGGGGGCTGCGGCGGCGCAAGGGCCCGGTGCACCGCCGGCGCTCTCGCCTGCGGCCTTCTCCGCGCTGCCGCGGGTGCTGCGGGAGCGTGACTACGGCGCCCTGGACCAGAGCCACTTCTCGCTGTTCGTGCAGTTCTTCCGCCAGGCGTCGCCGTACATTGAGGGGCACCGCGGGCGCACCTTTGTGCTGGCCATCCCGGGAGAGGTGCATCCGCTGCCAGCGAGCGCGTCACAGCCCTGGCAGGAGCATGGCACAGCCGCTGCAGGCTTCAACCGCTTGTATGCTCCGTCAGCCTCCCTGTTGCACCTCTTCCTCTTTATATGATCGAAGATCGACACCACTGCCCCCGGGGCCCTTCCACACCCTGCGGGCAGGTGGTCGACCAAAAGGACGTGCTGCACTCGCTGCTGGAAGACGTGGTGCTGCTGCACGGTGGGAGGAGCGCCGCTGGCGCAGGGCCCGCTGCGCCCAGTCGCCGCCGCTCTGTGCCATGCACAGCCCCGGCGTGCCACCCTGCCAGACCCCCTGGCACCTGGGAAGGGTGTGGTGGGTGCCACACAACGCTGCGGCTGCACCTGGCCCGCCAACTCCCGCTGCTCCCTGCACTGAGCTGTGCCGCCCTTCCGCCCCCGCCCCCTGGCACAGGCCTGGGCGCGAAGCTGGTGCTGGCGGTGGGGCGCGCGCCCCAGATCAACCGCGTGGTGCTGGAGGCGGGGGGTGAGCCGCGGTACGAGGCCGGCTGCCGCGTCACCGGCGCCGCGGCGCTGCAGGCGGCAATACGGGCGGCGGGACAGGCGCGCATGGAGGTGGAGTCGCGGCTGTCCAAGGTGCGGCGAGGGCGTGTGCGGGGGTTGTGGCGGTGTCTGTGGGCGCACGGGCGGTGCTTCCGTGGCGAGGGCGTGCCAGCATGGCTGCTGTGCACGGGTGCCGACGGAAGCAAAGGGCACAGGGAGCTGCGCGCGCAAGGATGCCGGGATGGCGGCGGCTTGCAGAGACGCCACGACTGCGAGCTTGCTGGGCAGGCGTGCCTGCCAGCCTGCCTGGGCCGCTGTGCTCGAAACCCCCCCTCCCCCGGCTCCACAGGGCCCCGCGGTGACGGTGGTGCGCCGCCACAGCCGCGGCGGCGGCAGCGGCGACGGCGGCAGCGGCGGGGCCAGCCCTCGTACGCCCCTGCCCTCACAACCGTGTCTGGCAACTACGTGGCGGCCAAGCGCAAGGGGGTGGTGGGCGGGGTGGACTACGGCGCCACGGGGGTGGTGCGCTTTGTGCAGGCGGGGCGGTGCGGCGCCAGCTGGCGGAAGGCAACGTGGTGCTGCTGAGCAACCTGGGCTACTCGGCGGCGGGGGAGGTGCTCAACTGCGACATACACACAGGTGGGTGGGTGGAAGTATGGCGGTGCTGTGTGGGTGTGGGTGTGGGGAGGGAGGGGGAAGGCGGGGGCCGCTGCATGCCCTCTCCCTTCCGCGGTTGTTTAAGGAAGCGGGGGGCCTCCACGTGTGCCGTCCTTTCGGTCAAATGTGCAGCTGTTGCGCGCCCCCCCCCCCACACACACACACACTACGCCGTCAACCGCTCCCCCAATGCAGTGGCTGCGCGCGCCGCCATCGACCTGGCCGCCGACAAGCTCATCCTGGTGACCAGCCCCGACAGCCAGCCGCTGGAGCTGCCGCTTTGGCTGCCGCTGTCGGACGCGGAGGGGCTGCTGGCGCGCATGGCGCCCCCGGGCAGGAGCAGGCGCTGCTGGAGGGGGAGCTGCAGCGGGGTGGGTGGGTGGTTGTGTGTGTGTGTGGGGGGGCTGAAGCGGGTGGGTGGTGGGGGAGGGCGCCTTTGGGTGAAGCTTCCGCTCATTCATCCTCCTTTCCTCAATCAGCACCCGCACCTGGCTGCAGGCTACTCGAGCGGCAGCGAAGGCGGCAGCGGCTCCAACGGTGGCGGCGGCGGCGGCGCGCCGCCGCCGCCCCCTCCGGCGCCGACCTCGACTTCGACCGCTGGTGCGAGCTGGGCCTGCCCCCGCGCTGCTGGCCGCGTGCGCGGTGTGCCGCAGCGGCGTCAAGCGCGCGCACCTGGTGGACTGCCGCGTGGACGGCGGGCTGCTGCTGGAGCTGTACTCGCGCGACGGCGTGGGCTGCATGATCTCCACCGACTTCTACGAGGGCATCCGCCCCGCCGGCATGCAGGCGCGCACCCAGCCCGCCCCCAAGCGGCGTGCCGCCCCACGCCGCCCCCGCCCCGCCGCGCCCGCGCCCCGCCCGGGGTGTCGCTGTGGCCGCCGCGCGGCTCCAGGCTCCCCTGCGCTGCCTCCTCGCGTTCAGCCTGCACCCGGATGTGTACCCCGACACGCGCAACCCCCGCCCCCTCCACCTCCACCTCCTGCTGGGGAGCAGGATCTGGCCGCCGTCCAGGAGCTGCTGCGCCCGCTGGAGGAGCGAGGCGTGCTGGTCAAGCGCTCCGAGGAGCAGCTGCTCAGGTGGGAGGGGGCGGCAGGGGGAGCCGGTGCTGGTGGCGTGGGGAGGGCGGGCACATCCCCCAACCACTCCATCGCTCGGCACGGGGCGACGGCAGCCCGGCCCGCTGCTGTGCATGGCTTGCAAGTCCACGCACACCAGCTTGCCCCCCTTTGCCCGGCGCAGCGAGCTGCAGCACTTCACGGTGCTGGAGCGGGAGAGCAAGGTGCTTGGGTGCGCGGCGATGAAGCCGCTGGGGCGCAACGCCGAGGGCGCGCTGGTGGCTGAGCTGGCCGCCTTCTGCGTGCACCCCGCCTACCGCGGCGGCGGCAAGGGCGACAGCCTGCTCGAGTACTTGGGTGAGTGGTGCTGGAAACTGTGTGGGTGGGTGTGGGTGGGTGGGCGTTTGGAGGTGGGGGCTCAGGCGACCGTGCTCCCTGTGCCGCGCGCTCCCTCTGGGACCCTGCACGCCAAGCAAGCAACGCCGCTGTGGGTGGTGCTGGAGGAGAGCTGGCTGGCTGCGCAGTTTTGACGTGCACGCAGCACGCCTCGCCTGCGCTTTATTGCATCGCGAGCGACTCAAACGCTACCTGGCCCTGGTCGCTGCGATGCGCCGCCGCTGGACGATGACAGGGCCCCGGCAATACACCTCAGCACAACGCGCTCTGTAGTGTCACTGACGCCCGCGGCCGCCGCTTGACTCCGATGTGCTGCAGAGGCCGACGCGGCGCAGCGCGGCATCCAGCGCCTCGTGCTGCTCACCACCCGCACTGCCGACTGGTTCGAGCAGCGCGGTTTCAAGCCCGCGGGGGCGGCGCACCTCAGCTCGCTGCTGCCCGACGAGCGGCGGCTCAAGATCGACCCCTCCCGCAACTCGCAGCTGTTCAGCAAGCTGGTGGCGGGAGCAAAGCTCTGACGGTGGTCAGCGTGCCCCCTCCTGCACGGGTCGCCTCCCTCTGTACACTGATGTTTAGGACATTTGATTGATACTGATCCCCTGCTGGAATTGAGACCTAAGGAGGGAGAGGGGGCTGGGAGTGGCGCCGCGGTGCGTCGAGGGCGGAGCAGGGTGGTACCCTTGGAAGGTCTGCACTGTATTCTGATCGCAATCAGCCAGGCTCAATTGGGTCCCGACGGCGCAATCGTGTGGGCAAAGGTTTGAAGAGCCCGCAAGCGGCCTTCCCTCCCTCATGCGATGCAGCCTGCTTTGCCAGTCGTCGTTCATCAGCACCCGGGCCTGGGCCTCCTTCTGCCCCATCATCGTGCAACTCTTGCTGCCAGATTGCTCCTCGAATTTGAGAAAGGTTTCCCGGGTGCCCAAAGCACAGCTCTCGATCGGCAGCGCGTCCCAGCCGGCAGCTGACTGACCGCCCCCAGGGCCTCCCCAGCGTAAGGTCGGCCGTTCCTCACGGCACCTACCTGAGGTGGAGGCAATCACCGCTGGATGGGCCAACGGCGTGAGGCGGGCAGTGAGCGCGGGGCGGCCTGCAGACCCCCGCAGCGCGTGGAGGACGCCAGTGGACCTGCGAAGAGGATCGGACCATTTGCAAGCCTCACACAGGTGCGCCAGCGGGAGCCTTGCCGGGCAGCGAACCGACCGGCCCTGCAGCGGCACTGTTTCGTTTGAAGTTGGGGGAGTAGCAGGGCTTCGCTGCGTCCAATTTCACAGCCTGAACACCGCCGGGCACGTTGCCGGTGCAAGCATGCACGCTGCAGCAAGGGGGAGCCCTGCCCTTGATTTTTGGTTGTCAAGTGGGCACTGATCCAGCCCCGGGCGTCACATGTGCCCTCAAACCGCATTCAGCAGCAAGTTGGCGGCTGAAGTCAGCCGTGTTTGGCGCGCAGACGAGCCAGGGTGCTTAACAACGCCATCACGCTTCCGTGCCGCCGCTGTTGCGGCCGCAGTCTTTGAACCCAAGCTGCTCCTGGCTCCTCTGCAGGGCGTAGTGACAGCAGCAACCGGGGCTGGGGTTACATTGGTGCTGCGTAGGGCCTTGACAGGCACGGGAATGGGAGCCTCTGGGCTGGGTCAGGTGAGCTCCCACGGGCCAACTGCTGCCGCTGCCGGGAAACCGTGGCTTTGCACTGCTGCAGGCCTGCAACCCCCAACCACACGCCCCTGCCATCCGAGTCACGCCACCAAGCCTGTGCCCTGCCTGCAGCCCACCGGCAAGGAAGGCTCCGTGACCGCAGCAGCAGCAGCCAGCAGCAGCGCCACCATGGCGCCCACCACCGCAGCAGTGGCAGCCCCGCCGGGCGCCGCCGCCCCCGCCGCCGCAGCCCGACCAGAAGCCGGCGCATGACGTGGTGGCGGGTGCCATGGCGCGCGCGGCCTCCCAGTCCACCATCCACCCTCTGGACACGATGAAAGTGCGGATGCAGGCCGGGCGCGGCGGCGCCAGCAGCAGCAGGGGGCCCGTCTTGCCGCCGCGGCAGGCGTCAGCGATGGAGCGGCGCCTGCTGGAAGTGCGGGGGCTGTACAAGGTGCGTGCTACTGGAGGCTCTACGCTGTGCCTAGACGCGGCGTCCCGGGATGGGGGTGCTGGCGTTGTGCTTGCTGCAAGGCTGAGCAGCGGCTGCCACCTGCGAGCTCGCCTAGCTGTTACCCTGGTTTCCGCATGGCCCAGCTGCCCACACCCGCTCCCACGCCTTGCGCAGGGCGTGGTGGGCGCGGCCACGGGCGCCGGCATCATCATCGGCACCTACTTTGCCTTCTACTCCACCACCAAGCGCTTCCTGCGCGAGCGCACCGACATGAGCGACGGCGCCACCGCGTTCACCGCGGGCGCGGCGGCGGCGCTGGGCAGCAGCGTGGTCAAGGTGCCGCTGGCGGTGTGCATCCGCAGCGTGCAGGCGGGCGTGTACCGCAACGTCTTCCACGCCTCGTCCTCCATCGTCCAGGCCGCCGGCGTGCGCGGCCTCTTTACGGTGAGCGGCGCAGCCGTGGGCTTCTGTGTCAGCGGGTTCTCCGCTGGTCGCACTGCGCTGTGCACACTGGTGGCCATGTACGGCACATGCCTCCCCGCACTCTCCAAACCGCTCTTCACCCTTTGCTACCCTTCCTCTCCCCCTCGCTTCGATCCCTCCAGGGCTTCTTGCCCACCGTGCTGGAGGACGTTCCGGACATGGCGGTCAAGTTTGCGGTGTACGAAACCATGCGCAACGTGCACGCGCGCCTCAACGGCGGCCGCTCCGCCAACGTGGCCGAGGACCTGATCATGGGTGGCGTGGCGGGGCGGCGGCGGCCGCCGCCACCACCCCGCTGGACGTGGTGAAGACGGTGATGATGTGCAGCGCGTCGTCCCGCCCCACCATCGTGTCGGCGGCGGCGGGCATCATGAAGGAGGGGCGGGGGCTGGCGCCCTTCTTCCGCGGGGTGGGGCCCCGCGCCCTCTCCAACGGCCTCAACTCCGCCATCTTCTTCTGCTTCTTCGAGGCCATACGCCAGGTGGGTGGGGCGTGCCATGAGCGGGGCGGGTCGGCTGCAGACCGCAACTCCCTGCTGCTGGGCGGCTGCCGCCCTCGCGCAGTGCGCTCCAAACTTGTCGCCTGGAGCCCCTTGTGCTGCCGCCTGACTCCTGCCTGCCCTCTCGGTGCCCGGCAGGTGCTGATCAAGAAGCAGCAGGAGCGCCTGCAGCCCCTGCAGCAGCAGCGGCGCGTGCAGCTCAAGCATGCGGCGGCACCTCAGCACGGGCTGGTGGCCGCGCCGGAGCTGCAGCCCGCCGCTTCGGCGGCCAGGCGGCCACAGGGCTCGCCCGCTGCCTGCCTGACGCTAGCGCTGCCGGCCCCGGCTGGCGTCGGCAGTAGACAGGGCGCGGGTTGCCCGCGTCTCTCCGTCACAACCTGCGGCTGTGCCACGCTGGGCCCACCCCAGCTGGGCAGCCGGCCACATGTTCCGCACCTGGCGCCGCCTGCTCCCCAGGCGGGCGCTGCCGTGCGCATTGCAATAGCTAGAGCGAGCGAGCTGCCGGGCGGGGCTGCGGGTGCGCTGAACACGCCTGCGCCCCCTCCAGATCCCCATCGTTCGGGGCCGCGCCAGTTGCCCGCCAACCCCCGCCGCCATCGGTTTATCGTCCAGAACCGCTGTACCTCGTAACCCTTTCCCTTCCTTCATGTTGATGCCTCCAAAGCTTCATTCTATGATGAGCACACACCGTCATGCCCGTACTGCATCGTACTGCGGATCTGTCGATCATCGCACACTGTGCCGCCTGCCTGCCGCTCCTTCCTCCCCCTTCTTCCTTCCGAATGAACGCCAGGCACTTGAGCCACCCGTCTGACACTTTCCTTTGCCCACTCCTGACACCGCCGGTGCACCTCCGCCACCTTTTGACGCTCAGTTGTCCAGCTGTGTCCCCGTGTAACAGCACGGCAGACAAGGTTTACAGCGGCTGCTGCGCGGATTGTGTCCTGGGCGGGTTTGGGTTTCCAGCGTAGCAAGCCGGGGGAGGGTGCAAGCAGGGCGATGAGCAAGGGAACATTGTTGGGGTGAAGGGGTCAGCAGGATGTACAGGGGTGCTCAAAACTGGGGCTATCTGTGGCGGAGGTCATACATGGCCTGCCGGACTTGGGGGGAGCGCACGGCAGCGCCCCGCTACAAGGGCGGGCGCGGGATGGGCAGCGGGCCTGGGCGTATCCCGGCTGCGCCCAGGGGCAGCCCAGCTGGCAGGCCTGCGCTGGTCGGCGCGCTGGGCGCCACCACCGCCGCCACAGCAGGGTTCTGCCCCGTGATGGGCAGCGACATGAAGGTGGGGCCGGGGCGGCGCCGCCCATGGCGCCGCTTGCGTCCATGGGCGCCGGCGTGACGGTGGTGATGTCGTGGATGGATGCGCGCCGCTTGTCCTTCTTGTTTTGAGAGTTGAGGCGGATGAAGTACTTCTGGGCGTGGCTGGCCACCTGCGGGGGGGGCTGCTGGTCCAACTGAGCAGACTGGGGCTGGCCCATGCGCAGCGGCCGCTGTGTGCTGCCGCGGAAATGGAAGGCGAGGCCTTGCCTGCGTGGGGGTGCGCGTGATGACAAAGTTGCGGGAGATGGAGCGCCAGTCGCCCTTGCCGTACTTGGCCAGCCCCATGAGGAAGAGGCGGTGCTCCTCCTCCGTCCACGGGATGCCCTTGCGCCGCTCCGTGTCCTGGCTCTTCACCTTGCGCTGCAGCTGCGCCACCGACAGCGCCTCCCGGGCACAGGGTAGTTGGGCAGCTGCACGCGGCCGCAGTCGATGGCCTTGAGGTCCTCCTGCGGCGCAAAGGGCGGCGCTCCAGCGGTGGTTGAGCGTCCAGGGAAACACGGGCGGTTGCAGGCAGGCAGCGAGGGGCGGCAAGGGGCTGCGCGGCAGGGCATCAGCGACGCAGCCTGCGGCACATGCTGGCCCGCCACGCCCAACTGCCACCTAAGCCCACCCCACGACCTTACCTCTAGCTGCTGATAGCGCCGCTGCACCGCTGCCAGGTCTTTGCGTGATAGTAGCGAGGCGCACTTCTCAAGGCTGCAGAGGGCAAAGCCGCCGAGCCTGTGAATTGCGTGGAACAGCGTGCAGCGGCCGACAGCACTGCAGTCGGTGCTGCGTAAGCGCAGTGAAGGGGGCTCTTTACCGGTCATTGTGCTCCCAAAACTGTGCTAGCGCGTTCTCAAACACCTTGTCCTCCTCGGTGCTGCGGCAAACAAAGCGGAGGAGGCGGCGGGGAGCAGGCTGGGTTAGCGTGCTGGGCGTAGCGCCGTATGATGGTTGCTTTAAAGCTCGCTCCATTGGCGGATTCTCACCTCCACACCGCGTCCACGGGCGCTCCGCGAAGCGGAGGCCTGATGGCGGCTTGCATAGGCAACGGCTGCTGCGCTAATTGAACTGTTGAACACAATAGGAAGCTCTGATAACAAACTCAAAGGCGGAAGTGAAGGTCGGGGCTGCTGACATGGGGATAAGGAACACGCCAGCTGCCTCATCGCAGGCGGCCAACTCTCTTGTTGTCGTTCACACTGTATTCTTTCGGGGTGTAAGGGTGGCATTCCATGATAAAACGTCCCTGTCTTGCAGCCTGCACCTTGGACTGGAGCAGGCGACTTGCTGCCCGCGCCTGCATGAGGCAACCTGCTGCAGCCAACCTGGGCATGCGGCACCAAGGGAATATGGCATCAGCCGCATATTATGTTATGTTATGTTGCATGGTTGTACTTGCAGGCTGTAATATATGGAACGCATGTACATACAAACATGTAAACATGTCAAGAAGTACAGAGCTGGGACGTCGGGACAAAGCAGCAGGGGCATGCTCTGCTGACGGTGCCAAGGCCACCAGGCAGAATGGCAGGTCAATAGCCATTCGAAGTGCGTGATAGGCCTTGGAGTGCAGCCAAGGAAGGCAGGAAAGTCAGCTGAGTTGAGCGTGGGCGATCCAGATCACCGGAAAGCCAAGGACACAGGGTCAGGTGCATGGGCAGCGCAGAGCTGCCGTGCTCCAGCAAGTCACCGGCGTTCAAAGGCCCGCGGCATCGCTGCCGGCACTGCTTCTGCTGCTGGGCGGCCCTGGAGCCGCGGCTGCGACAGCGGCACCGCCGGCTGCAGGTGCCGGGTTGCCGGTGAACCAGGGGGAGTGTGCAAAAATGGAGGGGCCCTGGGGGCCCGCCGCTGCGCTGTCCTCCGGGCGACTGGCACTGCTGCCGCTGCCTGCACGCGCGGCAGCGGGTCTTGCGGAGGCTGCGCCGTGGTGGGCCCCGGCGGGGAGAAGGGCATGGGCCCTTGCCGCCCTCCCACCATGCCGGCGCCCGTCCTGCCGGGGGCGCCAGCGCCAGTGCAGGCCGGCCGGCCGCCCAGGCCGAACCGTCAAAGATGGATCCGGCCGCGGCGGCAGCAGGCTGTGCGGGCGGCAGGGCAGCGCCGCCCGTGAACCACGGCGAGTTGGCAAACACGCCTCCGGCGCCAGCGCCGCCGCTGCCGCCGCCCTGGCTGCTGCCGGCCCCGGCGCCGGAGCTGCCCTCGCCCCAGGCGCCGTCGCTGGCGGGGGTGGCGCTGCGACCCACAGGCACGATGCCCTCCAAGCTGGGCTGCAGGCTGCCTGCCAGCGAGGCGCCAGCTGGCCGGCCGCTGCCGCCGCCGCCGCCGCCGCTGCTGCCGGAGCGGGTGGCGGGGTTGTCCTGGGAGGAGGCTGCCCCCATGCGCTGCTGTGCCCGCTGTGGCCAGGCCGGCGCGGCGCTGCCCCCGAGCTGGCCCCCGGGCCCTGGGCGGGGCCGCTGCCTGAGCTGGTGCGTACAGAGGGGCCCGGCAGGGCGTCCAGCCCACGCGCGCCCAGGCTGCTGCTGCTGCCGGTGCCCGGGTGGGGGCTGGAGAGGGGCGGGGAGGGCGCCGCTGCGGACGAGGGGCCCGCCTTGCGCCCTCCACCCGCTCCTTTTCCGCCTGCAGCAATCAAGGGCAGCGCGTGGGAGAGTGGGCAGGAGTGAGTTTGGCAGACGCTAGGCTCGCGACTCGACGTTTGCACCGCCCCAGCACACAGCCAGGCAGCCAACTTGTTCGCCGCCGTCCCCCTGCCCAGCACGCGCTCCCAGCTGGCACCACCGCAAGTGATGCCGCCGCCGCAGGTGCCCCCGTATCCGCCTTCCCCCCAAAAAACAGAAAACACCCACTCCCACCACGCCCGCACGTGCCTGCAGCGCGGCTATGATGTCCTGCATGGCGGGCCGCTTGGCTGGGTCCACATCCAGGCAGGAGCGCACCAGGTCCACCACCAGCTGCGGGGCCTCCCCGGGGACGCGGATGTCCCGGATCTGGCCCCGCACCGGCACCTCCCGCGTGCACAGCTCCCACAGCACTGGGGAAGGGGCGGGCGTGGGGGCGGCTAAGCAGTGCAGCGGCGCATGTGGGTGGGTTGGCGCGCATTGTTTGGTGGGGGCACGGATGGGGAGATGCACGTGACCCTGGTCCACGCAGCGGCAGCAACTGCGGTCGCAGCCCGCATTCCCTGCCTGTAGCTGCCTGTCGCTGTCAGTGCAGCAGCCTGCATGCAGGGTCAGTGCGCCCGCGCGCCCCCCCCCCCCCCCACACACACACACACACACCCACACACCAACAACAAAACAAGGACTTAGCAAGGAGAAGGTGACCCACCCAGGCCGTAAGAGTAGACGTCCGCCTTGGCGGTGCACTTGAGGCCGATGAGCTGCTCGGGGCGGCCCAGTTGAAGGTGCCGCCGTCGCCGGTGATGTAGGAGTGGTACAGGATCTGGGCCCACCCCACGTCTGGCCAGGAAGGGAGGGGGGGCAGGGGAACTTGTCTGGTGGGGGAAGTAGATGTGTGCTTGCTTTGGGGACACAGCTGGGGGCAGGAGGCGGGAGCTTGATGACAGCTTTGGCTGCCGCTTGGAGACAAGGCCGGTGCTTGGAGGCGGTGGGCAGGGCTGGGGCGGGACTCGCGCAGCACAGGGGTCAGTGCATGAGTGCATGGGTTGCGCACCCGCCAGCTTGGCGCGGTTGTCGGTTGAGAGCAGGATGTTGGGGGACTTGCAGTCGAAGTGGATGATGCTGCGGCAGTGCAGGAAGTGCAGGGCCTGGGCCACGTCCAGGGCAATGTCCAGGCCGTGGCGGTACCACGACACCCGCCCGCTCTGCAGCAGCACAGCCAGGTGGGGCAGGTGGGGCAGGTGGGGGTTTGGGGGGTGGGGGGACAGCTTTGTGGTGCACATGCATTTGTGGGACGGGAGGCTGGGGATGGGAGGCTGGGGCTGCCGCAGGGCTGCAGCAGCACAGCCCGGATCCGGTGGCGGCCGCAGCCGCCGCGGGGGCATGGACCGGGTGCGCGGCGGGGGCGGTACGCTGGCGGTACGTGCCTGCAGCGCGCGGTACAGGTCCGTGTCCATCAGCTCCGTGATCATCATGGTGGCGTCGCCGTCCACGCAGGCCCCCTGGAACTGCACGATGGAGCCGTGGCGGCAGCTGCGCAGGATGGAGATCTCGCGCCAGAAGTCGTCGGCGGGCACCTCGTCCTGCGTCTGGAACACCTTGACCGCCACGGGGTGCACGCCGTACAGGAAGGCCTTGTACACCTGGCGGGGCGGCGCGGCGGGCGGGGCACACAGGTTTACAGAGATGGAAACGTGGAGGAGTGGGAAGGCGTGGTTGCGGTGGTGGCATGTGTGGGCGTGTGGGCGTTTCTTTCTTTGAGTGGGAGTGAGAAGACCCCGACAGGGCAGTGCCGGGGCGAAGGCCAGCCAGACTTGCAGAGCTGGGCGAACAAGGTGCATGGCCCAGCTGGGCCACGCCCGGTGCTTCCCGGCGAGGCCAGAGGGAGCGGTGCCTGCCGGCGCAGCCTGGGCGCCGCGCATGACTCCCACCTGGCCATACGCGCCCGCACCCAGCTGCACCAGGTTGCCATCGGGGCCGCGGCAGAACATGATGTCAGACGGGTTGACAGCGCACTCCTTCAGCAGCTTGGCCGCCAGCGCAGAGTGCTGGGAGCGGCTGCGCTTGCGTGCCGCCGCCGCCGCCAGCAGGTCGGACAGGGGCTCGCCCAGTCGCGCTGAGGGGGTGGGGGTGGGTGGAGGGGGGACTTGGTTGCCGGCCTTAGAGGGCAGGGCACAGGGGGAAGGTCGGAAGCAGCAGCTCAAAGGCCTGGAATGAGTGCTGAAGGTACGGGCGCAGCGTGCTGGCGCCAGCGCAGCGTGGCGGGGCCCTCACCAGCGCCAGCTCAGCGTCCATCCCCTTGAGCGCCTGCCAGCGCCGCTGGTCGCGCCAGCGCAGCACGAGCACCGCGCCCAGCAGGCCGCAGGCCGCCACCAGGCTGGCCGCCGCCGCCACCAGGCCCAGCTGCAGGGCACTGAGGGCGGCGGGGGCCTGCGGCAGAGGGTTGTACGGCACCCAACCAGGCTGGTCCGACGAGCAGTTGGAGCGAAGCTGCAAGGAAGCCGTGGGGGAGGGGGGATGCAGGTAAGGAGCGCACGCTGGGTGCAGCAGGCTTACAGGCAACGGCAGGGCAGCCAAAGAGTTTTCTCCCGGCGGGCCGGGCAGCAGCGAGGCAGCAGGCCGCGCCTGCACGGGCTGTTGGCAGGCGGTTCCCTCCTCGCCGTAGCACGTCACAAACTGGCCGACGTAGGGCAGGGTGCGGCACACGGTGGGGTTTCCAGGGGCCAGCACGCTGGTTGGGGGGATGGGGGAATGGGGGGCCATGGAGGGGGATCAGGGCGAGGCGTCGAGTGAGGTGGAGCTGCGTGGCGCTGCTCTGCCAGGCTGCCTAGTCACGGCACTCAGGCCAGGGCCCCACAAGCCAGCAAAGTGCTGCCAGGGCTTGTGGCGCTCATCGGAGGCGCCCAGCCACAGCGCAGCAGGAGCGCCCGGCAAGCGCGCGGCTGGGCGTGGCCCTGGCTGGCCCCCGCCCCCGACGCTCGCTCACAGGTAGTGCATCTGCTGCAGCAGGCCCCAGTTGGGCGGGATCTCCCCAGTGAAGTTGTTGCCCGCGATGGACACGGCGGCGAGGGAGGCGAGGGCGGAGCGCGAGGTGCCCCAGGAGGCGGCAGCGCCCGCCCAGCAGGTTGTGCCCCACATCCAGCTCGGTCAGGGAGGGCAGGCAGCCGTCGACGGAGCCCCAGGAGTCGGGCAGCGTGCCCGTCAGGCGGTTGTGGGCCAGCGAGCTGCAGGGCGGGAGCGAGCAGGAAGGGAGGAGGGGTGTGAGGGGGCGATGCAGGGTGATTGGCCATGCGTGGATCAGCTACGCCGCAGGGAGGCTGCAGCCGACTCGAGGTGCGAATGCGAGCAGCAGCCAGGAGCGCTTGAAGCACGAGAGGCGGCGCGGTGCGTGCGAGGATGAGGGTGGCGCTGCGGTGGCGGCGGCGGCAGCTCTTACAGGGAGTACAGCTGCTGCAGCGTGCTGTTCAGGCTCCAGTCGGTGGGGAGCGGGCCCGTCAGGTTGTTGTTGTGCAGGTACCTGGGGGGGGGGCTGCGCTCAGCAGCCACGCACCGCAAGGGCAGCAGCAAGGCGGGCAGAGGTGGGCCCGCCCAGGCAGGCTGGCCTGGCGCACGGCTGCACAGCCGGAGCAAGGCCGCCCGCGCAGGGAGTGCGTCCAGCCATGGGCGGCGGCGGCGGCGGCAGGCTCACAGCTGGTGCAGGCGGGGGAAGGAGAGGGGGCGCCCCACTCGCGGGGCAGGCCGCCGTCGACGTCGTTGTAGGACAGGTCCAGCCAGGACAGCGCGGGCAGCGCCCAAGGGTTGCCCCACCGCGGCGGCAGGCTGCCCGACAGGCTGTTGTTGCTCACGGTCAAGGTGGCCAGCTGGGGAAGCGAGCCGGGGCGGCCCACGCCTCGGGAAGCTGGCCCTCAAGGCGGTTGGCACTCAGGTCGAAAATGTGCAGCGCGCCCAGCGCAGCCCAGCTGCCTGGCAAGCTACCGCTCAAGCTGTTGTTCATCAGCAGGCTGCGCCCGGGGGTGGGTGGGGGGTGTATGGGAAGCAGTGGGGAGGCACGTGTTCGCAGGCACGGGCTGCTGCAGCAAGCGGGCCGGCCGCGATGAGCACGGAAGCATGACAGCTCAGCTCACAGCTCGGACAGTGCTGGCAGGCAGCCCCGCAGCCCCACTCGGGCGGGAGGCTGCCGCCAAGCTGGTTGTGCGACAGGAAGCTGCAAGCAGGGGATGGGGGTGGGTGAGGGGGCGGTGAGCGGTGGCAGGACAGCAGCTGGGGCCCCGTGCCTGGCAGCACAGCGCTGCAGCATGGACCGCTGCGGCGCGGTGCTTGCGGCCAGGCTGGCAGGGGGCAAGGCACAGGCTCACAGGGTCTTCAGCTTGGGGAAGCGGCCTGGGCTGGCCCACTCTGGGGGCAGGCTGCCGGACAGGCGCATGTCGCCCAGGGAGAGGTTGTCCAACTGGGGAAGCCGCCGTCCTCGCCCCACCCTGGGGGAAGGCTGCCGCTTGCGCCGCACGCGCTCAGGTCCAAAACCTGGAGGCTGGGGAACGCGGCACCCTGGCCCCAGCTGACGGGCAGGCTGCCGCTGAGCGCATTTTCCCCAGAACCCTGCAGGGACGCAACACGGGGGGGCATGCTTGGGTCAGGTACACAAGGCTTATTGGTTGGCTTGGGCAGCAGGCAAGCGTCCACGAAGAAGGAAGCTGGGGCAGGATGCCAAAGAAAGCACGCAAGCGTAGCAAGCGCGGGTGGGGAGATAGGGGTCCCGGAGGGGGCGGGAGGGGGGCGGCGTGCGCGCGCTGACATGCAGGCTGCAGCAGACAGCCTTGGCCCCAATCAGCAGCATGCAATGCCCCCTGCTCACAGCTGTTCGAGCGCCGGCCAGGAGCCTGTGGCGCCCCACTCGAGCGGCAGGCTGCCGCGCAGCTGGTTGCGGTCCAGGAGCAGGTTCTTGAGGGCGGGGAAGGCGGCAGGGGCGCCCCAGCTGCGCGGCAGCGCGCCGTTCAGGTGTGCCATGGAAAGGGAGAGGCTCTGCAGCGCAGGGAAGGCGCCCGGGCGGCCCAGGCTTCAGGCAGCTCGCCGCTGATGAAGCTGCCGCCCAGTCGCCTGCGCAGGAAGGGTTGGAGCCGACAACAGCGGTCAGTGGAATCGAGCGGGGGCAGCAACGCAAAGAACGCCCGCCGTAGAACCGCGACAGAGTGGGTCCTGGCAGCGCAGCATGCTGCACGCCAGCCCCGGCTGCCCCGGCGGAAGCGGCTCTCACAGCGTTTCCAGCCGGTCAAGCTTGGCCAGCTCAGCAAACACGGGGTCCTGGGCGGAGAGCTCGGGCGGGGTGCAGAACATGAAGTCATAACAGTCCAGGTTGCTGCGTTTCAAAGAAATGAAGGGAGCATTGGCGGGTGATGAGCCCTGGCTGGCACACGAGGGCAAGGCAGTGATGCTGTCGGGCTGCAGGAGCGGCTGGCAACCCGCTGCGATGCTGCTGTGCCCTTGCCAGCACAATGCTCACATCTCCCGCACGCGCAGGTGGAAGTCGAGCACGACGCCCTTCCACAGGTAGGCGGGTGTGGTGTCGTCCCAGCCCTCCATGTTGCCGCCCGCCTTCACCGCCGCCCAGTTCGTGATGCTGTCGCGGAACCTGACAAGGATGTCGTCTGTGAGGGAGCGAAGGGGTGGGTGCAGGCAAGTTCAGGCGTCTTTCATCCGTTCTGGGTGCTATTGCATGGTTTGGGGGCAGAAGCTTGGTGACCAACAGCACGCAGTAAGGCAGTCGGGGCGGGGGTGGTGCCGCCGTCGATTCCCAATCGCTGCTGTGCATTTTATGCCTCCCCTCGAAACATTCTAACGAGCATCACTCGCTCTTTACCCAACGGACAAAGGGCAGGCGGTCAAGGCCCAGGGCAGCGTGCAACTGGGGAGAGAGGAACTGGCTGTGATGTGGCCCTGGTGCTCCTGGTCCCCAGCCCCCGACTTGTACGGGTCAGCGCTACTCACAATCCTTCTCCGGCGATCCGGCGCCTGATACTCCACCGAGCAAGGCCACCAGAGCAAGGAGGACTGCCAGGGCAAGGCGTCCGTGACGCTGCGCCCTTGTCATGCTTCTGCTGCCGAGGGGATGGATTGTATGTGCTAATGGCTGCGTATGTCAGCGAGAAGGCCCGCCATGGCTCCGAGGACGGGCAGCAGTGGGGTGAGGCCGAAGCCGCTTCAGAGGCGGACGTCAGCTGCTAAGAGACACTCTACCTGCATCTTCTTGTTCAAACAGCCCATGGAGCCTTGGGCGACATCAGAACAAAGCCGCTGGCGCCCAACCTTTCCTGCGCATACTTCTTCAAGCAGTCGTGCCGTTCTTTATTGCATTGGATACCGCTTGTGTAGGTTGCAAGATCAAGGGGCAGCTGGGCCGCTGATACTGCGGGAGCACTGCAGGCGCTCGGCCCAGCAGCTATGCTGAGCTCTGTCGTGGGCTGGGCCAAGATTAAACTACTGGTAGAGCAGGCTACAGGTGCCGACAATGAGCCCACGCCAAGTGAGTGGCCGTGATCAGCAGTTAAGGCCTTGGATCGTTCGTTACCTGCACCATGGGCTGGTCTGAGGCCCATTTGACGCTTATGGATGTGTGGACAGCCGACTGACCTGGCGGTGAAGGCGGGTAGCCAGGGTCGTCTCCTTGGCAGCGCTCCCGCCGCCCCGTCCCCACCCAGCCCCTGTGCTGGCACATCCGCGGTCTGCCTGCTTGCATGCAACGGTCAATTGGCTGCTTATCATCTCTGATCCGGTCTGCGTTACGCACATCTCGCCCACTGCCCGCAGTTTACGTCATGGATGAGGTGGCGGCGGCGCTGGCGGCCGGCGATGCCCGTGCGGGGTGGACGCGGTTGTCGCACGCCTCGGCCACCGCTCGCCAGCAGTGAAGCAGAAGGTGAGGGTGGATTGGAGTTCATGCGGGCCAGCTGGGCGCTGCAGGAAGCACCCAGGCACACGAGTGCCTCACCTGGCTGCATGCCGCGCTTGTCTCGCCAGGCCGTCGCCACGCAGCAGACCCGCAGGCAGCCCGCATCGTTGCCTCCACCGCACCTGCCAAGGCATGCATCCACCGCGCTGATGCGCCACCAACCATCCGCTGAACCCTTGTGGGGTTGCAGGCGCTGCGCTTGGTGGCCCACCTGGGGCGCAAGGGCTCCCCGAGGTGCGGCGCCTGCTGGCGCGGCAGGGCGCCCCGCTGCGCGACCTGCTCCACTTCCGCTGCGACCCAGACCCCTTCACCGGCGACGCGGTGTGGCGGCGCGTGCAGCAGGCGGCGCAGGAAGCGCTGGCGGCAGTGCACGGCGAGCCGGAGGCGGCGGAGCCCACGCAAAGCAGCCTGGGGGTGAGCCTGGGGGTGAGCTCGTGGTCTTTAGGTGGGGGAGCTCGCACGTGCGTCGCGGCCTCCTGCCCTCCTGAAGAGCGGCGGCCATCTGAGCGCCGTGATCTGGCTGCAGCATTCCGCTCATGCTCCCTTTCGGCATCTGCCACGTTGCAGGGCCGCATCCAAGGCTTTGGCAGCGATGCAGCAAGCAGCGGCATGCGCGGCTTTGGCAGCGAGGGCAGCGGCGGCGGCGGCGGCGGCGGCGGCCGCATGGTGGGGTTTGGCAGCGCCGACGTGCTGCAGTCTGGGGTGCAAGCCGTGAGCTCAGGCGTGCGCAGCCTGGGCAGCAAGGCGGGGGACTGCTGCGAGAGGTGCGTGGGGTGTGGTGGGACCATGAGTGGTCATCCGAGCGGTGCCTTCGCCCTGCCATGGCTCATTCATGCGTCAGAGCGCTTGTATCCAGATGTCAGCTGATTCTTTGCCGGTGTGGTGCGCCCCTCCCTGCAGGATGGCTACAGTTCGTCGCAGCTGGACGGCGGCGGAGCCTACGGGTACGGCGGCGGCATGGCACGCCCCGCTGCACCCCTCTCCCAGCCCATCGTCCAGGCCGGCGGCCCGCTGCTGGCCCCACCCAGCGCGGCAGGAGCGCCCCGTCCCGCAGGCAGCAGCGGCCAGCCCAGCAGCAGCAGCAGCAGCGGGGAGCAGCGCGCGGTGGACCGAGTGTGCACGCCGGCGGGGCTGCGCGCGGCGCCAGCCCGCGAAGACCTGGCCGCCTTTGTGGCCGCCATTTCGCCCTGGACGGCCCCACCGTGGCCGGCCTGCTGGAGCGCAAGCTGGTGAGGGGCTGCTTTTGCTGGTGCTTACACGGGGGAGGGGCAGCAAGTGGACGCCCTCTGTCCTGCATCCCCCACCAGCGCCGCGCGCCCCTGGCTCCATGAACTGGCCCCGGCTTGTCGGTGACATGTGGCGTGGGGGCATCATGTGCCGCGTGTGCCCCCTGGCGTGCAGGAGGCGGGGCCGTGGCAGTCCACGCTGCGCGCGCTGTGCGCCATCGAGGCGGTGCTGGAGGGCGGCGCCAGCGTGGCGTGCGGCCAGGTGGCGGCGCACTTTGCCGCCCACCCCGAGGCGGTGCAGCGGGCCGCCGACAGCCCGCAGGCCAGCGTGCGCCAGCGTGCAGCCAAGCTGCTGGCGGCCCTCGGGGCAGAGGGCGGCGGCGTGGAGGGCGCTCAGCAGCAGCAGCAGCAGCAGCAGCTGTTCACTGAGGACCTGCTGGGCGATGCTGAGGTGCCAGGGGTGCAGCCTGCCGGCAGCGGCGACACCGTTGCAGCGGCCACAGACCTGGCAGACCTGCTGGGAGAGCCTGCGTCGGCGGCGGCGACGGCCCAGCCCGGCGGTCGCGCCCCGCTGGCGGCGGCGCCAGCCGACTTGCTGGCTGGCCTGGACATCTCAGCCCCCAGCGACAGCCCAGCGCCAGGGCCTGCGGCAGTGCTTGGGCTGAACAACCCGCCGCCAATGTCAGCGCCGGCGGCAGCGGATCCTTTTGGCGGCATGCTGCTGGGGGCAGCTCAGCCACAGCTGGGGGCGGCTTCCTCTGCCGCTGCCGCGCCGCAGCCGGCAGCCTTTGCTTCAGACCTGCTGGGTGGGTTGTCGCTGCAGGGCCCTACACCCGCGCCCGCTGCGCCAGCGCTGCAGGCTGGGGGGCTGGGCGACCTGCTGGGCGGGCTGTCTGGCGGGAGTGCCGCGGCGCCTGCCGCCCAGCTGGGAGGCGGCGCCTTCTCGCCGCAGGGGCTGCAGCAGCCGTTTGGCGGCATGGCACTGCCAGGCATGATGAGCGGCGCTGGGCCAGGCATGCCTGCGCAGCCAAACTGGCAGCAGTCCGCCGCGCCGCAACTGGCAGGCGTGCAAGGAGGGCCCATCGGCGGTGGTGCGGGCGGCACGCTGCACCTGCCCTTTGGCGGCAGCGGCCCTTTCCACCACGGCCGGCAGCCCTCACTTAATGGCGGTGAGCGTGGCCCTTCTGTTGCCGCATGTGTGTCTGTGTTGCCATCACAACTGTCAGCTCACACCCACAAACCAAAGGTTGGTGCGGTGGCGAGGCTCGTCGGCTTCACTCTCTTTCAAGCTGCTGCTTGCTGCGCTGCCGCTGACGCAGGGTCCATGTCGAGGCTGAGCAGCAGCGGCATCATTGACAGCGCCAAGGACTCATCCTTCAACTTTGTCGACGATGCCATTGCTGCTGCACGACGGAAGAAGTGAGCCGCACCGCAGCCTGGATGGAGCCTGCCGTCAGCCCCCTGTCGCCCACTGGCAAGCACTGCAGGGCAGGCCTGCCACTTCACGCTTGCGGCAGCTGTTTCATATGTAAGTTCGTCAGTTTAAGCATTGTCAAGGATCGGACGGCACGCAGACCTAAGATGTAAGCGGGCTGGACGCTGCTCTTACCCCGGGCCTCCTGCCACGCGAGCATGAGCCCCACACTAGAACCGGTCATCTCGTCCCAGAAACACATCGCCAGTTGGGCTGGAATCGCGAGAGACCTGCGGTGGGGAAGCTGAGCGGTGGAGCAGCGAGCAGCAACAATGGTGCTCACTCTCACGCAGCAGCTGTCCAAGCTGTCTGTTAGCAGCAGCAAGCAGGTGTGTATGGTTGCCTTGAACAGGCAATGCGCGTCAATGGGCCAGCAGGCGAGGTGGCAGCGGTCGCGCCCTCCGCAAAACACCACAGCCACGCCTCTTGACCGGCCCATTTCATGTCGCAGACCCTGAAGACCTTCGAGGGCTTCAAGGCGGCAGCGCCCTACAAGGCAGCAGCGCCCGCGTCCGGGCAGCGCAGGTGTGCCCGACGGCGGCTTGAAGTTGGCCCTTGTGCCTCCGCTGCGGGTCTGGCAGCTCAACATTGTTGCAACGCAGCGCTTTGGCCTGCGTCAGAGCAGCTGCTTAGCATGGGGCGCGCAGCGTTAGGGCCTGCATGCGGTCGCTGTCGCCTGACACCCCGTCGGCCGCGTCGCCCCCGGTGTCGCAGGCGGTGTTCCCCCGCCGCGCGCCGCTGCGCATCCAGGCTGCCCGTATCGGCGGCGTGGAGATCCCCAACCAGAAGTACGTGGAGTACTCGCTGCAGTACATCTTTGGCATCGGCCACACCACCGCCAAGGCCATCCTGGCCTCCACAGGCGTGGAGAACAAGCGCACCAAGGTGGGCGGGGTGGGGGTGGGGGCAGCAGGTCTGGCTGCTTGTACCAAGGAAATGGTGGCTGGAAACTGACTGCGGCGGACGTTTGGCAGCTGGGCATCCAGCAGGGCAGCATCGGGCAGCTGGCGTACCAGCTTTGCGGGCAGGCCAGCGCAGCGGCGGCGATGGACCCTGTGCAGCCGCCTGCGCAGGGAGACGGGCTTGGTTGCTGGCAGCACCGCCAGTGGGTGTTAAGCATGCCACTGGTAGCAGCTAGGCAGCGCAATGACAGCATCATTAGAGGGGGCATGACGCAAGCCAGCCCCCAAGTGATGCTCAGTGTCGCCCAGCACCGTCATGACAGCTGGCATGGCCATCCAGCCGGCACTTTCCGTGTCCCCACGAAAGTTTCTGCTGGCCCCTAATCATGCCCTGCTTGTAACATCATCGCTCACGCCCCCTGTTGTGTTGTTTGTCCTGCCCCCGCAGGACCTGTCTGAGGAGGAGCTGACCCGGCTGCGCGAGGAGGTGGACAAGTACACGGTGGAGGGAGACCTGCGCCGCTTCAACGCCCTCAACATCAAGCGCCTGAAAGAGATCGGCTGCTACCGCGGCCGCCGCCACTACAACGTGAGCCTGCTGTGCTGGGACGCTGCCCCCCGCAGCGCGCCTGCCTGCACGGGGCAGGCATGCTGCTGGTTTTGACCGCGCTCCCCCTGGTCCTTTTCCGACGTGCCGCCCCCTCCCTGCTTTGGTGCCTCTCTGTCCCTGCAGAACCTGCCGGTCCGTGGCCAGAGGACCAAGAACAACGCACGCACGAGAAAGGTCGGTTGCTAGCGGGTGCCCTGTGGCCTTTTGAAGGAACAGCAGCATGTCACACGGAGCACTGGTGTGCGTGGTGCCCGGTTGACAGCATGATGGAGGCTCCTCACAGCTGCCCTGCCCTGCCCCCTTGTGCCTTGCAGGGCAAGGCCAAGCCCATTGCTGGCAAGAAGATCGGGCGCAAGTGAGCACTTCATTCTACAGAGTCACATGTAACACCAAATCCTGCCAGACCTGAGTTCTTGTGCAAACCAAGCACGGGAAGCAGGGGGTGGATGCTGTGCACCGGCTGGCGGCTGCCCGTGCACCGTGTCTCGCTCTCAGCGGTCCAGGGCCAGGGCGGTTTTGTGCGTTCCCCCTGTCTCTCGTGTTGGACTGTGGCTGACGGGGGAGGGGAGCGCGTGGTGCGTAGTGCTGGGGTGTACCCGCAGGGCGGCGGCAGACCATGTTGGGCAGTGACGGCCGGTGGGGGCATCTTCGCTTGGCCATTGGTTCCCTTGTGCCCTATGCTTGTGGCAGCGCCCGCCCGACAGCTCAGACGCATACACTTCGTGCCGGCGCAGCGCAAGGATGCCCACACAGTTGCCGCCCAGGATTTACACGGCTTGATACTTCTCAACGATCCACCACAGGTGCTTTTGGGACCAACGTAGCCGCCGAGCAGCTGGCGGCTATTTTGTGGGTTCTGAGTTTAGTGGCATAGAAGGAAGGAGGTGCCTCGCCAGCCAGTCTTTTTGATGATGCACCGCTCGTCCAGTCGTCAACAGTGCATGCGAGCCGATTCGCGCACATGCCGGCGTTGAGGTGTATGCCCTGTTGTTGCTCTCCAAGCAGGAGCCTGCTTGTCCCGAGGACGGCACGATGTCGCGGGCAGGCGGCAAACAGGCGGATCGACGCGCCTCCACCGTGCGGAAGGAGCTGTTCCGGGCAGAAGACCTGACACTGGAGTGGCGGGAGATGCGGAAGGCGGTGAGTGGGGTCAAGGCCCCCCGCAACTTGCATAAGACGTTGCGTTGTCGGCCATCCTTGCGGAGGCAGATGTGCAGTCAATGGGCAAAGCAGCAGCCCTTCAGCGCTGGTGTGCTGGTGCCATCATGGGCCGCTTCGCGGACGTACCTTGCACACAGGCCAGCGCCTGCGCTTTGTTTGTTGGCTGCAGGGCGCGGGCCTGCAGAACCTGGGCAACACCTGCTTCATGAACAGCGTCCTGCAGTCGCTGGTGCACACGCCGCCGCTGGCGGAGCTGCTGCTGTCCAGCGCGGCTCGCCTGCACAACGGCGCCTCAACGGCTTCCACCCCATCGCCATGGCCCAGGAGCTGGTGTCCCGCTCCCTGGGCCAGGCCACCCGCTCCCCGCTGGCCCCCGTGAAGTTTGCCAAGGCTCTGCGCCGCATCAGCCGCAGGTGCGGTTCTAGACGCTGCTCGCTGCAGCTTGGTCGCGGGGGATGGCTGCCGTTCGCGCTGCCGCTGCCACTGCTGCCGCCCGCTGCGTCGCCTGCACGGCTGGCGGCTGACGAAAAACATCAACTGGTGAGCTGCGATGCCCTGGTACCCAGCGGCAGCAGCACATGACTCCAACCAATAGTCATAGTTACTCGAGACGCCCCTCGCTGCATCACCCCCGCTGCATCGGCTGCCGTTGCCCGCCCGCCGCCTCCGGCTGTGCCCCCCCCCTGCTGTGCTTCCAGCTGGCAGCCCCTGCTGCCCTCTCCGAGGCTTGCCCCTCCTCCTTCCAAGTTCACCCTTTGACGCGCACCGCCCCTGGCGCCCCTTCGCCCTGTGCAGCTTCCGCCTGGGCCGCCAGGAGGACGCTCACGAGTTCCTCATTGCCCTGCTGGACGCGATGCACGAGGCGAGCATCGCAGGCATGTCGCCCAAGCCCCCGCCCGAGCTGGCCCAGACCTCCTTCATCTACCGCATCTTTGGGGGCCGCATGCGCAGCCAGGTGGGCGGCGCGGCCCTGCCGCTGCGCTTGCTCCGCGCTGAACGACGACGGCATGTGTGGCCGCTGCGGGCGGGCTCAGCCCGGCATCACCAGCAGGCGCTGTGCGCACTCCCCGCTCGTGACCTCCAACCACCCTACTTTCCCCCTTGCCGTCGGCAGGTCAAGTGTTGCGAGTGCGGTTACGAGAGCAACACCTACGACCCGTGCATCGACCTGAGCCTGGAAATCACGCGTGCGCAGTCGGTCAAACGCGCCCTGGAGCGGTTCACTCAGGGTGAGAGCTGTGCACTGTGGTTGTGTGTGTGTGTGTGTGTGTGTGTGTGGTTTTGGGGGGTGTTGGCTGCTCATTGCGCCCGCAGCTGCAGCTTGGTTTCCTGCTGGGGCTGCCTCCCAGGGGTGCCAGCTTCAGCAGCGGATGAGCAAGAGGGGGCCTGCTGGCAGCCATGGCGTGGCTGGACGGCAGGCCCGCCAGCAGTGCTGCGGACTGCAAGGCGCAGCCCGTGTCCGCCGCGTCTCTCTGAGCCCCCAGCCCCTCCTTCCCCCCGCCCTGCCCCCCAGGCGAGGCCCTGGACGGCGCCAACAAGTACAAGTGCCCACGCCAGGGCAAGGCGGTACGGGCGGTGAAGCGCATGAGCGTGGAGGATGCCCCCAACGTGCTCATGATCCAGCTCAAGCGCTTTGAGTTCTCCTTCTCGGGCCACAAAATCAGCAAGAAGGTGCTGGCGTGGCGACGGCCTGCGCATACCCCCGCTCCGGGGCATTGCGAGCTGGGGTGGGGGCTGCATGACAGCGGATGTGCCGGCCGCCGGCCACCTGTTGCCTCCGCGCCAGGCAGACTGCTGGCCCGCCATGATCCTTGCCACCAGCTGGTGTCCCCTCGCCTCACTCCTTTGCCTCACCCCTCCCTGCGCGCCCCCCCCCCCCCCCACCCACACACCCAGGTCGACTTTGATCTGGAGCTGGACCTGGGGCCGTACATGAGCGAGGCGCCGCGCACGCCCGCCCTGTACGACCTGTATGCCGTGCTGGTGCACAGCGGGCACAGCGTGCACAGCGGCCACTACTACGCCTACGTGCGCGCCCCCAACGGCATCTGGCACATCTGCGACGACACGCACGTGGCCCAGGTGGCGGAGCGCCAGGTCATGGCGCAGAAGGCCTACATCCTGTTCTACCTCAGGAGGCAGCAGCCCGCGGCCAGGCCGGCCCCCAGGCAGAGCACGCCCAGCAGCAGGGCCGCGCCGTCGCAGCCGCAGGCCGCGCCCGCGGTGGTGCCGCCGGCCGCCCAGCGCACGCAGGACGTGCAGCAGGCGCCCGTGCAGCAGGCGGCACAGCAGCAGCAGCAGCAGCAGCAGCAAAAGCAGGCGAAGGCGAGACAGCAGCAGCAGAAGCAGGCGCAGGCGCAGGCCCCGCTGGCTGCCGCGGCCGGCAGCAAGCGCAAGCAGCGCCGGGCTGAGAACGGCGAGCAGCAAGCAGAACCGCAGGCGGTTGCGGCGGGCAACGGCAACGAGGAGCAGCAGCAGCAGCAGCAGCAGCAGCCGGTAGCGCGGCCAAGCAAGAAGGCACGGCTGCGAGGGCACCCATCGCCCTTGCCCTCGCCCTTGCCAAGGTCAGCCGCCGCCTGAGCTGCGCATGGGCAGGCGAGGTGGCCCGGCACGGTGCCCCTCCCCGTGCCGCTCGACTGCCGCCTTGCATACACCTGCCTGGCTTGTTCTGCGTGTCGGTGGCGGCGGCGGGTGGGCGCCTGAGGGGTGACGAAACGCACTGGGCACTGACTGCCTGTGACTGAAGTGCACTTGCGGGGCCTCAGAAACCCCCTGGCCGACCTCTGCGCACCACCCGCCCCCGCCTCTGGTTGAACATTGCACCGGCCCGTCATCATCCCCCTGCTCATCCTCGTCATCCCCTTTCTTTCATTCGCTCCTGTGTCTTTCACGCGCAGCCGTTCTTTCTTCGCTCTAAAGGCCACTCCGCCGCTCCCCCACGCAGGCTGCGGCCCTATGTGGGGCCCCTTCCCCTGTTTGGCCTGGCCTTCACGCGCGCGGCGCCCGCCTGGCAGAGGTGCTGTCCATCGCGCACCAGCCCATGCACCGCAGGCTGCGCCGCAGGGCGCTGCACAGGGAGGGCGGCGGCGGCGGGGCGGTGGCAGGCAACGGCGGTGAGGGGCCCAGCGAGGACTTGGGGCCTGCTGCCAGCAACGGCGGCTCGCCTGTCGTCTCTGCCCCCGACTGGCCGCCCGTCCAGCAGGCGCAGCAGGCGCAGGACGAGCGGCAGCAGCAGCAGCAGCGTAGCGGCGAGGTCGCTTCGGCGGCAAGCAAGCCGCGGCGGCGGCAGCAGCCAGGGCCGGCCGAGCAGCAGGAGGCTGAGCGCCAGGCTGCCGCGGCCACGCCCCCAGCCGCCCCCAACAGCGCCGACGTGCGCGCCTTCCTGAAGGGCGCCAGCGGCGGCGGCAGGCTGCGGCTGGAGGCCTGGCAGGAGGCCTCGCCGGGGAGAAGCAGCTGCAGGAGGAGTTGATGCGCCAGGTGACCGGCGGCAGAGGCATGTCAGCGCAGCGCGCCCTACTGCGCAGCCCAAGCGTGGGGCGCCCTCGCATGGAGATGCTTGCGATGCGGTCATGCCGGCTGGACGGTCCGCCCATCCCTTGCTGGCTGACCTGGCTCCCCTCTGCTGGCTCCCCCTGGTCCACCTCCTCCCCCTGCAGGAGGCCCCCAAGCGGCGGCGCCTGGATGAGTACGACCGAGAGTACGACCGAGGACGCACCAAGAAGGTGCGCAGCAAGAGGGCGGCAGATGGCGGCGACGGCGACAGCGACGGCCCCACCGCCCCCGGCTCAGAGGCCTTTAACGCGGCCTGGCGCCAGAAGCAGCGGGAGGGCGTGCAGACTGAGCTGCGCGGCAACCGGCGGCGGCGCTCGGCCGAGTTCCAGCAGCGGGGCGGCGGCGGGCGCGGGCGGGGACGGGGGCCGGGCGCGGCGGCGGCCGTCACGGCGGGCGACGACACTCGTTTGGCCGGGCGGTGGGCGCGGCAGGCGGTAATGCCGCCCCCTTTCTATCTTTTCTATCCTGCGCTTCCTTGTGCAACATAGCTGGTAAACAAGTTCCAGTTCAGCAGCGGGCACGTTGAGCAAGTAGCAGCGCGGCAGGCCCAGCTGGCTTTTGTTCTGGCAGCCTGTGGCTTTCCTGCTCATCACCCAGCAGCTAAGGCTTCTCGGATTTGCAACATGCACCAGAAAGCTGAAATTTTACAGCGCTGCCCGACAAAAAAATTTACAGCGCTGCCCGACAAAAACATCCGCACGCCAGTGCAGCAGTGTCGGCGGAGTGGGGCCGCCCGTCCCCACGGCAGCTGCGGCCGCGCCACCGCATGCAGCAAGCGCGTCGCCGCCCTAGCTCTCCCCCAGGGTGTCGTATTCCAGGGTGGTTGAGCCCTCCCAGACGGCCCCCGGCTCCAGCTGCACAGCGCCGCCCGCGCCTGCGCCACCTCCAGGCACACAAAGCGGCGCCAGTGCGCCGCCCCCAGGTCGCCCATGCCCCCGCCTTGGCCTCGCCGGGCTCCACACCACCGCGTCGCCAAACCCGGCCTTGTGCACCATGACCACGCTGCGCTGCGCTGCATCAGCCACCTTGAGCGGGCTGGGAGCGGACACGTAGGTGCGGTCCAGCTGCGGCGGCGGGAAGGGCGCGCACGTACAGCAAGGTCAATGGATGTGATGGGTGGTCGTTGTGCCGGGCAAAAGCCATCCGGGTCTTTCCAACAGCGAGTCTTCTGCGCAGGCCATGGCAGTGCAGAGCAGCAGACCAGAATGTGGCGGGCGCAGGGCTCCTTGCCGCGTTGGGCACCGCACCTCGCCATCGAAAGTCACGGCATCGGCGGCGTCGGTGGCGGTGCCCCCCCGCGTTGTCCCAGTACTGCAGCCCCTTCAGCCCCACCACGCTCACGTTGCCCACATCTGGTGCAAGCACAGCAGGAACGTCGGGCAGGGGCAGGGGGCTGCAGAATCCCAGCAGCACGCCAACTGCACCGCTGGAAAGCGGCGCTGGGCAGGGCTGCCATTTGCGCACTCTGACCGGCCCAGGGGGCGCCCAGGCTGCCGACCCCGCCTCACCCGACACCTTGAGGTAGGTATGCAATGCGGTGGTGAACTCAAACGGCGTGTCTCCTGTGTTACGCACCCCCAGCACCTGCTTCAGCACGCCGCTGGCCAGCAGCGACACCTGCGGGGGTGCAGCACAGCTGGGGGGCCGCTGACGGTGTGCCCTTGCTGCTGTTGCACTATTGAGGGGCACACGCTGGCCCTGCCGCGCTGCATCAGCAGCCAGCCGATCGTTCCCGCCCTCCCCACGTGCCTGCAAGGTCAGCTCAAAGTTGTGGGGCCACTGCGACAGCGTCTCAGCGCTGGAGGCCAGGGCCAGAGTGCAGCTGTCGTCTGCCAGCTCGCCCACCCGCCACTCCATGTTACGTGCAAAGCCATGCTGGGCCTGCAAGGGGACGGCATGCAGCAGCGGTGACCACAACTTGCCCTACGTGCGCAGCATCGCCTCCATGCGCCCGGCAGGAATGGCGGAAGGACAGCAGGGCAGGGCCCCACCTTGAGAGGCCCCAGCATGGCGAACTGCGGCCAGCAAACGGGCACGCCGCCACGGATGGCCTTGGGCGGCGCAAACACGGCGTTGGGCGACACAAAGATGCGTTCTTCGCCACCCACGGCCCAGCTGGTTAGCGTGGCACCATGCTGGTAGAGCTCGGCTGTCGCGCTGCCGTCGGCAGCGCGCAGCTGCACGGTGGGCAGGCCGCCGTTGCCTGTGGCCACCGGCATGTCGTTCCGCGCTTTGACTTATGAGGTGCGACAATCACGTGGGTTCTGCAACCTGCCTGCTATGAGACGAGCTGCCTGCTTGTGTCGGGCTGGAAGAGGAAGGCAGGTTCGATGCGATGCCAAGCACGATGCAGTTGAGACACAATTGCCCGATTGTCGATTAGGCGAGACCGTGCACTTCTGTACTTCACCGCCTGGTCATCCCCTCCGTCACAGGCTTTGCGGTACGCCGGGCCGCTGGCAATGTACTTCAACAAGAAACAAGGGACACCGTCCCATTGGCTGACCATCCAGAGTTTCGATCACGAGTCTGGGAGTGCGACTTCCCCAGATCCGTGTTTGCCTGTCTTGAGCAGGGCCCATCGCAAACCAGCTTAATCGGCGAAGCCTACCGCGCTTAGGACAGCCAGAGAGCATTTTGGAGACAGTTGGTTACCCCAACACATCGACAGCTGCTGCCCAGGTCTCTCGACCTGCCCGCCGACACCCGCGAGCGTCATTTTGCGAAGTATGCTTCGACTCAGAACGGTCAGCATTGGCGTGGTCCTCTTGGCGCTAGCCATAGCTGTGGCTCAAAACAAGGGCTTCGTGCAGCGAGAACACTTGCAGCAGGTGCTGCAGCAGCCAGCTGTGGCGACTGCTGTGGCCCGACTGCGAAGCCTTCCGCTAGTCGGCCCGCTTCTGCCCGACCCAGCAAGCTGCGCCTGCACGGTGAGCTGACCGGACTGGGATGTTCAGGAGCAGTCAAAGTTTGCAGTGAGTTTATGAGAACTCGACTCATTATGACCTTTATCGCTGTTCCGCATCCCTCTCATGCAGGCTGACGCCGATGCAGCGGGAGAGCAGGCTGCCTGCAACCTGTCGGGCAACGTCACAGACTGCTGTGAGCGCCAGCTGCGCTTCAGCCTTCTCTGCTGCGATAATGCTGTTTGATCAATGGAAAGTTGAGTTCAGCCTCCTTTTTCCAGTCTGGACTGGCATTCCGCTCAGCCAGGTCGGCGCTGGCTGCGTGCTGACTAATGCCCGCAGCCGTTCCCCTCTCTGCCCACCCCAGGCTGCACCTATGCGGCGGTGGAACGTGTGAATCTCAACGAGGTGAAGCCGCTGGTGGGTGATCTTGTGAAGACGCCCTTCTTCCGGTACTTCAAGGTGCGACAGGAGCGCACGCCACAGGGGTGGGGGCGGGTTGGGGGCAGGGGGAGGGGCTCGTCGTGGTTGTGGGGTTGTGGGGCTGAGAAGAATGCATCGATCATGGTGGTTCTTTGCTTGACAGCACACCATATCACTTGTTACGCAGCATGCGTGGGCTCTGGGCATTTGCGCTGCTCTTCGCCCCCCGTTGCACACACGCAACCACCACCCCGCCGCTCACAGGTAGACCTGTACTGCGAGTGCCCTCTGTGGCCCGACGACGGCATGTGCTCCCTGCGCGACTGCTCTGTCTGCGAGTGCGAGGAGCACGAGATCCCGGAGCCCTGGCGCAAGGCTGAGGCGGTGGAGGCCTGCGACAGTGAGCCTCGGCGCTGAAGGCGGCTTGCTGCTGCACCACCTGCACCGTGGAGGAACTTTTGCCAGCCTGAAGCGCAGCAGTCACCCCTGGTTGGTTAGGGGATAGCATCCGCAGGGTCAAGCTGGGTTGCTCAGATCTTATTTCCCGCGCCTTTGTCCCAACCTGTGTCGCCGCAGGCGTGCAGCTTGAGTCGAATGTGGACCGCACACTAGCGCCCCACGTCAAGGCCAGCCTGCTGAGCGTGCGGGATTGGCGCGGGTACCGCAACCCGTGGATGCCCGAGGGGGTGCGTGCCGTGCTTCCGCTCCGCCTGACCGTAATGCTGCCCGTGGTGCCCAGTGGTGCCGCTCACTGGCTGCCTGTCGTAGCAGCTTGATGCATTGCCAAGGAACAGCCAAGGAACAGCCTGGGCCACCTTCATCTGGTCCCATGCGCCCCAGCCTGCTGCCATCCTGGTGCCTTCTGCTCCATCTTCAACTCCCAGCACAGTCCGTGAACCCCCGGCGCGCCTGCCCCTCTCTTGCAGACGACAAGGTTGAGTACAGCTACATCAATCTGCTGCGCAACTCGGAGCGGTACACAGGGTATAAGGGGGAGCACGCGGCGCGCGTCTGGGGCGCCATCTACTCACAGGACATGTTCCGCGGAGTCAACGAAGATGGCGCGCCGCCCGAGCAGCGGGTCTTCTACAGGCAGGGCTGGGCGCAAGGGAGCCCAGGGGTGGTGGGGCAGCGTGTTGCTGATCAGGAGATGAGGTGTCAAGTGGTGTGCACAAGCATGGGTGCAGACACAGACATCTTCTGCTACGCGTGTGCAGCAGAGCAGATTGAGATTGACTATTCAGCCTTTGCCTGCCTAGCGCCCTCGGTTCCAGTGTGGTCTGATGCACGCTGGCACCACCCCTACCTTTGCCCCGCCCCTGTGCAGGCTGATCAGCGGCATGCACTCCTCCATCACCGCCCACGTGGCCAATGACTACCTCATTGACGAGGCCACCCTGACCTGGGGCCCCAACCTGGAGATGTTCAAGTGGCGGCTGGGCAACCCGCAGGTCAAGGACAGGTGGGCCCCGTGCCTTGTTTGTGTGCGTTGGGCGGTGCATGCTGAGCAGTTCTGCCCCGCAATGTGTGGTGGCGTGGCTGCACTGCGTGCCCAGCTTGGCTGGTTGTCATGGCAGCTGCAAGAGCCCGGGCTTTTGTCCAATGCGGCTAAGCCGCTTTCTGGGCTGCACCCCTGCTGCCTTGCTCCCCGTCACCAGGGTGGAGAACCTGTACTTTTCGTACCTTTTCATGCTACGTGCGGTCATGAAGGCGGCCCCCATCCTAGCCGCCGCCCACTACGACACCGGCAACCCATCAGAGGATGCGCTTACGCGGGATCTCATGCGCAGGTGGGCATGCACAGCGCAACGGGCAGGCCTGCTGGGGTGCGCAGGCTACGCAGCAAGCCTTTCAACCGCCGGTTGCAGGCCGACTGGGTGGAAAGGAGGCATGACCTGCCAGCGCATTCCGCACAATCAGCGCCCTTTCTGTGCCACAGGTTGGTGGATAGCGAGGCGCTGCGGAAGGCCTGCCCCATTCCGTTTGACGAGGGGCGGTTGTGGAAAGGGGAGGATAGCGAGACCCTCAAGCAGCAGTTGCAGGTGGGTGGGGGCGTGTTGCGATACGGCCCGCTGCTTGCCACAGCTGCTTGCCACAGTCCGGCTGACGAGAAGCAACGTATCGAAGTGCGATTGTTTGGTGCTGCTGGCTGCGGTCTCAGTTGGCAGCGTTTTGCAGGGGCGTACATCACAGGTTGGCATCATACACAGCATATCAGTTCAGGAGTGCTAGCTCGCCCGAAAAATGGTGTTGGTGCTGACCCCTGCTTGCCCCTTGCCCTGCTTCTCACAGACCACCTTTCACAACATCACTCGCATCATGGACTGTGTGGGATGTGAGAAGTGCAAGATGTGGGCCAAGCTGCAGCTGTTGGGCATCGCGACCTCCCTCAAAATCCTGTTTTCTGCCGAGGATTGCGGCGGCGGACCGGGAGACGCCGGTGAGCGGTTATGCTGGTTGCGCAGCAGACCAACTCATATGCTGCTGCTTGTAGCTCACTCCAGGCTTGTCTTCTTGCTGCCCTACCACCGGTGGTCGTCCCTGATGTGCTCACGACCATCATTCCTCGTCTACGAACCCCGTTGCCCAGGACTGGTGCTTGAGCGCAACGAGGTGATCGCCTTGTTCAACACGCTGGAACGGCTGGCAGCAGCCGTAGAGGTCGTGCGCGACCTTAGCCTGCAGCTGAGGTGAGCGAGTGTGGTGGGTGCTGCCTGCTTGTCTCTGCGATGGGCTTTCCTGGGCACCTGGTGAACAGATTTGTGCCGCCGCTGATATGCTTTCCGTGCGCGTTTTGCCCATCGCAGCAACGGGGAAAGCACCCAAGCGGCCTTGGCGCGATTCAAGATGTGACCGGGGGCAGCCCGCTGCCAGAGAATCTGCGGACCTGATACAGGGCATGCTTGGGGTGTTGCATGGTTTGACGATTGCACCCCTAACGAAGGCCCCAGCCATCAAGATTCAGCAGACCATGCAAAGTGTGTCATAACCCACAAGAGAAGCATGACCAATCTCACGCAATAAGCAGGGCAGTTGCGAAGCAGCCCCATATCCGGGGTGGGCGGATCCAGTGCGCACACACACCAGAGCCAGCCTTTGCACAGCCAAAATGCAAGGCTCAGCACGACCCAAATGTGTGATCACTTGGCGACCAGCCAGCGCTCTCAGCGCCGGTGCCGCCTGCACCGCTGCCCTCCTCCCCCCCGCCGCTGTTGGTCTGCACTTGGGTGGGATCCAGCGTTGCAGGTTAATAAGTACTGAGCATATGCTGCCACGCCGGTGAGCCCACCACTGCCCCCAGCCTGCTGTCGCCTTGCGACCACACATGCGCGTACTGGGCCTCCTCTCCACCGCTGCCCTCCGCCATCTCCTCGTCCCCACCGGTGCCCGCCGCCTGTGCTGCCTGCGGCTCCCTGTTGGTGGCGGCTCCCGCCTCTGCCGCCTGCTGTGCATGGAACTCCGCCGCCGCACGGGCGTCCGACTCCTCGCGATCCCAATTGGCGGCCATCTCCCGCCCTCGGGTGTCAGGGGTTGGAGTCGGGGACCGTGAGCAGCCACATGCTCGATTCCCCTGGCCCGCCGCCCTGCTGCTGCTGCTGCACGCCCAGCTGCGTGCCCGCTGCTGGCTCCTCCAGCACCTCGATCGCGGCCAGCAGCGCGCAGGGGTGGATGCCGCTGCTCTCGGGGCCAACCGGCGCAGGGTGAGCCACGGCCTCAATCACCGGCCCCGCCGCTGCCGCTGGCCCCGCCGCTGCTGCCACCCCTGCGCCAATCGCTCCCGGGTAAGGTGGCGCTACGGGCAAGCCGAGGGACCACGTCGCGCTGCTCATGGCTGGCGGCGGCGCCAGCTCGCCTGTCTGGGGCGTGTAGAGGAAGCCAGTGTGGCCGGTCATCGACAGAAGCGGGCTGGGGAAGGTGGGGCTGTCTGGTGGCGGCAGGCCCTGACCATGCTGGGGCGCGGCGTCCCAGACGGCGACGACGGAAGCGGCTGCTGCACCTCCACTTGCCGCTGCTGGGCCTGCGGCTCCGTCTGCTGCCGCTGCTGGGCCTGCTGCGCCGTCTGCTGACGATGCTGGGCCTGCTGCTCCGTCTGCTGACGCTGCTGGGCCTGCTGCTCCGTCTGCGGCGGCTGGGGCTGCTGCTCCGTCTGCTGCAGGGACCGCTCGCCGGGAGGCGGCTGCAGCTGCAAGCTTGCGGCCAGGTGGTGGCCGGAAGCAGCTGCCTGTGCCACCGCTGCCACTACACCTGCTGCCTGCGCCTCGGCCGGCGGCGGGCCTGGCTCGCTGCCGTCCGCTGCTGCGACTGGTGCCCCTGCAGCAGCCGCCTCGCCCGCCAGCTCCGCCTGGGCGGCCGCCACGCCGGCCTGCTCCTCCATCATGAGCTCCTGCTCTTCGTCCAGGGGTGGCAGCGGCGGTTCAAGCACGCCTGCTGCCAGCTGCTGACGGCGCGCCCGCTCCGCTGCCGCGTCCTGCCCAGCTGCACGCTGCGCAACCTGTTCAATCAGCTGGCCGGGCCGCAGCCACATGAGCAGCGGCTTGGCAATCGGCACCAGCACGTCGTGGCCTGCCCAGCTGGCGGGCAGCAGCGGGCTGGAGTGCAAGACCTCCACCACCTGCAACACGAAAGCGTAAATTCTTTGAACACAATGACATGAAAGCAGTGCTGGCGAATGCCTGAGCACGCGCGTGATGCTGCCTGCTGAACACTCGCTCCAGGCTGAGCAGCCGCGTGCCGGCTGCTGTCATAGGTTCACCTGCACCGTCCTGTAGAAGGGCGTCATGGCGGCGTTGAACATGGTGCAGGTGACGCCGCGCTTGACCAGCACGTGCGCCACTCCGACGCTGGTGATGGGGTCCACGACGAAGGCAGCGCCCACGTGGGTGCACCGCTCGACCGCCTGCGCCACCATGGCCAGCACGCGCTCCGGCTCTGAGTACACAACGACAGGGGCGGGCGCGGCAGCTCGCTGCTGCTGCAGACCGGCCACCCCCTGTCGTTGTGTACTCAGAGCCGGAGCGCGTGCTGGCCATGGTGGCGCAGGCGGTCGAGCGGTGCACCCACGTGGGCGCTGCCTTCGTCGTGGACCCCATCACCAGCGTCGGAGTGGCGCACGTGCTGGTCAAGCGCGGCGTCACCTGCACCATGTTCAACGCCGCCATGACGCCCTTCTACAGGACGGTGCAGGTGAACCTATGACAGCAGCCGGCACGCGGCTGCTCAGCCTGGAGCGAGTGTTCAGCAGGCAGCATCACGCGCGTGCTCAGGCACCCTGCGGGTGCGGCCTGCTGTCCAGCCGCGCGCGCAGCGTGACCGCCATGCCGCAGGACAGCGGCAAAGGCCGCCTCGTTCACGTCGCTCAGCCCAAACATCTCGATGACAGGCGCTGCCTGCACCGTGCCGCCCTGCATGAACAGGAGGGTGCATGAACGAGAGTCTGGAATCTGAATGAATGTAAAACAGGGCAGCGACACCAGCGCCATGCAAGAACCGTTTGGGAGCCGCCCCCACCCCACCCCACCCCACCCGCCCAGCAAGGACAACTGCCCACTGCTCACCGCGCTGGCAACCACCAGTGACTGCTGAAGGCCGCGCGCCGCCTCCATCCTCCTCATCGTGCCGTAATTCACGGCCGGAGCACCCGCCACAGCCACATGCCTCTGCTTCCAGGCATGGCTGTTCAAGTCCAGCATGAAGACCTGCAGCCGGCTGCCGCTGCCCTGCAGCAGGCGCTGCGCAGACGCTTGCATGCGGCACGTCCTCTGCAAACAGGGACACGATATCACGTGTGTTTGATACGCACCCTGAACCTGAACAACCCGAAGCCGGCTCCCGCCTGCTCTCTCCCACCGCTGTGTGCCGAACTTCCTGGTGCTCACCAGCTTACCCTCCTCCTTCGGCTTCTCAACCCGCACCAGCGCGCACGCTTGCATGATGTACACAATGACATTCTTCCCCAGCGGACCCACCTGCAATCGTTCCGGATGATGGCAGGAGTGAGCAAGGCGCAGGAAGCATGCACAGCGCGTGGCGCATGACGGACAAGCAGAGCACATCCCAAGCAGCATGCCATGCGCGACCCGGCTGCCTCACGTTGAGCTTAGCGGCCATCTGGGGCCAGGGAGTGTCAGTGTTCCACACCCTGACGCCGCCGCCTCCACGCGGCACGGCGGCGCACAGCTCGCTCAGATCCTGCAGGCGGGCAGGACGGGATGTCATGCAGCAGCAGCAGCAGCGGCGCAGCAGCGGGTCCGGGCGTTGGGACAGCCATCATGGCCCTCTTGACCAACAAGCAGGCAAGCATGTACAACATGCCATGCCAGGTTTGCACGGGCGGCCCCGGCATTCCCATCACCTTCTCGCTCGTCCCGCTTGCCAGCAACAACGGGTTGAGCGGCACGCCGGCGGCCCTGACGTGCGGCAGGAAGGCGGTGAGGATGTTCTCCAGCGTGCGCATCGTGCGCTCAGCCTCGTGCTCGTAGGCCAGAACACCCTCCACCGTCAGCCGCCCAGCCTTGCCGTACGTGGTCTGGAGGTCGGTGATGGCGCGCAGCTGGCCGGGAAACGGCGCCGCCGCGGCCTGGCCCAGGACCGCCAGCACCTGGATCAGGTTGGCACGCGCGACTGCAAGCAACCGGCAGCGTGAAGCCCAGTCAGACCAGCTGCCGTGCATTCAGTTGCCTTGTCATCCCAGGCAGGCTGGCGGAAGGAAGGAAGGGCCCCATGCCAAACCCACCCGTCCTGGAGATCAGTCCGTTGTCGCGCAACGGGGTGCTGCGACTCTGCAGGAACGCGGCGGTGGCGCCGCGGTCCGCGGCCGCCAGGTACTCATGGGGCTGGAGGGTCTTGGTGACATCCGCCGCCGCGTCGTAGTTGAGGGCCTGGCGGGCGTCCACCTCGGTAAGCAGCAGCGAGTGCCCGCTGTGCGCGGGGAGGCCCTTTTGCTGCAGCACGTCGACTGGAATGTCCATGGCCGCAATGCGCAACGTGCGGGCGGGGTTGTCGCCCAGCAGGGGCAGCTCCACCTGGTGGGAGAGCGCAGGTGCAAAAGAGCAGACGTGGTCAATGCAAAGCGGCGCCGCCAGATGGCACCCTGACTGCCAGCCAGATGCAGGGCGAAACGGCTCAGAAGGGAGCATGCCCATCAAACGCGGGCGCAGCGTGGCGCCGGGGAGTGCAGGCGCTGGGCGTGCACGGAGAATCTGGGCGGGACGTTCCCCGGCAACCCACCTGCACCTCGAAGGTGACCAGCGTCCCGCTCACAGCAACGGCTCCCTCCTTGAGCATGTGGCGGAACGCTCCCACCTTGCGCGGCGGCAGGAGGGACAGCATGGGCATGTAGGGGGTCGTCTTGCAGGGGCGGCATGGAGCGGAATCGCTCGAGCCAGGGCGCAGCCTCGCGTAGGTTGCGGCATCCTCCGTGAGCGCCTTCCACAGCCTGCATGCGACGTGGAAAACGATGCAAGCGAATCAAAGGGCGAAAGGGAAGCTCGCCGCGTGGGAGAGCGCCCGCATGCGAGCCTGAAGGAGGGTTCGGCCGGCGCAGCGGCGCCTCCTGCTTCCCACTCACTGCTCGATGAAGCGCCCCACGACGCCACGCCCCCTGAGCGCCACGCTGTGCATGGTGCGCCCATCTGGCCTGGTGCGCGTGTCGACCTTGGCCGGGCCGTAGCCGGCAGCCTCTAGGAAGGGGTTGACGAGGTCAACCGTCACCTCAGCCATGGCGCGGTTTTCGCTCAGAATGCAGAAAACTTGAGCCTGGGGCTGCTGGCATCCCGCCTGCAAGGATGCACGGATTCAAAAGAGTCGTTGTGGGCAGTCGCGCAGGGCAGGCACCTCGGCAGATGGGAAGAGAGTCTCGGGGCAGCCAGAAGTAGGCACCAAACTGGAACGGCCGGGCATAAGATCCACGCCCCCAAGCGCCGCCATTTCACCTGCGGCTCGGCGCAGTACAGCGCGCCGTCGCCCGAAAAGCCCCCAGGATGGCCGCCACTTGTGCGGGTTTGGAGGGAAGGTGGCGCCTGCGACACGCAGTGCGGCAGCAATGGCTGGCGACCCAAGCGATCAGGAAATTGGCTGGAGCAGGGAATGTGAAGCTCCGCAACGCACCGCCTCGTGCAACAACGCAGGCCGCAGGAACTCACTTGAACATCTCTGCTTCCTGCTTGCCGAAGCGGCGCGTCTTCCCCCGCTGCCGCGGGGAAAACGGCGTCCAGCCCCTCCCAGACACCATGCGATGCGGCCATGCGCACGACTGCCTTGCACTGCAGGGTGGCCGGCCGGTTGACGCGGGCGGGCCAGGGCTCGATGACGGCGTGCAGGCTGCATTGGCATTGGGAGCGTAGAAACTGGGGAGAGAGGCGCGGGGGCGTGAGGTCGCAAGAGGTGGACAGAAGAGCGCGGCATGGCTGAAAGGGAACCGCAAAGAACTCCCGCTGTCAGCCACATGAAGCTGGAATGCATCCACCCACCTGGTGCTGCCCATGATGCCAGCCATGCGAGGGAGCTGCAATGCCCAGCCCGCGTCTCCCGCCTGCAGGCCGTGCCTCACCGCGCAGACGCGGCTGCCGCTGTACTCGAGGCCGCAGTCTGTCATCGCCAGACCCAGGCCGACGCCTGCCGCCAGCGGCTGGTTCTGCAGCAGCGGCTGCGGGGAGCTGGGGGCCAGGTGGCTGTCCAGCTCCCGCACAGGCCGGCCCAGCAGCCCCTCCAGGTCCACACGCCCGCGCACAGCCTTGCTCTCCAGCTTCAGGATCCGCTTGTTCTCCTCCGCCATCTCTGCCGCGACCTCCTTGGCGTAGCGGAAGCTGCCCCGGTGCGTCAGCTCCTTGAACCAGCCAGGCAGCTTGTCCGGCGGTCCATCCACCACTGCTACGCCGTACAGGTGCGTCTGCAGAGGCGAGCATGGCAAAGGCCAGCTGGGGCAGTGTGGCTTGGATGCCCTTGGATGCTGGACCGGGAAACTCGCCCATGCTGACCATCAGCACGCACCTTGGCCACCTCGGTTTCCTGCGACTTCATCGCCGCCGCCGCCTTGCGCTCCACCAGGTTCTTCACCACCGGCAGGAAGGCGCGCATCACGCGCTCCTGTGCCGTGGCCGCGGCCGCGGCCTCCGCCTCTGCGCTGCCCGGCGGCGGCGGCTCAGGGTCGGGGCGGTGCGCCGCCGCTTGCCCTCCTTCTCCCGCTCCTCCTCCTGCTGGTCCTCCTCCAGCTGCTCCTCCTCCTGCTGCTCCTCCTCCAGCTGCTCCTCCTCCTCGCTGCTCGACCCATCCAGGCCTGCCGCCTCCGCGTCGAAGGCTGGCGGGACCGGCAGCGCAACAGCCAGCAGGGCTTCATGCGGCGACTCTTGCTGGCTGCAGGGGTTGGGGGGGAGGCACACTGCGTGTGGGCCGTGCGTACAGCAAGGCAGGCAGGTCTTGCCCTCCACCCGGGCCAACGCTGCGCGCCCCCTCGCCGATCAGGCCGTCCCCCTCCCACCCCTCGTCGTGCGCGCAAAACCCACTTTGTTACGATGCCCAGCTCGAGCGCCATCTGGTAGCGGTACAACTTCCGTCCGCCCGCGTCCTGTCCAGCGCCCCACCGTCCACAGTGCAGCTGCTGCAGCGCGAGGCGCCTCGCGGGGGCGCCAGCGGGGGTGCTGCTCATGAAGCGCCACCCCGTCAGCTGCACCTTGGCTCCACCAAGGCCGTGCACAGCCCGTGCAGCCCAGGCCTCAAGTTCCTCTGGGCCGTCTACCTCTGCCACTGGATAGGCGTTCTGGGCTGCCATCGTGCGGGTCGCCGCTCTTCGAGGCCAGCTTGGGGCTTCATGATCTTGCTTGGCTACCAGCAGAAGGTGCCAAGGTGGCCGTCCTTCTCACACAGCTGCTTGGCAACTGGCGTTCTCACCCCATTCTCACGCGCACCCGATTCAGGCAGTAACTCGGTAGCATGGCTACCTGTGGAAATGCCAGCGGGAGAGGCTGTCGCGACATGTCGCCATCCGGGCATGCTGGGCGCAGCAAGCGAACATCTGGAACCGAAAGGGGTGAGCTCTCGCACGCGAGGGACGCAGCTTTGAGAGGAGACCCGTCGTCTTGTAGCCACCGCCGCCCGGCCCGCCTCACCGCCGCCCCTGCCGGCAGCACTCCCTGACCTCAGCCTTCTCCCTTCCCTTTCTTCCTGTGCAGTCTTGCCTCATTTGAAGTGTAGCTGACCATGCCCACTGGACCCAACACGCCAATAGAGGGCCTTATACTTGTAAGTTGACTGCACGAGACCCATTGCTGCCATTGCTTGCTCAAACGCCTGCTTTGTTGTAAGGTGCAAGCTGCCTTGTGATTCTAGAACACGAACTAAATGTGCCTGCTGTTGGTCCCTCTCCTACCTGAAGTTCCTATCTGGACCTACTCCCTATGTGGACCATTATGAAAATTGGTTCAGTTGGTCCGTGCCTCGTGACCTGGCGCACCCCACGGTGTAACGGGCACAGACCTGCACCAACCTGCTACGAGTGGCCCACAGCTGACACCCTGCAAAGCTGCAGAAGCTGTAGTCCCTGCCCAAACTGCAGCAACAACACTGCTCAGGCAACTGCTCCTGTTACAGCCACACCTGGCTAACACCTAACAGAGAGGAGGAGAGGGGCACAAAGCAGAGATAAGAGCCAAACAGCGGAGGAAAGCAAGAAAAGCAATACAGAAGTACACTGCATGGGCTGCAGGGTACGTGTAAGGGTCAACCCCTTACACACGGTGATCCCGCGCCGTTCCCAAGCATGGGCCCTCCACATTATACCACAGTGACCGAAATTGTACTGTTCCTTGTCCCATTGATGCAGTCTGGTCCACTGCTGGCATCCAAGATCCTTTGGTGGCTGTGCCTTGGAGCCCCCTTGTATCCTCACGTTCAAGGCAATCAACCCGGCCTTGTGGTGGGTGATATGATATATACATACTGTTACTTCTGTCTCACACCCTGCATCCTTTCTGCAAGCTTTGGCAAACTTTCTGCAGACGAGGAGCCAGCTGAAATCCAGGCACAACCGCTTGCCAGATATCTCGATGTTTGACGATGCACGAATGGGAGCAGGCTTGCCTCCCTTATCTCTTCAGCTCGTTACCACTACTGCTTGCAGTGCATTAACAGGGAGGGATCTAAAAGCTGAACTGAATCCTACACGAAGCAGCTGTCATGCACATACCTTTCATTATTGACTGTAATGTCCACCTCACTGTGAGATAGACAGGAATGAACATAGATTGGCTAATCTGATTGCACCAGCCGCACCAGGCAGGGAAAAACAAAGATCGTCCAAATGACGATCAGCAACCAAAGAAGAAGTCGGCGATGATGCCGCTAACCATTTTTGCCGATGATCCTACCAGGGATCGAACCTGGAATCTTCGGTTCCGTAGACCGACGCCTTATCCATTGGGCCATAGGACCTTGGGTTGTTGAAACAGGCACATTTCTGTTAAATATTAAGCCAGAAAACGTTTTTCTGAGGCTTCCCGCTCTTTCATCCAGTGGTGGCCCAGGTTCCAGCGCGCCCTCTACATCTTCTGCCGCCGCCTGCACCGCGCCAGCCGTGAGCTGGGCCCCCGCGCCGCCACCGCCCTTGCTGCCCTGGAGGCAGCTGCTCAGCGGTGGGAGGCTGGGGACGACGGCGCCCTGCCAGAGCTTGCCGCAGCGCACGAGGCGTGGCGGCGGGCAGCCCACTCGGCTGGCATCGCCGAGGCCACCCAGTTGCGCCGCTACACCTGGCTGCATTGCGGCGAGCGGCCCAACCCCTCCACCTCCCGGCAGCTGCAGCCTGCCCGGCATGTTACCACCATCCCTGCGCTGCGAGGTTCCGGCGGCGCCTTGCACACCGGCCCCTCAGCCGCAGCGGTGGCGGTGCAGGCAGCCGCGGCCATTTCTGCAGCGCCCACCACCTCTGCCGCCGCCCAGGATGAGGTCAGCGCAGCGGTGCGCAGTGGCCGCCGCCTCACCGAGCTGCAGGCAGCTTCCCTGGGCGAGGCTGCCTTCTCTGCCGAGGAGGTGCTGCGCGCCATGCGACGCGTCAAGCCGGGCAAGTCGCCTGGCCTGGACGGCGTCCCCCCCGACCTGTACCGCCACCTCCGCACCGCCTTTGCCCCCTCTTCTCCCGCCTCTTCACCGCCATTGCCTCCACCGGCCAGCTGCCGCGCTCATTCCATGAGGGGCTCATCACCTTCCTCTTCAAGGCTGGCGACCGCGCTGACCCCGCCTGCTACCGCCCCATCACCCTGCTCGGCGCCGACTATCGCCTCTATGCGCTTGTCCTGGCCCGCCGCCTTGGGCCCTGCCTCCCCTCCGTCATCGACCCAGAGCAGGTTGCCTTTGTGCCCGGCCGCCGCATCGGCGACAACATCATGGCCCTGCAGCTCCTCCCCCACCTCCTCCGCCGTGCGGGCCGCTGGGCGCTGGCGGCCTTCTGCGACTTCCGCAAGGCCTACGACACCATCGACCGCTCCTTCCTCTTCCGCATCATGGCGGACCTGGGCGTCGGCGAGGGCTTCCTCTCCCTGGTCCGCCCCCTCCTCCACGGCACCCGCGCCCGCGCCCTGGTCAGCGGCTTCATCTCCTCCCCCGCCGACTTCCTCGCAGGCGTGCGCCAGGGCTGCCCGCTGGCCCCGCTGCTCTACCTGTTTGTCGCCCAGGCCCTGCTTGCCTTCCTGCGCCAGCGTGGCGTTGGCCTGCGCGACCTCCTGCCCGGCTCCTCCCTCACCACCACCACCGGCTGCTATGCTGACGACGCGCACATCCTGCTGGACTCTCCAGCCCAGCTGCCCGCCTTCCTGGGCGCCATGGACACCTTTGGCGACGCCACCGGTGGCCACCGGTACCGGGCAGCGCCTCAACCCCTCCAAAACGCAGCTGCTCCCCCTCGGCGCCGTGCCCACCGACGTGGAAGCGGCGCTGCCACCCCGCGGCGCGCCGCGGCCTGCGCGTCGTCTCCTCCGTCACCGCCCTCGGCATCCCCTTTGCCAACGGCGAACCGCCCGCAGCCGCCACCGCCGCCACCTGGGCCTGCCTGCTGGCCCGGGTGGAGACCGTGTACGCCCGCATCGCCCGCCTTGGCCTCTCCGTCTTCGGGCGGGCCTTTGCCAGCGCCGGCTATGGCGTGCCGAAGCTGCTCTACCACTCCGAGTTCCTGGGCCACCCCCGCCGCCATCGCTGACCGCCTTGCGCGCATCACGGCGCGCCTTGTGGACCGCAGCCAGGGCCCCTCCGCCACGCAGCGGCGCTTTGCCGGCCTGCACCGCGACGTCCTGCCTGGGCGGCCTGCTGACGGCGGCTTTGGGGCGCTGCCCTGGCTCCTCCACATCTCGGCCCGCCATGCCAGCTGGGCGGCCCGCCTCCTCACCTCCCCTCCGCCTCCCCTCACACACCTCGCAGGGGCGGCGGCCCCTCCCCCGACCCGCCACCTCCCTTGCCTCCCCTTCCGCCGCTCCCGGCCGCCGCCCGCCCCCACCTCCTGACGCACCGGCCCCTCCGGAGGAGCGGCTCCCGCCCTGGGTGGCGCTGGCGTACGAGCTGCTTGACGGCCTGCCGCCAGCGGGCCTGCTGTTCTGGCCCATCCACCAGCCCCTGCCGGCGTCGCTCGCCCACCTGCCACCGCCCTCCTCCGCCTGCGGGCCGCCCTCGCCTCCTTGCCACCCCCAGCCGACCTGGCGCCCCAGCAGCTCCGACCCGGCCCCTGGTGCCTCTCCCTGCCCCTGTGGGGCAACCCCTTCCTGGTCTCAGCAGCCCACCCCGCCGGCCTGGACCACGCCTTCACCGACTTCCTAGCAGCAGGGGTGGGCACCCTCGGGCGCGCGCTCGCTGTTGAGCGGGCTGTGGCGGCAGCGCCCACGCAGGCGGCTTACGTCAGCCTGGTGCGCCACCCGCTCTTAGCCTCCTCCCGGCGTTTGCACAGCGCCACATGGCGGCGGAGCGCCTCGCAGCTCTGCTGGCGGCGGTCCCCGCTGCTTGGGTAGCGGCAGCGCGCGCGGCCGCTGCTGCTGCGGCCCCACCGCGGCCGCCCTCCCCGCCCACGTCCTCCACACCCTCCTTCTCCCTCGCCTGGCCTGGCGGCTGCCCGCCGGCCGGACCGTCAGCTTCGCGCGGCTCACCGTGCGCACAGCCCACCGCGCTGCTGGCGGCGCCAGCTGCTCAGCAGCGTGCCAGCCTTCGCCTTGCCCCCTTTGCGTCGCTCGCCACCGCCGGCAGCCCCCTTCCCCTTCCCACCTCCCGAGCTCCAGGCTGCCATGCGCCGGCTGTGGCGCCTGCCCTGGGAGAATGGACGGAAGGAGGTGTTCTTTCGGCTGGCCTACGATGCCCTCCCCACCGCAGCCCGCCTGCACCGCGACCAGCCGTGCGAGTGCGGGCGCAGGCCCCGCCCAGACCGCCACCACCACTTCTGGGCATGCCCGGTGGCGCAGGCCGTTGTCGCCGCTGTCCAGGCGGCGGTGGCGGCCGCGGCGCCCCCTGCAGAGCAGCCTGCCCCCTTTTGCCGGCCAACGTCTGGCTGGCCCGCGCCCGCCCGGCCTTGACGCTGGGGTGTGGGGGTGGTCTGCCTGGCGGCTGTCGAAGCCATGGACCGTGGCCGGCGTTCTCTGGCTGCGGCGGCGCTGCGGCGCCGGAGCGAGCAGCAGCAGCAGCAGCAGCAGCAGCCCCGCCTCGTCCAGCGCTCACTTGACGGCTTCCTGCGGCAGGCCCAGCCTCCTGAGCCCCTGGCGCGGCGGCTTCGGCCGCCGCCAGCCAGGAGCCCCCGCCCCCGAGAGCCGGCAGCGCCCCCGGCGCCGCTGCCTCAGCCCCCAGGCCCCCTCCCCGCCGCCTGCCGCTCGGCGGTCGGTGCGTTTTGGTCTCTCCTTGCTGATTTTCATGCCCTGGACCTGGCGCCTGCCGCTTGGCTTGGCCGCATCCCCACCACACACCCCTTCTTTTTCACAGAAAATGGCCGCCTGCAGTTGCGGCCTCCCCCACTCCCTGACGCCTAGCGCCTGATCCCGGCCCCTGTGCCCCGCCCGCCCTGCTGGGCCTGCGGGCGGCCCTGCCCTCGTCCCCATCTCGTTCCTTTACAGTTGGTCCCCTCTGCTCCTCTCCTGCCTGACCTGCTGCATGACGCTTCAGCGTCCCCTGCCTGCCCTGTGTCGTTTCCGCCCGCCCGTCTGGCCGCCTTCCGGCTACTGTGCCGGGCGGGCTGCGTCGCATGGCTGTCAGCGGCCTGCTGCTGCCTTGCTGCGGGGCCCTGCCTTCCCCCTTTCCATCCCCGTTCTGACCCGTGCTGGCGGCCCTGCAATGGCGTGCGATGGTGCCCGCGTGCGTAACCGGCGCCCTGCCTCCCCGCCTTCCTGTGTCTGCTGCCTCGCTGGCGGTGCTTTGGGTGTGCTCCCAGGCGCCCTCCGCTCCCCTACCGCCCTCTGCGCCCGATCCCCGGCTTGCGCCGGTGCTTACACCCCTGCCCGCCCGCCCGCCTGCGATGCTTAGATGTTGTACCGGAGCTAGTGGGATGCACTGCTGTGTGTCCCCAGCGCGTTACCGCGCCTGGTCTCTATGACAGTAAAGTCAATGCTTTTCAGCTTTCGTGCCGGGTTGGGTCGCGCATCAGCGTTGGCAGTGGTTGTGTACCGCGTAATAACCAAGAAGAAGAATGCGGCGGTGGCCCGCTGCGGCTGCCTGCCTCCTCCATGCTCGCTCTGGAGCAGGCAGTGGGATCCGCACTCCCGACCAGTCGTGGCGGTGACCACATGCAGAACCGGCGCCCGCCTGCGCCCTTTGACCGCCACCATAACTTTCCTGGCTGCCAAAGCCGTCAATGGCGCATTACAAGCAAGGCCGGCGACTGCAGCGTCAAACATTTCTCACAATGGGCTTGTTCTTATCCTCTTATCCACAAAGGTTGGGGGCGGCATGCCTGGTTGCACATTGAGTTGAGGACTCACACTAGCCGACTCCATGAAATCCGCCAAGTTGCTCGGAAAGACGCGCACTCAAACAAAATGCATCGTCAAGAAACCAAGGACAAGGTGAAAGTACAAAAGCCTGCAACCCGATGTAGAGTGCCTAGAACGGCAAGCTTGCAAGCTGCGTTTCTGCTGCCTCCCGCTGCTCGGCTGGCATGAGCGCCAAAAATTCCCGCAACTTGGCCTGCCAGACACAGGAAACAGAAGAACTGCGTTTGAGAGTTGGCGGAACTGAGGCGATTCTAGTCCTCCAGCCAAACACAACCAACGATGTCACCAACAAAATTTGTGCAGTAGACGTTCACCACCGCAGGCTTGCTTGGCTCCACCCGCCCACCCACCTGCGCTGCGCGGGCAGACTTCAGGCTGAAGTCGTAGTACTGCTTTTGCACATTGCCGTCCCGCGGTGCGCCTCGCATCGTCTCGAAATACTGCCAATGGGGAATATGGATGTATGCTTGTAGGAGGCGGGCCGCAGCCTCCATCCTGCTGGCCCAAAGCAGTTTGACATGGCAGCAAATACATGCTCAAGTCGAAATGGCACCACAATAGCAGGTGCAGCACGTCCCGCGCCCACCTTGTCATAGTCTATCTGCTGCACATACTCAAACACGTCGCGCCCAATGGCCTTGGCCTTTTCCACCTCCTCAGTGGTGGGCAGGCCTGCATGGTCAAGGCGGCGTGGCTGATTGCCGACTTGTGATTCCCGCTGCAGCCAAAGGTTTGTGACGTAATAGGTTTTGGAAGGCAGGCAGCAGTCAGCAGCCTTCGCACGCCTTGCTCACATGCCGCAGCGTCCCGAAGATTCTGCTGCAGATTGTTGGGCTGCTCCAGCACGCGGTTCAGCAGCGACTTGAGCGCTGCCAGGTCGCCCTCCGGCACCAGCTGCTCCGCCTCCTCCAACAGCTTCTGGGACCTGTGGGGGCGGAATGGGGCGAAATCATTGTGGGCGAGGACGCATGGTCAGAGCGGGGACCTCGTACCACACCACTGCCGCCGACAGCAAATGTCTCAGAACTGATGACCATAGCAAGCGGCATGATGCACGGGGCGCAGTGCTCACCTGAGCAGCGGTACGAGGTAGAAGAAGAGCGGCTTGGAGGGCTTGCTCAGCTGCAGCTCCTGCGTGGGCACCAGCGCAAACGCGCCCAGCCCAACCGATGCGAGCACGCCCAGCAGCAAGCGCCGCTGCAGGCAGGGGGCAGCATCCTTCATCCGAGAATGCAAGCAGACACCCTCACAGCTGCAGCCGGCCCATGGCGTCGCCCAACTACTACTGCTGCAGCAGGACACTGGCGATTCCGTGGTCCCCGTCAGCAGCAGCGCTGCCGCACCCCCACCTTGACCACATCTTGCTCCTCGGGGCTGACACCGCTGCCGTCGGCCTCGGAGGGGCCGCCTCCCGTGAAGAAGCTGACGTCGCTCTCGCTCAGCCAGTTGCGCTGCTTGCTTTCCACCCCGGAGAACAGCGTCTGCGGTGGCGGCGGGTGCGCAGCGGACTTGCTGACCAACATGGAGCCTGGCTAGACTGGGTAGGCCCGCTGGAAAGCTTAGCGACCAAACAGCGCAGGCTGCCAGCGGAAAACGCACCTCGCGGCGCAGGTCGCCGCCGTCGATGCGCGAGGCGGGCTTGGCCTCAGCGGGTGATTCTGCAACTGTGGCAGTGGCCGCTGCCTGCGCAGGCAATGGATTACGCCGGGTGAGAAGCGGTCGCCTTGGGGTGAAGACCTGCTCCCTCAACCAGGCCTACCACCCGCCGGCAAGCCGGCGCAGGCTTGGCAGCAGGCAGCCCAATGCAGCCTCCTCGCACAAGCTCACCGCCGCCTGAGCTGCTGCAAGTTCCTTTTTCAGCCGCTGCGCCTCCTCCTCTGCTGCTCGCAGCCTGGCAATGACATCCTCAGAGACCGCAGGCTCGCCCTCCTGAGCCCTGGGCGCCTGATGGAGTCTTCTTGCAGGGGCAGTGTGCCTGATTGCGGGCCTGGGCTGGAAGGAAGTCGGCCCAGGCCGAGCAAGGCTGGCTGCAAGGGGCGAGACAACAGCAGCCATTCTAAAGCCCTCCTTCTCCAGTTCAAAAGACTATGAGACAATGCGGCAGCATGTCAGCCTGCTCGCTGTCGTGTCAACCTATGGCCGGGTACAGCAGCCCACAGCATGTTCCACAGCACCGGCACGACAATGCGCAGCTCCCCTGCAACTGCCTCGCACAGTCCGTTGTCCAATGAATTGCAGAACGGTGTGCAATGCGCAAGGTACTCTGCAAGCACACATTGCTGGGCCAATGGCAGCTGAGGTAAGACTCGCTGGTTTGCCCCTCTCGACCCTACTTGGCCGCCGACAGCTGCTCTAGCTGCGCCAACAAGTCGTCCACCCCAGCATCTGTCTGCTGCACCGCCTCCTGAGCGAGGGCTGCAGCGTCCACGCCACCGGCCGCAGGCATGGCAAACTGCAGACCCTCGGGAAGAGCCTGTTCAGCGGCAGGCAGCAGCGCTGCCGGCGCAGCAGGCGCCGCCGCGGCAGCGCACCCGCCGCCTTCCTCTTTCTCGGGCACCACCTCGATGCCCCACTCGTTCTCCTCGTGCATCGGACCAGCAGCCGCGCCAGCTGCTTCCGCTTCCGCTGCCGCGGCTGCCGCGGCTGCCTGGCGTGCGGCGGCGCCCGCCGCCCACTCTGCCTGGCGCTGGCGGCACATGCTGTTGGTGCAGGAGGGGTTGGGTTTAATGTCCATCGTGGGGAAGAAGTCCTTGAGGGAGGAGTATCCCAGGTACGGGGTCACCTGCGGTACAATTTTTGGTACCGTAACACAACCTTGAGGCAGCTGCGACTCATCTACTCGCTGCCAAGAGCAGCCAGCCGTGTCCCTCCAGGCAGGGCAGGCGCAGCCTCGGCGCGCACGGCTCCCGCCGCGCCGCTCCCACCTGGCCAAAGCCCAGCAGGTGCTTCAGGCTATTCTGCACCAGCAGCCCCGCCACAATGCCCATGGTGGTAGGTAGCGACGCGGCGCACACGCCCCGCGCTTGAGGGTGCGCTCGTCAATGCCTGGCAAAAGGGTGCAAGTGGGAGCACTGTTGAACTTGCCCTAGGGTTTTATAGACACAGTGATGCAGACGAAACGCCTGACTGCACGCGGCAGGCCAGCCGCAGGCCGCAGCTGCGGGCCAGGCCAGCGAAAAGGGCAAGGCTGGGTGTGGCGGCACCAGCATGCGGGAGTTGACACAGCGGCCTGGGGCGCAGTGTCGCCCCCCCAAAAGACTCTCACCCGATGCCACCACCAGCGGCGGTACGCACGCAAAGCACGCGGTGCGGCCGGGGTCCACCACCTGGATGTGCCCGGACACAGCATCCTCGCTCACCCCAGACTCCATCCAGGTCTGGCCCAGCTCTAGGCACACCTGCGCACGTGCAGACGGGCGCAAGCTGTGAGGACACAAGCTGTGAGGCCGGACTGCTTGCAGGGCGGCGCCCGGCACAACCCGGGGCCAGGATGTGGGCCTCAGGCAGCCACCGTTGCCAGATTTGCAGCCGTGCCCTTGCATGCGCCTGCGGTTCAGCGTCGCCATTGACACCCCCAGGCAGGACGCCCCTTGGCTCCTCTCGCACCTGCCCGGGCAGACATCCACACCCCCGCCCGCACCCCGCCCCTCCCAGCCCGCCTGGTTGATCGTCATGCGCGCCTCGTAGTTGTCCACGCAGCTGAGCACCAAGTCCACGCGGGAGGAGGGGGCGACGACGCCCCCGCCAGGCAGGCCTTGAACTCCTCAAAGCCAGCCACGGTGGTGATGTTGAGCGTGTAGCTCTCCAGCGCCACGTCGGGGTTGATGCCGCCCAGCGTCTGCGGGCCCAGGGGACGTGTGGGGGCGGTCACGGCGGCGCCGGATCGGTCAGCCGGAAGCTGGCATGACGGCCGCTGGGCTGCAGGGATTCAAGCGGTGCAAGGCGGCTGCCTGGCGGGCCGCCCCGTCATCGGCGCCGCGTGCAACGCACCGCAGCCCCCGCCCACCGTCCCTCGGCCCCAGCCTCGCCTGTGCTGCCGCGTCTGTCTTGGTCATGCCGCACTGCTCGGGCCTGAAGAACAGCCTGTTCATGTTGGCCAGCTCCACCGAGTCGTAGTCGAAGAGCAGCAGGCGGCCCACGCCGCACCGCGTCAGCATCTCCGCGGCCACGCTGCCCACGCCGCCCACGCCAACAATGGCGACCTGGACGGGGTAGCAAGGAGCAGGATAGGGCACTCAGCAGCGAGAAGGGAAGGGCATCGTCGACAGCGCGCCGCGCTTGTGCGCTGTGCCGCAGCCCCTTCCGCAACCCACCTGCCAGCCGATGACGGGAGCACGCGCCTCCCCCTCCCGCCTCTCCTTCCCCCGACAAGCGGCACCAAGCATGCGAGCAAGGAAACGCACACGCGCTCACCGTCTTGTTGCGGATCTGCTCATAGTCCCTGACGATGCCCATGCGCTGCAGTGCCATCAGCCGGCTGTACGGGTTGCTGTCCACCACCTCCCCGCTCATCTTGTCGATGCGCTGGCGCGCGGGGCTGCTGCGGGCACGCCCTGCATGCGGGATATGGCCACGAGGTGTATCAGCTGTAGTGTGGCTTCCATGTGGCCGAGCCGCAGCAGGCCGGCAGCATGCAACGGCTGGCAAAGGCCCCGAACCAGGACGCCTCTCGCCTGTGCTGCCGCCGCCGCTGCCATGCTGCCGGCCGCTCAGTGATGTATGAAAGGCCTCTGCACCGGTGTTACTTTGCACTTGAGGTTCCAAGAATGGCGGGGAGAACCGCGTGGATGGCCGATCAAGAGCAGCGGATTCTTGGCTGGACCACTGCCCGATTGTTGGCTGTTCAAGCCAATCACTGTTCGCTTGCAATAAAACTGCGATGCGGTAAACTGCAGAAGGGGACGTCGCATATGCACGGCACTTCGCGCCGTACGAGCTGCAGTTTTGATGGAGGCCTTGCAAGCACTTTATAGCTTAAGTATTGTCAAACCAGTTTATTTCGCTGAACAGATGGCTTCTGCAAGCGCTCGCCTGACAAGGCCTTTGCAGCCTTCACTCCTGTTTAGGCCAGCAGCCTCCCGCAGACAACTTACAGCAAGCCGTATACAAGCAGCAGCGAATGAGTGAGCGGTTGCCGCAATATATGGGTGGGGTAGCTCTGCGGCGCGGGCGGGAGTCGAGCGGGGCTGCCGCTTGACACCCGGGCCCAGATGGAGCCTGTCTTGATATGGCTCCTTATGGCCGAGTCTACAACCTCATCCCTTCAACAAACACAAAAAAATCGACTGCAGCTGGACTTGACTGTGCTTGGCCTCGCCGCCACCCGGCCGGGTGCAGGGTGTCGTCGCGGCAGGTGTTCCAGCTGACGCTGAAGAAGCCGCTGGGCCTGGTGCTGGCTGAGCGCCAGCTGGCCGACGGCAGCGCGCAGGTGTGGGTGGAGGAGGTGGTGCCCGGCGGCAACGCCGACCAGGACGGCCGCGTGCGGGCCGGCGACCTGCTGACCAAGTGCAGCGCCACGGTGCTCAAGGCGGGCAAGGAGGGCGAGTACAGCCGGGAGGGTTACGGCCAGAGGCCCTACGATAACTGGGAGACGGTGTGGTTCAACTGCGAGGGCAAGAAGTGGGACACCGTCATGTCAGCGCTCGGCAGCAACTCGGAGAGGTGAGGCTGCGGCGCCTGCCCGCGACCTGCACGCACTCTCTGCGGTTCAGGTTGGCACCACATCGGTTGCCTGCGCATTGGTCAGGGCCCGCCCATTGACTTGCACCCTTTGCTCCATGCTGCGCCGTGCTGTGCAGGTGGGGTATTTTCTCTATCCAGCTTGAGTTTGCGAGGGAGGGGCCCAGCAGCGAAGAGTGAAGGTCCAGATGGCTGCGCCATTGCTGAATTTATCCTGTAACAGAGCGCATTTCTTTTCTGTTCAACATCTCCTTGTTGTATTTATCCTCGCTCTTGTAGTTCACACGTGAATAATACGCTTGCTGGCAGGCAGAAATAAGGATGAAATGAACAAAAGCTGGGGCGCAGAGGGAATTCTGGCAACCAGAGGATGAAGTAACATTCACTCACATGCTCGCAGGCTGTGCACGCAGGGATTTGTAAATGTACGGCAACAAAAGCTCTTTCAACACAAAATGGTGACGATGTGAAGCAATCAAACTCTCAGAATCCTTCTCTGCATCGCTGGTTCAAAACCGTCGCTGACTCTCGCGCTGGGGCAGTGGCACTCAAAAACTGTCCTCTCCAGGAAGGTTGCAGTACACCCTCGCTCGCGTTTGGCTGCCCTTCATGGAAGGGCACCACTCGCCATGTATCCGTTGCACTCTGCTCCGATGTCGGGTGCAGTGCGAGCCGCGCCCCTCAGGCCACCTCCTTGATGGGCTGGAGCAGCGGCACGGCGTGGTTTGCGCCGCGCATGCTGCGGTCCAGCAGGGAAGCCTGCGCCAGCGCGCCCAGGCTGCCCGAGGAGCCGTGGCTGCCGTGGCGGTCGTCGTACAGCTCCAGGCAGTCGGCGGAGCCGGCACGCAGCATGCGCACAAACTGTTGTGTGTGGGGGGTGGGGGATGGGGGCTGGTTGGGGGCTGCAGAGCTTAAGGGAGCCGTCGGCACTCGGAGGCTCACGACCAGCAGAGGGCGGGCGAAGGGTGCAATGGCAACGCCCGCCGCGCGTCCGCGCACCCCCTCCCCCGCCCCCAAACAGCCACCCCACCTGGCGGAAGGACATGCCGTCGCGCACGCTGTCCCCGCCGGAGCCGGTGCTGTGCACGCTGCCCTCGCCCGCAGCGCCGCCGCGGTGCAGGGAGCCCTCGGAGCGGCGCGCGGCCTCCTGGAGCGCGTGGCGCACTGCGGCCTCCACCTGCACGTGGCACGCGCCTCGGACAGGCAGGTCAGGCCTTGCAGGGGGCAGAGCAGCAGCGCAGCCGCGGCAGGAACGCCTCTGCCTTTCCAGTTCCAGCTGCAATCTCGGGGGACACGGTCAACTATATCCAGGGCGGGGATTTCGTCCCCCGTTAAAGCTGCTTTGAGGTACTCGATGCCGCTGCTTTGCGCTGTTGCCAAGGTGCTGACCACGGGCTCAAGCCTGGCGGGGCAGGTGTGCTCACACCCGCACCGCCTGCACACACTCCCATCCCGCATGCCCCCATCCACGCCACCAGCTGCCCGCCCAGCAGCAGCGCCACCTCCGCCTGCGGCAGCTTGTTGCGCAGCAGGGCCACCATCTCGCTGGAGCTGATCACGCCGTCGCCGTCGGCATCCAAGTCTGCAAGAGGGGAAGGGAAGGGGGCAGGTAAGGAACCTTGCCAGGCATGAGGCCTGGCCCATTCCAGCAGAAGGTAGGGTCGGACAAGCGGTGCGGCTGGCAGGCGAGGACACGCCCGCGGGCGGCGTCCCACCTTGGAAGGTGCGGCGCGCACACTTGAGCCAGCGCTCCGTCTGGTTCTGCTGCAGCACGCTCCAGTCGATCTGGGACGCCGCGATCTGGCTCTTGCCCACCTTGCCTGCAGCACGGCAGCCGAGGTGGACGGGGCAGCTGCTGAAGAAGCGGTGGCACATGCGTGGCACACCACCAGCCACCCTGCCCTCAACACACCAAACACACACATCAGCGCACCATAGGTATTACATACACAGCCGCCGGCATCCCAAACACCACATCCCCGTGGCGTCGCCAGCCACCACCCAAGCCATCATTAAAGCCATCACCGTTGGAAAGCATTAAAGCCATCACCCACCCGTGTTGCCCGGGTCCAGCTGGTCCAGCAGGCGCTCCAGCTCCTCGGGGTCAGCCGATAGCCTGGGGGGGGCCAAGCCGGCCAGCGTCAGCAGCGCTGCCTCCGCCCCGCTGTACGCGTGCACCTGGGCCCCGCGCTGGCGCCTCACCCAGCTGCTCCAGCCCGTCTGCCACCTCCTCCCTGTCCACCAGCGCCTTGTCGGTCATGGACAGGTGTTCGTACAGGTACTCCAGCGGGGAGGCCTGTGTGTATGTGGTGGTGGTGGTGGGGGGCGGCGGCAAGCTCAGTTCTGAGTGGCTCAGTGCAGGGGCTGCGCCCTACCTGTGGACTCCCAGGCAACACGAAGCAGCAGACCGAGCAACGGTGATAACCAGGCGGCGAAACGGCCGGCAACCCTGCCTCCATCCCCGCACGCGCCCTGGCCGCAGCAGGGGCCCACCTGCGGGTCTGTGATGATGGGCACGGCGCCGGCGCCGATGGGCACCGCGCGCTCGGCGGTCTCGGGCCCCTCCCTCATCAGCTCCTCGGCAATCATGTCCAGCACGCTGCGCTTGAACACGCTGCCCTGGGAGTAGCGCTGCGGGGGTGGGAGGGGGCGGAGGGGATGCGCCGCAGCAGAGCAGCCGCGTGAGGCAAGGGAGCAAACCGGCCGGTAAGGGTTAAGGGAGGCATAAGTCTGGCTTGCAGACATGGCGCCGCGCAGCGGCCGTCAGCCCCACCAAGCGCCCCCAGGCGCCCACCTGGATGCGCTGCACCACGCCCATGGCCAGCTTCCTGCCGTGCGACCGCTCGCTGGCGCCGGGGCCCCGAAGCCAGGGGTGCTTCAGCGCCTCGTGCGCGCTGGGGCGCTTGGCGTGGTCCTGCATTGGTGGGGGTGCTTGGCGGCGTTCATCTGTCTTAACTCGTGTGGCGGGTGGTCGTTTACGGCCATCGGATGCAGGGCGGCTTGGGGCCCCTGCACAGTTGTCTCCCCTTCCCCCCCCACACACACCCCACACACACACGCACACCGTCGCACACACACACTCACACACACACCACCACACCCACCTTGTTTAGCAGCAGGCGCACAAAGTCCTTGGCCTCCTCGCTGATGCCCTGCCAGTGGCTGCGCCCCAGGTCCAGCTCGTCCGCCAGGATGGAGGCCCACACCTTGGAGAGCGAGGGTGCAAAGGGGTTGGAGCGGTCGTCAAAGGGGAAGCGCCCCGTCAGCAGCTGGTGCGCCATCACGCCCGCAGCCCACACGTCCGAGGCAGGGTAGACCTCGCTGCGCAGCGTTTCGGGGCCATGAACCTGCGGCGGGGCGAGGGGGCGAAGCAGGAAACCACCCGTGGGCTGGTGTGCGGGAGGAAGGGTGGGAGGCTGAGACAGGCAGGCTGGGGGCGCGGGGTTGGGGGTTGGTGCAGGCGCGGGCTGCGCGGCGGCGCCTCACCAGGGCGTCCCCTCCAGCCCCAGGTCGGTGCGTGGCAGCTTGCCCTCCTCGAAAAACACGGCCAGCCCAAAATCGATGGCCTTGAGGCGGGCGGCGGGGTCGTCAGAAGCCAGCAGGAAGTTGCCTGCGGGGGGCAGCAAAGGCAGCACATGCCCGTCAAAGGTGCACGCAGTGCTCGTCAGCAGGCACGGCTGCGCAGCGCACGGGAGGGGCGGCTGCGCTGGCTGCTCGTCGGCGCTGCGCCGCCGCACCCGGCTTGATGTCGCGGTGCAGGATGTTCTGGGAGTGGCACTGCGCCAGCGTGCGCAGCACGGCACGCATGTAGGAGGCCACCGTGCGCTCTGCGGTGTGGATGGGACGTGGCGGGGACCAGGGGTGCATCAGATGCAAGGTCGGAACCTGCCCCACACACCGCCGCCCAGCCCCCATGGAAAAGCAGGCACTCCTCGCTGGCGCAGCCGCGGGCGCGCAGCGCTCCCCAATCTGCCAGCCAGCCCTCACCCGAGTAGTGTGTCTCGCCGATGCGGTGGTGCAGCTCCCCCGCGGCACAGCTCCAGCACCATGTGCACGTGGCCGTCGTCCTCATACACATCCTCCAGCGCCGCCACGTTCAGGCAGCCGCGCAGGCGGCGCAGCACCTCCACCTCGCGCTTCACGGCCTCGGCGTGGCCCTTGCGTTTGCTGCAGGGCGGGGTGGCGGGAGAGGGGGCGGCAGCTTGAGCGGGGCGGGGGAGGAGGGCGGGGGGCAGGGCTCGCTCGCGGCACCCGCTGCACGGCCAGCCAGCCAAGCAGGGTGCGGCGGCAGCGCACGTTTCGGAGAGCTTGGGGTCGTTCAGGACTTTGGGGATGGACTTGAGGGCCCATTCAGCGCCCGTGGCCAGCTCCTCGACCACGCGCACCACGCCGTTGCCGCCGCGCCCAGCTCGCGCAGCACGCGGTACTTCCGCTCCAGCCCTCGCTTGTAGCCAAAGTCGGCAGGGCCGTCCCCTGCAGGGTGCTCCCCGCGCTGGCGCTGCTGCCGCTCACGCTGCTCCGCGGGGGCGGCTGGCGCTGGTGCGCTCCAGTGAGCTGCCGGCGGGCGGGTCCAGCACCGCGCAGCCAGCGGCCGCCGCGGTCACTTGCACCGCGGACCGCGAGTCCTTCGGGGAGGGCGCCTTCTGGTTCCACCGCGGCACAACAGTGCGCAGTGTGCCCCAAACGCCCGTGGACTTGGTGGCGGCCTCGGACATTTTCTCCCACACCGCGTAGCGGGGGCGCAGGGCCGCTCGGAAGTTCAAATACTATCTGCGATCGCCCCGGTAGTGCAAGCTGGCGGCTGGGCGAAGGGCGGGAAGGCGGACGAACAGTTCCCGGTTCTGCCCTCTTCTCTTCAGCTGCGCCACAAATTTCCAGGCTCTGGATGCGCGAAAGCCGGAAGACACCGATGTGGTCCAGCCGACACCCTTTCAATCAGGCATGGTTGTACCTGCACGCCAAGGTGGACGTTCCGGCGACTGAAGTGCCGCCCCGCTTGGCCAAGGATGTAGCATTCATGAAAGTAACGGTCACATGAATCAAATGCACTTATGGGCCATGGTAACTGAACAGCGCATGGCAGCGCCGCCCCAGAGGCGGGCATTTTGGATGTCATGGGCGGGCGAAGGAAAACAGTACTGACAGCAGGGAGGCGCTGTTGACCAAAACTGAGCGGGCGAGTGCCACGCTTTGTATACACTTGCGTTGAAGCAGGGCTCAGGGGGCTCATGCGCCGCAGACAGCAAGCCAGACTGAGGTGAGCAGGCTGCGCGCAATCATTCGTCCTCCGCCACCTCCACGCGCTCAATCACGACAGCAGACGCTCCGCCGCCGCCTGCGTGATGTGGGATGCACCGCATCAGGAGCGGCTCAAAGTGGGCATGCAGCAGTGGGCACCCACACCAACGCATTTGGCTCCCGCTGCCCCAGCCCCTCGCACCGTTGCAGATTGCTGCCACACCCAGGCGGCCGCCCTTGCAGCGCAGCACGTTGAGCAACGTGACGACGAGGCGCGTGCCGCTGGCGCCGATGGGGTGCCCGATGGCCACTGCCCCCCAAACACGTTCACCCTGCAGAGCAGGGCAGGTGCGTCTCGCTGAGCACGGGCCGGCCGCAGCACTCTTCACCGCCTTCCCAAGCGCCGGCTGCAGCGCTGTGCCGCCGAGGCCAGGCCTGCCAGCCCAGCCCAGCCCACCCACCGCTCTGGGTCCAGCCCCAGCAGCTGCCGGTTGGCCAGGTCCACCACAGAGAAGGCCTCGTTCACCTCCCAGTACTCCACCTCCCCCGCACCCAGCCCTGCAGCAGGAGGGGCGAGGGGCAGGCACGGCGGCAGCGGACGCGTGGGCTTGCGGGAGGCACAGCTTGGCAGGCGCTGCTGTGGGCGGGCCAGCGGGACGGCCTGCCCCACAAGGCCCAGCAAGCTGCAGGCTCGGCGCGCGCCGCACAACAAGCAAGCCGCCCGGCGCATGGGCTGCCGGGCACCCACCCGCGTGCGCCAGCGCCTTGGGCACAGCCAGCGTGGGAGCCACCGGGAAATCGCGGGGTCGGTGGCGGCGTCGCCAAAGCCCAGCACCCGGCCAAGCACGGGCAGGCGATACTGTCGTACCGCAGCCGCCGAGGCCAGCACCACCGCAGCGGCGCCGTCGCTGATGGGGGATGCGTTGCCGGCTGCAAACGGGCCGCAGCAGAGGGGTGGCACCATGAGGCACGCCAGCAATGGGGAGATGAGCGAGCAGGCATGCAGGCAAGGCCAGTGGCGGGCAGGGCCCGATGGGCAGGGAGCGTGCCTGTGATAGTGCCGCCCTGTGGCCGGAAGAACGGTTTCAACTTGCGCAGCTTGTCTGCATTCATCTTGGCCACAGCCTCATCCTGCAGCGGCGGGCGGTAACAGCGCCTGAGCATGAGGAACCTCACAGGTCTGGCTCTGGACAGCCTCAAACCCGCGTGCCACACGCTGAGTCCGCTCACAACGAGTTTGAGAGCTGCCTTGTGCAGCGGTCTAGCGGCTTCACACCATCTGCTCTCACACACCGCACCTCCTTCACCACGGTGGTAGCGCCTCCCTTGCCCGGCGCCTCCACTGGCACCACCTCCCAGTCCACCCAGCCCTGCGCCATGGCCCGCCGCGCGCGCTCCACGCTGGCCACCGCGTGCTCGTCCTGCGCCTCCCTGCCGATGCCCAGCCGCTCAGCACACACCTCTGCGCAGCATACAAGGGGTGGGGAGGCTGGGCCATGCTCATGCCCAGGGCAGTGGGCACAACCGCCTCACCCCGTGGTGCCCGATCCTGCACTGCTGGAGCACTAGATCCAGACCAACGGTGTCAGTGGAAAACGCTGTGAATGGCCCCTCACTATTCAACAACCCCAACATGCCAGCAACAAGCCAAGGGGCAACTCAGGTGCACACAAAGGCGGCGCCTGCTGCAGCTACAGGCCCTCCTCACCCGCGCACTCCCCATGTGCACGTCGTGGAAAGCGTCCCACAGCCCGTCCTGCAGCAGCCCGTCCACTAGTTGCGTGTGGCCCAAGCGCGCGCCGCTGCGCATTGCCGGAGCATAGTGGGGTATATTGCTCCTGCAAGGGGGAGGCGTCAGCAGATGAACACAGACAGCACAACTGGCAGTGCACCCGCGCTCCAGCTTGGCAGCAAACAAGACGAGGGGTGCGGAGGCTGCGTGCCCCCAGGCCTCAGTGCCTGTATCTGCTGGATGGGCGCCCTGCCCTACGCTCACATGCTCTCCATACCGCCCGCCACCACCACGCTGTTGGCCCCCAGCATGATGGACTGCGCCCCCAGCATGAGCGCCTTCATGCCTGCAATGCAATGCAGGGGCAAAGCTGACCAGCCCATCAGAATGTCAGCTTGAACCTTTGCTTTGTGCTGATCCCTTCTGTCCTCCCTCCCTCCTCCAATGGCCGCACCGGAAGAGCAGACTTTGTTGACTGTGGTGCAGTCGACTTGCAGCGGCAGCCCAGCTTTCAGCGATGCCTGCCGAGCGGGCGCCTGGCCGAGGTTGGCGGAGCAGACGTTGCCCATGAACACCTCGCTCACGGCATCTGGCGGCACCCTTGCACGCTCTACTGCCGCCTTGATGGCTGCCGCGCCCAGGTCAGTGGCTGACAGGCCTGAGAGGCCCCCAGAAAGGCACCCAGCGGGGTGCGAGCGGCGCCGCATATGTACACAGCGGCTTGGGCACGGCGAGGGCGCTTGGGAGCCTGCTGCTGAGGGGCATCTGTTGAAAAATGGGCCTCATTACTGGACGTCATTGCAGCGCCCCTTGACTCCTGCTGCAGGAGGATGCCGCCCATGTCGCCTTTGCTGGCCAGGGCGCCAAGGCAGGATCCCGTCAGCTGCCTGCACACGGTTTCGAGCCTTCTGCTAGTTCTTCCCGTCAGCATAAGAAAGTCCCGGGTTAGCAATTCGATACGAACGAGGCTAGGGAAACTTTGTCAAACAAAGCTTTGATCGCGGTGCAGGGCAAACCCTATTACATCAGCCGAAATAGGCCAGAATAGTCCGTCGTCTTCTACTGTGGGACGAGATGGTACCCTTGGGCGGTACACAAAGCAGACGGCCAACACGGACTGTATGAGCTCCCCCGATCAATGGACCAAGCCAGGGAGCGAGACATGCTGGGGGGCCTGTTTCGACGCTTGTCTCCGTGCCTGAGATCGAGGGCGTCACATGCTACATGCTACATGGAGTTTGACTTCTTGGTTGATGCCCAGGGGTGGAATCACAGGAACCCGCATGAAGTAGAACCATTTGGATTGTGGCTCGAGAAAGTGGTTCAGAAAATTGCAGGACCTGTCACTGCCTGGCAGCATCGAGGTCTCCTGCCACTCGTCTATCGGTGGCGGTGCTAGCAAGGATGCTCATAAACGATGCTTAATAAAGCAAAATGCAGTAACTTGTTGGTTTGTACGCCAAGAGAAACACGCACCTCCTGACATCCTGGGTCCTGGCAAAGGCTGTTCAGCTGCCTTGCTACCGACGCTTGCTAAACGTCAGCGGCGGCCAAATCCACCGCCAAAAGCATCAGATATGTTGTTTAGCACCGTTGATTGCACCAAGACCCGATCTGCTCCTTGCTGCTGTTGCTGCCTCTGCGTGTTGATCTGGGCTGCAGGCACACCGCTGGCGCCGCCGCGCTTCTTTGATCGCCATTCTGGCGACGGGTCGGCCGGCTCGTTGCGCTGTGCCTGGCATGCAGCTTGACCTGCAGCATGGTTGTAGCTGACACCCTCTGGCCGCCCAAACGGGCCAGCAGACGAGGGGCGAGCCATGGGTTGCGGGCCGCTGGGATGCCCACCCATCTGTTGCTGCTGCCGCTGCTGCTGCCAGGGCGCTTGTTGCCGCTGCTGCTCGTGCACCTGCTGCTGCTGTTGCGCTCCTGAGCTGGAACGGTGGTGTGCTCCTGCCTGACCGCCAGGGCCACCGCTGTACCGGAAGTTTTGCAGGTCCTGGGCTGCAGCTGGGGCGCCGACGCCAGCTCGGAAAGCTGCATCCGCCACCTTCGGCTGCTTGGGGGCTGGGTGCCTGCTGTTCCCCACGGCCGCACCACCCGCTGGGGCCGCGACCTCTACGGGGGGCATTGTCCCTCCATGAGTCGGCTCAGCTGAGCGAAGCAAGGCGGGTGGACGACTTTATTCGCAACAAGGCAAGAGCGGTGCTTGGGCAGGGTGTGCACAGGAGCCCCCCTCACCATCCACCCAGTCGTCGTCGTCGTCGCTCCAGCCGTCCTCATCGCGCTGCCGCTTGGCCTGCGCCCCGTTTACGCCCTGCGCATAGAATGCAGGCAGCCGTTGTGAGGAGGACTTCAGCACAGGCGCGAGGCGGGCCAGCACAGCCATTTATGACAGCTTGAGGAGGGCAGGGCTGGAATCGATGACACAGCAACCCGTGCCGCGCACAGCGTGCCTGCTGCGCCCGCTGCTGGGGGAAGATCTTGGCGGCGTCCAGCTGGAACTCCTGGACCTCGACGCCCCCGACTGCACGCGCGGCAGGAAGGCGTCCGCCTGCGCCACCGCGGCCACGATGGCGGGGCCGTAGGTGCGCTTGACGTGGTGGCTCAGGCCGTTGATTTGCAGCGCCATGAACGCCTCCAGGGTCCTGGGGCCCTTGACCGCAATCTGCAGGCAGCATGCGGCACGTGCTCGACGCAATGTGATGAGCACAGCACGGCAGGGGAGCCGGCTTTGCACAGGCAGCGGACAGGCGCAGGCCAAGCGTAGTTTGCCGCTGCGTGGCACAGAGATCCAGCGGCACGCACGTTGGACTGCAGTTTGGTGTTGATGGGGACGCGTCCCAGCTTCCAACGCTCGCGCAGCACGATGTTGAGCTGGCGCAGCGCTTCGCTGATGAGGGCGGCGCGCTGCGCCACATCCTCCCCCGCATCGTCCTCATCGCTGTCGCACAGCACAATGGGGTCCTCCTCATTGCCCAGCCTGCCAGGAGGCCGCGCCACAGTGCCCGCATCAGCCCCTGGGGCGGTCGCGGCAGCGGGCTTGCCAGCGGGCTTCGCAGGCGCGCTGCCCGGGCGTGCCGCGCGGCCCTTGCCAGCGGCAGCCGCGCCGCCCTTCTGCACCACGTGCATCTTCAGTTGCAGCTGGCCGGAGAAGAGGCAAGACGCTGCCGACTCGTTCACCTGCATAGCCGGGCAAGTGGCATTGGCGCCCAGCAAAGTATTGAGAGGACGCCCAGCAGACCAGGAGGCACCAGATGGCCCTCCGTAATCACGCTCCCAACCTGGCAAGGCACCATTCACCCCAAACAACGAAACGCGCTGCAGAGCGAAAAGGCGGCGCCATGCCGGGGGCGGCAGCGCGGGCGCAGCAGCGGCGGCAGCGCAGCACAGCAGCGGCGGCGCAGCGCACCGCCAGAGTGGACAGCACCGCCAGGTGCATCTCTGGGCGGTGCGTCTCCTCCACCAGTATGCCGCGCACCACCATGCGGCGCACCAGACGCTCCGCCTCGCCGTTGTTGCGGCAGCAGGTGCGGCCGATGCCGTGCACTGGTGCGGAGCCGTGGCCCGCGCGGCGCACCCCCACCGTGTTGTTGCCGCGGAACACGTCCACCACGTGGCTGACAGAGCCGCCGCCGATGCAGCGAATCACCTCCACCACTGCGGTGTGAGTGGCAAGGAGGTACCAGAGTCTGCTGGCATGTGTGTTCAAGGTGCTGCCACGCAAGCGGCAGTGGTGGGTGTGCTGCAGGGCAGCGGTGCTCTGCCCACACCCCGCCACGGCCAGCCATGCAGACTGACGGAAACACAGCTCTTGCTGGCCCGCCGCCCCCGGACCCTGCTCGCCCTTCTTTGCGGCATCTGAAAGGTCCTCCTCGCCAAAGCTCTGCCCCGCTGTGTTCTGGCAGTTGTCGCAGGTGCTGCGGCAGTGCTGGCGCGCAAAGCCCCCCTCCCCAAAGTGGCTCAGCATCATCACGCGCCGGCACTCCACCTGCTCCTCGCAGTAGTTGATCTGCGCGGGAGCGGGGCAAGCGGCGTCGAGGGAAGGGGAGCTGGGCTGAAGGCCAGCAAGCTTGTGACAGCACCATCTCAGGCTCTTGCGCTGAAGGAGGCATGCAAGAAAGACGCTCGCGCGCGCCCCCAACCCCAACTCCCACCCCCGCCCCACCAGCACCCCCGCCAGCCCACCATGGCATTGAGCGACTCCATGTTGGAGCGGGTCTGCTCCTCGGGGGCGCGTTCTCCTGCGCCGAGGTGCGGATCATGTGGCGCGACTTGGCTGCGTCGCCGTACGTGTAGTACAGGATGCAGGTGGAGGCGCGCCCGTCGCGCCCGCACGCCCGCTCTCCTGCAGGGTGGCGGGGTGGGGTGGGTGGGGTGCCGGGATGGATGTGGAAGGGCAACAAAGAAACTGGGGGCGATTCCCGGTCGAGCGACATCACACGCGACTGCTGGCAGTGCCTGCGCGGCTGGGCCGCCCAGGTGCAGGCCGGGGCTGCACCTGCAGGTAGCCCTCCAGGGACTTGGGCAGCGAGAAGTGGAACACAAAGCGCACTGCACAGAGAGGAGGAGACGAGGGGGCACAGCGTGAGTGAAGCCTGGCAGCGAAGCACTGCACCCTCAGCAATAGCAGGTCCTGGGCAGGTACCAATGGCGCCGCACCATCAGCCTTGTTGATGCCTGCAGTCAGTGAAGCAGTGGCGCTGCATGAGCGCGGTTGCCAGGGGAGGGCTGGTGGCACGCTGCAGCTGCAGGTCATGGCAGGCTGCTCTTTCTGGCAGGCTGCTGTTGTGCCGCGCACCCATGCCGAACGCGATCGTCGCCACAATGATGGGCACGTCGCCGTTGGTCCACTCAGCCTGCACCGCCTCGCGCTCCTCTGGCGACAGGCTGGCATGGTAGTGCCTGGCATGGAAGCAAAGACCCCTCCCACATGTATTCAACACGGACTGCAGCAATGTGCGCTTCAAGCAATCCCAGCAACCAACAGTCTCTCTTGAAGGAACAGAGCCCCTCATCGCTCACTTGACACGGCGGCGGCCACGAGGCAGCGGGTAGATGGCCTCCGCCAGCTTGCCCTCCAGTTCATCCGCCACACGCTCGCACTCGGCACGGGCCAGGCAGTACACAATGCCGCACTGGCAGGCAGGAGGACGCGGGTGGGGTGGGAGGGGGGCGCAGGCGGGGTGAGGGGGCGCGTGCATTGCCAAGCTTTGCTGTGTGCAGTGGTGCCAACGTGCCTAGAGTCCACCACTGCGTCCGTGGCACTGCCCCAATGGCGAACAGAAGCAGGCAGCATGTTGGGAAGGGAGGTCGTCGGCAGCCTGGGGCCTGCTCACCTGCACGTGCCAGGAGCGCTTGTTGCCCGGCTGCACCTTGCGCGTGAAGTCGGAGAGGATAAGCTCCGCCATTTCATCCACGCACCCCTTCTTCTTCTTGCGCACTTCGTACCTGCAGCAAGCGGCGGCGGCAGCAGTGATGAGGGCAAGGCCCAGCGTGTGTTTTGAAGGGAAGGGATGCGTCACGCAAGGCTCCCACAGGGAGTCGTGCGACAGCTCGGCTGGCCTGAGGTTTGGACGGTTGAACGACGACTTGAACATCAGGCAGCGCGCGATGCCCAGCTGGGCAACCACGTCATGCTGCACGCGCGGCGTGGCGGTGGCCGTCAGCGCCAGCAGAGGCACAGCGGGAAGCGCTGCTTGAAGAAGGAGAGGCGGGTGTAGTCTTTGCGGAAATCTGCGGGCGGGGGAAGGGGGACAGTGTGCTGGGGTGTGTGGGTTGGCGCAGGGAAAGCAGAGGTCGAGAGTGTGAGCGCAGGACATTCACAGGCCTTGCACTGCGGCAGCGAAAAAGCACAGGGGCCCTGCGAGAGGCAGAGGCGGCCTAGGGACGTTGCGGGCGCACCGTGGCCCCACTGGCTGACGCAGTGCGCCTCGTCGATGCACACCCGCGCCAGCAGGCCGCGCTGGTGCAGCCGGTCCAGCGTGCTTTGCAGCTTGCCCGAGGCCGACAGCTTCTCGGGCGTGATGAACAGCACCTGGGGGGCAGCAGGGCGGCACTGGGATGGGCGGGCACGGTCGACGTGGGGTTGCAGGGGCAGCTACGCTTCAGGCGGTTGCTCACTTCCCAGGAGAGGCTGCGGCCCTGCACCCACCTTGCACCCGTCTGGGTCCATGAGCGAGGCATACACGCGGCTCTGCTGCTCCCAGTCCATGGAGCCGCCGACGCAGGCCGCGGGTATGCCCAGCACGTTGAGGTGGTGCACCTGGTCCTGGATGAGGGAGACGAGCGGGGACACCACCACCGTGACGCCCGGGCGCAGCAGCGCGGGCAGCTGGTAGCACAGCGACTTGCCGCCTCCTGGGGGCGTTGGGGAAGAGGGGGGGGGCGGGGGCAACAGACAGGGGTGAGGCCAGGGCCAGGGTCAGGGCAGGAGCGCCCGGGGTTCTAGGCGGTGGCCTCATGGGAGTGTCCCCAGCACAGCACGGAGCGGAGCGGCACCGCAGGGTGGCCTCAGCGGCCGCACCCGTCGGCATGAGCACAAACACGTCGTGCCCATCCAGCGTGGCATTCATGATCTGCAGCTGGTTCTGTCGGAAGTCGCGGTTGCCAAACGCCTCCTGGTTGCGCTGGCGCAGCTCGCGGCTCCAAGGAAAGTCCTCCCGCCGCCACCTGCGCAGCAGCGGTGGACCGCGGTGGATCAGCAGGCATGTTGCTGGAGCCTCGCCCAGCATCAGCAACGCGGAGATGCCACTCAGCAAGCAGCAGGCAGCGCAGCAGGCAAGCTTACTTGGGGTCATTGCTGGCGTCCTGCCGCTCTGCTGCCACGTTTTGAAGGGCTGCTTGGTTTGGCTCCCACAGCGGTGGCAGTGGAGCCGCCTCCCGGCCACCACCGCCATAGTCGCTGCCACCGGCATAATTGCCAGCGGGTCTGTCAAGCGCTGAAGCATTTCCGCCTCCATACCATCCATTGCCGGGGCCGCCACCAACAAACGCAGCTGCGCTGCCTCCATACTGCTGCTGCTGCTCAGGCGGCTGGGGCGCGACCCACTGGCCACTGCTGCCGGGCGGTGGCTGCCACTGCCCGGAGGCAGCGACATCCACTTGTTGCAATTGGTGCCGAGGAGCTGCCATCGGTCCCTGCGCGGGCCGCACGACGCTGGGCGGAGGCGGTGCTGCCTCCAGCAGCTGTTTCAGGCCCCGCAGCCGCCGCACCTCCTGCTGCAGCTCTTGCAGCTGCCGGCCCTCAGCATCCGCCATCTGCAGGGCTGCGTCAGTAACCTGCCGATTTATATCATCCAGATGCTGCTGTCGGTGGGTGCAGGCATTGATCGGCATGCCGTGGGAGCAGGCAGGGCCCTGGGCACCCCTGTCGGCATGTGGGTGCTGTGCAACAGCTTGTGCCGGCGGCGGCATGGCCGCCTGCCTGACCCCATGGGGTGGCTGCAGCTGGTGGGTGCTGAAACCCGCTGCAGCAGGGTGCACGGCTGGCCGTTGCGGCTGCCCCTGCGGCTGCCCCTGCAGCCGAACGCCGCTGTGGTGGCGCTGGTGCACCAAGCTGTCCACATCCAAGGCCCTGTAGAACGCGTCGTCCTCCTCCTCATCCATCCCAGCAGGCGCAGCATGATCCTCAGGCCTACCTTCATGCTTCACTACTGCTGGCTCCGCCGCTGCATGCTGCCGCCTACCTGACTCTCGGTGTTGGCTGGCAGGCGGAGCCTGCACCGTCTGCAGCGGCTTTGGCAGGCCAGGCTGCAAACCCGCAGCTGATGCCGTCTGGCGCTGCTGCTGCTGTGGCTGCACATGCTGGGGTAAAGTCTTCAGGGATAGGAGTTTGAAGGCGGCTTCTGCCTCATCTGTCAAACAAGCTTTGGCCGTAAACTCATACGGGCCAGCTGATCTGCACAACGCAGTAGGGCGGTCAGCTTGGCACCAGCAGCACGAGCGACAGCCTGGTGTCGGCTTTGATAGTTATAGGGAGCAACGTTTCGACATCCTTCAAGCTTGCCTGGTAGCATAGAGCGCGCTGGGGTTCTGATGGGGCAGCGAGTAAACAAAACCCGCCAGAGCCGAGACCTGGGCCACCTGTGCCATCAGCAGTATCCAGATTGGGATGCAATTATTGGAACGCGGGGCTCAGACTCCAAACGAAGCTGTCCTCGTGCCTCCCGTCCTGGTTTTTGCACGCTGCATGCTGCGAATGCTGGGCTTGGAAGGAGATGCCGACAACCCCTGGTTGCCGCAATTCTAGCACAACATCAGCACATCAGCATCACTTGCGGTGAGCAACGCCGCGTAACAATGAAACTCGCGTATGGCCGTGCCCTGGCTTTGAGCCAGAGTTTCACGACGACAGCACCAGCCCTGCCTGCATTGCGATGCACGAATCAGGCGCAGCGGCTGCAACCCTGCCGAGCGGCCAGTAGCGGCGGGGACGGCGGCAGCAGCGGCAGCGACGCCTCGCAGCAGATAGCGCCGCCCAATGTGCGAGAGCTGGCGCGCATGGCGAACATCGCCATCACTGATGAGGAGGTAGCTGTGCCAGGCATCGCATGTTCATTGCATACCCAGCCAGACCTCACACTTGTTTGCTCGGCAGCAGCCCGGCTCCAATACTTAGCATGGCAATGCTTGTCGCGGCAAATACAGGCAGCAGTCGTACTGTGCACCAGGCCAACTGTGACTACGACTTGTTGGTTGCCCTGCAGGTGGCAGATTGGGCCCCAAAGATAGAGAGCATTGTGGAGTGGTTTGGACAGCTGGAGAAGGTGGACGTAGAGGGGGTGCCGCCCGCTGTGCGGGCGGATCTGGAGGGGGAGAACACGCTGCGTGAAGATGAGGTGGTCCGGCCAGAGGGGCAGCCAGACCTCCTACAGCAAGCCCCTGGTAGAGAAGGGCCCTTTGTGCGCGTGCCGAAAATTGCCACGGCTGCTGACAGCTGACGTGATGTATCGTGAGCTGTGTGTTGTGAGGTGCACGCGGAATCAGACCAGTCAGGCAACCCGCACAAGGGCAGTTGATCGGCTGTCGGAATTGCCGCTTTGGGCGGAGCACTCGCGATAGATGGTCTGTCCGCTGTGCGGAGCGCGCTGGGTGGATCTGTGGGCTCAGCCCGTTGCAACCTGCGGAAGCAGCTGCTGCCCGTCGTGATCACATAGTTGATGTTTGTGTTGCTGCACGGGCCAGCGCTCAAAGTCAGAAACAAAGTGCTGTGGGGCAGCGAGGTTCTCAGCTTTAGAGCCCCGCTGGTGTGTGCACCTGGATAACAAGGGAATACGAAACCTTCAGAACTTGCACGCACGCGGGAGAACATCTCCCCTGACTGCCGAAGTTCATGTACGGGGCTCTCGAGAGCCCCCCTGCCACGCTTCTGAGCTGCGGTGATCCACCGCGAACAGCGAAGGCGTCCGCCGAGCAGCATCGGTCGGCAGCGGTAGATAAACCGACCGGCGCCAAGCAGCTCACCGGGCGCGCTGAAGCCGTCGGCATGTCGGTGGCAGCGCAGCTGGCGCAGCTGCACGCCCAGCTGCACGCCCTGTTGCCCGAGCTGCTACAAGTGCAGCACTTTTTGGAGTCCTCGCTGGCGCTGAACGAGGAGACGGAGGTGGCGCCACTGCTGCGCCAGAAGGTCCTCGAGTGTCGCACGGCGACAACGTTGCTGCGCGCGCCGCCCGCGGCCGCCCCCAGCTGGCGGAGGCTGAGCTGCAGGCGCTGCGGGAGGCGCGGCCGTTTGCGGAGGAATGCGTGGCCACGCTGCGGGAGCACCAGGTGCGTGCTCGCTGCAGGCGCAGCTGCCGTGCTTGGTCCGGGGGCAGGCTTGGGGAGCTACCAGCTCGCAGAATCGTGTGGGTGGGGCAGCCCTCTGGATTTTTCAGCTGCTCCTCCACCAAGTGCAGGCCCTGCTGGAGGCCCTCACCACACCCAGCGCCATGCCCCAGCAGCCCAGCCTGGGCAGCACTGAGCGCGCGTGGCGCCAGCACGGCGTCGTGGTGGGCCCCCGCCAGCCAGCCCCCGCCAGCCAGGCCACAGAACTCGCACCAGCCGCCCCTCCGCTCCCCCGCAGCGACCTGCCGGCCCTCAGGGTGCGTACGCTGGCGCCGGGCCGCAGCAGCCGGCGCCGCTGGGCATGGCTCTGTTGATGGAGCAGCAGCGGCAGGAGCGTGAGCAGGCGGCGATGCTGGCTGCGCAGCAGGCCGCGGCGCGCGAGCAGGCGGCGATGCTGGCCGCGCGGGCGGCAGCGGAGCGCGAGGCGGCGGAGCGGCGCGCGATGCCGCCGCCGTGGGCGGTGCCGCCGGCGCAGGCGCCGCGGGCGGCCGCCGAGCCGCTGCAGCACAACCCCTCGGTGGAGATGCTGCCGGTGCTGCCCTCCATTGCTGGCCTGCCCACCCTGAGCCAGCTGATGGAGCAGTCCTCTGCCATGATGATGTCGCTCAGCCTCAAGGACGAGGAGTGGGCGGCCACGGTGGCGGCCGCCATCGCAGCGGTGGCGGGCGGCGGCGGCGGCGGCGGCGGCGGCGGCGGCGGCGGCTCCCTGCGGCTGTCCCCCGCGCTGACCGCCTCCCTGCGGCTGTCCCCGCGCTGACGGCCTCGCTGCGGCAGGTGCCGCCGGTGCCGACGCCGGCGGGCGCGGGCGGCGGCGGCGAGCGGGAGGCTTCTGGCGCGGCGCAGGCGCAGGGGCAGGAGGGGCTGGGGCAGGGCAGCGCGGGACCCTCCCCCTGGGCATGCAGCTGTCGTCGATACGGATGCTGGAGCAGCTGCTGCTGCCCAGCCTGGCAAAGGTCGGTGCCACGCTGGCGCCAGCAGGGCAGGCAGCCCCGCAGCCCGCACCCCCGGCAGGCGCTCCCGGCGGACAGCAGGCGGACGCGCCGCCGCCGTCGCTGCAGCTCGCGCCGCAGCTGCATGCCTCCTCCCCCTTTGTGCTGCCCGTGCCCGCAGCGGGGGCGGCGCGCCCACGGCCGCGCAAGTGGCGGCCGCGCAGCAGGCGCTTCTGGGGCGTGCGTCCGGCGGCGGCGGCTCAGCGCCGCTCTCCCCCATCAGCAGCTGCGACACCGTGGGGGCGGGCAGCAGCGGCAACCTGTCGTACCGCCGGGTGTCCTTCATGCCGCTGCCCGCGGCGGTACCCTCCCGCGCCAGCAGCGCTGAGGAGGGCCTGGCGCGCGCCCCTCAGCACCCAGCATGCCATTCCTCACGCCCCCGCCCCCGCGGAGGCTGCGGCGGCGCCACCGCCTACAGCGCCGGCGGCAGCGGGTCCGCCAGCGGCCGCAGCTGCCCCGCCAGCCGGCGCGCAGCAGCCCGCTCCAGCGACGGCGCCCGCGCTGCAGGCCCACACGCCCTCCCCTCCTCCCTCTCCCCCACCCATCGCGCCCCTCCCTGCGACCCGCCACCCGCCAGCACCAGCCGCACCTGAGGGTTGGGGCGCGCCCCTACCAGGCACGCCGCCGCTGCCGGCGGCAGCGCAGGCGCCGCGGGTGGCGGTGGTGCCTGCGGGCACACACGTGCGCATCGCCCCCTCCACGGCAGCCCCGCTGCAGCAGCAGCAGCGCGCGGTCGACCCGCGGCAGGAGCTGCAGCACCGCACCGCCGCCACCGCCGCCGGCCCCGTCAGCTTTGTGTCGGTGCACGAGGTGCCCATGCCCCACGACTTCAGCCGAGGCGGTGCGCGCTGCCGCCGCCCTCAAGCTCCGCCTGCAATGTGGGCGCTGGGCCCTGTGGCACGCCCTGCATGTGCCGCCACCCCCGTGATCGGTGGGGCTGGGTGCGGCTGCTGCACTGCCCGCGCGCTGCAGCCCGCCAACTCAGCACGACTGCCCCTTGCTGTGCCCCTGTCCCTTCTGGCGGACTGCAGAGACGAGCCTGAGCCATCTGTTCTACACCGTGAAGCAGACCGGCACGCTGCCGCCGCCCGCGGAAGGGGAGGAGGATGGTGGCGAGGAGGACGGCGGTGGCAACGCCACCGAGGTCGGCGTCAGCCCTGCCAGCAGCAGCCAAGGTGGCGCGTCCACCATAGCCGAGGGCACTCCAGGGGTGTACCACAGCACAGGGTCGCAGCAGCGGCACCAGGAGGGCAGCGCAGGCGGCGCGCCTGGGCTGTCAGCAGGGGAAACCGAGATCGGGGGAACTAAGCGCCGACGAGGCGTCGTCAACAGCTGACTTGTCCTGCCTTCGCCCATTACATTGATTTAATGATTGTTTCCTTCACTGCCCTCCTTGAACCCCTTCCTGCAAGTTTGTTCTGCGCTTGTGGAAATGCACGAGGTTGTGAGGTCGCCGCCTGCGCGCAGCTGTGGCCTGCCAGGGGGCGGGACGCCAATGTGCTTTGCCCACCCTGGGATCTCCCATGTCTGCGATGCACCCAGAGCAGACAAGTTCGTCGTAAATGGATGACCGTACTTGGCGATCTGAATTCACAACGCGCTGGCGTGACCCGCGTCAAACGCCGACGCCTTCTTGTTGAGCCTGCCGGGAGCGGTGCTTGTTGCAAAGACACGCCGCCTGCTTTGTTGATCGCGTCCTCGCTCGCCGACACAGCCCGCCTGAGGTTGGTTGGTGGGTGGGAAGCTCTGCTCTGGCACGCGGGTGACTCTTGGGCGACCTGAGCGCGGCTGAGAGCATCCCCGTTGCTTGCTTTTGCATCCTCGACAATCACCGACCCCTGCAAGCAGGTCTTTAATTTGCTTGCGCTTCTTCACCCTGCGGAGCAAGCCTCCCATACTCGGCCAGAACGCTTGATCGGCAATCTAGGGACCATCTTAGGCAGGGAAGCATCGCTTAACGCGATCCGAGCCAGAGGCCGATCGGCGTCCAATGCTCAGGAGGAGCGGGCGGTCGACACCCTGCACGCCCGCTTCTTTGAAGGATGCAGCGGACGGACTTGGCAGCAGCGGATCCAGCAGCGAGCTTGCAGGCAGTCCACCGAGCAGCAGCGGCGGTGCCAAGCCGCCGTGCCAGCTTATCACGCCTCGGCAGCAGCAGTCGCGGTTACGCACGCTGCTCCTTGCGCTGGTGCCTGCTCTAGTCCTGGTGGCAACCTGCACATCCATGCAGCAGCGGCACAGCCGTCGAGCCCGCCTGGCCGAGGAGCTGCTGGCGGCGACGTGGGGAGCGCAGGCGCGGGGAGCCGCCCACGGGCGCGGCAGCTGGGCGAGGCGAGCAGCAGCGCAGCGGCTGCGGGGCGGGCGTGCGCTGAGGCGCTGCAGGTGCCGCAGGTGGCCATGCTGTTCCTGGTGAAGGGCCCGCTGCGCCACGAGGCAGTGTGGCGGGCGTGGTTTGAGCGAGCGGCGGGCCTCCTGCCTGCCCAGGCAGTCAGTAACACGCTGTGCGCCAGCGAGGAGGGCATGCCCGACGCGTTGGCGGCATGCAGCAGCCTTGCGCGGGGGCTGGAGCCTCAGCGAGCGGCGCGGCAGGCAGCGAAGGAGGGGCACCGCCGCGCCAGCAGCATGCCAGCGGCCTACCCGCCCCTGGCGCCGCTATCGGCGAGAGCGGCGGCGGCAGCGGTGGGGGCGGCAGCCTGCGTCGCTGGATGCTGGAGGGATGGCACTGCAGCCAGCCGGTGCAGGGGGTGTGCTGGACAGGCAGCACCTGTTTGACGTGTATGTGCACCCGCACCCCAACTTCACCGGTGAGCGCACTGGGGCAGCGTCTGCAGCGATACTCATGAGGACGCCGTGTCGTGTACTGGTCAGCCACTTGCGCTGCCGCGCTGGGACGCATGGAGGCTCAGCATGCAAGCCGGCAGGGCTGCGGCGTGTGCGCAGTTCCGTGGCTCCATTCGTTCCGCTGCTGTGTTTGCCGCCCTGCAGGCTACCCCCGGCAGCCTGCTGTACGGGCGCGAGCTGCCGGGCTCCCAGCGCGTGGCCACCGAGTGGGGCAGCCACTCGCTGGTGGATGCCGCTGAGGCGCTGCTGGCGGCGGCGCTGCGCAACCCGCGCAACACCAAGTTCTTCATGCTGAGCGAGAGCGACCTGCCGCTGTACAGCCCGGAGACGCTGTACCTGCAGGTGCGGTGGGGAGGGGGGGCGCGCGGGGCGTGCGCACGCGCGGGGTGGGCAGGGGGTCAATTGGAAAGACTGTCCTGGGGACGTCACGCCTGTGGTGATGCTGGAGCCTCTCGCATGTGCATGCCTCCCGCTGTGCGCACCTCCAAGCGCTGTTCGTGACGGCATGATCCCCGCTGGCTTCGTGCTGGCCCCGCCCACCAAGCACACCGGCCGCCTGCGCCGCCTGCAGCTGATGAGCGAGCATCGCTCCCGCCTCAATGCGTGCAACACCACGGAGGGGTGGGACCTGGACTACTATCGCTGGGTGGACCGCATGCAGACGCGCTTCCTCACGCGCGACCACTGGCGCAAGAGCTCGCAGGTGGGGTGTGCTTGGTGTGGGCATGCGGCAGCGAAGCGATGGCGGAGAGCGTGGCACATCCCGGCCGCCTTCCGGGCATCGCTTGCACCCACGCCCGCCCCCTCTGTGACCAACCCTGCGCACACGCACCCCTCGCCTGCTGCCAGTGGTTTGTGCTGAACCGTGCGCATGCGGAGCTGGTGCTGGGCGACCGCGCCGTGGAGCGCGTGTTCCAGGCGCACTGCCGTACCATGTATGAGGTGGATCGGGCGTGGAGCGTGTGTGCTACCCGGGTGAGAGCGGGGCGCCGCTGGTGGCGGATGCTGCGCGCATGCTGTGCATGGCCTGCCAGCTGTCAAACCGGCACATCTGCCCTGGCTGGCAGTCCGGGCAGGCGGCGGCGCCCCTGCATCTGCTCGTCCGCATGGGGCCGAGCCGCTGGGTGCGCTGCTGTGCCCTGCTGTCCTCCCCGCGCAGACGAGCACTACATCCCCACCCTGCTGGCGGTACACGGGCGGGACCACGAGACCGACTGCCAGGGCGCCTTCATGGGTGAGCACGCGGGGGCAAGAGGCGGGGGCAAGAGGCGGGGGCGACAGCTGCCTGCCATCCGCCGGTGGTGGCTCCTTTCGGCTGGGCTGCGTGCGCCTGCTGGTGCAGCCGGTGGTGTGTGCGACTGGTGGTGTGTGCCTTGCTGGTCTCGCCCATCGAATCAAACGTGCCACCTCCCTCCTGCCTCCTGCGTCGTGCAGATGTGGACTGGTCCCGAGTAGAGAGTACCTCCCCCACCCCTGGGAGTACCGCCCCAGTGAGCCTCGTACCGCTACCGCTGTTCACCGCCCCCAGTCGGTGCAACGTGCCGCTGCCGTACCTGTGCTGCCTCGCGGGCTGCCAGAGCACCCACCCCCTCGCTCGAACCCACCCCCACAGGCGAGGTTGGCGACCGCCTGTTTGACGCGCTGCGCCGCCCGCAGCGCCCGGCTGCAGCAACGCCGCTGGAGCGCTGGCGGCCGCCCCCGCCGCCTTTGCAACAGGACAAGCTGTTTGCGGCGGCGGCGGCCGAGGCGGGGGCGCGGGGCCCAGCCAGCTGCAGGCTCTGGGGGCGGGCGTGTGCCGCGCGCTGCTGCTGCACCAGCAGGAGGCGGCAAAGTATCCGGCGCTGGGGCCTCGCTGCCCCCTCATGGCCCGCAAGTTTGCTGATGAAACCGTCAAGGTGGGAGCCCGCCTTGGGGAGCGGGGGTGGCCGTGTGCGAGTGCGGACAGGGATCGGTGGGGACGGATGTGGACGGCCAGCGGTCGGCGGGTACCCCTGCGCCTGGCCTAGCCAGCACAGCCTCCCCGTCTCCCCGCCTGCAGCCGGCCCTCATGGCGCTGGCCCCTGCGACAGCACCACCCTCATCCTCAACGACGGGCGCTGCCTCGGCGAGAGCGAGCGGCTGCGTGCGCTGCGCGTGGCCTGGTGGCGCGCCGCACCCTGGCTGGCGCTTGCCAGCGGCCTGCTGCTCCTGCTGCCCCTGCTCTCCGCCTTTGTGGCGCCGCTGCGCAAGCTGCCCCAACTGCTGCTGCGGCGCCTGCCGCGGCAAGACGCGCGTCTATCTGCGCCGCTGCTGGATGTGTGACCCAGCGCCCAATGACCGCCTGCACATGCGTGGCCCCCCTTTTTGTCTCCTACCTGTCGAGATCACCCACCACGCACTGCATGTGTCGACCCCCTGTACCCAGCCCACCAAGCTTACCCCAATTACTCCTGATATTTTCATTTGAATTTGATTCTTTGCCTTGTAACACTCTGGTGCTCCTTTGACACAAACTCTGTCAAGCGTGCCACACAGGGAGCCCCGAGGAGCCGGTGGAGCAAGTTTGATGTGGGAAGGCGCCACGGGTTGCCGGCAGCTTGCGACGCTAGCGCCATGCCGACGCAGACGCCACCTCGCTTCCTGGCTGCGGCATCGGCGGCAGGTCCCGCAGCGCGCGGTACAGTGCCAGCACCCAGGTCTGTTGAAGGGGTGGGGGAACCGTCTGGGTGTATGGGTGGGTGGACGGGCGGCACACCCCACAAGCACACGCGAGGGATGGCGACCACGGCACCTGCCGGCCCTGAGCAGTGAGACCGCACCAGCGCCCCACACGCCCGGCAGCTGCGTCCCACCTGCGGCGCCGAGGGGTGGCAGAAGTGGGTGCACTCCCAGCCGCCGCCGTTGTCCCGGTGGAAGGCATCCATCCACAGGCTCTCGTTGAACGACGGCAGCACCGGCACGCGCGCGCCGCCATCGCCGCCGCCGCCGCCTCGTTCCGCCACCCGCCGCGCAGCAGGCCGTGCGGGTCGCTCTTGCCGGCCTCCAGCACCGCCACGCCGTCCCCGGTCACCGAGAAGTTGGCTGTGGGGCCGCAGCGGAAGGGCGGTGACCCCCCGGGTACTCGCCCGAAGCGGCGTCAGCAAAGTGCTGCGCGGGGTGGGCTGCCACAGCAGGCGCGGCAGCGCGGCCGCGTGCCGCGCCACAAACTCTGTGAACGCCGCCAGCGCGGGTGCGTAGCTGTCCGGGCGTGGTGCAGGCCAAAGTTGACCACCATCAGGTCGTTGGACGGAGACAGCAGCCCCGGGGGCGTCGGCGAGCAGCGGCAGCACCCGCTGTACCAGGTCATCACCCTGTGCAGCGGGGAGCGGGGAGCCACAGGGTTCGGGGTTGGTGTGTGGGTGTGTGCGTGGGGGCGGGGCGGTGATCAGGCTGAGGGTGACGGGAAGGATGGAATCCACGGCGGGGGCAGCGGACGGGCCCAGCCGTGCTCCAACGCAGTGATCCCCAAAAACACTGCGCCTGGCGCCTGGGCAGCCATCCCAAGTCAGAGCCTGCAGGGTAGCTCGCCCCCAACACACACACACACACACTCTCTCCCTCACGCCCCCGCGTTGACCCAGCGCCTCGCCTTGTCCACTCGGATGTAGCACACCGCAGAGCCGTCCAGCAGGTCGGCGCAGGTGGCCCCGATGATGCGGGACAGCTCCTGCTGCAGCGCGGGCGCCGCCGTCACGTTGCGGTGCTCCAGCGAGGGCCAGAACTCAAACAGGAAACACTGTGCCGCCTGCAGGGAGGGTGGGGGGCCCAGGTGGATGTGTGTGTGTGTGTGTGTGTGGTGGTGGTGGTGGGGGGCTGAAAGGGAGTGCTGACAGCAGGAATCCAGCAGCTTGTCGGCATGCCAGCCGCGGCGCTTGCGCTCGGTCGCACAAGAGGCGGCCGGCTGCGGTGCAGCCTGCCTTGTAGAAATCCAGCATCTGGCTGTCGCCCAGCAGCCAGAGCGTGCGGCCGCGCAGCTGGCTCCACAGGTCACACGGCGACAGCTGCAGCGCCAGCCCGTGCCGCCGCGCCAGCCACTCCTCCAGCAGCGTCCAGTACAGCCCGGCATCACACAGCTGCCCGCCCTTGAACTGGCAGATGTCGGCCCAGCCGCCGCTGCGGGCGCAGTTGCTGCAGCCAGGGCGCTGCGAAATGCCGCCGAGCAGGTACGGCCGCCGCCGCCCGACCGCAAGTCCTTCTCGCTGAGCCGCGGGTAGTCTACCGGGCAGCCGCCCTGGCTGCTGCGGCTGCCGCTGGCTGCGCCCCCATGCCGTGCGGCAAAGTGCCATGTGAGAAGCCCTGCAGCAGCACATGCCCGTCGGAAACAAGAATGCAAGCTGCTGCTCAGGCAAGGGGCGATTCCCCTCTGGCAGCAGGCGGCGCTGCAGCTGCGGCGGCAGCCGTTGCAAGGGACCCACCTGCCAGTAATGCTGCTGCGAGACGGGGATCAGAGCGCTTCGCCGGCCCCTAGGCATACCCACACTCAACTTGATGTGTGCAAGCTCGCCAAGAGGGCGAAAGAAGGAGGTGCAAGTTGGTCGGACCTGGTTTTTGTTTCAGAGCTGACGGTAACGACACACAGACTTTCGTCCTATGTTAAAGTCGTCCATCGGAAACCGCCGCGGCGTTGATGTGTGCCAGGCAAGTGCAGCACGCCGTCAGGCGGCGGCGGCGTCTTGCTGGCAGGGCATGCCAACCGGGCGCACCACTGCAGCATGGCCTGAAAATTGTGAACGTGCCAACCTGCACCACCAAGTACACACGGCCAGAAAACAACTCGTAAGATCCGTCCATCCTCTGGACGTCCAGTTTGGCGGCCAGCGCAGCGCTTCAACCCACTGTACCTGTTGCACATGCTGGCAACAATTGCGAAGAGCCAAAAAGGATCATTGATATACCTTTGTGCCATTGCATCACCTCACGCCGGCCTTTGGAAGCCCAGCCTGGGCCATATGCAGGGGAGCGCTTGAGCAGCTGGAAGCGGATCCAATCACAGGAACAGATACATCATTAAAGAAAACTGTTAGCAGAACAGAATGCATTGCGTCATGACGTTTCCAAGAAATCCACTCGTGAACTGCATCAAACGCTGCCGTCTCCTGGCCTACAAGCCAGGCGGGAGACTGCAGCAGCGCGTGCCCAGCGCCAGCTCACAGAATCTTCTTCACGGCCGCGAAAAAGCCGGGCGCTCGGCGTTGGCAGCCTCCACACGCTCGGCTGCGGGGATGCGGGGCATCGGCATCAGCGCTTGCAAGGGACCCTCCTGGCGTGCAGCGGCTCTGCGAACAGCCATCACAACCCAAGCCAGCCCCGGGCCACAGGCCGTTGCAATATCACGTGCAGGCTAGACCCCTCCTGCCCTGCCGCAGGCACCCCCTGTCGCCATCTCACCCGAGGTGACAGCCACCACCTGGCCCTTGTCCCGCACCGCCGCCAGCACCTCCCCAAACTCACGGAAGTCCTTCACAGTGGTGCCCAGCACCTCATCCCTGCGACAGCGCCGGGAGCCACGCAGCGAACGCACGACGTTTTGAGCACGTACAAGCCAAGGGGCCAGCTGTTGCAGCACCTGCTGTGAGCGGCCGCCCACCTGCGCTGCTGGCGCTCCTCGTCGGTCACTCCCAGGATGTGGCGCATGAAGGCGGTGCGGCCCTTGGCGTCTGCAAGCACACATGAAGGGGGCAGGGCTCAGGGAGGGTGCGAGGCGGGCTGTAAGGGCGCCGTGTGCAGGCCCTCTCGCTCCTGCTGCACCGCTTTCTTTCCCGGAACGCCGGTGACTGCAGGCAGACAGCTGCGTGGGATGGTGCCGTGCCGACGGGTCGCTCCAACCCCCTCCTCCAGGTGCTCACCGGGCAGCTGGTAGGCGTCGATGTCGCCGATGGTGCCAATGATCGCCTTGCTCAGCTCATCCTCGCTCATCTCCAGGCCCCGCAGGAAGTCGGCGGTGCCTGCGGGAGGCAGCGGGGCAGGAAAGTAAATGCAGGGGCGGGTGGGCGGGAGCGGGGTGCCGGGTGCCAGCTGTGGTGCGGGCCGGGCCGCCGTGTCGGCACCTGCGAGGGCCTGCAGGGCGTCCCCACAGCTCCCCTCCACTCGCCCCCGTGCATCACTCATTCAGCCCCAGCACCTGTCCACACAGTCCCGCGGCAGGCTTTGCCAGCAGAGAGCCGCCGGCAAAAAGGGAAGCAGCCTGGTACGCCGATGCGCTGCCCCGCGGCGCTGCCCCTGACCCGCAACTCTGCTGCCGTCTGTGTGCACGCCAGCAGGGCTGGCTGGCTGCCCTGCTGCCCTGCTGCGGGCGGCTCACCGTCGTACACGTCCACCGTCTTGAGCAGGTTGGGGTCGCGGTAGGAGGAGTAGGTGAACATGCCCGAGTGGGTGTCAAAGTCGCAGAAGCCGCCGTGGCGCCGCCCACCACGCGCACCCTGGTGTGTGTGTGTGGTGAGGGGGAGGGAGGGGGTGTTGAGAGTGGGCGGGGAGAAGGAGGCGCTGTCGCACATTGCATCAGGGGCTATGGGAGGGCCGGGGCCCTGATGTGGCCGCCAGCCCAACATGGCCAGCAGACGGCGGCACTGCAATGTGTTCCCACAGCTGCGGCGGCCGCACCTGTCCCACAGCCAGCTGGTGGACAGCGACTTGTTGATCACGTAGCTGGAGCCGGAGAGCTGCGGGAGACAGGGGAGGCAGGGGCAGCCGGCAGCCAGTGGTGATTGGGGCTGCGGAAGCCGCGCGTCCCACAGCCCACGTGGCGGCAGCACATCACCACGCTGCACCGCACAGCCACCCCATAGCCAGCAAACACAGACAGAACGAAAACGAGTACACACCTGGTAGCCTGCATCCTCGTACAGGTTGGCCGCCTTGCACACATAGTTGACCTGGGGGGGGGGGGGGGGGGACGAGTTTCAGAGGGTGCAGGTATGCACCGAGGGGCCAGGCAGGCTGGATTGAGGCCGCCCCCTGAGGCACCCACCACCGACTGGCTGGGCCCACGGGCTTCCTGCAAAGAGCACACATCGGTGCCCCCAGCGAGCGTGATGGCTACGCCCCTTCCACCGCCACCCCGCACACCTGCGTGGGCACCACCAGCGCCTCGTTCTGGCGCTGCAGGGGCGCCTGCCAGCTGGCGGCGTCAGCCGAGGCGGCGGGCAGGGCATCCAGGAAGGATGCCACGTGGCCTGAGGTAGAGGGCAAGAGGGGGGAGGGGGCCAGGAGCGAAGGGGTGATGACAAGTTTATCAGCCTCAGCACAGCAAGCGCAACATGCAGAGGGCTGCATGTTGCATGCCCTCCGCCTTCCGCAGGCGTGGGGGCTGCAGGGGGCCAGGCGGGGCGCCCCCAGCTGCGCACCTGCGGCCAGCTGCAGGGTCTTGTCATCGGCGGTCATGTTGACCAGCACGCCGCGCCGCTGCAGCAGCGCCTTCCTGCAGGGAGCAGCCAGAGGTGGGTGGTCGGGTGAGCGCGACAGCCCCTCAGCACGCCAAAGCATAACAAAGGGCAGGCGACCGCCCTGGTGGCGGGGAAGGAGCAGCGCTGCCCCCTCCGCACAAAACCATAAGCCGTGGTCTGCACAAAACCAGAAGCCGGGGCAAGACGAATCGCTGCTCGCCTGATGGCCTCCAGGTCAGCCTGCACGCCCTCCCAGTCGCTGTCCACGCGCGCCACCAGGCCGCGGATGAAGTCGAGGTAGGAGACGCCGCCCATGGCCTCGCTGGCCCAGCCCGCCACGCTGCGCTGCGCGTCCAGGCGGGAGCCGCCAAAGCTGTGCCCAGCGCCCACCACACCCGCCTCCAGGCTGCTCTTCGTCTCAAGCACCATCTGCGGCTCGCCAAGGGTGGGTGGGTGGGTGGGTGGGCAAGTGAGGGTGGAGTGACCAGAGTGGCGTTGCATTCAAAGAATGGAAGGGAAGGGGGAGAGAGAGAGGGTCGAGGAAAGAGGAGAGGGTCGAGGAAAGAGCCCATCCCCGCGCCACCCCCTCGCACACATTCACACACACCACCGCCACCCAACAACGCGCCTGCTTGAAGCGGTCGCGGTCGTCCAGGCGCGCGGTGAGCAGGATGTCGCGCGCAATGTCCAACATGTCGCCCGCCTTGTCCCCCATGGCCTTGCCCCGCACCTGTGGGGGGGGCAGGGCGGGGGGAGCAGAGGGGCAGGCTCAGGCCACTCGGCAGGCTGGTCGCATGGCTCACTGCACCGCCAGCGTGTAGCGTGCAGCTGTCCCTGGCAACCGACTGGCATGCTGCTGTGCTGCCCCCTCGCGGGCACATGCCGCGCATCTGCCCGTTGCCCCAACAACCACCCGCCGACGCCCCCAGGCGCGCACCGTCACGTATGCCAGCGGCTCGTCGCTGCCCTTCTTGCTCAGCACTGAGGGCGACACCGACAGGCCGCCCGTCTTGCGCCCGATGCGCTCCGTCAGCTCCACAAAGCTCTCGCTGGCGGTCCCCATCTGGGTGAGGCACCTGCGGCCGCGATGTGCACGGTGAGCGAGCGAAGCAGGGCCTGCCGCTGCCCTACTTGCCCAGCTTGGTGGGCGGGTGCCTGCTGCAGGTGCGCGGAGCGGCGGGTGCTGGGCGCTCACCGGCAGAAGAGGGGCACCAGGGGGAGGAGGTGAGCGGGCACGGGGCGCAGGTCCAGGGCCATGTCCAGGTACAGCACGTCGTTGGTGAACAGGTCGTGGCTGAGGATGGTGGCCCCGCCTGGGTGCATGGGGAGGGGGGGGACAATGCAGCGAAGGGCGGGGGGTGAGGACGCAGAACGCAGCGGCTGGCCCAACGCGGCGGTCACAACTGAGGAGGCTAGCCCGGCGAGAGAGCAGAGAGGGGTGGGTGTTTGGTGGCTATGCAGCCCTGCTGGCGCCACTGAGCCCTGGCCATAGTTCAGGGGAGCCGGCGGCGGGGGCGCACCCGCGGCGTCGGTGACGGTGGTGGGGATGGTGCTGATCTTCTTGGGGATGTCTGCAGGCGGGGAGGGGGAAGGGTGCAGCAGGACGTGTTTGTGAGTCTTTCAGTTGGCCCTGTGCTTGTGGGCCCGCGCTCACGCAGCTGCCTTTGGGGGAAGGGGGGGCGCAGGCTGTGCCGCTCACCGCTGAGGTGCAGGGAGGGGATGCAGGTGAGGGCCTCTGCCGGGTCGGGCGTCTCCTGCCGCTTCTTCAGCTCCTGACGAAAGCAAGGAGGGGGAAGGGGGGCAGGTGTCTGAGCGCAGCCAGGCAGAAGGAGTGGAAAGTGGAAGAGGGCAGGGTGGGCTTGAGAGGCAGGGTGTGACCACGTTGGGGCCCAGCCCGCGGAGGTGCAGTCTGGCTGCATGGCAGGCGGCTCAGGCAACCGGGCACAGCGGAGCGCGCCTGCGTGGACGCCACCACGGCCTCAAGGTCGGCGTCGCCCATCGCGGCCCGCACCGCCGCCAGCCGCTCCTTCTCCGCCGCCTCCACCTCGTCCCCCAGCTTGGCGTCGGGCGCAGCTCAACGGTCACCCGGTGCGGGTTGTCCAGCAGGTACTTGCGGATCAGGGGGCCTGCTTGGGGCGGGGAGAGGAGGAGGGTGGCCGGGGGCAGAAGGCCAGTGCTGATTAGTGAAAGGACAGCGCTTGGCAGGGTGGTTTCCGTGCAACAAGGTGGGGTGGAGGATTGTACATGTGCAGGCTTTGCACTGCGGTGTCTACCGTCCACTGAGCAGGTGGGGGCCGCTGTCAGAGACCAAACTCAGATGGAGGGTGGCGTGGGCATGGCTGGCAGGGGCACCACACGCGCATGTTGCATCCCCACCACACCGCCTCCCCCTGCGCACCAAACACATCCTCCCCGGCCGCCAGGCGCGCCTTGAACCGCTCCAGGTCGTCCTGCCAGCGCAGCGGCTGGAAGGGGTCGCGGTCGTAGATCCAGGCGGACATGGAGCGCAGCATGAGGGAGAGGCCGCGCGGGAAGCGGCCCGTGTTGTTCTCCCTGCGCACCCCGGGGGGGGGGCGGGCAAGAGGTCAGGCACCGAGCTGCCTGACTGGTGCTCGTGCGAGGCTCATGCGAGGGGAGCGCATGCAGGCCGGGCGCCTCCGCACCTGAGGCTGAACTCGATCGTGTTCACCGCCGCCTCCACCGCGGTCTGCGTGAAGCCCTCCTTCTCCAGGCGCTCCATCGTCTCAAGAATGAGTGCCTCCACCTTGGCGGAATCCTCCTCCTTCACTCCCTGCAGCGCAAGGACGGGGCAGAAGCACGCAGCAGGGTCGCCGCGGTGGGTGCGATGCGCGGGGTGCTGCAAGAGGCTGCTCCGCCCACAGTTTGCTTCACCCCTTCCCCCTTGCAATACTACATCCGCGCGAGGCAACTCCGCTTCCTTTCCCTCGCCGCTGCCCAGCCTCACACCGCGTCTCCCTCCACACCGCCCCCAGCCAGTGCCCCACCTTGAGGCCGAGCGAGAAGACGGGCTGGCGCAGCTCGTCCTCCACGCCGCCGCCGATGATGGACTCGCCCAGCCCGAGTCGTTCAGCGCCTTGCGCAGCGGCGAGGCGCTGGTGCCCAGCATGAGGTAGTTGAGGAAGCCCAGGGCCTGCTCGGTAGGGGTGGGTGGGGGTGGGGGGGGGGGGGGGGGGGGGGGCTTCCTTGCTTCAGGGAAAGCTCAGGGTGGACAGGGGTGCGCGTGGGCAAGGCGTGGTGCCTGCCCTTGGTGAACGGGAAATGGAACAGCCCAAACACACGCGCACCAGCTCAGTCTCCAGGTCCAGCGGCTCCTCGGTGAGCAGCCAGTTGAGGGAGACAAAGGCGCGGGGCTGGCCCCCTCGCCCTCGCCCTCCCCCGCAGCGTAGCGGTCCACCACCCGGCGCGGCTCCTGCGAGGGGGCGCAGGTTGTTGTGCGTGCTGGAAGGAGGGCAAAAAAAAAGGGACAAAAGGGGATCTGACAAGCAACGCCTCTGCAGCATGTAGGGTCCGGCCTGCAACAGTGCGCGCCCGGGTGCAGCTTGCCACGGCGCAGGTGCGCACAGGTGCCCCCCGCCTCAAAGCAAGGTTCCCCCGGTTGCACACCTTGAACAGTGGCTGTGGCTTGACTGCCGAATCCACCGGGCGCGCCTCAAACTCCTGCAAGTAGTTGTCCAGGATGCGCAGCCGCTCCTCCACTGCGGGTGTGTATGAGAAGGGGGAGGGGATGCAAGGCAAACATGGTGGGACTGGAGAGGTGAACCGGGATTTGGCAGCAGACATGGGGCAGTCTGCCCTGCGGCTCCGCTTTCCCAGCGTGACTGATGCCAGGCATCCGGCTTCCCCACCACCACCATCACCATCACACACACATGTATTACCCAACCACTCCCATCCCACCAGCATCCACCCACCCGGATCGTCGCCGTAGAACCAGAAGCGGGCGTTGGACGGGTGGTAGTAGTCGGCGTAAAACTTCTGCGGGCGGGAAGGAGGGGGAGGGGGTTTGCGGACCGCTGGAGCAGCATTCAGGCTAGGGTGGGTGTGCAATATGTGCCATGGCCGCCGCTCCCACATGTGTCCTGCCTCATGCAGAGCGAGCGAGGACCAGGTGCAGGTTTGGCCCGGCTATCACCCCAGGACCACCACGTAAGCCCCCTCCCCCTCCACACACACACACACAAGGGTCAGCGCGCGGCCTGCTCCCGCCCACCTGGAACTCCTCAAAGGTGAGGTCTGGGATGGCGATGGGGTCGCCGCCGCTGTCCTCCACGTACGTGTTGTCTGGGAAGAGGGCGGACTGCGTGACGCGGCCGTTGACGGCGTCGGGGCTCGAGTACACGCCCTTCATCTCGTTAAACACCACGCCCTTGAAGGTCAGCGGGGCCTGAATGTTTTTTTTTTTTTTTTGGGAGGTCAAGGCGGCGCGCACAAGGTTCGTGCGGCAGCCAGGGTGGGGGTGCCATCTGGAAGGCCTGCGCTTGCTTGATCAGTGCATCCCGCATCACCACCCCCATCAACCACCCACAGCCCGCCACCCACCCACCTCCTTGTCGTCCAGCTCGTAGTGCCAGCCCTCCTGCGCAAAGGTGAGGGGGTCGCTGACGCAGCGCGGGTGCAGCACGGCGTCCAGGTACACGTCGACCAGGTTGTAGAAGTCCGCCAGGTTGGTGGAGGCGACCTGGGGGCGCGAGAGCGGGGGGGGGAGGGCAACAGTGGTGATGAGGAGGGAGAGGAGGGGGACCCTAGGAAGGGAGGCTACTGAGGTGTCTGAGAGCCTCACGGACGAAGATGCCAGGCAGGCAGGGGGCA